>CM034694.1:6921447-8305737 GCA_020045945.2 Trichoderma semiorbis
ATCCATCATCGTCTTTCCGCCACCAGAAGCACCCAGAGAAGGCCTCTTCGCTCGCGGCGGCTGTGCTTTTGGCTCATATCTATCACGTCATTGGAGCCCCGAGTGTACGACGATAACCAGTCAAGATGTCTTCGCGCAACAAGAAGGTCCTTCTCAAGGTATGGAGGCTCCGCCACCGGTGCTGCGCTGCGTGAGAACGATGCTAAAGTTGCTTTGCTTGATAGGTCATCATCCTTGGAGATAGCGGTGTGGGCAAGACGAGTTTGATGAATCAATACGTAAGCCGTGATCCTGCCACGACTCCGATCTACCGCTGAGGCACACGACGGCTAATGGGCGAGATGATATTTGGGAATATTAGGTCAACAAGAAGTTTAGCGCAAGCTACAAGGCGACCATCGGCGCTGATTTCCTAACGCGAGAGGTCCTGGTGGACGACCGACAAGTCACCATGCAGGTATGAGGTGTTTGAAGATAGACAAGGGTCATAGGTTCAAGGGATGCTAATGATCCGGACAGCTTTGGGACACAGCCGGACAAGAGCGATTCCAGTCTCTGGGTGTCGCATTCTACAGAGGAGCTGACTGCTGCGTTCTGGTGTACGATGTCAACAACTCCAAGAGCTTCGAGGCGCTGGACAGCTGGCGAGACGAGTTCTTGATCCAGGCCTCCCCGAGAGATCCCCCCAACTTTCCCTTTGTAAGTCTGACGGCTGCGGCTGCTCTTAATCTGGACTCCATGGCTGATTATTTTACAGGTTGTTCTTGGAAACAAGATTGATGTGGAGGAGAGCAAACGAGTGGTAAGGAATATCTGTTCACATCCACAAGAGAGCATGGGTAGCTGATGCAGACTAGATTTCGACCAAGCGAGCCATGACATTCTGCCAATCCAAGGGCGACATCCCGTACTTTGAGACGAGTGCAAAGGAGGCCATCAACATTGACCAAGCATTTGAGGGTATGGGAAACCCATTTTATCGACAAGGTCTAAAAAAAGGGACTATGGGCTAACAGTTGACAGTTATTGCTCGAAATGCTTTGGCTCAAGAAGAGTCTGAAGAATACAGCGGCGACTTTGACGACCCCATCAATATTCACATCGACAACGATCGCGACGGCTGTGCTTGCTAAACGGAGAAAAGACGACAGATAATTGGATGATACGAGACTGGTCAGAGAATGAGCGTGAACAACCAGAAACAGCATACCCGGTGCTCGAGCTGATGCATTTTCTTGTCTGGAAGTAGAGTATGGAACAACGAGGCCATGTTGGTGTTTGTGCGGACAGTAATATTTTCTCCCTTTTTTTATTCCTTTTTCTTTTTGTGTCTGGGTTGATTTTCTTGTTTTTTTTCTTCTTTGGTTGATGGAATGGGAGACGCTTGCAATTGCTCAAGATGGTGGTACGATTGCAAAGCCATAGCCTCGGCTCCGACTTAGTGGCTACGGGAGAGAAGAGAGGGGGAAGAGGAGAGCTTTTGATACGGTCATCTCATACATCTACTTGTCAAGGGATTATGGGGCTATAGATTCTATGCGTAGCTGGGAGCAATCCCACGCTATGGGACTTGATTATACGTTTTGCCTCTTTAGCCATTGACCAAATCGTGCCTGTATAGATGTAGATTCAATTACACGATGTTGCTGTGCCTGGCTCTATCTTCGTACTGCCGCCCGCTAACCGCCTCCCTGTAGCAGCCAAAGGTCACCCGCTAAATCGCTGCAGATACAGCGCTCTAGGCAGTGACCATCAGTGTCGGTGAGGCCCCACTCTGCACCTCGGCTTGCGGCTTACCCCAGAATCTCTCCGCGAATCGTGGCCCGACGGCGTTTGCTTGGCCTCGGCTCCGCATCATTGCTCGACTTAAATATCAGACGATTGCAGCGTCTTTGGTGATCTGACAGCTTCACGTTTTTTTTGCGGAGAAGTCTTGGGTTCAAGTTCTCACCTTTCATATTTTATTCCTTTTTTTCTATCCCTCTTTCTAGTGTACTGACTTGGTACATCATTCGCCATCATGTCGGCTCGAATCCCAGCTCTTGTAAGCTATTGAAAGCTCTCCTACTTGATCTTTTTTGGTGCATTGGATTGCAGCGGATGATACATGGACTAACGGATCGCGATTGGTCATGATAGGTTTCAGCACACGTCAGCGAGGCGGCGCGACAGAAGATTGACGTTGTCGCCAAGTTTGTCGAGGAAGAATGCATTCCGTGAGCCCTCCAAACGAATCTCGATATCCCATACTGTCATCTGTACCGACGAGCTAACAGGTATCGACAGCGCCGATCCCGTACTTGAAGCTCAGGTTGGCGAGGGCGACAACCGCTGGGAGAACCACCCGTCCATCATCGAGGAGCTCAAGGACAAGGCACGCAAGCTGGGCTTGTGGAACATGTTCCTGCCCAAGGGCTTCTACGCCGAGTCTCCCGGCTGGACTAACCTCGAGTATGCCCTCATGGCAGAGTGGCTGGGCCGCTCGCGCAGCGCCTCGGAGGCGTGCAACTGCGCTGCTCCCGATACAGGCAACATGGAGGTTGTGGCCAAGTACGGCAATGCCGCGCAGAAGGAAGAGTGGTTGAAGCCCCTGATGGAGGGCAAGATTCGCTCAGCTTTCCTGATGACTGAACCCGAGGTCGCGTCATCGGATGCCACCAACATTCAGCTCCAGATCACTCGCGACGGCGACCACTACGTCCTCAATGGCTCCAAGTGGTGGTCCAGCGGTGCCGGCGACCCTCGATGCAAGCTCTACATTGTCATGGGCAAGACTGATCCCAACAACAAGGATCCTTACAGGCAGCAGTCGGTCATCTTGGTCCCTGCTGGTCTGCCCGGCATCACCATCAAGAGAATGCTCAAGGTATACGGCTACGACGACGCTCCCCACGGCCACGGCCACATCACCTTCAACAACGTGCGTGTTCCGGCCAAGAACCTGGTGCTTGGTGAGGGCCGCGGATTCGAGATAATCCAGGGCCGACTGGGACCTGGACGTATTCACCACGCTATGCGCAGCATTGGTGCTGTAAGTTATTGCTACAAACAGACATATCAAATTCCTTTACTAATCCATTGTTTCCACAGGCTGAGCAAGCTCTTGACTGGATGCTCACACGCGTCAACGACGAGAACAAGAAGCCTTTCGGCAAGCTCCTGCGCGAACACGGTGTCATCCTCGAATGGATCGCCAAGTCGCGCATTGAGATCGATGCAGCACGCCTCATCGTCCTCAACGCCGCTGTCAAGATGGACCAGGAGGGCCCCAAGAAGGCTCTTACGGAGATTGCCGAGGCCAAGGTCCTCATTCCCCAGACCGCTCTGAACGTCATTGACCGCGCCGTCCAGGCATACGGCGGTGCTGGTGTGTCTCAGGAGACTCCCCTGGCCAACATGTGGGCTGGCATCCGAACGCTTCGTCTGGCTGACGGCCCTGATGAGGTGCATCTGCAGCAGATGGGCCGCAACGAGAACAAGCGCGGCAAGGAGACAGCGGCGAAGCTCAAGTGGCAGAAGGCCAAGACAGCGGAGCTGCTGAAGAGATACGGCGTTGAGCTTGCCGAGCCTGGCACCAAAATCAAGCACGCTGCCAAGTTGTAATGAAGAAAATGGCTGGTCTGTTTAGATTGTCTTGTTTTGATCTGTCATTGGTTTGTAAAATACGGGAACTAGGGTAATCTCGAGATGTTGCATTGCAAAATAGCGGATATATATTATAACTCACTTCATGAAAGAAAGAAGTCTAATGCAACTATACCTGATTTATGAGATGTGCTTTTGTTAAGGGTCTGGCAACATCTCTTTCTTCAACTCTCTACAAATGATTAGTCTCTTACACGCCATCCGTATCAACCAATCCTTCAGCTCTCTTCATCTTTGTTCACATACCCATGACTCACAGCTCCATCAATCACCCCTTGTTTAACCCCGAAAACAAGTCTTTGTTTCTACCAATCTTCTTAAAACACTCCCCCGGTCTCATACCAAAATCCCATTCTAGTTCCGGGTAAACTGAAGCTAAAAGAGACTCTCCCCCCAGCTGGTTGGCCAACAAGTGCCGTTGCCGACTCCACACCGGATTTCATGCATACCAAGGAAATCAAAAGGTGGCAAAACTCTGTTGCCCAGCCAACGTCCGTCATTCGTTTACTTTTTTTTCGTCACTCCGATTGCATGAATGAATTGGGCGGACGTCATACTTTTTTCTTTTACCCCTTGTTTATGCTGTTAAACTAGACCTGAATAGCTAACGCTTGCATTTCTGGAACCTTTACAAAAAAGGCTGCTGCCCCCTGCTTTTTTTCGTTCCTGCGGTGTGTGACATTCACGGTTGATTTGTTGCAACACATACTCTCTTCTAAACCACACAACTAACTTGCACACCACTGCTGAACCTACACAAAGACAAAACTACAATGTCGAGCAACAAGATCCTTGGTGACAGAGACGTCAACGCCGCTCTAGCCGATGGGCAGCCTCTCGGCAAGGACGTGAAGAGCATGGAGTACCATCGCCAGGTGTTCCAATCCAGAATCGCTCAGGATGGGTATGTCACCAACTCGTCTCTGCCTCTTTCACTATTTGCCTTCATCTTTTTGCTAACATCTTCTTGTATGTACAGAGTCAAGCAATATGTCTCTCCCTCCGATACCATCATGAGCCCCTGCACAGCAAAGCTCTCTGCGTTGCGCAGCAAGCAAGTCACCAAGTATGTCCGCCCCTCAAACTTTATCCCCAACGCCACAACCCCCATGGATGAAAATAAATTCAAAAAGACTAACAGAATCTGTGTGTATTAAGGGCCAAACCAAAGTCTCTCTTCGCCCAGGCGAGCTCTAAGAAACTCAACTCCGACGAGAACCTCCTCGGCACAAGGTCTGCTCAGCTCGACAACCCTCTTGGTGCTAGAAGCGTTAAGACGACCGAGCGCACCCTGACCTCGCGACTTCGCTGATTTGGGGCCTTGTGTGTCCTTTTATATTCATTTTTAATATTGCTTCGTTGGTCTGGGTTATTTCTTTTGTACATTAACGACTGCTTCCTTTTTCGTCATGACTAGAGACGGGAGGAGCAAAGCTCTCAACTTGGTAATGAATAGGTTGGGCAAGACCTTGGGCTAAGGGTTAGAGGCTATCGCGGGAACTTGTGGGGTTTTAGGGACTTTGGCGTTTTCCGGATTACGTACGTATTGAGTACGTGCCCAATTGTGGTGATGCCGGAAAGGGTCGACATGAACATTTTCATCTTTATTTTATGCTTTTAATTGCCATGACTGAGGAATACAACTACCTAGTGGTAGCTGAGCAAAGACTTTCATGGAAGCAATTCATCAATTACACTTCATCCCGATTAGGGAGAGAATGAAAAAAAAAGGGGCTTTGTTGACTAAATGGTTTCTTTTTGTGCTATTGTACTATGCTTTCCACGCCGTCACGATGTACACGACATCTTCATCCGCAACAGGATGCCCTAATCCCACCCTCTGAGGTATGTGTCTCGCGCTGGCGCCCCAAACAAGGGCATACTTGAATGTGTCCTTTAGCGTGCGATGGATCCTGTCGCACACGTCCTCAATGGTGCTGTTACTCCGCACAATCAAAGCCTCGCTAAAGTCTGGCTCGGTGCCCTTTCGCTTGGTGTAAATGCGAATCAGCTTGAGCTCCTTCCAGCACCTGTCGATGACGTCTTGGATGCCTAGGTCCAGCTCGCAGCTCATGACGACGGTGTGGTCTTCCCTAGCAAGCTTGTCGAGAAAGTCAAGTGAGACGCTGTCAATCTTGTTGTAGACGTATAGACACTTGATGTACTTGCGGTGATCCTTCATGATGATGTCGATGAGGTCATCAACGGTGGCCTCTGGGTCCCGGATGAGCACTTCGCAGTTGAGAATCTTGTAGTCGCGGAGGATGTTGAAGACCATCTTCTCGTCCAGCCTGTTGGGTGGAGATTGAAACGTAATCTTCATACCACCTGCTGTTTTGACCTTGAGGTAGATGTTTCTTCATCTTTTGTTAGCCGATAGAACGTGGCGTGCAAATCACATCTCTTTCTACTTACGGCGGCTCGCGATTCAATCTGATGCCAACAGCTTCCAATTCTGCCTCCAGCAGAGCTCTTTGCTCAGCTCGCTTCGTTGCGTCTAGGACCATGAGAATCAGGTCGCTTGTCTTGGCAGCCGAAATAACCTGTCGACCTCGTCCCTTGCCCTCCGAAGCACCCTCAATTATACCTGGTAAATCGAGTAGCTGAATTTCAGCACCGCCGTATTCCAGAACTCCGGGAATAGCTGTGAGAGTTGTGAATGCATATGAGGCCACTTCAGATCGGGTCTTGGTGACTTTGGATAGAAATGTTGACTTTCCTACTGAAGGAAAGCCAACTAGAGATATTCGGGCATCACCACTTTTGCTCACGTCGAATCCAGAGCCACCACCACCGCCGGCTCCAGGCCCTGGCTCTAGTAATTGCGCTCGGAGACGTGCGAGCTTTCTGGTCAAGTTAGGAATGGATTGAGCAGGAAGGCAGACTTGACTTGACTTGACTCACCCTTTCAAGAGACCCAAATGGTATTCTGACCTTTTGTCAGCCGTGGTCGATTAAGAGGAATCATTCAAATACATACCAGTCGCCTTGTTCTCTATGTTCATGGTTAGCTAGACTGTATAACAAACTTGATGAAAAGTGTATTGGTGTGTATTATATGGTAATCAAACAAGTTATAGGGAGGGATTGACGGTTTACACAAGTGATGAGATACTCGACAGGCCAACGGGGATGAGATTCGAATACATGCATTGCGATTACATATATCGAATGACCTATCCCAAACTCATATGGCTAGCCTGTAGAGCACATCAATCGTCTTCTTGGGAATCCCATATTTATGCACTTCAACGCCTTCCGCAGGTAAAAAGGGATATGCGTGCGTATTGCCGAATAGCATCGCAGCCGCTTTAAGGCAGCCTTAAGAGGCTAAGCTGCAGCTATAGCGGCACGTAGGGTACTCAGGAGATGGCAAAGATACTGGAATTGTAACAAATATTCCAAAGATTTGCTTACTCTGTGTTTTTCTCATCTCCTCCTCGATCCTGAACATGTCATCAGCCGTGGCCTCTCATAACGTAACCACCTTTACTCACTCCTTGATCTTCTCTGTAATGTTCACCATGTTGACACCAGTTCTTTATAGACGGCAATACCGTCTTCTTATATGTAACAGTAAAAGGAAATAAAAAAGGGGTATCAGTCTACTTAGAGACGTATCGTCAAGCCCTTAGAAAAGCAACTTGGAAGTTCGGCTTGAGATTTGAGATGGCGGGGCTCTGGCAATTGCAGCAAAAGGTTTAGGAGGGGCCCTTTAGCCTTCGAACTGGGACTGCGCTAGCCTCACCGCCTGCCTTTTTCGCCACTGTCTTTCTACAGCCTTGCCGGCGCGTCGAGCTGGACAAAATTGCTGCATCAAGCTTGCACTTGTCATCGCAACAGAATCAGCGTCCGTCCTTCATTTTACCGAATCATGGCGGATCAACAAGAAGACGGTATCGCAATGGCTCCGGTAGCCGATGAAGAGACTCAGAACATGGCTGTTGCAACAACGAACAGCGAGGTCGCGGCTCCTACCGAGAAAAAGGTCGTCAAGAAGATCATCCGCAGGAAGAGGAGGCCAGCCAGGCCGCAAGTCGAACCGGATTTCTTCACCAACGAGCCTCCACCACAGACGGGTACAACTTTCAATATTTGGTGAGTAATGATGCATTGCGAACCCCCAATTATGTGGTAGAACGGCAGCTGATACTAGCCAGGTATAACAAATGGGCGGGTGGCGACCACGAGGCATACCAGCAGACGAAATCGAAAGGGCGCTGCAACGTCGCTCGCGATAGCGGATACACAAAAGCCGACGGCGTGTCGGGAAGCTATTTCTGCCTGTTCTTTGCAAGAGGATTGTGTCCGCGAGGAGCAGACTGCATGTATCTACACCGACTCCCCGGCACGTACGACCTCTCGGCACCGAATGTCGATTGCTTTGGTAGAGATAAATTTTCCGATTATAGAGATGATATGGGCGGTGTTGGAAGTTTTATGCGCCAGAACAGAACCATTTATATCGGCCGCATACATGTAACAGACGACATCGAGGAGATTGTGGCGCGACACTTTGCTGAATGGGGTCCGATTGAACGAAGTGAGTGCCATCACCAGCTACAGCTACGCTGCCGTTGATTTGGGATTGACTGACCATTGTTCTCCAGTTCGCGTGTTGAATTCTCGGGGTGTTGCTTTTGTCACCTATGTCAACGAAGCAAATGCGGAATTCGCCAAGGAAGCCATGGCGCATCAGTACGCATTACCACATCTTCTCACATTTCAACATCCACTGACCAGCATTAGATCTCTTGATCACGATGAGGTACTGAACGTTAGATGGGCAACAGCCGACCCCAACCCCATGGCACGAGCCCGAGAAGCGCGACGAATCGAAGAACAAGCCGCCGAGGCTATCCGCAGGGCGCTGCCAGCGGAATTTGTCGCCGAAATCGAGGGCAAAGATCCAGAGGCCAGAAAAAGAAGAAAGCTAGAGAGCAGCTATGGGTTGGAAGGTTACGAGGCCCCAGACGAAATCCACTTCGCACAAGGCCCTAATGCAGTCAATCCGGCTGGAAGACAAGGATACGAGGTGGAATATCAAGAACGACCTCTGCTTGAAGATGGAACAGCTGAAGAGACGGAAGCACCATCACAAGAAGCAAATCAACAACCTGCACAGAGCGCAGGTGTATTCTCCAGTAGCACTTTGGCAGCTCTGGGCAGAGCAAAGGTCGCAGTGGCATCGAAGCCAGCGGCGCCTGCATCTACGGGGCCTCTCGTGGGATATGATAGCGACAGCGATGAGTAAATAAGGCGTTTTTGGTGGTATTTGGCTTGGGATTTATCTATAACTGTAGATTGGGTACAGGATTCGTGTCATGCACAGCATTCATAATGATACCATATTAATATTAAAGAGAAAAAGAATACTATACTATCCTACTTCAGCTATTGAAGATTCTCGAATAAAGCAGCTCATGTCGTCCAACCCATAGATCCATAACCGGTACGCTCTGCCCTGCCTCCTCAACAGACGTGTGCCATTCCCTCTCCACCACCACATTAATCAAGTCCTGTACGTTTTCACTCGCAAGTAGCTTCTGTGCTTGATACGGCCCAAACATGTTTGCCCTCACGGCCGCCGAAATCAGCGCCTTGACGTGGCTCAGCATGAAGACATACGCCGTCTGTCTAAGCGTCAGCCCCACGATGGCGCAAATCGCGCCGAACAGCGGACCGAGGTGCGCTGAGACGAGAGGAGCCTCGCCGCCCGCCTTGGTGCTCTCTCGACGAAGTAATGTCGAAAAGTCTTTGAGGACGAGGGCGTCTGTGGCGCTGGAGGGGAGAATCGTCGTCTTGAACGAGCGCTCCCAGATGCTCAGCAGCGCTCGGCCCTGGGCGACGCTGGCTCGCCGGCCGACGGTGCAGATGACGGCGGCATCGAGCTGGTCATCCAAGGATGCGAGATCTGCGGGCTGGCGATGCGCAGCTAGGACGAATGGTAGTGTTGTGGAGGCATAGGATGATAGCGAGAGGGGGAGGAAGGCCCCAAAGGAGGCGCGGGCATTATGCGCCGCGAAGGACTCCAGGCCGCTGCTGAAGGCGAAGGATCCGATGGGAAGGGCGGAATCAGAGAGCAAGAGGAGGAAATGCGTTGATGAGGATGGTGATGGCGATGGGGCAGGCCGGACTGGTGTTGCCATTTGCGTGAGTAAACGGGATCAATACATAATAAGCTCTTCTTTGACTTACACGGGATGGCTGGGTTTGATGCGCCGAGAGCGCTCAGACGAGCTTTTGCCTCTTGCAAGCGACTCTCAAGTTGTGCAATTTCATCTTGGATCTGAATCTCATTCTGCGCTGTCATTTTGGCACATGTGCATGTAAAGTTAAAAAATTGAATTGCATTATCTCTCGTCATCCGTTCCGTATTAGACCGTGTGATATCGCGATTGATACGATACACGCCAACATTGTCCGGCAACAGCTACAAATAGGTATAAACATGAACAGATTGAAAAGCCAAAAGGAAAAAAGAAAATAAGAAAAAACAATGTCAATCCAAGCAGCAAGAGCTTCCAGCTTGCAGTACACTCGGTCCCGCTCATAATAAATCATGTTGATAACCACCCTCCATTTTCCCTGGAATAACACCAACGCTGATCCCTAAATAAAAAAACACGTATTATCGTAGATTGCTCAGAACAACGTCGCCTCTTCATGGCCGTACGTTTTCCTTGTCCGTTCCATCTCGTCGTTGGGCCCTCTTCTCGGCCATTCTCTTCTCAATTCGAGCCAGAGCAGCCGCTCGTCGCTCTGGTGGCAATGAGGCCTTGCTGTTGCCGGTCTTGGGTATATCCTTTATTCTCTCTTGACCTGCGTCACCGCCGCCAAGACGAGCAAAGCGGTCCTGCAAAAGGTCGATCTCGACGTCCGTATCGTCGATGGATGCCGCTTTCTTAGACTGAGCCATGGATTTCGCGAGCCCGGGCATACTGGAAATTGCAATGTTGTCCTCTCCCGCGTCGCTCCCTGACCGGTTACGTTTTGACACGGCATCCCTGGGTGTCCTTGACGCAGAGGGCGGCCATTTAGAGGCCTCAGCTGTGCCCCTTGACTTTGCCGTTGCTCGAGACTGGCCCGGTGTAGCATCGGTTTGATATTTGTCTCGTAAGTTTCGAGACTTGACATTGACTCCTTCAAGATGTCGAGGTCTCTCAAGATCTGCCACATCAATGCTCCTGCGAGTACCGTTTGTTGCTGCAGAGAGCCTCGGTAAAACTTCCTCATCCTCGGTGTCCCTTGCCAGCTTGTTTTCCTCTGCTTTATGATTCCGGCCCGCATCTTTGGCCTTCAGTGTTTTGACCTCCTTTTTGAGGTCAGTAATCTTGGTTTGGGCACGTTCAAGTACGGCCTTGGTATCCGAATCATGTGCTTCTCTCTCTTTCTTGAACAAGTCGAATTCCTTCTTCAGTTGGCCAAGTTCATCGTCCTTCCTGGATGATTCTTCCCTTGCTTGTTTAAGTTGAGCTTTGAGCGCTCTCACCTTGACCGTATCGGTGATCTCATCGGGAGCTGAGTGATCTACAGACTTTCGTTGATCAGCAGCTTTTAGCTGAGCCTTGAGAGAGGACACTTGATCTCTTAGGGCGTCCAACTCCTTGAGTTGTGCGCGAGATCGTCGAAGTTCTCGCTGGGTTTCGACTAGAGTTCTTGCCGTATTCGGCGAAGTCGTTCCCTGTAGCCGTATGCGCTCTCTCTCTTCGTCGTCGTCTTCTTCTCGCCCTTGGTGCAGCTCTTCAAGCTGGCTTTCCAATTCCTGAACCCTATGTCGGTATTGGGCTGCAAGAGCTGTTTGCTTTGTGAGAGTTGCCAATAACTCTGTAGTTTCGTCGCTGGATGCGCCTTTCTGTTTCGATACCATATGGCTTGCATTTTCTGCAATCATCTTTTCCATGGCGACCACCTTTTCTTGTTCCTCTTTGAGCCTCTGAGCCAGATGAATAGCCTCCAAGTCCTTCTCCTCCGCATAAGATTTGAGATGTTTCTTGTATTTGAGGAGCTTCTCCATCTCCGCTCGTGCCTCTCGATGATACTTTTCGAACTCTTCTTTCCAATATTTGCCCGATTGGGAGTGTGGCTCGTTCAGGTCCACCGTGGTATCATGTGCGTAATAATCGCCATTTTCGTTAAGTTCGTCTTCCTCCCATTCGTCCTCATCCGACTCGTCCTTGATGATACGGGGCTCGGCCACCTTGGAAACATTTGTGGTGCTTTTGCGTCTCGCCTTGTCAAGCACGTCAGATAGACGGGTTCTTTTGCTGACTGCGGCCCCCTCATTGTTCGGTGAAATGGTTTTCGTTGTCGCAAGATCATGGTTGAATGACACGCGCTTTGGCCTCGAGGTCCCCGTACCAGGGGTCAGCAAGATACCTTGTGGTTTCAATGGAGTATCTAACGTATTGTCCACCGGCATGGTTGTCGATTTTGCTGCTTTGGCCCTGTCCCGTAACACTCGGTGCGACTCTCGGATAGGAGTGCCGAAGAGAGCACTTTTGAACGATCTTGCAGCAAAAACAGGAGCGGGAGTGTCTGGCTGATCGAGAAGTGCGGTGTCTAATTGTTAAAAAGAGATCATTAGTTTATCCAACACGATCATATTGCTATCATGGAAACCATTTTACATACCTCCGGTGTCAGCCGCGTCCGGCGCGTTGTCCCCGCGCCCCAGCATCCAGCCCAGCATGTTGGATAGAGTGGCTCAAACAATTGTAGTCTTGATTAAAATCGGCACAAGCTTGACGGTATTTTGTATTGGCGTATCTACAATGAGCTTGCGGGTGAAGAAGTTGGAGCGTTGTTGTGTTTGCAGTGTCGGTGGTTGAGGGTTGCGAAGGTGTGTTTGTTTACTTGCCCGTCGGTGTGTTGGCCAGTGACGAAATGCTTTTTTCCCTTATCAGCGCAAGCCGCGGCGGCGATAGAGTTCCAGGCAACTTAGTGGTTACCAGGACCCTGTAGTGAGCTAGCGGGTTCCCGCAATCTGGCAGTGGATCGATCGCCACCCAGCCGCTGTAGCCCAACTGGACAGGTCCTGGCTCAGCCTTGTACAGGCACAGATTTAGCGGCTCAGGCAGCTATTTGGCTCGTGCTGACCATTGATGGGATCGCTAGATGAACCAAGTGATGAAACTGCCCCGCCACCAGGTATAGCTTCATCGAGGCGCTACTTGCTCTTGTCGACAATCCTCCTCCTTCATACCACACCAGCCTTACTATCCCTCATCTCTAGCCGTCTTCATAATGGCTTCTTCTGTGTAAAGCGTCACGGCTTTAGCTGTGACTCTTACCTAGATATCACGCGACCATGGCGTGGAAAACACCCAGGATACTGACGTCGCCGTCGACAAACTCCAAGGATGACTCAAGCTTTCCGGGCCTCAAGCCCCCCGGTCCGGATGCGACGACCAAGATTGAGTACGAAGAGCTCCAGAGGAACGAGATTTTTGCCTTAGAAGCCATTTATGGAGATGATTTCATCCAGCATACGGCGGCGCATAGCGCCTGGAAGGTATTCCGCCCTAGTTTCTCGAACTTGCTGTCGCATGCCGACTTACACATGTATTTAGAAGTCCGACCCGTCTTTCGACATACGAATAAAAGCCCCGAGTGATGAAGATTTTACTGTTACTGTTGGCTTTACTATTACGGCGACGTATCCAAAGACACCGCCGCTTTTGACCCTCAAGGGCCAGAACTACCTCCGAGAGGTCACCTTGTTCAAGATTCAGAAGTTTTTGGAAACGCAACCGAAGATTTTCGCCAAGGAAGCAGAAGAGATGGTCTACAAGATTGTTGAGGGCATTCAAGATATCCTTGAGGATGCTGCGCAGGCAAAGGCGTCCGGTAAACAGCTGCCGTCGCTGGAAGAAGAGCGTGATAGGCATGAAGCAGCCTTGGCAAAGCTGGCGCTGGCGCAAAAGGAGAAGGAGAAGCGCCTCGAAGAAGAGGAGATGAAGGAAAAGGAAAAGGCAGCTGCTGAAGAATTGCAACAAGAGCTTCAGCGACAGAAGCAAAAGGCGAGAGAGTCAAAGTTCAGCCGACGCTCAAATGGCTTGAGCCCCCACCGGCCATCCTCATCCTCGATCTCGGATGGCGAGACGATTGAGTTTGATCAATTTTGCACCTTAACTGATCGCATGGGAAATACCCTGACGTTCAGATCTGTCACGGGCAAATCTGACCCTCGTAGCGGAGAGGCTTCCACCGTTTATACCGTGCGTCCAGTTCTCTCCAATGGCCAAGGGAACCAGTTATTGGCGTTGAAGGAGGCTGTCCTGCGTCCAAGTGGTAAAGATCAGAAAGAGTTCAAGAAGCAGCTGCAGTCTTTGGAATCTCGGCTACAGGATCTCAAGATTGGAAACAAGATTCACCACCGACATCTCGTCGATATTCTTGATTTTAAGGTCGAGAGTGGTGCAGCCGCTGATCGCACCGCGTCCAACACGTGGACGGTGAGGGTACTAAGCCCGTTGGCTGAGAGAGGCTCTCTGGAGGAATTGCTAGAGCTAGCAGGCCATCTCGAGATAGCAAAAGTTCGATCTTGGACAAGAGATCTCTTGGATGCGCTGAACTTTCTTCACAACAAGAACATAGCGCATCAAGACATCCACCCGGGGAACATTCTTCTCTTTAGGGAATCTACTGGCGAAATCATACCAAAGATATCTGATGCCTCATATCAGAGAGAGATTCATAATCTAACCTCTAAGAAGCAAGGCCCTATTGGGCTCACCACCGCAAAATCTGCGTACTGGCTGCCACCTGAGATTGCGGCGGCCACCAAGCCTCAATACACATCCAAGGCTGATATATGGGACTTTGGTATTGTTTTCGTACAGATGGTTTTTGGGTTGGATGTGCTTCGCAAATATTCCTCTCCTAAAAATCTGATGGAATCGTTGATGCTTTCTCAACCCCTCCAAGAGCTAGTCAGCCGTTTCTTCAAAGACGATAGGCAGAAAAGGCCGAGAGCGTTTGAACTTGGTGCTAGTGAGTTTCTTGCGACAGATGCTCCTGTCCTGTTTGAAGACAGTTCTGCCATGTTGTCCCACACCCCGTCTATTAGTTCTTTGCAAGCCCTTCCCGTGAGGCTCAGGCGAGATTCAATGAATAGATCAGCAGCCGTGTCTCGGTACACGGAAGATTTTGTTGAAGAGGGAAGACTTGGTAAAGGCGGGTTTGGAGAAGTGGTCAAGGCCAGGAAAAAGCTGGACGGGCAGATATATGCCATTAAAAAAATCACACAGCGCTCACAGACAAGCCTTACGGAAATTCTCAAGGAGGTCCGACTGCTCTCACAGCTTAGCCATCCTGCAGTCGTACGGTATTACAACACCTGGGTTGAAGAAATCCCTGATTCAACCGATACCGAGGGTGAAACGTCAACCGATGATTACACAGAGGATACCCGAGACACGGGTAACGAATCTGCTGGCATTGATATCCAGTTCGCTACAAGCACTGGTGGCCTGGATTTTATTTCGTCCAATGCTGGAGTAGAGTTTAACTATGATTCTGACGAAGACGAGGATGATGAGGACGACAATGAGTCTTCTGATGAAGAAGAAGACGATGATCAAAGCTCTATTGTGGACTCCGTTGGTCATCGAGAAAAGCTTCATGAGAAGGATAGGCTAGCTGTCCTGCAGCGTCGCGCCCGGATGCACCGATCTTATCGAACTGTTCTCTACATCTCCATGGAGTACTGCGAGAAGCGAGTACGTATAAATGATTGATAAAACCCCCTCTTAAGCAGTCACTAACTCTAAATCTTAGACTTTGAGAGATCTTATCGCGCGCAAGCTGTATAAAAATACTCCAGAAGTGTGGCGACTATTCAGACAGATTCTGGAAGGCCTGGCGCACATCCATTCGTTGAGTATTGTTCACCGTGATCTCAAGCCGGAGAACATATTCATTGCAAGCAGTGCCGATGGCGTGGATAATGTCAAGATTGGCGACTTTGGTTTGGCAACCAGTGGCCAGTTCTCTGTGGATCGAGCCACTGCCAGCGGCTATGAAGCAGATGACATGACGAGGAGTATTGGAACAGCCTATTACTCTGCCCCAGAAGTGAGATCTGCGTCCAATGGGATGTATAGCACTAAAGTCGACGTATGTCTCTATTCTTATCTCTCTACACGTGGAAACTGACGTACTTGCAGATGTATTCTCTCGGAATCATTTTCTTTGAAATGTGCTATCTGCCTATGATGGGCATGCAAAAAGCCGATGTCCTTGGGCAGCTTCGACGTCCAGTCCCTGTTCTCCCCTCAGATTTCCGCCCCCCTGAAAAGACTCAAACGGAAATTGTGCTCTCGCTGGTCAACCACAATCCCAAGGAGCGGCCATCCAGTGCTGATCTGCTCAAGAGTGGTAAATTGCCGGTTCAGATGGAGAGCGAGACCATCAGAAGGACTTTGGCCGGACTGGCGGACCCTAATTCGCCGTATTACCAGAAAATGTTGTCGACGCTGTTTGCACGGCCCGTGGAGGCGGCTAAGAATTTCGCGTGGGATATGAATGGCACCACACCTAGTTCTGCCGAGCTTCTGAACCAAAGCATTGTCAAGAATGCGTTGGTAGCCATTTTTCGCCGCCACGGAGCCCTCGAAGCAACACGAACTTCGATATATCCCAAGATGGTGCACCAGGCTGACAACGCTGTCCGACTCCTTGATTCTAACGGCACCGTTCTCCAACTTCCTTATGATCTTACAATGGGACACGCTCGAATGTTGGCAAAACATTCGCAAACTCCCCCCCTGCAGCGCACCTTTACGTTTGGCAGCGTGTTTAGAGATAAGCAAGATACGGGACAGCCTCAGATGTTTGGTGAGGTGGACTTTGATATCGTTACGATCGACACGCTGGATCTGGCATTAAAAGAGGCCGAGGTCTTGAAGGTCCTGGATGAGATTCTTCATACATTTCCATCCTTGTCTGCATCACAGATGTGCTTCCACATCGGACACTCCGACATCCTTCAACTCATTTTTGAGCATTGTGGTATTCCAACTTCTTCTAGAAGGGCAGCCGCAGATGTCTTATCCAGGTTAAATATTCACAACCATACGTGGCAGAAGATTAGGATGGAGCTTCGATCTCCTGCTGTAGGTATCTCGGCTACTAGCATTGACGAACTTCAGCGTTTCGATTTCCGAGGTACGAGTCCACCACGGCCATATATGCGTAACCAAGGGAGCTGTATCATCGCTAACTATATGACACAGATACACCAAACAAAGCGTTTGCAAAACTCAAGCTCGTTTTTGAAGGCAGCGATATGTACCAGCGGGCGGCGTCGACAATAGCGCATCTCAAGGAGGTGGTTGAGTATACCAAACGATTGGGCATCACTACTAAAATCTATATAAACCCTCTCAACAGTCTCAAGGAAAGCTTTTATATCGGTGGCATCCTGTTCTCTTGCATCTACGATAAGAAAGCCAAAGATGTGTTTGCCGCCGGTGGCCGGTATGATCACTTGATCAACGAGCAACGCCCCAAGATTGGAGGACAGTTTGAGAAACGCCATGCCGTCGGATTCAGTCTGGCTTGGGAAAGGTTGGCAAAAACGCCAAAATCAGGTGGCTATTCGTTCTTGAAGAAGAGTGAAGAAGACGTGAGCAGCATATTCAGCAGTAAACGTGTAAGTACCCATCAATGATGCAACAATCTGAGGTGCCCGGCTAAGACCAAAGTTGCAGTGCGATATTCTGGTGGCAAGCTTTGACGCAGCAACCCTTCGATCCTCTGGTATTGAGGTATTGCGGCTACTCTGGTCACACGATATCAGTGCAGAACTTGCTAGAGACTCAAGGTCTCCAGAAGATCTCATGTCAAAACACCGGGATGAGAGCTATTGTTGGATCATCATCATCAAGCAAGATTCTATGCTGAAAATTAAAACTGTTGGAAAGAAGGATGTGCCGGATGTGGATATACCCATGGCACAGCTCCTTTCTTGGCTAAGACCTGAGATACGAGACCGAGACAGCAAAGCCGCAGCAAAGTTCCGCGGAACGCCCGAGCCTGCAACGCAAGGCGAGAAAGATCACGAGCAGGAAGTCAAGATTTTGGTTGCCCAAACCAAGAGCAAAAAGTTCAATCGGCGTACAGTAGTGGAACAAGCACAGGTCACCGCAGCCTCGCTGATGAACTCGTTCCTCGAAGGCCCCATCTTGGCCATTGAAACCAGCGACCACCTAATGGAGCTTGTGCAGAGCACAACCTTGTCGGACCCTGAAAGCTGGCGGAGGGCTGAACATGGCGTGGCAACGTCGGAAAAGAAGAACGTCCGTGAAATTCATGATCAACTCGACACTTGGAGGTACAAGTATGAAAAGAAGGGTGGCTCGAAGCATTCGTTCTTGTACAACTTCCGGTCAGGGACATGCATGTACTACGATTTATCTGGTTGAAAGACGTAGTTGAGTAAGGAGGGATCTGTGCATATAAGTCAAAGCGATGTATATTTTGACGTTGACCTGTAGGTAGCATTGGGCTATTTCCGTGATATATACGCTGTAGATGGACAGATGTTATTTATCCAGTTTTACTTTTATCCAAGAGTTGGGTATAGCTCATAATAATCACCTATAGTCTCTCGATGTAGTTCACTTGGTGCCTAACATAGAAGCCGTCGGGCCAAATGCATGTGCGCCACTCAACATCCAGACGGCTGAATGAACCATTTCACTGGATGCCATTGGCCACCAATGAAGCGAGAATAAGCAATGATAAGGTGCGCTCAAACGAGCCGAATGGAATCTTATGGAAGCCACTAGTTTTAATTTCTTACCCCTACATTACAATGGAAGGTTCAGCTTCATGCTAACAAAAATGAATTTTTCTTCCGGTGGCGTGGGGATGACGGCGCAGATCTTGGTATTAGATCGATGGCTTGATAATTTCAGTTAGAGCACGCCTGTTGGGACTCGGGTTACTCCGTAGTGGGTGGCCATAGTCTTACCGGTACCGAATCTTAGTGAGCACATACATTAGAGTAGTTCTCTAATTGAGACCTGCAGCAGGGCTCTAATATGGAATGACTTGGTCTTGGAACAATGCATGAATTGGGTTCCATCGTATGTTATCGAACTGCACCGTGCAGTTGGATGCCCATCCATTATTGGCAACTGGCTTCTTGTCTCTTCTGAGGGAATTCAATTCAATATTCAGCTCTCATGATGTCAAACTCCTTTCCCCCCTCGTCTCAGCCGATTCACGTGGCGGCTAATACGAGTGCCGCCTATTGCCTAGCTCGTACCGCCCAAGTAGCGCCGATTACCAGCGCCACGGGAGCAATACTTGGCAGTACCTGCCGATGATAGCAGCCCTCGGACTCGGAATGCACCCCTAAAGCCCAAGCGAAGGACCCCTGCAGGCGGGGGCGCCTGGGGGAGGGGCAGCAGCGCTTTTTGGCACTCTAGCTGGGACTAACAGGCGCCCTTAGAGGCCCTTGGAGGCTTCACCGCCCGGGACTTGCGGCAGTCACCTGTCGCAGCCACCTGATGCCGTCACATCTGTGGTGCCGTAGCCGGCCCGGCTGAGTTTCGGAAATTCCTCGACGAGCGCTTCTACTTTGCCAACCCTTTGCGGCCCGGGAATCTTTCTCTTACTTGCATCTTCCCTCTTTTTTGATCTTTGTTCTCATACGCGCCTCTTGTCACGCCCCAGCGACTATCCTCAGACGATAGCATCGAGCCATCAGTGGTGCCCATCCGCCTTACCCGTCCATCCGCCCCCTAGACTCTCCCGATTGCTGCCGACACTCGGCCAGAAGTCGCTGCTCTGTGACTCGAGTTTGCAGAGCAAAGAGGACAACGACGACTCGGGGACTCCTCTTCTCATTCATTTTCCCCTATAACAGTTCTACTCCTCCTACTAGCGTCATGGCTCAGAAGCGCCTTATGCAGGAGCTGCGGTCTCTCCAGAAGGAGAAGTGGGTAGAGATTACAGTAAGTTCACCCGGATCGACTAGACTCGACAACGACTCTCTTGCTCACCATGTTTAGACGGACGAGACCAATCTCCTTAAGTGGAGGATTGGTCTCTGGGTTGTCAATCCTGATAGCGTTTGGCATGGAGCGTTCCTCAAGGTAAGCCAAGCCCGCCTGCTATGCTCTCTCTCCCAGTCACTTTGCCTTGGCTAGAATCGATGAGAAACTGACAAGGTGCTTTAGGCCGAGATGAGATTTCCATCCGACTATCCCTATCAGCCACCGGCCTTCAAGTTCCTCACCCCCAACATCATCCACCCCAACGTATATTCCGACGGAAACCTCTGCATTTCCATTCTCCACAAGCCTGGCGAGGACGAGCAGTCCGGCGAACTGGCGAGCGAGCGATGGAATGTTCTGCACGGAGTTGAATCTGTTCTCAGATCTGTTCTTCTGCTCATGGACGATCCCGAGATTAATTCAGCAGCCAACGTCGACGCCAGCGTCCTCTACCGAGATAATCGTGCCGAGTATAATACTTTGGCCAAGGCTACGGTAGCCGCGACCAAGAAAAACATTCCCGAGGGTATGACGATGCCCAGCATGGAGGAATTGACTCCAGTACCGGTCAAGCCGGTCGATGACGATGCAGACTTCTGGAATATGTCAGATGAGGAGGAAGACTTTGGCGGAAGCGATAGCGACGAAGATATGGACGACTTCGATGACGAAGAGGAGGAAGAGGAAGAGGATGACAAATGAGCATCCTCATTTGAACGCAACATGACCTTTGGAAAATGCGCTGTTTCCCCCGCGAAAGAGCAAATGGCCGGTTGGCTGGCTTGTCCCGGCACGCCAAAATCGACAGCTTACTTCACCTACTCAACTAGCGGATCCGTTTTGATGGCGTTTGGCGGCTTCTTACCTACGTTTGCATGGAACGGACTGGGAGAGGGTCCGGTGTCATGGCGTGGCATCTCTACTCTTGGACCACGGAAGGATTACACTTGATTTTTTTGCGGTTTTCTTGTTTTACACTACTGCTTTTGCTTTTGCGTTTACCGGTTTGGGTCATTACATGCATTTCTCATATTAGCGGGTTTTTATCGTTTTTGTAGCTCGAGTTTGAGGGCAGCTAAGTTACATAGAAGGCAGAAGCGCATAGACGCGTTGATACACCAAGCACATATACATACACTTTTATTTAAGAAGATGAAAAGACTACACTGTGTTCTTTTGGCCTGAATAAACTGCTTAGGTTACGAAGGGCCCAGAAACCAAATCTCATCAGTTCAAGCCGATGACATCCAACCCTGGAGACGAAATGGCTAAGCACCAAGGGCCTCAATAGACTCAATACGCCTAAATTACCTGTATCAAGTGGCAATTTATAGGCCTAGTTAGGAAATGTATTTGGGCTGCCATACCATATGCATACGTACGTTTCTAGTACATATGATCCATCATTTGACCAGAAGAGCTGCGTAATTCGTACGTGGCCCGGCTGCGGTTATGCTTTGCAGCGGTTCCGGGCTTGCCAGGTTACTTCCAGCAGCCCCTCCCTCAGTGTTCCAGTGCTCCAGGTACCTAACCAGCTAACTCAGACTAACATGCTGGCCGCATAGCCGCACCTTATCTTATCGGCATGAACTCAGGTCCCTCCTTCACTGACGTTTTGCCCGCAACCGCCTTTCACCTCCCAAGGTGCTCATCCCATCAAACGGCCAGGGCTCGCACCAACAACGAACAGCTTGCGTCGCTTGCTGGCGACGCTCTCCCGCCTCTTTTATTGCTTAAATTGGCCTCTCGCTCATTTTTGCTTCTTTATGCCCGTAGACGCCACGCCCTGGTTTGCATCTTCGATAGCTTTGTTCCGTTTCTGGAGCTAGGGTCACCTGTCCTGTCCTGTCCTGTCCTTCTTGTGCCTGTCAAACGAGGCGAGAGAGAGGGAGAGACAGGGCGTGAACCAGGCTCTGGCTGGTGTCCCGGAAACGCAAACTGCATTTTAATCTCGGTATTCTTACTGTTACAGCTACAGCAATCTTGCCATTGTTTCGAATAGAGCTACCGGTGGCCGCCATTCGCCATGGCTTCGATGGAGCCGTCTGAAGATGACATCTCGCAGGTCATTGACTTTGCGGGCCTCAACCCGGTCGATGACCGTAACTTGGTCATAAACGCCCTCAGAGTTCGTTTGCACTGCACTTCAGCGCCAGGTTACTGTGGCAGCTAATACGACGCAGAATAATAATCGAAATGTCGAAACGGTCGTTATGCAATACTTTGACAACTCTGAGAGTGTATGCACGACTCCTATACCCCAAGTCGCCTGGGATTCTATGACCGAGTAACAATATACTGATCTATATCGCTGCAGTTCCGATCAAAATATACTTCGCTATGGAACGAGTCCATGTTTTCAGCCGATAGAGACGGTGCAGCCGGTACCGATGGTGTCAGATGTATGAGGGGGAGCTATCCACACCAATGGGGAGAGTAGCATCTGGTAGCTGACATTCTGAGCAGCATTTCACATCGAATCATTAAACGGCAACGATATCATACAAGGGGTGACGCCTCCTCCACCTGGCTACGGAGCTCCATCAAGGCCTCCTTCGCGGTCCAACGTCAGATCCCCACTAGGTAGGATGGTCGACTGGGCCTCGGGGGACACAGCTGGTAGTGCTCTGCACTCCCCCGTACCTATGGAATAAACTATTCTGACATGGCTGACAGGAGGAAATACCATGCAATCCCAAGAAGACGAGGATATGCAAAGGGCGCTGCGCGAATCAGCACAAGAAGCGGGGCTATCGATCCCTCCACAAGAGTCCGGAGTCATAAGCCAGTCGACTTCAACGCCTCACTTTGGCCCGGCGAATCGTTCCGAATACGATCAGGACAACTGGGCCATGGTTCCTGTTGGGCCGCTCAAGACAAGGCTGGATAACGCCCCATCCCCAGCTCAGAGAAAGCGATCTCCCGAAACTCCAGCATTCTTGATCCAAGGATCTGGCTCAGCAAGGCACCACACCTTAGGTGGCTTGCTCACGATTTTTAGCCAAATCCCCCTAGCGAGGAATGTTCTCCTACAGTGCGGCTCTCCTGCGGCATCCTACGGTTTTAATAGCGCATGGTGGAATGGTCAGGAAATCCTACCTCCAGAGGCTTTACGCCAAATGCAGTCAGAAGAAGCGGGATGGGGCTACGACAATGCTGCGAGGCCAAACTTTGAAGAGGAAATCCATCGGCTCATGGCGTTTCTCGATGGGACAGAGAGGAGTTATGGAACAGTGAATACGCTTACGAATTTGATGCAAGATACAACAAGTGATATAGAGAAGCAATTTTATGCCCAACTCGGCGACACCAATGATGGGGAGTTGCTGGAGCCCTTGCATCAAGAAGCGATACTGGCAAGCGTTGGCACTGGCGAGGACAGCGAGATCCAACATGCGAGATTTGGATTGCTTGAGTTCGACCACTCAGGGCTTGAGTATGCACACATAAAGACTCTCTACGAAGCCCTCGATTATTTGATGTGGGGAGACCTATTATCGTGGCATGATGCCGACGACAGGTCTAAAATCGCCATGTTTAAGAAGATGGGCGAAGTTCTAACCATCAAAGTCGGAAACGATGGGCCACTTGACTCTTTTGAAATTCCGGAAGTGCTATATCCTGAACGATATCTGGAAAGCCGTAAGATGGAGGCCAGACGAATAGCATCTGCTTTGCTGGAAACCAAGAATGCACTCGATAGCGTAACAACTGAAGAACGGCGTCTGCAAGAATGGCAAGATGACTGGAACCAGCTGACGTTTAACAAGACGGACATGATCCGCAATGCTACAGAGCAGTGGAAGGCGTTTTCAGATTACCTTGAGAGCGCTGGTCGGTTTCAGGCGATGGAGGCTTCGGGGTTCGACACGAACAAGTATCCCAACTACCGGGACGCCCCATGTCAAATGACCGAAGTGCAGGCCAAACACTCTGAACAGGTGGACGAAGTACTTCTTTTGACCGAACGGATACTGAGTGATATGGAAGCAAAGACCGAAGGTGAGAAGATTTGTCAAATCACAACCCAGGATATGGAATGAACAAACCGTGCTAATGAGCCATCTTAGATCTCCGCGTTCAGCTAGAACAGATTCAAGCCAAACAACGCTTCCTCGGCAAACTCTTGACTGTTCCAGACAAGCCAGGCCGGCCAAAGCCAATGACGTGCAAGAAGTATCTTCTCCGGGGCGTGGCTACTGATAGAGACATTGTTTACGTCTGCCAGCGCCTGTATCCAGAATCTGTGGAGTCAGAAGACCCGAAATCACCGGTCGATCAGTGGTGGCGGCTAGAGTACTCTCCCAACGAAGACCAACTGGTTAGATCCGAGGTACAGTAACCTGTTACACTTTCTTTTTGTGCTTTAACCAAAAGCAACACTAACGCCTGTTCCCTTTTGATAGAAAGTAGAAGTTGAGCGAATCTTTAGAGACGTATGGCTCGAGACAAAGACGCCACTGCTCGTATATGCGACTGAAGAAGCAATCTCCACGCCCAGGGCCCCGTTGTCAGATGCCCTGAATATGTTTGTTAGATCGGATAATAAGGCGTTCCGGCAAGAGCTTAAGCGACCTGTGGCTGACAGCGTTGAGGAAAGGAGGCATACTTCTGTCGACCCAATCTCACCTTCCAAGCGAAAGCATCGAGATAGTATGGACTCTATGGACACCAACCGAGCGTCTATCGGCAGCGAAGATAGAAGTCCATTTGAAAATGCCTTTGACGAGCAGGTGGAACAGGCAGAAATGGAGATGGCGGACATGTCGGGGGGCAAGTCGGAGTATGTCAGGGGCTCTGACGCTGAGGACAAATTCGGGCCTCTCGAAATCCCACCGACCACACTTGGCCGTGATGCAGCTCAGATGACGATTGAATCTGCAACTCTTACGCCAGACACGCTAGCGGCAGACGAGGGCGAAGCACAGAAGCCAACTCCTTCTGAAGACAGCCAGACAGACGACGTAGTGAACAAGATGGCTGAGGCCCAGGTAGCTAAGAGCCCGGAAATGCAAGAGCGAGTTCGGCCACCGTCACTCATACGACCACCGTTAGGGGACGACACTGAGAGAAAGCTGAGTATGGACATGGATATATCTGATATCCAAGAATAGATGTCTAGAAAAGGGGTCTTAGAAGGCATAATTACATGGGCACGTCATGATTTGCCCGCCAAATGGAGAATAAGAAGACGGAAGAGGGGCAAGGAGGACAAGCTTGTCTTGAGACTTTCAGGAAAGAATCGACGATAGGATGAGGTTACGGACTGGTGGCGAGGTCGTTTGTATAGGAAGCTAATCGCGGACTGCCAATGCACCACTTTCAGTGGGCACGATAACGCGAGATTTTTGAATGGGCATTGTTGGACTTTTGGCGCTGAGATTCTCACTTTTAAGTGAGACTGCACTCAGAACTCGGTTACAGCGGCGAAGCGAAGGATTACTATTAGTAGCCAGTCTTGTTATTTAAACCATTTACCTCTATCTTCATTTTTACCCTGATACCATCTCCGAGAATATTAATCGTGGGTTCGTCCAATTCTAAGAGCTTGGTGTTGCAGTGCTTGATCTCGTGAGCGCTCGCAAGTTAGGCATAGGTCAATTTAGACATGGAAGCTTCTAGAAGCTTCCACGAGACGGACATTTTTGGCCGGCCACAAGCTTGCACATGGAATGATTCAAAAGCTGTACTTGTGGGTTAAACGCTGTAACTCTACGGATATTGCTTGCCTTGGTGTTTCGGTTAGCTGCTTTAGTGTGATGTTTGTTGTTTCTCTTTTTGCTGTTCCGAGTTGCATCAAGGGCGTTACCGAGTACAGTAGGGCATCAAGTGCTGCAGCATGTATCTACACATTTGGGCCTGACGTAACGTACAGGGATCGTGAAAGGCCCATGCACTCAGGGATTCAAGTACTGTAGCAGACGAATGGACGATGCAGGGGTAAACAGAAGATGGATTTCATTTTCTCTTTGATGTGGGATGGCTGGGCGTGGCTGGGATTGAGGCCTCATTGGATTTGATAGACCAGCGCATCAGGGAGTTGGGTTTGATGGAGGTTGACGGGTCATTGCCAACTGGAGCTTAGTGCTGCCAGCGAGCTGTTTAGGGCCCATGTTTAGTGGGCGTGATTGATCCCTGCAGCGTGGGGCGAAGCGGGTGGTTGTGATTTAGGTTCCAGGTTGACGTTTTGGTTTTGGCGGAGTTGAGAATGAAGGTTGTTGATGTGGATGTATGGATGGATGAAAGCAGTGTGTACCTAGTGTGAGAGAAGGGGATATTATAGGATGAAATAAAGGAGTCGTATCTGGGGCAAAAAGACGAATGAAAAAGGGAAAAGAAAAAGAAGCCCGGGAGCTTGTAAAGCGTATCATCTCATGGCATGACACCAAAAACAGAGCATCACCTGCCCAACCCCGGACCGCTTGCAAGAGGCGACCTGAGCAAGTCACCTGCTGCCAATAGATTCCGCTGTGCTTCGTAAGTATGTACCAGACCAGAGACAAAAAGGGGATCAATATATGCCATCTCTGTCTCTCTGTCTCTCTTTCTTCTTCCCTCTTGGACCCTTTTTTTCTCTTCTTCCCGCAACTCGCCCTTTGGCTCCAGTATCTGGCATTAGCACCTGTCGTGTGCGTTGGCCTGCCGTAGGTTGATGCATCTGCAGCTGCAGCGTTTCCGCATCACATCACATTCATCTTACATGACAAACCCCCCTCTTTTTACTTGCTTTAATACGGTTATTGGTTCGACGGATTTACAATTCAGACGTGTGCAGGCACTAAGACATCCGTATCGACTGCTAGAGGTTGTCTGCTGCAGACGTTATCGTACCAGCACTGCTTATATAGCACCAGACAGACCCCTCGTGCAGCTGGTCTACTTCTACCTGTTAATCTCAACTATCACTACGGCTACCTTTTCTTCACTTCTCCGACCGCTGTCCATTGGCCGCCTAGCATCGAACCAACTCAGCATTAAGGCCTTTGTCCGCCCTGGTTGTGCCGATCAAATCAACCGTTGCCGTCTGATACATGTTATGTACTTGATCTCCCCCCAGCTCTCGTGCGTCATAGCCGGTAGCGGGAAGGGAAGCTTCTACAAGGTCCCAGCAACAAAGGCCAGCCCCACAACCGGCTCACCTTTGTGCTGTGGTAACCTGATCAGGCCTGAATATTAGTAGCAGCGAGGCTTGCTCTCACGCTCACGCTCACTTCTCTCCCAGTTCCCCCTCCATACCAGAATCTCTTGACCGATCTTTCTTTTTCTTCTTTTCATCTTCCATACCTTTACCATTTCACTCCCTCTCTCTACAATTCGACCCCCGAACTACGATATAATCATTTGTTGCCTGCTTCGCCTCTTTATCCAATTTACGATTCTCAGCACCAGCGTTACGTCTCGTGAGGCTCTCGTCTTACAGTCGATTCGTCGCATCAAATACTGTGAATCTGCCGTGGCAGCAGCTGCCGCTGGCCCCCACCACTGCTAGAGAGCACGCACGCCCGACCAGTTCGTCATCATGGTCAAAGAGACCAAGCTCTATGATACCTTGGGTGTCAAGCCCGAGGCATCGCAAGACGAGATTAAAAAAGGATACAGGTATGTAACCATCTATTTCTCTCATTGATTTCATTTCTCTCGCGCCCAGCTTTTTTCTCCCATCCTTTGTCGTCATACTTGGGTAAAGCTAGCTGGCGGGTGGCAATTGGCCGACGACGACCATTCGCATGCTACTCCCCCACACAGCTTTGCCGCCCAACCAGCCAATTCGAAACCCATGCAAAAAGTGAAATGGAAACGGAGAGGCTAACCACAATGCGTGCAACAGAAAAGCTGCTTTGAAGTGGCACCCTGACAAGAACAAGGACAACCCCAACGCCTCGGAAAAGTTCAAAGAGTGTTCGCAAGCCTACGAAATCCTATCCGACCCGGAGAAGCGCAAGATCTACGACCAGTATGGCCTCGAGTTCCTGCTGCGGGGTGGTGCCCCTCCACCCGAAGGCGGTCCAGGGGCCAATCCATACGCGGGAGCAGGCGGCATG
This sequence comes from Trichoderma semiorbis, assembly GCA_020045945.2. NCBI lineage: Eukaryota > Fungi > Ascomycota > Sordariomycetes > Hypocreales > Hypocreaceae > Trichoderma > Trichoderma semiorbis. Next base: position 6,949,145 of record CM034694.1, read on the forward strand.
CCTGGAGGCTTCAGCGGCTTCGATTTCGGAGGCATGCCGGGAGGAGGCGGTGCTAGAACTTTCCATTTCAGCACAGGCGGCACCAAGGGGTACAATTTCATGAACCCTGAGGATCTGTTTGCAGAGTTTCAGCGCAGCGGAGGAATGCACGGCGGTGGAGGCGGCCACGACGATGATGACTTTAACTTCTTTTCTTCCTTTGGCGGCGCTGGCGGCCCGCGGTCAGGTCGGACAAGGACAAGATCCGGCTTCGCTGAGGCACCGCAGAGGAATCGCGAGCCGACGCCCGAGATTACCACCGTTGAGCGGCCGTTAGCTCTCACTCTCGAGGAGCTGTACAATGGAACGACGAAGAAGATGAAGATTAAGCGCAAGACATTTGATGAATCAGGCAAGCGCGTGCAAACGGATCAGATCTTGGAGGTGCCCATCAAGCCAGGGCTCAAGAAGGGTTCCAAAATCAAGTTTAATGGAGTTGGCGACCAGGTGGAAGGCGGTAGACAAGATTTGCACTTTATTGTCGAAGAGGTAAGCCAAGCGATTCCCTTACACAACCCCCCTCCCTACTATTAAACCGTCTTCTGAATGCTAACCAACTATGCAGAAAGAGCATCCCTTGTTCAAGCGAGAGGATAACGACATTGTGCACACCGTCACCTTGGACCTCAAGGAGGCTTTGACTGGATGGAAGCGGGTAGTCGCTACAATCGACGGCAAGCAGATCAGCATAGACAAGGGCGGCCCAACGCAACCCGGAAGCGAAGATCGATACCCTGGATTGGGCATGCCCATGACAAAGAAGCCCGGGCAACGAGGCGATTTCATTGTCCGCTACAGGGTCAACTTTCCGTCAACCTTGACGCCCGAGCAAAAGACGCAGCTCAAGGAAATTTTGTAAGATTGGAATTAGACAATCTACAGACGCTTCCTTCCAGCAAGGCTTGAAACAATTAAAAAAAGAAAAAAGGGAAAAAGAAATTACCACACATAACGACAGAGGACTTGGTATGCGGGACATGAACAGGACCTCAGAGAAACCAAGTCGCATGATCCTTTTGAGAAGGCTGGGAATGAATGTCCGCACAGTCAGGCACAGTCCCGTCTGTCAAGCATACATGCCGCGGACGACGACAATGAGGAGCTGGCGTGTTTTCTTCTTCTTCTTCTCTTTATGTTTTTTCTTTGGCCACCTTTGTAATGTCAAGAGGAATTGACAAGGAGTAGAGGCGTTTTAGGGATGAATTTCTGGCAGAGTTTAAGCACGCGGAGGATTTTTTTGTTGGCACGAGTAAGACGATAGCATCCAGGCCTTTGTGATTGAGGAATTGCGGGAGATTTATACATTATGTTTAAGTTGGTCGATGTAGCGACACAACACTTGATTGATAGCGGTTGAAAAGAATTGCATTGCTTTTGGCACCAATAATTGCATCTTACCTAAAGGTAGTTTCTGTATACATGTATTACTCTATAGTTACTACCTAGTAGTTGTTGAAAATTCAGCGCCTCTTTGGACAATGTAGCCCTCGTAGATTAATTAATGCTTCCGAGTGCATAACCTCGTTCATACCCGCCTATAACTTTGGCGTTGAGCCTACATGCTGAGTCTCAGTCTCAGCCACCCGAGGCGCCGTCTCCAGGTCGCGTTCCAAGACGTGGTCACGAGCAGCCAAAAAGCATGACGAGAATTCCAGCGAAACGAATTGACTAGATGAGTTTATTCCTTTATTCATTGGCTCAACCCGGCCGTTTGCTGACATTGATATTTGATATAACATGATGCGCGTTTATAATATCGGATATAGCATGATGCGCGTTTAACAAAGTGACAACGTGAGCCTGGTGTGTGGTTTATCCGTACGGAGCGACGAATCATTTTAGCATGGGGGAATTGGGGGGGGGGGGCTGCTAACATGGTTCAAGGAGGGGCGATGACGACACTGATGACCCGCGGAGGGGGAGGGGTAAAAAACGGGAAACGAAGCAAGGCTGGGATGGGATTTGATGGGAATAATTGGGGAGCGGTGATTGGGGAGAGGAGAGAGGGCTAGGAGTAGACAAGGGGGGATTTTGATTGTTTTGGATCAATGTTGGAATGGGAGAGGAAACAGAATTATTAGGAGGAAAATAGACAGTAGGGGAGAAATACTAAGGACGTGTTACTGTAAATGGGCTGAGTTACTCGTTTTGGCATGTGAAGGAAACCAAGTAATGATGATTCAATTGTGCGTCTGGCACTTTCTGGTGAGACGGGGCTGACTGCTGAAATCCATATCGGCATCGCGCCAAGAAACAAGATTTGGCGGAGGGATATCCACTTGCTGCAATGTGTTTTGACACGTCTGGATGCCCTTTTTGACTCGGGGTTTCACATGAGGTAATTGTAACAGCCTTTTCATGCGTACCTGTGCCTGTTTTTAAGCGGCCTGCCATGTGGAGAGCTTAATTGGCCTGGCTTACTCTGACTTGGGTTGATCTTTCGTGCCTTATATACTTGAAGCCGTCTCCCGACTTCTCTCGTTGTTTCCTTCTTCCTTTTCTTCTTCTTCTTCATACATTCGATCAGTAAAAGCTTCATTGTATTCTATTTCTCTTCTTCCTTTTTCTTCTACTTCTCTCTCTCTCCTCTCTTGGATATAATACCCAAACCATTTGATCAAGATGCCTGAAGTAAGCCAACTCTCCTCCAGAATCTACCAATCCCTCGCTTCTGCAGCAGCTAACCTCTTCCTCTCCAGATCAAAGCCATCCTCTTCGACTGCGACAACACCCTCGTCCTCTCCGAGGAGCTCGCCTTCGAAGCCTGCGCAGACCTCATCAACCAAATCTGCGCCGAGCGCAACGTCCACGTGAAATTCACCGGCGAGACCCTCATCCAAGAATTCGTTGGCCAAAACTTCCGCGGCATGCTCACGACGCTGCAGAAGACGCACGGCATCGACATTGCCGCCGACGACCTCGAAAAGTACGTGCTGGCCGAGGAGGACGCCGTCATCGCCAAGCTCAAGGCCGCGCTGAGGCCCTGCGTCGGCGTCGACGAGCAGCTCGAGAAGCTCGAGCAGAGCGGCAAGTACCAGCTGGCGGTGGTGTCGTCGTCGGCGCTCAGGAGGGTGCGCGCGAGCATTGAAAAGGTTGGGCAGGACAAGTACTTTCCTGGGGACGTGGTGTTTTCGGCGGCGACGTCGTTGGAGAAGCCGACGAGCAAGCCTGATCCTGCTATTTACTTGCATGCGCTCAAGGTGTTGGGCAAGGCTGCTGGGGAGAGTGTGGCGGTTGAGGACAGCAAGAGTGGTACTTTGAGTGCTACGAGAGCGGGCATCAAGACTATTGGGTATGTTGGCCCGTATGCTGATGACAAGAAGGAGGAAATGGAGGGTGTGTTGCGGAATGCGGGCGCCGTGGTGATTATGCGCGATTGGAGCGAGTTCCCGGCTGCTTTGGCCAAGATTGAGAAGGGCGAGGTTTAAACTGGCTCTGTTCTCTTCTTTTGTTTTTATTACTGCATTATGGGTTTTGCCTTTTGAGAGGGCGTGGAATTTGGGTTCTTTTGCTTGTTGGCTTGGTTCATACAGGAGACTAAGACAGAGACACCAACATGGCAAGCTAGATATGATTAGATATGACGAAACGAATTGACGCTTCTTGAAGATATAAACTGATTCAAAAGCACACGGATATTTGTTTGGTCCATGTCATGTATTCCAATTATACAGATGTGACTATAAATAAACCCCCTTGCTAATTCCTCCAGTCCATCAGAAAGCTGTTCACACTCTGTAGTGTGCTCCTGCTCGGATTCGCCCCCGGATACACCGTCATGATGGCTCCGAGCCTCATCTTGACCAACGTCTTGTTAAACACCACCTTGTCGTCCGGCACGCGGAAGCGGCCCTCGTCGTCAAAGAGATAGCATGAAAGCGCCAGGGCGACGCCTACAGAGAGGTCCCTGCCCGAGTCGCAAGCTACAATGATTTGAGGCGGCTCAGCGTTATTTGCTGCATCTGCTGCGTTGGTGTGCTGGTGGTTCTGGAGGAAGCGGGTTGCGAAGGAGCATATTTCGGTGAGGGCTAGACGGAGGTTGCGGCTGGCGGTTTTGTGTTTGCCAAGACCGACGCGGAGGAGCGTTGGGGAGAGAAGCCATGTTTCTTTTGGGGTGGGTGTATCTGTGAGAAGAATGAGGCATTCGCTTGACTGTTGTTGCGATGAAGAGGGTATTGGCGATGAGAGATCGAGTGGTGATATGGCGCGGACGGAGAGATGTGGTGTGAGTTGCTTTCGAGGGAGGGTAGCTGGATTTGCGTCGCCGGAGGGGGCGGACTGGCGCTGTGCTTTGGCTTCTTCGACTAGTTTGATTATGAGGTCGGGGACGTCGGCTTCTGCGGCGGAGAGAAATGTTTTGGTGTTGGCCCAGAAGACGTCTGGGGTGAGGCCTAGTGCCCAGTTCTCGGTGTCGTCGCCAGCGCCTTGGATGTAACCTCCTTCATCGACCTCGCTGCCGACGACTCGTCTACTAGCTGTACAGCAGATGACGGGTCGGTATTCCTGGAATATGACCCCTTGGTCTTGTTCTTGGTCTTCATCTTCGTCGTCATCTGAGTCTGGCGGAGGAGGGAGAGAGGAGTCTTGTGTGATCCAGAGGGGACGAAGAGGTTTTGTGAGAGATGTCGGGAGGGTGAGGTTGAGTTCCTTGAGAGAAGATAGGAACGTGGGTATGAGAGCGGTGATTTGGGAGTGTGTGGATGCGGGGAGGTAAGGGGGGAGGAAGAGGTTGGAAGAAAGGGGGTTTTCTGGGAGGAGGGCCATGTTGAGAACGGTGCACCAGATGGGGATGGTGGTTGAGAGGGCATCGGGCATACCTGGATTGCAAGAGTTAGTATTATGTATGACTTTAAAATTGAATGAGATAGGGGATTTCTCAAGGGGGGTGAGAGAACTTGCGTTTGCCGCGGCGAGTAGAGTCTACAACGATGACTCTTTCAACGTGAATGTTAGCATGAGATGTAAACCACAGCCGCTTAATAGTTAAATAGAGAACAAAGCAACATACCCGTCATTCTCCTCGATCATGTCAATTAGATGCAAATTCAACCTCCTAGTGCTAAACTTCCACGCCCGCTCATGTCCATCCGTGCTCTTGAAATACGCGCTGCCATCTTTCCTGTCCGGCGGGATATACCAGCTTCCACATCGCTCATTCGCCACCAGCGGCCTGTTTTTCCTCTTGCGCTTTTCTAGATTAGAAGCTGAATCAAAGGAATAGGTGGAGAATGAAGAGGCCACTTGGGCGACGAAGGCGGCGTCGGCATGGATGGATTTGAGGCGGTTGTGAGGCGTGAGGGTGCTGCGGCGGAGTTGGGTGAGGAGGCTGGAGATGGAGGGCTGGTTGGAGAAAAGGTCGTCTGATGACATTTTGTATTTATTTGATATATTTGTTAAGTAGAGGTTGGGATATAGACATAAGGAAGGCTGAAAGAAAAAAAAAAAAAGTGCTGTGAGTTTGATGTTGAGTTTGTGATATACAGTTTGCTGCTAGTGGTGGGTTCATGATTTTTTCTTAGCATCTTCACATGTGTACAAGTACCCACCTTGCGCTATGAATCATGTAATTGGCAGCGAAAAAGCACAACAGCATTCCGATACAGTGAAGGAAATGGGTTTTGTATCATTTAATATATTTATTTTACTTTTTTTATATTTTTCATTTCATCTAGTCATTATTTTGGTTGGCATACAACTCACAACTCTACACCAGCTTCCACTGGCCATTCTCCACCACAATCTTAATCTCACGGCCCTCGTCGATACTCCGTCGTCCAGCCTCCAGAATAGCTGTCGTCGCAATGGTGTTGTTCAGAGTAGGCAGACCCTTGGCGTCCAGGTCAGCTGGTGTAGCTCTGCCCTCGTTGACCGCGCGGCAGCCATCAACAAACTTCTCAATGGAAATGTAGCCGTAGCCCGTCTGGCCGTTGAAGTTGCCGTCCTCGTCAGGGGCGTAGCGCATGTAGAACGGGTTGAACCACTGCAGCTGGCCTGCGCGGTCGTCGGCGACGTCGTAGCCTCGGTGGGCCTGGTCGACGCGGATCTCGCCCTCCTTGGCCAGGTAGTGGAAGTACTGGTTGGTGTGAATGCCGGCTCGCTGAGGCGCTGTCCACGAGGAAGTGTAGACGGCAATGGCGCGCTTGTTGGGCTCGTCCTTGCGCTCCCAGGTGACCAGCAGGGAGATTGTGTCCTCGGTCTCGTCGACGCAGCCCAGGCTGGTGGCGACGCCCTTGGACGAGGTGGCCGAGACCTTGGTGGGCAGGTAGCCGCGCTGCTGGACCATGGAGTCGCAGATGTCGACGTGGTGGCTGTTGAGATAGTAGGAAATGTCGGACTCCTTGCCGGCCCAGGACTTGAACGTCTCGAGCTGCGACTTGGGCTGCGACATGTATGAGTAAAAGTAGTTCCAGTCGCCTAGGGTCTGCGCCTTGAAGCGGGCGTCTGAGTAGGCCGGGTCGAAGCGCTTGTGGTGCTCGATGAAGACGTAGACGCCCTTTTCGGCGGCCTTTTGGGCCAGCTCCAGGTGGTGGTCCAGCAGCTTCACGGCGGGCTTGGTGATGAGGACGTGGATGCCGCGCTCGATGGCGTACAGCGCAATGGGGAAGTGGGTGGGATCGGGGGTGAAGATGGTGATGGCATCGCCGGGCTTGAGTTGGTCAATGGCGGCCTTGTAGGCATCGGCATCGACCTTGTTGTTGGCGGGGAATGAGTCGAATGAGGTGTCCAGGTTGTTGTAGACTTGGGTGATGTTCTTGTTAAGGTGCTCTCCTACAATGCGGCGAGTTCACAGTCAGTCTCAGTGTTGGCCCGGGAACTGTCTTCAATGAGCTTGTACGTACGGATAGCGGGAAACTTGGTGCCATTGACGCCAACCATGCCCAGCTGGCCGACTTTGCCTCGTCGTCGCAGGTCGAAGAGGGTGAGGCCGACAACGCCCACCTTCTTGTCGGATCCGGAGGCGCCACCGCCAACGAAGCCGGTGGTGTACTCGCCGGTACCGATCTGGATATTTACAGTCAGTCACTCAGTACAGAGACATGTTTTGTAACCAGTTTCCAGCCGGGACTCACCATCAACACATTGAGAGAGGTTGCCATTGTGAGTAGAGTGTCTTCAAAATGTCTCGATATTCGTGAAGGAGGTGGGGTATCTTGGTAAGATGGAGAAAACAGAGACACGCTGCGATGACGAGAAGGGTTATGAGATGAAGTGAGAAGAGAAGAAGAATATTACAGCATCGAGATTTTAAAGACTCGAAAGAAAAAGATCATCTACAGCCTTGCCGAGTCGCGTTTCTCATGCCAGCTTCCGAGTTGGTGACATACTAACGGAGGAATTGAGGGGCATTGGCGGGGCAGCAATTGGAGGGATAAATAAAGGCCGTGGAGCAGCATTCAGTTGCTTCTTGGACCCTCATTTTCGTGGGATTTGCTTAGTTCAAAATGTACGAATTAATTGACTACATTGTGTGACCTTGATGGATGCATATACATGATGCAGAGCAAGCGAGATAGCCTTTTCTGTCAGGGGTTTGTGCTTGTTTGAAGCATGATCCATGCTTGACTTATACAATTGAAGCATCTCCATCTACTATGTCTCGGGATTCACTACCCCGCGCTGCATTTACGACCCCGCAATGTCTTGGAGAAAAAAGTCCAGGATACAAAGCATTGCATTGAGTTCAAGTCAGCACCCAATGCCCAAACAAGTAGCCAAGGGTATCCTTATGATATCTCGCTGCCTGAACTCCTTCTCCTCCATCACTTTACTGTCAGCCAGCTGTCCGTGCTCCTAAAATCGGCCTGAATAAACCCGACGGACATGATGCGACATCTCCAAAAACAACAGAAAATTATATAGCCGTACTACCGACGGATGGATCAAACTAACCAAGTACAGGTACGGCGGAGCGGGTTTGGCTTCTCACATCTATTCCTGTGAATGGTGGAAAACGCTCAAAATCGAAATATCCACCAATCAGACAAAGCATCTACGCCCATGCCGCCATCTCCATCGTACATGTATCCTCTTCCCCAGCATCTCCATCGACTCAGACCGGAACAAGTTGCCTTATATATCCACTACCAAGAGCCGTTGCAATATTGATCCAATGCTTGCCGCTCGCCACGGCTCCAGCTCACTAAATCTCACCCATTCCATCGCCGTCTTCGGATAGCAGCTCTTGGAGTCGGGGTCGGTCGGCCGAGCTACATCATGGATATCGGAGCCCTTCGGTGGCTGCCCCTCCGAAACATGTGCCCATGAGTAGGAGAGTGTCATGTCTGTGGCTATAGACGGCTATAATTTGTGCCCGAACACGCAACTCGTGCTTGTATTGGTTTATAAAGATTGGATCCATCCTTTTAGGAATACAAATCCAATAATCTCCTTCTTGTCTCCTTGTCTCCTCCATAAACGTGCTTCTCCATCCTTTCCCCTCTCCGTGTGGTTCACCCTCCTCTCCATTCCGTCTGCGTTCCTCCTTTGATACCCTAACCAAAAGTCTCACGACACACATCCCAACCTCACAATGGCGGCTCCTGCTAAATCGCTGCCATGCGGCATCTACGCCCCTACCATGACCTTCTTTGACCCCGTCACCGAAGATCTCGACATCCCCACCATCAAGAAGCACGCCGAGCGACTCGCCAAGGCCGGCCTCGCTGGTCTCGTCATCATGGGCTCCAACGGTGAAGCCGTCCACTGCACAAGAGAAGAGAAGATTGCCGTCGTCAAGGCCTCAAGAGAAGCTCTCGACGCCGCCGGCTTCCAGTCCACACCCGTCCTGTTTGGAGCCACAGAGGGCAGCGTTAGAGGCACCATTGAGCTGTGCAAGCTCGCAGCCGGAGCCGGAGCCGAGGCCGCTCTGATCCTGCCTCCGTCATACTACCGCGCCCAGACCGACGAGGAGTCCATCTACAACTACTTCATTGCCGTTGCCGACGAAAGCCCCATCCCCATCATCCTGTACAACTACCCCGGTGCTGTGTCCGGAATCGACATGGACAGCGACCTGCTCATCAAGCTGGCCCAGCACAAGAACATTGTCGGCACCAAATTCACCTGTGGTAACACCGGAAAGCTCACACGCGTTGCTCTCGGCACCAACGCCAAGACTCCCTTCCAGGAGGGCTCAGGATACATGGCCTTTGGTGGCATGTGCGACTTCACTCTACAGACGCTGGTCAGCGGCGGTAGCGGCATCATCGCCGGCGGTGCCAACGTCATGCCCAAGCTGTGCGTCAAGGTCTGGAACTCGTACGCCGAGGGCAACAAGGAGGAGGCCGAGAGGCTGCAGAAGATTCTCAGCCGTGGTGACTGGCCCTTGACAAAGGCGGCCATTGCCGGCACGAAGCAGGCGATCCAGAGCTTCTATGGATATGGAGGATACCCTCGTCGACCGCTTAAGCGCTTGGAGCAGGCTCGCGTGGCGGCCATTGAGGAGGGCATCAAGGAAGCGATGGAGGTTGAGAAGTCTCTGTAATCATCGGTATATAAATAGGTATAATAGAATAAAAAAGAAAAGAAATAATTTTGATATAACTCGGTGTCAAGTGTATTATTTTGTATTCTATCACGATCTATGAAATAAGAACTACTAGCGTTCAATTATATGCACGTCACCCAGCTTTTATTTTTCACCAACCACGCTTCGCTCAACCACCAAATCTACAATCTTTGCAATAGAAGAGCCGCCCATGATTTCAAAAACAGAAAGCGTGGCCCCAAATTCCCTTCCAAGCCAGTTCCTCAGATCAACAGACATGAGAGAATCAACACCATAATGCGACAACGTCTTGTTAGACTCGACATCATCGGACGAGATGGACATGGCACGCGCCAATCTGGCCGCCAGGGCACGAAGCACAATGTCGCTGCGCTCTCCTGAGTCCGAGGTCTGTTTGAAACGAACGCCCGCTGCCGCTTCCCCATTGCTGTTTGCGCCGTTAGCAGCAGCAGCGCCAGAGTCGGCGATGAAGGAGAAGGGGGCAAACAGCGGCCGATCCAACAGCTGAGGAGGGCTGCGGCCCTTGATGAGGAGATCAGCGGGAGTATTCAGTCCTAGGAGGACTTGGCCCTTGGCCTGAGCCACGGTCTCGGGGAGCGGAGAGTTTGGATCGCAGTACATGGTCAAGGCGGCGAGCAACTCGATGTCTTCGATTTGCTTCATGTCCTCGAGGGATTGGCGCTGTCGTTGATATGCGCTGTTCTCGGCAACAATACCAACATTACGCATCCAGCCGATATCTAGAGAAAGCGCACTCTGGCCGTGTGCGAGACGGTATCTCACGAGAGCATCTTGATATGTGCATCCTCCAGAGTAGTTGGCACTGGCCATCTGCCCAATGACACCGGCAATGGAAGAGAGCATGATGAAGAAGTCCAGATCCTTGCGCAAGAAGCGGTGCAGATTCCAAGACGTTTGGGCCTTGGAGCGCATGGTCAAGTTCCACTGCTCAAAAGTCATGCCGCTCTGGAAGACGGCATCTTGAAGAACCATGGCCGCGTTGATACAGCCTTTGATGGGTGGCATGGTACGGCAACACTCATCCAGCGCATCTGAAAGATCTGCTTCAGATGCCACGTCGCATTTAGGTGTCACGATATTTACGCCCCGAGCTGTCAGCTCTTCAACCACTTCTTGGGCAGCCTTGGATGCAGCTCCTGATCGAGATGGGATAATGAGATTCTTTGCACCATTATCAACCATCCACTTTGCGATGGCTCGACCGAGGCCTCCGGATCCTCCAGCAATTATGTAGGACGCGTTTGCGTCAAACTTCCATGACTGCTGCTCCTGGATGAATTTCTATTCGACCATTGTCAGTATGCTAAATGATTATGCATTTGTAAAGGGGCATCAACTTACCGGAACTACATCCTCAGCTTGCGGCTTGATGATGACACGGCCAGAGATTTCATTCTTCTGAAGTTCTTGGAAAGCTCCTTCAACTTCTGATGCATTGAAACATTGAAGCTGTGGTGGCTGGATGTGCCCTTGCTCCATGAGCTCTATCGATTTCTTCATGAGCGCACCAATCGTTCTGGGGTTCAAATCAAGTACATCAATGACGGAGAAGCTGGTGTTTCTGTCAAAGGTGCTAATAGAAAGACCGTTATTGGCATCACGAGTATGGCGACTGATATCAAGGAATCGTCCGCCAGCGGCCAGGCACTCGTAAGAAGCCTGGACAATGTCCTCGCCGGCAAGCTGGTTGAAAACAACATCCACGCCATACTCGCCACTCAACTGCATCACAGCTTGAGTGAAATCAATGCTGGCACTGTCCAAAATGTGGTCGTCGGATAAACCCATGGTCTTAGTGAGAGTCTCTCTCTCCAAGGGAGTTGAGAAGGTAGCAATGATTTCGGCACCTTGCGTCTGGGCAATACGCACAGCAGCCTGTCCCACGACACTGGCAGCTTCGTGAATGATAACCTTTTCTTCTCTCTCTAAACGACCAACGATGATCAAGGCGTGATAAGCCGTCATGGATGGGACGAGAATGGATGTGGCCACCTCAAACGACATCGCTTCTGGAATCTTGTAGACGGCCTTTTCGTTTCCTCGGGGATACTGTCGCATGCACCCGGGAGCCACCATGCAGACACGATCGCCGATTTTGATAGAAGTATCACAGTCGTGTCCAACACGAGTAACAATACCAGCACATTCGGCTCCCAGTTGAAGGCCATGGTGGAAATCCTGGCGATCCATGACAGCTTGGAGATCCTTTTGGCTGAGACCCCAGGCTTTGGCGTCGACCTCCACCTCATTCGGGCCCAAGTCATCATCATGCTTTGTATCACGCACAAATCGCAGCGTGTCCAGAGCACCATGGGTTCCGATGGAGAGCTGTAGAGCAGGTCCGTCGTACCACGCTTTATGTTGCAGTTGGCGAGATGTCAAAGAAGCAAGTTTGTCGTTCCCGGACACATCCTCAATTGCTCTGCCAGTCATCAAAAGTCCGTCTCTCACAAGATATTCGAGCTCCTTGGACGACGGGGATTCAAAGCTAGCTCGGAATGTTTTTGCAATAAACTGTGCCGTCTTGAGAGAGTCCACCTTGCCTTCTATGGAAAGCGAAATGATATGACTATCAGCCTGCTCGGCTCGAATAGCGCGGAAGAAGCCTTGCATTGTGCCGTAGCTGGCGTAATCCTCGCTATCAATGGTACTGGCGGTTGCCCAGAGAAGCTTAGTAGTGTTTCCGACAAGATACTGGAGACACTTGAAGCTTTCTTCGCTGAGCTTGGAGAGCAGTGGTTGGTTATGAACTTCAGCTATACAGACAACAACGTCATCTGGAGTTACTTCGCTAAGAGACTGGGAAAGCTCATCAAGTGTGAAAGCACAGATGCTCAAAGCCTTAGTGCCCTCAGGATCCAATTCCTTTTGCACAAGCTCAGCAAGCCGAGTTTGTCGGTAAGACTTTTGCTCATCAACAACAATGATGAGCTTTCCAGAATTGACCTCAGGGGCCAACTTGGGCTCTTCAACCGCTGTTGAGATGAGGATGCTCATAATATGGCACGAATCGCTCTTGAAATCCCGAAGAATCACATCGTTGCCTGAAAAGCCATTATCTCGCAGGCACTTATCCCACAGATGCTCAGGGACTGCCGCAGAATGAGGTCTCCATTCCTCTCGAGCTACCCACCAGCCAGGTACCAGACCAGCCATGAAGTTCGTGGCGATGTCATCAGGGTTGATAACCTCGAGAAGGATGAGGCGGCCTCCAGGCTTCAAAGCCCTGCGGACGTTGCGAACAGTTGCCTCCAGATAAGGAGTTGCATGGAGCACACTTGCGGCAACAACAATATCGTAGGATCCAGTCTGGAAGCCTTGGTCTTCAATAGGCTTGTCCAGGTTAAACGTCTTAAAGGTCAAACGACCCTGAGCCTTGAGATGGGGCCATCTATCGCCTGCTCTCTCAAAGAACATCGGGGATATGTCGGTGTAAGTGTATTCAGCGAAACTGGAGCCTCCAGTTCGCTCCTCACGCTGCTGCAGAAGAGACAGGACGTGGCCAGTCATACCACCAGTACCGGCACCCACTTCCAGAATGCGCTGTGCCGGAGTCTCGTGGGAGACTAGATCTAAGATTGTACCCAGACGACCATCCTGGCACAGCTTCTGGAAAAGGTCGGCATAAAAGATCTCTGCTTGATCTGATTCGAAGACGACTTGAAGTGGGTCGATCTCTCCCGTGAGAATCTGGGGGAGCTTCCGCGCACAAGTTGTGTACAGCTTCCAAGCTGGTAACACTTCTTCGACTTCAATAAGTCGAGCTTCAAGGTCTTCATCGCTGATATTTTCCCCGAGAAGTCTATCCTCGGGAGTCATATTGCTAACATGATGCTCCATCCACTCAACGTGACGAGCCAGGGCATCGGGAACCTTGGCACGGTCCAATCTCTGAAGGACGCGAACGGAGACGAGATCCAGAGCTGAGCAAATCTTGGCATGATTTCTCACCACGGTTGTCTCGTCTCTCTCAGATGGATCTGCTTTGCATACAAGAGACAGCTGCTGGGGTTCAAGCAAGCTAATTTGAGGCTTCCACTCAGTGCTATACAGCAATTTCTTGTCTTTCGAAGCAGTCTCGTTTGAGACAGCTGCTGTGATGGCCTGCTCAATCGTGCAGAGAACTGTACCATCATCAGCAAGAGCAGCAAGGGTTCCGCGTTCGCCATGCCCCTGAGCATCTTCAAAAGCCACAGCCGAAGTAGACGTCGAGATCCATCGGATGGAGCCGGTATCCGGAGTCTGCCATTTCGGAGAAGACGCAAACCAGGCATCCAGCAGGCGAATTGGAACGTTGGCAGCAAACTGCTGACCAGAGCTGACACGCAACACATGGAAAGCTTGATCAAGCACAGCAGGGTGCACCAGACTGTTCGTTTTATATCTATCCTTGGATACGTCGACTGAGGCTACAGCAGTGGTCTTTGCATCCCATCGTGCATCTTGGACGAGCTGGAACCAGTCACCGTATTGCAAACCAACATCTGCGGCATCTCGGTACAAAACAGCAGAATCAACTGGCCAGACGCATGATTCTTCAGCTTGACTGAACCGCTTTCGAATCTTGCTATCGCTCAGCTGCCTGCGCTCGGCACTTGTTGACTCGTTATAATCAACGTGAATGCTAGCGCTGAAACATTTGACCCAACTCTCACGAGTATATGAAAAGATATCAACCTCGAATCCAAGAGAGTTGTCCTTGTTGTGGTTCTTTTGCAAATCTACTGAGCGGAGGTGAACTTGGGTTTCAGTTCTATCCTCCCACGTCTCCTGGACAAGTATAGGGCTAATGAAATCGGCCTGTTTGACTAGGAAGCCTGAGACTTCACGATCACTGGGAACCATCTGTTGGACAGCCTCAATGGCCATGACAAGCATACCAGCTGCGGGATATAGCGCTGTGTCACTGATCTTGTGGTGACCAGCCCAAGGAACAGTTTCGACACTCAGGAAATTCCTCCAGCGAGGAGCAAGAGGGTTCCAGTCAGATGCACGGGCTCCGAGAAAATCGCCATTTACTTTGCCTCGAAGCCTGTAATTCCGACTGATGCGAGACTCGGCCCAGTACTTTTGGGATCTGTCGAATGGGTAATCGGGAGTATCGACTAGGAAAGCAGGCTTCTTAGCCAGTTCCTTAGACTCGACACCCGACTCCTGATTGACAGCGGAGATGGAAACACTATGTCCTAAGCAGAACAGTTGTCCCACAAGCTCCAGAGCCGTCTGAATAGGCGGGTGTGATCGCTGTAGAGCAGCATGGTAGCGGATTTGCTGCTTCTTGTTTCCAGTTTGGCGGATAGTATCTTGGGCCACACGTCGCAACGCCGGATGAGATCCAACCTCAACCACATCAGTGATGTTGCTCAGTCCAATCTTGACTTTGGATGGCTCTTGGGTGAGTAGTTGCACGGCATCCGCGAAGCGAACTGGGGAAACCATGTTGTTGACCCAATATTGACCAGTCTTCAGAGCAGCCGGGCGCACGATTTTGCCCGAAACGGATGACACCATGGGAATACCGCTGGCAACTTTGAGGTCCTGGCGAGAAGCACCCTCCAGTGATCCCATCCTAGTAATGTACTCTTCGGCAATGGCTTCCATTGCTGGCGAGTGGTAGGCGACTCCAGTTTTGAGCTTTTGAGCAAAGATTCCATCCTTATCAGCCTGTGCCTTGATAGCGTCAATGGCCGTTTCAGGACCCGACAATGTGCAGTTGAGAGGGCTGTTGATGCAAGCCACACAAACAGAGCTGACCTCATCGCCAACTGCAGCGAGGTATCCTGGGACATTCGCCTCGGTCAAATTGATGGACATCATTGCGCCAGGGGATGAAGCATTGTTGGCCTTGAGCTTTCCTGCAAGTTGACCTCTGAAATAGGAGACTTTGCAGGCAGATTCCAATGACAAGGCACCAATGGCGTACGCAGCGGCAATCTCTCCTGAAGAGTGACCGACTACAGCCTTGGGAGCAATGCCAAAACTAGCCAACAATTCCAACAGGGCAATCTGAACTGCTGTGGAGAGGGGCTGGCTGTACTGTGGCAGATCGATGTTCTTGCTTGAGCGCAACTCATCTGTGACGCGAAAGAGTCCGCTTGTTAGCCAGATCTATCAATAGATTCTCAAGACGTGGAATGATCTCTTACCAAAGATAGACCATGAGCACCCTAGACTCTCGTAGATCTTATCAATCCTCTGGAGGGTATCTGAAAACACTGGGTATTTCACCAGGTCCCATCCCATGCCTGTGTATTGGGCTCCCTGTCCAGTAAAAACAAACGCCAGTGTTGCATCCGCTGAGCTTCTCATGGGCTTCGCGGTATCAAGGCCGGTTTTACCATCTTGGTCATTTCCAATAATGGAGAAGCTTCTCCAGAGCATATGTGTCCGGCGAGCGGCCAACGTGTAAGCCGAGCGATCGAGCTTGATACGATCGCCTACAATTTTCTCATTGTAGAAGAGTTCGTATTCATGGATAGAACGTTTAGTTGCTTGTTCGTCTGCAGCAGACCACACAAGCAGCTTTGGAAGACGTTCTGTGGTAGAAGACTGTGAAGATGCTTTGGTATTTGCAGTCTTCTCGGAGTCAACGGAGAGCTCAGAATCGGAAAAGTCTTCCAGAGGGCCATCGATAATCGGCGATTGGGGTGATACCAATTTACCAACTACATTCTTGGAAATTGTAACTGTGCAGTGATTGCCGGGTAAATCCCTCTCGCGCAAATAATGCAGCGCATCATCGATTACAACGTGGGTGTTGGAACCGCCGAAGCCGAAAGAGTTTACGGAGGCTCTGCGCAGGCCTTGGCTGGGCCAGAAGACGCTTGCAGTTGGGATCTGAAATCCATGCCGAATTAGAACTCTTCAATGCTTATGAGACTATTACTAAGAGTCAGAACATACCGAGATGTGCCAGAAGTCTGCGTCTATAGCAGGGTTGATCTTCTCAAAGAGTGCATTAGGGGGGATTACGCCCCTCTCCAAACTCACTAGAGAGCAAATGTCAGCTATCAAGTAGACAAAATATCTTGCATGGAACAAATGACAACTCACAAACGACTTTCAGTAGACCAGCTAAGCCACTGGCACCTTCAAGATGGCCAATGTTTGATTTGACGGAGCCACTGCCGGTGAGCCGTATTAGCAAAACGGCATCCTTGAATTCAAGTAGCCCACAGATGCCACAAGCTGAAAGGGGTAAAGATTAATGACTAACATGTACAGCGGCTCTTCCTGAGACCGGTATTTTCGGAATACTCTCCCTATAGCCCTTGCTTCAATCGGATCTCCCACAGGAGTTCCCGTTCCTGTATTAAGCGTAAGCAGCGATCTCTATTTTGTTTGTCTTCTTTCAAGGTTCAACTTACCATGTGCTTCAACGTATCGTGTTTCGGTAAGCGGAAGATTGGCTTGCTTGTAGACATGCTCAATAAGCTGCTGTTGCGCGTTCTGACTCGGCTGCGTCAAAATCGGAGTGTATCCGTCCTGATTCGAGCCCGTGGCACGGATAACGGCCCTGATCATGTCACCATCTCGGACGGCTGCAGCGATTGGCTTAAGAACGACGGCAATGATGCCTTCACCCCTGGCATATCCACTCGCGCGGTGGTCAAAGCTGTAGCAGCGACTGTCTGGCGACAAGAAATTCTGGCTCGACAGCAGATGGAAAATGGCAGGGTCCAGCAGCAGGTTGGCTCCGGTAACAAGGGCCTATTCAATGCAGAGAAAATACGACTTAGCCGTTTTGCCTTTTTCAAGAAATTTCTTTGTGGAAGCTTCTTCCGAACATTCCATTGCAGGGGGGTTGGGCATGAACAGGGATCGGAGGTTGGATTTTGATTGACTCACACATGATGCATCGCCGCTACGCAATGTCTTACACGCCATATCCACTGCTACCAAACTACTGGAACATGCCGTGTTGACGTGAACGCTCGGTCCACGCAGATCGAAATACCAACTGACACGGTTGGGGATCACGCAGGAGACTGTACTGCCGGTAATAGCTGTTCGCTCTGCATTATCCGGATCCATTGCTGTCAACCTCGCATAGTCTTCTAACATGGAGGCGTGGAAGACGGCAGTCTGTGATCCCTTTAGGGTTTCGGTAGGGAATCCGGCTGTGAGAGTCGCCGTTAGTATAACATGTAGTCACGAACATGATATAGCAAAAGGCAGTAGAATGGCCGAAATAAGGAAATACAAAGGCAAAAGAACATCACAGCTGTCTACTACAGGATTCACTCTCAAGGGTGTTTGGGATTTGTGTCTCTTACCTTTCTCAAAAGCCCGATATGAAGCTTCCAGAGTCAAGCGTTGCATTGGATCCATTGCCGCAGCTTCCTTCGCTGTTACCGAAAAGAAAGGTGCGTCAAAGCCAGCAATATCCTCTGTGATGAAGTGTGCTCCCTTGGGGAAGGGCTGTACAATTGCCAAGCCAAGTCAGCGAGATATCAGTGTGAGGCCTGAAAGCCCCGAGAGTATATACACCAGCTTCTTACCTTGTCTGGTTTTGTGTCCAAGAATGATTGTGCATTCATGCGAGACTCAGGCCAGCTGGTCATCAGATTTCGTCGATTCTCCAAGACATCCCAGAAGCTCAAGTCATCATTTACATCTTGTGGGAGCCTAAAGGAGTATCCGACGACGGCGATGTCGCCGTTTCCTTGGTCAGGAATTTGGGATGTGGTTTGTGCCATTGTAGTAACGATGTTGATGTAGGTATGTAGTAGTGATAGTGATAATAGAAGGGATCGCTTTATACCAAATGGCAATGACAAAGAACAATATGTTGAGCAACGCTGATGGGTCTTGTGGGAGTAAAGGAGGATAAGTGCTTGCAGCAGTATGGAATGCTTGCTTTGGAGAACTCAAGGCAGGACTGGATGCCCTTTTTCTACTTTGCGAGTCCGTCTTCTTCAAGAGAGTGTCCCATTTTTGTAAAACATCCCCGGGAGGCTAAGTACACGAAGCGATTCTCAGGGCCCTCCTATCCCACCGAGATATCGCAAGATTTGCTAGTATGGGATCAAGCGATAACCTGAAATAGCCCCTATTGGACCCAGCCGGCGCAAAGTAACTCCCGAACGACGCTGACAAGCTTGAAAAAGTCCTCCTTGGCAGAGAGGTACTTGCTGTTTTCGGGGAAGATGGAAGACGAGGGCCGGATGGGTCTCTCGGTTACAACCAGGGAGTTCGGAGTAGTCTGTTACTAGTATGTAAAACAGGTCAGTCAGTCTATCTCTCGTTCGTTCACTGGGGCTCGTTTACTCTCACTACTTTATGTAAATTGTTGTTGTTATATATTGTTGGTGTTGGTTTAAGGTTCTGTGAGAAGATGTTGGTCGTTGACTTGCAGTAGTGTCCAAATGTTGGTTCTCTTGGAACTTCATGCAAAGTCTATAATTTTAGAACGCACAGACTGCTGTTTAGATCAGCTGTCATCACATTCATGCAGATAAAGATGACAAAAATGGCCCAGCAAACCGGACAGTCTCGATCACATCGTACCGTCCCAGAATTAGGGGTCAACCTCTTGGGTGGCTGGCAAAACTAGACCGAGCGTCCCACAAAAAGGAAGATATGGACCTGACGGGGGCAATGACCGGTGATAGAATGTGAGAAGGTGTCAATGAATTGGTAACGAATCAATACGCGGATTGCGGAGTCCAGACCGAATATCCTTCCCAGATCGCCGAATGTAAGTGTAGTCGAAACACTACCACTATTCCGCTACCAGTAAATATGCCGCACTGGCTGGTCTGATCCGAAAATAAGGACTGCTCCGGCGATCGTGGGTATGGTCAGTCAACTAGAGAGACGTGGGCCCATATGCTCATACAATCGATCAGTACGCTTGTCATCTGTTGGTTCATACGCCTACCCAAAGTTCCCTTTGGAATCATACCAAGTCGGTTTGAATTACTCCCAATGTTTGGCTGTCCCTGACTAGCTCGATTTTAGCGAAAGAACCAATTGCTAACACTTGAATTCTTTTCCAGTCTCCTGATTGAGCAACCGCGCGTCCCTGATATACGGAATTCAAATACCGAACCAATTTCACGGAATCCCGCCAGAGTGATATGTAACATCGGCGCTCCATATTTCGGCCCTGGCAGCCTACCGCCCCCCTTCCATACTCGTACTCTAGATTTGCATCTGCAAGTGTCTAGCGTCAAACTGTTAGTCTGACAATTGTGAAGATTGCCCGGGACTAAGGCAAGCGGGAGTGAAGATCCCATCAACCTCATTCCAATTCAAGGAAGATGACTTGGTACGTTTGCAATTTTTCGTACTGAGCGGACCGCGAGCGATTCGGTCCGCGGTTGAACAAGTCTGGCAACATCGGTGTGGAAGACTGTAGGGCCGGCTTGCAAGGTTACCCCGGGACGTTTAGACGTTTAGCTCGGGATTTCTCCCCACCGGTAGCACCGACCCGTCGACACGGGAATCAGGATTAGGTCCAAGTTTGCAAGCTGCTGTTCTCTCGGTGATCAAAGCTTGGAGCGGCACTTGTCTGCCGAGTTCATGGAGAGCCTCGGGGAAATACGGAGTCCCAAACGGAGAAAGCGCACATCTGGGCACGGAAAGACTCTTCTTTAACATACAAAGCAGGAGAAAAGATGAAAGAAAGTGTTGATTGTTTGTCTGCTTAGCAAAGTGCGAATAAAACGTCCTTTCCGGCGTATTCTCTTGCTAATAATACGCACATGAAGTGTCGTGCTGACAATTACTCGTGCTCCAGGTCCTGCATGCTGATACCATCACGCTGGGTGCGGAAAAGGACATCATCACATATGCTCCGTCTCTTTCAGGTAATTCTTCCTGAGCGTAACGTGTCTTCATCCCAACTGTGCTCGCTCAATCGTTCGCTCAATGGCCCGAAGAGCCCCTGATAGTCCCTCAGCCGACTTCGCTCCGGGCACCTCATGCCCCAGCTGATGGAAAACCAGCTCCCGCTCGTCATTACACAGTTGAAACAGCGACTGGTGCAGCTTCTCCGGATCCCCCATGCCGCTGCTGATCCAGAGGCCAGACAGGGGCGACAACGCTACTAAGCGGGCAAACGGCTCGTTGGAACCAATGATATGAGCAGTGGGGACGCAGATCACAGACCCGTCCACAGCAGGGTTGAGGCATCTCAGCGACGCCGGCTCTTGACAAATGCCGGCGGGATCCAATGGCGGCGCGGCGCTTAAAAGGATACCGCATTGGAAGCCTGCAAAGCCCTGTCTAGCGTCTTCTGCGAGGAGCATTGCCGCGACGATACCGCCTTCTGAGAAGCCCATGACCCCCTGGAAAGGTCCGTTGTTGGCGATGAAATCCACCAGACCGAGAAGGAGTTCTTGCGATTGGGCCTGGCTAATGGGTTTGTCGAACCAACCAAAGAATTCATCAGCAACAGCTTCGGCCCCTGAGGCGCAGACACGTAGTTAGTCTTTAGCTCTAGCACTAGAAATGCAGAATAAGGGGGGAGGGACGCCAGGGAGATTGATAAGATGGACTTGTGTGTGTGCTTATGCCGAGTCTTTTTTGAGATCTAGGGTAGATAGATGTAGATGGCCTCACCTTCGCTCGGCTCTGTTGACACAACACCATCTATAAAGACAAACTCATGGCTGCTGAGTTCTTCTCGGAGTCTCGCTGCCAGTCGACGAGTATAAGTTAACACGCGTATATCGGCAGCTTTGATCTAAGAATAGCCTCACCTGTCTGTAGCTCGAAAATCTAACCAAAATACGTTAGTAGCCAGCAAAGCACCATGTCTGCTTAGAGGCGAAGACTCGACCAACATACCTGGCTGGAAGTTCCACGCCCGTGGAGACAGAGAAATCGCATGGTGTTGAACTGTTGAATGCCTAATTTTTGTCGTTACATGCAGGTATTAAATCCCAGGCGCAGAAGGTTACACCGCTATTGGCTTGTACGATATTCGGGCGTCTTAAGATAGCTAAGCTATCCATTCTGCCGCGCTTTTGAGAGTGTGTTACACTATTAGCGCGTTTGACGAGTCGTCTCGGCTGTCGGTCTTTTTCTGCGACATTCTCCTGGAGTCTTCAAGTCAACATGGGTGCTACAACCCCCTGGATTTTTCTTCGCAAGATGCTCCGCATACGAGTACAGTTTCCAGTTTGCATACAACTATTGCCTCGTAATTCATGCGTACGCGTGTTGGTTTAGTTACTAAATGAAGTTGTTGGTCGTGTGCTGCATTTGCCAAGGTTCTTCATTAGCATGAAATCAAACATATAACAGCAGCACCATAGCCAGCTCTATATCCGTACATCCGTATCCTAAAAGAAGCTTCTTTCAACTCTCCCCTACATCTCTCAGGGGCAGCATTTCAAAATTACCCGCAGATGACGGTTTGCATGTGAAGATCATTTCATCTTTTTCACGCAACAACTTGTAATTCCATACGCTGCTGTCGCATTCTCGGAGAGTCTCTTCCTCGTCTGACAAGTTCTCCACACTCTCTGGATATCCACCTAGCCAGTATTTTCAAACCATGGCTCTCGCTCTTCCGGCCGGTGCCGCGGAAATCATTATCCGTAAAAAGGCGCTATATTGCCGTCTCGCCGACAGCAACGAATGGGCCCTGGCTGACAAGGTCATGTTACCCGACTTCACCTTTACGGCCGTCGATGAAGATGATAATATTGTCAACATCAATGATACCGACTATCATTGGACCTCACTGGCAGACTGGGTGGCGTATTTCAGCAGAATATTCACTTCGATCCAAACGATGCATGTTGCTGGCTATCCAGAGTTAGAGCTGGTGGCTCCAGACGAAATCAAGGCCATATTCGGCGTAACTTATCTGGTCGGTACCAAGGAGGCCAGCAAAGGGGTACATGGTACTGGTGGAGGACACTATTACGAGACGTGGAAGCTGAAGGATGGTGATTGGTTCCTACAGAAGACTAGATTTGTGAGGATGTATTGGAAAGAAACGACCCTGTAGCCGGCTGGTCTGCGTAATACGCACTTGTAGCCGTATCCGAGCACAACCTACTGGTGCCGCCGTGTTAGTCATAGCTGTTGGTGATAGATCCTGGTAGAAACAGAACTGCATGCAAGTATCGTACAGTAGCCCTGCATCAGGCCCCTCTATATACCCTGCATCTTTGACGATCATTTCTAGATGGAGCAGATAAAAGGAGCAAGAGATCCTGGAAATGCAGTTCCTTGGCTCCCTGGCAAGCCTGGTTCACTGGCTACCTGGTTCACTGGTTCCTACGTACAGTACCATGACCGAGGATTCAAATTCCCGCCATTTAAAATGGCCTTTTGTTCTCGCCCTGTGGGGATTCACGGCTCCATAACGGGGCTTAGACAGGACGCCGATGCTAAAAACGATCGACAGAGGCTTAGCGATAGAGTTGAAGCACGTAGCATTGAGCTAAACTTTGAAAGTCGACGTGAAACATGCTCAGAAGAAAAGAAAGCTGCAAGAAGCCGGGCAATTCTCTTGTGCTATCCCCATTACTGATAATATTACGCCACAAGAAAACGGAGACCGCTCCGACGGGCTACGACTGGGACAGATCTTCACTACTAGTATGCCCGAGAACCCCTGTTCATGCTTGTGCAAGTGTGGATAAAATCCATCAAATATCTCATGGAAGACTGCCCATATACAAACGGTCACTGCCATCTGATACCACGAGCAAGGAATGCTGTACACATGTGTTGAAAACAAAAAGGTGAAACTCCAGAGGACTATTGAGGCTTCTGTTTCAACATGTCTGCGCATGCCAAGCACTGGGTTCTTGGTAAGAATCCGTAACTCTGTCCGATTCCGACCCATCGGAATTAATTGCATTCAATGACAGAAATTTGATGTCAATGCCGGAATAAACCCTCCCCCAGCATTTCCAAGGCGGATATTTTGCCGCCCATGGCCCCCCCTGGTTACAATTGCTGGAGCCTGCCGCATTCCCGCAAAAACAGGCCGAATTTAATTTGTGTTACTTGAGCCAAGGTAGCCGTCGCTGTTAGAGGTATTGACGTGTAATATTTTCGGACCAGGGATCACGCAACTCTTGCCTTTGCCCACCATCCATGATAGTACATAGAATTGCTGCTCTACAGAGTCCTCTGTATGGATTGTACTTCGTACAGCACTTGCCTAATCTTTACTGATAAAAATATGGTTGGTTACAAAGAAATGGCCAAGATGGTGAAATCATGCGACTCTTGCATGAGTTGCCACACTACTCGTATTACCACTATGAACAATCACTTCGTATCAACATTTGGAAGACGACGAAAAAGAATTTGGCACCGTGGAGTATCTAGGCAGCTTTATTCTTCTTTATCATTACTAAGAGACTATGAAGTATTTGTATTTCATCCATGTAGATAAGGTAAGTAGGCCGAACTTTGCTCGACCTAATCCATATATGTGGTTCTTGGCACCAGACTCCACCTCTATGGTGCTCTTACGAGTATATCCTAAAATAAAAGTCCAGGGGTAAACACACAAGCACACAACAACAACACAAACAAACACAGGATGGAACCAACAGCTGGGAACTTTTGCTCGTCGTTGGCTCCATCTAGTTGAGAACCGCTGCAGCAGTAGCATCCTCAGCATCAACACCTCTGAATTCAAAGAACTTGTTCCATTCAGGGTCCTCAATGAGATCCTGTGCCAGTCTCTTCTCATAGAAGAAGGACATTTCTGGGCCCTCATCTGACTCTGGGTCATTGCTGCGGGGTGGGTAAACGATGATGACACCTTCAGTAATACGATCTGTAAGGTGGCGGTAGGTAATGGCCTTCGCGAAGCCAAAGTCAGTCGACGCCATGCTAGCATCACGGTGGTCGGTCTGAAGAATCGACATGGGTGGCAGGGAGTCGATTCGAATGTTGAGGCTTGTCTTGTCGCGAACAGTGGCCACCATGTCCAGCGTCTTGTCAAGGGCCTCCTGAGTGACACTGTCTGTCATCTGGCGCACATACTGGGCTACCTTGGACAGCGGCCACTCTGAGATGACCTCGGCTACTGTTGGCTGCTCGACAGGGGCGGTCGTGGACAGAGCTGCGAACATGACATTGCCCCGAATTCGCTCAGTGACCTTGGGGGTGTGCCAACGCCTGCGCATGTCGATAGCCTCCGCCCAGAAGAGTTTTGATGCCGGATCTGGGTTGAAGATAGGGGCACGGACACGAGTTACCGTACGCCATATAAAAGCAGAGAAGGCATCATAGGTAGAGATCCATGATCCGTCTGTTGGCGTGGCCAGCTTCTTCAGCTCGGCCGCTTTGCTCTTGGGCAAATGGAAGAGCAGTGACACTCCCTGAATGTGACCGGGATGGCGTTCAGGTGCCGGAGGTCCATCGACCTTCTGATCTTCCGGTGGCTCGGTCTTGACCCAGGGCAAAAGATCCTGGTTCTTGGGATCCCAAGCCGGGAACGGCGTCTTGTTTAAGGCCGCGTAACAGTTTTCCGCCAGTTGACGAGTGTAACCGGCCCAGCCCATGACATCGTTAGAGTAGTGATGGTGATGCATGTTGAAGACCAATCCGCCCCTGACAAAGTTCATCTTGAACGCGGCCACGACCGGGCTAGCGTCGGGATGAGCCTCGGGCTTCTCACCATAGGTCATTGGATCGACACTCCAGAGTTTGAGGTCACCAAGAGGCACCGCACTGAAGTTCGCCTTCTCGATATCGTCGATGGACGGGTACTTGTCAGCATCTTCAGGGGCATCCAGCCACTGTACAAACAAGCGGGTGGTGCTGTCCTTCTTGCTAACGTACGAGTGGCCACCACCGGGATCCTTTTCAATAGTGCCACATAGATGCCTTGCCTGACCGAGAGTCCTCGCGAGGCCTTCCTTCATGATTTCGACGGCCTGAGCCTTGGCCGCGTCGTCAATCTTGAAGAATAGTGCATAATTGTTGTAGGAGATGACTGAGAGGTAGTCCAGAGTAGAAACTTTGAATCTCTGCTCTTCAGGGCCATTCTCCCATCCGAATGGACGAATATTGAATACTTCTTGTTTGGGTGCCATGATCTCGGCTGATGGTGTGGAGGAACGTAAGAAAAGAGAAAACTAAGCTATGGAATAGGAGGGAAGCTCAGTGTTGGAAAATAGCGTTGTTTGGTTGGGTATAGAGTTCTTGGCTTGCTCTCAATTTGCTTTCATTTGGAAATTCATTGCTTCCCCTTTAATGTCTTTAAATATGCCAGATTGTAACATCAAGACTATCTTTACGGTGAGTTTTCTCCCCCCTCCTCGCGAGCAGCGCTATCATTTCAAGCGAAGACACTAAGTTGGATTCGATACATGCAATCCGGTCAGTTAATGCGACATATGAGCCAGGCCTTGAAACTAACGTAGTCGGAAATGATAGATTCCAAGATATCCCCGTTTCCCCCAACCCCCTCTGCGTTGTACCTGAAGGACGCCGTTGAATGCTACCGTGGAGACTAAGAAGCGGTATTCATCCAACGAGACCCTTGTAAACTTCATAACCTGGGTAAAACCAGGAAACCCGATGGCAATTGCAGTTCCAGTGGAGAATTCAGGGGAAGAATTGCCGCTCGTACGAGCTCTACATAGATACTGTACAGTGAGAGTGTACTCGTACCTGTATGCTACCAGGTGTGCCTGCATGCTCCGCACATGTGCATCTAGCTATGTGTACAGAGAACATTAACTATCAATCTCAATCAAGTTTGTATCTTCAGTTCTTTTAGGATTCACCGCGAATACGTGTACCTAATATACCACCAACGTGGGGGTTACATGAGTGGTACTGTAGTATCAATGCCTCGGCGCTGTTGGACAGACACACACACTCGGCTGTCGCACGGATTCAAGACTATCGGGACATCTACGCTCCACACTGTTTAGCACGGTTCATCATCTGCGCGGAAGAGCAATGTGAGACAAAGCTCAAGGCCTAGGGGACTTCATCCCGTGCGCTAGCTTTGGTGATCCCGGCACCGTCGTCAATTGGAAGCGATGGGATTTTCATGCCGTGTCTTTCTAGTCAGGGTTTTGGCCTGTTAGCCCTCGCGGTCCGCGGTGAACGGCTTCCGAGCGGGCGGCATTAACCTAGAATGGCTGAAATGTGGATGATGCCGAGTCGCGACAATTTGAGCAAGGGTGGTCCATGTAAGAAGCCGGGCCTGCTTTGCTTTCCTCCAGCCGAAGACGATCAGGGGGATGGTACTTGACATTGAAGGACCGGCGAACGAGGATGATCTACAATTTTTTTAGGAAATGTTTTCTGACACATCACTGAGGGGAATCCAGGTACAGAATGAAGCTAATGCAAATGGGTAAAGTAGTCCATGAAGAGTTTTCAGTAAGACCACCGGCAACACCGCGACTTGGATCGACTGCAGTAGTTACTCATCCCAGCGGCTCAGTATGCTCGTCTGGAAATGTGCACACAGGTGCTAGTAAGCAGCATGGTGAACCTGGTCGTGTTCGTTTCGAATCCTGGGACGATACCAGATTACGCATTGGCCGTAATAGTACGAGCCTCAGCTCCCGTCTTGTGATTTGTGAAAGGGACTCGGCTAGATGCAAAGTTCCTTCTCCTGATGCTCAACTAACCATCTCCATCCAACAACTTTATCTTGGACAAAGTACCACCTTTTTGACGAGGAGAGGTTAAACAGACGAAGAGTGTTTGCAGACTGATCAGAGCGCAGCGCGCAGCAGTTAGTCTCAACTTGTATCGGGAAGTCGTCCATCCAAAGACCGGCAGACATCTTATCCTTGGTTGACGGAAATCCTTTGTACTTTTTTTTTTCCCAACACGCTGTCTTGACAAACTTGAACCCTATCTCATCATGGATCTTAACGGCCCCGCCATTCCGCCGCCTCCTGGCGAGACCTCGATACTGGATAACCCTCCGAACAACAATGGACTTGCTTTGGGCGTTCAGGTATTCACCTGCGTGGTTGCGACACTATGCTTTCTCCTACGAATCTACGGTCGAGTCCTTTTGGCGAAGAAATTCCAGACGGAAGAAAGTAAGTTTACTCGAGTTCCGATTCATGATGACAGTTCAATTATCATTGTCAACCGTCGTGCCGTGTATCCTGTACATTTACTGACTACGTCTTTGCACTATAGTTATGGCTATTGCGGCTTATGTTCGTGAACCATCATGTTACCTGTACAGAAAACGAGGACTGTGTCGTGGCTAATCTTGAGTTTGATTATTGGATAGGGTTGCTATTGGGGCGCCATGATTCCTACGTTCGAGATGCTCAAGCATCCTGGCTACCTCGTTCACGCATGGAATGTCCGACTCAAAGATGTCATTCCAACTACCTACGTAAGTAGTCGCCTTTTGATATTTCCATCTCGCAACTCCAGAGAACTGACATGCAACACACATCACGCAGTGGGTGTTTCTTTTCGGTGTCTTTTACTCTCTCGTCCTTCCACTGCTTAAAGTGGCCATCATGGTTGAATGGGTTCGATTGTTTGTTCCGACCAGAAAAACCAAAAGCTTCTTCTTTTGGGGAGCCGTCGTGATTTCGATTGTCCAGATCGGGGCTGGTATCGCCATCATCATTGCTCTTAACCTTCAGTGTACTCCGCACGAGCGCATCTGGGACTTTACAGTCCCTGGTACGTGCTGGAATCTGTATACGCTGCAAGTCATTTCTGCAAGTGTTCAGCTTGTATCTGATGTCGCCATGTTCTGTCTGCCTCAGCATACTATCTGGACCCTGCAGATGACGTGGCAGAAGAGACTTGGTGTTGCTGCCATCTTTGGCATGGGTATACTGTGAGTAGAGTCTATCTCCTGATGGAAATCGCACTTGGTGGATACGATTTCTTCACATTTGAGAAGATCAAGCAGCTCACATTCTCGTTTTTTTTCTAGTGCTATTGTTGCGGCATCTTTCCGACTCGATGTGACAGTGGTGCACGGTAACTCCCCCGACTCTATCTATACCCTCGGCCCTATCGTGTTTTGGGCCTCGGCCGAAATGACATGCGGTTTCTTCATTCTTTGCGTGCCTTGTATCCCCAAGATTATTCAAGAAGCGGGCATTATCCCCGCCATCAAGAAGGGAACGGGCA
This sequence comes from Trichoderma semiorbis, assembly GCA_020045945.2. Classification (NCBI taxonomy): domain Eukaryota; kingdom Fungi; phylum Ascomycota; class Sordariomycetes; order Hypocreales; family Hypocreaceae; genus Trichoderma; species Trichoderma semiorbis. The sequence goes on from CM034694.1 coordinate 6,977,784, forward strand.
TGCTGCACTCTGGCGGTAGATCCAACCAGGTTTCAAGCGGCTATGCTCGCGGCGGTGGCACCACCAAGACGTCCGTGTCCGCGAACAAGGATTACTATCAGCTGGAGGAAGAGGGAATGAACATGAAGAACCTATCAGAGTCGACAGAGCATTTGCACCATGGCTCACATGGCCCTGCCATCACTCGTACCACGCGTGTGACAGTGACCAACGACAGCCGCTCTGTCAGCGATTCTGACAGCAAGAACGATGGCTGGGGTAATTAGATGGACCATGACCGGATGCAACGACGAGGCTGCTTCGGACGGCCATGATACCCTTTCCAAAAAAGCTTTAAAATTTCTTGTGTACTACTATACTAACGGCCGAGGCGCTGGCACCACCGGTGGTGTGTTGCCGAAAATCCTTTGATTTCTCGTCTTCTCTTTCATCTCCTTTATCACTCAATAGTATCTAATATTCGATGCTAGTCTCAAAGAATGAGTAATCATCTTTGCGGGACTGGCATGGTTATTTCCTATATCAAACACTTCAAACTATATACGATAGAAGAATACACAGCTACAACGCTGGAACGTTGGCTTACGCCTACCTACTATCCTTTATGCTCATGTCATTACGGTGTATAGCCCATAATTTTGCTATGCTTTATGCTAGCAATCAACACGAGAAGGGATGCTCATGGCGAGATAATATCAATCGCTTGCTCATCAATTGTTGCCCATCGTATGCTCCGTGCTGCAAACCCCCTGTTATCTTGGCACCAAGGGATAGGATATAGGGAGCGGCGTCGCAACTAGTACCCGAATTGGCCACTGGCACATGTGGTTCTAAAGAGCATGATAGCCTAAATACAGGTACTTATTGATAACTACATGTACTCATTTAGTATGGGATGGTGAAAATGCTCATGTCTGTCTTCTCCGTCGGGCTTTCAGGATGATCAGTGTATTGGCCGGGGTACCAGATATGCGTCGCTACTCCCGACCTGAAGCAGTATTGCCAATAAGCGCTGTCAAAATCAAGTGCCGAGAAAAACCTCCGTACGCGTCTAGGCAAAAGCCACAAAACAATATCAATACCGAAAGAATCCCCTGAGCTGTGCTGGAAACAAAAAGGTCTAGAACATGAACCCTGAACCTGGATCGTGAAGGCGGAAGGTCAGGGGCTGGAGATTGACCGTGCACTGATATGCAAGCCACATCTGAGCACACCAGCCGAACTCCTTCGTGCCACTAGCCACAGTTCATCACCCACTGTAGCCGATCTGTCAGCACCAAATATTACGTGCTCCGGTGCAGGCTCATCTACTCCGTGCCGCTCAATCGAAATCCAGCGTCCAAAGTGGCAAGGCGTAATGCAACGTCCACCGCCTTTCGCAGCTGCCTAATCTCTGCCAATGCCAATCATCATCATCCATTAGCTGGCTAAACTCTCACAATTCCCACTTCCCTAAAACCCACTGCTGCAGGAGTGCTGTGCTAATTGCTGGCCCACGAGCTCGAGAAGTCGAACCATGACTGTAGAACAAAACGGGCGTCAGGCCCCGGCCGAGTCGGTTGCACCGGCTTCGGAGCGCACGCCGTTGTTGAGATCCGGCGCGTCAGAGTCACGCACAGACGGCAGTGGATTGACGGGGGCGGCGGCGGGGGCGGCGGCGATTCTGAGACGGCATCAGCGTAATGAGAGTGAGAATGAGCGGCTGCTGGCCGGCAACGACGATGATGATGGCGACGATGGCATTGACCAGGAGGAGGAGACGACGGTGGTGGCCGAGGAAGTGTCCTTTGCCAAGCTATGCCTCATCATGGGAACCGCCTACCTAGGCGTCTTCCTCGGGGCAATCGATTCGTCCATTATCGCCACTCTCTCGGCGCCCATCTCGAGTGAATTCCAGTCCCTCAGTCTGCTCTCATGGCTCGCAACTGCGTATCTGATCTCCAATGCGGCATGCCAGCCCATCTCGGGTCGTCTGACGGATATCTTTGGCCGAGGCCCGGGCTTAGTCGTTAGCAACTTGTTCTTTGCAGCTGGCAATCTCATCTGCGGCTTGGCGCAAAACTCGAGTGTCATGATTTTCGGCCGTGTCATCGCCGGTATTGGTGGTGGCGGCCTGATGAGCATCTCGACCTTTTTGGGGTCCGACTTGGTTCCCTTGCGCAATCGTGGTGTTGTCCAAGGCATTGGAAACATTTCCTACGGCTCGGGGGCCATGATGGGAGGCATCTTTGGCGGATTGATGAACGACCACACCAAAATGGGCTGGAGGCTGGCTTTCCTCATCCAAGTCCCTCCCGCGATTCTCTCCGCCATAGCCGTGGCTATCCTCGTCAGGGTGCCACCAAAGCAGTCCAACAAGTCTTACCTTGCGCGAATCGATTTCGGCGGCGTCTTCTTCACGGTGTCCTTCCTAGTTCTCCTACTGCTCGGCGTCAATGCTGGCGGAAATCTCGTGCCTTGGATCCATCCTCTGCCTCTTACGACAATCCCGCTCTCCATTGTGGCGTTTGTTGGCTTCATTTGGTGGGAGAGCAGAGCGATGCAGCCCATCATCCCAGTTAGGCTCCTCCTCGACCGTACCTTATTGTCTGCCTGCTTGTGCAACTTTCTTGCTACCATGGTTACCTTGTCGGGCATCTTCTATGTTCCTTTATACCTTCAGGTTCGTGGTGACTCACCAACAGTTGCAGGCCTGAAATTGCTGCCTTCGCCTGTTGGTATCTCCATTTGCTCTGTCGGAGCGGGCTACATTATGAAGAAGACTGGTCGGTACATCCGGCTGGGCATTAGCAGCATGCTGATGGTCATTGCTGGAATCTTGTTCTTCGCGTCGCAGAACGAAACTAGCCCAGGATGGGTGACTATGGTGGCTTTCTTCCTGGTGGGCGGAGGCTACGGTGCCATGTTGACAACGACTCTGCTAGCATGCATTGCGGCGGTTGATCACTCACAACAGGCTGTCATTACATCAGCGACCTGTGCGTTCTGTCCCTCCCCATAGATCAAATGATGAAATGCTAACTTGGTATAGATCTTGCCCGAAGTCTGGGTGGTACGATTGGCATCACAGCCAGCTCAGCTGTCTATCAGAACGTGCTCAACGCTCGCTTGTGGCAGCGATTCGGTGATGAGCCGCATGCTGCCGAGATCATTCAAAAGATCCGTGATGACCTGAACTTCTTGAAACACCTACCATCAGGATGGCATGATGGGGTGTTGAAGTCGTTCATGGAGGCGTTCAGAGGCGTCTGGCTAACAATGCTCACCTTGGCCATTGGTGCTCTCATTTGCGTATCGCTCATGAGGCAGCACACACTCCACGAAACTCTCTCTAGGCGATGAGTGCCATATTTGACAGCAAACAAGAATATACTTGCCAAGCGCCAGTAGATAACCCTTTAGGGCTCTTTAGCGCTTGTCAGCTATGATACTATGGAACCAGGATTCATTTAACAACTACTGCATTCGATAGAATTGGATATATGGTTTCGCAAACAGGCAGGCATTCACATATTGGGAGTAAGGAGCAACTTGAAGCAGCAATTTCCTCAGAACGCACATCCACGTGTATTTGAATGCTTCTGGGGTGAACATGTTACACCACCCTCTTTGTTCGCTCTCAAAACGCACATCTACGTGTATTTGGCTGCCTTTGGATGAACATGTGACACTTCTCTCTTTGTTCACTCGCAGAGCGCACGTCTACGTGTATTTGACTGAACATTCGGTGTTATTGGCTTATTGCACAGTGTTCACTCATTCACTGACCCATTCTTGCCTTTGGCGAGCACGATATAGAAATAAACCGCTCGCTCTTGCCCTAGCTCTAAGAGATGTTATAGTAGTTCTCGAAACCAGAAAGAAAGAAGATTCTTGTTCACTTCATCTTAATCTTATTGTCATGTCGCATGAAATCGGGAATTACGCTATCGGCAATCAGCTAACGCCGATCGAACAAAACGGCTTTAAACAGTACAAACGTATCGCCATTATTCTTCCCCTACTTCTAACGGGAAATGGCTCAGATTGGGAGACTCAGTTTGTTCAGGAGGAGATTCAGCAGGCGTTTAAGAAAGCCATAGAGACGTGGCCATTCCTTTGCTGCAGTGTTAGAACGGGAGTGGCTGAAAGAGGGAAGCTGACACTGGTGGGCAAGCCAGCCGAGTATATGGATGCGCAATCTGAGAAGCTTGATCCCCATGGTCGTCCCAGAATCGAGTCTGGACTCGATGAAAAGCTTGCACAGCTGAAGTCAAATTCCTTGGGCGCTGGTTTCTTTCGCTCGGAGGCGGGATTGAGTCTCTACACAGGGATGCCAATAGTGATGGTCAAGTTTTCTCTTCTGCGCGACTTCCTTGTGGTGGGATTTTCATTCTACGAAGCCGTCGTTGATGGAGAGTTTATCGGTCGCTTCTTTTCCCGGATGATTAACTTGACGTGGTCTTCCGAGGCCAACAGAGTCCGGTATCGCCTTTCCCCCCAGATGATTGACTATAGGTGGCCTCATGCGGCCGACGAAGTCCGGCATTGGCACCGGTGGACCTTTAATCCATCGACCGGGCCTAGCAACCGACATCTGTTTTCTTTTTACGACTGGCACGATCGTCATCTAGTGCCACAGATCACGCCAAAAGATAGGCTGGTTTGTCGGCTTATTGAATTCAAAAAGGCCTTCGTGACGGATCTGATTGGACATATTCGACAAAAGATAGGCAGCTCTATTCCTGGATACAAGGATGAATACTTTGTTGTTGCCATGCTGTGGGTTACAATTATCCATGCGCGGATTTCAAAACGCAGAATCGGGACTGAGGACACTGCGAGGCTCAACATCCTACTTCCCGGACAGCCGAACGCACTGCGAGGGGGGGAGCCTGACTTGGGTTACTTTGGCAGCTCGACGGTGCCCACTGTGGCCGAGCTCAGCGTTCCTCGTCTGCTCAACCCTGCCAATCAGCACAAACCCAATGATTTCCAGGGCGAGATCAGGCCTAAAGACAGCGTGCAAGGGCTCGCTAATGCGGCGAGCGCAATTCACTGGGCAATCAACAAGGTGGATGTCAACTACGTGCGGCATCTCATGGCCTTCAAGGAGGGTGTGCGCCCCTACGAGGACTCGATGGCATACAACCGGGCCATCGACCGCCACAGCACCGGCATGGTATTCGAGGACTGGAGCGGCTACTCTAGCGACGAGGTGATCGGAACACCGTTCACGACAGGCCGGGCGGCGGCATTCCTACCATGCGCCGATGACAAGGAGGAGGGCAAGATTGTGTTGCTGCCGCAGCGGCGAGGCCCGGATGCCAGGGAAAACGAGATTGGCTGGGCGACGTGGGTTTGCTTGGACGTTGAAGAGATGCCTGTTGTTCTAGAGCAGCTGGATTTTCAGCACTGGATCATAGGGGAAGCTGCTGCGAATATGAATACGATGGGGATCTCGTAAAAGGTTCTGGATACGGGGCTGAGGAGATTTTGACGTCGTTTAAGTACGAGACACTTACTGGGTTAGTACGGGCGTTGTATGGGCGTTGTATGGAGTATGGAATACCCTTTTCTATGTATAGTCTACCTCAGGTAATGGCTTATTACTTTGGATGCTTACTGGTAGATATCAGGCATTGCCTACAAGTAGTAATATGTACGAAGCAAAAAGAGATGCCTGTTTTTGCATAATATACTGAATGTGCTCGGATAATGGAGCCGTATCAGGTCATGTCTGGAACAAGTGTCTCACTTCAGAGGTCATGGGCCAATGACGTAGCAGTTACAAAGCCCGATCAAATGCAAAACACCCAGCGATTGAAATAGCCCAGCGCTGTGCTGTAAACAATAGACTCTACAGTAGCATGTACCGACTGCGGGACGCATTGCCGAGACCCGCCGGAATAGAGCGGAGCCACAGCTGGTTGAATTTTCGTTGATGCTTACAGTACTCGTATGCCCCCTTTGTTTCGTAATAGTAACGAGGTGGAATTAAGAATTTTAAGGGAAGAAAAGAAGGAAGAATAGATGCATAATTCCTAAAATGCCAAGTACTAATGCATAGATACTTCCAAATCATCATCGTCATGAGCATCTTCATCTCTAAGGAACCGAAAGCGAAAGTTTCCCAAAGTGCCTTGGCGGGTGGCGCAGCCCCAACCGCACGCGCCCCATCCACATCCCAAAGTAAGCCCGCGCGGCTGTGGCTGTGGCTCAGGCTTCAGGCTCGAATCAAATCAACAGAACAGCAGTCCGGTTCAGCGCAAGTCTCCAGCCGGTTGCCATGCCGCAACGCGTGGCTCCCAGAAGCTGACCCAGACCACACCCAGCCCCTCCATCCTGCTTGCTATCGCTAGGTCTACTATTCGCCTGGTCGGTAAACAATGCAAGTATTTTCTCTTTCTTTCATAATCCTGCTCAGCTCCATTTAGAGCCTTGTTTATTTGTTTACCCCCTCCCCTTTCCTACCCGTCGTTTCCGTTTCGTTTTTTTGGTAAATAAAGTCGAAATTACAAACGAGGTCCTGTTATTTAAAGTCCCGCCATTATCAGCTTACCGGCCCTACCTTACCCAACTCGATAGCCGCTGACGGACGGCCAACAGCCATCCCGCTCAGCCTCAGTCTTGCTAGCTTCAGGGCCAGGCTCTTCGACCTTTTTTCGCTTCGCAGATCTCCCGGGTTGCGGGCACAGAAAAACAAAAGAGACGCCGCTTCTATCTCTCCGTCTCACATACATCTTCTCGCTGATTATCCTTAAAATTTTAACGCCTCTGTCGAACCATCATCGCCCGCCACTTGACATTACTCGCATAACCAACCCCTCTGTCGACGACGACTCTCGATCGCTGACGTCGGCACCATGGCGCTCTTCGAGATTGACCCCCAGCTTCTCCCGAACCTGAAGCTGGGCCTGCACTCGTTTCAGATCATTCTGGGCTTTTTGGCGTGGTGCTTGGAGATTGCTGTCTTCCGCGGCGATACTTCGAGGATTGTGGGCTTGAACGGATGGACCTTTGCAGTGGTGAGTTTGCGCACACAGTTTTTGTCGTCACATGGCAAAAAGGACTCGGTCGCTGACGTTTGCCCCTCCCCTTTCTGCAGTGCTTCCTATCCATCCCCGGATGGATCTATCTTATCATGACCCCTCGATTCGAGCGTACTCGTAGATTCGCCAACCCATACGTCATGCTCGGTGTCGATGGCCTCTTCATCGTCCTGTGGCTTTCTGCCTTTTCCACCCAGGCCGCCTATAACAGCTCTGGCCAATGCGGCGGCAGCTGTGGCATCAGCAAGGCTATTGTTGCCGTCGGAGTGTTTGTTACGTATGTATATATTTATCCCTATGTTAACTATTGCACCAGCAGGCTAACCCACGCTTCCTGCTACTATAGTCTCCTCTGGATTGGTACGGCCTTCCTCAGTGCCTACACCCTGCAGTACTACAACTTCCACGGCACTCTCCCCGGCTACGACAGCCGCAAGATTGGCGGTAGCGACAACATCGACCCTGACAAGGCGGCCTTTTCCATGGCACCTCACGACGAGGAGGCTTACGAGCGGGTCAACATGGACGACCATGATGCTCCAGGCTACGACGACCATCACACTACCATGAACAGCCGCTACGGTGACAACACTCCCTACAACGCCGACGACTTTGACGATCCCAACCGCTACGGCGCTCTCCCCCCTCGTAGCAACAGCGGCCCCCTTTTCGACAGCGAGACTGAATACCACGGCAGCAACCTCGGCAGCAACCTCAGCACCGATTTCGGCACACACAAGACTCCCTCGCCCGGCCCCTACAGCGGCAGGCACTCAGACACCTATGCTGATGGCCCCGTGCAGTTCCCGTCCGCCGACTATGACCGGATAGAGCACTAAACAGGGGAAGATATTGGGCAAGGGATGAAAAGCACATTGGCAGGCACAAAGACAAGGATATATGACGACGGTAGCGGGCACTATCAATGACTTGGACACACACAAACCAAACTACATAAACTGGGAGGAGGGGGTCTCTGGTGGGCCTGGATGCTTATGCTTGCTTGGGGTAGATTATCTCTACGGCGTTGAGGGCATCTCGAATTTGTTTTTCCTCTTGTTTGGACATCTGCAACATGATGAAACGTTGATGAGATACCAGGGTGTATATAGAACGGCCGGAAACTGCACACGAAATGTAATTTGTAGGTTTTTTTCATTTTACATTCATTTTTCTGTTTGAAATCTTCAAATTATCAAGAAAATTTACCGTAAATGAGATTCCATTTCGGAAGAGATGAAGAAAAGTAAAGCCTTTTATCTTGATATTCAAATAACATCCTCCCAACGCCGTGATTTAAAATGCACCGTCTTGGTCTTTGCAGCCCATATACAAATATTTGCTGGAAATAAGAGAAAAAACAACAACCCAGTATGAATCACACGCCACATCCGTCTTCATGCCGATGCCTTCAACTTCTTCAATCGCTTCGCGATATCCGCCGCCGTCTGCTGCATGGGGTTGAGCTTAGGATCCCTCGCCATGGCCCTCGTGTCGTCTCCGTACTTGGCCACCAATTTCTCCAGCCACTCCGTCTCGCGCTCGCTCAAGTATCTGACTTTGGGCGGCGCCGGGTTCTTCGCCTCCTCAATGAGCGACTTGACCACATCTGTCGTGCCGACACCATCGTCATTGATGCCGCCCCATTCTTCGTGGTCGTCGCCGTTGTCTTCCTCGCCGGACGAGTCAATCTCGTTGAGAGGGTCGTTGAGGGGGTTCGCCTTGCGGCCTAGAACGCGGATAATGTTGCCCTGAGCGTCGCGCTCGACCTTCGCCTCTGAGAGGACGCCCTTTTCGGCGGCTGCGATGGCGAAAGGGTCGGATCTTGAGGTTTTGGGGGCTGCGTCTGATGCTGATGATGAGGCGGAGGCGAGTTTCTTTTCAGTGCCGCCGGTGGGAGTTTTTAGTCGTGCGAGGAGACCTAGTCGGCGGTAGTTTTGCGCCAGAGTTTCCTTCTTGTCCCTGTAATGCAGATGAGAAGCAATTAGTCAATTGAATCACAATTTAATGAGAGAGACAGAGGGAGCGAGGCGTACCAGTTTTTCGCAATGACGGAGTTGCCGCGGGGATTGAGAATCTTTTTCGTGGTGTTTGACTGGCGGACGGGCGCGCGGCCGGAGCGGCGCTTCTTCTTCTGGAGTTCGCGACCCATTGCTGCAGTAGAAAAAGAATGAGATTTGGGTGGAGGATTTGAGGAGTGTTGTTGTCTTTTTGACGTTTGGCTTGGTGATGGGAGAGGTTGGATGGACGCCGCCCAAATTTTTTGGTATCGGGTCTTATCGATAAGGATGGATGGAGCTGCTATGCCTGATTCTGATTTGAGTCGCGGGATTGCGCCAGAATTGTGAATGAGCGCCGTGATCTCTTTCAAAGGGTCAATTTTAATCCAGGAGTGTTAAATACTGGATTAAAGACGCATTTTCCATGTTTGTAATTAAGAAGGTGATTTCATGCGGGTATATTTATTGGATGCGCATGCAGCATCTAGTATGCGACATGAATGAAACTTTGACAAAGGCCGTTCTATACCTAGGTAGAGGAGGTATCATTGAATCGTCAAATATTACATGCTCGTTATTTACAATCTATTGGTTCTTTTTTTCTTTTTCTCTCATTCCTCTTCCTCAAGCCTCATCAGTTATTGAGGGGCAGGCGCCTTGATAGCCTCAATGATCTTGTTCTGGATCTTCTCGGGCTCGGTGGTGCTGGCCCAGCGGTCGATGACCTTGCCATCACGGCCGATCAAGAACTTCTCGAAGTTCCACTTGATCCTCTCGAGACCAAGCAGGCCAGGCTTCTCCTTCTTCAGCCACTGATACAGGGGGTGAGCATCGTTGCCGTTGACGTTGATCTTGGCCATGACAGGGAACGTCGTCTTCTGTTCCAGCGAGCAAAAGTTCTGAATCTCCTCGTTGCTGCCGGGCTCCTGGCCGCCGAACTGGTTGCAGGGGAAGCCGATGACGGTGAAGTCGTCGGGGTACTCCTTCTTGAGGGCCTGGTAAACGGACTCGAGGTTCTTGTACTGGTAGGTGAAGCCGCACTTGGACGCCGTGTTGACGACCAAGACGACCTTGCCCTTGTAGTTGGCCAGAGGGACTTCGGTGTCGGCGGCTGTAAGAAAAAAGGGCAGCTCGTTAGCGGGAAAAGTTGTTCAACGGGCTTGTAAGCAGATCGATCGTAATCTGGCGCAATAGCGGGGCGGTAGCTATCGGCTCAGATGCGTGCGGGCGATGGATGGGAATGGAGGGGCTTTGGAAGGGAAAACTGTCGAAGCTTACCGTCGAGCACCGTGAAGTCGAAGAAGTTGGTAGCAGAAGACATTGTGGACGAGAGTCTGTTGCGAGAAGCTGCGGACTGAGGCTGGAAGCGATGTTGATGCAAGATCGAAGTCGAGGCTGCAGGCCGGGCCGGGCCAGAATATAAAGATAAACTCCTCAAGTCAGTCCACTGGTGACGTCTTGCCGCTAGTGGCGCTCGGCGTATTGCTTCAAAACGGCCTGTGTCGCAGCTCCGGGGTTTCGGGCCCAGCGGTGTCCGCCTCAGCACGCGGGAAGTCAATTTGGAATGTGCAAAATGGGACATTTTCCGTGTCCCGCGGGATATCACAGAGCCAATCGTTTAAAAGACAAGCGATGTTGTTACTGTTTGCCCTCAGCCTTGCGGAGGTCCGACGAGTGCATATGCTGGAGCGAGGGCCATGAGTTCATCAACTAACAATTTCAGCCTCGGCATGGCCCCACGGTGGAGAGCTGGACAAAGGGTTTTCAAGACGCAATCTCAAATACCTACCGGATCGGAACACTGAGTTTGTCCGCTATTGAAGATTGATAACCCCGCACCCAGTGCTGGTGTGATTTCAACTTGATTTTTCGGTTTGGTTTATTAATCTAGCAAGTTCTAGGCATCGTTGCGGTGCAGACTTTCGGTGACTCGACTCGTGGCAAATCATCATGTCTGATACAATGGGCAGCCACCTGACGTAGCCTTTGAATTGCCGGGAAGGCTAAAGGATTCACAAAGAAAATAGGAGTTCCACAGGGTCCTCGTTAGCGCTTTAGCCAGGCACACTCAAATCCGTATGACAGTGGCGATCAGCACTGGGCAATGAAGAGGCGTTCTTGTAGTACCACAAAGTAAGCTCAGGCCTGTGGGGGTACGTGCCGTGCTTAGGTACAGTAGTAGAGTAGTATAAATTGCCAAGCATTGCTACTGAAGTAGTGTATGGATCTCTGTTTTATTTTGAAGATGCTAGGCTGGTTCAGCTAGCCTTCTGGCAGAGTGTTGAGATTAACTACGGAATTGATGCTATTTCGGACAGCAGTTTGTCAGCAGTTGCTATCGACGAGCTGTATCGCGGGGGATCTATAGGTAGCTAGATAGTTAACTAAACTAGCTAACTATCTGAGTCGAATAATTCACAAGGACAATATCTGAATCAGTAATTTTATAGATGGCGTAGTTGTGTATCTGTTATAGCCGCCTGGTTCTTTCTATCTTTGGGACTCTCACCCAAGCTGAGGGTAGAGCTAGCTTACGTCATTGTTCCATGACTTCAAGACCCACCGCCCTGAGCTCAAGCATTCAACATGAACGTTCCCCTTGCGTTTGCATCTGCATCCGTTCAAGTAGAATCTCGTAGCTAGCCATGGAGGAAAAGAGAAACATAGTCATTGTCGGTATGTGTCTCCTTATCCTTCCATCTCCCAACCCAGATGGGCAATTATCGCACTACTGTTGAAGTTGCACGTTACAACTAAAATAAACAAACGCCTTCAACGCCCACGCTTAAAGGATCATTCCAACAATCCCGCACAGACGTTTAGTTTTAGTGAGGCTTGCAGCGCTAAATCGCTAACGAACGATCCAATGCTCTAGGAGGCGGCATCATCGGCTGTACAACCGCCTACTATCTGACCCGCCATCCAAAGTTCAACCCTGCCTTGCACACCATAACCCTTTTGGAAGCCGCTCCATCTGTGGCAACTGGCGCTTCGGGCAAGGCAGGCGGCCTTCTTGGGCTCTGGGCCTATCCGGCGTCTCTTGTTCCGCTATCATATGGGCTTCATGCAGAGCTTGCCGCCGAACACGATGGAGCCAGCCGCTGGGGCTACCGTAAGCTGAAGTGCGGTAGCATTGAGGCGGTAGTTACGAAGAAGCAGCTTGGAAAGCTCCAGAAATCTGCAGATGAGCATGGAAAAGAGTGGGAGAAGCTTCCAAAGCAGGATGAGGCTGCCATGGAGCTGCTCCAGGACGAGGAACTGCCTGCAGACCTCGACTGGATAGACAGAGAAGTGGTCAGAGGATGGGCCGAGATGGGGTCTCCGGGAGCTACCGAGACTGCCCAGGTTCATCCGTATCACTTCACAACGTCAATCGCAGAGCTAGCTCAGAAAGGGGGTGCTACCATTAGGACGAACACAAAGGTGACAAGGCTCATCACCACAAAAACTAGCGTCGAAGGAGTCGAATTTCTGGACCGGACAACCGATGAAGCTGGCAAGATTACAGATGTAACCGATATCATTGTTGCAGCTGGTCCATGGACTGGCCGAGTACTTCCTCGATCCAAGGTCGAAGGCTTAAGAGCACATAGCGTGGTCTATGATGTCGACGTCAGTGCGTATGCCGTGTTCACAGATATTGAACTGCCGCCAGACTTTATTCCCGAGCATCGGGCAAAGTTGGGACAGAAGAGACAACATAAGGGTAGAGTAGATCCCGAGATCTACGCCAGACCCTTTGGTGAGGCATATGCTTGTGGTAAGTGAATAAAAGGGAAGATTGCCGCCTGAAGACGAAAATGTGTTGATTGTTACTTCAGGTGAGCCAGACAGCGTCGTGCCTCTGCCAGAAACGGCCGACCTGGTTCAATTCGACGAGGCCTACTGCGACGACATCATCTCTTATTTCGCAACAGTGAGTCCCATACTGGCGGCTGCGCCTATCAAGGCCAAACAAGCCTGCTACTTGCCACGACACATTCGATTTGGGCAAGAGAGCGGGCCTCTCATAGGGCCAACGGTGACACCCGGGTTGTGGGTGGCTGCTGGTCATACTTGCTGGGGGATTCAGAATGGGCCGGGAACCGGGAAATTAATGTCTGAGTACATTTTTGATGGCCAGGCCAAAAGTGCCAACGTTGCCAATTTAGATCCACGAAAATTCAAGGTCTGATGGTGTTTCCATTGCATATCAAATCATCCACATATTTATACAACGTATTTTCAGATAGACAGCGTCTCAGCAACGATGCGATGATTCGAAGTATTATAGTGACTTCATCACTTTATTTTGCAAATTGATACATAGACATTAATTGGCCACTATTGGCGCGAAGACTATCGATCACATCACCTATCTATGCTGTCGTCCTTTGGCATGTAGCCTATCTAATCATTCGAGTGCGTACGACCTTTATACGTGTGTCATAGTAATTTGGTCCGTATTACGTGACGTCTCGTTATAGTAGGTAGAATGCGTAGTTAAAAGCGTATGGCTCTGGCAAATCTGCCTTGTGCTATGCCTGTTGACCAATGGGATTGCCCAGCCTCGTGTAACCACCAGCAACCACTAATAACAGAGGCTCCCAGTCGGATTGGGTATTGATACTTATGCGACCCACTCCCTGATATATATATATATATATATATATATATATATATATATATATATTTATCTATTGATGCCCAAGACCCCTCTTTTATATATATATATATATATATATATATATATATATATATATATATATCTACTGATGCCCAAGACCCCTCCTTATTCTTTAGACTCTGATCTTTGCCTCGCACATCTCAAATAAATCAACATGTCTTTTGGTTCTGGAATAGGCGATTTTATCGCCGTGGGGGATCTTTGCTGGAAGCTCTATACAGAAGTCTACAAAGTTTCTAGGGACGCACCCGAAGAGCTCCGTGGACTTAATCAAGAGCTGGGAAACCTTCACAACACTATCCAGCTACTAGTCGAAGAACTCAATGACGAAGACTCAGTGCTGAAACGCTCCGGAGACGTTCGGATTAACCTTGTTAATCGCGTCATGTCGCAATCAAAAGAAACACTCCAAAAGATGCAGCAGTTATCCAAACGTTATGCAGAGCTCCGAACGCTAGCCAAGGGGCAAGGAACGCGACTCAATCCGCGCATTTATTGGGATCGATTGAAGTACTCACAGGAGCTTCACACTATCAATGATCTCCGCGCCAAAGTGAAAGAGCTTTCTATCAACTTCGAAAAAATGCCATGTGCTAAATATTCATAGATAATGTTTCATAACTCTCAACTCGCCCTTACCTTGCAGGGCGCTCAAAAGTGAGTACTTGCTACCGAAAAGGTATCTAAATAAATTGAGCTAACAGCCAGAAGTTCATCTTTGGAACGTATCGAGAAACAACATTTGCAGACCGACAGAAAGCTAGATGAGCTACGACAGCTTCTCGTATCTGATCGCGCTCCGCGGGATCGACCGATGCTTACAGCTCCGTTGGATACAAATGCTTTGATGGAGTTGACAGATGCATTTTTACAAAAGGCAGAATTTGACAATCGGCCTTGGGCATCCATTGGCATTGATAGCTGGCTTCAAATAGGTCAATGGTGGCTCATGAAGGTAAGATGTAGAAAAATTCTGCCAAAATGTAATCATTGCTAATAAGAGAGTAGGCAGAGTCTCAACTGGGAGTTGCTCCAGAATCTCGTGTATACGATGCTACATGCAATCAAGGGTATACAAATTTGTTAAAGGCATGTTGGATATTGACCGACATCATTGCCACACATCCCCAGCGGACTCACATGGGTGCATCGAATGACCGTCGCGCGTATCACATTCAGCGTCTTACTCAGGCAAGTATAATGAATGATACGTCTAGGTGGTCTTTTGCTAATCGAAATTTCCAAGGGAGCAACATCTAAACTGAACACCCTTTCCATGATTACCTTCCAGCTGAAGGATCTCTTGACTTGCAATTTGGATATTTGGAATCTGCCCCCATCCACAGCTCTCACTTTACGTCGTCGCAACACAGACGATCAGCATGAGCTAAAATGGCAAACATATGATGGACAACTATTATTTCAGGGGTAAGATTGCTAAAAATACTCTAGGGTCAACTGTTGACCAAAATTTCACAGATTCGCCAAGTACCAAAACGACGAGCGTGAGCTGCCAGTCGAGTGTATAGTGATCGTTGTGATGCCGATCGAGCAACGTATGAATCCACTCACACTAAACCTGATTGTTCAAAACTCCTTAGGTCAAGACATTTATAAACGTCGATGTAAGTTTGGAGTCTTCTCTGTGCTGTTGATAAAGCTGCTTATGTTAACCTCTGAAAGCAATTTCTGATGATAACAACGAGTTCTTGGATGCGAAAGATTTTCCAATAAGGTTTTTTACACAGCAAGGTTAGTGTTTGCCTTTACTTCTAAAAGTATGGAATATTGATACGCTAGAAATAGATGAGCGATTCTTAAAATGCATTTTACACTCTTTGCATTTATTTCGACGTTCCCCAAAACCGCTTCTTGTGGACGCATCTATAATATATTCAGCCGCGCTTCTAAGAACTTGTGTCAATGCTGGAAAATCGCTCCTTGACCGTACCTTCGAATTCAGTAACATAAATGCGGACGTCGAGAACTTAATCCGATCTAGGCATGAACTTCAAATCCAGCCGACAACCCATACATCTTCCATGTTTCAACAAACAGTTGATCGCCTGGTTAAATATATCAAACGATGCTCTGAGGGCTTTCCAAAAACATCTGATCGAATGTTTTGGATGCAGAGACATCACTGTGACTGGATGTTGATTTACTGGCTCTGCGATACATTTGAGGCTTTCTCGGCGCTGTTCGACGCTATCGGATTTCGCTCTCCAGATTTTCATCCGGTATCTAAAAATTGCCTAATAGGGTGTTCATTGATACGAAAAGATATGCAATTCCCCGCAAAGTTCTTTTCTTTTACGGATTTAAAACTGGACAGGACCTTTGACACAGTTGATATCATGTTATTGGCCATAAGTATTGAAGACACTGTCTTGTTGAGAACAGAGATGAAAAAGTCCAAGCAAATGCACCGCGGCTCCTGGGAAGCATTATGGGAACACGCATATACTCACTTCAAATGGGGTGCCATAGAGATCCTAATGTCAGGACCTTACGTGGAAGACTTCCTCCAAGAAACGATTTCGTGGTTGGTAGAGCATCATCACTGGGATGAACTACAGAAGTTTTCAGACCTCATTCAGTTCAATAGTACACAATATATCGACACAAATTCCGATCCAGGTTTGGATGATTCGCATGAATGGATAGTGGATGGTTGCGCCGAGCTCATATACCAGGGAAGGAGCTCACAAGACCTGGAGTTATTACTTGATATTGCTCAGCGATTAGGCGTCATTTCCGATGCTTCAAATTCGGCCGCCAGAGGATGGAAGACCCAATTAGCTATATTACCAGCCTTAGCCTCTCGGAAGCTTTCTTTATTGAAACTTATATCTCAGGCATGTATCGTTTCATCTTCTAAGGAGGCTATCGGCCATAGCATTTATCAGCACCTCGAACTTGAACAAAGCCCATCAGGATATTCGCCTTCACACCATGACCCATTAGCTGCGCCATGTTATCCATTGGATCTCGCAATAGCTTTTGTTTTGGATTTAGAAATTATCGGTTACCTGCGTCAAACTGGGGCTTATTTGCACATGGAAACCGTGAAAAAACTTCACAACACCCGTTCTCTTGCAGATGCTCGAAAACAAAGTTGTCATATGAAAGGTCTATTTTACCAAATATGTTCGGCGGAATTTTGGAAAAGATACTATGCAACCGAAATACGTGATCCATGGTTTTGTTACACAAACACAATGAGGGAATCACTCGCCAAGATCTTGATGACAACGGGGCGTATTTTATTTGAGAGTGACTGTCGACACCTCTATAACATCACTGATACGTCTTCTGGATCGACGTGGCAGACAGTCCAAAAGGAGCTCTACCCGGCCGAACTGAAAGACGCTCCCATTCCAATGGCAACGTCGTGGCCTGCGCCTCTTTCAACACAGGAAAGTTGGCATAATTGGCGACTGAAGGCAATTGGAATTATTCACGGAAAGGCATAGTCCTTCGAAAGTTTGGAATCGTTTACTAGAGGACAATTGATGCGTACATGTTGCCTATTTGATGAAGGGACTCTGGTCTAAGTCCACAATCCCGCTAAGATACAACCCTTCTCCGCCGAACAAGATGGCCACAGCTGTAGTAATCCAGGTAGACAATGCACATGATCTAAAAAAAAAATTACCTTACATATAACCAACTATACAAACACGGAAGCAGGGAGAACCGTGCACTGACCAGTCTCCTATCCATTCCTAACTTTTGACAAGTTGTTCTTCACCAAATCCTCCGTCCCTCCTCCCGCCCCTTCTACCTTAGTAAAAGAAACTTCCCACCTCCCTCCCTTGACCCCGTGACCTTAGCTCAGATCCTATGATCTTCAAAGCTGCGCAATACTAGCTCGGCTCTTCAGCTTCATATCCCAAGCTGCATCCGGTCGCTGGCCCACGCCCATCATCCACCCCGCCGGACAAGCCGCTTCGCATCCAAATTGAGGGGCCGCTTGTGTCTACACAAAAGCTTCTTCCAAATGAGCCGTGGCATTTCAATGAATTTCCTCCGCCTTACCCACAGCCGTCTGGGCCATCGCTCGCGAAGCTGGCGTACCGAGCCGTATACGGCTCTGACCCTCGCCCCGGTATCGAAAATGATATCATCGTGCGTAATGAATATCTGGGCTGGGTCAGAGAAACCATAGAGTGAGTTGCAAATCCAGATGCATAGAAAACTTGCTTGGCCCTGTTCACTCGATCGTGACTAACGGCCATTCTCATTGCAATTGGTCTTAGTCAAATAGATTACTATGGCGAATGCGTGCCTCCCATTTGCGGTGGAAGGAGTTTACCGGTAAAAGGATCCTTGCGGTGCCCAGATGCTGCCAAATCAGAAAAGGGACCACTGATCGTCTAAGAATTAACGAAGGAGTCAGGATAAGGGAAGAGGAGGCGAAGGAGGAGGCAGCCCTGATGACTTCTGATGCAGAGGGCTTATCCACCGGATAGATGGGGCCGCAGATGACAGAGAAGAAGGATACAAGATGAGCGATTCAGTCGTACTAACTATTGAATCTCCGGACTGCCCTCCGTGCCGCAAAAAAAATGAGCATCGATCGTATCATAGCCAAAGATACGCGTCGCTCACAGTGGTAGAACTTTTGTATAAGACGTATAGATATCGGGAAATGTTATCCAGCATCCCAAATTCATTATCCAACACCCTAGGCACTGCGTGGAATTCAAGTATTAGAATAGGATGTAAAAAGAATATGAATAGAAGCCGCCTTTATACTTCTATTACTACTAGGTACTTTCTGCTACTATCGCTACTTCCTTCTAGTATCTACCATTGTAAATATAGCCTTCTAGTATCTGCTGCTATTGCAGTTTTTCTCTAGTATCTGAGATTATTATTTAGTCCGTATAGCTTTCATATAAGACATGGGATACTGGATAACAAACTTGGGTGGCTGAATAACTGCTCCCATAGATATCTGTTGTAGCTTCTTGTTTCTGCTGCAAATGTACATGCTCCATCTATCTTGGCCAATTCATGTTAGGTGTAAATGCTCATACAAGCAATCCGAGTCATGTATTTGCAGCGGGCCGCCTGGATACAACCTACAACCTTGCAAGAAGAAGTCACCCAAATCGTATGAATTTTGTTTGAATCTCCTCTTATAACTATTCACTCCTATCAATTCCCTTCATCACATGATACTTCAAGCTTAATATGTTCAGCTGCTGTCAAACTTAAGTGCAAGCAAACAGGCGGAGTGCTGCCCCACGCGGACCGCTCTGCGGACCGGTCCACCATGCCCAGAAATGGAGGGGTCAGTATCAACCTAGTATAATCGCATCACCGGCTCTGCATCGTCTGCAAAGCCAAATTTAACATCAAGCGTCTCTGCCGAAGTCGTTTGCCGGATGAATCTCCAGGGATCTACGCGCGAGATCGCGTCCCGGGGGGAAGAGACGCGTGCGGCGGCCGATTGTCGTCGGGGATGAGCTCGCTAGGCCTCCCGGACGATCGCCGCCCAAGCGCTCGGATAGCCGCGGCGTTTCGCCTCTCTTTGAGCTTGCGGTGAGCGGAATACCGCCGATTCTTTGGGATCTCAGCCATGCTCAACTCCAACATCGACTCTCAAGTCACGCTTGGTGAAAGGTAAGCGGTAGCCGGCACTACTACTCCGTTTGGGATGTTGGTATCGCCTATTATCTCCATCTTCATAAGGACGTAAGCTAATCTCTCTTAAGGCGTCATAGCAGTTGAGTCATCATGCAGGGCCAGGTGTTGGCAAGACAAAGATTCGAATAGCAAAACGCCCCCAATACTGGGACAACGGACGATACGATATGTCGGGACTGTGATTTCCATCGGGCCTCTTGTCCCGAGCACGCTTCGGCGCCGACAGGCCGACACTACACCCTCTGCTGCATATGCAGAGCACTATTTCTGGCTGGAATGCCTGGCGCCCGCTTCGAGTTCAAGTCACTGGACAATCAACATGGGCACTACGGTTCAATCGGCAAACGGATTTTGAAAAGCAATGGAAGGCAGTCTAGTTGATGGCACAGTTGACAGAGAGTGTGAAATCCCGACAAACGACGAGAGATTCGGTTCCTCTATGCATCTCGGGGAGTTTCCCCTTCTTGAAGAGGATACGAATGGAGTGACTCCTACTTGGAAAAGAGGGGGAAATGGCTTGTCTCTGCATTAAGGCAACTTGCCGAGGTCTGGCTTCAGCCGCCTTACGAGTGCAATCGGAATATTACGCTCTCAATGGCCTTTCTGCACATGGTCAGGCAGTTTGTCAGCCGCGACCACCGGATCGGCCACGGAGGAAGTCAGAATCTCAGAGGGTCAGAATCTCAGAGGATTATTGGAGAGCAGCTCGCGATGTGCTGTAACCGCAGGCTTGGCTGAAACATGACTCGAATAAGGGCTGAAGCATACAATGGGAGGCTTTCCCTAGACACGACGTGAAGATATATGGTGCAACGGGCATCAAACATCAAACATCCATCAAAACTGCCCGACCGCCCATGAAAGGAGAACTTGGAAGATCCCCCAGAGGCCATCAATCACTAAAGAGCCGCTACTACAGTAAAGGAGCGTTGCACAATATTAGTGATCAGCCACTAGCAGAGGTACCGGGTACACTTTCTAGCGCCAACGGTACCTGCCGGGTGCGCTGAGTTGTTGGTCAGCCGCTGACTCGCCAATTGCATCACGCTGCAAAACTCAAAACCCGCGGGCCTGACAGGCTGCCCCGGTCAGGTTCTGTCAGGTTCCCCTGCTGCCAGCGTCGGGTACCGGTTACTTTTCGTGGGGACTCGGAGTTGTGCAAGCTCTAAGTTATGCAGGCACGCTATCGCTATATGTGCAACCCCGCTCATCGTTTATTCAGCGTCTTTCTGCTGCATCTCAATCGAACATCGTGATCGATGGTTTTTTCGCATCCGTCGCACAGGCATGCGGTAGCACCATGTCCGAACAAGCAGCCGATGCTTCCAGCTGGGAGCGGTCCGATGCGCGAGCCCGGCCGGCGCCGACTGTCAACACCATCCGCCGCATCCGCCAGGCCTGCACGAATTGTCGGTGCGCGAACTCGCCTCTCTCCGTGTCTTTGCAGTTACCTGCAGCAGCCGCCGGCACAGGTCGGGAACCGCCGCCTCAGCTGCCGAGCGGAGCTTGATGGCTGGCGTTCTCCGGGCTGGGGAGCTGTGAATATGAATGCCGTCAAAACCACTGTAGCTAACGTGTGCGAATCAAATCCTGCAGGCATCGCAAAACCAGATGTTCCGGCGAGCGGCCCCGATGCATGAACTGTCGCCGAGTCGATCGCGTCTGTCACTACGAGCCCTACTCCGCCACCAACCCTCCCAACGCAGCGCCCAGCAATGGCTCCGTCAAGGGTCGATCGCCGTCCGCTCCCACTACAACGTCAACCCTCTTCCCTCGCACTGGCGTCGTAGATGTGAGCATCACCCGTCTTGAATCTGCATTCGCGTTCTGACCATCGATATAGCCCGAGCTACTCAACAGGATCAACACCATCGAATCGCAACTGGCCCAGCTGCATAGCCAGGGCTTAATAGGCTTCCTGTGCGTCAACCTTGTGTCGATGGAACCAAGAAGTTCATCATTTGCTAACAACATTCAAGAAATGGCGAAAATCGAAATGGACAAGTTACTTTCCCGGACCTTGCAGCATCCACCACCTACCAGGATCTCTCTCCAGAATTCACAGAGCCATCGCCACCCCAGCAGCAATTCCAACCGTCCGTCCCCGAAACAACAGAGCAACCCGTGTCTGATATTGCGAATGCAATGTGCGTTTATTTACCATCCCGCCTATACCGGGAATTATACAACGGGGCTTGCTAACTCCGCAGCAGGAGATTTACCACCGCGCCGCCTCCCCCTGTCATGGCTCACCTCATCGATACTTACTTCCTTCATGTTCATAATCAGCCTTACACATATTTCCACGAGCAAAGCTTTCGGGAGAGACTAAATTACGGTCTCGTACCAAAATGCTTACTCTTTGGCATTTTAGCGTCAGCCCTCAAATTTTCAGATTCCGACTACTTTGCAGGTTGTAGGCGCGAAGCCACCGAGGCATATGCTAGGGAGGCTTGGCTGGCTCTCCTCAATGACCACCTTACGGTTGAGAACAATCCTACTCTACAGGTCGCACAGGCTAGTAATATTCTTGGAGTGGTCGACTTCACATGTAAGTCATCTTCTGAAAAGGGATGAAAACTTAGTGTTTTAGTTAACCATAAATTCCCTTCAGGTGGTCGCACCAGCTCAGGGTGGCTCAAGATTGGTCTTGCCGTCCGCATTGCCCAAGACTTGCAGCTAATGAAGGAACCGAAGAACACATTGAGCCCGATTGAACAGGAAGAGCACCGCCGAGCTTTCTGGTCAATATATCTGCTCGACAAGCTGGTCTCAGTCGGCCAAAGTCGTCCACCAGCCATTTCTGAGGAGGACATACATGTCCAGTTACCAGTTGACGAAGAGACTTTCAGAAGGGGCGTCTGGAAGAAAACACCAACACTCCATCAGCTCATCAACTGGAAGTCTGAGGGAGACTCAGCGGTCAACAGTACTTTTACTCAAACGATACTTGCCGCCACGGCTCTTGGACGATGCGTACGATATGTCCTGCACGGGCGCGAAATTGACGAGATGCCGCCATGGGATCCCAGGTCTGATTTCACATTACTAAATACCTTCTTGCTGCTCATCGACCATCACCTTCAAGTAGAAACTACCCCTATCCCTCAGATCGTGCAGCAGTATCGCAAACCCGACGGCACACTGGATTTCCAGTCTCTTGAACACGTTGTGTTTGCTCGTATCATTTTCCACACTGCCCACTGTCTACTCAATCACCCATTCCTTCTCCGAATGAGGCTCCAGAAGGGGAACTGTAAAGTACCGCCAAAATTCTTGACCCGCTCTTTTGAAGTCAGCTGTGACCATGCGCGAGCAATATCTTCCGTTGTGGAGGACGCCATTACCTCTGGATGCCACGTGCAATCCTCCTTCTACGCATATGCCTCAATTCTTGCCGGTGGCATTCTCTCGTTGGCTATCCATATCGACCAGGAAAAGGGACAAGTCACGGACCCAGAACTGTTGAGTCATTACCAAAAGGCTATCCACATTCTGGAACGGGTGGGAAGAAGGTGGGACCACGCTTCGAAAATGGTGAGTCTTCGCGGCCTATTCTTATTTGTGATTTTGTCAAATTATTAACATCCCACTTGCTACTTAAGCATCTTCAATTAATGCTCTTCGACGCCAACTATCACTCTCTTTCTGCCCTTTTGGACCCGACAACCTCAGAGGTTGATCCAAAACTGGAAGCTGCTCTATGGCTCATGGTCGATTACGTGGCCATGTCCGCGCTCAACGAAAATGCATTGACACCGCCCCCTCTATCCACTGATACGTTTCTAAGCCCACTTGATTCTCAGATGAATATGGAGAATAGCGATGGCTTCACGGGCATGGCGCCCGATGCGAATTCCGATCCGAACGTTGCTTTCCTTGGTAATGGCAGCGTGCCTCTATGAAAAACGGCTTTTGTTTTATTGCGATATATGACAAACGGTGAAAATGATGTTATAGCCTTTTTTTTGGATTCAGCAGTATGACTTATGCACATATCAATTTGGAAAAATCGGCAACTAGGTAGTTTCGCATGTTTGGCGCACCTTGAGATGAGAATTATATGCTATTTAATACACGAGAGCGTCTACTGACGCTCACTCATTGCGATGTACCTCTTCTGCAACTTCTCTCTTCACTGTGATGGAACAGTGTCAATCGTAGATGTCAAGCAAGTGTTTGCTGAGGGAACATGAAACAAAGATGTCTTCGCCATGCATTCTGTCATCATTATCAACAAGGTATGTTATTCTTGGTATCTTTCTGGTCTACAGGACTTTAGCTTACGACCTGCTTGTTTACAAACATTGACTGAACATTGCAGAAGCTCTTGAGTCCGTTGAGTCCCCACTCGGCACCGATGCCACTCTCCTTGTGTCCACCAAAGGGCACAATGGGGGAGATTTCAAAGTGTGTGTTGATCCAGACAGTGCCGGCCTCCATTTCACGACCAATCCTAGCCGCCTTTTCAATGTCGTTGGACCAGATTGAGGCACCGAGACCCATGGTTGTGTTGTTGGCGCGGGCAATGACTTCTTCTTCTGTGCTCCATGAGAGGAGAGGGACAATAGGACCTAAAAAGCAGAATGTATCAGCATCATTCAACACGTCATTCTCACTGTAGCAGAGTATCCTTACCGAAAGGCTCCTCAACGACAATACGGGAATTCTCAGGAGGTCGGTCAATGACCGTAGGAGCAATGTAGAACCCGTTCGTCGGGGGCTCAATCTTGCCGCCGACGGCGACCTTCCACCCTTGCTTCTCGATGTCGTCGAAGAAAGTCTTGACGCGGTCGTATTGCATGGAGTTTTGGAGGGGGCCGTGGCTGACGCCGGCGTCGGCGCCGTTGCCGAGGGTGTAGGCCTTGATGTGCTTGACCATGGCGTCGCGGAACTCTTCGTAGATGGACTCGTGGATGTAGATGCGCTTGAGGTTTAAGCAGACTTGGCCGGAGTTGAGGAAGGCGTATAGGGCGACCTATTTGTTGTTAGTATATCTGACTTGGGGTAAATGATGAATGAGATGGTACCTTTTCAGCGACCTTGTCGACGTCTACATCTGGGAAGACGATGGCTGGGTCGTTGCCGCCACTATCAAGCTGTCAGATGAATTCACATTATGTATGCCGAGGAAGGAAGTCTTACAGCTCAAGAGTCACTCTCTTCAGAGTCTTGGAAGCACTCTGCATAACCAGCTTTCCAGTCTGTGTTGAGCCAGTAAAGCTGATCTTGTCGATGCCGGGGTGGCTTGTAAGCCATGGGCCAAGGTTGTCATCTCCACTGAGAGACTGGACAACACCAGGAGGGAAGAACTGCTGCGCCAGCTCAACGATTTTCAAGCCGCAGTAAGGTGTGAAGGGTCTAATTGTAAGGTGTCAGATGAGAGTCCATCACACGAAACATTCTTCCTAAGGGTAAAACTTACGATGGCTTGACGATGATGACGTTTCCTGTGAGCAGAGCAGGGGCAATCTTTCCTGTTGCCAGCAAGAGAGGGAAGTTCCAGGGGACAATGGCAGCGGCCAACACCCAAGGGCATATATCTTGTGATGACGGTGTGTCTCTCGTTGTCTTCGATGACATCTTCGGGGATCTTGATGTTGGCCATGCCCCTGATCCACTCGATAGCCGCATTGGTTTCGCCATCTGCTTGGGGAATCTAACAACAACGGATCAGTATAAAAATGTTCCAACAATCATTACAAGTTTTTTTTGGAAAAGTTCTTACAGGCTTTCCTTGTTCCGAAATCAACAGGTCGCGGAACTCGACCCTCTGCTTGTCAATGGCATCTGCAAAAGCCAGCACGGCGGCTTTGCGTTCTTCGTAAGGAACCTTGGACCACTTCTTGAAAGCCTCCTTTGCGGCAGCAACAGCACTGTCAAGGTCTTCCTTGGTAGCTAAAGGAACCTCAGACTTCGCCTTGAGAGTTGCTGGGTTGATGCCATGGCGGGTAGTTGCCGTGGGTGAGCTTTTGCCGTTGATGATCTGGACAAAGCCGCTCTGGAAGTCCAGGGGGTTGGTGCTAGGCTCGGTAGCTGAGGGTGCCATTGTGAATATTGATAAAGGATATTGAACGCTTGCTGTTAAGGAATTAGGAAAAGAGAAAAGGAAAAAGAGAAAATCTTGGAGAGGGGATTTCAGGCTGGACTCGAATTTCTGTTGGGTTACCAACAAGCCAATTTATGCAATACCAGCCAAAAAGCCCCCTTACATATATTGTGTCGTATCGTGCCAATCAACCGAATCTTGGCTGCAATCCTCCTCCCCCGCAGAGGGCTAGAATGCGGTCCGTAACACAAAAGGCCGACCACTGAATCAACCGTGGCTTGCCATCACACGGACGCATCATCTCCTCTTGCTCCTCTTCTTTTGCTTGCAAATTCACCACTAATCGCCGACGCAAAACATTACAAAGTCGTCTTTTCTCCGTATGCTTCCCAAACCGGAAACTATTGGCCCCTCCCTCAGCCTCGATTTACCCCATATCAAACGTTCCGCCTTACTGTACAAATGCTCGAGCGGACCGCAGGCCGAGCCATTGGTGATGCGGACCGAGACGCTCCTCAGCCAATGAAGTTGGTTCATCTCTCCCGAACGACCTCTATGTTTCTGTGGGGTAGCGGCGCCCACTCGATGCAACACGAATTGAAATCCCAAGCATTGATCTTTGTTCTTAAGGTTTAGTGCGGCGGGAGCTAAACAAGAGCTTGGGGAGGGCTAGCAGATGCGACTTCACTCGATTTGTATAATAGGGAACAAGCTGGATCGCCACATACCGGATTAGGCAATTTTCTGAGAATGGGTGATGGGGCAGGGCTTCGCGTTTTCTTGTTTGGATGGATGAGTTTTGCGTGGGAAATGTCCGATACTCCACTTGTTTGTGAGAGGTACGCGGTCCTGTGTACGGGGTAACGCGTCGATATCTCTTGGCTTCTATGGGGATTTTGAGATTATGGGGTATGAGTAAGATTGACAGACCGGGAAACGGACCCGATATCGCAATTAAGAATTGACAAGATAGAAGGGAATCGAAGATGATGGATACGTGCTACGTATAATGAATTCACAGTAGAGCCAAGAACATGATTGCAACAAGAAAGACATGGGGATTCCGCTCCCATGTATTGTACCTTGGGTATTTCCTAATCTAGAGGCCGTTGCAACATCAATATCCCATGGATTCATAATCCCAAAATCCAAAAATACGCGAGTATGAGCAGTGACTCTCGAGTCAGTCCTCTATGATCATTTAACAAACAAAAAACTCATTAAACACGTCCAATCCCTCTCCAGGATTCTGTAGAAAGCTGTCTGCCCTGAAAGGCTCAGCCACCAACCAGCATGTCGCAGCCTCCAAGTCCTTGAGCCAATCCTGGTCCGCCATGAGATAATCTTCCGCCATCTCAGGGGCCTCTTCCGAGCTGTCGTCCTTGTCCCATTCAAGGGATTCTCTCGACAAATCAGCGCCTGCATAAATGTCATGCATAGATTGCATGAGCTTTCTGCTCTGCCGATAGCTCTGCTCGGTTGCACAGCCCTGAAGATGGCCCTTTAGCTCCAATAGATAGACGCTGGCGGTGGACACAGCGATGTTTGCCGCCATGCTGGGAAGTAGTCGATCAAGACCATGATCATAAATGTTCTTGGAGATTTCTTCTATCCGCTTTGCCGAGTGCTGCATGTAAATCTTGCACATCTCCTTCTCCATCGTGGACGCAGTCGGCTCGTTCAGCAACACCATGAACCGCGAGCGGTAAAGACACAGCACAGCCGTGTTGTAAATCATATGCAGCACCGCACGGTCCATCGAAATGCTCGTGTTACCGTCCTTGCCAATGTCGTTGCTCGAGATGGGGCGATACGAGACACTCTCCGGCAAGCCGTCTCTCCACTCCAGCAGGTCTCGGATATACGTGGTGAATTTCTGTTCGCCGTCTGGCGTCATCTTGCGGGCCTCGGAGAAGTTGGAAAAGTTGTCGTGAGGCGCCACGTACATGCTGCTGGATAAGAAGCTCATGGACCTGCATAGAGTTGCCTGCGCGACGCACATGCGGGCCAGCTCGGCGCGCTTCTTGCGGCTCTTGACGTAGAAGCACATAGCCTCGAACTTGGCGTGGTCGTCGTCGCTTCGGATCTGTTCTGGCTGGAAGTCGGCCTCTTCGAGCATTGATACGTGGAAATCGCCATCTTTGATTCGCGGTAGTCGCTTCATGCCTAGGGAGAGCAGCCGGTCGCGGATGAAGCAGCACCACCAGACTCGGCGGCGCAGCCTTTGCTTTCGTTTTGATAGGTTGGGCTTGTTTACTGAGGGCTCTAGATGCAGTCCGGCTGCGAAGGCGTGAGAAACAGCGGCATCAATCCAAAACCATGTCTTGCCGTGCTCGTCAGAGGCATCTTGCCATGAAGTGATGAGCAGCAGCGACTGCGTGAGAACCATCTGATCCAGCTCGCAGTTATACTTGTAGAGAAGCTGTCCAACGGCGTTAATAGCTGAACGGCGCAGTGCATTCGAGTTATTAGGAACAAACTTACCCGAACTCGCTTCATAAACGCTGTGCGAGCCTGCTTTCGCGTCTGATATCCGCCATTTCTAAGATGCTCCAGCTCTACATGTGCCGTCCCAGCTGCAAGTACAGCCTGCAGCAATAGCAAGCTAACCTGGCCCGCTGACCCATCATGTGTCTCTATTGAGTGCAGGAAAGCATCCAGATCCAGTGTAGGAACATATGGGTGAATGTATTCAAAGAATGCGCGGAGGAGAGCGTTCTGTAGAGTGCTGTCGGGCAGATCCAAGGCGCCCTCAGAATGCAGATACTCCATGTCGTCTGGAGGCAGGCTGGTCAGGGGCCTGACGTACTTTGGCAGATCAAAGGCATCAACATCATCCGATAATAAGCTCTGCGGAGATTTGTCTGAATCAATGTCTGCTTTTAAGAGCTCCAAGTCTTCCATGGAAATGGGTGCCTCCAAGGAGTCAATGTTAAACTCCTCGAGCAGGTCGCATGGGCCATCTTTCAATTCAAGCTCCTTTGAAGCACCCGATTCGGTGGGGGCGGCAGTAGGAACAGGCTTTCTTCTCCGTCTAGAGATCTATTGTTAATAAATGTTGGTACTCTCTATCGTCTACTTCGTGTCTAACACATACCTCCTGGCACGTCGAGCATGTGTAACACACTGCTGTCCATTCCACTGGCAGTTGCCGCACGGAGATCTTATCGTCACGTCGCATCTGACCTTTCTAGCCCGGCATGCCAGACAGGCCTTGCTAGCTCTTCGCACCGGCTGCTTGTTGGACAGATGCGGCTCCGGGCTAAGAGAGCTGCTGTCGGACATGGTGTCCAGGGCGGTGCTAAACTGTTCCAGGGGATCCATCTGTAAGGCTACTGCAAGGGGACTTACAACCGGTATTTCGGGTTAAGCACATATAGCCGAGGTCTGGTAGCTACGGGCAGCGGGCTTGGGATATATTTAAGCATCTCGCACTCGAGTGCTACCCGATGCCGGTTCGCGGTGGGCTCTTCCGGAGGGTTACGGGCTTCGGTCCGGAGACCCACGCTACGTCCACATTGCGCCACCATAGCGGTCCGCCAACTGATCCCCAGATTCCCCAGATCATGAGCTAGAGAACGCGGGGTTCGAGCTTCCAAGAGCATATTCCCCTGGTTCTATCTGTTGATACTAGTTAGGCGGAAGCTGGGGAATGGGGCGCCAAGTTGTCAAGACTATAGTTCCATGTCACAGGATCAATACCCTCGGGTAATTTGAGTTGTCTGTCCAGCCGTACGGATCCCCAATTGAGAGCTACCATATCGTACGATAAAGCGGCAATAGGGTCCAGCTTTACTCGTTTCCACTTGATAACTAAGGAGGAGTTGAGTTGCCACCGAATTCTCCCTCTTACGCGTCAGCTGCTCAAGACCTGACCCCTATTCTATCACTTGTTTCCTCACATTGAGATTGAGCAACGAACAAAGCATGAGCGGCCGGTAGATTCACGAACGGACATCATTGAAGTGACGCCACTGAAACAAACCAAGCCCTAGCCCTCTAGACCGCTATCGACTTGGTCGTCTTAGTTCCAAACTCCGGAGCGCTCCGCTCCCCTCTCAGGGCTACGTCTCCGGCCCGCTCTCTATTGAAAACTTCCCGTTTTTTGCTCATGACAGCGGAAGCACCGGCCAATAGATGGCATGTGCTGTTTTGACAGCTTACTTAGCGCTTTGTAATGCTGCGGAAGTCGGCAAGCATGTCAACGGGTTGATACAGGATCATAGAAAGGTCTTGGAAAGCTACAAATGGGGATTGATGCTTCCGAGACCCGACCTAGAGGTCCTTCTTCCACACAATCCGGCATTTCTCTTAAGCTATGACACCACGCTTCGTGAAAAGGATACACCGGGCCCATTGTGATGAATACCTGTCTAACAAGGTTTAAGAACATATACAGTCCGACTTGCCCAACTGCCAGCCCCCATCGGTCCCGTGACTATGCGACTATACATGAGCATATGTACATATTCCATATAATGACAATTGCTTTCTATTCGCTGAAAACTGCAGTCTATTTTAATTCGCTAACCAAACCTAGCCCTGCCATTTGCCGAATCCCTCCCGTCGTCTCTATAGATACTCTACTCCCTCTTTCTCTCCCATCCGTCTTCACCTTCTTTGCGAAACTCTTTCCCCCCTTTTAGCAAATCAGTCACCCCTGGAATAGCATTCTCCATCCAAAACTGTGTTCCATTGGGCCTGGCCAGCTCTTGTCCAACCTTGCCGCCATCTTCATGCACAAGCCACCTTTCATCCACCGTCCCTAGGAAAACATCGACGGTGCTACTATCATCGGCGGACCGCCAAACCAACGAAGTTCCGCAACGCTTGCAGAATCCTCTATACCGGCCAGGCGATGATTCATATTCGTCGTATGTTTCCTGGGTGTGGAAAGGCGGCTTGAGCTGGTCAGGGAGTATAATGATGAATTGCGCAATGAGTGACGATGTCCATTTGCGACACATTGTACCTGTTAAAGTGTCAGCCTTCGAATAGGGCATGGTGCGAGTACGTAACAGGCAATCATCTTGATCTCATCTGATAATCTGGTACTTCTAAAAATAGGGCACACCTACATTGACAGGCCGATGACTAAATTGATCTGATAGTAAGTCATTTGTTCAATCTGAGTGCAGCATCTGGATGCATACCTGAGGCGGCCATGGGGTCTCGCTAGACGCAGATATTGAGTAGCGGATCGAGCCGCAGAGGCATCCCCCTGTGATGGCATCAGGGAACCCCATCTCGTCAGAGCTTCGATTGGTACGACGCAAACAAGTAAACAATTTACAGACTTTCTTTTTTGGTTTTCTTTTAAGCTTGTATCTTTATCCCGTCGATGAGATCTTACCGCATGGTGTGATGTGGACCTGTCTTACTCCGACTCTCGTTTTCGGCGAGATCGGATCGGACAAAACGTCCCACCCGGACGAATACCCGGACGAGCAAGGCCGTTGCTTGGTCCGAGATAAGACGGGGATCAAGCCCGGCCCCTCACCAACAAGTCGAGGGTGCTACATAAGCTCGCCGGAGATCTCAGTAATACCACGTTGTTAAAGGAAAATTGACAGAGAGAATATCAACATATATTTGAGGATTGAGCAATGAATACCATTTCTAATAATCAGCGAATAGTTGAGATAAAATAGAAGAGAAAAAGAACTTGACTATAATTCAGAGGCCCGCTACAAATCCAATAATATAGTAATGAAGAACCAGCCAAAGATTAAATGCACCACACAAAAAATGTTCAATAACCCCTCTGCTTCAACTCTGCCTCGGTCCAATCCCACAACCTCTTCTGCATATCCGCATCGACGGCGTACTTGTTCTTGCTCTCCAACTGCCCCACCGGCACATAGAAACCACCCTGTTGAAGCTTACCCTTGTCCACCGTAGCCGCCCAAAGCTGGGTCAAGGCACCGTATGCAACGTCGTGGTACAAGATGGGGCCGAAGAAGCGCAAGAGATTTCTGAGGAAGAAGCTGTTTGAGGTTGTTGTCACATACAGATCGGTTTGGATCATTCCAGGATGCAAAGACACCGAGGTGAGTTCGGGGTGTCGCTTGGCCAGTTCAGCGGCGAAAAGGATATTGGCTGCTTTGGATGCGCCATAGGAAGTCCATTGACCTTGCGCCGACAGTTTTTCGGTTGAGATCATGGTCTCGAAAGCTGGTGCGAATGTGTGTCCGTTGGATGCGGTAGACACAACACGTACGTCGGGGTTGTATTTCTTGACGGTTTGCTTGAGCACAGGTAACAATTTCTTTGTGAAGAGAAAGTGGCCGACATGATTGGTGCCGAGTTGCAGGTCAAGTCCGTCGTCGGTTTTGCCGGGCGGCTGGTTCATAATTCCGGCATTAAGAAACAGCAGATCAATCCGATCAGTGCTGCGAGTAATATCCTCGGCAGCGGCTGCGGCTGATGCCAAGTTGCTGAGATTGAGTTTCACAAACTCAATGTCGGCAGGCTTGGATAGCGTTGAGTTGATGGACGCAATGGCTTCTTTCGCCTTGGCCTCGTTTCTCGTGGCGAGGAAGACTTTTCTTGGCGAGTGCTTGCATAGTTGTAATATTGTCTCTTTGCCAATCCCTGCATTTCTGTTCGTTATTCGTGTTAGCCAAGCTTAATTTTCACTTTGTAAACTAAAAGTGACAACATGCCCTCCGGTAACCACAATTACTTTGCCTTCTTGAGAAGGAATATCCCTTTCTGGAGAAAATCGACCCCAAAACATTTTCAGGTTATGTATGCGATACTGTTCTGGTTCAATTACTTTTGGACTGCTATTAAAGCAAAATAAATATTGATAAAGTCTCCCTTATGAAAGAGAGGGAAGCCGCTTTATAAAAAATTCCCATGTTACTCCGCTGGGATATGACGATTGTTCGTCATGACATGGTTTGTCCGCTGGAAATGCGAGTGTGGGCAGATTCGTCTCGGATTGGTCTGTTGTGAAAGAATGTTTGCGGAGATTTCTATTTGTCGGTAAGGTAACTACTTTTGTTGAAGCCATGTAGATGCTAAAGACATCGGAGGACTCGCATCCGCCAATAGGGTCGGACATAAGCCCTGCATCCGCATAGAGAAGGAAGTCAACCGCATGACTTTGACGGACAATGTGCAATTCCCGCCCTATCAATTGTCTATACGTGTCGGTTTGAAGATCATGTTATCTTTTTCTTTACTTCACGATCAGGTTCCAAGTCAGCAAGAGACCGTTCTAGACAGCCAAGCTCCCCCTGGCCGCCATGAAAAGAAGGCTTGGCAAACCGGAGAGTAGACCAAGCCCGATATTGACGCCCGGTTGAATAGTAGATGATTGCATTAGTTGGACTTGATAATTGCCAGTGCTATCTACACCAATTGAGCTTTGATCAATTCTTCTTCATAGTGTAGCTGGAATTCAAGGTTATCACAACGGCGCTAGCTACATGTAACTTTATCACGCGTATCAAACGAAGCACAACACCGCGTGTTTCTTATTATTTTATTCCGTCTGCCTTTTGCATAACGAGGAGACTGTTGTAAGGAAGAATCGCCACGTATGTCTCTTCGGTGTTATCGGTCAATGTTGTCCTTGTTTCCATTTAGCAGAACGTCAAGTGGTAAGATGAAGTCCACCACTTGGCGGAATATTGACCAGCTCAAGTGTCTAGCACGCGGTTAATTCCACCTTCAGTGTGCCCATGTTGTCGGACTTGGCTGCAACTGATAGCAGAACAGATACTAACTGAATTGGCATTGGTTGCAAAAACGAGGGGGGATAGTCTGGCTCTTTAAAAGGCTCACATGCAGGTTCAAAACGTCGTATACAGCCTTTGAAGGCTCGGAATCTCAGGTACATGATTGGCTACCCCTCACAACCAACGTCAGCTCTAGCAAAGACTTACACAGCGTCTAAGCTTGGTCATTTACTAAATCGACAGTGAGACTATCCTGATACAGCGATCTTTTATTCCAGCCCACATTCACTGCGTTTGCCTCCAACCAAAAGCCCTTATCAACTACCAGGTATGAGCGCAGCAGCGCCGGTTTCGGTTTTCGCTTGATCGGAGTTTTCTGAATACCGTTGGTCTCTGCATGCTTTTTGGTCTCTCCCATCAGGAAGTGATCATCAGACAAAAATGCCATCGATTCACTGAACAGGAGCAGCTCGTCTGCATACCTAGGTGATGTAGGGAAGCTACACATGTTGGTAGCGTCCACTTCATATTCGGAGCTACCCTGGAGCAAACCAGTGAAGTGCAACACGCACCACGAACCAAAGCGCATGCTTTACTATGTTTCAGAGTAAACCTAGGCGATCTATTCGGTTTAAACTATTTAACATAACTCGTTCCCCATAACAAGAATGGTTGGCTTGGGGACTGTCACGAATATCCTCTAGACTCCTTTCTTCGCGCTGTACATGCAGCACTGGTACCACCCTACGGGCGGAAAGAATTGCCGTCTATTACACACAAAGCATATTGCTCGCCTCGAGCTGAAATCCCATTAAACAGTCCTTGGCAATTTTTTAAGTTTGCCTATTTGCTTGGTATGCAGTTCCTCCTCGTAAGCTCATGGCGAGGAACGGTTAATATTTCCCTTCCAAAAGGGGAAGTGGCTGCGTATGGAGTGACACCCTATGATACGCGGCTTTGCGGCTGTATTGCACAACATGAACTCTGGCTGCATCTTGTACCACTACATCATGTAGCTTGTGTCTAGTGAATAAGATGTAGAAGCATACTTTGTTTTACACTACACAGGAGCCAAGAGCTGGATGATTTTGTAGCTGTTTCACTCTAGGATACCTTGATCTATCATTGAAGGGTTTCCATGCTGCGTGGCGCGTTTACTTGTGTTTAAGATTGAAGCTATTCTTAGTATGCATCAACAGCAACGCCATCAAAGCTTCTGAAAGATCGCGTGGTGATATAACTCTAAAATTACCCCGTCACACTATGCTCTATCCCCGTATTTCCAATTCCAAACCAGGCTGCAAGAACCAGTGCCAATTTCATCGGGTGGCTGGGACACTGCCTCCCCGCCAGAGACATGTCATCGATCGCATTCGCAATTTTGCTAGTCTGTGAAGATGGCAATAGTTCCTCTAGAGGGGCAAATGTTTAAAAAGCCACCCAGACCTGCTTCATGCTGTACAGTAAACAATCCCCAGGACGAGATCCCGCTGTGGCTGAGCTTAAAAAAGTCGAGGTGCGCTATCAACACCTTATCGCTGTGCCGTTCCAGCGATCACAGGCCGTACCACAGCAAAGGATGGGCGGCCCCTGCAGACTGCTGCCGTGCTAAGGCCCAATAAGGGGCACTAAAGCACCGGCCTAAGCGACAAGCGTACAAGTGAGTGCTGGTCTAATGCAGGAACCGAAACGTGGTCCATCCTTTGTTATCCAAATCCCCTCTCGCCATCATCACTGGTTGGCAGAAACAATTCCAATCATATCCAACTTGAGCTTCGAGAATTCGCATGTACGGCATCTCATCTCGCCCCTTTTCGATCCTCTTCAGTTGATTCCGCCGGCAAACAAACAAGCACAAAGCCGGATCCCGCCACCGCTGCTGCTGCTGTCCTCCCGTGTCTAGCTTGGCGAGTGATCTGATTTGTTTCGTCTACTCCGCTACGCGACCCCTTCGTTATTAATGTCTCTTGAACTTCAGCTGGGCCCCCCCTTTACGACGGATCCCTGCCCGCTCGCCCCATTGTTTAGCCTGGCCCATTTCGCTCAATTAATGCTTCCGAAACTTTGTCCAATGTCGCCCTCCACACAAGGCAAGCAAGGCGAGGCTCGTCTTCGTTTTAGCGGGTGACGGTCCTGGATTGACGCTTGCTATCCCGCCAATGGGCGTAGCAGCTGCAGCCTCAAGCACCAGCAGGATCTACAAATGCATCGAGGCTATGCGAGAGATGATGGATACGGGTGGGATTCCTGTGGAGGAGTGAGTGACCTTCGACATTTCCCTGAATTTCAGGATCGCCGCCAAGGCCCTAAGGAGCATGTCTGCTCCCCTCCTCTTTCGGTACAGCAGCTGGAAGAGCAACGCGCATATTTCCGGTAGTTCTGGCCACCAAGAGATGACGGTGAAGCCAACGCTCTGAAAGATGGAAAGGGAAGAGAAAAAAGGAGTTCGATAGCTGCGCTTATCCAGGCGCTCGCCGGACCTGCGAAGGCGATACTGCGGGAAGAAACGCATGATTGAAGCAGAATACAAGCTTCCCGACTTAGCGCTTTAGCGTCGATGGAAGGCAGTCTAATGCCACCGAGCGCTCCGTGTCATCTTGCACTGCAACACTCGGCCGGTTGGAGCTGCACAAGCTCGAAGCTTGAGGCCTCTCTGGCGCATCTCTAGTGGCCACAACGAGGAGGTGAGAAGGTGAGGGCGTTTCTGGCGCCCCTGTTCGTCTTCATTTCCTCTGTGCTCCCAGAACCCACTGCCGCGTCTTGGCCCAAACAGACGCAGGCAGAGCCGTTATACTGGCGCAACCTTGTGGCCGTTTGACTTACTCAAGCGACGCCATACAAGCATGGGACCCACGCCAGGGCCATGGATTGCTTGGGTTGGTTCGTCTTGGGCGCTCATCCTCCGCTATCAACTAATTATCCACACGCGCAAGGCAGGGAAGGCCGATTAAATTATACATAATGCTCCCTGGGCCAGCTCCCTCTGCCGCATGCGTCTCTCCCTCCTTTACGCCTACGTCGCTCCCTTTCTTTGTCCAACTGCTTTTCAATCTTTCCGTCTTCTTCGTTTTTTTTTTTTTTTTTTTTTTTTTTTTGATACAGCCTCTTTGCCGGTCATTCCTTAAGCCGGCAATTGTTTGGCGTTGCATACATTCACTATGCGTTCCACTCTTTATGCGCTCGCGGCGTGGCCGCTTGCGGCTCAAGCCCTCGACTTCATCGACAGCTACACATCCGAGCAAAATGGAATTATGCGATATACTCTTACCACCACTAAGGGTGCCCGTTCGAAGCACCTGCACAGGCGCCAGGATAGCGCCGATTTGCAAGCCCAACAAACTGGCTATTTTTACAGCATTCAGCTCGAAATTGGTACACCACCGCAGGCAGTGAGCGTCAATTTCGATACTGGTTCTTCCGAGCTCTGGGTCAACCCCGTGTGTAGCAAGGCTACAGACCCGACCTTTTGCGCAACCTTTGGCCGATTTTCAAACTCCACAACATTTGTCGACGCCAAGGAACCGGGAGGTATCAAATATGGTACCGGCTTTGTTGATTTCAACTATGGCTACGATTACGTCCAGCTCGGCTGTAAGTTCATGATATTTTTTCTATACGTACCAACCCTTGAGGTTGTCACATGGAGGAATGAAATAAGCTCCGAATACATATTAAAGCATGCGCAAGCTTGCCTCAATATTGGCATAAGGCAATCGATGTGAGACGAGGAGGGAAAAGAAAATAGCCGCTAACGAACAATGCAGCATTGAGAATTAACCAGCAGGTTTTCGGCGTTGCCACTGACAGCGAGTTTGCTTCCGTTGGTATTCTCGGTGCTGGCCCTGATCTGAGTGGCTGGAAGAGCCCTTACCCCTTTGTCATTGACAACTTGGCCACGCAGGGCTTCATCAAGAGCAGAGCTTTCAGTCTTGATATCCGAGGCCTTGACAGTGACCGAGGCTCTGTCACCTATGGCGGAATTGACGTCAAGAAGTTTTCTGGACCCCTCGCCAAGCGACCCATCATCCCCGCCGCCTCCTCTCCCGACGGCTACACTCGTTACTGGGTTTACATGGATGGTATGAGCATCACCAAGGAGGATGGATCCAATGTTGAGGTCTTCGACAAGCCCAACGGCCAGCCGGTGCTCCTCGACAGCGGCTACACCGTCAGCACCCTTCCCGGTCCTCTTTTCGAGAAGATCCTCACGGCCTTCCCTTCTGCCCGTCTGGAGACTACCTCTGGAGACTACATTGTTGAATGCGATATCATCGACACCCCCGGCCGTGTCAACTTCAAGTTTGGTGACGTCGTCGTCGACGTCGAGTACAAGGACTTCATCTGGCAGCAACCTGATCTGGGCATCTGCAAGCTTGGTGTTTCTCAAGACGATGACTTCCCCGTTCTTGGTGACACCTTCCTGAGGGCTGCTTATGTCGTCTTTGACTGGGATAACCAGGAAATTCACATTGCAGCCAACGAGGACTGCGGCACTGAGCTGATCCCCATCGGCTCTGGCCCCGACGCTGTCCCGGCTTCTGCCATCGGCCAGTGTGCTTCCTCCGTCAACCAAACCACCTCTGCTGCCCAGACGACCACTTCTGCCGCCGCCACGACGTCCAAGGTGGCCACCACTTCTGCTGTTACGACATCTGCTGCCGCTACCACCTCCGGCGTGCCGCTGTCCACTGGCCCTGCTGGCAGCGGACGTCCGACCACTTCTCACCACTTTGGCAATGGCACTGTTGTCTACTCCGTCCCTAGCCTCAGCACCACCGCTACCGCTGACCTGAGCACTACCGCTGCTGCTGGTGCCGGTACCACTGCCGCTCCCACTTACACCTCGACCTTCACCACGACCAACGTGTACACCATCACCTCGTGCCCGCCCTCTGTCACCAACTGCCCCGTTGGCCACGTCACGACTGAGGTGGTTGAGCTCTACACGACCTGGTGCCCCATTGAGAACGGCAGCGGCAGTCCCTCGTCTCCTCCCAAGACGGCCCCTCCCGAGATCACTGCTACTTACACGCTGCCCAACACCTACACCTGCAAGGGGGGCCAGAACACCTGCTCCGACGCCCAAACGACACCTCACGTCATTGTTGTCACTCCCATTATCACCCAGACGGCCCCCGTTGTGATCCCCTCTTGCACCACGTGTGCTGCTGTGGTCCCCACCCCCTCCGGCATTGCTTCGACTCCTGTCTCGACCACTGCAGTTCCACCTGCGACTGCCCCTGCCGCTACCAACAGCAGCCCGGCTCAGTCCGCCTACTACCCGCCTCCGCCTCCGCAGCACGCTGTCTCTACTCCGGTTGTCGTTTCTCCCGTCGTCACTCCGGCTCCCGTTCCCGTTCCTACCGGTGGTTTGACGACCGTCATCACCCCTGGCAGCTCGGGCGCTGTTCCTTCCCAGCCTGCCCAATCCGGCCTACCTCCTGTCCCGGCTGGAGCCGCTGGATTCCGCGCTCCTGCCATGGTGGCTCTGTTCGGCGGAGCCGTGGCCGCTCTTTTGTTGTAAAATGATGTGAATACGAGATGAGCAATTGTACACTTTGTTTATGTTAATTCAGAGGAAGAAGAGAAGCCCAGGCGCCCCCATAGACGAAGGAGATGAATAGTGTGTTTTGTGTGAGCGAGTGAAGTGAATTGAAAGCGGATCACACGAGATGGTTCCATTTGTATTCATCGGTTGACTCCATAATGCTATATATTTTTACACCCAGTCCAGAGTTGTGGATAATTTTTTCTCTTTACGAGGTTTCTACAAAGGAAAATGGGAAAGACGGTTGGATTGTAGCTCATGTCTCCCATACCTCGATTAATTATTTATTCTTTCAGTTATCGTCATAAAGTGTCACTCTATGTTGCCAAAGATTCAACTCAAAGCCCAGCAATTGCCTTGAAACAGAGGTATAACTATGTTGAAGTCGTGTCGTTGGAACATGTGAAATATGCTTGGCGAGTTACATCCAGATATGTAAAACAACATTTTATGCGTTATACATACCTACAAACCTGGTAAATCCATGACATGGGAGAATGCGAATCCAAGCAACATCGTCTTGAGCGGCAATGCAAGCCTCATTGCGGCATGTCACGGCGTGTACGTTTATTTTCGCGCACGTCCCAACGAACATCGAACGATGAATCCTCAGCGGGATGAAACATTCCCAGGAACGTGGCCATTCCCATTACCAAATATATATCCAGTAACGAGAGCAGGTTCCACGTTGTTGGTAATTGGCGTGCGTTAGTTGTTTCCAGATCGAGGTCAATCGGTGTTCTTTTTAGGAAATACTGGGAACGGGGATCGAACGTTTACGGCAAAGAAATGGCTTTTGTTGTTTTATTTATATCTACGGCAACGTGGTGTTGTTGGTTACGGCAGTCTAATTTTCCCAGTCTAATATACCAGAACCGCGTCCTTGGGAAGGATTTTGCTAAATGCAAAAGTGTTACACACCGGGAATAATCCAGAGTTTCTATTCTGGATATTCTGGAAAATGGCATCTTTCATTCAACCGCCAACCCGAGCAAATAGGACGTGTGCGGAACGAAGAAGGCATGCAGGATAATTATCCGCTGCTGCTCGCAACTTAATCCTAAACTGAAAAAAAAAGTTTTTCTTTCCCCTCTGCTCTCTCTCAAC
Source organism: Trichoderma semiorbis (assembly GCA_020045945.2). Taxonomy (NCBI): domain Eukaryota; kingdom Fungi; phylum Ascomycota; class Sordariomycetes; order Hypocreales; family Hypocreaceae; genus Trichoderma; species Trichoderma semiorbis. The sequence goes on from CM034694.1 coordinate 7,017,531, forward strand.
CAGAAAAGTTACCGACCTACTGTTCTAGACCTTGGACACGGTCGAGCAGCATCCACTCTGTTCTAGACGAAGCCAATTGATCCAAAGAGGATCCTCTGCCGCTCAGCTACATGTATGCGGCCGCTTAAGGACGGTGCAGAATGCAGCAGGATTTCACCATTTGCGGAAATGACGACATGAACCGACCCTGATCGAACATGATCTTATATCACGATCCTAGCGTTGAGTTTGTGTGTTTTGGGTGCACATTCGTATCTGCAGAAGGAATAGAAGGGAGGGGGGAGGAGGAGGGGGGGAAGAGAGGGAATTTTAGAAAAGGATGGAAGCATGGAAGCATCGCTTGTTGCGAGGTAAATGGCTGATGGACTGGAATCCCACTCAGCTCTTTTGTTTGACCTAACCCAGCGGAAGCGCCCGTGAGTCTTGGCTAGCTCGGCATCTCTTCTAAGTTTGTTCTTTTCGCTTCTTCTTCATGTGAAAAACACTCCACTTGTAACTGCATGCAGATAAAGCACGATACAGTAGTAGAAGAAGCAAAGCTCCAGCCAGACACACGACAGCTTGAAACACCTCGTCATAAAGGCGGTAGGCGAGTCGGAAAGCCGGCAGCTTGACACAAGTTGACAAGGTGGAAATCTGGCGCCGCCAAGAAACGAGGGAAAATGGTGAACGGCGCAAAAGGACATTGCCTCTCTGCCCAGCCCAAGCGTTCGAGGCGACTCTTCGCGAACCGCAACCCCGCGCTCTCCCCCATTCCGCCCTCGTACATGTGTGTGTTCGCGCGGGCTACTGCAGTCGTCCCAAACCTCTCGCTGGGAGGAGTGGAGCAGAGGCAAAAGTTCGCTTTCGCCTCGAGGAACGCTGTACCTGGGTACCGAGCCCATGCTATATATGGCAACGCGTCCTCGTCCAGCTGCGATAAGGCCTTTGCCAGGACCCTTTGACAGACCGGGACCCTGTCAATGTCTGCTTTGCCATCGCGTTATTGGGGGAGAGGGGGCGCGTATCGACGATCACTACCTACTATATTTACCGCGGCATAGTCAACTCCGGGCCCGGACTTGCAGGAATCAACGGGCCGCCCGGTAGGCTGCACGTAGAAGGGGAAAAAAGGCACGAAAGAGAGCGAGGCGAGGCGAGGCCCTATCACCGACGACTGGTTGAGACCCGCTGCCAAGCTGCTTGGTTTCAAGCGGACTCTGACAACTGAATCCTATCCCCTCTATCGTCATCGATAGCTGCCGGATAGCTGCCCGCTCGCTGTATTCAGTTCAGTCCTCAACGAGTTCTTTCTTTTCCTCCCAACTGTGTGCCGTGTTTGGTGGAAAACCCCCTCCGGTTGCCACTAGCAAATAAAGGTGGAGATAAAGAACACAATGATCAGCAATCAGGCCGTCAAGCGATCGCAGGGTAAGGCAAACCAGGCATCATCCCCACAACCGGTGCAACACATGAGGTATCGTGAATGGGCGCTCTGAGCAGCTCAGATGGACGTCGGGAGTCGTCCGAGCCAGCGATTTAGAGGGCCGGCCGGTTCCCGGAGAAGTTTACGAACAACGCCCTATCCCGATGGCCAATCCTGTGGCAAGATCGAAGACTTGCCGTGCCGAACAGTAGGTGCGGTGCGACTGGATCTTGCAAAACGATGGAGTTGGAGGAGGAGCATCAGGGCCATTCCCACCACCCTCCAAAGGCCTTCGGAAACTGCGGCTACGAATCCCACCCGCACTGGTTCCCTGTTCGGGTTTTCATGCAAGGGCCCAGTTGGGGACAAGACAAGAGAAAAGAAGAGCAGTGGCCAAGGCGTCTGTCTCACGGCACAGAAGAGTTCCAGTGCCAGGATGGCGGAAACAACTAGTCATCCCACGGCTGCAAAGCATTCCGCTACGCACTCGTACTTCGTAGATTGTATACGTCAGCTATGTGAAATGCACATCAACTGTCTCAGTCCGAGAGGGACGCGGGTAAGGCATGCTGCCATTTTGACATGGAAAGGGCTTCATACCTTCCTCAAGGGGTATTCTTCTTTGGCTGCAATGCCACCCCAGTTAGCCAGCAGTTCGAATGTAGCGTTCCATGTCGCATAAAAGGAAATGTTACCTCAACAGCCAAGGTCCGGGGTACAGACGCAAGCCATCAACGGCTGTCGCCGCATCTGCTAATTGCCGGGGGAGGTGAGTGAAAGTGCGGCCATGGGACGTGCCCTCTCTCATGATTTTTGGGTTATCTCTCAACCAGAGGCGTTCTGCGAGCTATCGTTACTCCGGACTAGTAGTTCCTCTATCATTGAAGGGAGAGCGGGAAGTAGCGTGACGATAGGGTAGATGAAACATCAACTTGGCGAGATGATAGATATCGATAGTCTGCCAATATGCTCCATGGTGCGTGCCGCGTTGTTTGCCTCCAGGCTGGCTGTGAGATAGCCAGTAGGGATTCGGGCACCTGCGCCGCTGGGAACCAGACCTGAACCCCGGTGCTAACTAACAAAGTAGCAATGGAAGAGTTAAAAAGAGACATAAACAAAGCAACAAACCTGACCAAAGCGAACCGTCCATGTGGGGGAAGCTGGGGGCAAACACGCAGTGCTCCGCAAACGCTCGATGCTAACCGTTTGTTACGCACTCGTCCGTATCTTTAGCCCTCCAATCTATTTTCTGCAGATTGGTCTTTAGCCTGTCCATCCAATGCAGCCGCAAACTGGAGAATGCGACGCTACATGTCCAATTGCCCATGCATAATCATTCATTTCGGAAAGCTGCGTGCAAAGTGGATGTTACCAAGTTTTGCCCACTTGCGGGCTCGGGGCCTAAGTATGTTGACAGTGGGAATATTGGGTTATTGCCGCCGACATGACATGACTAGTAGCAGGGCTTGTGGTGACTCCAGTCGTGTGCATTGCCCCGTCTCTTCGCGCCGTGGCATGTCCCGTGAACCATCATCTGTTGGCAGAGCGTTTGGAGAGTTGTAAAAGACAATGCTGGACTGCGCGGCAAAAGCATCTAGATTGCGCGTCTGTGTGGATGTGGTTACTCTCGGCACAACTTTTGTGCCTCATGAGTTGCTGCATCTAGTTGAATCCTGATGGCCTGGATAGGTCTGTCTTGGTAAAGTATGCGTGCTCGACGAATCTGAGCCCTCCGACCCTGCATCTGAATATGCAGGCAGATCAAAGGGTGTATAGAGTAGCTACAAATGGCTTAACGAGGGATGAACACCTGCATGATATGCCAGGGCCACCAAAAGATTGTGTTTGAGGGGGGAAAGGTCAGCCACCGATGCAGCACTGGCTAGATGCTACCCCATGCGCCCGTTTCCTTGCCCAAACTCCGCGTGGCAGAGGGTATCGACGGCGATATGTAGTCGGCAGCGATCAACGGGTGGGATGTCATGCTCGCTAGGCGGCGTGTGGGCATGGGTGAGACATACATGAAGATGGGGGGTGACTTGTTCGCTTGCAGACTTTAATGCATGCCGCCAGATGTCATCACACATTTCAAAGGCTATGTAGTCAAGAGACTTTGTATGAAGAAAATTTTCTTCTCGTGAGCCCGATGGTGGAGTGGCAACGACAAAGCCGACGTGAGCTGTACTGGTGCAATGTAATCAGGCTCATCAGGCGCGCTACCGAAATCCTTAAGCATATGCGGACTCTGACATGGGCATATTGAGATCAAGTCTGCTGCGCCGAGACCTGATTCATCGTGGCAACCCGCTAAAGTTGGGCAGACGATTCAACACAAGTAGTACCACTACTGCGTTGCTGGCAAAAGCTTTGGCACACGATCCGGTTTTTGAGGCTGGGAACTTTTGTGGCAATGAGTCTGGGTTGCACTCAAAAGACAACTCTGCCCTATTCCTCCCGCCAAGTAGAAGCAATGACGAACTGATAGAGCTCCTGTGACACATTGAAATTGAACCCCATGGGGATTCCACGTGTTGACAAGTTCACGACGTTGGTCCAACAAGAGGCGGGATGCAAGACTTGTCGGGCCGCAAATTGCTCTCGGATGGCTCGTTTACCATTCCTTGGGATGTGGGACTGCTTCCACCGAGAATGCGGTGTACCTCTTCAGCGTAAGGAGAGAGCCACTGTGGATGAGAAGTCGTAAACGCAACGAATAAGCTTCTTTACCTCTCCCCCTTTGAGCACTGCTCGCCCGCAGTCCTCGGGCTCTGATCCAGCGGCTAAGGGTTAGGACCGTAGAGAGCCATGCATATTCATCCCAACAACAACATTTTCATGAATGGGACAGCGCCGAGTACTGCACTCCTTTACCCCATAGCGTGCCACCTGGCGAAACTTGCCATTACGTCTCGAAAACTAGCATTCTATCAGGGTTGCCACGGGTTGATGGCCAGCCAATTGACCCGTCTTTGCGGGGAAGCATGTCAGCCGACAAGTAGGAAGCGTCTTGTCGAGTCTGGGGAACATGTCGACGGTCCATTTCGCCACCGTCCGCACAACGGCCAGAGCGGCTGTTCCCCGCTATTGCACGGCTCATCATCGGGGTGATTCTCTTAGCTGTCTGTTCCACACACGCCCCGGCAGCGCTTTTGCCTGTCCGCAAGTTGAGCCCATGGGGGCGTAGACTCGAGCACCAATCAAAGGGCTGAATTTCAACCCCGGAAAACAAGGTCCAGTTTTCAAGGCCTGTCGTCGACACTAGGATAAATCAGTCAGTCCTCCGTACATACATACAGAAATTCGTCTAAAAAGGCTCCAACAGGGCGGCTAGGAAAAGGTACGAGCCATACGAGTACTAGTACGTGTCCGAACACACTGGCAAGAAAGTCAAAGAGAAGGGTTTCCGTGACGCAGGGAATAGTCGTACGACGGACGGCTGGTAAACCCCTCCGCCTGCTAATTCCTCGGTGGCTTTAGGCATGGCGAGGCCAAGCTTGGGTGAGCTATTTTGCCCCAATTCCGCAGCGCTGGGCAACAGGCGCCCGTTCAAGGCACAGAGTGCTGAATGGAGCCAAGAGCAAGAGTTTGGCATGATTTCGGCGGCATCCAAGGTGAAGGAGGGTGGCTATGGGGCAGCAAGCACAAAGAGATGTCGAAGCATGGCTGCAACGTTGTACTCCCAGTCGGCTCTCTTCCTCAACCAATCGGGGAGCAACGATAATCCCACGTCCCGGCTTTAGTATCAGCTGCGACAAGGGACTCTGAATGTAGGTCTATCCAGAAGTGAGCTTGCGCATGTGGACAAGGCAACCTCTTTGCCAAGCCTAGATCTAGGGATTTGCGCCTCGCTGCGATACCGAGCCTTGGCCACGCAAGATCCCCCTACCAGGCCGGACATTGCCATTATCAGGACTCTTGTGTTTCACCTTATGTCGCCGGGAAATGAGTGCGAGTACAGATAAGACAGAGCTGATGTCTACATACCCCATATGTTTGGCTTTCTCTCTCGCCCTTTGTCTCTCTAAACCACAAGGTGGAGAGACCTGTCTGCGGAATACCGCACCTCGCTGATTGACTCTATCGGGCGGGCCATCGGGACAGAGTCCGGCCGGATAATCGGTGATGTGCTGCCGTCGATTATTAGCCACTATTTCGTCTTCAGGCTCAAAATCGAGTTAGGAGCCCATGTTTGTGCGTAGAGATCGTGATGCTATCCCTATTCCGGGGCCACTCCGGCATTTGGCTCGAAATTTAAGTCGCCAAGAGTTCGATGAACGATCAAGCTCCCGCAATCTCCATTCAGCTTGACAGTTCGCCCCGGAGATGCGTCCAACAAACTTCAAATGTTGTTGGTGATGGCTCGAGACCCCGCTTGTTGGCTTTGAAGAGCTACTTTAGCATTACATAAGCTCAGGCACAGCCTTAAGCCAATCGATAAGGTAAAGGCGTCAAAAAGAAGCACCGGCAAGTGGGAGGATTGACAGGAAAAGATCACCTGAGATGGCCAAACTCGTTAATGCGGGAAGATCTCTCGGCATCAAGCGCCATTCGCCCAAAGCAGCACCACAGCTAACGCCACCGTTTTCCTCGCCAAAAAAGGGCGCCTCTTTTGGAGGGACTTTTGGATCACCACTGAGGCTTAGACGTTTGGGCTGGACTTCCACACAGCGTTCCTCGCATTTTCTAGCGCTCGTTTGCCCCTCGCGACCCCTGGATCCGCAGTGCAGTCTCGCAAAAGAGGTCCAGTCCAGTATTGGTGTGCGCCACGCTGTCGCCATTGCATGCGTTAACAGTGCAGAGTGGATTCTCCAGCCAATACTGCTACTGCGTGTCTCACATCCACAATCTGGAGCTCCATGCACCAAAACAGCTCGTCTCTGCAGCTCTTATCGCTTGTCACTTTGCCAACCTGATAGTTGAGATTAGAAGCGGGCTGCTAGAGAAAAAATTTTTTTTTCTTTCCTGCGTCTCAGTCAATTTTTTTCTTTCTTTCGTATTATTGATGTGCTCCCACCCGGCGATAACGCCATCGGTTCACGGAGTACTCCGTATTCTGCGGGCAACCGAACGTGGCTGGTCCGTTTCTCAACCCCAAAGTTCGTGCATCTCGGTCTGGAGAGCTTCCTCAGTGGACAACTCTCACCGCTACGGCTACAGAGTATGGCTTCGACTTCTTCGCGCTGATGGCTTTCGTCTTTGGTCACCCAATTTGTGTGTCTTGCCGCACAGGAAGCTCGCGTCTCGGGCACTACGGGGTCCTCGTATGTCTGTTATGGCGAAGGGCGTAGTATCCATCAATCTGCCTGGGCAATGAGGTCACAGCCTGCCATCCCGTGCTGTCAGCGTGCCAAGCGAGAAGGGAATGCCTGGACTTCCAGTGAAGCAGATAAACGGTGCGATGCAACAGCAGCTTTACTCTGGCCCACTTGCGCGTTGCCCGGAAGCTTTAGGAATCATAAGGTGGTAATGGTAGGAGCATCTCTGTACGCGGTACAGTACTGTACGAGTACTCGTATCGTATGCTGTCTTGCGGATGGGTCCAAAGAGGAGCCGATGCGGTCCGCAATGCCACGGAGTAGTCCGTGCAAGTAGCTGATATGATTTGCCGCCGATGCATGTGTAGCCTTTGCTGCTATCAAAACCTCACACCGAGGGAAAGATAAAAAAAGCATAATGGATCAAAGTAAGCAACCAAGCGTGCAAGCATGGCGATCCTGAATTACTGGGAGTGCGGCTTTGAAACCGCCATCTCTTCCGCAGTTTCTCTTGTCCTCCATTCAAGCCCCTCTTCTGTGAGTCCGCGGGTGCAATTCGCGACCTCCGTTGAACCCCTACCCTTTTGGCCTTTGACAATTGGAAATTGGATTTGGCACCGAGGCCAATTAACGAGAACGTGAAGAGTGAGAGTGAGAGTCAGAGTGAGAGCTGACAGAATGGGCCATGCTAGCAACACACCAAGACCTAATGTCCACAAACAGACTTATCCAGATGCTGCCATGCCTGCATGTCTTAGAGAACCAGGGTCGATACGCGGTTTGTTTGGTGGAGCCACTGGTGATCGACACGCCAGAGCCGCCGCCTGTTTGCCCAATCCGGTCACGCTGTCACCACTTGTCCTTCTTATGCTGGCACCGAGCAGCTGATGAGGCAAACGGCCAAGCCCGCGTACAATGGCTATCAGGTGGAGGGAAAACCAGCAAGCCTATTGGGATTCTGTGGCCCAACCAAAGGTGAGTGTCTTGCTGTGACGGGAATTCCAATCCCACAGCAACGATTGCAGGGAAGCTCGCTGTTGCGCATCCTCCAATCAGGTCGTCTTCGCAATGTCCACAGACTCGCTGTAACAAAGTGCTGGGTACTAGCACCAAGACTCCCCTGGCCCGCCACAGCCTCCGTGCGTGTGTGGGAAGAGGGCGCAGAGATTTCTCCGAGCTGCCGGCGATTTTGCAAAAGAGGGTTTAGACAACGGATGTCAAGCGACTAGCAAACTAGGTTCGCAAAGCCAAGGAATAGAGAGCAACAGAGCAAGAGAAGGGGGAGAACAAATTAAAAAAAAGAAGTGTCAACTAAGAATAAAGCCCTCGAATGCTTCCAAACATCTGTGCTGTTTCCAAAACCCTTTTCGACCTTCGGTGTCTCGCGTGGCCTTTGCATTGACATACAGACCAGGGGGAAATGAACAGCCAATGCTTGGGCGTAACAGCACAGCATGTTTCCAGAAGAGCGAATTACGTTGGTGGCAGCAAGACAGGGCACATGTGCATCAGTAGGCAATCTGCAGAGGTTGTTGTAAAACCCATGAACCCTGCCTTGCTCGACACACGCCGCCTCTCGCCGACAACTGTTGCCTGTTATTACCTGCACTTGGAGCTCCATACATGCGTAGAACCTTGATGATGCCAGGCTTCCAACGCAGTGAGACGCTGAATCAGGCCAGGTCAGGTCAGCGGCAAGACAGTTCTGCGCGGTAAGTTGAGGCAATAGAATGCATGCGTCTGCTGATAAGGTCGCGGCTGTTCTGATACCAGACACTTAACAGCAGCTCAGCAAGGGCCCCGGACCGGTGTAACAATTGCCTCGCTGTAGCCTCCGCAGCACTGGCTGGACCGAGACGGAAAAGCGAATACGTCCTTCGAACGAGTACCCCTCGTACCTCACTAAGAGATCCGGCCCCTGGAGCGTAGTGGGGGAGGGGTGCAGCCCCCTCCGCATACTTGTCCCAACTTACGGAGGCGGCGCTCCGTTTTCTCGTGGCCAAACGGCCCCTCGGACGGGACGGAGCAACTTGCCAGCACGAAATTCACACATGACTCCAGTACCTGATTCAAGACAGCAGAAGGACCAGCAGATAAGATTAGTGTTCGCCTTGATCAGCTAATCTGTAATGTGAGAACGCATGGAAACGCATGTACCAGAAACATTTCATGTTCGGAGACATAGAGTCTGCAACTGTGGCTGCGACCATCTCAGCCGGTTTTGTCGCCATTTGTCGATGCAGCATGAGATCAGATGATGCCACCTGGCTGGTGCGCCGCGGACGACAGTTCTTACTGTGTGCTGAGAGTTTGCGGTCTCGACCAATGGCATGTTGTACCGCCATTATGCTCCGTTCTGACACCGTCTCGGGCGTTGGAGACGGTCCTGCATCTTATCGTGCTGCTCCACTCGGCCTCGAGCGATTACCGTTGCCGTGATGGCTCCTACATTCTCCGTAAAACTGCACAGGCTAGTCAGTCGTCGCCACCACAGCGAGCCCTCCAGAGGAACTCACACGTGCGCACCAGATGGGAGATCTGCGGTCCGGGTCATGGGAGAGCTGACCAGAACCCTCTGAGACATGCATGGATTGGCTGATCTTCAAGCCGGTTATCTGTCGATGCTCTGTTGATCTCTGCCACCACCATTCGATGGGTAAAACATTGATGCCAGCCTTGCAGCCCTAGGTTAGGTGTGTCTTTGCAAGATGGATGATGTAAGTGAAGTTGGGGGGATGACTTTGGGTAGCGTTCATGGTTTCAGAAGGGAAAGGCGCATGGACGTCTTGGCGTGGGCAAGTGCAAGTGGGCGAGCGCCTGCACAGGCGGGCAAATGCAGTGCCGTCCGCTGTTTGGAGTAGGGAGTACCTGGCATGCAAGTACCGGTCGGCGACACTGCTGCCTGGGAATACTCAACAGCAAGTCCTCCGTACCTGCAAGCAGCTGACAGTGGGCAGGTGGCAGCGGCGGCAAGAGCTAAACGCGGACACCAGGGCAAGCGCAGCGCTTCTCACGACTTATTTCGCTTTTACAGCGAGCTTCCAAGCTTCCAAGCTTCTCAGACAACTGACGACAGACAACAAACGGCGCGCGGATCGACAATACAGCACCTTAGCCCGCAGACTAAGGTAAGTAGGCAGAAAGTCAGTTGGCAGAGCAGTGCAGATTGGGTGCGATCAATGGCTTTGGCTTCTCCCGCATCGTTTCTGCTCGAGCCAACAGCAAGATGCTAGCCTCTGCCACTTGTGCTAGTCCGCCTGGCGACAGGGTTATCCGGCGCTCGCGGTTGGTGGCTTTTTCCAAAACGGCCCTCCTCTATACCGAGCGTCGCACCTACAGTGCTCATCTCCTCCGTTTTGTAAGGGCTCCGTCCTGCACGGCTCCCGACAAATTGGTTACCCGCTCTTGGCCCTGACAATCAGCTACGAGCACTGGTATCCGTACTTGGATCGCAGCTCCGGCTCGTGAGTGGTGGTGTTGTGTGTTTCCGCGTGAGATGCCCCTTTCACCGCCGAGCTGGCCATGACTTGGGGGCAAGAGGATGACGGGATGGCGGACGCAGCAGAAACGGGAGTTTTTACGAGATAGAGGGGCACTTTTTCGTGTGCCGATGCAAAAAATTTCCCGGCATTCGGACGAAATCTCCCACGACACACACCTTGCTTGCTCACTAACCCGTCACGCAACAAACTGGTCAGACCAACAAAGCACGGCCCGCATCCGCTCCCCGCAAGACGACAGCTCAGTCGGTGTGTCAGTCAGACAGAAAGACAAATTGCTTGTTTCTGACGCGGATGCTATGGAGAGAGGTCTGCGTGCGAGGGCGACCGTCTGCATGGCCTGCTCACATGCGTTGGTGGTGGGTGCGTCCTACTATAAGTCGCACTTTGGTCATTTGCGTCACTCGTTGACGTCTCACGATGCCCCCTCTCCGGAGCATCGAGTACCAGCTGGCTTAACAATGCGGTTCTTCGAGTGGTAGATCCCATTCCAGAGGTGCTCGTGGTCGAGAGACTCGGTGACTCGAACACTTCCGCCGGCTCTGGCTCGACAAAGAGGGGAATGGAATCTGATAACGGCATATGAGCCACCCGAGATTACTGACTATGCACGCCAGCGAGTAGTGGATGACATCTCACCGGCTTTACCAAGCATATGCCGGACCTACAAGCACTTGATCACTTATTTTATTCTCTTTTTTTAACCTCTTGATATCACCCGCCCCCCCATTAAATGATGGGCACTGCTCCAACATCCAGCACTCAGGCACCAGATGCTAGCATGCGGCGGCCGACTCCGAAGGCAAGATACACCGTACTGCTACCAGTGTTGCCTAGTAGCGATAGCAGGGCGAAGCAGAGCATTGGGGTCACAGTACAAGGCTTCTCTGCGTACAAGCGTAGAACGCGGGCACCGAGTGGATTCTCCGTGGGTTTTGCAAAAGGACCTGTGCAATTGGAGCCACAGCAGCGCTAGACACCAAATGGTAGCCGCTTCCGTGACCTCTTAGCGCCTCATTGCTCCGGAGCCAGAACATGTCTCGTCCCAGCTTTGTAGGCCAGACCTGGTTGATTCACGGACTCAAGGACGCTGTCTAATTTCATCCCGTCTCAGTCAAGAGCGGCCTCGGAAGAGTAGGTCCGTTTAAACTCTCTACTGTGTTTTCTCCGTTCAAGGACACGCCGTTGGCTTGCAAGCTAAGCATTGTCTCCTCCGTGCTTCATATCCTCGGTTGCTGCTGAGTGCTGTGGACCTGAGAAATGAAGCTGTAAGAGTGTTTCGCCGGTTGCTTTGCCGGCCACGGCGTGACCGAGGGGGACAGAGGGAGAAACATATGATCGGAGGTTTCATCTTGCACCCAAAAATAAAGGAAAGGAAACGTTTCGCTCACTCTTACACACATATGTGCATGGCTGTGAGTTTCAACCCGTTCTTCATCCTCAGGACTGCTAGCAAGTTATGCTGGCCCAAAAGCTACAGGAAGGGGGGTGGTCTGCGCGCAAGAGCACATCCAAAGGCGCTGTCCATGTGCTAATACCGGCCCATGCATTGATTCGAGGTATCCTTGGGGTCATCTCTGCATCTTCGCTGGCGTCTGTGTTTTGGAGCGGAGCTGGGTGCAAGTGTCTGCCCGCCTCATATCCAAAGCTCACGCCACACACCCTCCCCAATCGACGACCCCCATCTAAGCATACCCCGGCCTGCCCTGATGACAAGGGACCAGCATCAAAGACAGAACGGCCCTAATCGGCCCCCCCTGTTTCCCCATCATGCAGCACATGCCTTACTACCCACCCCGTCTGCGGCTCTCACTTGGAGCCCCTGTCACTGCAAAGTCCTGGGGGGCCAGTCTGCTGGGGGGGGCCAGCCAGAGGGGCCGACCGAGGACTGTCTTTTCTGCACACCCCCCCTTGAAGAAAGAATCCCGGCCCTAAGCTAGGCTCTCTTCATGTGCCAGTCCCGCTGATCTCCTCTTTCCAGGGCCGTTGCTCTTACTGCAGAGTACGGGGGATTCATATCCAGATAGCCCACACCACGAAAGCACTTGCAAGTCGCCCCTTGCTCACGATCCATGGCACAAGCGTCCCGGCTACCATTGCCTTTGCCGCTACTGTAAAGTGCCATCCTGGACTTGGTTTTGTGTGATCCATTCCATATCAGCCGGATCCATGACTGCTCCGATTCACACCACACAGATTCCGGTCTTCTCATACATACATAACCCTCATCATGCCCGTTCCCATCTCAGGATTCTTGCTCTCAGCACAACTTGCTTCATTGGCATAATCGACTCTTTACATACGCCTACTTATCTCTCCTTTCAACTATCCTTTATCTTGTCTTGTCTTCCACCGCAATTAGCATTCATATAAACAATACCCACTCCACGTCTAAGCTGAGACTTGAAGAGCAACTTGACTTAGAAGCTATACCTGAATTTTTCCTCCTCCTCTTTTCCCTTTTCCTCCAAGGAAAAGACAAACAAATTCTGATCTCTTTATAACAACACTCAACTCCTCCTCCATCATCATGACTGCTCCGTTATCCCAACCTACCGTGGCTGTAGTTGCCAAAGACGCCGCCACCATCCGCAAGCGCAGAAGACGTGCCCCCGCTGGTGGTGCCGCGGACGACTGCTTCACATGCTCTAAGCGCAATGTCAAATGCGATCGCCGCCGACCCTACTGCTCTCAATGCCTCGAGATCGGCAACGAATGCTCTGGCTACAAGACACAGCTGACCTGGGGCGTCGGTGTTGCAAGCCGTGGCAAGCTTCGCGGACTGTCTTTGCCCATTGCAAAGGCACCTCCGGTCACTCGTGAGCCGAAGAAGTCTCCTGTCTCGCGGGCAAGGGCCCAATCGAGCGCCGCTGCCCTTTCGACAAAATTGGCTCGAAGTCCCATCGACATTCCTTCAACAACACACACGGCTTCGACGCCGAGCACGCCAGCATACCAAGTTCCCGCGTACGACTACATGTCCATCTCACACCACGGTCACACCCCGTCAATGTCACAGAGCAGCTGGGGCAGTGTTGGATATTCTCCTAGTCTTGTGCACTCGCCTGATGGAACACCGAGATATGCTAGATTTCCTCTGCATCTCAGCACCGATGCGCTCTCTTCCTCGTGCGAGTCGGTTGGCAGCGAGGTGGACTATCTCTCTCCCCTGAGCCAATCATACGCTCGCGAGGAGATTCCCTTCAGCCATAGCCCGACTGTCATGTATGAAGGATATCCTACTCAGCACAGCTCCCCCATTGCGCAAAGCCCCCCAACCGTGCTGGTTCTTGACCACTGCCGCGCCCCCACCTCTTATCCAGGGCTGGTCTATGCCCCCTCAGAGACTCATCCTGCCCTCGCTCACCACATGGATCCTTTTGAGTCGCACCTTGGCCACAAACTTATGCGGGGTTGTGAAAGCCTCAGTGAGCATCACATGGCGCCCTGCCCGGCCTACCCCTTCTAATAAGCGAGCAGGTGTTCCTGAAGTCGATGCCGGCGGTGGCTCCACTCCACGAATTGCACGAAAAGCTTTACCACCGCCTAGACGCCACAGCAGTGGCCAGGTGCAATGGTTTGGACAAGCTGGCGCCAAGACGGATCTGTTGGCCAAGATGCCGTTTTTTATGGATTACTTCAAGATTACCATGGCCCCATCTATGGTCTTCATAGATGGCCCCCACAACCCTTTCAGAGAGCACGTCCTACGCCTGGCAGTGCACAACCCGAGTGTGCAGCACGCCATTTGTGCTTTATCAGCCTGCAATCTGCGAATGAAGAGGAGATTGAGCTTGGGATATGGGACAAACGAGCTGCTTGCAACTCTAATGGCGGAGAAACAGGCCTCCGAATCCAATTCGGGCACAGAGATGGAAGACAAATCACTCTCCGAAGAGATACAGCATCGCAATCTTGCAATACACCTTTTGAATCGACAGCTTAGCGATCCAGTAAAGTCGTGCCATGATTCAGCGCTCGCAACAATCCTCCTCCTGTGTCATTATCGAATGGTTGAATCTGGCATTGCAAAGTTTCATACGCAGTTTGCAGGTGTACGCAAGATCCTAGCCATGAGAAAATCCAGAGACTCAACCCCATCCAAGGAATCTTCATGGATGGAGACTCTATTTACCTACTTTGACGCTATTTCGGCCAGTATCAATGAGCGAGAAGCACAGCTGGCTCCCGGCTTTGAGGGTGTTTCTCCTGATGTGCAGAACCTACCTAGTGGGTCTGAAAATATGATTGGATGCGATCGGAACCTCTTCAAGACGATTGGCAAACTGGGCCGCCTGAATCTCTTATCCCAACATCGACCTGTACAAAGCATGGGCAAGTCAGAAGAATCACAGCAAGAAGATTGCGCAGACAAGGAAGCCAAATCGCCTCCACGATTTGATGGAAATGGTTTTGGCACAAAGCTCGACGACGACGAGATACTCGCGAATGCGATGTACTCTTCGGTGTCCTTTGACGAGCGGCAATACGTCTTTTGGACAGAGTGGAAGGCTGCACGGCAAGAGCTTCAAGACTGGCAGTTTGACGCTTCTTCGGTGGCTATGTCACTACCTGGCTCACCTACCACAGGCCAACTGCGCGATTTGGGAGCTGTCTCTGAGGCATTTCGATATGCCGCCTTGCTCTACTCCGAGCGGCTAGCAAACCCACATGGCCCATCTACACACAGCAACTTCCAGAACCTGGTCAGCCAGGTTGTGCATCACGCAACAAGCCTAGAGACCAGTAGCGCGGCTGAAAAGTTCTTACTATGGCCCCTGTTTGTGGCTGGGTCGGAATGCATCGTGGAGTCACAACAAACCATCATACGCGATAAGTGTCGTGGCATCATGGGTCGATCCGGCTACATGAACAACCTAGCAGCTCTTGGTGTGCTAGAGAAGCTGTGGTCTGGAGAGATCAAGAGTGAGGCGAAGCTTCGCTACTACAACGCTATGGGAACTGGCAGAGGTCCCTTCAACTGGACCAAGTGTCTCGGCGGGCCAGGCGCCGGGGTTGAGTGGATCATGTTCTAATTGTTTGTCTCTTTCTATCTGAACATACGATTCATACGAGTAATACCTCATATGTTATCGCGGGGGAAAATGGTGATATAAAAAAACTTCCTTCCTGTTTCGATTGTACATATTTTGCACGTGGCTTGTTCGCCACGTTCCCCCCTTGTTTATGGTTTTTTCTTTTCTTTCTTTTGTCAATCAGTCGGCTTGTATGTTATTACATGATGAACAAAAAAAACGATGGGCATAACTTGTACAATAGCTTACTGTCCCTTAAGGACATCTATGATGGGCGGAAATGTCTGCATATACTGAATTCCCCTTTGGGGATTTACTCTTGAGTTAGTTGCATTAGCTAGCGGGTATGAATATGTTGGTACGAGTTTGGCGGTTTATAAAAAATGAATTTGAGACTTGAAAGCAATTACACGAGCATATGGCAGCAAAAGTGATGTGCATGAGAAGGCTAGTTCAACTCACCGAGAGGGCTGACACTGAATCTCCTGTTTGGTCATGATTACGACTGCACGTACAACTTGGCACTGGTACGATGCGATACGATACGATGAACACATGTACGATGATATCAAACCGATTGGGGTGATGCTAGCCCTCGGCGATGCCGGTTTCAAAAGTCCAAAGAAAGCCCCTCTACGCAGGCGGGTGGAAGCGGACCGACTGCACGAAGCTTTCCGTGTGTCCATCCGCTCTAATGGAGAATGGAGAAATGGGGAGACAAGATAAACCTAAACTGCAAGGCACCAGGAACCAGGCACATGAGATAGGTAGCTAGCAAAAAGGTAGGCAGGTAGGTAGTACGAAAATAGACCTGGGACGAAGCCAGTAGTGCCAACTAAGGTAGTATGGAAACGGTGAATATCGTAGTCTGGTACAACAAAGTACGGAGTAGGATTATATTGCTTGGTGTCTGGCGGAGGGGCGTGTCGTTTGACCAAAAGTTCAAAAGCAGTTTGCCCGAGACCCGAGAAGGGAAGGGGGATATCGAAAGAGGCAATGGGATGATGACAAGGAGGGTGGCCTTTTTGCACTCTGGCGCGCCACCATCTCGCGGTGGATTGAGATGAGGTTTGGGAATGGGTAAGGCGTGTGTGTGTAAGACAAATCGAGATGCGGCAGCGCCTTTTTCTTCCTTCCCTGTCTTGAGCGTTTTTTGTTATTTTTAGTGGGAACGGGACAGATTCGGCAGATGGTTCGAGAGTAAGCGGAATAATTTCGAGTTGAAGGGACGGATGACTACGGGGCATATGGAGGAATTATGGAAATGGCGTAAACGGGAAGCCTGGTCCTGTAGATGGGGGGCCCTTGTGAAGGAAGGAAAAATAAAAAAGAGTGAGAACTAGAAGCGAAAGAGGCGTGGGCTAAAATAGAGAGCATGGGATGCCGGTGATGGAGGTAGGTGAGATTTTCAGGGTCCTTGAACGTGTTTACCTTTTCATTGGCCCTTTTGCTTCTCTTTCGCTCTAGTTGATATGCGCATCCCCACCCTATTTCGATCAGCGTCTAGATTTGGAGGGGGGAGGGGTGGGTTGGACAAGAGGAAAATGGATGGTTTCATGGCAGCTTTGTTGGTGTTGCGTTTCCCCAGCATCCATCATAAGATGGTGCGGAGCGAGGATCTTCCGTATGCAAGAATTAAGCAGCGGGCAACGGTGAGAGCGAAGATTACATGTATACCTACTCCGTAGAGAGCGTGAGAAATCATCGGTGGACACTCGTCCGACGACATGCTTCGGGACAGTTATAAGCGAGAGAATGCTGAAAATAATATGTATGGCAAGCTGGTCAAAGTGCCGCTGACTCGGATTACCGGTCCTGTCTGACATTTTTTCCTATTCCATACAATTTTAATTTTTTTTCTACCTTCTTTTCTTTATCTAGGCGCTCCGTTTTGCTGCATACTATTTGAGTGATATAAGAGACCTGGCCTGTTCATGATTCAAGCATCATGATGCTGTAACCGCCGTGAAAAGTAAATCTCCCCATGGGCTAACTCTGCGTAGCTAGGACTGGGTTTCGACGGCTAAAGTATGTCATCGGGCTATGATACCCTGATGGACATTTTTTGCATAACCGGGGGTGGGCTAGGCTGGACCTTGATGAGCAAAAACGGCAGACATGACAAAGAATCCAAAGGCATGACAGAGACCAGAAAAAAAAAACTCCGGTCCGTTCAAGCACCGTTCTTGGCTGCCTGCGCTTATTGGCTGAGTCGGGTTGGGCGGGAATGGTGGACAAGGTGATGACCGCCCTAGGAGATATCAGATCAGAGCGTAAGCACAGAGATTGCAGTGGCCTGAGCGTGAGGCTTGTTTGTGGAGGCAGCTCTAGTGAGGGGACTGAGCAGGGGGAATTGGGATTTGTAACGGAATCTGAAGGTTTATGCGATGAATGGATATACATGGTATACTTAGCTGTAGCCTATAGGTCTTTTCGCATCGGCCCCCTTCTTTGGAAGTCATCTGTTGTTACATGAGATGTCCTACGCGAGGCAACCCAAGAACTTGGCAAATGTAATCAATGATTAGTACCTAGGCAATCATGTATCCTTAGTTTGAAGCTTTTCATGTCATTTATCAAGCTTATCTGGCAACTGGGTATTGATCCTAGAACGGAAATAATGGATGCTACGTATACATACGGTGCTGCTAATAAAAGAAGACGATTCGCCATACATAGTAATCACCCCGGGGATTCGGGGCCTGTGATTGGTGCATTGCTTACGGCCGTTGGAGTGGAATGACAAGGATAGTCTAGTAGATGACGAAAAGAGACGCAGCAGGACGGAGTAACGGAGCAGAGAGAGAGAGAACGAGCGAGAGCGATGCACGGCTGCTCCCCGTTGATGTTGGTCCTGTGTACAGCCGCGCATTGAGCGTGTAGGCACTAGTCATGTAGTTGAACAGGTGAACATTGTGTGGGCCAAGTCCTCGCGGACTCCCGGCACTTCCACCGGGATCTCCTCCAGGAGATGGAGAAGAGCGGCCGTCATTGGCGCTACACCTTTCAAATGCCGTGGGCAGTGATGGACGGTGAGGAGGGGGAGCAATGCGATCAAGTGATTCGCTCAAAAACACGAGGCTAGCCCAGCTCTCCTAAGCTCTGTCGGAAGTGAGTTGAGGCTAAGCAGAGCCCGCGTTAACTAACCTGTCCTGACCGACTCCTTTTTCCGCGAGGCGGAGGAAAGCTTCCAATCAATTACGAATACAGCCGACCCAGCGGCTCTTGGAGCGCCGACCTGATCCATTCTGCTTCCGTGCCGCGTTTCCTCACAGTCTTCTC
This sequence comes from Trichoderma semiorbis, assembly GCA_020045945.2. NCBI lineage: Eukaryota > Fungi > Ascomycota > Sordariomycetes > Hypocreales > Hypocreaceae > Trichoderma > Trichoderma semiorbis. Next base: position 7,036,009 of record CM034694.1, read on the forward strand.
TTCGCCTTGGCCTCGTTTGAGCCTAATGCAGTGATGGAGCTTCAAAGTAAGCATATAGGGCCATTGAATCGGACGCTCCGTGCGCTGCTCCATCCGCGACACTAAAAATTGCCAGTTTGGAACGAGGCCGTCGAGTCCGGTCTACAGAAAGAGCAACGTGATGTTTGGCGAATCGCGTGATGGAGCCTCTGGAGACGCCTAGTTTCGGTCCTTGATAGAGCTGGCGTGGTGGGCGGAGACGAGACGCGGGAGGCTTTGCTGTCTCGAGCTTGTTGAAGATAATCTAGGACAGAGACGGAGACGGAGACAGTGGGGGGAGGGACAGGAAGAAAGAGTCCCAGTGCCAGGGGAACGGGATGGGATGCAGTAGAGGGGCTTGGGGAGAGTGTGAGATTGAGCATCAATGCTGTGTGTCGAATGTTTTTTTCAACTGAGGTGTGTGATGTGTACATGTGCGAGTACTTCGGAGTTGCAGATGTTCCGACGTGTGACGTTGCCTCTCTCCCTGTCTCCTTCTCTTCTCCTCATCTCATCTTCCCCTCCTCCATGATGAGCAGACCTTGAAGCTATCGTCGAAGAGGAAACACCACGGCAAGGACGGGTAAATGGAGGTGCACCGCCCATGTGCCATACCTGTCCATATGCGAAGAGGAGGGCATCCATCACCACCAAAACAGGCACAAGCACAGGCACAGGCGCAGGCACACGGCGCTAAGGGACTCCCATTATCCATCAGCCCACAGCAGCTAGCACTAGCACATAGCAGATGGATCAAATCTGTCTGGTGCTAATTCTAGACCTGGAGACAAGGCAATTAACGTCGGCCGACTGATTGATTAGGTACCAACACTCTTCCAGCATCTGGCAAATCCTGTATCCGGTATCCGCTATGATACTATAACGTACTAACTAACCACCAGGTCGGGTCCTTTGGTATTTTGCAAACAGCACTCCGCGGTCCGATCCATGTATTTCGAGTACCTGCTTGTCCTTGTGCTCGGGCTTGGGCTTGGTATTACCCAGGCTTGCCGGGAAACCTGCACTCGAGCTGCGGCTGCGGCGGCGGCGGCTCTTTACTCTACCTTACCTAGGCTCGCAAGACCTTTTTCCATTTTCTCCGGTCATATTTGATATTATACCTGCAGTGCCTCGGCTGCGTATCGCTTGCCTTGCCTTAGAAGCACTCAGGTGCATGCATGCATCCCAGAGCTTGCACAGCAAATCTGTCCGGGGCAACAAAATCCGTCCCTGTGTCTCGCCAAGGGGTGGGATGTGGGAAGAGAGGGGTTGAGCATGAGCATGGGACTCTAGTTGGCTCTGGCCTGCCCTGCCCTGCAAGCGCCCCTGGACACTTGGAACCTGCATGATCGCAAAGCCAAAGCCCAGGACAGGGACCAAATGCCTGTCGGCTACCTAGGATGAGCATAGTGGTACGGAGCAATAGTAGCACTACTGCTACTGCACGGTTGGAGTGCTATCTCAAAGGGCGAGACATGGGTAAAGCAGACGGGGAGGCCCCAAACGCCGTGGCCGAGCAAAGCAGCCATCGATGACTTCTTCCAGCTCCAGGCCCCTCCCCTGGCGCGAATTGACCAGTTCTGACAGAGCTCCACGGGCTAGCCTGCTTGTGGCTGCGGCGGATCTGCAGATTCCACCAGTGTCCCTGCCCCACGGCATGGATGGACTTTGGGGGAAGAAGAAGGGGGGCGTGCATCTACGAGCGTTGCTAGCAGTGGCTTTACCGGTGCTGCTGCGGCCAGTCACAGCAAGCCTCTTCGTCTCAAGGCCACTCCCATGCTCCTACTACTGGCTTCACGAGGCTATGCCCCAAGTGGCACGGCGTGCTGTCGGCTGTCGTACTGTCGGCCTGTAATACTGGATTATCTTTTGCGACTGAATTCCATGCATCGTGGACTTGATGATTCAAGTGCTGCATTTCCCATGTTCATTATTATACGATACGTACGACGCGACACAGATGTAGAGGGCGCGAGCATGGTTCGGCTTACACGACCTCCGAAACCGCAGCTCAGGTTTTTTTTTTTCTGGACCTCGGCCGGGGGTTCGAATCCTAAATATAGGTCCGGATTTCTCCCCCATACTTGTGACGTCATTTACGCGACGGCAACAGAAGGGTGATAAAAGAAATCAGAGTCAATACTACTGCGGGAAGTATGCCTGTCCAGCATGCAGCTATGCCAGCCTGCTTGCTACGATGCTACCTAACCTAAGACACAATTTATGTACTCCGCAAAAGCCATGGGTTCATGAATTTGATCCCATCTCAAGACGTACGGATAATTGCTGGGTTTTACTAAGGTGGTAGCTGATGCGGCTGTGTGCTTGCAAAGATGACAAGCGCTGGCCCCCATTCCGAATGTGCGTGTCTATTGACGGAATAAACGACTTCCATGGTCCTTCGCAGAGCCTTCTTTTCATCTACTCGTACGAGTCAGCCAATCAATTGCTTGATCCTACCGGCAAGTCAGGTCAATTAAGCAGACCGGTAAATCAATTTATCGATCAGCCATCTCGCTACTGCCGCAAATCCTTTGCACTCCATCAATCATGACAGATGGAGTCGCCATGTCCAAGGGCAAGGCTGTGGGCAGGGACATGGACATGGACAAGGTCAAGGTCATGGTCAAGGTCATGGTGTCTACGTGGGAGAATGGGGGCCATGCTCTTCTCTCCCCGTCTCACTCACAGACGCATCCCGATAGCCCCAAGGGACCCCTGATGCAGATAACCTGTACTCTTCACCATTGCAACAGCTCGGCAGTACTCCGTCTACTACAGGTGCTTGTACGACGCTTGCGAGTCTGGAATATGTACCCTACTAGTACCTACACCTCCGTGCACAGACGGCGTCCTCCCAAGGCCATGTCATGTTGCCCATGGCGAGCAAGCCCAAGTGCCTCATCTCATGCATCTTTGCATGATAGCAACACCCTCCTTCAACGGGTCCCTTTCAATCTTCACTTGCTCTCCACCGTGGAAAGGCACCATCCCGTGGCATGTAACCATCACTAACGGAACTCGTCGTCGAGGCAGGCTACTAGCTGCGAAAGTAGTAGCAGTCGTTCAGCTGCATGTGTTCATCACCGTTTCTCACGCCCCCAACGTATACACATTCAGGCTTGCACCCTGTACAGTAAGGCGACTCTATCATTAACTCGCGCAACACTCCCCTGCTCCGTCGCTCTTTTTTTACCCCTCCTCCCTTCCCTGCACCCTCCTCCCTTCTCTCCGTAGTGCGATTTCCGAGGTGAGTTGATGAGTCGACTGGGCAAGGGGAACGACGAGAACAACTAATACGGTGTTCCTGTCCCTGGTTACTCAAAAGAACAGCCACGTGATGGCGACAAAACGGATCGCTACAGCGCCGCCGTGATTCGTTCAAGGTGTCTTCATGTTACATACTAAGGTACAGCTAGTGGTATGGAGTGCAGCTGCGGACTGAGCTAAACCAAAGCTGCAGTGTATCAATCATCCTTGCCACACCACCATCATCAACAACAAGAGACAGTTGCAACAGCATCGTCGCATGGCGCTGGTGCATTGTCAGGCTCAAGTTCCATCGTTTCACACTCTGGAAATCTTGCTGCCTAGAGCAATCAAAATGATATGGAAACAATAATCTCTTTTTCGACTGTGGATAGAAAAATGCGTCATGTTACACAACAAAAAACACCTTGGCAGACAGAGATCCCCTTGTCAGCCCGGCATGTTACCCCAGCTCAGGATCCCAATCAGCTTCGTGTTAGTGCAAGTCCAGAGAGAGGCAGAGAGACCGCTGTCATGACTGTACGCGATATGCTATACTCGTACGCAATGCCACGGCCATCAAACAAGCCGCCATACTTGTACGTACGTACGCCTTCTACGTACATCCTCCGAGCCCTAGTAATCGGCTCTTCGCTTTGCAACAACGCCTCTGGTCCCTTCAATATCAATTACGCCCGACGTGGCCCCGAGTGTGCAGGAACAAGCGCGTCGGGGATAATCGCCTACCCCTTGTCCGTAACGCGACAAATGCCCGGCCAGCCAATTGCATTCCCTGTTATGCCGCAAGACGAGATCCTGCAGCAGCGCTTCCAACTCACGGCAGCAGCGCATCATCCGTTTTGACCAGGACTGCACAGCTCCGTGGCCCAGGGCTGCCGTCCATGGCCTGGACGTTTTTGTTTCCTCAGGACAAGGTTCGCTCTTTTTGCCCATTAACGTTGCCTGGCTCCCCTTGCGCTCTGTCCGGCCTTTGCCTTTAATGCTCGCGCGCTTGCTGCTTGGCCCTGCGGCACCCAGGATGCCAGATGCTCGGTGCCCTTCCGGGATATCTCAACCTTGCCATACCATACTGTACACTCTGCCTGCCCAGCAGTCCATGATTGATTGCTCGCATGGATTGTTGACCAGCTGGGCCACCCCTACTGTGAATCGAGGAGTATACGAAGAATGAGAAAAAGACCGCCACGCACGCCCTCTTTCACGAATACCCGTTATGGGCCTCTTCGCCGCCGAACCCAGAGTTGAATTAGCAAGCACGAAGCCTGTGGTTCGGTTTAGCCCACATCACGGTCCCGAGTACCTGCAATGTGAAAAATGAAATTTTATGGAGCAGCCTGTACTGCCTACATACAATGCAACTCAAGCACGAGACCAGCTTGTCCCGTCCTCAGTGGCCAGGTATTTGGTTTGTCGGCTTGCTGCCACTGGTGCATACGGGTACCTAGGAGCATTTGGCGATTCATGCAGCCCTGCTTGAGCAGCCAATTGCGAGTCTCTCCATGATTCGTAGCGCAGAGCACTTGATGAGAAAGCCATGCAACAAGGACACACACGGCAATAACAAACGGCCAATTATCACCGGCCTCTTAAGATTCGGCTTGCGCGCCTGAATGCCAAGCGTCAGCCTTGTTGATCTTTCCAGTCTTCCCGCCCAACGGAGCCTCGCTTCTGCAGTCCTGCTTTCAAAGCCTCCAATCCAAATGTTGATCTGTTAAACGACATCGGGATTCGTCCGGCTCATTAACAACTATGCAGTTTCTCGCCTGGCTTACCCCTATGAGTAGCATTCCGCCAGCCTCAGTTGCTTATGTGCATCTCACCAACGCCCTGCTAATTGCGGCGCATGCAACATGACCGTCATCCAAAACCCTCTGGATCCTTTTTTGCCCCCTTCTTACCAACCACAGCAACCGACTCTCACCTCACGCTTACATGAGTCCTACCCAAAATGCTACGTCCGTACATATCTGCTCTCACTCTCGCTCTCGCATCACCGCAGAGAACACACAGCCTCCCAATCCTTGCCTTTTTGCTGGCCCTCTTTGGCAACACCCTCCGGGCAATACAGTGAGATTACACATCACTTTGTCAATGAAGCTGCTTGTAAACCACACAATTCCCACCCACGCCCTCTCAGGACGGCGCGGCATACAGGCCATGAAAGAAGCTTGAATATTGAAGAAGGAAAAAAACGATGACTCTCCCCCCACTGACTCCCCCGTGCACATAGCCCTGGGAAAGAGTAGGATTTGAGTATCATCGCGGGCTCGTCCCGCTCCCGAGCCGCAGCAGTTCCTAGGTGGGAAGTTGAGTCACTACTCGTATTACTTGCTGCATATTTTCGTATGCAGCTATTTGTCATTTTGTCCGTTCAATTTCGCAGTTTCCTGGTCGCTTCCTTTCCCTATTCGAACACGGCGGCAAAGAACACGGCAACCATTTCGCAAATACTGGAAGGATTTTGCAGATCATGGAATCGGCGCGTTAGCTAAAGAATCGATTTAGCCCATTGCAGAACTACATGCACCGTAACATCTTGACCTAACACACACGCACTTGTCTTGTCTGGAATAACTAATCCTATCACCGTATTTTACGTCCGCTGGCAAAGCACATGAATTTTTTACGAGTACGGAGGACAACCGAGATTATTGCAGACTGCTTCACTCGGCTCTCGGGGTACTCGGAACTCCAGGTGTCTCTTAACGATTTCCGCCTAGTCAGGTTCAATCTATTTCAGTCATGTCTTTTCTCGACGCTTTTTACTGTAAACAGCTGCGAACCAGGTCTCCGGAACGCAGCCGAGACGTCAAAGCTTCAAGTGAATCCCTGGATAGAACGAGTATCGCCGAAAACCGAGAAACACACTCAGCCTCGCTACCCGACGTTTCAGCTAAGGCCTACCCGGAAACCGTTTCGTCAGGATTAAAACCACCCACAAACCGGCCAACAACGCTAGATGCGTGGCATACAACGTAACAATCCACTAACAACCCAAATATAAACACCACAGCGCATTGACTCCTTTTCTCGTCCCCCATTGTGTGCCCCCCTTTTAAGGCCATCTTGTCTCCTCAAATCAACGCACAAGACACACTTCGACTGGTGCCTTGCTAACCGAGCGTCTTCTCTTACAGGTGCTTGCTCTTACAGGTACGTTTGTATCGCAAGATATACCCAAATGGTTTGATTCGGTGCGTTCTCCGATGCGCCCGACACGTCACATCTTACTCGGACAGCTCGAGGAAAACAGCTGCAAGCTAATGGCCTAAACAAGAAAGAAAAAGGGGGGGACCTGTCAAAAGCTCGGCACTCGTTAGCTTTGACGCCCCCCCGTTAAGGATGCGGAGTGCACGAAGCCAGTCAAAAAGTCCGTGGAGGTGAGATCCCCCTTGGGTATCGTGTAGATTTCAGCCGCATCTAGAGATCGGACGGACCGATGGGGGTGAATGTGGTCATCCCACTAACAACTAGAGGGGTGAGGGCCTCGGCACTCTCTCTGTTTCATGCATACATGTGGCGTGAGAAAAAAAATGAGAAATCTAAAAGATGAGAAAAGGGGGCGAAATAGAAATCGACTGAGCGGCATGAAACAAAAATGGCATGATGTTTTTGTTTATAAACTCACACCGGAGGAAGAAGAAAAAAGTGAGGATATCCACTCATTGTAGATGGCATGAAGTTGAGCAATCAACTGGGTTAGACCCATCGCAACCTTGGCGGCTGCGATGTTCTCTCAGGGAGTAGCATTCCTCACTCTCTTCATCTTTTACAAGCACAGACGCCTTCTCTCAGGGGGGAGGAGGAGGCGAAAGGCTCTCGGTGTTTTCACATGTAAACGATGAGTGAACGATGATCGTAAACTCGCCAAAAGGACCCGTTTCAGCAACCCATCAAGGGCCTCCTCGCCAGCATGTTTTGTCACCCAAGGCACCGAGTGGCCCGATTCTTTCACCGCAAGGTACAGAAGTTCTTTCCAAGCTCTATGATGACAACTGGGTAGTGTAGGCGAGATTTTAGTTCTTCAGCTGTAGCTAGTCTCCGGCGGCGGTCCTCCTCCCCCCAACCCCTGACCTGCCTCATTTCCCGTATTTTTGCCACTATCTTGGCTCTCTTTTCTTTTCCCTGGAGGGCGGTGGTATACCTCTTGCCCCCCCTCTCTCTCTTCATGTGGGCAGAGGTGGGCAGATTGTGGGAGTGCGTGAGAGGAAAAAGCTAATGCCGATCAAGCTTCACCGAGGAAAATCGGCGTAATTCATGCAATCGTGCCCGAGGAGGTGGGCTATGACACTGTGATTCCATCGTCTGGAGTGGAGCGTTGAGTAATGTTGATGGCCTCGGGAGAACGCCGTGAACTCGTACGTATCTAGACTAGGGAAACTTCCCGGCAAAGAGACGGGAATGATGATGTTGTAATTTGAAGAGAGTGGGAAGAAGCATGGGGGGAGAAAAGGTCCTAAAGCAGATTGAAGTATGCAGGTTTACTAAAAGGATACGAGATGTAACTCGACTACCATCGTATCATCTTTTCAGCTTGATCTCTGGGTTGAAAGGGGAAGAGAGGCGTGTAACGGTGCGTTTGTTGACAGTTATGGGCTAATTATGCTGCTTTTTGAGGTAGTATTATGGAAGGGGTGAAGAAACTGTGGATGTAGTAGCTCTGTGAGAGTGTTTGTAGAGAGTATTCGTCACCAAGACGTGCATAATTGTTACTCGAATGCATAATAAGTCGACATACTCCGTAGTTAATACGAATATGTCTTTATCCCCGGTACCGTGATTAGAATTCGGCAAATTGGACACAGAGATTGAGCTGTCGTGAGAAGAGATTGAATAGAACTGAACAGAAAAAGAGGTAAGAGTTGACTCAAAAGGTGGCAAACGTTGTGAGACCATTGTGATAGAAGCTGTGAAATGGTCAAATGTAGTAACTTCCAATAAAATCATGCTTCAAATGGTCCATATTGTTTGCTACTTGCTATAAATGTTGCCCACTACCTCTAATTGATGAGCACTTACACGAAGTGACCTACAGCGAAGTAACACTTCGTTTTACTAGCAGAATTAAGCATACTGTATAGAGACTGGTGATTTTCATCCAAAATCTGACCCTGACGATTAGGAAGAGAGGGAAAATGGTGATAGGAGAAACCATCAACTGATGGGAATTGGTGTTCTTAGTTACAATCATCACTAAGATCACAAGTGTTGACTCGATGTCGTTGAAACTGACTTCGATATCGTACGGCACGAGAATTACCACAATCAATGCCTCAGAGAGACTCCAGAAAGAGCCATTGATACTGAACCATACCAGTTCATTGTGTTCGAGAGCGCAAAAGTTCTCTATTTTACGCCTGTGGGAACTGAACGGGCTCGATTTACGAAACAATGACCAATCCTCTCGCGCATATCGATAAGGAGATATTACTCTGGGAATGTTCAGAACTGAGAAGATAACATGCAACGGAGAGAAACAAGCATAGGGCTAACTAACTGTAATTGATGTAGATAATTTCTTCTTTCTACTTGGAATGAGATCGTAGTTGTGAGAGTAAGGAAGGGTGATGAACTTGGTAGAGCAAAAGGCAGTCTCGAATCCAACAATGCCCATATTTCCTTCGCCAGCAATAACACGAATGTCACAATTGGTGCTGTCTGACATTTAACATCCAGTAAAGTAAAAAAACGGGGGAACGGGGGAACAATGAACTTAACGAATTACAATGAGTATATTGAAGAAAACGCCAACCGTCTAATGCCACGCTAGAATACCAATCAAATTCCTTATACCCTTTCGCCCAGAGGCTTAACCAGCTCCTTAATACCACACAAGACAGCTATCCGTTGGCTTGAAAATTTGCAATTTATACCATAAACATCATTCCAACAAGACCATGCGTTCATCCCATCTGTTTTTGACTATCGTATGTACCAGTCGGCCGAATACTCAAAAAGCCTTTGCAGCCCCTTAATATCGTGGCGGCGAAGCTAGATGTCGTGCTGTTTGAAGTTGAGAAGTAAGTCGTGACTCTCGGGAAGAGACTGGCGTGAGCGATCGGCGCACAAGATCAGGGCTGAGACCGCCAGCGAAGAGTGACTGAGCAGTGGTCTTTCGTATACCGTCGATGCTAGCCGGGCTTTGAGAGCCGCTAGATGTCTTTTCATTGGTAATAAGGCCCTTTTCTTGGACAAAGGCACTGGAACGAATGTGATACGGATCCCCTTCGTAATATTTGTCCAGAATGGGGTGAACCATGACAGTTTGGTGGTGGATGGTCAATATTGAGTTGGTTGGTACATTGACCCAATTTTCTAGCATCAAAAGTCAGTATCTTCCAAGTTGAATGCTCTGGTGTCCAGATACTGATATTCTTACCTCTTTCAAATGTCAAAGGCTCGCTGGCGACTAGGACAATGTCGCCTCCCTTGTCCTTTCTATCCATCTGGTATTGTCTATCGTCTGGCGAAGAAGTCCTCGTAACCCATTGTGTTCCGGACGAATAGTACAGGCTGGCGGCTTCATCTTTGGAGCTGCTGATGTATCGTGTGCAGATGACGCTATGCCCATCTGTGACAGCAAAGTTCAATAGGCTTCTGGTATCGACGTCTTCGTTTTGCAGGATGCTTTGTGGAATGGAGTCTGTTAATTCGTTGATCTGGGCAATTGTCTTCTTCATGACCTCTCGCAACACTGTCGGCCCAAATCCGCCGGGCGGGCAAGCACTCGGATCGTGGCCTGACTGCTCGAGTGTATTGAGAAACAGGGCAAATGCCCATTCGCTGTCGGTGCCTCCCTTGACGCCCAGATACCATTTGTCTGCCAACAAGCTTCCAAGCCGCCGTTTGATGTGTTTCCAGCCACCGAGACCGCCATTGTGCATCCACATCAAGCTGCCATGTGTAAAGGGATGGCAGTTGTCCTCGCTAAGGGAGCCCTCGGTCGTTGCGCGCACATGGCCGAATATTAGTCGAGACGCCGTCTTGGACGCGATGCGCTGAAGATTTGTGCAGTTCCATGCGGGAATCGTCGATGTAAAGAGGCACGGGGCCGAGCCGAGCTTGAGATCGGTATAAAAGCCTATGCCAAAGCCGTCGGCATTGTTCTGGCCTCGTCGCGTGTCCTAAGAAGATGGGAAAGAGGGGGATGTCAGCTGAGTCTGACGGTGAGATTGCGTGTGGCGAGGGGAGTAAGGAGAGGGAGAAGGAGAGGCATACCAGTCGCAACCGTGAATCAAAGGACTGCTTAAGAATTGAATGAGTCGGATCGAGGATGAGTTTCGACAGCAGGATCTCGTCGCTGCCTTTGTAGACCTGGATGCGAGCACTTGTGTTAGTCGCAGGCGCAAAACCCCGATCTCGGAATAGCATTTTTGGTGTTTACGGTTCAGTAGGCGATGACGTACCAAAAACCGGCACATGGCGGGCAGCTGTGACCGGAGCTGAGAAAACAGGCGTCGAGCAGTTCAAGGGCAGCAGACGATGACTTTCTGAATGATCTGGCGATATCGTATCAAATCAGCGACAGGTGAAGCTGTCGAATGCAGGTGTAAGGAGACGCAGCTGTGCAAGTACAAAGTATGCACGAGGATGGAGTTTGAGGAATGAATCACAGCAAATGACACCATAGCGCAGCGGATTATGCCAGCGCCCAAGCCTGTTTGGGGCTAGCGGATGTTGTGCCTGTGTTTGCCTCTAACAGGCAATAATACAGGTACGGAGAAGATGGAACCACTTACTGCTTTTTGTAGGTGCATGTAATAGTGAAGTGAAGATATGATGATTAGGTAGAAGAATCCTAGGGAATTCGTTGCATAGGCAATAAGCAAAAGTAGGTAGGATTGGATATCTAGGTTAAGTTGAACAGATAAAAAAGTGCTTTGATGAAACTGTGAGATCTTGTACTTTGAGGCACGTGCTCCAACAACATTCCAACCAACATACCGTATTGCACTACTTACACAGAGGGGAAGAGAAGAAAAAAAAAAAAAAAACTTCTTCATGTCCGTGCGAGTGAGCCTATTGATTAAATGAAATGCTCAATTCCCTCAGGTACGATTTCCTGAAGGATTAACATTGAGTATCGGAGTCACACACTAACAGTGATGTTGTCATCTGGACTTTTACAAACACTATGAGCCAAAGCTTTCACGAAGAATTATTGCCCTAAAATAGACCTTTTATGTCTGCCGGCCACATCATCAGCATACATACATGGACTTTGCTTAGAAGCAAGCAACCAGAGTATATATCTGCTTTTCCAATACATTGCTTCCGTTGTCGACACCTATGGCTCGCCGGACCAACCCAAAAACCAGCCATAAGTCTCTTGAGCCAAACTTCTCTTCAGCGTCTTTCCCAAGCCAGGCGGCGCCTGGGTGCCCAACGTTGTTATACGGATAACCTCTGATACGTAACTCTCCATGAAACCGTGTCAGGATCCAATCCTTTTGCCCCAAAGGTCTCCGATTTAAATCCGGGGAATCAAATTCGTCACTGGGAGAGTCTTGTCCAACACGGCGGTGTGATTGATGGCTGTCCTGGATTTGGTCTGAAGCATGTATCTCCTGGTCGATTCGACTGAGGCTGGATATAGGTTTATCTGGTCCCCACAGTAAAGCTTGTTGTATGATGAGTGATGACTATGACGAAACACCGCACGTGGTGGCTATCGCATAAAAGAGTGTGATGATAATGGGGATGGATTTTACCTTCTTTACAGGCTCCGCTACGCACTCAACAAATCAAAGCAACTCGCCAATCTGCTACTTCCATGTCCGTTGGGGTAAGAAGGCCACGTAATAGCGAATGAAGCCAACCGGAATGCGAAGCAAAATGGCTGAACGAACATCTAAACCACCATGGCCAAGACGCAGTAGAAATGAAAGAGGACTAGTATTCGCCCTTTGGATTGCCGCGGATTGTGTGTAACAGCTCCCATGACCTTCTCCCACTTTCATTTCACCACGTCCAGTTGGAGGTCTGCCATCATGACTCTGATGGTCCAGATGTTCGTCCCGTCATTTTGCTACCCATTTCGGCTGCCTTCATCTAAGCTCTTGCGAGACCTTCGTGCTCAGATGGGAAACAGCAGATCGGCGAGTTGCTTTGATTCGTTGAGCGCGTTGCGGATCTTGTAAAAAAGGTGCAGCCCAAAGCCAGTCTGATGCGGACCATCGCGGCCTTTTATACTCCAACAGACACATAGTTTGGTCCATGTCGTCATCAAACTTTGGTGGCATAGCCATGCCGCTGAGCCCTACCAAAAACGTGATTAGCTTTTGCCAATCGGAAATGTCTCTAGATCGACCTAGATTCGTGCTGTGGCCGACATCCGCGTTGTTGCGTTCTTTAACTGATTAATATCTGAGTACCTTAGACGGATGTATGATTTGGGTCCCGAGAGGAGCAACAAGCGCGGCTACCTACCCAGTACACAGATATACTGGTCGATACATGTGAATTATCATCTGTTGACAATGGGATGCTGATGATGGTGATTTCTACCACTGCAGAGATTTTTCTCTTGATCGAATTGGCGTCTCCTCTTTGCACGGATTTGCCGGATGAGATGCAGGCTGTAGCAGGGCGAATGGGTAAATGCAGGCTCACTGCTAGCCGTATACCCGTATCTTATCGGGAGGTGACAAAGCCTCTGCCAAATACGAGTATTGGTGCTCGAGTAAGGTAGTATGCACTGAATATTACCTGCATGCATGCATAACGCACGTCACCGCGGGATTGACTCGACATCCTGTGTGTGCCATCAGGCTATTTGATTTGTGAGCGCTTGAAATTGATGCAGAATGGGCGTTGATGCTTGCAGCTTGCGCTGTCGTCGTGGGTTCGGTGTCTTTACACGGGTCAGGCCAGCCACCGTGCGATGCCATCTATATCGTCATTACGAATGCTGGCTGGTTATAGACACGAAGAACGAGAGTCATTTTAATTGTCTGTGGATCCTATCAAGGAGATCACGTCTTTTCCCTTGACAATGCAACGTCGGCATCCCTTGTTTGGCTCCCTGGCGCAGGGAAACGCAAGTCATCCAGCCGTCGGCGGCTATTGGGAATATCCAAAGGCTCAAAGGACATCTGGAATTCTGCGGCCGATAGTATGACAATATGTAATTTCGGCTCATGCAAAGCTCGCATATTCATTCATATGTCAATGACATCAATGAGTTAGACGCGAAACACACGTGTAGGTTGCATGCGATAGCCTCGCTGTTTGAGCCGTAAACAATCCTTACATGAATGGTGACACATCTGTGTCAGCGCTTTGCAAAGTGCGATGCTAGGGCAAACTTCTGCATGTGATATCCGTGCAGCTCTTTACACTGCTGATTCAATTCAGTTTGGATAAAGTAATTGTGTTGGAAAAGCGGCATTGACTTTGCGCGTGTGCAATAACACGTCATGTAGGGCTCAACAATGGAAGCTAAAGAAATATAGCTCACGTCGGCAATAACAAACATCAAATTGATTGCTTTCTCGCCAGCTGAATATGGATGGATCCGCCCAAGCACGGAATTGCCCGTCACAACACGACATCAAGGTGCCTGTAAGTGCGAGTGATACAGCGGGCTCCAAGTGCACTGACAGCCCCGTCACCCCCTGCGAGATCCGCTGTGGCAGCGCCCTGGGCCAGCTGGAACCGCCCGCCTCTAGCGCCCACGCTCAACATTGCCCCGGATTCGTCAACCGCCAAAAACGCGCCAGCGAGCAAATCCCATTTACACGCTCCCGCGTCGTGAGACCGCGTCTCTCCACTTTGACCTCCCATGTCCCTAGCCTCAGTCATTTTCGCTTATCCAAAATCCTGTCTCCGCTTATTGCCTCCAAAGCTCTTTTTCTTTCCGTCTCCCTTGCCATGATTCGACTCGCCTAGAGCTGTTGCATTGCATCTCGTCATCTGTCCTGTCCTGTCCATTCGCCTCAGCCTTGGGAGTTGAGGCCTTGCCAGCATATCCGCCATACTGTAGAGCAGCATCATGGTGCATTATCATTATGGCCCGGCTGCCTCCTCCGATGCCGTTCCCTCCAGCCCGCCGCCCGCCACGACGTCCTCGCCGGCGAGCATGATGTTGTCGCCCATCAGATCCACGCGGCGAAAGGAAAGACGAAATCCATCGGTAACACCACGGAGGTTTGGCCGCTTCTTTACGCCGCGGTCGTCTCTGCCCAGCGGACGATCTTATCTGGGCATGCTGGATAGTGCCTCCGTCAACAATCGCCAGCTGGCATCCCCCATGTCCTTTCTCAGCGATCCGCTGCTGAGTTCAGATCCGTTATGTCCACCCTCTCCTAGTGAGCGGCTGGGGGTGAGCGCAGAGCACAAGAGGTTGACGGAGGAGACGCGGACGGATGGCGCAAAGAGGAGGAGGACAGACGAGACCTCGCCGTATGCCTTGCCGGAGCTGACGTACCCCACCATTATGGAAGAGGATGGGACCGAGGAGGATGGTGTCAAGTCAAAGGAGACTCTTGAAAGCTTGGGGGACCGACGCAAAGCGACTCTGGTAAAAAATGAGATTCCATCTGCATGGAAGGCTGTGATTTGCTGACATGCTTCAAGAACCTCTTCTTCAAGGCCAGCCGTAGTGGTGCTCGTGCGTGGCAGGAAAAGTCAGGACTAACTCCCCAAAGGCTTTTTGCCGTTGACCCCAAGGCCCCCCTGGTATGGCTGACTGACACTTGCTCCTCTCTCGTTGTCCTGCGGCAAATTACTAATTATTTTTGCTACAGCACCTAGAAGGATATCAGCCACGGCCTGTCCGTAAATTTCGGGATACTGGTTTTGAATCTCAACTTCTTGACCGAGAACATGGCTTCTCTTTGCACCACGGTAGACAGCATCTGAATTATCCAGCCTGTGACCCGAGGATTGAGACCGCTTCATTTTACAGCCGGAGCAATGACCTTCACCACTGCGCTGCCTCCTCCGGAAACGGCAATACGATTCCTTTTAGTCTGGCCAGCTGCCACAAAAGCTCGGTTACGGCTATTGGCGATGAGCAAGGATGTGTTCGCCTCTTCAAGACCGATCTCAACGACCCGCTAGACGACTCCAAAGTTGATACGTACATCTCCGTTCATGACAACGCGATTATGGATCTGGCGTTCTCAAAAGATGATATGCGCCTGGTAACGGCGTGTGGTGATCGCAGTGGCAGAATCCTGGATGTTCCCACACTGACAGTCGCTGCCGAGCTTGGAGGAGGTCACTGGGACTCATTACGGCAGGTTGCGTTTCAACCTGGTGAAGCGGCCGGCAATGTTATTGCTTCCTCTGACCGGGCTGGCCGTATCCAAATCTGGGATTTGCGATGTTCCTCATCACCAGTCAACAGCTTCTCATGCCCCAGCGGCATTGGCCAGCGCGACACCTCCCTGGAACCCTTGCAAGCCAAGGGCGTCAACACTATCGACAACGCCCACGAACGCACAGTACAGGGCAATACTTCATCAGCCTCCGTCACCGCTATTCACTGGATGCCGCCGGGCCGCGAACACCTCCTGCTTTCTGCATCCGAAGCCAATGCTTCCATCAAGCTCTGGGACACGCGATATATCAAGCCTCGGCGGCAGGCCGAAGAGACGCCTCTAGCTGTGACTTCAGAACCACGAGGTCACACGTGGCGTTCCTACGGCATTACATCCCTCGCAATCAGCTCCGACGCAGCCCGCCTCTATGCTGTTTGTAAGGACAGCACCGTCTACGTTTACTCAACAAACCATTTGATGCTTGGCCATGCGCCCGAGCTCGAGGATGGAGCAACCAAGCGCAGGCCCAACGGAGCTCAAGGTCTGGGCCCCATGTACGGCTTCAAGCACGACTTGTTCCGTGCCCAGTCCTTCTACGTCAAATGCGATATTCGCCCCGGCAACAACGGCACCTCTGATCTCCTCGCCGTGGGCAGCAGTGACGGTTGCGCACTTCTCTTTCCCACCGACGAACGATATATCCGTAGCGCCTGGGCCAAACGCTCCCACATCCCCTCCGAAATCACCTTTGCCACCCCGTCACAAAGCATATCCACGCCTTCTGCCTTTGGATCATCCGCTGCCACGCCTCTTATCCCCATCTCACGCTTTGGAACACCCCTTGTGCGTGGCCACAGCCGGGAAGTCACTACTCTAAGTTGGGCTCACGATGGCAAACTCGTCACTGCATCAGACGACTACATCGTTCGCCAGTGGCAACAGGACGAGGCTCAGGCGCGGTACTTGCGACAGGTGGGTGAATTTGGCGGCGAGCGACACATGGCAGGCTGGGCGGAGGTGGGAGACGACTGGGATACCCCTGATGACGACTCTGAGTAAGTCATTGGCGCTGAAAGGAAACTAAAAGTAATGATGAGCATATGAACTGAAGGATACCATGGTATGGAATTATTGGCCTGTTTTTCTCACTCCCCCTGAGGTTTCACTTTTTTTCTTTCCAATGCTTCAAAAGTGGATGGGCGTGTAGCAATAATGTGCTTGGATAAGCATTATACGGGGGAATGGTCTGAGCTATACACCCTGTTTGAGAGAGAGTTGAATTCTGTTTTTTTTGGGCCTGTTTTTTAATTGTCAAAAGCATAGCACTGGCGTTTGTAGGGTTAGTTGCGGCATAGCCAAGCATCCAAGCATTGTTCAAGCCATGATGGGCGAATACATGTAAAATAAACGAAATGAAAGAATTTTACTTGCGTGATTCTATTGAGCTTGTGCTTGTATCCAACTATCTAGGTATCTCTTTAGGAATCTGCCGTAAGAACGCAACATCATATGCATGCTGAGACATGTATACGTTTCACGTTAACGGAATCATTACAGTGCCCACACTCATAATCCCCCTAATACGAATGAATATATACAAGAGGAACAATCCGATTAATCCCACCAAAACAGGTCTCGGCATCGCAGTATTGGCCGGCTGCATTGACGACCGCACAGCCAACTTGCCATTGAGACCGCCGTCCTTTGCAGCATCAACTCGAACATGCCTGCGCGGAGGAATAGGGAGCGATTTTGCAAACCTCATAGATTTCGGAACGCCAGGGCACAACTCGATATCCGCAGCGACATTATCGTGATGAGCATCTTCGCCTTTAGATTCATGCTCTCCTTCTGCCGTTGTGGTCGTGTCAAGTGATTGGCTCCGCAACGAACTCCCTACTCCCCGTTCCTTGGCTATCATGAAGCTGTCGCGGATGCGTGCCACGAATTGAGTCTGTGCGAAGCGATCTGCTAGGGAAGGTCTCTTTGGGATTTGTATGCTGTGCTTCTCGTCCTGCTCTTCGGCAAACATGCTGTCCAGGTGGTTGACGATGGACTCTATGTTCTCCAGGATAATGACCGATTCTCGCACTACATCGTCCCTCTCCCAGGGAGACAGCTCGCCTTCCCATTTGAGCAACACCTCCTTATAGTCTCGCTTCAAATCCTCGCCGTCTTCCGCTGTATTGAAGCGCCAGAATTGCAGAGGGGTCTGCGAATGCGAGCCAGTCATTGTGAAATCATGTGTTGGCTCCAGCGGAGATGGGGCGGTTGATTTTGGTCTGCAAGGCTCCATTGTTGGTTTGATAGGCCTGGGGACGGTTTCCCAGAATTCATCGCCGGCCTTTTCGAATGACGCTCTGATGAAGCGGCCTCCGGCAAAGAGGGCCATGAATAGGTTATATGAATATGCGATGAGTGTGTGTGGTGCATCGGGGATGATTTGTTTGATGTGCGAGATGAAGGCGGAGAGTTTGCCTTTTCGTTTTATGACGTCGATCTGGCTATCGAGGATATCGTCGGACCAGCCTGTCATGGATTTGATATCGGCCCTGAGAATATCGGAACGAAAAAGTTGGGGAATCCTGAGCTCCTTGAGAATCGTATGCATGCGCTCGGAAATCTTTGGCCTTTCATCACCCAACGCGGTTTCCTGGGGAAGAGTATCGGGTATTATATCTTGCCAGAGCTTCTCAAATGTCATGTATACTGGAAGAAGATGCAACAAGCCGCTGATATATGGACCGGCATCGGGGGCCTGCGGAGGTAAGGCTAGGGGTAGTCGAGATACCACCAGTCTGTTGATTCTTGTGTGTAATTCCCTCGTGGCAGCGACCATCTCGAACGCCAGTGGCTTTTGGGGCAGAGAGGAGTCATTGTCGAGATGGGACATGGTGGTTGTGGAGGAGGTGGCCATTAGGATATAGATGAAATAGGTAGGATATTTGAAAACAAAAAGAGGGTATAAGAGAAATGGTAGTATAAAGCAGGTGTCGCAGAGGGTATCGTATACTGAAATGATTTCCTGAAAGAGGTCGAACGAGGATGAAATGGTATAAAGGAGCTCAAAGAAAACTCTCTTTAAGGAAAAATGACGAAATAATGTTGAAAATGAGATCAATAGCAAGTGTTCTTGATAAGTCCTTAGAGCAAGAGAAGTAAGCCAAAGTTATGTATATCGCTTAAACGACCGGTAGCGAAACTTCAAGCTTCCGAGGACCATTCCTTGCTCTTTCCAAGTACACAAAGGACCGGATATCGAAGGTACATATGTAGCCCAACGACTGAATGCTCTAGATTCGCATGTGACCTCTGCAAGGTGCCTCATCTAATGAAGGCTGCCTAGCATTCCTCGTGGTACAAGAACAGCAGGATATTTGAACACCTGGACGCCGAATGGGCCATTCAGCAGGCGCCCGAGAAACTTCGCCACGCTATGCGACAAAGCAAGGAAAAAAGCAATTTTGTTCAGTTTGGTTTGCGTTTGCTGTCCCCTTGTCTCGGTGATCATCAAAGTTTGCGCCGCTGAGGATCCGCGGCTAGATCCCGCTTTCTGGGGGCCGTTGGTGGGTAGATCCGGCTCACGGACCTTCACTTTCAAGGGTTCGTTCAGCTGGGGTTCTCTTTGTTTGTCTCGGTGGTTGATATTTACCCCGTCTTGCCCCTTGAGTCGGGGGTTGTGAGCACATCCAACGTAATGCTGTTAAGCGCGCGAGGCTGCTGACGGGATAGGGACATGGAGCTCTCACTCAACGCCAGAGGGTAGCACTGCAGGTTGAGTTCACCATGGGTTCAAGCGCGTTGAAATATGACAAATTACGCATTGCTGCTAGAGACTTTTTGAGTGTAATGTTACCTCTGCATTATTTTCCTATCGCTGCTCGTCACGATCGGGGATTCAGTGCTTCATCGGGACAAATCGATGCGGGTCGCGCTAATGGCATTTTACTAGCATATCTAAACTCTTGTCCGATTCAAAGACATACAAAATAAGTATCCGATGCTAGCGCTGTGGGTATATAAGTACAACCAGTTGTAAAAAAGAGTAAATGAAACATCTATTGGAATTCATTCTAATAAGAGAGATACTATAACGCGCCTGTTGAAGAAGCGCAAAAAGGTGATGAAAAACCCTCCAATCTAACATGCAATTCATTACAATCGTCCATAACCCAAACCTCCGTCCGCAGCGTCAGGGTCGGGGGCCGAGCCGAGACCTGCTGTGGCGTTTACCGCCTTGCTCGTGTCCTCCTCCTTTGTCTCGTGATTAACAAACACAAATGAGACAAAGACAACGGCCGCGCCGACCCAGTAAACGCCGCTGGAATATTGCTGGTACTGGACCATCTCGCCGATGAGGGAGAGCGGGATGGTCAGAGACAGGCCCACGGTGACGACCAACGGCGTCGTCAGGAGCATGGCCAGTGCCCAGGATATGTCACTGACAAAGGACGCAATTGCGTTTACCTGTAGAGCCGTGAGCAACTTGTTACGGGAGTGGGAATGACGATAATGAGTGTCTTTGACTTACTATAATGATGGTCCAAATTTGGCTCGTAGGAGGCAGCTCGAACTGTATTAAACCCAGGTCAGTATTATCATCCGCAATCCCTTTGTAACCATGACACATACCGGTTCGAGACCCGTCCAGTGGAGAATAAAGAAGAGCGGCCACAGCAGGGCCAGATTAAACACTCCCACCAACCCAAAGAACAGCTGCATGTTGACCTTGTCCTCGTCACCCACCCGTCGCTTCATAACGGTGACATATATGCCATAAACAACGGCGCTCAAAAACGCCATGGCATCTCCCAGCGCAATTTGCCCGGGAGACTTGTGCGGGAACGAACCTCTGTTCTCGTCACTCTTGCCTGAGAGGTCCACCATGGAAATGAGTATGATGCCGGTAAGAGACGCCACAACTCCAACCAGCTTGCGCAGAGAAAAGGTCTCGACGCCAAACATGGAGCCAAACACCAGTGTCCAGACGCTGCTTGTGGACGTGAGGATCGTGACGCTGGCGACGCTGGTATATTCGAGACATGCTGACGCAAAATAGTTTGCGAGGAACCACAGCATGCAGAACTCGAGGCTCAGCACTGCAGTTTCTCGGAAGCTGAGCTTTTCTTTTGAAGGAGTCGAGGTTGGTGCCATGGGGTCTCGTTCGTCTACTAGCAAGCGTTCTTGGGCTTGCTGATCTTCTTCGTCTGTCGGGGGACTGCCTGGGGCGGCTTGGTATCGATGTTCCGCCCACATGCGCCTGACGTCGCTTCGCAGTCCATGGAATCCTTTTTGGAGCAGATATCGTATAAACATGGGTATTAAGGAGATGGCGAACATGGAGGTGTTGAAGTAGACGAGGAAGAAGGGCTTATCGTAGGTTGCATCTGAAAAGATGAACTGTAACACTATCAGCAGATGCTCTTCGTATCGCAAAGCGCAGACGTATGTTGGGCAGCAGCCATCTCTCCCATGTACTTACGCTGGCGAGAAAGTTGGACAGCGTCCATAGAAACACCGTCAACAGGAGGAAGCAAATTCCCAGCGTCCTCCTCGCAACTCCAGCCAAACCCAGGCCTTCTCGAAACCCAACTGCTGCGCCATGTATAGAAGATGCCGACGTCGCCAGGCTGGCGGCGCCGTGCGAGGCCCGCCTCCCAAGACTATCGGATGAAGGCATCGCCACTCGGTATTTGTTGTCTCTGACTTAATCGATCGCTCGTCCCGTCTATCGTCTATCTGTCTATTCCTCCGTTCTATCGTCCGGTAGCGGCGCCTCGCTCTCGACTATGGGCCCGTGATCAAGCGCCGATCATAGCGTGGTCGCGTGCATCCTAACATGTACTTTGGTCTGGGTATCTCGGGGCGCACAAATCAAATCACCGTCGGCAGATGTACTTGGTGTTTTCAGTCTTCGTATTTTGGCACGCGCCAGGCGAGCTCGCAGCCGGAATGGGATTGCGCTGTAGGCTTGCCGTAAGAAGCGAGCGAAACGACGTCGAATTGCGCAAGCGATTATTCCGAGAGATAAGAGATAAAATCAGCCCGACCCTGTGGAGGGAATCTTACTCTATGGAGGCCTAGTTTCGGTGTTAGTGCTCAGCTGGTGCCGTTGGGCTGCAGCGGCTCGAATCCGCCGGGTCTGAAGTCAAGACTCACTCGTAAAGATGTAATACAAAGAGCTCACAACCTTTTGGGAGTTTGTGTTTATTTCTAACTTAGTTTTGTATTTTCTGTTATAAAATTAATTCAAAAAAAGACAGAACAGAACCTCGACGGATATAAACAGCCGTGGATTTATGGCTACATGTTCCCCGTATCTTGGTACTCCGTAAGACCGACTGTGTAAGACATCGGAAGCTGGACGAGGCATGCCAGAGATAACGAACCACGACTTATGTCATAATGCAATATGTACTACACATACATGTATGTACTACCAAAATGAGGGCAGCTGAGCTTGAAACATCTTTTCAACCTTTCTACTTGTGTTGTGCCCTGTCTTGCCGGTGAGTGCTTGAGCCGCCGCCGTACGCCGCCGCATGCCGCAAATATCGGCAGATGATCATTCAAGATGGTGCCGCCGCTAGGCAATAGCGATAAAGTTGAAACTTGCATCAACTCTGCCCATGCAAGGAGAGGACAGAAAAACCAAGAAATAGGAAAATTACAAACACATCCACGTTCAATCATACACCTATTCTTCAAGTATCTGCTACTATAATTACCTACAGTTTCTTTAGTATTTACCACTATTATATATTTCTTTAATAACTGCTACAGTATCTACATTTCTCTAGTGACTGCTACTGTAGCTATCTAGTAAAATTCAGTTGCTGGCTTAAAGGGCGTTCTTTTACAAAACCACTATCTAAGGAGCTGTCTGAGTGCTTATATTGCTGAATGCATGCACTTATTTGCGGTCTCGCTTTTTCTGATCTCCGCTTGCCATGATAGCCAATAGACTCAGCTCGAAATACATGACCGAATGCACTAGTACTGAGTACAACAGCGTCTTGACGGTAGCACAACCACAGAGCAGACACATGACGTGGCACTCAGCCCTCTAATATTGTGTCTTACAAGCTGGCAGACACCAGCCCAATCGAGTCGCATGATCAAATCAAAGTTGCAAAACTGCAAGACACTTGCTGCAAGTCTCTGATTGGATCGGTCATGATACCGGGAGATCGAAAATCGAGAATCCCATCTGTCCAGAGAGCCCACTTGGACAACAGCTTTCAATGGTTAAAGAAAAAAAAATTAGAGATGTGGGTTCGGAGATCGACTCGACGGCGACGGACAACCGTCAGGACAGGTGGAAATGGGAGCGAACCCCCAGTATACCTATGATTGCATCGGTCGGAGATGCAAGTCCGCTTCAACAAGGAACATCTGCCGACATTTGCTTAGCCGATTGCATCGTACCCTCCTCTCCCGGGCAAACGGGGACCATGCACTCGGAGCAGTTGCCGCTGGGGCTGGGAACTTCCGGAGAAGCCCAACCCTGAAAGTCCCCTCGTGCCAGAATCTCACTCTGCACGTCAACTGCCGTTGGCTTAATCAGTTAATCGATTCACGGAGTGACGTTTCTAGCTCCCACCGGTATTGTTTTCTAGTGCCATTAGGGTCAATGGACTTCGGGCATAAATGCTCCAAGCCGCCACGCCTTGGTTCGCGCTCTTCGCTTACCTCGCGTGTGCGCTTCACAGCTCGGAGAAGCTCGAATGAACGAAAGTTGGCGGCAGAAAATTCTAGCGTCAACGGGCGTTTAGCACCGTTTGAGCTCAAGCTTGCTTGTGAGCCTGTCCCCTGTAATACCGTATCGGTCGATGTCGTAGTTTGGCCCCATACTCGCTGAGAGTATCCCTTTACGGAGAGACTGCCGCCTAACACACATTCTTCGTAGCTTCACGTCATCAATGGACATAATAAAATAACTATTTATCAATCCAATTTCCATCTCGATTCACAAGTGCGTTTACGAAGCGATATCCCGAACAGTTTTCCCCGGTATCATCCTCAACCGCCTTTGTCTTGCATATAATCCATACAACTCATATAATCTGCCACCCCAACAATCATTGCACACACAACATGCTTGCAAACATCTCACACAAGAATCAGCCCTCACTTTCTAGAAGCCCAACAGTACAAAAATCCAAGTCTGGACCCACATCAAAGTCAATGGATCAACACCCACGCACCACCAGAGATGTACGCCGTACACGCGTATCAAAGGCCTGTGAGCGGTGTCGCCTAAAGAAGATCAAGGTTCGCTCATTATTTAATACCAGTTGTTGAGTGTCCAAACTGACAAAGCGGCCGTACCAGTGTGATGGCGATCTCCCCTGTCAAAAGTGCAAAAACAATGGCCATGTATGCACCCCTGGCATCCGGAAGAGAACAATTCACGTCGAGTATAAGCAAGTTCCCAAGAGGTATGTTTATATATGTCGCAATCCTTAATAAATGTATCTAACAATCACTAACTTGCGCCGCAGCTATGTCGAGTTCCTTGAGACCACCCACTTGGCGCTTATCGGCAGCGTTCATAAGCTGTACACTATGATCCAGAAGAGTCAGTCCTGGGATCTCGGCGACCCTGAGCTGAATGACCAGGGCGAACTAGTTATCCACGATGTGGCCAAAAAGCTAGGATGCATTGGTGCCAATGGCGAAATTGAACTACCTATTCAATATGAGCTGCCAACAACAGCTTCCGGCATGGCAAGAATCGCCGCCCACCCCAATCGACTGCAGTATCGAGACGAGGAAGAGGACGAGCATGATGACGATAAAGAGGCCGACTCACCCATGGACGACCTCACTAGTGATGACTCACCATCATCTGAGCTGATGCAGAGCATCGAAACCGAATTAGACTACCGCAAAGAAGCTTTCGCCGGCTACAATCCCTCTATGACACAATCTCCTCAGAGCCTCTACAGCCTCGATGACTCAGAGCATAGCCACTCTGGATCCGATGGCGTCAACTCATGCGTGACAACGTCACCGTATATTTCGCCCATCACAGACTATTCTGATGGCCCTATGTCCCAAATTGGGTCGGGAGCTGACGAGATGACGGCTTTCCTTCAGCAATACGGACAGACACCGAATATGAGAATGTTGAACTGGGACCTTGGAGACTCTGACTACAACGAGCTGAAGAGCAATCTGTCGACGATACCAGAATTTGGATTGGCGCTGAATATCGAGGGCCAAATGATGCTTCCCGAATACAATGACCATTCAGCGTGGTTGACCCAAACGCTGTCAGGATGGAAGGAAGAAAATCAGGTCTCTATGGAGTCATAATCTATGGAGCCTCATTCACGGTGGTTTAATTGGAATATTTAGCATGTTTTAGAGCGTTTAGACAAAATTTCACACTTAATGACCATAAATTCTAGCGAACCTTTATGTATGCCACCCGCCGCAGTCCATTGCGTAGAGTGATGGAAGTATTTCCCTCTGACTTATACTCTCAAGTGTTTTATTTAAATACAATGTATATGCATCAGGAACAGCCTTTATTGTATGAATGCCCTGTGAGAGGGCAATTATGATCAAATTGTTCAAGCATACATGTATTTTTTTAGGAAACAATTAATCGCATTTATGAGGTCCTTCACAGTGAGTGCCTAGTGTCATGACTTAAAAAGGCTACCAATCCTCTTCCTCGCCTCTTTCCTCTTTGATAATATGTATCATCTTCCATACGTCGTCCATAATCTTATCTACCTTTCCTCCAACCGTGCGTCCCAAGAGAATTCCTTCTTTCGATATAATTAACGCTCCCTGTTTGAGAACCCCCTTGGGTGAAGTAAGCGACATTGCTTTCATCAATGATCCGCTCAAATTGCTGGCAATAGGCACCCCCGATCCGGGTTCTTCCATAAACTCAGCAATTGACGTTACAGTATCTCGATAGATGCCTATGGTGTCCATTTCTAACGATTCCAAGTCCAGCTGAGAGTGGTCCATCTCGCCGTGTAGGTCGTCCGCTACCAGGCAGTCAGTGTACTGTACAATCCAATTACTTGTAGCTAGAGTGCGTATTGCTCATACATTCATCATCACGAGATTTTGGGTATGCGTAGACAATCAACCCGTTGTGGCTCTTCTCCACTAGCTGCTTCAGCGAGGTCTTGGTTCCATCGTGAAGATAGATTGCCCCTCCAAAGCTATTGGTCCATGGAATTTTGGATCCAACGCTTATAGGAGATGCTGTACTGTCATTGCTTGTCTCATTTCCTTTTTTAGGGCGGGGCTTTTTTAACAACTTTGGCCTTTTGCTCGCATGATGGGTTTGGGACCTCTGGGGGTGGATTTGTTTCGGCCTTCTTTGTGGTGGAGGTGCGACGGTTCACGGTTGATCTTGTTCTTGGCATATTGCGGACTAGATGTGTGAAAGCATTTGTTCAGATAACAGGAGGCGGCTCAAGCTCTTTTATACCACGAAGTAGCAGCCACAGGTATAACAAAATCACGACCAAGAAGTCTACCAGCCAAGGCAGAGTGCAACAAATGATGGTTCACTTATTCATATGTTGACATGCACTCGGAGATGTGAAGGAGTTAGCAATGGGCACGCATATAAATAACTGTGCATATATAAGCCCTAAGCCCAAATCGGCCAAGTCACTTGGAGGTATCGGTAGCTGCTCCGTATACTCGTAAGTGTACAATCATTCTAGCACTTTAAAATCCAATAGTTTTACAATAGCTACTGAATACCTTCAATGAGATTTAATAATTTGGGAAGATCCTTTGACCAGCTTTGTAATCGGCTGACAACTAGGACTGGTTGCTACAAGGGCTGGTCTGGATGCATAGATTACAAGGCGAGACAAGGTGAGATTCAGTTTAATTGTGTTTCTTTTGGGGAAAATATTTGATGCTTAATTGATTGAAATACGGAAAAAAACAAGTTACCTCCTGCCTGTGATGAATGTTTGCGTGCCAATCTCCTACTTCCCGAAAAATCGTGTAATCATCTAAGACTGGGCTAACTATATGATGCGAAATGCAAATACTTGACATTGATATCATGCTCTATTCAATGACCACTTCCGAACGGTAGTGTGCTGAGAAATAGGCTCCAAAAAAGCGATAACATCGATATCATCATGGAAATCGGAATAGAAGGATTCTGTAGATCCGTACCCCGCCCCAATGGGGAAATCCAAATTATGAAAAAGATTATTACCGGTAGCAAACATAGGAAATTGTAAAACAGTACCCAACGAAGACTGACAATTTCACGCGCGTAAAGGCCCCAGAACATTTCTCTTTTATCGCCACCTTCTTCGAGTTCCGTCAACTTTTTCGGGAGGCGGTCTAACAATTCGCTGTGTGGTTGGACTAAGGTATTTGCGTTTCGCTTACGGCGTGCATAGAAGTGATGTTTAAATTCGTGCGTGCTCACCGGCGGTTTGAAGTTCATCGGTCTTGGCCAATAGTCATAATCAGGATTTCCCAGTTCTGGGAAAGCGTCTTTGCTTATAGGAGCAAATACGTGATCGGCGAATTTCTCAAACTAGTACGTGTATTAGAATATGCTATATTTCGAAGAGGCTAGCCATTGGGCATTGGTGGAGGCACTTAAACACTTACATCGTAGAAGTCAGAGTGATGGTACCTCCAAACACTGAAATAGGTGCGGAGATACCCTCGGAGGTTGAAGTAGTTTCCTCTTAACTCATGAAAGAAACGTTGGCAACTGAGCTTAGTGACGTAGATCTGTGCCAACTTAAACTCCGTACCCCGGTTTACAGCAAAAAGAACCCAGTGGTCAAGAGGAGTTGTAGAGATTGCGCTAGCTTGAGCGCCGACTAATCCGCCACTGGAAATATTGATAGGAGATGCTGTTTGTAGCGGTTGATGAGGCTGATGAACTCTGCCACTTGTAGAAGGTAATGTAGGAGAAGATGTATATCCGGAAGAGGAAGAGCCATGCGCACCAGTATTTCGTGCATGTGAGGCAGAAGGAGATTGGTTCCCACTCATTGAGGTACTATCCTTAGAAAGGTCACGAATAACTGACATCAGACGTCTGGCAAAAGGATTGGGCACTTCTACCCATCGCTCTTCTCCACAATCCTGCACCAACGGTGGCTAGTACTGCGCACTTCAAAAGGGTATCAAACTCACACATTGCCATCGTAATCGGCTCTCGCCGTTCTCTAGAAGCCTTGGATAATGAGGCAACGGCCACCAATCCCAGGGTCCCTGGGTCCATTGCTCTATCAAATTCTGATAGTAACCCAAAAACGCTTGCCAATGAGTATTCTCATTATCTTCATCCAGTCTGATTTCTTGTGGATGAATATACTGCAACTCGGCAACTAGATCGGATAGCTTGTAGCGGCCAACGAAGGAGTGGTCCCTGTGATCATGCCTTGACCACCTCGTGAGTAGGTCTCCAAGTTTTGATCGTAAAGAAGGTCGAACAAACTCATCAAATCGACGACGAAGGGTATGATAGGCAGTACTATCCAGAATAAAATGTCTCAATTCGCCCAAATGCTTTAATGGATCATTATGAAGCTCGTCTGGTTCGGCTTCTTCGTCTGCACCGTCTTGGTCGCTCTCTCCATCAGATTCACTCAGCTCGGCCTGGTCGTTGGCGTTGTTATGTTTAACAGACTCAGGATCTTGAAAAAGCTGAAGATATTCTTCTATCCTTTTCTGACTTTCGGCAGCATACTGCTGCATCCTTGATTCTGGCATCGTATCTCCCGCTTCCTGATCATTGCTGAAAAACTCTGAGAAGAGTTCTTGTGAAATGTTGGACAAATTCGTTTTCACAAACCCAACAAGCCCTCAGTGGTGATTGTTGACTGTTTCGACTTTGAGATCACTGGCAAAGTGCTTTAATAGCTTTCGAAAGTTGTTTCGAGCCCTTCCGGGGCCAATCTCCTACTTTGAGACGGCCTCCAGTGTGAGGGATCTTAGAGCCCCATCTTCGTTAAGTAAAGTAACAAACTCTTGAACAAACAACCTGTGCATTCTTCCTGTTTCCATTCCCAATGTGGTCGTACTAAGAATTGTAGACGCAGAGGAGAAGACGGAGCCATTATCAGATCCTGAGTCAGAATCTTCATTACCAGGCTGCTTTATACCTGTTAAGGGCTCTGCTAGAAGTTCATAAGCACTGTTCATCTCTTTGTTACGATATATGCGCATTCAATACTCACCTAATGCAATTCTCCAATCAGCGTCAAGTAGCAAACGCGCGGTGCCTTTGTGCCTATTCTCATCTGCCCATACCATGTGTTCTCCCTTTACTATCCTTTGTGTTGGTGCTCGCTCCTCGTTCAAGAAGTAATTTAACAAGAGCCTCATGGCCATTTTCGGCGGCGTACGACAAGGCGGTTCGGTCGCATTTGTCACATGAATTTATGTCGACATCGCCAGTTGCAAGCAGAAACATAACGGGAGTCTCATGACCATTTCCAGCTGCGTATGACAACGGTGTCCGTCGGAAGCTATCTTCCAGATTTAGATATATTCTGTTCCGAATTAGGTAGCTTACTGCTTCATCAACTCCGAAGTAGGCTGCCAGGTGCAATCCGGTCATCTGCCTAGGATAGCCATGGGCTTCGTTCCATGGCCTGTTGCCAACCATTAATACTTGGGCTGAAGCTTCCACCTTTTGTTTGTCATTCAGAAACTGCATAACTTCTTCAGGTAGATAGGAACATGCACGGGCATGATTTCCCCAATTATGCGCAGCATAGTTGTAAAATGGGAATAGCCGAAGCCGCACTTCCAAATCTGAATCTGTTTCACAAGATCCAGCCTTGAAATAATCTAATGAAAGATAGGTCGCGCATGTCGCTGCGAATATGGCTTCTGCTTCAGGAAACCAATGCGCTTTCGTTCTTTCGAAGTATTCCTGCGTCGTGTTATGAATCAGACTAATTATGCCGCTTCCTTTCTCGATTGTTACTAGTCCATCGCATACAGAAGCCAGGTCGCTGATCGGTAAAAGATTTTCCTCATTAAAGCGGTGCGCTTTGGGTTCGATAGCAAGCGCATGCTGAAGTTCTTTCGCTTTAATAGGCCTTCTGGCGCAAACTATCCATGAGAGAACTAGTTTGGCTAGATCTGCGGTGTTTATGTCCTGGCTTATTATCCTATTCATTGCCTCTTCATAAACAAAGTGCAATGCGTGTTGTCCAGTAGCCAGATAATTTAATACATCTTTTATCCCTTTTTGCGTCCTTTTGGTCTTAATGGCTTCAAAATAAAGCCGTGCGAGAAGAAACCTATCTGGCCGTTAACCATCGCCCCGCATATAGCAGCTCTGGAGTCAAACACTTACATCCCCTCAACTGCCTCTGTGATCTTCGTTTTAATATCTTCCCGGCAAATATTTAATAATTCTAAATTCGACTGTGATATTTGACTATCCAAATAGTTTCTCACTTCATCGGCGTGAGCTCGGACCTCGATCACTGTACTTTCTTCAAATTTCTCGTGAATCTCTGGAATATGCCGGGAGGTTGCAAAGATATTTACGCCACTCTCAATTTGAATCTTAAAAAGCTGAAGAAGGAAATTCACTCGACTATTTCCCGAATTCGAGACCTCATCTAGAGCATCAACAAGTATAAAGACTCTCGAATAGAGAGCTATGACGGACTGAAGAGTTTTATATAATTCGTCAGATGATGGCCGAGTTCTTCCGCTTTGGTGTCTCTTAAAGAGATCTTTCACACTTTCTGGCAGTGAAAGCTGGAGCCCGGCAAGCTGTTTCACTATGCTTGCAAGCAAGTCACTAACGTTCTGTTCATCCTGTCGACGGAAGTTGCCGTAGATATATGCAATGCCGACTTCCTCGCGTCGAAATATCGATGTAAGATGTTTAACCACAATTGATGTCAAGACAGTTTTCCCTGCTCCGGGTATACCTGGACAGAATAACGTTTGATCGCCTGCAGCCAACCAGCTCTGGAATTCCTTGGAATCCAGCAGCCATCGCCCGGCTCCTGGTTGAGATCTCCGGAAATAATCACTTTGCTGTAAGCCATAGTCCACTGGTGTTAACCAATCAAGTATTGCGAGGTTTTCGGGTCCCTCCAGCTTAGCTCTAGTATGCGCAATGTCCTCCCCAGCTACAGGTATAGTTCCAGGAACTGCATGAAAAATCAGATACAATTACATTTCAAAGATGTAATTTACTAACCTTCTTCAAGTACGTCCTTCACTGGGCGCTCGCTTCTTAATTCAGATGTGTGTATAGTGTTTAAAAGTTCTTTCGCAAAAGCTGCAGCTGTGGCTGCAGCATACTCTTGCCAGACATTGTTCGTATGCGAGTCAGCATAGTTGCAGATGCCTCGGATAACGATACAAGGAAAGTTATTCGTCAGTCCCGCTGCTTCCATCTCGATACAAAGAACTTGACTGCCAAAGGCTTTATTCAATTCGTTTCGGAGGGCAGCGTCTCTGATAGCTTGGTTGCCGGATGCAATCAAGCCATAATGCACGCGCATATCCCTGGGCTTTTTCTTTATGACCTGGCTTCTGTCACAGAATACGCAGCTTTCTTCTTCGGCAATATCTTCGAGGCCGGGGGGATTTTCGTAATCTGTGTTCTCGCTGACATGTCGATAATCTGGCCTGAATAGTAGATCCTCATGACGATCAGACCTCAAATATTTTGATGCTAGACGAGGCCACCTCTTCTTGAATTGGTCTAGATACTCCGGTATCTTGGATCCATTCAGCTCATTCTCTGTCTCCAATCTCGTCAAAGCTGTCAATAGCGGTGTTGGAGGATTATTTAGCGAGCCAATCCGTTTAAACATGCCCTCTTCTTTTACCTTGGAAAAGTCCCATTCAACTACACCAGGGAACTGACCAAGAGGTGTGCTAACGACAACATCACCAAGTCTTACTTTTGGCGGAACGCCACCACCAATACCGACCAGAAGTCCGAACTTGATGGATGGAAAAGTGCTAACCATGCAGGCTACAACAGTCGCTGTTGAGCTTATCCCGGTCTTGCCTTTAGGGAGACAGGCTATAACGATATTATGGCCGTTTATAGATACCAGTGTATAGCTGTTAGGATCATGCGTTGGCTTCTGAAGGTCTTCATGCCTGTGATCTAGCATGGCGATGGCTGCAGTCTGCTCTTTTGGCAGGGCACAAACCCACCCCACCATATAATCATCATGGGTTCTAGGCCTAAGGTCGACTTCCGATATCATCGTGAGAGACTGATAGATCGCTGAATTACGATTTAAAAAAAACTCCAGTGGAATTGTTTCGGGAGAAAAAGAGGTGTAAACAAGCAGCAAGCGGGACGCGGGGGGCATCTTGGGCAGCAACTCAGCCGCAATATAGCATCGCCTGATTTTAGATTGGATATGTTACATGGATCAGCAGCCAATCATTTGTTATTCACGTATTGAACGCAGTTCTGTATCTGCGGAGTAGCGTGTATCTCCAATCTGATTGGTAGCCTTGTGAGGAGCTCTTCATAGCTCAGGAGTAAAATCATATTGCATTCCACCATCTCTATTTGCCTGGTTTGATTTCATCATTGCAAAAATATCCTCACATTAGCTTTTTATGCATTGTTGATAATCCTCTTTCTGCCGAGAAGTCCAGCATTTGTTGTCTGTGGAGTTGCGAATGAGTATGGATAATCACTACGATCATGAGATGGAGCTTACGCAATTCAAAGAACTGCTTTGATAAGAAGTATTTGGAAAGAAATGACTATTCTTAAAGACCACCCTTTTTTTTTTTTTTTTTTTTTAAAAAAAAAAAAACAAAAAAAGAAATTTTGTTTTCTCGTTTATTTGTCTTCAAGCGCGCCATACAAATTATGCCTAGGCCCAACTTACCTCTTCATTCGTTCTGTAGACGTTGAGTAATGCCGTAATGTCCTGGTCAAATAATACGTCAATACGTCCCGTCTTAGTCCCTGATACGGTTAAGTCGAGTGGCTGCGAAGTCCGGTCTTATATCTGAATCATCGTAGTAGTGAATACAGGAGTAGAACTTATACGTGCCTCGACTGAGTTAGTTGAGTTATTTGGGTTGGCGACTGACTACCTATGTATGGTGAATCAATTTCATAGAATACACTCGACAGGGCTAGCAGCAATAACATGTCGACAAGTTACCCAAATGTAACTGGCAAACTGTCCCACCAATAATTCACGGAAGTTCTGCAAGTTCCGCATACAGGAAGTTGTCAAACCAGTCGCTTCGACGATTCAACGGCAGCGGCATATAGGGTACCATACCAACGTTCCCATTTATATCACAGTCGTCTGTGCAAAGAAGGAACTGGATTTTTGGTGTCACTCTTGGCAACTCCTTCTTTGCTTGTATCACCCAAGAATGATTATTGTCGAACGTGTGCCCTTGGACGTCATGTATGCTATTCATGTAGATATGGGTTTGATCTTCCAGTAGAGGCGGATCCCAGATCAAACCCGGATCCCCCTCGATTGGAATGGAGTTGCAGAAGCGTTTATTTGCACGCCGCCATGCATTAGCCATCATAAGCCAGTCGACATTTTCTCTCCAGTTTTCCACATAAGAACGAAATCCAGGGGCAAAGATAGAGTCGAATTGCTTGGATACTTCCGGTCGCTTGTCATTGCAGCAGCCTTTTTGAAAGAGGGCGTAGAACTGTTCTAGCAGCTCATTATCGTCAAAATCAACGAGCTGCACTGGGGCATCGAGAAGTATTCCAAATAAGCCAGAGTCCACGGCCTGCTCTTTAGTAGCATGAATACAGATGAAAGCTAAAATAGCAGACTCGGAAACTCCTGCATACGGCCTCTCTATATAATTTGCAAATTCATCATAAGGGTCGTCGGGGCTGTACCCATTGAGTGGTCCCCCATGGATCTCAAAAATCGGACACTTCTGAAAAGGGTCCTTTCGTGGCTCTAGGGCGAATGGGTAAAAGTATTCGGCTCTTAGAGAGACCGGCATCACATCCAATCGATAGAGTCCCTCGTCAATAAAGTGATACATTGTTTCCAAGTAATCCTCATCGTCCCAAATATAGCGAATATCGCAATTGAGATTATAGCGATCTAGACGAGGTTGGATCCATATCGGTCCTATGTTTAATCGAAAGACTTGCGTAATTAATTTGCCCCATTTCCTGACAACGTGTCTTGATTCGCGACAGACTGAGGCAATGAGTGGTAGGGCGGCATTCTGACAAGTCGGACGTATAGACCAGCATTTTTGCTCTTCACGGACTTCCACAAGATAAAAAGGGTCATCTCTCTGGACAATTCGACGAGGAAGGCAATAATACCAAATTTGTAAACGTATCTCTGAAGGTAAGAGGGAAAATTGAGGAAATTCTGGTTCTGTTGACTGTGCTTCCATGGCGGGTAAATAACATATTTCCTTAAGTTGGATAGGTGTGGGTGTGTAAGATTGGAGAATAAAGCTACTTGGGTAAATGGGGGTTAGCTGTAGCTTAAGTACTGCAATAATTATTACTAAGCTTTCTGTAAGATGTTACATGAGATATTAATGGCTGAAATGCATATCGAAGTGGGTTGTATATACGAGTTTGATGCATGGGGCAAACAAAGCTGCTGCGCGAGCAAGCGGCAGCGGCAGCATCTCTCGGAGACAATGTCGGCAACTCTATCAATGATCGGGCAATAGACAGGGGCATGTCAAAGAGGGTGTAAACATGAGTCACGCCGTTGATAGCAGTTTGGACAAAACTGTTGGTTGCGGTGGGGGCTAAAATGATCCTCTGCAGAAGAGTAATCTCCATCTCTCTCATCACTGCCTATCTATACATATAAACCGCTAATATAACATATCAATCAGGCGACGCACATACGAGGAGTCACCAGAGTACATCTGGTGCGATTGGCACTTCCTCACATCTTTAAGCGTGAGTTCCAGCCGACGGCGCTCCATTGCTGCTGTTAAAGTGAGGACTCTTCTGGCCGTTCGCAGCTCGAAGAGCGCTATTCTTTGCCAATCCGTTATGACAACCGTTGAAAACAAGCTCACTAATGCCAGGATATCCCTTTATTCCCGTAGCCTTCTCCAGTCTGGTGGCCAGATCATCCGATACTTCACGGAAGATACCAATCTGGCGTCTAATGATTTCCTTTTCAGTGCAAGTGCTCATGTGGCCGGCCATATTGTTAATGAATCGCTCCTTAGCGGCATCATCAAAAACTCTCTCCCAAAGGGCGCGAGGTTGGTTGAAATCCTCCGGTCTGATCTCGGACAGGAAAGTAATAGCCTTGCCGACGAAAGCGCTATGAGTCTGATCCAGATTCGTCTTGCGCTCCTTGAAGGAAATGGGCTCAATGGATGAGAAATAGTTTGGCCTTGAGCCCTGGTTATAGAAGGCCATGGCACCGTCTCGCTGGAAGTTGGCCATGTGATAGCCTGTGCGAGGCGCATTGACAGGAAGTTGTTGGTAGTTTGGTCCCAAGACGATGACGCTGAGTGTCGGGATACGAGAACAAGCGGCTCTGAAGGACAGGGTCGGCAGAGGGCTCAATTCCTAAATTGATCCACCATTAGTATTTTTTCATGCGATACGTAATTACGTGATGGGAAATGTTGACTTACCAGGAACAAGATGAGATGGGCTAAAGGCAACTTGCTCAATCTCGGCAAAGTAGTTCTTCACGTTCTCGTTCAAGCAAAGCTCTCCAACCTTGCGGAGAGGGAATTGGGCCTGGGGCCAGCAGTGGGTAAGATCAAAGACGTTGATCTTCTGGGTCTCCCACAGCTCTTCAGCTTGCTTTGGGCTCATGGTCTGCACACATAGATCCCACTGAGGATATTCGCCGCGCTCAATGGCTTGGTAGAGATCCTTCTGGTTGGCATCTGGAGAACGCTTTGTCGATTCTTCCTGAGTAAGGAATCCAGCGCCCTGCTTCGAGCGGATGTGGATCTGGCAGTACACCCATGAACCTTGCTTATTGACGAACTTGAAGGTGTGTCCGCTATATCCATGCATACGGCGCCAGCTCTCAGGAATACCACGATCGCCGAACGTATACATGACTTGGTGGACAGACTCGGGGTTCTGGCAAAAGTATTCCCAAAAGTTGGTAGAGTCATCGCCACTACCGAGGTGACTTGCGGGGTGTCGCTTCTGGGTGTGAATCAAGTGGGGAAACTTGGCAGGATCGCGAATGAAAAAGACGGGCGTGTTGTTTTGAACAAGATCCCAATTGCCCTCCTCAGTGCGAAATTTGATAGAGAAGCCTCGAGGGTCTCGAGCATGGTCGTGAGAGCCGCTTTCACCGCCAACAGTTGAAAATCGAATGGTGATGGGGCACTCCTTGCCTTCAGCGGAAAAGATGTTTGCGAGGCAGAGATCATCGAGCGGGTTGGTGGTTTTGTAGTAGCCGTGGGCACCACCGCCCTTTGCGTGGACAACTCTCTCTGGGATTCTCTCTCGGTCAAAGTGAGAGAGGAGATCGATCAGGTGAAAGTCCTGAAGCAGTAGAGGACCATTCTCTCCAGCACGCTGAGTTTCTACATATAATTATTAGTACATTTTGGTTTTGTTGTACTTGATGATGGTATATATGCCATGATAGAATGACATACCAAAAGGATGAGGAATTGGCGCTCCATTGCTGGCTGTGTACACAGTTTGCTGAGATGCAGTGTTGCGATCTTCGATGTAGTTTAGGTGCAAGTCACCTTTGCAAATCATTAGTATCAATTGCACAAAATTTGGAGATATAATGATGCATCCGCTCTACATACCATTCTGGCGGCCTGACGCAGCGTATGATGTAGAACTCATGGTTCAAGTAAGTTATAAGTCTTTCTTTATAAGAGAGTGAAATACAGACAAGATGATCTGATTTTTTAATTCCAAAGCCTCTCACTAGCGAGCAGCTTTCAGTCCTTTTATACACAATCATCATCCCAATGAGGCTCGCAATATCATTGTCTGTCGCTTCGGCCGAGAGTCATCCGTGTAAGTGATGCCGGTGACGTACCTGCGCCATCCGGCTCAACCATGTGGCTGCTCAATCATCATCGACGCCATTAGCTCGTGTAGCTCAACCTTCGCTAGCTATCAGCGAATGTAGCAAAGCTCGCCTCGGCCAACTTCGCCGGGGATAAGGCTAGTCCATCCTCAGGAACAGATAGCGAGGCTTTACCTATTTCGTGCAATTCGAAGCGCTCAGGTACTTGTTCACGCTCACATAACATTCCGTAAGCCCTGGTTATCCGTTCAAGTGCCGGCAGTCTCCTGATGTTTTCAACATAATAATCAAGATGTAGATTTTCACGGCAGTTACGTCGGTT
The DNA here is from genome assembly GCA_020045945.2 of Trichoderma semiorbis. Lineage (NCBI taxonomy): Eukaryota > Fungi > Ascomycota > Sordariomycetes > Hypocreales > Hypocreaceae > Trichoderma > Trichoderma semiorbis. Next base: position 7,072,872 of record CM034694.1, read on the forward strand.
CGATGGCCTGATGATTCGTACATACGAAATACGCCCGATGCCAGATGATGCAACAGTTTCAGGCAGCAATGTAGTGTATGGAACCGTGAAGGAACATCCTGGCCGATCAGTTTGATATAGCTGTTCTAATTCTACTAATTTTTGCACAGATTATTGCGGAAACATATTGGATATTTTGAAATTGGACACTTAATTGTATCCAAAATGCTATTGTGTCAAGCTCTGCAACGAGAAGGCATATCGTTGTCCCGTTAAATTGGATGTATTCGCAGGCAGAACTATACACTGCCAACGTAGCTAAATGTGTTCGTTCAATCATCATGACATCTCTGAGCTGGAGGACTTTGGATAATGTTGGCAACTCCACAACGAGACCAGGTCTGAAGTGGATGTAGAAGAGGACAACCTGCTTCGGCCGATGGCAATACTTTTCCATGTTCTCGTATTGGGTGTAATAATGGGTCCAATATGTCCAATAGTAAACCACTTTGATGCTACTCCTTTCTATAACTACCGATTGGTAGCTGAGTTGACCATTCGTTTATAAATCATCGCCGATTGGTTCGGCATTGGCACCCAGTACATTATTACTCCCCCACGGCCGCTACTACTATACTATTATGCTCTCTAACTAATAGATGTATGTTTAGGTATATATTTTGTTAAGCTGAAAGTTTCTTCAATTTGAGACAGAGGAGCTTGCAGACACATGACGCTCGGCACAGCAAATGTTGTAAAGGCTCATCCGTCTCACTTTTAGTCTCATATACAATTACCTATTCACTATCAACAATCGAGAAATACATAAACAAGAGTTACCAATATAAGTATCGAAATATTAATACTGTTAAACACCTATGAAGCCATTGGCTGATTACTGGTCTCAGACCAAAGTTTCTCCATCGATATAGGCTACAACCTCCTCGCCCTCAATGCATGCCACGATCAAAAGTTCCTTGGTTAGGGCACCATCTACATTGAAGATTATTTGTACGAGATAAAGCAATAACACTTAATTCTTCAGGTCTAGACGAGATTAGCGAATGTAGCGATGATGCATTCTTTTTATGTAGATTTTGATACGGGAGTTGAATTTTGACACTAGCCCAATCAAGGGGATTGTAGCCAATAGCCGTCCACAACCGGAGGCTATTCCCTAAACCGTAGTCGACAGCGAGCAGTCCAAAGATATGAATGACATCACAATGCGATTCTTCAATGAGACTCAACTTCCAAGATATTAACTGTACACTCAATGTAGTGAATTGAAGCACGAGGACGGTCAAATCAGGCAGACAAAATTGTGCAAAATGAGACAAGAAGGAAAACGAAGAAACTGCGTAGATAGCAAACACGAGTTGTCGCTGGAGATGACGCAGCTCTAGTTACATTAGTCTAACATTGAACGTATAGCCCACAATTCGCCGGGGCTGAAATAAATACGACCTACACTCTCGCCTATAACTTCTACTTTATTTAATTCTTAAAATACCTGTATTTATTTATCTTTAATATCTCATCACGGTCCCGCCCGGTGTCTGCTGATTCATTTGCAATAAGCGACCGCCATTAATATGATCACGAAGGACGTGATTGAGGTTGAACCTCGTCTCCGAAGAGCGAGTTTGCCAGCTGCTCGCAACTGGACGACTGAGAATCCACTCTGAGGTAAACTGCTCCTCCATTGACCGTTGCTCGTCGTATACCTCAATCTCTCGCTTCGCTGCACTATCCTCATCCAGTTCGGGAGAGAAGCGCGCATGGGCAATGGGATAATAAGTAAGAGTATCCCGGTTGATCAAACCGCTGTTGAATCGAGAGGGCTTCGCATAATAACACACAAAGCCCTGAGCGTTTGTCTCTGGGATCAGCATCGAGATGATTCGTAGCGCCGGGTTAGGATATCGCTCGATCCTATCAGTCGACAGCAGGTTATGGCTAAGTTCCATCTTATGAAGAACCTTGAGGCTAGCGGATAGGACGGAGCCATTGAAGAGTCCTTGTTCTCCAATCTGCTTCATCAACTGCGCGATCCAGCGGAGCCAAGATGGCTGGGGACTGCACTGGCCTGTGATGTAGAGAATAGGCAAGAAACTCTTGTCCATCTCCTCGCTAGCAACAGGCGCATCTGTGGAATAAGTGCCATTGGGCAGCGTCCTTAGGCTATTGTTCGCTGTGTGGGTTGCTGCAAATCGCATGGTTTGGTAAAAGTATATATAAGCCTCGGATTCCATCTTCTTTGCGTCTTGGCTTTTGTCATAGAGGCAGAGAGTCCACATTATGCGCGCCATGAGGAAGTTGTACATTGCCCCGGAGAGGCATAGGTTCGGTGGTAACGCCAAGAAAGGAGACGGAGGGATAGGGAAATGGTATTCTTCTGAACTTTCGAGGCTGGCCAGGGTTGCTGTATCTGCTTCCAAATTGGGATGAAGATGGCTATGGACATCCTTCCATTCCCGTAGATTACGCTGCAGTCGGTAGACCTTTTCTAACAATACAGATGGCTCTTGGCGTACCGGTGTGAGAGTCCATATCTCGTCATGAACTCCAGAGTCAATTAGAATCTGTAGCAAGCTACGCTGCAGGAAAGAAGGGCTTTGTGCAATGTACCCTGTAGTCGTCGTACGGCCAACAGAGAGTAGCATGCCGGGAAGTGGCACTGCCATGTAACAGGTCCACGTGAGAGTCTGCAGGGCAGTTCCCAGAGAATCGAGTACAAGGTCATCAACATGTGCCGGTGTATTAGACTTGAGGGCTGTAAAGTAATAGTTGGCGGTGCAGACATGGCTGTATGCCGCGGGGATGTTACTTGCAAAGCACTATAGTCATGTTATTAAACCCGCGTAGTAGATAAGTTGATCTACTGGCCCTTTTCGGCCGGGCTTTCAGCTCAAGCACCATCTTACATACCTCAAAGTAGGCCATGAGAACTAAGACGGCTGATAAAACCTCTAATTGTTTCTCGGCCTCATCTAGCTGACTTGACAATTCCTGCAGTGCTTGGGTGTATCCCTGGACGGCAATGACTTTGGTGTCCAGCCCGCGGGCCTGATCGTTCTCGCCAAGCATGGAAATCATGAGAGCGGCACGATGCATACAGCCCAGAGCCAGCAACCCTCTTTGGGCATACTCGAGACACCAGGCCTCGTCACAGAGACGATCCCTCCAGAATGGCAAGTGGTCAGCCGGGAACAGCATCGGCAATGTCCGGAAGAAGAACTGGTGATACGCCAAGACCTCCCTGGAAGCAGCACAGGGGCGCTGTGACAGCCGCGGATTGCTTGGCAGGCCAACCAGGGGCAGGCCATCATGGCGGAATTGAGGCCGGGGCAAGATGCAGGCGGCGGGATGAGTGGACGGAGCGGAAGCCGGGCCGGACGGCGGCCCGGACGGGGTGGAACCCGGAGGGCCCTGGGGCGAGGAGTGAAGGCGGTCTGAGCGGACATCGTCATCCTCGACGTCTGCCGGCGAGCTCTGCTGCGACTGGGACGCGCGCGGCGGCATGCGCACGTCGATGTGCCGCTTGGGCGCGTATCCCGCACACTCGACATTGGCAATGGTGCAGCGGTTGCAGGCCGGCTTCCGCTCGTCGCACTTGACGCGCCGGGCCCGACACGTGAGGCAGCCAGTGCGCGTGCGTCTCTTAATCTCGCTCATGGTTTTGAGAGGCTCAGCTCAGCTCAGACAAGGTTCTCCTTGATTCGTTGCGCCTCCCAATCCTTCCGTCAGGGCGAGGATGTTTTGCTCGAGCGAAGCGAGCTAAGCGTCAGCCCAGCCTTACGGAGTCGCGGAGTCGTGGAGCGCTTGTGTTCATTAGGTAATTTTGGAGACGTTCCAGCACCTGGATTAGAATGGGGAATGCGGGGAGTTGTCATATCTTTGCGAGTGTGCCGTGCTTAGACGATATAGCCGAAGCTGCCGAGGCCGTAAGATCTCTCTCCGTGTACGGAGTGGATGGAGAACCCTGAATGCTCCTCTGCAAACTCCGAGTCCTATAGCAAACTCTTTGGTACAATGCTTGCTTTAGTTGACCGAGTTGCTTGGATAGAGGCGAGATTACCGAGCGCCTCTTCTCCGCATTTCCTCATGTGGTAATTTTAGTGTAGCTCTATGTCTAGATCCGTATTCATTGTTGCTGTATAACTACAAGCTGTTTGGCCCCCCCTGACGACTTGGAGAAAAGATAACATCCATTTAAGCCACCAGGCGCTATCTGATCTCTATCTGTTATAAATCTTTCGTATCTGATTAAGCCACAGCGAAGCCTTTATAAGCCCGTACCTTGCCGTGCAATGTCTCACTCTCAGATACAAACGGAAAACCGAGAACTACCCTTGAACCAGCCTGAAAACTGGCAAGTCAAGTTCCCTCGGTACATGGTGGAACTTCCTGAACATGTCCACGATGTAAATGTTTCTTATATTGGTATTCAACCCCGATATGAAGAGAATCCTGCAAGGGGATTGCATACCGAACTGAATGCTCACGTTACCTCTGCCGCTCAGAGAACGGTCGCCGCGAAAGTCGAGGAATGGATTCGACAGGGAGCTGGAGAACTGTCACCGATTTTATGGGAGAAGATATACGTGGAGGCTGGTTATGATGCTCCGGACACAGAAATATACATTCTTTATTGGATCGATAAAGACATCGCCAGGGCTGCCAACAAGAGCTTGAACCTGCAACAACTTCATAAAACACTGACTCCCTCTGATCAAGAAGTAGTCGGACTATGGAGGGAGTCATTCACAGTTCCCAAACAGAGATTCGAAACAGTATATTCTGGAAACGATTATCAGCCGGGTATCGCTTCCCTGGAGGGCGCACACCAAGTCGGCCACAAATTCACCGGCTACTGGGGAGCAGCGCGCGATAGATTTCCAGCATCATCGCACGATCCTTTCGAACCAGAGTATAAACTCTGCCCTCCAAACTTCGAGAAAGATAGCAAAGGCCGCGTCATTGAGGGAGAAAACAAGGTGTCCGTCCTTCATATCCGGTCTGGCCAATATTGGGAGCGGTGCAAAGACGACGAGAGAGAAGCATACGAAAGCACCCTTGAGCCAGTATTAAGAGCTGGGATGACTTATTTGGAGGAAAATCCCGCGGAATCAGGGGATATCGGGCTGCGATTTTCTCGGAATATGACCACAAATCGGCTGCTCCAGGCAGAAGAGGCACAACAGATGGCTACATTGAACGGTATTGGGAGTACAGTGGTGAACGGACTGACAAACCTTGTCAAAAATTATGCTGGGTATCTGAATGGGACTAATGGTACAAATGGCATACACAAGGGAAATGCAACAAATGGAACAAACGGTACGAACGGAGTCCGTAATACGAATGGTTCCAATGGCGCCAACGGCGTACACGAGACTAACGGAGCAAATGGAGCGCACGAGGCGCATAGCTCGAATCGCTCGAATAGCTCGAATAGCTCGAGCAGCACAAACGCCACAAATGTCAATGGCTCCAATAGTGTCTCCAAAGCAGACAAATTCGGCCTCCTCGTGACAACGGAGCGACGAAGGCGCGAGACTTGCAGCAGTGGCTTCTTCCGATCGTTGAAAGACATTGAGGCGTGGGCTTCTAAGCACAAGTCGCACCATAAAATCTTCCACGGAGCGCATTCACATTCTCAGCAGTTTGGCAAGGAGAAGTTCAAGATGCGCACGTGGCACGAGGTTTCGGCTTTGAAGCCGGGTGAGGTGACGTTTGAGTACATCAATTGTTATCCAAGGACGGGATTGATTCCTTTTTTCGAAGTGTGAGTTGAATTTTGGGGTTAATAGATGAGTGGATTTGAGCATTGAAGCTGTAGCATAGCAATGGAAGCATAGCATAGGATATATTTATTTTTATGGATTGATCCGCCATATTTTTGTGATAATGTGATACACATGCATTATTCAAGTCGATCTCAAGAGAACTTCCTGGGTGCATGTAATTGGCTTCTCTATCAATAAGCTTAATGTTTGTATGGGATGTGTATCTTAAAAAAACTGTATCTAGAGATTAATGCATCATAATGACGCAGCAAGCGATGAAGCGGGTATGTTGCATGTTGAACTACGATCAAAGATTTTATGAAGCACTCACGTTGACAAGTGCTGCTCACCCATGCAATTCAGATGTCATTATATGGGAATAATTAATGTAGTAGTAAATGAAGCCGAATATTATTATTCTCTATCCCATCTATAAAACTTGAAGACTTATGAAATCACGCCTTTCGCTATGCATCGTATCTTAATCCCTATTCTCCATTTTACTGCTGAGTGGGCAGCAGAACAACTCTGTATTGCACCTTGCCCGCCTCAAGGCGCTCAAATGCCTTGTTAATACCATCCTCCGACATCTCGAATCTCTCAATAACAGGCTTAATCTTGTGCAGAGCAGCAAACTCCAACATCTTGCGGTGGATATGGCGAGAAGCGACAAGAGAGCCGTGGATGGTGATACCGCTCATGATGAGGGGCATATAAGGAATCTCCAGGTTGTCAGAAGAGACAGAAAGAGGATAGATGCGGGCGCGAGTGGAGAGCATAGGCAGGATCTTGTCCCACGAAGGCTGGGCGGAAGTGGTCACCAAGAGGCGCGAAATCTTCCAGTCACCGAGCTGCTGATCAACGTTGCCGTTGTTCATGGCGACAAATCTGTGCGCACCGAGCTTGGTAGCGTCGTTCTTCTTGCTATCGGAGCCGGAAAGGACGACAACACGGCAACCAAGCTTGGCTGAAAACTGGATAGCAATGTGGCCAAGGCCACCGACGCCCATGATGCCGACAGTGTCGTTGGAGTCGACATCGTGCAGAGCAGTGAAGACGGTAGCACCGGCGCACTGAAGGGGAGCGGCATCCTCGTCGCTCATATCATCGGGAATGGGGTGGAGGAAGGCCTCTCGCACGAGAGCGTGAGAAGCAAAGCTGCCGCGATTCACGGCGTCTGCGTCACCGTAGATAACACGCTCTTTGCAGAAGATATCCTGGCCCTGAAGACAGTCGAGACAGTGGCCACAGTTGTCGGTCTGGTATCCCCAGCCTACTCGGTCACCTTTCTTGAGATAGGTGACACCGGGGCCAGTTTCTTCAACAACACCAACACCTTCGTGACCCAAAGCGTTTTCACCATTTTTCTAGAGACAGCTGTGTTAGTATTCGTCGGGGATTGAAGTCTTGCATCTGGGGTTGAAGTCACTTACATAGTGCACATCAGTGAAGCACATTCCTGAGGCAGTGATTCTCAGAAACACCTGGTCGCCAGTGAGCTGCTCAGGCTTGGTCGCATTGTTGGGCTTGACGTGTCCGTCCTTGGCGCCAGTGTAGATGGTAAAGGAAGTCATTGTGGTTGTTGTGATTTTTGTGAGTTGGCGAAAATGTGATTGTTGTGAATTGGTGCAGAGATGGTTATTGGTGTAAGTGGTGGTTGTTGTTGGTCAATTAATTAATAGATTATGAGTGAGAATGTAGCTGTTTAAAATGCTGTGAATTATGTGTTCAAGAAGCTGGATGCTGTTGTTTATTTGTTGTGTGTCTGAATGATGCAAAACGGTTTCACAGCTCCTCATCCAAGACTTATATACCTGACGTTTCACCAATTTCATCCCGTTTTCATCATCATCAACCCCCTTACATCATGGCGGAAGTTCCCATGCCAATAGTCAGCGACGCCTACAGGAAGCCCCCAAACTTTAGCAAATCCCGAGGCCCCATCAGTGGTCCGCTCCGCTCGCATGCTTCGCTTGGATCGGCCGATTGGGCGTGTCTGACCCGCTGGAAGCGCCGTCATTCGATTGACTTCGGCTAGAATGGCGATCGAATCCCTCCGGTCGCCCAGCTTGAGAGCAACGCTGCGGCAGTTGTTTGTTTACCAATTTGCTCCTGGAAAAGGGCTTGCATTTGGGGAAATCGAAAAGGGAGCTGGTCGGAGTTTAGAATGGATTGAAATCAGCGTATAGCAGTTGCAGTTGGTTATGGCTCTTTGCGTCCTACGTCCGCACTTTACATGCTGTATTTTCTGTTGTGACCAACACATGATTCCGCCCAGGTAGATACATGTGCTTTGCTGCGATGAAAAAAGACTCTTCATTTCCTAGTTTCACCCGATTAAAATTCAATACAACTATTTTTGGTATAATTGATTTCTAATGTCCAATGCTTCAAAAATGTTGAGACAAAATTGAAGCGAAGCAGATCAACAATCAACTGCCCAAATGCGGCCTGGAGAAATCCCGGCATGACGACACGCAACTTGGTCGGAAGTTTCCGTTCGGCCGTGAAGCGGATTTTCCTCTTGCTTAGTGAGTCTGCTTAGTGAGCGAACACAATTGGAATGGTACGATTCCAGATTCCAGTTGGATGACGAACCTGTCAGATTCGATAAATGATGAAAAGTTTTAGGCGCGGCAAGATTGTCTTGATTGTGTTAGTCGCACCTTCATGGATGTTTTGACAGGTTCTAGAAGCTGCGCTAACATCAGCGGCACTGCCTCCCACGTGTAGCAAAACTTTGGACTCTCGAGACAAGATGACATGACGCCATGCAACTTTCAATCCGTCCAACTTGTTCCAGAATTGATACATGATATTCACCTAGGTAATGAAAATGCTATCTTAGATCTGAATATTATTTCTCCGGCAGCGTCTCCTTGCTGAGAGCCTCCAGCCCCTGCTGCAAATCCCGTGTCAAATCCTCCAACGCTTCAACACCAACGCTCAGTCTAACCAGCCTCTGGTCAATGCTAGTGTTCGTCATGGCTCGCCATTCTATCAAACTTTCAACACCCCCGAGACTGGTTGCATGCTGAAAAAAGACGAAGCTTTCTTGGCAGTCGTTTTGCTAGAGTTGCATCCTTTAAGGTCATAGAGAAAACAGGACCATAGCCATTGGGTATCTGTTTCCGCAGCCAGCTGTCCTCCTCCATTGCCTCGGCTTGTAAGCTTGCATGATGAACTTGCTCGACCACTCTATGCACTGCCGTGGATGAATCCTGAAGCTGGTCATGAAGCCAAGATACTAGTGCTATTGCCGTAGCACTTTGTCTTGTAACTCGAAGGTCAAGGGTTCGAAGAGATCGCATTCCAAGCCAGCTTTCCATATTACCTGCGACTGAGCCCAGATAGACACGGTCACTATGCAGCTTCAACAGAAAGTCGTGCTTGGGATTTACAGCCAAGATACCACACAACATATCAGAATGCCCTCCAAAATACTTGGTGCCGCTGTGAAGAATAATATCCGCGCCAAAGTTAAATGGGTTCTGAAGCGGCGGAGGCCCAAACGTAGCATCGACAGTCAAAAATGCCCCCGCCTTGTGTGCCTTGTCAGCATAATGTTGTAGATTAATGGCTTCTCCAGTCGGATTAAGCGGCGTCTCAACATGAATTATATCGCCAGGCTGTAGTTCAGAGGCATCGCAGTCGAGAGGCAATGCCTCCAGACCAGTCATACGAGAGACCATTTTGATAACACCATGACAGCCATGGTATCCCTCGCCAATAGCAATGCGACGAGGATTTAAGAGGTCGAGAATTGCGTGAAAAGCCGCCAAGCCAGACGAGTAAGTGAGAGCTGGCCCACCCAATATGGAAGTCAAGACGGCTTCGAAGCGAACCATGCTGGGGCTTGTGTAGCGAGCGTAGGCATGAGACCCGAGAGCCCTTTCAGGATCGAGATCTTTGAACGGAACAAGTTCATATAGATCATCTGCGAAGCGATATGTTGTGCTTGTGTGCAGCGCGGGAGCCACTGCAGAGTGACTGTTGTTGAAACTCTTTGTTGGATCGATTGACACAATTGGTATGCCGCTCCCATCTGTGAAGACCGGAGATATACGTGTTCTATTCTTAAATGATTAAGGTCGGAGGTCTCATGTTAATTGACGCCATGTTAATCTTTATTGCCTCATACAGCCGGATACATCAACGCATCACTTTGCCTCCATGCGTAGACACAGCTTAATGAAGGTGTAATTCGCCTGTATCGCTTATCTCGTCTATATTTGTCCAGATCCGTATGTATGGGCTGTTCTGGAAGCTTTGTCTCTCCTTACCCTATACGCCTGAATCCATGTAGTTGGCTTTTGTTGAATGGAGGCTTTAGTGCATAGTCGAAACAGTGACATAATGTGTCCGTTTGCTTTGAGAAGATAATCATGGTCATGTAGGGGGTTGTGCTTGGTAAAATACATGTGGCCGCTTTCTTTCAGACGAGAAGGAATTTAACTGTATATTGGAACCGATAGTACTTGCCCCAACGCTCCTCGGGATTAGGTACTATCTATATATACCTGAGTGACTTGTAAACTGGCACCCAGGAAAGTGGACGAGGCAGGTCATCATCCAATATCGTCAGGGAACGTCAGTGCCGTATCATGTTTTCTGGCAACCAAGGGCAAAAAAGAAGGAAGGTTGTTACACAAATGAGCAAGAACGCTGAGGTGTATCACTCTTAATCTTTATTTTTATTTGCCAACGTATTCGGTGTCCATCTATTCCTATGGTATTGGATTGGACAAAGCTAACTGAATTAAAGAGGGTAGCTATTTAGGATGAAACATACCGCCAACGAGATACAAAAAGTGTTGATTTAGCAACACTTTCACTACCAAGAAGCTGGTTTCTCAACTGTCTACCATGACAACCACGGGCATTTGCTATTCACCTACTTAATTTGGGACAAGAGATACTAAAGAGTCAACCCGACCTTCCCAAATCAAATTTCAGAGGGCTGAGCCACACGAACAAGAGAAGGGTATGTATAGATATTTCTAATTTATCACACATAAAAGTTGAAGTTTATGTGAATGAATTATCAGACATTAAATTTCCCAGCCTTGAAGTTTGTTGCACTAGATCTGAACTGTATCTATACGGGTAAGTTGCTCTTGCTCGGATTTTTGGCGCCAAAAGTTTAAAGCTCCAGCTTGTAGATAGGGGCTATGTTTAAGATTAGGATAATAAGGCTGGTTAAACTGTGATGGCAGGTTCAGCAAAAGACTAAGCGCGCCCTATGGTGCAAACTTCAGAATTACTTCTGGGCTCAAATTAGCAGGAACAGCCGATCAATGAGGCTTTGAGAGATTCAGGCCACGTCACGGATAGAAACATATTAATCTGTTCAGATACAAAAGGCAGCGATAATCCCAGGTTACGAATTGTTTGAAAGAGCCGGCTAATACATCCTTCAACCCTTTCTATCCCACCTGCCAATCTTTTGCAATATGGCAAACACTCCGGCAACAGCTTCTTCTCCGGCGATAACACGGTTCGATTCCACTGAGAAAGCCCTGTGTTTACCCGAGATCCTCGACTTAATATTTTCATTCTGTTTGGATGCAAACGACTTGGGTACCTTGTCCAAAGCTGTCCAAGTAAATCGGTTATGGTTTGAGTGCGGGACGGAAAAGTTATGGACAAGTACAAAAGCTACGCCCAACCTTCTACGAGTGCCAGGGGACCGGCAACAAATATATGCCTCCAAGATTTTTACCATTTCTTTTGATTACACCATTGCGAGAAGATATTACGACGCATTCAAAGACCTCGAATTCCGCCGATTGCGGGAGCTGGACATTTTTAGCTATGGTCTAGATGTCAGAGAGATGGAGCTATACTGCGCGCCATTGCTGCAAAAAGTCAAGTTTGATGGTGTATTTATCCAAATTTCTACGCTTGGCTGCTTGCGCAATTGTCGGGAACTAAAGTCGATACAACTTCGTGTGTGGAGAGGACTCACGCCCCAACTTGTTTTGGATGTTTTGAAGCACCTACCATTGTTGCAAGAGGCCAATCTCTCTCATGGGCCAGTAGGCCACACTATCATCGGCGCTATAAGCGGCGATCTTCTTCTTCACTTGGCACAAAGCAAGTGTGTGACCAACTTGAAACTTCCATGGAGCTGGTCAGCTTCTGCGGTAGAACAGGTTGCAATCGCAAAAGATTATATGGGATTTACGTCCTTTCCCGTACTTGAATCTCTACATTTGGTTGCTACAGCAGCGGCCATCGAAGGGGCTGTACCTCTATTGAGAAATCTTACTTCGCTTAACCTATTGCTGGAAGATTCGGATTATGGTGCGGTATGGCACATCACTGGCTTGACTGCCTTGACATTTTTATCGTTGACGTTCAGAAAAACCATCAAAATTTCGGCAGCAGCAATAACGGCATTGAGTGCTCTTTCAAAGCTTCGAACTCTTATCATGAAGCCTAAGCAGCGTAGCTCTAATGATACTCCCATCGTTATAGAGACGGATTTCTCGAACGATGACTGTGAGATAGTTGCTTCTCATTGGCCAGACCTTCGTCACTTGTCACTGCAACTGGTATGTGCCAAACTGTCTACCAAGGGTCTATTATCTCTTGGTCGTCATTGTCGGAGCTTGGACTTTTGCGAGACCAGTCAGGACATCAATCTTGACGACTTATTTTCAGATGACTGTAATGGCGACGCCTTATTTCCACAGCTTAGGACGTTACATTTTACCCAGACAGTGGACGGTCGAAGAGATATTCCCAGGTACGTTTTGATGTATAGACACTTTACCTATCCTCATCATACATGTACCTACATCCATCTGAGTTGTTGGAATTGAACACATGACTAACGTGAGACTTCAGCAATCCTAGTATCCTCGAGACTGTGCTCTTACTTGAATGCAGGTTCCCTATGCTCAAGGAATTACATCTCTCATGGGGCATGGCTAGATGGCGCACGTACTACCACCTGGTTTTTTATATATGGAGAGAGAGGAAATGGAAACGGAGAATCCGTAGTCATTTGCTGCGAGATATTTGGCAAATACAGATACTCGATATTGATGAATATACACGTATGTAGTATTCGGAACATTGATGCGCTCCACGGATAAATGTACCATCTTCCTCTACCAAGGTGTGATATCAAAGATATGTACCTTGGCCAGAGAAGTAGCACCAAAGGAATAGATGTCATCTTCTTATACGTTCTTCTTATATGTTATTTACTGGGTACATATAGTAATGCCAGGACGTTGCCATTGACACCACATAGCCTAGAAGTAAAAGACGGGATCAATGCTAATAAAGGGCGGGCACATAAAATACATGCACTGAAGCTACCCCTGGCCCTGACAGGTTCCCATAGCGCCTTATCCGCTGTAAATCCCCTAATGCCCCCTCTAATCATCGCCGATAGGTTCCCGCTCCTGGCGCCACAAAAGGGCCCGTGCTTATCGTGATTGTACCCCAGCTTACTGTACCGGAATGTCTCTGCTGCGCCCCAATCCGGGGGAACATGCGCGCAACTCCGTGCGACTCGACTTGACGCTCAACATCCCCAACCTCTTTCTCTCGCACCGCCTTTTAACGCGCCCTTCGCCCTCAACTCTCTCCTCTCCTCCTTTTTCCTTCGTTCTCGTCGCAACCATGACACGGCGCGTGCCTTCTTCTCTGTCCCTCCGACAACAAGCGCCTGCTCAGGCCCAGTCCAGCATCTCCGCGCAGTCCTCCGCTTCCTCCTCGTTTGCCCCGATCCCGGCCTCGGCTTCGGCTCACCTTCAGCAAGCTGCCTCTCCCCTGACCTCATCGAAGCACTTTGTTCTCGCAGACATGGACGGTCGCCCGCCTCTCGACAACCGCGCTTGCATGAACTGCATCGCTAAGCTTTCTGCGAGCGAGGTCAGCCAGGTCAACTGGCACGTAGACGAGGAGAACAAGTGCAAGCTGTGCGCCGTGAGGGACCTCAAGCCCGAGGCCTTCACCAAGCCTTTTCTCGACTTCCTGCGCGAGAACCCGACTGTCTTCCATACCGTCGACTACTTCAAGACCAAGCTGCGCCAGTCTGGCTACGTAGAGGTATGCGCTCGTGACACCTCCTCCTCCAACCCCCGTAATACAAGATCACATGCTGACAAACTCCTAGCTCCCCGCGCGCGACTCCTGGTCTGGCAAGATCCAGCCCGGCGGCAAGTACTGGGTCACTCGCAATGGCAGCTCCATCATCGCTTTCGCCGTCGGCAAGTCCTACAAGCCCGGCAACGGTGTTGGCATGATTGCCGGCCACATCGACGCCCTGACAGCCCGACTCAAGCCCGTGAGCAAGAAGCCAACCACGGCCGGCTACGTCCAGCTCGGCGTTGCCCCCTACGCCGGCGCCCTGAACCAGACCTGGTGGGATCGAGACCTGAGCATCGGCGGCCGAGTCATTGTGCGCGATGAGAAGACGGGCAAGACCTCCAGCAAGCTCGTCCAGCTGGACTGGCCTATTGCCAAGATCCCCACGCTGGCGCCGCACTTTGGTGTTGGCATGATGGGCCAGAACAACCCGGAGACGCAGGCTGTCCCCATCATTGGACTGGACAGCTCCGATGGCTCCAGCGCCGAGCTGCTTGGCTCTGTCGGCGCCTTTGTCAACACTCAGCCCCCGAAGCTGGTCAAGCTCATCTCGAAGCAGCTTGGCATCACCTCCTACGACTCCATTGTCAACTGGGAGCTTGAGCTTTTCGACTCCCAGCCGGCCTCCGTCTTCGGTCTGGACAAGGAGTTCATCACCGCTGGAAGAATCGACGACAAGCTGTGCTCGTGGTCCGCTCTCCTGGGTCTTCTCCACTCCACGGAGCGAGACGAGGACAGCTACATCAAGCTGGTGGCCCTGTTCGACGACGAAGAGGTCGGCTCTCTACTGAGACAGGGTGCCCGTGGTAACTTCCTGCCCTCCACGGTCGAGCGCGCCGTCGAGGCCCTCAACCCCGACACCTACGGCCCTGGTCTCATCGGCCAGACCTTCGCCAAGTCCTTCCTCCTGTCCGCTGACGTTTCTCACGCCGGCAACCCCAACTTCATTGGCAACTACCTCGCCGAGCACATCCCCAAGCTCAATGTCGGCCTCGTCGTCTGCGGCGACAGCAACGCCCACATGACCACCGACGCCGTCTCATCTGCTATCCTCCACCGCGTTGCCAACCTGTGCGGCGCTCAGCTGCAGGACTTCCAGATCCGAAACGACTCCCGCAGCGGTGGCACCGTCGGCCCCATGCTGTCGAGTGCAATGGGTGTGCGTGCCGCCGATGCTGGCTTGCCTCAGCTCAGCATGCACTCGATCCGTGCTACGACAGGTGCCCTGGACCCTGGCTTGGGCGTGCAGTTCTTCAAGGGCTTCCTCGACTTCTGGGAGCAGGTTGATGGCGAATGGGAGTAATGGTAAAGGAGATAGATATAAGTAATGTTAGATATGTACAGACTAGATCAGAGCATGTTTTGCATCAGGATGGGGGCTTAATATAGATGAGATTAGAATCATGTCACTCATGAGTTTAATACAGCAGATACACGCTGCTAATAGTAATTGACTCCAAACAATGTGATTCAACGCTATGCTGTGTCTCCACCCTACTACACATTACTATTTTAATAGATGTCATCTCGAATCTAACTTTTCTCCCTTTTCGTCATCATGTAGATCGTCCCAGCTACTATGTCACCAATTTTTCCCATCCAATCTATTCCGTCGTTGAATATGCGTACCCCAATTTGGCAACCAACATCTTTCCAGGAAATGTCACCTTAATATAGAAGCATATCCAACCCATTATCCGCGCCTGGTATATTGCAATTCGTTCATTCCATCCATCCATCCGCCCATCCATCCATGTACACCATGTAATCATTATGACAACAAACAGTCATCCGCAAAAAAAGTCTTCAATCGTGATCGAAGCAATAAACATTAAGCTGCGTTCCCACTATTCTGGGGTCGCATTTCCGACAAGCTGCCGGCATCATCTTCGTCATCGTCATCGTCATCGTCAAAATCGTCGCTTTGACCAGCAACACCAGCCGCATCCCCAGTCCCGTCGGCAGGCTTCCGCTTCTTCTCGAAATCCTGCTTATGCGCCTCCGCCAAGATCTTAGAGAAGCTTCGGTGGATAGGAGGAGAAACAAAGTCGGCGCGGCGCCGAAGGCTTCCGCTCGGAGGGCCGGCAACGGCAGTGGAACTGCCAGAGTCGTAGAAGCTGGGGTGTTCGGCCGGCTGCGGCCGTGGTGGCTGCGGCTCTGCCTGACGCTCTTCTTCCGGTGATATTATCGGGCTTGATTCGGTGCTGGCGCGCTCCAGCAGGGGCTCGATGTGGTAGGGGAGAGGAACATCGCGAGAAGCCTTGTACTGCGCTACGTTGGCGCAGTGCTCGTTTTCTACACGTAGGAGCGACCATATGCCTCGGCGGAAAACTTCCATGAAGCTAACCATGAACGAGATAACAGTAGAATGCTGCGAATCGTGGCCGAAGATGGCATAGAAAATCCACGAGAATCTGAGTATAGGGTCGATAGTCATAATAACGTAATAGATCCAGCGGTGTTTCAAAGCAAGAATATCGCGGAGAGCGGTATGTCGGCTCTGGGGCTGAAGTAGAGAGAAATCCATAAAGAGATCCCAAATAGCTACCGTCATTTGTCAGTATAAGAAAGACTTGGCCTGGTAGATCGAAAACCGCTTACAAGTATATACACCGTTGATGGTTGAGAAGGTCACAAATAAAGCAAGGTTAGAGTGGCTCTGGTGAATTCGGTAAAGGGATAGACAAAGGTAAGACAATATGGTAGCGGTATATTTGCCGCAATTGACTAAATGTGGGAAAATGTTGCGCGTATCTTTGTAACGTCGAATACACTGGAGAAAGCGCCATATTGCCGGGAGCGTCGTCAAAAATCCGAGTAAGCGGGAGCTGGTCGAGTTGCACTGCCCGGGATTATTCCAATGATTGGCATACAAGCAAAAGAAAAGTTCTATGTTCTGTCAAGGATCTTAGCCAAGTTTTGCCCCATCATGGTTCAGCGACGAGGACCACTTACCGCCATCGAATATGTCAAAGAACAATACATGTCCCCAAGGAAAAAATCACGAAACTCCACGGGATAAAATCCAGACAAGAGAAGACGCCACTATCGCAGGGTTAGCATTGCCAGGCACGTAATTCTTCAACCAGAGGAGCCCAAGATACTAACATGTGAATATGCAAGCCACCTGCGGCTCTTATGTGCAAGCACAGGGGCAGGGAAGAGAATAATAACAACTGTTAGGCCAACCAGAAGAACAGGGTAATAAAGATACATAGCATCATCGCCATATCTGCTAAAGTTGGCCCACATAATAACTCCAAAAAGCAGAAGCAATGCCGAAGGGAATTCAGAGAGCTGACGCCAATCAAGCTGACTTCGCTGGTCAAATTCAAAAATAAAGGGGTAATTCACCCTGTTCCGCAGCCAAATGGAGCAGTTGATGCAGAAGAGAGAGAAGAGCATGAGCATAAGGAAATAGCCACCATATAGCTGTAACAGATAGCTTGTTTGGAGACTCAACGTCGGATCATTGTCATTTAGCAGTTGAGTGCCATAAACGAGGCCCTGGATGCTGAATACAGCCCCTGTGCCGATGAGGATGCCGTTAAGGAACGAACTACCAGACTCATCCTTGGGCTTCCTATGCAGCTTTCGCAACTTGCCAACCGCAAGCTTCTGGTTTCCACGCTCAAAATACCTCGCGTAGAGATCCTCGACAGATTTGATGTGACCTTCCAGAACATCGCTATTGACAAACCAAGCCTTTTTGACCTTTTCATTCATGTAGCGCATAGGAGGTCGAGCGTTGACAGCTTTGTCATATTTCTTATTCAGCTTTCGAAAGGCCGTACGGTTAAACATAGCATATGATTTGAGTAATTCTAGGCTGCGATAGAACTCCTGCATCGCCAGCTTCAACTTTCGCTTTGCCGTTCGATATGCCACTTCGTTATCTACAGGCCGCCGCACATAGTCCATGCGATCGTCCCGGGGCCTGCTCCCAGCTGCTAGATGCGGTGTTTGGGGCATGTTCTGGAAGCCTTTTGAATTTGGTCCGGGCGGGAAGATCTTATTCTTCAACGGATGTATCCAGGCATTTGCCTTGTCAGGGTTGCCTTCGCCAAACTGTTGATTCGAGGTCCCAGAAAGTGAGCGATTTGTCCTCTCGTTGTTTATTTCTTGAATTCGCCGGTTACGCATCTCATGAAGCTGTTCTCGCAGCATTACCAACCGCTGGCCGGCTCGATCCTCGTTCTTCTTGTAAAACGTCTCCACCTTTTCTAGCTCCGAGTCGAGGAATGAGTAAAACTGTTGTTCTCGCTCTCGAACAAGGTCAAGACTCTGGCGTGGAAGGCCTGTAATTCGGGCTGATTCCCTTGCGCTAGAAAAGATACGGCGGAGTCGATCATCGGCGCTGTCTGTTGGTACTAAAGTCGGTAGCGTCCCAGAGCTCAAGGGGCCCGACGAATTTGACCTGTGGAAATCGAAGCGAGCACTTTTCCTCCCAGGACTGAACGATTGTTTGGCACCAGGAGATGATGATGTTGTATAAATAGCGGGGGCAGGGAGCTCGAATTCGTCGTCGTCGCCATCACCTTGGTTGTCACTCTGCTTGCCGTTTTGGTCCTTGTCCTGGCTATCCTGTTGGTCTTCGTCATCACCGTTTTGGAGACGGCGTGATAGTTGCTGAGGGTCCGCAGGGGGTGTGGGCACAAAGCTTCCATACCCCAGACTGTTACCATTGCTGTTCAATGCCTCATCTTCCGTCTGCTTTGCGATGGCGACCGGTTCTGATTGGCCATGCCATCTCGAGCTTCTAGGAGCATCATCAGAGGGCCGAGAGGTTTCGAAACGAGAAGACGGTTTGGGAGAAGGCTCCGTAGGTAGCCCTGCTATTGAGAAAAAGGTCGGGGTGCGGCGTGAACTAAGAAGTCGAGGCGTAGAGCTGGAAGTTCTCTGGATGGCAGAGGCGACAGCTTTGACGTATTTCTTGCCCGCCTTGTAATTGAGATACTTGATTCGCCATTCTGTATGGTTGGTAACACAAGAGAGGAAAAAGTTAGCAATCTGATATCTGATGGTTGCACAACCAAGCTCTTTTTTCCCCCTTTGTTCTTCTTTTTCCCCTTTTGCCGTTGGTGGCAACTCCCAACAGCTACAAGAACAAAGGGCCGAAGACAAAGAAAACCAGTGAGAAAACAGTAACAGCCAATCACAAGACCAAAGACAAAAGCAAATGTTCAGCTCTTACCAGGAACCGCCTCGCGCTCAAGCTCCTTTGCGAACTTCATGGTGTTGCGCAGAGCCCTACCTTGTGCTGACCGGGGTTCGTCTGCACCGACGAGTGTGCACAGGTCTCTCTTCCAGGTCCAGGCGCAGGGGCGACATAAAAGTGCACTCGCAATTCGTCGATCGAAGCCCTTGCTTCTGGTGACTATGTCTCAGCGGTACAAGCTCCAGGCACAGGAATGAGATGGGATTGGGATGGACCTGTGAGAATCCGCCGTGGAGACACGTGCGAAGCCGCTGTCTTGGAGGTTTGTTAGCGGCCCGCTTTTTTCCAGCAGGTATCCCTGACGTCAAGACGCTAAAAAGCGATGAGAACAAAATGACTGCACGTAGCGAATTGTCTCAGTAAGGTAGCTGCTGTACTTGAACTGCTCTATTGTTTCTGTTTTGTTTCAGCCTGTCTCTGATATTGAACTCCCGCTGAATGTTGTTGCGGTTCGCTCAACTTACTCAACCTACCTGCTTATATATGAAAGAGACCCTTTCTTTTCTGCTGCATCAAAGAGCGGTGGACACAAAACGCCGGTTTATTACGAAGATGACCCCCTTGCTTTGATCTTATTACCACATGGCGGTTGTTCCCGAGCGCCACCGCTTCTCCATCTCCTTTCAGCTTCAGCTTCGGGTTCAGCTTCGGGTGCAGCTAAACAAACACCACATATGCATTGAACAGATTTTGTGTTGAAAATTTTGGCTTCAAAGTCGTTCTTTCTTGAACGGATGCGACGCAGTGAGAGCGTTTGTTTGACGATGTTCGGCTTCTGTGATTCTCGCATCAGGTATATATACCCATTGGGATCGAGGCATCATGAAGATAGTATACATAGATCACATTCCAGTCAGTACCACGAAACAAGTATCAGCCATCACAGGATTAGAGCCCGAGAAAGAAACAGCCCCCAAGTAAAGGTTACCCCGAAGCGACAGAAGCAACATGTGTCACTACCATCACCAATATCACTTTTGTCCATGCAGAAATGCAAACTGCAAGACACCCAGTGGCGTATGCTGCAAAGACTTCCCACCGTCCAAGAGCCTTGCTCAAGGTCTTAAAGGTCATTTCCTCGATAAGTGTACTGTCGATGACGGTATGTGCGATGCTTGGGAGTATGAACAAACGAATCCCGGAACACCATTCGGTAAACAGCATTGCCCAAAATTTGTCGGCAGGGATAAGCTGAAGGTTGTTGAACTGTGTAAGCAGTGTCGAAAGGATTGTGCTGGTAAGCAGACTTGATGATCAAAACGAGATGTCGAGGGCCTAGCTCGAGGAAGTATCTGATCAGCAGTTGAATCAGATCTAAGTTTATGGAAGGGAAGTTTGCGTATGGAAGGGGTGTTTGCGTCTTGGAGTTAATTCCTTGTCTTTTTTGGGAATCACATATTGGTGTCAGGAACTACTAAGGTTGGATGAAGGAGTATACCCATGGGATGGAGGAGTTTAGGAGAAGTGACAGGTAGCTTTTAATAAATCTTTGTCTATCCAATCAAGTATCTAGCAGCATCACGGTGGATGAACGCCCTGTCATGACAGAGCCCCGGCAACGAACCACTACATAAAGTATCGAACGCTTACTCGTATCAACGGTCATGCAATGCAGAGTGCCTAAACCATCGTTCGATTGCCAATCTGGCAGCTGTCAATTGGATAAAAGTCGATTACGTCAATGCATGGTAAACCGGCCGCGTAACCCATGGAGAAGGGAGAAGGGAGAAGGGAGAAGGGGGGAGAGAAATGGGAAAATATCCCGTTGCAGCGCATTGCGGAGAAGACATGGCAGCTATCACACGAATAACAGGGAAATCGTGCATTAGCGACGGAGTTGCGAGCTTAGCTACATGAAGACCGAGGCACCGCATCCTGAAGTAGCAATTGGTGCTAACCTTGTGTGATGGAGCATTAATCTTTTACACCGTACCTGTAATTCAAGGTACCTTCAATAGTAGCATTAGAGCCATCAGCCCAGAGACTGCGTGAGGTTCAAGTGTTGGAAGTGATGGAATAGTACCTACGCAAAGGTAAGCCTTTTTTATGTACCCAACTTACTGCCACTGCTTTTTGCTACTACCGGATGATTCTATCCATTACTTTATTCCAGTGTCTATTACTATCGCTACACTTTCTATTACATCCCATGTTGAAACTTCAATAACAGATGGGATTTTCTGTTGGATATGTACCTGCAGATCCCGGGAAATATACTGTTCTTGGCAAGACATGCCTAATACATATACTGTCTTGGCAAGCTTGGATTGGTAGCACAGCTTCTAGCATGTGAACACGAGAGCATCAATGTTTATACGGCATGTCGTACGTTGATGTATTTGTTCCCGCCTTTGTGTGTGTGTTTGAGCTCGAGACAAAAAAGATTCAGCCCCACTGGTGTGAGATTTACCCCCGCGATTTTGGAGCTCGGAGCCATCTCCACTCTCCCAGTGTCTTACTGGGGGCTCTCCGCGAGGAATGGAATGGGCACGGCGCCAGGCAATGGCTGGGCTGCAATTGGCCTGGAATTTAGTTTTTGAAGAACCTTGAAGTCATCTCGACCGAGTTATCGATAGAAGGCGGCCCGTGTGATCTCACTGCGGGAAATGGTTCGCTCGCCTTGCCCGAAGGGCTGCCGTAAATGCTCCGTAGTAAAAAGCATCACGCCGTGGTCGAGAAGTTTAATGAGATCTGACTGTGCTGCAGAATTGTATTGATAGGTACGGAGTACAGTAAGACTGCCTGCCCGTCCCAATCAGCAGACGTTTGCGCTAATCTGCAGGTGAGAACCGGGAGACGGAAGACAAGAGATCCAGGCACGCCGATTGCTGGATACAAGAGCCGATGCTATGCCCTTCGGACAGGGCAGGACGGTAGCATTGCCTGAAGATTTGCGTTCACCGTGCTCTTCATTCCCGGCGATGCCGGTGACATCAGCGGTGGGTAGCTGCACGGCGCTCCACTGAAGAAAATGCTGGAACCACAATAACGGACGACTCCTTGGCAAGGCAGATTTTGCACCCTGATGGGCTGCTACGTAGCAACCAAGGCGTTTTTTGAGGGGGAGGACGTTTGTTTCGCTTCAAGCTGGGAGATTGAAACGCGGTCGATGGCCTTTAATCAGAAACCCCCCTTGGCCGGCGTATGAAACGGAGAGCATGGGAGAGTTGTGCCTAATCGGGAAAGCTGTTTGGTATCAATTGATGATTTTATTTTAAAATTTCAAGGTCTTTTGGGGAAAACGTGGCATGCGACGGAGCTCGAAACATGACAGCGCTGGACGAAGCGTGGAGGCCAATTTACTTGAGCCGCCCTGACATGATGTTTAATTGTACGTCTATGTAAATGAACTTTCAATACTTGGACTTCAAATTGCCTTAGAGGTATTGTATATTAGTAAAAGCGCGAAGAACCATCCACGGCATCAATCCCACCTAGCACATGCGCTCCGTAGCGAGTGCTACGCTCTGCTCTGTGCATCATTCATCATCGTCATCATCGACGCCGGAGCCTTATGGCCTAGAACCCCCCCTGTCCACTTTCTTCTCCCCTCTACTCCATTCAAGCTGGCAATTGTCCCATCAAGTCGATGCCAAATTCAAATTCCCACTAATCCTCTAGGTAAGCTCAACACTAGTTGTGCCAGCGCTAAACACGCCATGTCGCAAGCGGGCCATCTCGCGCGTGGGCTGCAGATGTTTCTCACCACCGGGGCAGCTAGCGAGGGGGCCAGCCCCTCTGTGCTCAATCTCTTTTTTGCCTTTTTTTTCTTTGTGGTCGTTTTTTCAACGGTCCGCAAGTGGCCGAGAGGAATACGATACCCATGTACGAGGTACTCGCCGCGCTGGCGCTTCCTTGTTCGCTAGATCACCATGATCATCATCAATCCCTTCAGTGATCGCGATGTGGTTTAAAAGGTACCTTGATGTTCGGGCATCTTACGTCAAGCGTCGTCGAATGATTGTTTACTGTAAACGGCGTAGCAGCAGCAGTAGCCTACAGCAGTAGTACATGTAATTCAGGTGCATTCTCCACGCACGTGCAGGTACTTGCTCCGGCACTGGCACTCGGCCAGTTGCCTTCCAGGCCCTCCTGCAGCCCTCCCCCTCTCCAGGCCCTCTCCAGGCCCGCTAGCGCAATCCCCCCAACCACAGCTGGTTCAGCTGGCCAAAACCTGGCGGTTACCCGTCTGGTGCCATTCTGGGCTCTGCAGTGGGACTTGCAGCGCTAACCACTCAAGGCTCCACGCCAGGTCACATCAAATATCTCACCCTCCCTCCCACCTTTTTTCTTTACAATCCTCTTGGCCAATATCATTTCGTGCGGCTGGCCTCCTCTTGTCCGCGCCTCTTCTTCGACTATTCTCACGGGCATAGTCTTGCCTTATCATCCTTTTCTTCTTTGTTCGGTCAGAGCCTTGCGGTCGAGGGTATCGGCCGATTCGGAACTGTGGCGCGGAGACTGACTCGATCCGCGGACTGTCCCCCCGCTGAGAACTCAAAAACCACTTTTCTCCCTCCCTCCCGACAGACTCTTCCAAACAGCAAACCGGGGAGGGAACAGCGTGCCTCTCAGCTAGCCAGGCTACTGCTCGCCGAGCAGGAAAATGGACCCGGGCAACGTCTATAGCCATTCCCGCTCGAGGACAACCTCTTCCAACGTCTTTCCAGCGCAACCTCAGCATCCCCCGCCCATGCTTTTGTCGCACCAAATGTCGAGCCAGCAGTTCAATCGGCGATCGCCTTCAGTGAGCACCTTCAGCAACTCGAGCATACAACCGCCCGCCGCGTACCGAACGTCGTCCAATTCGGACCTGCGACGCTCCATCTCTAACCGCTCCTTCGGCCAGCCCCAGGCATCTGGCTATGTCGCTCTCTTGCGCAAACAAAAGGCAACGGTATGGTGCGATCGCGCTCAGTATGAGGACCCTCGGATACTCGCTCAGCAACGAGCTGCCAAGATGCGCGCCAACTTGGAGGTTAGCGGCGCTAACCGGGGATCTGGCTCAGCTGGTTCCTCGTCAGGTGGCCGCACAAGCACGGGCATAAGCGCAACCACAAAGGTCGCTGCCAAGATCCGGCATCACGGCAAGTTGCCCGTGGTTGGATATGCCAACGAAAACCACGTCGGTGTTGGAGGAGTACCCATGCGACTCAGCGCCACTGAAGTCGAGGGCGAGAGCAGCGAGGAGGAATTTGCTTCGAGTTCGCACCACCGCAGGACAGGCAGCAGTGGACGAAGCAGCATCGGTAGCAGCAGTCGCCGCAACGTCTCTTACAGGGCCTCTGGAGGCACTGTCACCGGAACTGGATCCCAAAGCGGCCGGCGATGGAGTCCCGGCGATACTCCAGAAAGGGCTGGAAGCTTGGTCGAGCAGCCAGAAGACACTATGCCAATTATTGACGACGCTGCCAGCGGAAGAGCTCAGAGCACGCACAGCGGCAGCAGCGCTGAGCGCGCAGACAATGTCGGCGAACTGGGGGCGGCCCCCAGACTTGCGAGCAAGTCCCTCATGCACTCTGCCCTAACGAGAGAAAAGAGCGTCAAGTCTCCCGAGGAGCTGAAGAGAAGGGGAAGTGTCGACGAGCGAACAGCCACCCTGACCTCCCAGCGCCTTTACATTGCCAACCCTGACTGAAAACTCTTTGTTTTCGACACCTACACATTCCGCATATACACCATTCCATTATTACGCGACGACGGACGACGCCATCTCAATTGCCTGCCATTCGTTATCTCCTAATCAACATCACCACCAACAACAACCACAAATTCACAATCGTTCATGTGCATTATCATTTTTTCTCTTCTCTCGTTGTTGTTCTATAGTTTTACTACCCGCATTGTTAGGCGTTTGGATATCTTGATATCACTTTGGGCATTGGAGGAGGGAAGTGCAGTCGCTAATAAGGACCTTTTTTACGCTTTATATTTTGTTTGTTTGTCTAATACACCTTCGCTTCTGGGATTAAGCTTGCTGGTTGAGCGAGACGGCTGAGACGGAGCCAAGCTGAGACGAGGCCGATAACGGGGCAGATGGGGGGAAATGGGAGAAAAAAGTACATTTGACGAGCCCGAGAAAGGCCAGTTGAAAGAAGATAATATGACGTAATGGTTAATATGTTAATACTCTTTTTTCTCCGTCGGGTGATTTTCCATTCTGGTGTTGAATGCTTTTTTGATATGCTGGATCTTAATTTATTTGCATGAATCAGTTTGGCAATCCTGTCGTCATCGATTTTCAGACATTTGCATGGCGGGAACTGGGACACTGGGGTGCTTTACATGCCAGGGCTAGGAAAGAGCATTTTCTTTGCTTGTTAACTTACGGAGTAATTACTCTGCAAATATAGACCTTTCTGTTTTCATGGCTCACTTAGCTTCAATATTTAGTTTCGAGATGGCATTCTGTTTGGTGTCATGTGTGGAACTCTAACTTAGAAGTGGCGTGACGCTCTTTTCATGTGATTCAAACTTTATAAGTGTGTCGTGTGAGGCAGCTCTAGTGGTCGTTTGGTAAGCCATCGAACTATAATTTTTAAGGAATTGCCGATATTTCGGCATGACTTATTTTGTACAGCATCTTGGAGTTTTGATGAGGGTATCACAAACCCCAGATTGTGCGAGTATCTGCTCAGTCTTGTGAGACATCAATGCCAATTGGAAGAATAGAGTGAGAGTAGCCAGTACATACCCCGCAGCCTTAATTATGCGGTATCACTCAGTACCATATACCTTTTATCTTTGTAGCACTGGAGCGTCACTCAGCTCCCGGCTTTTAGCCGTGGCTGCCTACGCTTCTCAAGCGATTAACGCGTCTTCCAAAGTGGGAAGCGCCAAATTAACGCGTTCAGAGCAATCGCGACGCCGCACTAAATTGTATCGAGTCTCCAATTCAACATCAAGCGGCACAGCCTCTATCATCGTCGAAGTGACCACGCGCCCCTCGTTCCCTTTGTTTGAACAGCAATTAGAATCGATTTCATTTTCTCTTCGTGGTCTGCTTCATTCAATTTTTGCATCTCGATTCACTAGATCTTCTCTGCATCGCTGCACATCGCCCCCTCCTCTCCGATCCTTGTGCAGACACATGCTCAGCTGCCGAATGCAACGCCAGGGTTTCTTCCACAGGTGAAGGTAGTTTCTATGCAATCCCGAGAAAGCTACATCTATTTCAACCGCAGTTTCGACCACAATGCCTCTGCTTGAGGTGTCACATAACGCCAGGGAGCAGGAGTCCTCTGGGCGCAAAAGAAGTCACCACGAGTTCTCCGCCGAGTCGGGAAAAGCTGATCCAGCTGAAGATGTTAAGAACATCTCGCCAATGGATATTCGAGAGCCCAACAATGACTGTGAGCACAAAGCCTGAGTCACCCATTGCTAAATCACAGCACAAGACACTAAACATCTACCAGCACCTCCATCTTCACCGTTATCATCGCCTGCCCTATCGGAAGTTGGAGATGACACAGTAGCACGCGACCCACTACTATCATCACCAGCCAAAGCCGTTGCAAAACTAGACATCTCTGGAACCTCCGCACCAGCATCAGACTCAAAGCCTTCCGCAGACATGAATCCACCACCAAAACGGAAACGCCTCACACCGGCAGAAAAGGAAGCCCGAGATAAGGAACTTGCCGAGAAAAAGGAAGTCCGAGAAAAGGAGCTCGCCGAGAAAAAGAAGGAACGTGAGGAGAAGGCAGCAGCACAGGCCGCGGACAAGGCTAAAAAAGAAGAAGAGAAAGCAGCACGAGCAAAGGAGAAGGAAGAGAAGCGAAAGCTGAAAGAAGAAGAGGAGAAAGTCAAGGCCGACAAGAAGCGAAAGAAGGAAGAGGAAGCTGAGCGGAAAGCTAGAAGTCAGAAGACTCTAGGCAGCTTCTTCAAGATCCCCAGCACTCCCAAGAAACCCGAAGGAGAGGATGTGGCTAAAGAAAACAGCCCCGCAAAGGCAAGTTCCTCGGTGGTCGAGAAACAGGCAGTTTCGGAATACTCCAAGATGTTCAAACCATTTTTCGTCAAAGAAAACACTCTACTAGCGCCGATGGCATGGCAAATGGATGAGACGACTCGGGAAGCGAAATCAAAAATTCTGGACGACTATATTGCAGGCCCGAGCACCGAAAGTGCCCCTCCAAAATTCAACCCTCAAGAGGCATTCTCCTTTACCAGTCTCCCTACACCCCGTGGCAAGCTGCATCAGCCAGTCCGGCATTTGATGGAGACAGCTTACAAGGCTTCGCAAGATGCTGGGAAGAGTGGCAGTGCAGATTCTAGCAAGATTTTGGCAGAATTCCAGGCCGGGCTGAGCAAGATCCCTATGAAAGTAATTGCTTTCTCACAGGATGTGCGTCCTCCCTATTACGGCACCGTTACTTTCAAACCCTTTGCTCTTGGTAAAGGAAACATGCAGAAACTAGCGCGAAAATCAACGGGCCGTCGGCTGCCACTCGACTACGACTATGACTCGGAAGCTGAATGGCAGGACGAGGAAGAAGGCGAGGATCTCGACCTGGAGGATGAAGAAGAGGAGTTGGATGACGAGGATGATATGGACGGTTTTCTTGATGATTCCGAAGATGTTGGCCTCTCTAGAAGAGTATTTGCCGACACCTTGAAGCCCGAGATTACGGGCCCATGCTTTGAGAACCAGAACCGGAAAGGCACAGACCCAGCTCTGAATGGCAGCAAGATGGAGTTCATTCATGGTA
Source organism: Trichoderma semiorbis (assembly GCA_020045945.2). Lineage (NCBI taxonomy): Eukaryota > Fungi > Ascomycota > Sordariomycetes > Hypocreales > Hypocreaceae > Trichoderma > Trichoderma semiorbis. The sequence continues at coordinate 7,100,678 of CM034694.1, forward strand.
AGTTTATTACTACTCATTGAGTTAAATTTGAGTGCTGCTGCTAACACACTCTTCAGAGGGTCTCAACCAGCTATGGGACATTGATCCCTTTTCTACTAGATACTGGGAACCGGAGCCTAGCAAGGTTGCCAAGAGCAAAGCACCCAAGGCTGTTAAAGCCGAGAACGATGCCAAGGCTCCCCCACCTGCTCCGACAAACGCTTTTGCCGCCTTGGGAGGTGCTGCTGGCTCCACCCCAACCCCAGGTAAACTTGTCAAGCCCGAACTTCTAAACGAAATCAAGCAGGCCATCTTAGACAACAAGGCTCTCTCTAAGGTCGGCATTGTTGACTTCATCTTCCATCAGTTCAAAGATAGTGCTTCACGCTTGGAAGTCAAGAACACAATTGAGCATGTTGCAGAGAAGAAAGGCGCCGGCCGAGCCAAGGAGTGGGAGCTGAAGCCTGGCCATGAGATTACTCTCTGAGGTGTTTTTCTCTTTGGGTGGTTTCGCTGGCGACAATCTTCCGTTACGATTGATGATAATCGGCTTAGCATGGAGTTCTTTGGACGATAATAGGTCATTCTGGTTGCTTTAAGGGTTTCCCAAGCTGGTTGCAAGCTTTGGGCTGGGGTATATTATTCGCATGGCTGAGGGGGGTATATTATATAGATACATTGTGCTAGTTGGAGCATGTACAGCATCTAAAGAGTGGCAAGCAAAGGCATTTAATTCGAGAGAGCTGCATGATGGCATTCAATGAATATTCATGCCTCTTGATATCTTAATATCGATGATTTCAACATTGTTCATGATGGCTGGTACTGTAGCCGCTGAATCTTTTTACGTGCATGCAAGGATGACGCGGAGCGCGGGGCGTGCAAAATATCAAGCAATTCGCTAAGGCAGGTCCCTGAACCCCCTGTCTGAGTCGTGTGTCCACTGATTGGCGACCGCCAAGAACACTCTCTACCATCCCAGATCCTCTTCCATTCTTTTTCTCTCTTCCAACCTCCAGCCTTACTGCAGCCAACCAAGCAATAAGCACGGCTCCGCTACTCAGGCAATGATGAGGTGAGAACTTTATTGGTCTTTCTAGATCACCACCGCAGCTTCCGCCCTACTTCCACGCCATTCGATTGCGCATCGCCGATTCGACGGGCTCCTATTTGTTTATTCCGTGTTATCCTGGGAAGGGGACATTGATTGTCGTTCCAGGAGAAGCGAAATTGGACCAACGGCCCTGATTGCACAGATTCGCAATGTTGCGACACAGCTCATGATAAACACGCCATAACAATATTTCTTGACGCATCGACTCTTTGCCTCTATCAATCCATCTCTACGCGACATGCCAAGTCGCCTGGAATGGAAGATCCGTGGGGTTCGCCGTGGGCTGCAGACTCTCCGGCTAAGATAGAACTTCCCATCGCGCCGCAGAATGCGCACTTCTCGGCCGACCATCTTTTCCCTCGACGAAACTCTCGTTCGCCAGCGCCGCCGTCGCGATCGCGGTCACCGGCATGGGAAGACGACGATGCTTGGGGCGGGTGGAATGGCGGTGATGCTAGCGGCAGCGGTAAAGAAAGCCCCGGATGGGGGAGAAGCCCTGGGCTGAAGCCGCTGCAAGGCGCACCGTCGGTGAGGTCGATATCGCCGGATCCTTGGAAAGACGTGGCCTTGAAACGACTGGACACGACGGCGCTGGAAAATGAAGAAAGGAAGCCGAGGGAGAGGAGAGCCTCTGAGGCTTCGGGACACGATCGAGTCGTGGATTCTGCGATAAGCCTTGGGGATGAACATGAATTACAGAAAGAGGAGGATTTAAAGAATGATATCCCTATCGTGGTGCCACCATTGGATATTGATGCCGCGGACGAGGCATGGCCTGTTGAAGCAGCGCCGGAAGCGCCGGCAGCCGAGGTGGTGATTCCGGCTATTCAACTTGAACAACCAGACTTTTCTCTTGATACCGGAGCACCAGTATCTGTGGCAATCCAACTCGAACAGCCAGACTTTTCTCCTGACACTGAGGCACCAGTACCTACTGCTGTCGATGACAAAGAGCAAGATGAAGTGCTATTCACGGCCGAGGAGCCTGTTCGGAAGGAGGAAAACATTGCTCCTCAGAATAGCGTTGAGGTAGAAGAGGAACAACAACCAATTCCACCTGTTGAAGTGATTAAGGATGAGGTCGTCATCTCGGGGCAAGAAATCGTCCAACCTCCATTGGACGTTGAGAGCGAGATTGTCGCGGAAAATGAGCGCCTGCAGCAGGAACCGTGGGATGATATTCCGCCAGTGCCAACTGTGAGCGAACCCAGCGCCTGGCAAACATCTACCACCCCTTTCGAGTCCGACTTTGTGGAACGCCCTGCATATCAGACGTACTCAAAGATTCACTTTCCTATTGATCTTGCCAAACTTGACGATTTGTTTCCGTCGACGCCGCCCATTAAGACAGAAGCAGAGCTTGTTCCAGACGTCATCATCGACGACACTTTTGCTTCAAGCAACGAACGCAGAGCGTGGTACCGAATCTCACGTTATGGATCGAAGAGGAAGCACGACTTGGGAGGCGATGAGAATTATGTACGCGTTAGCTGGTCCAAGTCACAAATACGAGAGCAAACCACTCAGACTGTGAGGAGATGGATGGAAGAAGACTCTATTACTGGGCGCGTGGTTCTAGGAAGACGACTGGGTGGATCTGGTGCAGTCATGTTCAACTGGAACTCAACAGCACCCCAAGTGGAAATTGGAGAATTCCTGGGAAGGCATTCGAGAAACTCATCTTTGACCGTGCAAACGCCAGTCGCATCGCCTACTGCGTCGTCATTCGCCTGGGCTAGCAGCGGCCCTTCATCGCCAGCGGTTTCTAGACATCCTTTAGCTAATGAGCTCACACGAGGAGATGCACAAGAAGTGCGCTCACCAAAAGAACCCAAAGCAGACTCAGCTCGGCAATCCCTGTCTCTTGGTCCGCCGCCTCAGCATACTCGGGCACATATTCCCTCGCCAATTCAGATTCCTCCCACCTACCCCATCAACAAAGAGGACGACGACGACTGGGGCGAGATGATGACTGCTACACCGACCACTACCATGTCATTTGAGGACGAAGACACCGTCAGCAACCGCCACAGCATTCCTCCTCAGTCTTCCCTCCAATTTGAAACGGTGTATGAAAGTCCCAACCTCCTCGCATCAAAGATCGAAAAAGCTCCGAGCAAGCGGCCCTTTTCATGGTACTTGGGACAGACGCTCAGCAAACCCTTTAAACGAGGGGGCAAGACTCCTTTGACACCAGCGTTCCCTAGCCCTCTCTCCAAGCCAATGACACCGCCTCAAGTCACACCTACTCGCCATACCCATACCATGTCTGCCGACACGTCACTTGTCCATCCATCATCTCCCAGACCTAGCTTGAGTGTGGCTGATGAAGAGACCGTGGCCAGACTTTTAAATGACATCCCTGATCTTACATATATGTTGCGTTGATACGGAAGTAATATGAGGGTTTCATGTTGAATATTTGATCCCTGGAGGATTTGCACAATATTGGTGATGATAATAGCATACGGACATAGCAAGGCGTATTTTTTGGGTTACGTAGATTTAGTATCTTGATAGTGTGTACCCTGGAAGGAACAGCTTTTGGATATTCCACATCAATATAGAAGTTTATATATTTTTGATAATCTGTTATAAATCTATCAAGGCTATTACTAAACATAGAATTAATCAAGGTTTTCAAATTAGATTCGTAAACTCGTAATCGTACAGCGAGGACCGTCTATTCTCGTGAAATTTCGTCCGAGCTCCTCCTCTTGTTTGTTTTATCAGAAGCGTAAAGCTTCGAGAAAGCACCGTCCTTCAAGAGCAGTTCCTCAGGGGCGCCAATCTCCGCCAGCGCTCCGTCTTCGAGAACGGCGATGGTATCGAAATCGAGTAATGAGTCGAGACGATGCGCAATCATAATGACTGTGCGGTCTTTGAACTCTGATTTGATGACAGCTTGGATTTGGGCATCGGTTTGGTTGTCGATGCTGTGTGTATATGGTTAGCCTTTCTTCTTGCTGAGGTTTTTAGATTGAGGGTTGGGAAAACATACTTGCTCGTTGGTTCATCGAGGATGAGGATGCTGCTCTTCTTAAGCAGTGCTCTTCCAAGACAGAACAACTGTCTCTGTCCGTGAGAAAAGAAAGTCTCATCCATCTTCTCGTCAAGAGGATTCTTATCCGTGTCGATCTTAGAAGTGATGACGTCCCATATAGCAGCCCGCTGCAGAGCGCTGACAATAGCCTCATCGGAGTGAACTCCAAGGGGATCGGCGTTGAACCGTATGGTGTTTGTGAAGAGAAAAGGATCTTGGGTGAGGCAGCTGAGCTTCTGGCGGATGAGGGGCTTGGGGACCACGGCGATGTCCTGGCCGTCGAGGAGGATCTGGCCGGCGGGGGTGTTGGCCATGCGGAAGAGGGCTTGGATGAGGGAGCTTTTGCCGCTGCCGCTGCGGCCGACGAGGCCGAGCTTTTGGCCGGGGTTGATGGCGATGGAGATGTTTTGGAGGACGGGGTGGGAGGTTGAGCTGTGGAACATGGTGAGTTAGCTTTATGGTGTTTTGATGTAAAAGAAGATAAAATTGAAGGGCACATACTCGTATTGCACGGATAAATTGACGAATTCTAGAGAGCCTTGAGCAGGCCATTCTTCAGGGGGAGTATAGTTTTCTTCGGGGAGCAGTTCTGAAGGGGTGGTCTCTTCAAAGGTCTTGATGCGGGTAACAGCTCCGAGCGATGTTTCCAGCTGAGACCATGCGAGGATAATGCCCTTGAGGTTGAGACCCAAGTTCATCATGTTGACGAGCGCAACACCAAGGAGAGATGGGTTCAGCTTTCCCCTGAGGACCACGGCGAAGACGACCAGCAGAACGGTGAGAACTGCAACCACGAGGTCGAGCACGAGGGTGAGCCATCGCTGGATACAGTTGAGAAGATAGGAGGGCTTTTGGGCATTGTCGAGAAGGGACAGGTTTTTGTGCGAATAAGGGACAGTCCAGCCAAAGGCGCGGATTGTGGCGAGGCCATTGATGGATTCGAGGAAGTGAGAGTATAGCGGTGCTTTGTGCTCGATCCTAGAGGTGGATGGTTAGTTGATGATACGTAATGAGATGTTGAGTCAATTTCTTACTCTAGAATACGGAGTTGCTTGGATGTTCGGACGTAGAAGCGTTGGATCATGAGGAGGACGATGATTACAAAAGGTAGAGATGCGGCGAAGTAGCCGACTGCTCCAACTGCTAGTCCTGTTACACCGATACAAGTTGATACATCTATAATAGCCGGGTTAGTTGTCACTCGAGGTTTATTTACGAATATGGTATAGGAGGAATTACCAAAAAGGAAGATGGCGAGGGCGACAGGAAGGTCAATGTCTACCAGACGCAAGTCTTGACTAAATCTATTTCCAAGACGACATGTTAGTAAACTGATTAGTGATTTCTTGGAGAGTAAAACATGCCTGTTGATGAGTGAACCAGTTTCAGAATTAGAAAGAAACGACATGGGAGCCCTGATACAATGTTAGTCTGGTATTCGAAAGAACAAATTAGCTTCGAGCCTAGGACTTACTTCATGACTGCGTTCAAGATTCTGCTGTGGAACTTTTTGCTGACTGCTGGTCCAAGAATAATCAAGAAGTGCCTTATATGTTGTCAGTACGCGTAAGTTTGTCAGCCGAGCTTGGACTTACATGATGGCCAGAGAGATGAGCACAGCCTCTATGACGGCCATGACTGTAAAGATGCTCAACCAGTATCCGACATCGTTGCTTGAGCGTCCGCGGCCATCACCCCACCATGTAAGCCAAACGGCTACAGAAGCTCGTTAGCGTTGAGTCAAATAGTTGATCTATAAAGAACCACTCACATCTAAAAGTCGATGAAAATGCCTGTCCAATAATGTATGCACCGCCAACAGCCAAGCTAAGGGGTCGCATCGCGCCAAAGTAGTACTTGAAAGTGCTGCGATCACTTGAAACTGTCCCCTGCTCTACCATTTCTTGCTCTACTTCTTCCTCTTCAACGATCTCAACGCTCTTCTCAATCTCTTCAATGTGCTTTTTGGAAGCAGTTTCGCTGTCGCTGTCGGAGTGAGGATCTGTGACGTCGAGGCTCTGGACATATTTGCCGCTCTCCTGAAGCTTTGCGACAGTTCCTTGCTCGATGACTTGGCCGTCTTGGCCTAGGGCGATGATGTGGTCGGAGCTGGGCAGAAGATGAACTAAAGGTATTGTTTAGAATCTCATTTCAATGCTCTCAAGGATATCTGTTAGTGGTGAGACTTACCAGAGTGTGTGGCGAGAATCACTGTTGCACCACTACGTCGAAGGAGGCCATCTCTGCTGAATACACGAGCGAATACGATGCGCTCTGTTGCCTTATCCAGTGCACTAAACACGTCGTCAAAGATGGCTACCGGCTTTCGAGCGTAGATGGCACGGGCGATTGCCTGCAAGTCGTTAGTCACTTACAGTTCATCCGAATCAAAAGGTTGAAGCGCTTACAAGTCGTTGCTTCTGACCTCCGCTGAGTTTCACTCCTTTATCTCCAACAACTGTCGCAATACCTTCTGGCAGCCGAGCAAAATCCTGAGTCAAATCGCAAGCCTCAACAACGGTGTCGAACCATTTGTCCTCAAAGTGCCCAGATTCCGCCACAATATTGTCTCGAATTGTCGCATTAATCACCCAGGGAGTTTGATCGCAGAAAGCAATGCTGGGTGTCGAGAGCGAGACTTTTCCGCCAGTTGAGGATGTTTCTCCAAGAATAGCCTTGAGCAAACTTGACTTTCCGGAGCCAATTGGACCAACAATCATGGTGAGCGATCCCGATTGTGCTTGTGAGAAAGACACACTAATGTTGCTCAACACTTTCTTTTCCTTCCAGGCAAAGTCTCCTCCAGCAATAGAAACACGAGCGCCTTTTTCGTTATCGCGATCAAGCGTGCGAAGTTCAATACTGCTCCTTTGTGACCCGGCTTCTTCGCTTTTTGTTGAAAGTCCCGGCTCTGCGCAGATCTCACGGCTATCAACCCTCTCGTTGAGCAGGAGAAACTCTTGAATACGCTTGAAACATCCAAATGCAGCATAGGCAGACGAAATATTGCCGAGGAGGAAGCTGAGGGGGTTGATCATGACGTTAAGGATAGAAAGCGCTGTGATGGCCTGTGATGCGGAGAAGGACTGGTTGTCACTGAGTTTGGCGACAATGGCGTAGGCGCCAAAGGTAGCAGCCTGAGTAAGACTGACATTTGCGTTTCCTGGCAAATATCACAAAGATTGGTTAGGAATGCTTGGAAGGTGGAAGGAGTGGTTGAATAAGAGACAAGACATCAGCTTACCGACGGTGTTGGCCCACACAATCATTTGTCGGTAGTGTTTGCCAACGTTCAAATCTTGGTCACGTTTGTCTTCAAGAAGGTCAGTGAAACGCTCAGTATATCCCAGCATCTTGACGGCTTTGATGGAGCCGAGCACCTCAGAGGTGAAATTGATGCGAGCCTGTGTTGCCTTCTGGTAAACGGTTTGGCGTTTGACCAAGACTTTTCCAATAAACCAGCACAAGACGATTGATACTATAGCCATAACGATGGGAGCAACACAGACAGCGCCCAGTTGTGCGTACAACATGTAGACGGCGATGCCGACGGTAAGTGTGTTGGCCCAGCCTTCGATGAGCAAAGCGTTTGCTCGCTCAGCTAGTGTCTCAATGTCATTTCCCATCAAGGTAACAGCTGAAGATTCGCTCAGTTCGCTTGCCGAGAGCCTCAACATCTTGCGGTAAATCAGGCCAATCAAGCCTCCTCGAATCATGGCGCCAACTCGAAAGGTGAGGTGTTCGTACCATGCCGTCAAGATCTAGTTTCATGAATTAGTCCCGAGTTAGAGATACTGTTTAGTTATTGAGGTATGAACGCACAGCTGATCCGACAAAGACAAGAGCAAAGGCACCAATCAACCCGTAGCCGATATTGTCAGAGTGATCGTCTTTGGGCATGGCGAGAAATCGTAGCGCTTGGGATACGAGGAAGGGTTGCGCAATTGTCAAGGCAACCGTAGCCAATCGAGGAAGAGCAATGCCGGCGATTTCGAGCTTGAGGATCCAGACCGTGTTGAGAAAAAGGGATGCCTTTCGTCCATCGCGGGTGACTTTACATACGTCAGTTATGAAGAGAGAGAAATGTGTGAAGCTAGTCGACCGTCGAACATACCCTTATCCCATCGCTTTGTGAAAATAACAGCCAGCTTCTCAGAAGAAAGTTTCTCATAAATAGCGGGAAGGTCGTGCATTGTCAAGACGGTAGCCCAGCCAGAAATAAGCAGCGAGTTGAGCCAGATGAAAAAGCCGCGGTTAAAGGGCCCGCTGGTGCTCTCCGTTGACGGTTCCTTGCTCGAATCTACCAAGATCCTCCTCTTTTCGACATTTTCCAGCACTAACAAAGCCAGCTTGAGAGCAGTTGAAGTAGATAACACTGCCGCATACGCGACATTCACAGAGAGGAGCCATTCCGTTCGTAACCGAGCAGCGTCGAAAAGGAGTGACGTGAAGAGATACGAGGTAAGGAGGAAAGATGGACGAATGGATTTGACGTGTTCGATGTGCGAAAGGAGAACGATGCAGCACGCGGCGATGAGGTTGAGAATGGCGGCGGCGAGGGAGAATCTGGTGTTGAGGAGTCGTGAAGAGGCGACGATAGCTAGGGCGCCGACCTGGATGCCTGCATATGCACTCGACGCGATCTTTTGGAATAGTTAGAGATATATACTGATACGAAGTTTCGAAGTTATGAAAATGGTGAACCGACTAGTTTTGGTGTATAAGCTGATCGTCGCTTCGCCTTGTCGGGAGTTCGTAGGAGGTAAAAGGCTCGTGGAATGGACAATAGGAGAAACAGAGCAGCAGGGAGCGTGGACAAGATGCTTTCTTCAAACGACACTGTACAGCATAATCAAAAATCAGCAACCGCGTATAATGAATGGCTTTTCACTGGGTTTCAATGGGACGTGTCGCACGTGTAAAGTCGAAGCCACCTCGACAGCCATCGGCCCAAACCGCCGGGCCGAAGAAGCCATCACCACACGCCGTGGCGTTGTAAGACCGGTGGCGAATCATTTCTAAAATCAAAGTTGCACTTGTTTGTAAATTACGGCAATAATTCCATCGTCGCACAACTCTCTTGAAAGTGTCTACACCGTAGGGCTGAAAGAAAAATACATTATTGATAGGCTGTGTGGGGGGACTGAAATCTTTATAATAAACTCAAAAAGGAGCTTTCTAATCATTCCGGAAATGGATCTATGGATCGATCAAAGACGCACGTATGCCGCCGCCTAATCGCCTTGCTAACAAAAGATCCAATCCAAGCGTGGAGCATATCGCGAAAGCGGTGCTGACGACGGTACGGTAAACGTACCCGTAGAGCTATCTCCGAGTCATAGCTAACTAACTGGTCATCTTTTTTTCTCTCCCAAAGCCAACCCTAGTCGTTATCTACAAAGGATCCAGGTAAAGAGCTTCGCTTGTCCAGTATGACTCTTCGGGTTTCGCCCCCGTTAGTTTGCCCACGTACGAGTTAGTTGCCCAGCGGCTCTAGTTCCGGGGGCTCTGTGGGGAAGAGAGTTCCGCCCATTGGATTGGATCTTTTGTTTAAACTTATTTTTCTTCAGGAACTTGAATGGGTTCTCGTCAGCGGCCGCGTGATTGTTGCGCGGCCTAAGGCGTAACTAACGGGTCGACTGGCGAATTCCTGTTCGGTTGGTTGGTTGGCGGATGGAGAGACGTGGCACTAATCAAGTAGTTGGCCGACACCATTTTAGGCAAGTGAACCGTTGGATAGTCAGCATGAGGACGAATGTAGTTATCAAGCATTATCTTGGTTTTACTCGTATATGCAACTGGAATACGGAATCTACTTTGTGACTCTGCTGCTTTATCATGTTGAGCCTCACTTTGATCTTTACTCTGCAACTTACAAATTTAACCAAGAGATTGGGTAGGAAACAGTCGCGCTTACATTCATCTTGTTTAGTTGAGCAGCATTCAATTCAATTCACACACTAGTCTTCATGAGGATTCATCGGCTCCTCTTCCCCATCTTGCTCGGCTGAAATCTTCTTCGCCGGCGGGGGCCGCACAAAGATCAGTCCAATCCAAGTAAGCAGGGACAACAGCGCAATGTAAAACCAGGGCAACCCAATCCAAATGCCCTTCCTCTTCATTCCCTGATCGAAACACCACGCCAGCACCGGGCCGGCGATGAACGAACCGATAATCTCGCTCGTGCTAACCAGAGCATAGAGCCGGGACACAAATTCAGGCTCGACATAGTGTGTTATAGTAGCTCGGGCCAATGGACTAGCAGCTGCTCCAAAGGTCTCGACGAAAAGGCCAATAACGAAGAAGAAAATGTTGTGACTGAAACCCTCAATCATTGCGCCAACAAAGAGTAAAATTGTAGAGGTTCTGGTAAGAAACAAATCCTTGTTAAAGGAAGTGTAGCCGAATCGGGGCGACATGAGAACGTCAGAAATCTTGGGCAGGACGGCCAACACGGTCAGGTTGAGAAGTCCAAACGGAGACAGTAAAAAAGTAGTCTCAGCAAGGCGCCATCCGAAGTGTGTGCTGACGTATTGAACTATCGTGCTCGTGTACGCTGTGAATCGTGCGGCCTGAAATAGGAACGTAAGGAGGACCAGAGGAATGCTTGGGTTCTTCAACAAGCCCAGGGCGTCTTTGAGATCGGCCAAATTCGTGACTATTTGCTGCTTAATGGACACGTCGTTGTCGCTCATCTTCTTCGTTCTGTCCACCTGAAGTGTCTCGGGAATGAAGCAAAACAGCAGTAAGATGACAGGGAAACTAGCGCAAGAGGCTACCACGGGTATCCAGGGGCCGTACTTTTCCATCAAGAATCCAGTGAGGAGAGGGCCGGCGAGGCCACCAGCCGTAGCACCGAACGTAAGTTGAAGGAAGCTGGCAGCTCTAGAGAAGGGTATAAAGTCAGCTTTCTTAAGCATAGATACGCACCATGGCATATTATGTCTTGGGGATGTCCTTACTTGTCCTTCTCAGAACTAACATCAGCAGCCATCGCAAAGAGCATGGCTAGCACAACCGGAATTCCGCCACCGATCAACAGAAATAGCGAGCCGGTCATAAGTAGGTAAGGATTCTTGCGGAGGGCATGCTGGGCAACTCCAAGCAGCAGCGGGCCAGAAATGGGTGACAAGGTCATGCCTCCGTAGGCAAGCATCATCGTCGGCTTGCGGCCAATCTTGTCAGCGAGTAAGCCAAAGGGAAACGTCGTGAGTAAACCTATACATTGTGTGAGCGAATAAAGTCAGTAAGCGCCATTATTTTCAATCAGGCAAAAAGCAGAGACGCACTCAGGATGGAGTGGAAAAGCCCCAGCCACCCAAGCAGATATGCCATCTGCGCCTGGATCTCATCCTTTTTGCACTTCATCTCGTCAATCAGATCCAGCGAGTCGTCTTGATAGTAGACGTGGCAGACAGTGTCCTCGATCAGGCGGTAGACGGGCACCATCAACATCATGCCGCTGGCAACAATCAAAAACTCCAAAAAGGCATACATCCTCACTGCCGTCTTTGGCGTCTTCACCTGCCAGCGAGCTGCCTTGAGGATTCGAGGCGGCGCCTCATCCTCGGCGGGAATTGGCTCATGCTGGCGCTCGCTTTCCTCTAGCAGAGGCGCATCCGCAGGAGTTTCAGTGTCCAGCTCGAGGTCTGACATGAGGGGAGAAAGGACTGCGAAAACCAGCTACGCATCAACTAAAAAAGAAGAGAAAAGAAAAGAAAATGATGTGAAAAAAGCAAAAGCGCCCACTACATCTTACAAGTAAGAGTTGAGCACATTTGACCAGGGGCAGTGAAAAAAATGGGGGAGATTGATAAAGGGTGGATATCCGTAGCTGCTCGGCTCAACGTGGATCACAATCCTGGTCTGCGATGCTCGGCGCTTGCATGTTTGACACTAACAAGGACACACTCTATTCTACAAGTATGGCTGATGGAACGCAGTTGGATTGGCATTGCGAGACAAAGCCGTGGTATCAAGGATGGAACCTATTCTGAGTTGCAGGAAGGGCTAAGCCAAGATGGTTCACTCGGTGTGCGCGGCTGAGACGAACTAATGGACTGGCGATGCTGTGCTAAGATGGGAGAAGCAGCCCTACAAGTGCAAATGCGTGGGCCATGACGCGTTTGATGGGCTAAAGTTGTGAATGATGACCCGAGCTGACGGCGAATCGCATCTCAGGGCGGACGGCGGAAATGCTGCTTGTGGGAATAACGGGCTTTTTCACATGCGGCCAATGATGGAACTGGCATGGAGGGGCTGAAAATGCTACCTGGAGCTGTTTATAGTGAAATTGCTTCAAAAGAGATCCATGAGAGTGAGGCTTGTCTATCTAAAAGAAGAACTGAAAGATGTCTAATGCAATGCAAATGAGCTACCAAACGATCATTTTAGTTTTGTAAATTAGAGAATTTAAGTCCATCTCACCATGTGTTGCTCAGTAAGCCCGTTGTCTTCTCAGTGAGAGCTTTATTTCATCAATCGTCATATTATGTATGACTTCAACCCCACTCAGCGTGACCGAATATTCCCAGCTTAGAAATCCTCGCCTTCACTTTCTACCATTCTACCGTAAGTATTTCAAAACATTGAGCTTCAAAATCAATTATACTCAGTCAACCAAAAGAAATTGCTCATAATATCAATCTTCCCTCCACCATGGCCGCCCCTCTACGTATCGGATTCGTGCCGGAGCACTTTTCTACCCCGCTGCACTTTGCTCAGAAGTATTTCGGTCTCGATGCCACTCTGATCCCTTTTCCGTCAGGCACCGGCCACATGATCACAGCCTTGCGAGCCGATGAGATTGACATTGGCATTGGCTTGACAGAGGCTTGGATCGCTGGACTCGGAAAGGAAGGTGTTGAGGGAGATGGCGGATATCGTCTTGTGGGAACATACGTTGAGACTCCCCTCTGTGAGTACATATATATCCAACCCACATGACATGGTCCCAACTCAGATTCGGCACTGACACAAACACATATACAGGCTGGGCCATCTCAACCGGAGCCAAGCGCCCCGAAATCACCGCCGTCGAATCCCTCAAGGGCGGCAAGATCGGCGTCTCCCGCATCGGCTCCGGCAGCTACGTGATGGGCTACGTCCTCGCCGACAAGAACGGCTGGCTCTCCCCGGGCGGCGCGGAGCCCTTCTCCGACACCGTCGTCCTCAACACCTTTGAGAAGCTGCGCAACGCCGTCAACTCGGGCGAGGCCGACTTCTTCATGTGGGAGCACTTCACGTCCAAGAAGTTTTACGACTCGGGCGAGATCCACCGCGTGGGCGAAATTTACACGCCCTGGAGCAGCTGGAAGATTGTGGCGTCGACGAAGCTCACTACTCAGGGAGGAGGGCTGGATGCGCGCGTAAAGGATCTGTTTGAGAAGCTGGATAAGGGCGTGGCATATTTCAATGCCAACCACGATGAGGCGGTTGAGTACATCTCGACGAATTTGGACTATTCGGCGGAGGATGCGAGGGAGTGGCTCAAGACTGTGACTTTCCCAGCCAAGACTGAAGGTGTCAAGCCAGATGTTGTATCAGGCTGTGTTTCTATTTTGCGAAAAGCTGGAGTGTTGGCTGAGGGCAAAGGCATGAACTCAGATGCAATGATTGTGTGAGGACCTGATCATAAAAACCAAAAATAGCTGAGCGAATATGAAAAAATTATGAGAAGTTGATAATGTATTACTATCTAGATTAATATTACTTTATATGCCCCTACGCTCTGGGCAATATCGTGTACTGTAACACCATTATTAATATTATAAGGTACCCTTCGCTTCCAAATGCCAATAACAAGAGTCAATCATAAGTATTCGCGGCGGTGATGCTGATGCTGTTCAAGAGCACATCTAAGGTCCGTACAGGCTCCAGTTGATGGAGGCGACATCGGCGTAGCAGTCAGAGTTGATGGCAAACTCGTGGCTAGAGTAGGATCCAGCAGGGAGGTCCTCGAGGGTGGCGCACTCGGGGAGCAGGCGGACGGGAACACAGCCCTCGGGAATGTTGCGCTCGACCTGGCCGGTAGAGCTGATGGTGGTGGCAGCCTGCTTCACGACGTTGAACTTGGTGCCCTGGTAGTAGGCAAGGGGCACGTTGCAGATGACATAGGTCTCAGGGCCGAGGTAGCGGAAGCCCTCGGGGAACTGGGAGATCTGAACGCCCTTGGTGCCAAGGCCGCCGTTGTCATAGACAGAGGAGAGAGTCTTGGAGTCGGGGTCCAGAGACAGAGAGATGCCGTAGGGAGAGAGGGGAGTTCCCTGGTCGGTAACGGTGGTGGCGCCGCTGAAGCGGGCTTCGGAGGCAGTGCCGTTCTGGTAGAAGATGCCGGGGTTGTCGCTCTTGGAGCCAATGCCAACCTCGTTCAGTCCAGCACCGACGTGGATGCTGTTGACGTAAAGGCCCTGGACGGAGGGCGAGAAGTCGAGAGCCTTGTCGGTGACGTTGACGACGAGGCGGAAGCCAGTGGACTGCTTGACGGGAGGGTAGTTGGGGACGATGTTGAGGGGAGAGGCAGCAGCGGCGCCGACAAGGCCAAGAAGAGCAGCAGTAGAGACAAACATCTTGAAGATTGTTGTTGTTGTTTTGTTGGTTGGTGTTTGTGTGTTGTGTTGGAGACTTGGCTTTGTTGGTGTAAGTTGTCAGGCTTGTTGGATGAAGACGAGATTCTTGGTACAACGATGGGCGAAGCTGGCAGACTATATAGCCGTTTGCGAGTCTCCACGATCGTCAGATGTCATCAGCCCAGGATCCAGCTTTGTCCTTGTCTGTGCTCAACTGTCTTTGTTTCTCCTCAGAACGGGCATTGCCACCTCAAGCCAAGGGAGCAGCTTCCCCTCGCCAACAGCCAACATCCCCATAACTCCCCATAACTCCCCATAACTCCCCCAAAGCACAGCGCCATCGCGCGTGACCGGATGCCTGTAAGTCGCCTGCCACGGCCGCCCGCCTAGGCCGCTTAGGGGAGCAGAGAAGCACCAAGGCTTGCCCTAAAGCCCCTAGCAGGTCAAGACTAAAATGCCGACGGGGGGCGCCACATCTCGATGATCGGCAATGTACCCTTGGCATCGTCATGCTCGTATTCTGCCCTGCATATGATTTCATGCGGTTTGTTTGTGTACAGCAGGCCGGTAACACTTTTTTGTCCCAACAATATGAATTGTTCCAGAATGATCTGATATGCTCAATGCAAGCATATTGACATTTGATATAGCAGCTATCCAACTCAATAACCATATCACAATGGTACATATACATGCTGAATCAATCTCAGTGAGTAAAGTCTCCCTGAGCAGTACCGCCTCGGCACTTAGTAATCGGAAGCTCTCTTCTAATAATACTCCCGTACAAATGGAATATGCAATTTCAACTCTTACCCAAAACACCACAAGATCCGCCCCGTCATCCTAATCGCCGGCATCCCCCTGCTTCTTCCGCCCCTCTGACGTGGATTCCACTTACACCAGCCGTTGAAAGCTGCCACTGCCCATTACGAGTACTCGACACCTGTATTTCGTTCTCATGTGTCACTAGCATGATTCCACGCACGCATCTCCGAGTGAAGTCGAAAAATGATTCCATGCAGGCATAAGGAGTCGACAGTGGAGCAGTGCTGATGGCATCGTCGCTGTGATTGATGGCATTTTATTTGTCTGGCGTTCGGTGCCCAACCATGATCCCAGCCGCATCGTACTCCAGGAGAGGCCTCACTGCGGTAAATGCTTTTTTTGTCTTGTCCAATTCTCCGTTTATACTTACCTTCCGTTGATGCCGTTAGCCACGTTTCAAACCAAGCATCGGTCTACGGCCATCCCGATTGGACTTGTGAAAGAAACGAATAGCATACGGCCGTATACGATCTTCCTTTACGATCCTCCTTTCGGCAGTTGTGCCAGACCAGAATTTGACCTAACGATAGCTGCTTCAATGTCGAACATACATATGCAGTGACCGTCATACCCGGAACACCGTGCCGAGCCTTGAGTTAGCTTGAGTGTGCAATATCGGAGCCGCAGATCACAAACGGCTGACCCGTCGGGTGTGTCTTTCTGTCTAGAAAGGTGTGATGTGGTAATGGAATAAGAGGGACACGTTTCTTGTACGACCTTTTCTCAAATCGCTACGGACTGCTCTATTCATCATAGTCCGGACGAGAGATTCCGTCTGTTAGTGTTGTGCTACGTTTCACCTACAGCACCTGGTGAGCCTCTCTCCTGAATGCTCCACACTCAGCCTACATACATATGTCGTTACTACGTTATTATTATGTATGTGTGAAAGCATACTTGGCATCCGAAGTCCCATAAAACATGCAGACCTATTTCCCGAACTGCCGGCAATATTAGCAAATCCCACCCGCCTTGGCCATCTCCAGCTCATCCTGCATACGGTTGCCGGCGCCATGTCAACCCAAAAGCCGTCCCTGCGCCACTGTCATCGGGAGTTATGCATCTAGAAAAGCAAAGAACCAGATTGTTCGGCCCGTGCTCCTCGTCGCCGCAGGCATTGCCGCCACGATCTCTTGGGAAGAGAGCCACAAATACGAGGTGGCTAAGACAGAATAGGCGGGCGGCACCCTTGTCATCCTAGTTGATATAGAACGAATATACGAGCGAGCGGCCGCATGGCGCCGCTGGCTGGTGTTTTCTCCGCGGCTCTCGCTAGCATGATGGGAACATGTTGAAATAAGGCCTTTGGCTTGGTACAGGCATTAACACCAACCCTGCTCACCGCTGCTTTTTTTCTAGATCTTTCTGCTCGTACTTTGACTACCAGGGAGAATTGTTCATTTGGAATACGAGTTGGATTTCGCATTCAACATCCAATTCCATTCCCCTGAGTCGGAAGAATAGTCATCAACGTTGATGAGTGAAGTGCGTAGACCAGCAGGAGATAATAACTCCGCGTACAAATCCCGCGATGTCTCGGCCAGATACACTCAACATATGGGCTAAGCTTGAACAACACTTGGTTTGTAATATTTTTCAACAAATTAACTACACCTTATTACTAGTTCCTTTGAGAACAAGGCTCTTGACAATAGAGTTCCCAGGTTAGACAGAGCCCCAAGTGAAGGTATTGACATTACAGGGTAGCAGGCCAATATAAAACGTTCAATTCGTACGAGTTCTTCCAAAATTGGAAAATCACTAATCGTAGATCATTATGTAGGGCTGCATTACTGATCACCTAAACTCATTTTGTGTTCTTCTCAAATATTTGTGGTATTCAGGCTGCTGATCTCAGCGATCCAGTCCTATTCCGAGTCTTGACATTTGTCTTGCTTATAGCTTTGTGGATCCAGTTGCCGGGTCGTTGGATCTGGAATATGACAGATTATCAAGGTAACAGCGGATGGTTCCACTGCCTTTGCGAACAAAATAGGTTTTATTTCTCGATCTTGTAGGGGGACACTTTTCATGGATTAGACGAGCTCTACTGGGATTAACAATGGGTATATGGGCGATATCCATCTTACAACAAATGCGGATTGGGGCTACTATTTCGAAAGTGAATCTACGGAAACAAATGGCTATATTCTTCCTCCTATACGAGATCGGATCCAACAAATAATACTTTAAAATGGCAAGCGAGTAGTGCACGATGGCTGTGAAAACGAAGCGTAATTGCGGCTATTGCGGCACCGTATCCACACGCGGAGACACAGCTGCTCATCACTTCCAAACAAAGGCACTTTGTTCGAGCCGTTTTTTTGTCTCTTCGTATATCGGTGATATCACGATAATGTCGGGCTGAAAGGGCGGTATGGTAAAGGAGATGGAGGCCTTGGGCGCATCTACTCTGCCTCCTGAGTTGCAAACTGCATCATATTACTCACTTCTTTGTAATGATGCAGAGTAGCTGACCCACGCAAAGTCCGTTCTCAAAGTCCGTTCTCACGTTTCGAACAAGTCATGTTGATGAGCTGGACAGATATGTGGGCTTTGACGTTGGAAAGGTGTTGAGTGTGAACGTATATATAGTGCGGCTGAAGACGACATCTCATATGTTCAATGGCTGCACGACGTGAAATGAGTGGACAATGAGTCCGGACACAGTCTGGGCAGACTCTGACTTCAAGAGTGGCCGCGGCACGTGGCGGTCAACCTACGGTTATGTGGACTTTTTGAACGGAACTGCCGTGGTGTGGAAGGCTCTCCGGCACAGTTGTTGTAGCATTGTCGACGACAGAAGCCGAGTACACAGCGATCAGTCATGCGACCCGGGAGGCGGCCTGGATAATTAAGTTGCTGTCAGAATTGAACCACAACGTCAGGAAGCCCGTTCTCTATCTTCAATGACAACCAGGGGGCCATCAAACTTTGTTTCAATCCAGAATTTCATGGTGGGATGAAGCATTTACCTCTGGAAAGTCACTATGTCGGACAAGAAGCAGAGGCCAGCCGGATCAGCGTGACATACAAGTCGACCGATCAAATGATCGCGGATGGCCTCGCCAAGCCGCGGGGAGAGTGCTCAACGCCGTGATCATGTCGCGTATTGTGGATTATCGTTGATGTACCTCAAGTAACTCGGATCGAAGTGCCGTTATTTAGTAAACCAACCAATGGTGATGATTGGTCCTTTTTTGCGGTGCCTTGAGGTATTCCAGCGGCCGATTGCTGCGGGTATATGATATCGTCAGCAACGAGAGACGCACATGCGTGAAAACAGATACCATGGTACAACTCTATGCTTCTCAAAATTACTTCTGAGAGTATCGTTTCACCCACAGATGATATGAATGCAAAAAGTAAGAACAAAAGGAAACTGGTGAGGAGTTGAGCTCTGCCGGCTTGTTTGTCAGCCCGAGTTGAGCATCACTTTGCCCCGTCAGCTGGCCCATCCGGGTTCAACCATTCCGTGGGGGATTCCGAGTTCTGCTTCTCTAGCATCCAACCAACAGCACTTGCTCCGGCTTCTAGCTCAAATAACGCGTCATTTTTCTGAATCCATGGAGACGGCCTAGGCCTTGAACTTGACCCGAAAGACCGACGGGGATGTAGCAAGCAAGCATGGCCTCATCTCTTCGGACTTGTCTCGCTGGGGCGGGCTCCTGTACGCCTCGCAGCCTCACATCACAATCTGTTTTCGATTTTGTAATTGACGCATAGTCATCAATCGAGAAGCTGCAGCGGCATCTCTTGTTTCAAACATGAGCGGCAAACAGGCTGTATATTTGCGGCAATTCTGCAAGACCTACATGTATCATGTATGCTTCAGGACGCGCGACCGCCTCGGTTACGCAAGGGGTCCAACGCCGAATATGGAGGAGATTCGGCGAAGTGGACATCGCTCCCCAAATGGTGGATTAGCCTGGGGGCCTGGCACGCGCGAGATTGCCGGATATTATGGGCTGAGGGGCTTTTTGTAACTGGCGCGCGCGGGCTTGGACTTGCGGGGGCTCGGGAGAGGAGGTTCGGAGATTCGGATTCGGTGAGAGGGCGGGGAAAGCTGATTTCGGAGTACCTGCATGGGACGGGATGGGAACGGAACCAGGCCAGTTCGAGGCTATAATACGATGTGACGTGATCATTGGCGAGAAACGAAGCCACAAGGCGCGATGTTGTTGGTGCCCGCACAGGCGAGTGGGTTGTCTTGATCCATCAGTTGGTTCTTTGTGCAGCTCGTTTGATGGCTAAGAAGGGCTTAGATCTTCTGTCCTCCGAGGGCAGCATGTGGCGGCAATGGAATGAAGAAACAATGGAGCTCCTAGGGCAATTAAGTTCAGCACCGGGTGAACTTTGCCGTGGGATTGTAACTGAACAGAGGGGAGAAGCACTAGGCTCATGGGAGTTGATACAGGGGATCTATGCTGCTCTTTAATTATGCACATCTATATTGAAAGCGATTCGTTTTCATATCCTAGTCGACAGGTAGTTGTTGATGAGTTCTTTCTTAACCTGAGATGTAGTGATACGTTGAGCAGTACACAGAGCTATTAATCGACAAGTCTTTTCAGCTTTGATGCTAATTCTAGCCTTACTTGGCCTTCGAGCTAGAGGAATGCACTGAGTGGGTTTCTTAGACTCGGTGGACCTTGATGGATACCGAGATAATGGCAGATCGAAACGTCCATTATCGCAACTGGGCCCTCTCTTCATGCTATGAAAGTGATAGGAGCCATCTCTCCGTCTCATGCGGATGTCTCGGAGCCAAAGCCTCGACATGTCAGTATATTTGTACATCAATTGTGTATGGAGAAACTATGGAAGATGATGAGATACATACATGTATAGAAGGTACCCTCTACTGGGTAGTATAAGACCAGATAAGGTAATGCCTAAGACGTTACCAACTGAGAAGATATTAGGTACTTGGTAGATAACGAGATGATGAAATATCTTGCTACTGTTGTTTTAAACTATTACATACGGGTCCTGGACAGGTGGAGCTCCCACTGACACTTGCCTCTCCGGATCAACCTCCTCAAGTGTGATCGCTACTCTACCCTCTCTCTATAAGGGTATATGTCGCGAAAAGTATGCGCCTACCATTGAAACGTCGTTTAACTCTAATGAAACCCTGTCTCCAGATCTTGTATGAGACACAAAGATTGCAACATCCTGTTGAATAGGTAGTGGTAGTGGATATCACGGCGGTGGCTCTTATTGGGCAACCTGAACATCTACAGAGTGGCTAGCCGCTATCGGGTAGGAAGGTTACCATGTAAAATCCTTCTAGAAGCAAACTGGTCGTACGATTCATCGATCTGGCGATAGAGTACCCGTTGATATCGACCCGCTCGTTCCTGCAGGAGATATATGGGTAGGAGAAGGGGCATGGAATTGAGGCTGGGGATGAAGTACGCCACAGGTCGCTTGCTTGATGACTGATTGATGTAAAGCCACGGTAGATTTGGGGTTTTTACTTTTAGTGGTATTAATGGTGTAGCTATGTTGGAGATGTCCTTACCCAGGAATGGAGAGATTGGAGAAATCGTATTCCTCTTACACACGGGTGCTCATCTCTTCATGGGTTAAATTGACGAACATTATATAGATACACTATCCTTATAACACGTCGTATGACCTATCATATACGATATTAGAGCTCTAATCAAATAAACAGAACGAAGGGTATTGTTTGATCACTGTTGATGTGCTCGTTTACATGATGTTGATATTAGTAGGGTAGGTACTCCGCACGTGTAAGAGAAGAGGAGCAACACTCCCCCCAAAAGTGCTGAATACATTAATTTCTTACTCGAATGCAAACTACAGGTCATTGTGTGTTCTTAGTGATCTAATATTGCTACATATATAGCTATTTGCATACATTTCTGAAAGAGTTACTCAATAGTCTCACTATCTAGGCATACTATGCGCTGGTCAGCTGTCAATGTTTGGAGGCTCCAAGCTCCGTGTCTTCAGCGGGGCTAAAAGCGGGACACAATACTGTGGGGAAATGCCAAAAAGGACATGAGCTTCTGCCATGGAACAAGACGGACGGATTATACAGCCTGATGTATCCAAATCGGCCGAAAGATGAAGCAATCGCCTTGCCACCCCTCACCGTGAGATGAGCAGAACTGCAGCAAAAGAGGGTGTCTCAAAGGCGGGGGAAAAGAGGAGGCCCAGCCAATTGATGTTCATCCTCGCATATTAAAGGATATCCCAATGTGCAGCACTGAGATGAACCAAATGGTTGGTGCGGCTCGACGCTGATTGGCCGGCCGAGTCTCTCCGGCTTAACTTTTAGGCTCCGTGCATGTAAGTGAATGTTAGTCGAAGCTTCAACTGCATGTAACCTACGAGAGACAGTAAGACCTAGAAGACCATCACTGTAAGGTAGGCTATTCATTCTACCTAGCTTGGTAGTATTCGAGGATTGGAACTAGCAAAACGATGAAATTGCCTCATTGAAACACACGGCGGCATCAGCCTCACACAGGGCAGGACTTGCATTAGCAGAGTGGTATTACGTGTAAATAAGACATGAACTACCAACATACCTTGCAGCGGCATGCAAGCGTGTCCAATAGTACTATAGCATTTGGAGTGCATGCATAAACGACGAGACGGTTTGTAAATTATATGTCGTGGTTTGATGCTACAGTATATCTCTCTGTGTAAGTGATGAGGACAGCATAACATGCCTCAAAGCTGTACTGTACATTCTTTCTGTGTCAACACAAACACAACACAACACAACATGCCATATATAGAATCCATACCACCAAACTACACCTATTCAAGTACAGTATCCAACAAAAAGATCAGCAACCCTTGTCCTCCTTCTCCTTTCCCCCGCTCCCAGCGCTAAGCCAAACGCCAAACTTGGCTTCCCCCACATCTCCAACGTGACCCCGAATCCCGAGATATGTACGCTCGCGATGCCATCAAATTACGTCTTCGGCTAGATTAACTGGAACCCGGCTGATCCTCTCACTCCCCACCCTCTTTTTGTTTTCTTTTGGAGACGCCTCTCCCAATGGGATCAATGGGGAGGGGACACCAGTCCGCGGCCATCGGTGGGATGCCGAGCCTGCAGCGAGCCGGGAAGGGGGCTCCGTCCGTCCCCCAAAGCCCCCAGTGACGAACGATTCGAGGCCAGGTGAGGGGAGAAAAAAACAGAGAGTGTCAGAGGAGAGACAATTACGTACGGGAGAATGGAGTAGATGAGGGGCTTTTCTTCGATCTCTTTCTTTTCGTATGTGTCATTTGTCTTTGGCACGGTCCTTGTGAGAAACTTGAGAGGGGGCGTTGGAGGCGAGGTGGAAGTTCTTTTTGGGGGGTTTTCTCGGAGCATAAATATCGGAGGCTGCTACTCTGCTCTACCACCTCCCCTCAAGCCATCAAATCCATCATTCTTCCCGAACAAACCCTTGCAGGCAACCTCCAAGCCTCAATTCAGCCCGAAAAAGAGTCGACACAGCATCAGGCCATCGCTCTCCACCCTTGTACGTCTTTACTTTTACCCCCCCGGCATCTACTTGTGTTGTCCTCTCCGACGCCCGGGTGGCTAATTAACTAACATTAAACAGCAGTTTTCTTACATATATAAGCTCTTGTCGCTCTGATTGAATCGAGAAAACCCTCGTCAATCAGATCATCACCACTCCATCTTCTTTTCTTGTTCAAGAATTAAATCAGCCAAAATGGTATCTTTCCGCCCCCTTTCTCGTTCTGTATCACTCGCCTCGCGAGCTACCCTCGTCTCTTCAACCCCTTCTATTGCTTCCCGTCAATTCTCCTCGCGCGCAGCTGGCCTGGCCAACTCCTCCAAGCTGGGCTCCTTCAAGCCACGCCTCATGCCGTCATCAATCCGCACGCTGACAACCGCCCGCGAAAAGGTCAAAGTTCTCCTCGTCCTCTACGACGGTGGCAAGCACGCCCAGGAAGTGAGTGTTATATCCTCTCCCCTTGTCTAGCCAAAGTTCTATTCTACTTCTCTTGTGCCATTGGCCCATGAGCTTGTCTATGTTGATTCTCGGACCATATTTGTGGGGGCCGCATTGTCTCGATCCAAACCACAAAAGATGGGGCCGTTTGTGCGCCGGTCCTGAAGCCAAAACTCCGCTCATCTTGCTGGAATGCGGGGGGACCGGCTGATGGCCGCCGAGAATCTACATGCGGGGGGAAGCTCTCCAATGACTTATCGAAAAGTAGTGATAGTGCTGGTATAGAGGCATTTGATATATACAGAACATCATTTTGCTAACAAACAAACCTCCTATAGGTCCCTGCCCTTCTCGGAACGACTGAGAATGAGCTCGGCATCCGCAAGTGGCTCGAGGACCAGGGCCACACTCTGGTCACCACCTCTGACAAGGAGGGCGAAAACTCCAAGTTCGACCAGGAGCTGGTTGACGCCGAAGTCATCATCACCACCCCGTATGTTTGAATCCTTCTTGATCTTCCTACTATGTAAATTCTGGTCTAACAGCAGTGAATAGCTTCCACCCCGGTTACCTGACCGCTGAGCGTCTGGCCAAGGCCAAGAACCTCAAGATCGCCATCACCGCTGGTATCGGCTCCGACCACGTCGACCTCGCCGCCGCCAACAAGACCAACGGCGGCATCACCGTCGCCGAGGTCACCGGCTCCAACGTCGTCTCCGTCGCCGAGCACGTCGTCATGACCATCCTCGTCCTCCTGCGCAACTTCGTGCCCGCCCACGAGCAGGTCGCCAGCGGCAAGTGGGACGTCGCCGCCGTCGCCAAGCAGGAGTACGACCTCGAGGGCAAGGTTGTTGGTACTGTCGCCGTCGGCCGCATTGGTGAGCGTGTCTTGCGCCGCCTCAAGCCCTTTGGCTGCAAGGAGCTGCTGTACTTTGACTACCAGGGCCTCAAGCCCGAGGTCGAGGCCGAGATTGGCTGCCGCCGCGTCGACACCCTCGAGGAGATGCTCGCCCAGTGCGACGTCGTCACCATCAACTGCCCGCTGCACGAGAAGACAAAGGGCCTCTTCAACAAGGAGCTCATCAGCAAGATGAAGAAGGGCTCCTACCTCGTCAACACCGCCCGTGGCGCCATCGTCGTCAAGGAGGACGTCGCCGAGGCCCTCCGCACCGGCCACCTCGCCGGCTACGGTGGTGATGTCTGGTTCCCCCAGCCCGCCCCCGGCGATCACCCTCTCCGCACCGCCGTCAACCCCTTCGGTTTCGGCAACGCCATGACCCCTCACATGTCCGGAACTTCTCTGGACGCCCAGAAGCGCTACGCCGACGGCACCAAGGCTATCCTCGAGAGCTACCTCACCGGCAAGCACGACTACCGCCCTGAGGATCTGATTGTCTACAACGGTGACTGGGCTACCCGCTCTTACGGCCAGCGTGACAAGATCAACACCGTCAAGCAGTAGATGATGGTGGGAAGAATGAAGGGAGGAACCTGGAAAGGGGGGAGGTATTTGCCTGGCTTGACAAAGGAGGGAACAAGAAAACCTGCCTGCTGAAAGAAACCAAAATGAACACTTCACAAAATCGGCTCATCCATGTATATGATAACGCTGAACAACGACACGAATACCTCTTGCATATCTAGCTATTAGTGCCAGCAACAATACGATATCTTTTTTTATTTTTTCAACTAAATGACTTTGACTTTGCTGTGTGACTTGTAGTAAAAATTACCTGCCTCTATAACAACTCTTGCATTCGTACACATCGTCATCGGTATCATTACCCTCCGTTAACAAGCACAAGACAAACATTTATATAAAATATGGTAATTAATAAAGCCTTTATTCATTATACATGCTTATAAATAAATGCATTCAACTCTTTCACCATGCGTTACTCATTGCAGTCTTTCACATCCGTTAGCAATCATGCCCTCCCAATGCCAGCCGTCATCAACGTCTAAGTAACCCTTTTGAAACCACCCCAGCCAAAATCGAGCAATGCTCATTAAACTAGCAAAATTCAAACGAGGCATTAATAAGTATAAGTAGTATTCTGTAGAACATTCCATACGGGAATTTTACCCGACGCGAGAAGGGAAAAAAGAAGAAGAAGAACGATGCACATATCTTTTCACCGTCTCCAGAACCGCCACCACGGCTTCTCTGCATCGCCAATGTCGCCGCTTCTCCGCGTGGTAGACCTGTCTCTCCCTCTGATCCGCCAAAAGTACACTGGTATGCCAGCTGCGACGAATGCCACGACAATCATTGTCTGCAGGGGCTGTGCGAAAACGGCCCTGCTGAGCAGGAAGAGACTGACACAGCAAAAGATGATGGGAGTGGAGATCCACGTCTTGTAAGGGCGCTCCAGGTGCGGCTCTTTGACACGCAGCACAATGAGGCCCAGCACGGTGACAAAGTAGAATGTGTAGCCTGCCACGCCGTAAAAGGTGACCAACGTGCTAAACTCGCCGACGATGCAGTAACCCGACGTAAGAACAGCGTTGAGTAGCAGGGCGTAAATGGGGGTGAAGAACAAGCCGGCATCTTCGTCGCCAAAGCAGCTGCGGAACTTTTTGGAGAACCAGCTGCGAGAACGCTGCGTCGACAGGCCGTGGTCGTTGTCGTTGCTGCCGACACCCAGCCGGCCAAAGATGTCAGGGATGTAGCCCTCCTTGCCAGCGACATAAATAAGTCGGCTGGCGGTAAAAGTAGATGAGTTGAGTGCGCCGAAGCAGCTCGCGCTGACGATGAGCGCAAAGACGAGCGCGCCAATCGGTCCAAAGACTTTGGATCCAAACTGGACGGCGACGGTGTTGGAAGCGTTGATGGACGCCAAGGGGAGGACGAGAAAGTAGGACACGTTGGCGAGGACGTAGGAGACGATGACCAGCGGCATGGCCGTGTGAATGACGCGGGGGAGGTCCCTGCTAGGGTTGCGAAACTCGCCCACGACGTAGTTTGTCTACATTGAAGCGTATGTTAGATGGCAGCTCTTTCGTTGTTCACATATGCTTTTCGCAACTCACATTGTCCCAGCCATCATAGGCCCATAGTCCGGCATACAACGCAATCGCCCAATTTGACGGATCCGAAGACGTGCCTGTGAACCAATCGTGCGATTTCCACTCGCTGCTTGCATCTCCTTTAAACGAGAGACCCGTGGCGGCCACCACGATGCCCACCACAGTCACTCCCAACAGTGCCACAAACTTGAGGAACATGAGAAAATCATTGACCCTCGTACCAACCCTTGTCGAGATGCAGTTGAGAAACGTCACCATAAAGATGCCTACCAACGCAACGGCCTTGTTGATCCAGGGGTTAATCGTCTCGGCTTCTGCGCCGATAATAGCCCTGACGAAATACTCGCCCATGATGATGGCGATGATGGCAGCGCTCCCCGGCTTCAGCACAAGGAGAGCCACCCATGAGAAGAGGAAACCAGCCAGCTCACTGAACGTCTTGGCCAGATAGACTTGAGAGCCGCCGTTGAGGGGGATTGCGCCTCCCAGCTCGGCGTACGAGGCACCGCCCGTCCAGGCAAGAATGCCCGCCACCACCCACACGATGAGGGCTGCGCCAGGAGACCCGAGCCTCGCGCTCACCTGGCTAGGCGAAGAGAAGATGCCAGACCCGATAATCAGTCCGATGATGAGCGACAGGCCGTTCAAATACGTCAGCGTCTTGAGCTTCTCCAGCGACCCTCCGCCCAAACCCCCATTCGGCCTGCCTGCTGAAGTCGGCGCGCCAATGGGTGCGTATCCGCCGGCGCCAGCCGTCGAGCTCAGCGGGAACAGGTTGCCCGCAAAGTCGAACGCCGACGACACCGAGTACGAGCGGCCCAGCCTGCCCCTCACCGCCGGGTTGCCGTCGTCCAAGGGATCCTCCTCCTCCACCATGGACAGCCTCCGCGACGACGAGATGCTCTGACGCGACGACACCTCCGAGGCGGCGCCGTCGTAGGCGACGCTGGAGCTGGCCAGCGACGCGAGCTCCAGCGAGTCCCGCGATTGCGGCTGCACCATGGCTGCCGTCTTTGTTGTCCCTGTGTCCTTTCTTTTTTACTCCTCCCTCACTGGTCGCCCAGTGTTTCAAGTTGTTTATGTTTCGACCGGCGATTTCAGCAGAGATATCCCATATCGCTCAAGGCCAGCCAACTCAAAATCGTAAGCAAGAAGAGACGTCGTCGTATTACGTAGCAAGAAGTCGCAGATCTCGACAACGATGGAACAAAGGAATGCGCTGTCTCGCAACAAAACCGCCTCGGTAACCGTAAAAAAAGGACGGGGCACAGATTATCGTAAGTCTTCGTAAATGACGTCTTCGAAAGTAAAAAACAAAGAAGAAAGAAGAACCGTAAAAAAACGAATGCTCGGCACAATCGAAGCTATTTCCCCCTGAATATAAAAAAAATTATATAAAGAAAAAAGAGTCGGTGGACCAAAAGGAACTTTAATCAACGGTTCGAAATGGTGAAGCGACACACGAGCCGCTGTTCCCCTCGCATGTACCTACTAGCAGAAAGATGGGAGCAATTGGCCCCCCCCCTGTTCGCCCGCTTTTCATTGGCCTGCCATTCAATGCTTAAAGATGCTAGCGTCGTATTGTCGGCCTTTCTCCTTGATGACTAAGGCGGCAGCGACTCTTTGCATTCGATCTGCGGTTCTGCATTCTCACCTCATTTAATCGTTATCGTTTATTGTCGTTTATTGTCGGCGCCGCAAAAAACCACGACGCCGCATAAGAGATCTCTGCACAGCGCCTGTCCTTGCTGTTTGTTATCCGACGATTAGCAATGGGCTCCGACGATTACAAGGCCATTGGCGGCGGCGCCCTCAAGCTGAAAGGCGCAAAAATCGGCAAGAAGAAGAAGAAGACCGCCAAGTCAGACCTGGAAAAGAACCTCTCGACCGGAGACGATGCCGCACTCGTCAAAAAGGACAACGACAGCGACGACACGTCCAAGCGCAGCCGCGGTAAGAAAAATAGTCCTGTAGACGATGATCATCGTAGCAATGAAGATGGCGAAGACAAGGAAGAGGATGAGCCAGTGGTACTCAAGACGGAGTCTGAGCGGCGGTACGAGGAAGCCAGAAAGAAGAGGGTAAGCCTAAAAATCCTGTCTCAGTTTGCACCTTGAGCCTCGTTACGAAATGGTATTGGCTAACATTTAGCACAGCTTCTCCAGATCGCGCAATCTTCTGGATCAAGACCCGAGTTGTTAAAGACACACAAAGAGCGCGTCGAGGAGCTGAATACGTACTTGTCCAGGCTGAGTGAGCATCACGATATGCCCAAAATCGGACCGGGCTAAACGGCCATGGTGCATTTGCGTCGGGCCCCTGGGAAAAACATATTTGCATGGAATGGAGTTATGGGAGTTTACTGTCCCTGGATGTTGAAATTGTTGGATTATTATATACCCATGAAACCTACCAAAAGAAATACGAGTATACACATTTTATGACGATGATGGATTAGAAAAAGAAATAGGTCAAAAGTCACAAGTCCAAAAGACAACGGTCCTTATGTATTGCGCCTAAATGTGTGGCTGCTGTGTTTGCTTGCTTGCTTGCTTGCTTGCTTGTTCGCTTTCATATGCTGAAAGTACACTATCTCCCCTTTTTATGCCATATGTGCCAAATGATTATGCCAGAAGCTTTCCCGCGTAGGGCCCCATCCCAGTCTAATAAATCCAAGTTGTTTGCTGAAAATATCAAATGCAGTTACCCAATCTATGCATCCGCCGAGTTGCTGTATTAAGAAATGAGTGTTAAGGAAATGGCCGTGAATTGTTGAGATTGAAAATGAATGAAACGCCGTTGCCAATTCCTCTAGTATCGATACGCTGATGCTTATGCAAGTTGAAAGGAGAGTGAAAATGTTGGGAGAAAAAAAAAGAAAGGGAGGTCGGTCATCTCCGTCTTATACCATAAGAACGACTCCAACCAAGAGACCAATGACAGCAGGCAGCACCATTTCGCCACGAGGCAGGGAGGCAGCGTTCTGAAGGTCAGGGCTCTTGGATCCCTCAGCCTGGTCGGTAGGGACAACGGCAACCCATGAGGTGGAAGTGAGTGTGGTGGTGCCGCCGTTGGGAAGAGTTCTGGTATAAGTGTGGAGAACCGGAGCAGACGTCGTCTTAGTGCCTGAAGTAATGGTTGTTGCCGGACCCTCGCTAGTAGTGGTTGATGATGTTATGGAGTTATCTGCCCAAAGCGTGTTAGTTATTGATACAGCCATTGTTCAGATAACAGAAGATAAAAGAAGAAAATGATAGTTTCGTCTCGCAAAACTTGAAGCACTCGCAACCAAGCAACTATGAGAGTTCCCTTTCACATCCAGGCAAATGGTCCAAGCATCAACACCAGAGTTGGGATGTCCGTCTCGACAATGTCAAACGACAACGCGAAAATCTGACATACCAGTAGTGGTCTCTATCGTTGTCGTCGATTCCGGAGGGGAAGTTGAAGAAGGGAAGGAAGAGGTAGAAGAGGAAGGGGGCAAAGTATCAGAAGCAGTTGTAGATGCATCGGTAAACGATGAAACGATGCTTGATGACGACCTACCAGTAGAGGTGGTGGACTCTGGAGCGGTGGTGGTGGGAGAGGAGGAGGCAGCCGTAGTGGTCTCTTCAGTTCCTGTGGTGGACGTACCAGTAGTAGTAGTGGATTCAGAAGGAGAAGTGGTCGACCTTGGAGGCTCGGTTGAAGTTGCACTTCCGGTGTTAGTAGTGGTCTGTTCGTCGGTGGTGGTGCGGCCTGCGGTGGTGGAAGCAGGAGTAGAGGTTGAAGATGAGTCCGAGGTTGTGGACCCAGCAGTGGTACTGGGGGGTTGTGCTATTGATACAAGAGTTAGTCATCGTCACAATGATGCTTTCAATATCGAAAGAGAACTTACTCGTAGTAGACTCAGTCGAGGATTGCTCAGGAGTGGTGGTCGAGGATGATGACGAATCCGTGGTTGACTGTGCAGGCGAAGTTGAGGATTCCTGTACCGAAGTAGATGAAGAGGACGGGGGAGTTGTAGACGATGACCCGGGAATGGTGCTATTGTTGTTTGATGTATCCTCTTGTCTCT
Organism: Trichoderma semiorbis; assembly: GCA_020045945.2. NCBI lineage: Eukaryota > Fungi > Ascomycota > Sordariomycetes > Hypocreales > Hypocreaceae > Trichoderma > Trichoderma semiorbis. The sequence continues at coordinate 7,131,249 of CM034694.1, forward strand.
TGGCAATCTGGACAATAGCTGCAGCCACAGAAGGGTCGTCGCCGTGGATAGCATCAATGGCATCACGATCCGAGGGGAAGACGCCGTGCTGGTATCTCTCAGGGAGATAGGCATGTAACAGCCGGTGAAGCAGGTCAGGAGACGCCTTCTGAAGTGCCTCGGCCAGCTCCCCGTTGGAGGCGTGAGCCTTGGCCACGGCCATCTTGTTGGACTTGTGGCAGTTGACGACGCTGGGCCGAGCAGTGGCAACGCCCAAGCCGAGGACGAAGCCCACTGCGATGATGAACAGCGCCCGCCTAAAGTAAACCATCTTCCTGTTCTTGATTGGGGTCTGCTGCGTAAGGTGCTGATATCCGGTCTGCTTCTCTCCTTGGGTGCTCTTCAGAAGTCCAGCCTCTAGGTGACCATCACGGTCATTGTAAGCCGCGGGAGCCATGACAGCGGATAATATACTGTCAAGAGTTGAACGAATGGGGCAGTTGAGTATCGTATGCGAGTCCCGTGTTGCTGCAGGCAGGGCAGGGGGTGTCTTGAAGTTTACGAGACTGGACGAATCCGAGACACACGCCACCACCGGCAGGCCAAGCGGAGAGGGTTTTTGGGTTTTTGGGTTCAACTATGCCGGACCCGAAAGGTCTAGCAAGAGGGTTTTCGAGTGAGGGCGGGTCCCGTTTTCTCTTTTGGAGAATTACACTCGTCTGGAGTCTCCTCTTGGGGCAAAGTCTGGGGCAAGATGGCTGCAGGTCTCCGTTTTGCCGAGTCGGGTCGGGGTTGCTGAGAGGCGTTTCTGGTCTGGCCAACGAAGACGACGACAGCTGTTGAGTACGTGTATATATGCAGATGAATGAGGAGAAGGGGAAAAGTGTGGTGGAAAGAGAGGCTGCCGTTCCTCGACGATGGAAAAGTATAAGTTTTGGGGGCTGGAGGAGGGTCCGTGGGCTTGCATAAAGGCGCTCCACCAGCTTGTGCTTGTGAAAGATAAGAAATCGATAGCAAGCATCAGCATCAGTCAACGGCCATGGAAAACAGGATCGAAGGCTGCTGGCTAACCCTCTTGGCACAGGTTGAACAGCCTCGCCGCCGTGTCCGCGCTTGTACGATACAGTCACAGTATCACAAGCTCTTCTGTTGCTATCCATGGATACGAGGTGGTGGCCCTGGCTCCCGGGCCCCAGCCCACTGCCCACTCTGCTTCAGCTGGCATGGCATGGCAAAGACGGCAGCAATGACAGCTCATGATACAAGGACAAGGGCGATAGCTTATCCATGCGTCATTATTAGCGGACAGCAGACGCTTGCGCAGGCTGGAGGTTGGGCTGGCGGGACTTGAAGCACGGGCTGAGGGCCAATATTTCCAGACACAAGCCATTTGCTGTCTCTGACTGGCTGCGTCTTTGGGCCTCGGAGAGCTCTAGCGGCACTAGGCCCGCTGCAGGGGGGAGCTATCGCGGAATCCATGACGAGTTTCAGTTTCTGCAGAGCCGCTGCCGGGTTTTGACAGACTCGGGGCGGCTTTCAATTGTGTGGACGTGCATTGATTGTATTTTTTTTTTCCTTTAGCGCCAAAAGGAGCTTACTACTGGCGGTACCAGGCGCAATTGTACCAGGCATGCATCGTCCACTATCTGACTCGCTTCGATGCTATAAGCGGCAAGCAAGGGAAGAAAAGGGACTCATGGAAGGAGAAGAAGAAACATGACACAGGTGGACGAATTCAATTCCGATTTATTGGCCCAGCGTCTCCATTCCAGCGGCAAACAGGCGTTACGCCACGTCAGGCCTCTGTTCCTGTTTTGAGCTTGAAGCTTTTAGACTTTGGGTACAGTTTCGCCCCAGGAGCTCGCGACTTCAGCAATAGGTACTCCAGGATGACAGGGCGAAACTCGGCGATAGAAGGGGAGCAGCAAGTGAGCAAAGGATCAGGTCTAAATGATTACGTGTACATAAATGTAGGCATCAATTGCTCACTCACTGCTCACTACCTATCCGACAACACAGCAATTGATGCCGCTGGATTTGGCGCCTTATCCCGGAGCGGCCTCATGAAACTCGTTCTCTCCGCCCGTCGTCTTGGGTTTTTGCTCGGGCAAGCTCCTCCGTACTCCGTATTTCGTTCTACAGTAGCTGTTAAATCCACTTGCCGGCATGAGTATCGCCACCCAACCACCAGCATCAACAAGCCAGTGAGGACTCCCACGGTACGCAGTAGTTCGTGGCAGGACTAAGACGCGAGCAGCGCCTTGTCTGGACAGTGCCGACTGATTAATCAACTCCGGAGAAAACAACCATTCTTGATCTCTGGCTCTCTCTCTCGTTTCTAGCCTTACCACACCTTGCACCTTGTCATGGCAATTCCCGTGCCCTCTCCTCGGATCTTGGTTGTCGTATCCCCATTTAGCACTGGTAGGCGGAGTCCCTACTCCCCGGTTGTACGAGAACCTGCAGTTACGAAGTGGCATCGCCCATCTCCTTATGATCATCGATGGTCATATATCACCCGCCTTGGCCCATGTCCCGACGACAAAAGGGTTGCGTAAACCATGATGGTCTGGCGATGCGATGACCTCTTTTCCAGTGTCCTTCTCGTCACCAACACGTCCATTGCATCTGCACAATGTTGCTCCCTGGCTGTAGCCCGTAACCAGTAGCGTGCTCCTACTCACCTGTACAAACTCTTCATTTGTCCATCAAAGAGAAGCGTGGCGTGATCTCCCATCTCCACAGCCCGTTTCCTAGTTTCCTAGCTCTTGCTGCCGGCATTCCCGCTGCTTACACTCTTCCACATCATGGACAGGGCCTGCCGTGATCGTGAATAATCGGGGCGGTGTAACCCCTTTCGTGGGCGCCTTGAAGACGCCGGAACGCCGCCCGCAGCATCCCGTAACCATGACGGCGACGAGATGCGTCCAGGTTCGAATGTGAGCATGTCTTGCGAAATGCCCCCCAGGATACGCTCTTTTGCTCTCGTTATTCTCCGCGGGATCGCCCCGAAGCGGTATTATGAACAAACGAGTACTAGCCGTGCGGCTAACAGCAGCGACTCCGTAACCGCCCTCCATCACTGACATCACCGCCAAAAGCCCAACCGACGCTGGCTCAGCCCATTTCTCGCGCGGCTCGTATTCGAGTCGAAAGAAGCGGGGAGAGAATTGGAGACTTGGCCGGCCCCGACTGGACGATGGACTTATGCGGGCAGAAGGTCCAGACTGTCGCTCTCTGGCCAATGTGCAGAGGCCAGCAAACTTTGGGATTTCAGCCAAGGCTTATTTAGGCCCTGGATCAACGTTTAGATTGGCGAGTCCGTGCATTTGGTGCCCTCAGCCTCATGGGGAATTCTCGAGGTAAGCAAGGGTATCCACGCTTCTGGAAACGCCTCGGAGGCTACGGCGCGCAATTCAGCGGATGGTCAAAGAGTAAAAGACCAACCTCCAAGAAATTGGAGAGAAAAGAGGGGAAGGAAGTCAATTGCTGTGACAAATATGTACTCGTACACGCTCCAGCTCCGGATGAGCAGCATTGATGCATATCATTATCAATTGACTTCCAATACAACTACTAATGAGTTAATAAGTCATATGCCAAGCCTATACTTGCTGTTGGCAGCATCTCTCAGTGAGAATCCAATCTTCGGATACCGGAAGCACGGCCGGCTTCAATCTATAACCCTGCAAACCATCTTCGTGAGATTCAACTCGATAGTCTCAACTCTGTTTGTCTGGTGCAACATGTCTTTCTATGATTTGCGGCCGTTGAATGGCTCCACTCGAGCTGAATACATTTAGCCTCGAGGCTGTTTACCAGCTCAAGTATGGCATTTCCCTCGACACCAATTGGCTGTACGCATCCCGGTTTCAACCTTGGGGGCTCTGCATTGCAGCTGTAGCTTCAGATCCTCTCAGCCTTGTGAAAATGCCATCCTTGTTGTGCCAGGCCAGCGGGAGGTTCCAATTGGTGTTGCGAGAGTATCGAGGCTGCAAACTTTGCTTCTACTCTGCTCTTGTTGCCCATTTTGGCAATGTTTAAACAAACTGATCAGTCACTAACTTAAATGTGGCTGCTGCTAGTCGCAGTCGATCCAGCCAGCTGTTGAGACAATTAGCAGAGCAGAACCGGCGTCTAGCTATGAGGTTTCCGTTGCCGAGACACGTGAAGTTGACGCCTGCAATGCTAAAACGCACAGGCACAGGAACAGGGACTTAATATATTAAATGCCGTTGAAGATGTCCAATAAAATGGCCAATCATCCGTCACACATTCTTGGCCAAATGCCTCTTTCAAGCATATCTCAAGCGCTGTTTCATGCAAGTACTATGCACGTATGATTTGCAGGGCGGTGACTTTGGCTGCCATCAGGGTTTCACGTGATAATGCCAGCAAATGGACCAACTATTCGCAAAGCCTCAGCGAACCGTGGGTAAGGTACACGTAGCTTTCATGTGAAAGTCAAACACCATTCCACGTAATCTCGTTTATTTTTTTCGATTTAATTCTCCCAATGTAAACACTCCTTTACCTGCTGAAGCCGCCCGAGCAGCAGCCATTGGAATTTCCCCAAGGCTGTCGACGCCTCAGTTCCCTAATACGTCATCCAGTTTTCGAGCCACATCCACTCCAACCGTCTTCAATGGTTCCAAGCAAAAGTGGCCTCACACGACATGCCAACGCACCTCAGCCCAGAGTCGACAGAGGCTCTGAATCGAGATGAACAAGATGTCCTTCGGGCATTGAACCGGTCGCCTCACCCCTATCACCACCAGAGCTCCGAGCTGCCCTACCCCTCTGACCATCTGGTCTCTCGCGGCGAAAGAGCTGCATCTCCGAAGCTGGGCAACGACTCGAGCCAGCCATCGCTATCCGGTTTGCCAACCTTCTCCAAGGAATCGACGCCAGCGAGCGATAGCGGCACCGATGCCGACGATGAACACTTCCTCAAGGGCCTGCCGCCGCCAAAACTGCGACCCCACAAAGGGCTGAGAGGCCGAAACGAGATCATATCTGGCACCTCGACGCCGCTCTTGTCGCCCGCAGTCCTGCGAGAACCAGTACCTCCAACGAGTCGTCGAGCATCACATAATGGCAAAAAGTCTGAAGAGAGGGCCATCTTACCGGAGGTCATCCGCCGGAAGAAGATTCTCGTACAACGAGCCATTGAAGCTGGTATCATCACCACGCTCGCTGGCATGATCCAAGCGAACAAGTTGCTGGCACCGGTATTACGTACTTGGCGCAAAGGTTCATCCCATCCACCCCCCATCCTTTTGAATTTCTTTCTTACTAGTTGTAGATTTCTATCTCTTTGGTGCCTTGTATGGAGGATTGTTACTGCTGTATCCGATTCGAGTTATGGCATGGAGCTACAAGAATCGCCAGGCATCTTCAAGCTTGGCATTAAAGATTCCCTCAGTCTTCGACCCTGCGCCTCTTCTCTATCCTCCGTCAATCACGATATTTGTGTCACTGCTCGTATCTGTCAACAATCCGGCAGTTATCCTCCCCAACCTTATACTTGGCATAAGCTCGATCCCACAACAAGTGGTGCCGAAACTAGATCAAAACGCTGCATATGACTCTCTTCACTGGGTTCTTTCTTGTCTGCCTCTGATTTGGCGATCTTCTTTGTCAGATCACTCTCGATTTATACCGACTTATTCCTTCCTCACGCAAGAAGACCTCGTCCTGCTATACCCCCTACATAGAACCGCCTCCGCTGTATTACATCACCTTACCACGACCAGTCTCCTTACAGCCGAGCTTCAACTTCTTTCGATTGCGCTGATCAACGTGTTGCTCTTAGCCTCGTCGCCCCAGATTCAGATACTAAAAGCTTTGTTATGGGGTGGTGGATTGAGTCTACTCGTGCTCTGTGGTGCCGTGATTAGATGGGGAATTGTTCTTGCAAGAGTCCCCAAATGGCGGTTTCGAAGGGAGCCATATCCGCCACGACGCCCGTTTTGGAAGTCCTTGTTTAGACTGTTATCCTGGCAAAGACTTAAGAACGAAATTCTAGGATCACCTCATGATTTACACGACGATATATCGATCTCAACCGATGACGACGAAGATGACTTGCGATTTAGCAGTCCTACTAGAGTTCAATCTCTCAGCATAGCGGCAGATACCCCATCTGACGTGCACAATCCCTCTTCGCCCACTGTCGAGAATGGATGGAAAGCAGGCGGAATTTCTCGAAGACATACGACTCCATTCCCCGAGAAACTCTCTCGCAAAGCAGCAACGCACACTCCATCTGGAAGAAGAAAACGGACGGCATCTGTTTCTGTCCGCGCATATTTCAAGTTTACACCGGCACAAGCAGCACTGAGGAAGTGGATATATGCAAGCTATGTATACGCCTGCTTGGCAGTCATCATAGTGGCCTTCATCCGCCCATATGTACAGAAATATGCCCTCGATGGTAACGAGCCTATGGGCTGGGCTCTCGGCTACTTTTTTGGTGACCTGCCGGGATTCAGATATCGAGTTGTTAGGGCCAATCTGGAACGCTGGATTTGTCTTCCCCCACGTCTTGACACCTCGGATGCGAAGCAGTGTCACCGTGGCTGGGTGGAGCATGTTCGCCTTCATGATTTTGGTGAGGCCAGCACACGTCTTTTCATTAGCGGTTACTGGGTTGCAATTCTTATTGTTGGACTTGCCATTGTGTTTCAACTAAAAAACACGTACGAGGTGGACACCCGGCGAAAGGTGTTCCATTTCATGATGGTCGGCATGCTTCTCCCAGCGACCTACGTCGATCCAACGTTTGTTGCCTTGGCTCTTTCGATCGTCTTAGCGATATTCTTGATTCTGGATCTGCTACGGGCAAGCCAGCTGCCACCTCTCTCCAAACCGATCGCCTCCTTCCTGGCTCCTTATGTGGACGGGAGAGACTTTCGTGGACCTGTTGTGATATCTCACATCTTTCTGTTGATCGGGTGTGCCATTCCTCTCTGGCTATCGCTTGGATCCTTGCCGCGAACTGGATCTAACTACCTGACCGGATGGGAAATTCCCACTAGAGAAATCAGCATGGTTTCAGGAGTCGTCTGTGTTGGCCTGGGTGATGCAGCTGCCTCCCTCATCGGTCGCCGATATGGCCATCGCAAATGGCTCTGGGGTGGCGGTAAAAGCCTCGAGGGTAGCTTGGCATTTACAATTGTCGTCTTCCTGGGTCTAACGACTGCTAGTCTCTGGCTTCGAATAGGCCAGTGGCCCGTCGACGGCGAGGGCACGAGCATGACCACCAGAGCTGGACACGCCTTGGTATGTTCCTCCATGGCTAGCTTGACAGAGGCTGTCTTGACGGGAGGCAACGACAACGTCATTGTGCCCGTGATTCTCTGGACATGCGTTAAAGCGCTTGAAGTTTAATTATATAGAAGCATGATACGGGCGTTTTCTTTCTCTCTTTGGTTTATCAACAATGGGTATTTGACTGCAGTGTGGGATTATACGATGAAACGATACATTTTTTCCTCTTCATCTGCTTGTTTTAATAGATCGATTACAGATGGGTGGAGTTAGACAGCTGCATATGACGAAATGCTAGCAACGCGAGGGGAAGAGGGAAGAAATTATGATCTAATGGCTAGATATTTACTAGGACATGAGGTAGAAATAGACGGATGGTTTCCAAAAAGAGGACGCACAGGCAGTGAGAATGGGCATCCACAAGGTCAATAAAGTATCACTGTGATAACTCAATGCAAGAATCTGTAGATATAATGCGCCATCGCTTTTGGTATATTCGTTCCCTCGTGTGTATTCCTCCTGTTCCTTTTAACAATATCGATAGAGAAGCATCATCAAAACAACCAACGAGCAAAACAACTATGCAGTTAAATCTTCTAAAATGGCCTCAAGGTCTTCCTTTCTAAACGGCAGGCTTAGCAATTCCGTTCCTAAGTTGTCTTTACGGCTTGTCAACATTTGGTGGTCGTGGAATCTAAGCAGAGTATTGTCAGTACCACTATCCAATGATTCACGGGATGATTGAAAAAGGGGGGTTTCGGGTATCGTTGGCTTACTCTTTTAGCAACGTCCGGAAAGCCATTTCGGAGCTGCAAATGAATTCCTCCACGGCCTTGTTATACACCATTCTATACTCCAGACCGACGCCGTCGTCGCCTTCGTCTTCCATTGCAATGAGAACCTCGCCGACAAGCAGACGGAACAGGTTCTTTGCGTTTTCTGTCAGACTCTTGAGGACGAACGCAACACCTTCACGGCCGTTGACACGCTGGGATTGCCGGCCGAGGAGCTCGTGCACATCATCTACAACGTCGAGCTCGGTCTTGAAAGGCGAAAAGGTGGTACAGTCGTGAAAGACAAAGTTAAAGTCTGACCGAACGCCAATATCCCACAACAAGGGGAAATCAGGCGAGTCAGCGGACCCTACGAGATTAATCTGCGGATGAGCTGCGAGCTGGGAGAGAATAGCCTGAGAGCCAGGTTTGCGGAGAGGAATGGCGTCGATGGAGTTGACGACGATTGTGATGGTGAGTTTCGTAGTGGAGAGAAGGGAGGTGATGCTTTGGATCATGACGGCGGGTTGGGCGTTTGGCACTCTTTGGGTGGGATCAATGGCGGACGCGACGACGCTGAGGATTTCGCGGAGGTTTGTTGTGTGAGCGTAGCCGTTGACCATGACAATCTTGCCAGCCTTTGTTGACTTGTTGTTGGAGTGGATGTAGGTCGCAAACTTGCGCAGGAGATGCCTCTTGGACCCCAAGCCGTAGAGACATACGCTGAAGCCCCGGGATAGCTCAAACGCCCATTGTGGAAACGACTCTGCGTGGAGAGACTCGAGATAGTCAATGTTCTCGGCGTGGCGATCCTTGTGTTCCCGCACAATGCTGAAGTACTCGTCGTGAGAGAGCAAGTTGAGGGACGTCAAGGTATTGTCCGATGTCTTGGGCCGGCCGGGCTTGTTGTGCAGAAAGTACAGCTCATGCGGAGGCAAGTTTCTCGGCGGCGTTGGCGATCTGGCTCTCTTGGGCCGGCCCTTTCTTCGAGCTGGCGTTTTTGAAGGCGTCGCAGCTTCATCTGCTACAAAGCTTGCTGCCTCGCCGTCTGTCCTCTCCTCGAGCTCGTCTTCGCCGTCGTCTTCATCTCCAGCATCGCTCGATTCATAAATCTGCCTTGCAATGTCGTCGTCGTCATCGCTCCCTCCATCTCCAACGACTCGGTCTATCAAGGCTCTTGCGCTCTTCTTCCGCGCAGATCGGTCTGCTGCTCTGCCGGGCGTGAGGGCATTGAAGCCTGTAGGTTTTTTGGGAGTTGAAAAGACGGGCACGACGTTTGATTTCGCATTGGGAGTGTTGCTATTCGACTTGGCTTTTGGAGGACGTCCACGGCGTCGAGGCGTGGGCGTGGTTGCAATCGGTTCGGGCTCTGTCGCTGTTTCTTGGATGTCTATGTCCATCTTGTCGCCCAATGACGGGGTATCTGGGTGTTCTTCTTCGTTTGAATCCATGGTAGTTTCTTGATGAGAGTCGATAGCTTCAAAGCTTCTTATTGACTGCTTCTAGAGTTTTTGGAGGAACCGTGACCGCCTGACGATTGCTGTTGGATGGAGGGGTCGTTCGTTGCTTGAGGGTATCTTGAATTGCAGAGGTGAAGGAGAATCAGCATTAAGAGATGGTGCTGCTGGTCGCGTTATAGTCGTGATCCTTTTAGTAGAATTTGAAATCCATTCCCCTTCCAAGAATGGATCTGTAGGATTGATGTTCTCGTCAAGCTTCAACGTTGTCAAGCAACAATCAATGGCTGACCTCATCCGAGATTCTCCCTGGAAAAGCAGCTTGAGCACTCAACGCGACAGACGCGCTGAAGCTACCGGAGCTCCAGGTCTTGCCAGGGTCCTGAGGCACTAAACTGAACGATTTGGCGTAGCGCCATTGACCCACTGGAGCTGCGGGAAGAAATTGCATCAATTGTGTCTGTCTAATACTTCGAACTTACACACATAGATGTGCATGTCATCATTCATTATCCAGGTTCACTCTCTTCCACATATTAAATCTTAAATCATATTCCAAAATGAACTTCAATCTGGCAGGGTCCCTCAGCTCAGCAAAGCTTCTGCTTAAGCCGAGCTTGTGTCTGCCTCATCACATTGCACCAACATTCAACGATCTTCCCATCCCTCTTGACTCGGTCTTGCAAAGAGACGGCCGGAGAGTCAGCATCAAGGCTGTTGTTCTGGACAAAGACGATTGTTTTGCTTATCCCGATGCGAAAGAAGTATATCCCGCTTACAGAGTACGGCCATGTCCCACCATTTCTGAACCGCAGCGTCACTAAAATAAAGCTACAGCAACACTTTGAAAAGCTCAAGCAGACCTACCCTGGTCGCAAACTCCTGGTAGTATCCAACACAGCTGGAGCAACTAGCTGGGATAAAGATCTCAAGCAAGCAGCTGAAGTTGAGAAGAGCACGGGAGTGTTTGTCCTCCCTCACTCAACAAAGAAGCCTGGCTGTGGCGCCGAGATCATGGCGTATTTCAAAAAATATCCCGAAACTGGAGTGACTGATCCGTCGCACATTGCCGTTGTTGGCGATAGACTGACAACGGACATGATGTTGGCAAATATGATGGGTGCATGGGCGTTTTGGATCAAGGACGGTGTTGTGCCGCTGAACCAGAAGAGCATCGTGAGTTGATGAAGCTGCTAAAGTACAACTGTGTGTGATGCTCATATTGTGTAGTTTTCCCGGATTGATCACTGCATGGCAGGCTTTCTTCAAGCGCGAGGCGTCAAGGCACCCGAGCCTCAAACTCCTGAGAAATACTGAAACTCTTGTTGCTGTGGCTCTAATTCACCGGGCTAGCAGAGCTGTTTCGATTGGCTTCTCTCTTGGCAGCGTCTGTGAATCACTGACAGACATAATCCTAGTGATGGCTATATCAAGGGAATATCATCCGTTTGGTCATCTGGCGGTCAGCATAGACACTCGAGTGGCTTACCTGATGAACTGAATCACCTCGTGGACGACCATAATACCAATGCTCCGCTGCTATAAATTCTTGTTGCCTTGCATCTGACTCTACAACAACTGTCGATGGTGGACCAGATGCTTTCTTATACCTTGCGAAGCTTTTATCAATCTTCAACTCCTGAGCATCCTGTCCTTTACCGGAGACTTTGACTATACACCTACCAACCTTCGCCAGGCTACGTTTCTTCACAGAATATTACAATCCGAGCTCGCACACAATGGGTGGCAAAACGTGGTCCAGGCAGGAGGAACGCTTCTTCTGGAAGACAATCGTTCCACAGTCGCCAAAGGCTGTGAAACCAGCTGATCGAATCCATGACTGGAAAGTCTGCGCCGAAATCATGCAGCGAGAAATGGGAGTGAATGCTCGCCGCAAGTATTCGAAGCTTATGCTCTGTGTGTAACATAGTCCTGCAACCCAGGGTCTTCTCTCGGAATCACTTGCTAACTCGGTGTTGTTTTATTTCCCAGTCGAACATTATTTCCAAAACGTTCAGACTGGTCACAAGTCGCCTTGTGCCCGCGAGTTTGTGGTGGAGCACAAGCGTGAACTTGGTGAGTTTCGCAAACGACAAGTACTGTCAGAGTCCATGGCTGAAGAGATTCTAGTGCGGTCTCAAGAGCGAATGGTTACTTTGATGCAAAGGGAGGCAGTCATGGCCAATCTCTAGATGGGAAATTACTGGAACTCTTTTGGTGACTCTGCTTATCAACTTGCTTCATCTTCATCAACAATACAAGCATAGCAGAGCTCGGGGAATATGGATAAACGTGGAGTTGAGTTCAGATATGCATGTTGCTAGCGTGGAGACCATCTCTCAGGTCTCGATTATTACAGCTTTCAGTCGCCAATTAGACATACAGAGCTGCTTTATTGATGTCACGCTCACTGCTCGGCAAGACGAGTCTTGATGGCCTGTTTATACGTGGGCCAAGAATATTCACTGCTATCAATTATACTCTAAAATTCATATCATTGCAAAACCTACTCTCTGATAGATAGACCGCATAATCTCATACAAGTATCTACTCGTCTCAAGCCAGATTTGAATGCCTTGCCTCCTACAAACGCAGCAACCATCTTCTCAACGGAGCAAAGATCCAACTGCCTGCTGCCTCTTCATCATGATACAACACACCGATCATCAAATTTGTAATGGCAAAACTTATTCTTCTGCGGGCCCACAGTGGTAGCGATCTGAATGCATCATTGAACCTTTCAGCTGCCGTCGCATCACTTCCACATTCGAACCCTTTGCACTCAGCTGAACGACCATCTCCGTATCTCTCGCCACTCAGATCCCCAGATCACCTCCATACAACGCAGGGGCAGAAAAAGTATCCTCCACAACCGAAGCGACGCCTTCAGCTGTCTCAAACTGCCTATGAGAAGACAGCCCATCTCGGCAGAGGCTAGAAGGCGTTTTCCAGGGCAATATTTCCAGGGGTTCGCCGTGAGATTTGGAGGCTAGTGGACGGGCCGCGTCTGAGTGGAGCTGGTCTAGAGTGGGCAAACAAGAGCTCAGCTGGGCCGAGAGTCAATAATTGGCCCTGTAGCGGCTCTGGAAACGGGATGGACCGGCAATAGTCTGGGAGGCTTGACGGGGACTCTATTGATAGTTTGCAGCTCCATCTGTGTGAGTTATACCAATACGCTCACCAATGCTCAAGTAGACAGGTAGATACTCTTACCTAGGTATATAAATATTAATCGTGCTCCCACAACTCTCGTCTTCAAATTGTCAAACTATTCTGGTATTCCTCTCTTTTCTAGTCGTTTACATAGCATAGCCACAACACAGCACAATGGTCTACCTCCCTGCAACACGGCATCTCAACGGCGTCCGCCTCCTTGCTCTCGATGGCGGCGGCGTCCGAGGCGTAGCATCCCTCATCGTCCTCAAAGAAATCATGAAGAGAGTCCAGCAACGAAAGGGCCTCAAAGAAGAATGTCGCCCCGCCGACTATTTTGAACTGGCCGCAGGCACAAGCACTGGCGGCATCATTGGCATCATGCTGTTTCGGCTTCGCATGACGGCCTCAGATGCCATTGACCAATACGACATCATTTCCAAGGAGGTGTTTAGCCCCAAAATCTATGGGTGGAACATCACTCGCGTGATGCCCAACTCGCTGGCTTCTTGGATCAACAACAGCAAGACGCTGGTTCAGAGCAGTAGATTTGACGACGCCTCGTTGAAAAAGGCCATTGACAAGGTTGTTGCCGAGTATGGTCTGGATGAAGAGGACAGGAGGTTGAAGGGCGATGCGCCATTGATGCATCCCAATGCTGGCAGGATGTAAGTATCTGAATCTTTTTCTTTTTCTTTCAACTCTTGTCTGCAGGAATTATGTCTAATCATGTGGTGCTTGAATAGGTTTGTCTGCACAACAGCGCAAAACAGAGCTGAAACAGTCCTGTTGAGATCATACAAAGACAACACCATCCACGTCCAATCCAAAGTCAACGATGTCATGCGAGACCACTCCGACAAAATCACCATCAGTCTAGCTACGCGCGCAACCTCTGCCGCACCAACATACTTCCCCGAAGTGAAGTGGCCCGAAAACGATCCCCAGCTAACCTTTTGGGACGGCGGCCTCCTCAACAACAACCCCATCGACCAGCTGTGGTACTCAAGATACGAGCTCGTCCAGCCAAACGAGCCTGCTCCCGCCGTATCGTGCGTCATCAGCCTGGGTACCGGCTACGTCAAGCCCGATTCACCATCTGAATCATGGTTCCAGCTTGTGGGAGTGGCTTCTTCAGTCATGGGCTTTGCTACCAACACAAACGCAAAGGGCAAGGACTTTTCACGACACATGACGGCGTTGAATAACCGGTCTGAACATTCTAAGACGAGATACGTCAGATTGAACCCGTCGCTTGGTAAGAGCGAGATTGGGCTGGCGGATTACACCAAGATGGAGGAGCTGAAACAGTTGGCGACTGCGTATATTGAGGAGGAGAAGAACCAGCTGTGGATTAACAAGGCCGTGGCTGCGGTGTGTGACGAATGAGAGAAATTTGGTCATATTTGTGTAGTTTGATGTTATTTAAAGGCGGGTAAGGTATGTACTGGCATTGCATTGTGAGCACTGGGATTGTTTTGGGACCTTGACAAATAGAGGAAGCTAGAGGAAATATACGAAAGAACTCTACTAATAACATTGCGAGTCTACGCTTGTACTATCTGTTTTTCCAAGTGAAATTTATATGTATGATCAAATATTCCATTAATCCAAGCTGAATGAAGAGAATTACTCATAATATACTATCATCAATTCTTCTCTCTTGTCACACAAATTCCACCTCCCGCAACCCTCCCGCTCCGCTCCGGCCGGCGGCACCGAAGCCTGCCTGAATTTAAGCCCCGCCGCGGGGGACATTTAGAATCCGCCAACCCACCAAGGCGGTCAAGCCCGGCAGAAATAATTCCTTCCGTTAATCTTCAAGGTCCCTCGTAGCTGGGCGATTCAAACAATCCCCATTACTCGCATGCAGTGACGGCATCATCGCCATACCGGCCAATCACTCAATTTATTCGAATTCTGAAGCTATTTTTCTTCCATCATGAGCATCCCAACTCCATTCAGCGGGGGCAATACGCCTCTTCCGCAGCTGGGCGGCCAAGATCCCAACGTCAGAGCTGTAAATATTCCTCTTGCTCTCTCTTCTCTTTGCGCGCCAACGAAGCTCGGCAGCAGCGTCGCATAAACAATTCACTAACCATTCTCTGATTTAGATTCAAGGCGCAATGGAATCATGTTACGGCAAATCCATCATGTCAGGCGTCATGGGCTTCGGCATGGGCGGACTCTTTGGCCTCTTCATGGCCTCTGTACGTTTCCTCCACCCTACTACCAGTACCAACTCCTCTGTCCATTCTACTAACATGTCCTACTTTTTTTCTACAGATGTCATACGATACCCCCTTCGGCAGCCCCCTCCAAGGCGCCAACGGCCAACCCGCCATCACATCCCTCCCCCTCCGCCAGCAGCTCAAGATCGGCTTCAAGGACATGGGCACCCGCTCCTGGAGCATGGCCAAGAACTTCGGCAAGGTCGGCGCCCTGTTCTCCGGAATCGAGTGCGGCATCGAGGGCATGCGGGCGAAGAACGACCTGGTCAACGGCATGGCGGCCGGGTGCCTGACGGGAGGCATCTTGGCCAAGAACGCGGGCCCGCAGGCCGTTGCGGGAGGCTGCGTTGCCTTTGCGGCGTTTAGTGCGGCTATTGATGCGTACATGCGCCAGCCGAGTGATGAGTAGAGCAGTTACTGTCTTTACTTTGTTGGAAAAGGGAAAGGGGGCTTGTATGATGATATGAAGGATTTTGAGGATACGTGCTTTTTAACTTGTGGTAATTACGGGCTGGGGAGTTCCGGTAGAGTGTACATATAGAGCATCTGGGTTGGCGTTGGCGGAACTGACATATGGCATCTCTCCACTTTGGGTGTGGCCTTTTGATTGAAAAAGAGAGAGAAAGAGATGGCAGCATGTTAATGATTTAATTGGGAGATCTGGATGTGTAAAACAATACCCAGGCTTCTATAGAGGCAGATTATGTATATTATGAGAAACTCATTATTGAACAGTCTCGCAATCTTCCTCTTCCCTAGACATACCAAGAGACATGTACATCCCAACACCCGGTATTATTTATTTTATTACTATATAAACCCAATACATATGCCTCTTGACCCCCTACGTATTAACCCCGATAATTCATGACCATGCCTCATTAAACGGAAAGGTCAACGCTTAGTCTTACGATGACTGGTAAACTTGGAACTTGCCAACCTCCCAGTACGCATCCGTGAAGGACTGGGGTTGGTTGGCAACAATGTCGGTACAGTTGCTAGAGCCTACAAGAATCAAGAATTGTTAGCATCTTGGCCAATACTTGGAAACAAAAGAAGAGTGCAGACTATGCAAGGTGGAAAAAGAGCACTTACAACCAGAACTGTCCCAAACTCCATACACCAGGTCACCACAAAGATCAATGTTCAGGATAATCGAGTTGTTCCTAAAGTGATTCCCAACATTGCAGTCCGTGCTCGGAAAGTCCGCCGCTGCCTCACCCCAAGTGCTCGGATCAGGCTTCTGGCTCGTGATGTCGGAGGGAATGGCGCTGCGAGCAAACTGCCATACGCGAATACCCGCATCACGCCACTCCATGGCCATGATGCCGCCTCCATTCTTGTTGTAATCCGAGCCAAAGGTGCTGTCTGCGCCCTGGACGCCGCAGCCTGCGTTGCCGTTCTTGGTGGCGTCGCAGTTGGTCTGAAGAGCCTTGTCTGATTGCTTCCTCTTCACACCCATGGAGCAGCCGCTGGAGGTGTGAAGCGTCATCTGGTTTCCGTCGTCGGCCTTGTTCGTTGCCTCCATGACATCGATCTCGCCGTTCTTGGGCCAGTTGGATGGATCAGTGAGCCAGAGAGCGGGCCAGGTGCCGCAGCCAAACGGAGTGTGACGGACGTCAAAGATGAATAGACCGTTGTTGTAGGTGTTTTTGGATTCTACTCGCACAGAGAAGCGACCTGTAGAAGCATCGGGGTTGCTGCCCGGGCCGACAGAGGTATCAACTCTGAGGACTGCAGCATCTTGGGATGCAAAAGTGAGGTTCTAATAGCATGTTAGCAATGAAGTACGGTAACTAATAGCATCAAAGATACTGCTACTTACCAGCTGCTTAGCTTGAGGCTCTGGAACGTAATGCACAAAACCTTGGGCAGGGTCATATCCTGTAAAGTAGTTGAAGTTATCAAAGAAGGATTCTCCCTGGACTAATTATTCACGCGCAAGTAGTGGTTAGCATAATTCTCCAAATGAGACATGAGTAAACTCACATGTATCCTTTAGGGTATAGGTGAGCTGGGAATAATCGGGATATGAGTTGCTCTTCTTCCCCTGTGTGACGCCAACAGCCACGCCAATGACAATGGCGATGACAATGACTGCAACGATGCCGATCCATACTTTCTTAGACCAGTATCTCGGATCCCACGCAGAGGCGGAGGAGCCGGATTTTTGATAGCCACCACCAGAACCAACTTGGAACTCTTCGTATCTGGGAGGGATCTCGCCCGGCTTTACGCCTCGATCCATTTTGGTGCCTGAAAGATGGGGTTTTCCTTGGGTCGCAAACACGAAAGACGAGAGAGAGAAAAGAGAGAAACAGGGGAACGGGTATGCTTCTCGCTTTTAGTTTTGTCGAAAGGCGTGCAATACCGTAAATTAAAAATTCAAATCAGCGAACCAACTAACGATTGATTGGAATCAATCGAAGGATGCCAATCCCAGCCAATGAGTGTAGGCGATTAATATCACCGGCGACAACCACTTTGGGAACAAGCAACTCCCAACGAGCGTATTCGTCCTGATAAATGCGTATCGTATGTATCCACGCTGGAGATATCGCAGATAAAAAAGAAGAGAGAAAGAGAAACGAGCGACACTGGCAGGCAGTTTGGAGGATGAAGAAGAGAAGCACAATGCTCCAGCAAACACGGATACGAGGTGTAGTGTAAGAAGTAAGAAAAATAAAAAATAAACACAAAAAAGGTGGATTGACCTCATACTTCGTACATCAGATCTCCTGCTCACTTCACAGGTACATCCAGGTACACCTTTCTATCGGCGCATCTACCGTCACATTGCCTATCTTACTCCATACACAACATTCGCCGGATACTGCGGCACAGCCAACGATTCATTCCAATGGCTCCCCGGGGTTGGACCAAATGCCGCTTCCCCGTCGCCCATCCAAAGGAAAAACGTGCCGTGTCGAGTCGCCCGATCCAGACACTCCCGTAGCTGCCCTGACTAACCTCTGCCTAAAACAAGCCCAGCCAAAAAAATGCAAACCTGCAACCGGAAATCGTGCAAAAAGCGGATTAGAAGCGAAAACTGGGGACCTGGATCGACACAGCCTGTAACAATGACGCGTCATTGAAACTCTGTAGCTATTTATGGTGCTGGCTCGTATTGTACAAGATGACTGACAGCTGCCATACAAGAACCAAAGCGCCGCCATCACTTACTGTCGTATTCTTCTCTTTCTGCTCCCTGGCAGAATTTACCGTAAAAGGAGAAGCAAAAAAAGGAGATAAACGAAAAGTGAGCTAGAGACGGGGTGGCAGTGCAAAAAGCCAAAAGCAAAATGTGCTAGATACGAAGTGTGAGTGGGCTCTCGGTATTCTGATGGTGTGATGCCGGACAGCTTTGCTCTTTACATGTGATGTATTCATGCGTTGAACGGTGCTACAGCTTGGATTATATAAACACCCAACATCATTTTATCTTTTGCCGAATGGCATCAAATAGTCGAGTCAACAAATTATCTTCATCTCAATTGTTTTCCATCCCATATGCCTTTAACCGCAAGCACAGTGGACTATGACACCGACAAAACCAAAAAAGATATTGACCCCTGAATACCCAAGCAGCAAACGCAATACTGCCATCATCTCATTAGTATTGGACATGATAATGCATCTCTAAAAAATAGTACATGTACGCTTTAATCGTCATCCTCCTCAATGCGAGCCTTCTTCGCCTTCCGATCCTCGTCCTGCAGTCCATATCCTCTCTTGGAGGAGGAGTTCTGGTCCACCTCAGATAAGAACTTGTCCACATTAAAGGGGTCTACCGCATCCTTCTCAAACTGCACAGGTCCTTCTCGTGCCTATTTTCAATCAGTTAGCAATGTTCCCAAAAAGACGAGAGTAGAAGGAAGGGGGAGAATGTCCAAGAAAAACTGACCTCTGCTTCGCTGGCCCCCTTAAAGGTACCTTTGCCCAGTGCTTCACCGAATCGACTTGATTTCTGGATCTTGGCCATCTCCTTATCGCCCGCTTCTGCATCCTCGTCGTCCAGGTTTGCTCGTGGCCGGTAGATGCTATTAATGGCATCCTGGGCAGCAAAGAGAGGCTTATCGTAGGGGTTGTCCTCGTTGAATCCGCTATCAAACCCGCTGGACTGGTTGAATAATCGGGAGTCGTACATGGTTTCTTTGGACTGTGAAGGCTTGGCTATGCCCAGAGCAATCTTCTCGGATATGTCTCGATTTTGTTCTCGCGCCATGACTTGGATACGTCGCTCTGCGCCCATTCGGGTTTGTCGCAACTTGCGCTCGTCTTCTTTTCGTTTCTCCCTTCGTGCCCTTTCTCGAGCCCGAATCTCTGAATCTTCGCTATCAGAGCCGCCCCTGGATTCTGAGCCGCTGTAGCTTGACCGTGATGGTGATCTTGACCCCGACTCTCGTGAGTCTCGCGAATCCCTCGAATCCCTTCTTCCACGCTGCCCAGCAGCAGCCCGATCCTCGCGTGCCTTTTGAGCTAGAGATCGCAGGTTTTCTTCCTTCTGAGCCTTCTCCTTCTCTGCTAGCCTCTGCTGCATCAGGGCCCTCTGCTGGACTTCGTCTCGGGCATGGCGTTCTGCCATCTTGATGGCCTCTGCAAACTGTGCGTGCTTATCATTAATCGTAATATCCTGTAAGCCTCGTCCGTCTGCAGCCAAACGCTTGTCCAGGGGCACCGTGAAACCTTTAGGGTTCTTCCAATTTGATACCGGAGGAGGGATCCTCCACATCTCTTGATCTTCGGCTGTAAGTTTTCGTGGGGGCGAGTGCATAACAGGAGGAGGAGGTGACGGAGGACCGCGGGGGATTTTCTTGTGCTTGAATTTCGGAGGCTCCATCGGATCTCGCTGTCGCTCCACAATCTTCATGATGCGATCCTGCTTCTTGGAGTTGTCTCCCATCTGGTTTGCCGGCGTATATCGCACGAATGTCGGGTCTTTTCGCTGTCCAATGTTGAGGTTCTTTGGCTTCTGTGCCGCCACTGCTCCGCTGACGAGGGCTGCCAACGCGTTCTTGGTTCTCTCCGTCGTCGCCTCCACAGACTCCTTGTCCGGACGCGATAGATCAATCTCTCCAGCGTCGGCTCGCTGCCTCAGCGGAATCAGATCCTTGAACGATGTGTGAATGATTCGTCCCTCGCCGTGACCCTGTCTTGCAATCGCGTCGTATTTGACCTTGCCCTCGGCATCGACTTGGAGTGCTAAGGCATTGCTCGTCTTCGCACCCTTCTTGCCCATGTCCAGAGGGTACTGGGCAATTGGGATCTCGGGAAACGCACCGCCATCGCCGAAATCCTCCTGCGAGCGAGGTCGCCATCCCGCTCGCTGGCCGTATGGAGGAGGTCCGCTTCGCTTGAGGACGATTTGCGTCTCGTCCAGCTGGCCGGGCCCTACGATGCGAGGGCCGCGCTGCTGCGTCCGGGATGACGCCTCTTCATACTCGCCGGTGTATTTTGGCTTGGGGAGCGACGCCTGCAGCGATGCGGCCATGGACGTCATTTTGTGCGTCGCGTGAGATGATGTTGAAGCCTGTAAGTTGCGATGCCAACTTCTGGTCGAGAAATTCCAAGTATGGCGGTGCAGGTGTGGCTGATTGCAGGGATTATGCATTCAAGTAGGCGGTGGTGGATCCAAGCAAAGGCTCCGCAAGGTGGCTTGAGGCGAGAAGCCTCGGAATAATGATTCCCCTGTCACCAAGACGCAGCTGTCTGTAGCTGTCCGTCAGTATGCACATACTGGCAGGATCACGAGCTGATAGAACAATGAGGTTGAATCTGTAATTGTATTCTCCTTTTAAATAGCGCCTCCATTTTCATTAGCTTGCCAAGGTAACTCCCATGACGCTCTTCACCAGCCATTTTCAGGCTACAAAACACACCCATCGCCGTGACTTCTGGCCACGCTGGCCGACCTATCCCTTCACATAGAAATGCTGAATATCCATCCATACCACCCGTCCTCATGTCAATTCGTAGCCTGTTGCTTGCCGTCCAGACCACCCTTCCCTAAACTTGCATAACAAAGAATACCATTCGCTTAAACGTAGCCCTTGCGAGCACCCTGGAAGAAGAATCGGACAACAAAGACTTGCAGTGCTCCCATGCAGATAATCAGAGCAATCTGGATCATGCTAAAGTTGACAATGCGCTTCTCTGTGCTGGACACGGTGCTGAAGTTGCGGTTCTCTCGTGTCCTAAAGTACTTTTGGTTTCGGGAAATGGTGGAAAGCTGGCCAGAGATCTTGTAGATGGATTCCTCCAGGACGGATGTCTGTTCGGGCGATGAGCCCTGCTTGGAGGGGAGCTGGGCGGTTCGAGACTCGTTTTCGACCTGGATTGGTATGGTCAGCTACGGTGGCCTGTTTGCAAATCCCCATTCGGCACTTACAGCAATTTCGAAATCGACAAATTTATCAGTATATGTGCTCATATCGTTGTCGAAGCAGAACTTGTAGTCACCAACTACCTGCGCGGTGAAGACAAAGTCGCCCTGTCGCTCCTTTTCGCCCTGAAGGATGATCTTTCCACCAGGTCCCTCAACAAGGTAATCGACATCGAACGAACCACCGGATTGAACCTAATGCACCTCGGAAGTTAATATATGCGCGGAACGGGTATCGCCTCGATGCAATGCGGCGGCACTAACAGCAAAGTAAAAGGCAATCTTCTCGTTTTCGTTCTTCGTGGAGGCAAAGAAGCAGGCCAGTTCGTTGGCGGTCAGCTTGTAGGTCAATGCTGTAGCGGCAACATTGGTGGCCATGAGGCCAATCAGGCCAGCTACCAGCGTCGGCAATCTCATCTTGTGGTTGTGCAGGTCGACGATGCGATGTCGAGGACTGACTGGTTTCAGGGATGCTTGAATGGGACACGACACATTGGCCCCAAGCCCAGGGAGCAGTGCAGTGCACCAGCCACCCTGTGCCCGCCACCAGCCACAATTAAAATGCCCAAGTACCCAAGTACCTAAGTATAACCAGCTGCTTCTCGGCAACGGAATTTCGCAGCTACCGACCCCTGAACCTCCTGCCTACTGCCCACTAGGGCCGCTGCATTGATGCCTATCCCACTAGCTCCAGCGTTGGATCGCCTGCAATAGCGGGACAGCGCCTTAGCAGCGTTTCGAATACGTACCGCTTTGAGCCACAGCCTGAGACACCGCTATATTATTGGCGTGTTCCCGTGTTGTTATTCTTGTTCTTATTGGAGGTGACGTCGATTGTACATTCTCGTTTCTTCATATTCGCGATATCGCCATGTGGTGATTGGAGTCGTTTTCCAGCTTCATCTCCCTGCTTTACGCCTCTTTAAGCCCCTCCCTGGTTACCGCTAACAAAGTGACCTGCTTCCCCAAGTGAGCCTCAGCCGTCTGACTTTGCGGGGGCGGAAGTGGCATCTTGCTCAAGATGGCCGTCCAAAGAACCATCGCAAATGCGTCTTCGGTCGCTATCAGGATAGGAGCCATTCTCTTTTTCCGTGCTGTACGTGATGCTCTCTCGCCTCTCGCCAGGTGCACGTAATGTTTCATTTTTGATCTTCCACTGACGCCCAATATAGTTTCCTGTAAGTACCTATCGCCACTGGCTCATTGGGTGACCGTGAACGTACGAGTAAGTAAACATGCATGCCTAACCACGCTTAGGCTCGACTACCATCTATCATCTTCGCCCTGTTTGCCATATATATCCCAGCTTTCTTGACGAGCTTATTCTCTTCACCTGAACTTGAAATCGTCGATGATCAAGTCGACATAACTGTCAAAGAGACCGTAGTCACGCCGGATGATGATTCAGATCAAGAGCTTGTCGCAGAAGAGGTCGACGTTCAGGAAACGATTTCTTATGCTGGAAAAGATGTACCGGCCTGGAAGATCATCTTTTACGGTGCTCCTAGTGCAAGGCGCCCCTTCAGCTCCTTGTTGAGTTTTCTCATCAACCTAGCGTTCGTTGGTCTTACTGCCGACGCCTTGTATCGCGCCAGATGGTATTATCCGGCTAACGACTTGTCCTTTGTGCGACTTGGATATGTCTCTCATAAAGAGGCCAACTTTCTCATCCGAGAACCTGACCAGGCCAATATGCCCGTCACTTTCCAGATCCGAAACTACAACGGTCTCATTTGGCAATCCGTCGGCAGCGTCAAGAGCACCTCCAATGAGACAGACTTCACCAGCGTTCTCACCATTCCTCTCCTGAGCTATGCAGAGCAGCAAAAGTATGAGTGGCGGACCTCAAACAACCACTCGGGTGAGCTTACTGCTGCGCCGCAACCCGGCAAGATGCCGAGTCAAAACGGAGGGAAATATACTTTCTTGTCTACCTCGTGCATCTTGCCGCGATTCCCCTACTCGCCTTTGGATCATCCGCTTGCCATTCCAGGATTGCGAAATCTTGCCAAACGACTTCCTGAGTTGAGCGCGCAGTTCATGCTTTTCCTAGGCGATTTCATCTACGTTGATGTCCCCGAGCGCTTTGGCAAGTCGGTCGACGAGTACCGTATGCAGTACCGACAAGTGTATGCTTCTGAGGATTGGGCCCCTGTCGGCCAGAATCTGAGCTGGATTCATGTCCTGGATGATCATGAGATTGCGAATGTAATCCTCCCCCTTTTACCAATTCGCGCTGATTAGTTTCTTTTCTTCTTGGCTAACTACGAGGGCACATAGGACTGGGATGCAAACACAACCGGGGTTTACCAGAATGCTGTAGACCCATGGCACATTTACCAGGCTCAAATCAACCCTCCCCGTGCGGTGACTGCCGGTACTAAGAGTGAGCGACGCAAGGGTGCTACATGGTTTGAGTTTGTGCAGGGCCCTGCGAGCTTCTTCATGCTTGACACTCGCAGTTACAGATCCAGCAACAAGCTGCCGTTCAATGAGACGGAGAAGACAATGCTGGGTGCCGATCAGTTGGCCGACTTTTTGGCCTGGCTAGGACGGCCAGAGCCCAAGGGCGTCAGGTGGAAGTTTGTGGCATCGTCCATTCCCTTTACGAAGAACTGGCCCGTGAACGTCAAGGACACCTGGGGTGGTTTCTTGGTTGAGAGAAAGAAGATTCTCGAAGCTATGTGGGATGTCTCTGCTCGCGGAATTGGAGTCGTAGTCTTGTCCGGAGACAGGCACGAGTTTGCTGCAACAAAGTTCCCGCCCCCTCCAGGATCCGACTGGTCGGAAGAGTCTACCGTCTATGAGTTTTCTACAAGTCCGCTCAACCAGTTTGCGTCGCCGATTCCTTCATATTCGCAGGTGGACGATGAGGACGTTTTGATTCAGTAAGTTTGGCTAACCAAATCACCCCCTATCAGGGAATATTTCTAACAGCAATCAAAGATATCACCACTCTGGCATGTCAAAGTTTGGCTCATTCACCATCGAAGAAGAAGACGGTGAGAGTAAGCTTCTCTATCGACTTTTCATCAGTGGCGAGGAGAAATGGAACACGACCATTACAGCACCGCCAGTTCCCCCTGAAGAGGAGAAGAAAGCTGCTTCAGGTTCTTTTTGGGATAGGATTAGGGGCTGGTAGCCCCGTTGCATAACGGAATAAGACCTTGGAGTTTGTTTGGCGTCTGTCTGGGGAGATTTTGTATGTCACTTGTCAGCTGATGGGGATGATTCTAAGGTCATTTCTATTTCTTGGGATTTGGATGATGGGAAGCCGTGGATGGATGACTTTGTCTGGTCAATTTGTTTGGGACACGGCAAAGCCCATGTTTATATGTGGGAGTAACATGGTTATGAAAACTGATTTTTGTTGAATGGTCATGTATGAAAACAATTTTGTTAAGCATGTCGCTCATACTGTGCTACTCTGATTTGGTTAACATAATGCCTGCTTGCTAACTGTCATGAACATCTTGAATCAAGTATCCTCACACTGTCACATCTTCAAGCCTTGTTTCCAGACACCACCTCTTGAAACCAGTCAAACACAACCTGGTTTTGGAGCACAGCCGCGCCAATGGAGCAATGCTCACCTGCTCCATCCTCAGCAGTGAACAAATGATACGTCGCCCGCTCTCCAACCGTGTCAGCAACAATCTTTGCCTGTCCAGGCAACAAATCATCATTCTCCGCATCAGCCACGAAGAACGGGACTTTAATGTTGTGAATCGCATCGCCCAGCTTCATGTCCATGCACTTTGTCGCCCACTCATATGGCGACTTGGTGTTGAACGCCCACAGGCCCTGCTCAATGGCCCAGCGGAAAGAAGTAGGCGCCTGGGGATTCGACACGGCGGACGCCACGGCTTGGTCAACGGCCTCTTTGTTTCCGGCCTTGTACAGGTTGAGCAGTTCGGGAGGGAATTTTTGGAGAATGGCCTCGCCGAAGTCGCTGACGCCGTCGATGGCCATGGCGGCGGCGATGCGAGGCTCAAAGGCTGCGGCTCGAGTAGCGAGATATCCGCCTAGAGAGTATCCCCAGAGACCAATGGCGTTGGGGTCTACATCGTCTCTCGTCAGGGCGTAGTCGACGACTGGGGACACGACTCGTTCCCAATCGTAGATGAAGCCCAGGTTTTGTTCTCGGCGGACGGTGGGTTGACCTGGTCCTTCGAACGTTATGACATTGATGCCTCGAGTGAGAGCGGCCTCGACAGCGACATGGTACAGTTCCTCCTGGGAACCATCGTAGCCGCTGCACATGAGAATGGTTGCACGGCGGCCAGGTTGCCCACAACCGTAGAAGATGGCCGGCACATCGAACCCGTCAGCCTTGAGCGTCACCCTCTCGCCAGGAACAGGAAGAAGCGCAATAGCCTTATCAAAGGCCTCCCTGTGCCTCTTCCACACCGAATTGATACGGGGATCCTCCCAGTTCCCATGAAGGAAGAACTCAGCCGTGCGAAGATACGTAGCCTCCCTGAAAAACGCCGACCTCGCTGAAACGGGATACTTGGCCACGTCGATCTTCTCAGCTTGATTGTGTACGCGAACGGCAAGGTCGTGGAAGGCAGTGTAGTAGCTCTCAAAGTCGCCGGGCTTGATTTTGGCGGCGGCTGTGAGAACCTCGCCAACGTCGGCGCCTTGGTAGGGCGCGATGGAGACGGCGCGGAGGATTTCGAAGTGGAAGCTTTGGTCGGTGCTTAGCTTGATCATGGTCTGACCTTGTTTGTTTTCCTCTGCCATTTTGATGATGTATATTTGATGTAAAGTAAGTTTGGGAGTATGTGGTGAAGGAGGCAGTGGCCTTATATGGGGATGTTGTAAGTTGATGTAAGTGATGTATGCTTGAAAGATGTCTCGATTCAAGTTGAGTATGCTAGATATTGAATTCATGATGATACAAGAAATCGATCGTTTATATAGAAATTTCACGAGTTGCGTGATGTCATTTCTTAACACCCATCGCAGAGTCTCCCCAATATCCCGAGATCATTGATGCCTTTTCCGAGCATCTCGCGTTCGAAGCGAATCCGAGGACTAGCTCGCTACATGTCGCGGATAACTTCGTTGTAAGTCTATCGATTTCCTTTTCCGCAGTAGACACCTTTGGAATTACTCTCTATCACGTTACGAATCTCGTTTACTGTGAAGTGAGTGTAAGTCGCTGGTGTGGTGATGACGCTACTGGCGGAGCGAAAGCGAAGCTCAAAAGAGACATGCGCTTACTTTGGTGCAACTAAGCCTGATTCAGAAGAGCGAGAACGACATCCCGCCCTGCAGATGCAAGGTTCCAGACCCGAGAACGAAGAAGCACGTTCATGCAGTGTAATTAATACGCATATGCGTATAGAAGACGGACTGGTCCGGTTTGGACACATGCAGGGTAAATGCCCATACGTTGGCATTATGGGGTGACTCGGTACTCGCTTTTATTTATATGTAGCAAAATCCATCATCTACACCCTCATCCCACACACGTGGTTACCTACATGGTGATATCGGCAGAATTGCTCCTCGCTCTACCACGCGCAACGGCCATTCCAGCATCTTCTGCCACCTGGCCGGCAAATTCTTCGAAATGTCCTGCACTTCCTGCTTCCCCACATCACCAACCCACCACAGGTTTTCAATGACAAGCATCGAGAAATAATATGCCAGAATCACCAGGGCCCTCGGGCAGACTTGCTGCGTGAGGTCGAGAAACTTCTTCTTCACGACCATGGGGAAGATGACCATCCTCCGCCTCGCCTCGTCGAGCTGAATCTTGCCGTCTCTTGGGTGCAGCAACAGCAAGACCCCTCCGATGTAGCTAAGCGTCGTCTCGTATGCGTCCTGGATCTCCATGTCCCACGGCTCCGACACTACATCTTTGGCGTCCCTTTCAAGCAAGTATTCCAAGCCTTGCCGGTTCGCTAGATCATATCTCGCCTGGGTGTCGTAAAGGATGGGCGTGCTCTTCGTCATTGCCGACACGAACGACTCCGGATGAGCCAAAATAATGCCCCAGGCTTTGATAAAGAGGGCTTGCGTCGTCCCTGTGATCAATATCCACTCCAGGGGAGGAGAGTATGGTTCACGATTTCGGTACCGCAGCGTGGCAAACGTGCAGATGCGCAGCAAATGCGACGTGAGACACACGGCTTCAAAGTTGGACTCGCTGAGTTCGGTAATTTCCCTTTGGTGTTCATGCAGAGCCATTGCCAGGTATCGTCTATGTACATTGAGTCCATCAAAGGAGTTGTCTAACTTGCATATGAGCGCGTGGATAGCCGCCAGAGCGTATATGGCATACAGCAAGGCTTCAGAGTCCAATGCCATCTTGGGAGCCAAATTTGCAAATATCTTGTAAGTCTTTTCGTCAATAGGCAATGAAGGTCCAGTCTCGGTGAGATAGAGGTGCATCAGCCTCGCCTCCAACAGCCGTCGCTGCTTCGATTCCAAGGCGTCTTCGTCCAGCGGGTCCACCGACGACAAAGGAGAGGGTTTGTCAGAGCTGGTCTCTGAGATGCCAGATTCACTGGGCTGAGGTTGTGATGAGGAACCTGGAGATCGGTCTTGGCCAGTCTTCTTCTGTGGAAGACGATCATAGATGCATTTGGCCCTGTGGCGCTCGCAGTGCTGGCAAGTGGGCTTTGCCTCGTTGCACTTTACCCGCCGCGTGCGACATCGCTGGCAGCCATATCGCGACTTCTTGTGATTGAGCTTTGGTACCCGGTAGGTGACATCGCCCGAGCTGGTTTCAAGCGTGTACTGGCCAAACATGGCTTTGGAGATAAAGGCTGCTGGTTGTCTCCTAAAATGATACGCGGATGCTCTGCAGTTCTCTCACAAGGCTTAGCCAAACTCTGCCGGCTGACCAAAACACAGCTGTCTGTGAAGCAGCCCTTTATGAAGCACTCCGGACCGGGGATTTCAATAATCTAACGAATTGAGCTGAAGCGTTTGATGACGTCCGACTGGCACCGGCGATGCCCCGCAAAAAGCCGATCCCGTCCGGAGCTCCTTGAAGCAAGTGAGACAAAAAGATAAGTTAGATGGGAGAGGAATACAACAGCCAACAGTTGCGTGGTTGTTTCTGATTCCGTAGAGGCGCGCTGTGTGTGTCTGTTAAATACGCTTCATCGTGAGACTCTCCTTTTGCTAGTACTTCGTAGTGAGCCTTGGGAATCCTGTAGGATCAAAAGGCTCGGAGTTTGGCGACGGTTGGCCGTAAGTCATCCAGACTGCCAGGGGGTACGTACCTCCATTCCAACACTGAGAGCTTCCCAGCGGGGCACTTTCACCGCCTTCCCCAATGCGAACCGCTGCTCCAGAGAAAAAAGTTGGATCTGGCAAAATTATCCCAGACCTTTTGATTTTTCAGAAAAAAAGTCCAGACAGCAATCATCAAGCTTACCTGTTGGTATATCTGGAACGGGCAATTCAAACACAATGGCTGGACTAAAGAATAATAAACGGCGCAACGACAACAAGTCACATCGCCCGACCAAGAAGCAGCGAAAAGCACAAGCATACCACAGCGACTCGGAAAACGAAGAGGAGCAGCAGACCTTTGACGCGGTCAACCTGCTGGATTCCGACGATGATATTCACAATGCGCCCGTTGACGATGTCGCCGACGCTGCAGGGAACGATTCCTCAAGCTCCGACGAGGAGGTGCCCGTTGTAAAAAAGACCAATGCCAAGGCATCAAAGTCAAAGTCAAAAAAATCAGAGCCGGAGGCTGAGCAGCAGGAAGAGGAGGAAGACGAAGCAGAGGAGCAGAGCGAGGAGGATGACGATGACGATGACGACGACGACATGGACCTCGACGTAGGCGCAGCAAAGACAAAGTCAAAACGTAATGACCCCACCGCTTTCGCAACCTCGCTTTCAAAGATTCTATCGACCAAGCTTTCCGCGTCAAAACGATCCGACCCCGTGCTGTCTCGAAGCGCAGCCGCCCACGAGGCCTCCAAGGCCGCCGTAGATATTGCGCTCGAGCAAAAGGCCAGGAGGAAGCTCAAGGAGCAGAAGAGAGTCGCGCTGGAAAAGGGCCGCATCAAGGACATTCTGGTGGCGACGGTGGACGAGTCGGGTGAGCCGGAGATGACAACTTCGGAAATGCTGGCGATTGAAAAGACGCTGCGCAAGACGGCGCAAAGGGGTGTGATTCGCATGTTCAATGCCGTACGAGCTTCTCAGGTACAGGCTGCTGAGGCGGAGAGGGCAGTGAGAAAGGAGGGCGTCATCGGCCATAAGACGAGGGAGGAAAAGGTCAATGAGATGAGTAAGAAGGGCTTTTTGGATTTGATTGCATCGGGAGGAGGCGGCTTAAAAAAGACTCCGTTGGAAGAGGCGTAAAGGGTTGTGTCTTGTCTTTCTTTGTAATTTTTCTTTTCTTGTTTGCAATATGTATCTCTACAGGGAGCGAAGTTCGGCCTGTCTTCAGATCTACAGTACTCATCACTAGGTATACAAAATTTTACCCCAAAGATACCCCCCTTGGGCAAAATGCTTGCGCCCAACCCCGAGGCTCGCCGACCCATTTCCACCGCTTCTATTTTGTTCAATATTATACAGGGTTTCCAATTTTCTGTGGTGTATGCCGTATCGTATTCACATCAAACGACTCCCGCCCCAATCATTGAAAGTCGCTCGCTTGCATGTTTCTCGTCATAGAAGGCAGCCTCACCACCAAGCCGTCCAGCTCCTTGGTCATTATAACTTGGCAGCCCAGACGGCTGGTCTCGGTCAGCCCAAAAGCGAGGTCCAGCATATCGTTCTCGTCGTCTTCGGGCTCGGGCATCTTGTCAAAATGGTCCTCTCCCTCTACAATAACATGGCAAGTCGAGCATGCGCATGATCCTCCACAGGCACCCTCCATCTCCAGGTCGTTCGCCTGGGCAATATCGAGCAGGTTGTCGCCAGCTGAAACGGCGAATTTGTGCTCCTCGCCTTCTTTATCGATGAATGTGACCCAGAGTCTATATCAATGTTAGCCAAGACTCTTTTTTCCTGTGTGTGTACAGGAATTGCATTGCTGCTCACTCTTCACCAGGCTTTGGCGGGGTGACATGGCCATGCCGCCGCTGGGGTGTTGTAGAGAATGCGCGACGGCTCGGAGACAATTGGAGAGATTGAAGAGCTCGTGATATAGATGCGGATCGAAGAAAAGGGCTCGGTAAGGCGGTCAAGCCTCTATACGGCGCACTCGCGGAGGGAGCTCGACGGCATCCCGCTTGCGACAGCCTCGCAAGGCTTCGTGAGAGCGATCTTGAGGCCGACATGTGGAGCGCTTGATCGGATCTCGGTGGCAGCGAGAAAAAAAAATTGGGATCAAGGAAGAAAACCCGGTGCAAGAGCGTCGCAAACTGGGATTGGCCTGGGTTGGATGATCGCCAGTGTCCAAAGACAAGGCCGTAGCACTTTAATAGCCGAGAGGATCACAAAAAAGCAAAGCCGAACATGCTTGTTTCGTAATAAACCGTCTTTGGTTCGCTATTATTTTAGGCCCTCGCATCTCCGAAGCTGGTTTGGTCCGGTGTTTTTTAATGCTTCACACAGTACATAGAAGGAAAGGAATAACGTTGATCCATTTGGTCTTGTACATGCGCCAGCCGTACTTTGTAGCGTTTTGTAGCTTCAATCATCACACGCTCCCACACTTGTTGTGCAGGCCTCAAATTCATGCCTTCTAGTCACCTTGGCCTAGTTGCTCAGTCTGAGGGTTTCTTTATTACGTAAAAGGGGCTTGTATTTGCTAGTTATTGTACATTGCGTTTCTGCTTAACTAGATAGATGTGCTGCTGTCCCTTATTCACAGGATATGTGTCGAGCTCCCAAAAAACACAATGAGATGATGAGCAACATGATAAGTGAAAAGAAAATACAGCAATCAAATGGATCAAGAAATTGTCGTCAAGGTGTAAAAATATCTGCATTAGGCCGTCTGTGCGATCGTGTTGGTGTCAGTGTCTGCATTATCATTGGCGTCAAATCTGGCGAGAGCCACTTTCACCTGGTGACCCTTGGTTTCTTGATGACGAGCCATATTGTTTCTCCTGTTAGTCGAATAGCCGCAGATGCTGCAGTGATGTTTGTGTACAGCAACGACATCTGGTACAGCAATGACATCTAGTACAGCAACGACATCTGTGTTACCACTAGCCTTAAGCCTAACCATATCCATGTGAGCTTTGCTTTTTTCATGGATACCCATATTGCCCTTGCTGTTGGTTGAATAGGCACAGAGGCTGCAGTGATATTTGTACACAGCAACGACATCTGTGTTACCACTGGCCTTAAGCCTGACCATATCCATGTGAGCTTTGCTTTTTTTATGAACACGCATATTGCCCTTCTTGTTGGTCGAATAGACACAGAGGCTGCAGTGATATTTGTACACAACAACGACGTCCTTCCCATTGGTATTAGTGTTTAGTCTGGCCTCTTCCTTTAAGTGACGTTTGGTTTTTTTGTGGTCACGCATATGGCCCCTGCTGTTGGTCGAATAGTCGCAGACGCCGCAGTGATATTTGTACACAATAACGACGCCTTTCCCATCAGTGGCGAGTCTGGCCTCTTTCTTTAAGTGAGCTTTACTTTCTTTATGCTCAGCCATTCGCCTGTCCAAATTAGTCGAAAAGTTGCAGAGGTTGCAGTAATGTTTGTATGTAATGACGGTGTCTGCCTCCCCATTGGTGTTAAGCTTGGCCCAATTTTCTAAGTGACGTTTGCTTTCTTCATGAATAGCCATATCGTATTTCTCGTTAGTTGAATAGTTGCAGACGCTGCAGTGATATTCGTCTTCCATAACGGCGTCTGCCCGCCCATTGGTGTTTATTCTAGCCTCCTCCTTCAAGTGAGATCCAGATTTCATATGGCCATTCATATTGGATGTATAGTTAGTCCAATAGTCGCAGATGCTGCAGTGATATTGGTACTTCTTCGTATTTTCCAGTGTCCGTATCATTCGCTTTATTCTGACCATTTGTTTTCGGCGCAGACGACGTTGTCGCGCTCTTGCCTTGACCTTTGGCAACTTTTGATACTGTAGACGATTTGCCTTTCTACGGATGGCCAAGGAATCCAGCTGTTCTGACGATAGGCCAAGGTCCGACACACTCTCCTACAGTGGGTTATGGGTACCGAGTCCATTATAAATAAACGAATATCGCGACCAAGGGCAGTAGGAACTCATGCCATAATCTTCTGTTCTTGATCGCATTGTCCAGAAGAGAAAAGTAAGAGTTCCCTCTAGAGCGATAGTAAAAAGTCGAAGCCGGGGAACATCAGAGTCGGGTGGAATAGGGAGCCATAAAAGGACACCTGAATGGGTGATTTTGTAATTTTGAACAAGAGACTCGGATACAAGCTTTGGAAGGTTTTTGCCTCCGCGATAGTCTCGAAACCGACCCAAGAGACCGCCGCGAACTCTAGTACCTGAGCCGATGTAGACTTGCGGGACACAACCGGGTTTCTTAAGAACGATTGCATAGACACCCCAAGAAAGGCTCGCTCCAGGCAGCTGTCGGAAGAACTTGATTGGTGGCGGGAATGGTGCCTGTATAGTCGCCAATAGACCAGGACAAAACTGAATGTCGGCATGATTGAATATGGCAGTGAAGGTCTCTATGCTGTCGAATATCTCATAGTAAGCCGGATTTTTGGGCTCTGGGCCGGAGATGCAAGCCCAAGTGCGAGCAATCAATTCTTCTTGAATCGTCTGAGGAACCATTGTATAGGGCAGGCTGGGAGCTTTGCTGGGAAATAGATAAGGACAGTTTAAGGACAATGATTGATGGTAGTAAAGACAACTCAGGGACAACAATCGAGGGCAGCAGAAATTGCAGATGAGGCCGATTACGAGGAGACACTGAGAGATCATGATGGCGAGAAGTCGACGGCTTTGTCGAAGACCGAGAGGTGAGAGGCAGGCGCTCTTTCCCTTGCTATACTGTTGATATAAGACGGCAGGCACTGCAGCGAATGACGGAAAGGTGGCAGCTTAGTCAGAGCAACTCGGAGGTAGTACTTGAATCGATGTAGAAAAGCAACAACAAGGGATGGTCGGAGGACTTCTGGATCTAACGACAGGCGATTGAACAAGCTCATCAGAGCCACGGGCGTGCCAGCAATCATATGTGCGGCCCAAACGAATTGTTCCATGAGAGAGCGAGCGTCTCTCTTGTACTCCGATGCAGGTCCACGGGAGGGTTAAGTGGTTAGGGTATCTGTGTGTGCATCACATAACGTGTGCACTTTCGGAAACGAGCCACATAAAAATAAAACGTTAACAATACAAGTAACCAATTTGGTTACTAAGCCCCCAGGTCCTCTACGGACAAGCGGAGCTGTCGTGAAGTTTTAAACTTCAACAGTGGTTGAGGAACGTCCAGTTCCAGCGTAGATCGTGGTACCCACGTTGTTTTTGGATATTCCAGCCATCGTACTTCGAATTCGTCAACGCCATTCATTGTGAGTCCATTTTCCCATAACGGCTTCAATGATGTATTTTCCCAGTCTATCTGTGCGTAATGAGCTGTCGGGTTCCGGTTGCCTGGTTCCTTGGGCGGCCGGTTGAAGAACAAAGTGCTACCGGGTACAACGTCTTGTTTAGTGCTGCCCGTGCATGCGCTGATGACCCAGTCTTGCATTGCTCTGGTCACAGGCGACTGAGGGTTTGCAATCTTCATCCCCTGTCGGTAGAAGTAGTTACGCGGCCAGTCGTGCACGTCTCCACGTGCTCGGTGGTTAACTGTCAGAGCGTAGTCAAAATGTCCAGTTTCCTCGACGGGCTGCAGAAGGCTAAATTATCGCTGTGCTGGAAAAAGGACTTTGTAGTCTGTATCATCAAGAGCTACCGCCATTAGACCGAATTATCTGGAGTCGCTAATAAACAAAGTTGGGACGTCGGGGAACCTAGAAGGTAAAAGGACTGCCATGACCTCGTGCAAGGGGCCCACCTCATCGACGACTATGAAGTCAGGCTTCCATTATGTGGCATGGTTGAACAAATTTGAGAAGGCAACGGGCGTGGCCGCGATAGCACCGGCTGAATCGAGAACCAAAGCCCAAAGTCTGCGTCCCTCCGCAAAATAAGTGGCTCGATTTGTGTTATACAACAGAAGATTTTGTTCCCGAACGCGCCAAGCTTCACGGATCAAGAATAAGGGTTCGGGGCCTTTCTCTACCAGTCGACGGGCGAAAGAGGAGAGTGAGTACTGATCGACGGCAGGGTTTTGGTCCTCATATCTGGCAGACTGGAGGCGATTGTAGGTGCAGACCAATTGCTGTTCAGATCAGACCATGCTGCCGTCCACAGGATGGAGCTCTAGCGCAGCATGTTCAGCTTCCATGATGGCACGCAGCTCTTGATCGTAAGGGTAGCAGCGCACGACAGTTTTGTTGACCGGCTTGTGCGTTAATCTGCGGACCGCGTCATCGACCTGTGCATTCTGCGGTGCTGTCCAAACGATACGACCGTTGCGCTCAAGAACAGAGTTGTCGGGCAGAGCGTCAGCCTGAATGACATTGCTTGAATCATCTTATTCATCGTCCCAAGAGGAGCCAAAATGGTCATTAGCGTTGTTTTTTCCCCAGGTATCGACTGCGGAACTATCTTGATCATCATTCTGGGATTGATTATCGGGCTTATCGGGAGAAGAGTGGTCTGCTTGGACGGCGACGACAACCACTGGAGGCCTTGCAATCATAGCTTGTACTAAATTGGCAGCCAAAGACGATACTCCAGGGCCAGGGCCTCCAGTGATTAAAACTTTACCAGCGCGAGTGGTGCCTAGGGTCTTGACGGCCGATGCGTGTCCTCTCTAGGACGATCCTTGCTCGACCGTTGTCTAGATAGCGAGAAGACGGTGTTGGAAATCAAGTTTGGGGAAGCAGACATTTCATCAAAACACCGCAACTGCGCTCCAAGTGAGTCTTCTTTGAGGTTGTTCATCCAATTGATGGCACAGCATTCTTGCTGAATCGATCGGTCGTCAACATCGTACGCGATCTTGGCCTTGATTGCATGCTCTGGGTTGCGCTTCAAATTGTAGAAGAAGGCTTGTAGATTCCCCGGAGTGGCCCGTGAGAGAATACGTAACATCTATCTTCGGCGATCATCTTGTCCAAACGACGTTTGACTGTGAACTGCGTATTGTATGCTTTCAATTCTGCTTCGCCCAATCCGTTGTGAAGAGTAGAGGCGCAATTTGAATTTGACGAGCGAAAAGCCTGTGGTCAGGCAAGTCGTGAAAACGTTGAACGACTCTCAGATGGACTTGAACTTTGGTGTCCACGTCTTGAATAACGTCACGGTGCTCATCGTCGACAGGGATCGACATGAAGTAGGCAGTAGGTTGGCTGGTAGGTTCCACTCCGTAGTCATCTTTCTTCTTGTCCGTTGAGCGGTTCCATTCCGAACCAGGGACTGGCAAAAGATAGACCTTAAAAGAACTCTGAGCACACTTGCCTGCAAGAGTTTGTTGCCAAGCTGCTTCGTCCGCAGCTCCTCCAATAGGCTTAATTGTTCTCTCGTCTTTAGTGAGGAAAGCGGCAGAAACACGATCCCTGGGTCCGTTACGATCATAACCAAAGAGATTGATAGAGCCAAAGTCCAAGTCGTCAATCTTGCCATTACGAACAATGGGGCACCAAGTGATCGTTTGGGCTGCGTCGGTGATCTTTGCCACAACAGTAAGACCAGGAGCTTCCCAGTTGTCAGTCGCGGTGAACAAGAGGCTAGAGTGACTTGCTGATGAACTTCAATGCTCGACAGCAGGGTCTTGGTGTTTTCTGCGATGCGCTGAATGGCTTCCGGCTGGTGTTTTAGGCGAAACCGGTAGCTGGATGAGTAGACCACAGTCAAGTCGGATCCCGACAGAGTGAAAATAATGCAGACCAACTTGCCACCAGACTTTGAGAGATAGACGTGAGGCGGGTTATGGCCTCATCAAAAAACCGATGAATGAACTCTGCCTTTTCCTGGAGCGTACACGACGTCTTGGTACGTTCGCGGAGAGTAATTGCTCAACGGCGGAGAGAAGTTCTAGGGAGAAAACATCCGATGTGATGGATGCCTCTCAGATAGCGGTGGCGATCCTGCATTCTGCGGACGCGTCCAGTTGTGCTCCATCGCGAATGCCAAAGTGGATGATAAGAGAACTTTCAACGTGTGGTCCCCAACGAGGCTAGACGTCCGAGATGAGACCTGGAGTAAAACTGCTGCAAAGACGACGTATGTAGGCTGGCTAAGATCCAGGTAGCCGAACTTCTTCGATGGAGAGAACAATGCTGTGACAACCAAATTGTTTGGCAGAAACATTGGGGATCTCGCGACGATCAGGCTCTTCACTAGATGCTTCTTGATGGCCTTCAGCCTTGTTTTGTTGCGCGGGGCGATGATTGTCTAAAGCGGGGCCTATAATAAGATATGTAACTAACGGGGAGATGCCGCAGCTAC
Organism: Trichoderma semiorbis; assembly: GCA_020045945.2. Taxonomy (NCBI): domain Eukaryota; kingdom Fungi; phylum Ascomycota; class Sordariomycetes; order Hypocreales; family Hypocreaceae; genus Trichoderma; species Trichoderma semiorbis. The sequence continues at coordinate 7,167,947 of CM034694.1, forward strand.
CCCCCAGCTTGCCAATGACTGCATTTTTATCAACCACAGGAGCCCAACTTGGGTTGTGAAAAAAAGGTAGAGATCTGGAATCTCTCTCTTTTTTAAATCAATCATGTCGTCCCCCAAGGAGTTTACCCCCAATCCCCTGCGGCCGTATTACCGGCCTCCCACAATCGAGGAGCGGGCAGAACCGGTATCCATCCCGAGCTCGAATCCGTTCTCTGGTGGCAACAGCTACGATGTCGCCAGTGGTGCAAAGTACGCCTCCAAGGCGAAGCACATGCTAAATGATCTCGACTACAAGGAGTTGATTGGCGAACCCTCGCCTTCAGTTGTCGAAAGCGCCAGAGAGCTCGTCGATGAGTTGATATGGAAATACATGTCCGTCTTGATCGGGCAGCCTTTCGAGGTTGCCAAGATGATCCTGCAGGCCCGGGATCAGGACGAAAAGGCTGCCCTCATGGTGGCTGCCGAACCAGAAACTCCTGCTCCCGCCCCTCAGGTATCAAGTCGAGCTGGCTCGGCATTTGATGTAAGCGCTGTCTTTCGGAGGTACCCTCTCTAGCTGTCGTCTTCTTTAAGCTAATGAAGAACTGTAACAGGAGGAATCTGATGGCGAGGAACCGGCATATTTCACATCCAGCGATCCCGCCATACCCAATCCCTGGGGTCCAGCCCAAGCTCAGCCTGAGAAGCGACCCAGTAGCCGGCGTGCAGAGTCTCCATTACAGTCTCCCACGACACCGAAAAAGGTGCCCGTCATGCCGGAGCACTTCTTAAATCTTCGTCGGTCTGATGCTATTCTTGACGTCATTGGGCAGCTATGGCAGAGGGACGGCGCATGGGGAGTATGGAAGGGAGCAAATGCAACCTTCCTATACACCGTCTTGCAGTCTCTGTTGGAGAATTGGTCAAGAAGCTTCTTGAGTGCTGTGTTTAATGTGCCAGACCTAGGTGTCAAGGACAACATTGAGCGTCTTGTTGACATTGCGTCCCCATATCCCTGGGCTTCCTTGCTCGTGGCCGCCGCCGCTGCTGTCACAACCAGCCTCGCCCTTGCGCCTCTGGATCTCATACGCACGAGGTATGTGATGCGGCTGCACAGACCAACCACTTACTCTCATCATACTGACATGGCCACAGATTAATCCTCACCAACCCCTTTAAGGGACAGCGAAGAACCATTGCAAGCCTTCGAGCCCTCCCATCTTACTACTGCCCTTCCACCATTGTCGTCCCCACCATTCTTCACTCTCTCGTCAACCCCATCTTCACTCTTTCCACCCCATTGGCGCTCAAGACCAAGTTTATGATCACAAGCGAAATTGCGCCCATGACATTCTCCGCCGCCAAGTTTTTTGCCTCGTCTGTGGGAATTTTGATCAAGCTTCCCCTAGAGACTGTACTGCGACGAGGCCAACTCTCTGTGCTTTCCGAACCGGAGTACCTGGAGGCTCTCAATGACGGTGAACCAACATTGGAGACCATTGTCCCCATTGGCAAATACAATGGCACTTTTGGCACCATGTACCACATCGTTTCCGAAGAAGGCACTCGGGAGATCCCACCCAAGCCCGTGATCAGCAAGCGAGGCAAGGTCAAGACCAAGAACCTCCTACCAACTTACAAGAAGGGCCAGGGTATGGAAGGTCTCTGGAGGGGTTGGCGAATCGGCTGGTGGGGACTGGTTGGTCTCTGGATGGCCAACATGGTCGGACACGGTGGTGATGGTGAGTTTTAAAACGAAAAACGAAATGAGAACGGCCCAAAACGGACCATGTATACCAGCGAGAAACAAAGGGGGCAAGGGAAAAAGATGGGAGAGATATCAGTACATATCTCCTGTGGACGACAGCACAAGGAAGAAGAAGAAAATCCCCGCTACAACGACTTTTATGATGGAACGACAACACCTGACTATGCCTTCATTCATATGCGTGCACGAATAGCCCTGAAACTATCCGTTCTTTTTCTCTATTAGAAAGCAGAGCATTGAGTGGTATCTAGTTGGCTGATTTAGGATTTTGCTCTGTAGTTGATATAGCATGAAGTGAATATATTACAATGACAAGTACATGGCAGCATTACGGGTTCCATTTTTTGGCTACAGTTGTTTTGTATAAGCTATTCTCAAAACCGAACTACACAGAAATGTCCATAACGGTGACAGTCAGAATACTATTGGTATTGCTGCAGAGTATGAGCACCAACATGAGCTACGGAGGTGGATTCAATAGCGAGATATAGCCAAAACTTCAGTATAGTTGCTATATACTAAATGATAGGTTAATCCCCGTAATTACCTATACTTTTCTGCTGTATCAATTAGAAATACCGAGGCTGCGAATAAGTGAAATGGCAAATATCGGTAGGAAGTGCAGGGTACATGTTGTTAACCGGGCATGGTTCAGCAATAACAAGGTTCCCAATGTAACAACAACATTACACTGAACAAATTGTAGGTTTTCACAAACATAAGGGCAAAAATAGCCATAAAAAAGTGAGCAATACCAACATCTTCGCCCATTGAATGATGCGTTTGCTCCCGCTCTGAATCGTTGAATACCAACGTACGATTGCTGTCACGTGAGCAGGCGTTCACCTGATGATACTCCCACTTCTGCCCTTCAACGCGGAACTTCCCTTAAGCAAATGGCATAGGAGGTGTCAAGTGAGGTTTTGCCCTCCGATTTGATTACGAGGCTGGATTGGGCACTACGATTCGCTTTTTCGATTTAGCGGCATGTCTTGATTCGAGCAGAGCGACTCTCCATCTCCAGACGAGACGCGCGCATCACGCCACGCGCAGGCAAATTCAGCACAATGGCGACGTCTGCCGAGAAGTCAAACATGGCGAGCCAACCAACTGCAGAGACGACATCGCGGAAGTTCAAGGCTTCTGAACTGCCGCTGCCGTCTGCAACACGAGCGGCGATCGAGTCTCTGGCACACAGCTTCAAAAAAGAAGGCGCTTACGATTCAATACGGAAGCAAGTTTGGGACAAGTTTGCAGCCAGCGTATGCAGAATAATTGGAGCTTGATTTTTTTTCCCTTCTTCTGGGCTTTACTGATTTCTTCTTTTCGCGGTATCAGGACTATGAGGCTCAGGTTACAAAGGCTATCCTCGAGGTGGCCGAGCAAGAAGTCGAGCGCAATCCCCATCAGCTCCTGACGTTGGACCGTAGAAAGGCCGCAGCTCTCATCGATGGCGCGTTGGAGCGATCGGGAGTGTATCACAAGGCCGAGGAAGTCATCGGGGAACTGATTGACGTCGGCGCAATCGAGCAGAGTATTCGGGAAACCAGGCGAGCCGAAATCGGTGAGGAAATCGCCAACGAAGAGCAAAAACGAGGAGCCAAGACGGACGAGGAATATGCCGCCGACACCGCAGCCAAGCAAGCCGAACGCGACAGAGTACGAGAGGAGCTGAAGCAGAAAGAAGCTGCTATTGAAGAGGAAAAGCGGCGTATCGCTAAGGAAGAGCGCCGCAGAGAAGAAAAGGAGCGTGAAAAGGCCGAACTCAAACGCCAAGAAGAAAGAGATGAGCGCCGAAGAAAGCGCGAGAAAGAGCGCGAAGAGAGAGAGCGACAGCGTGACTTGGAGCGAGAGCAACGGCACAAGGAACGAGAGAAACGAGAGAAGGAAGAAAGGGAGCGCGATCGCGACAGAGATCGCGACAGAGATAGAGATCGGGATAGGGACAGAGACAGAGACAGAGGCCGCGACCGTGATCGTGACCGTGACCGCGATCGCGATGGCTCTCGCAATGAGAAGGTGGTTCTGTCTGAAGAGATGAAGGAGAAGATGTCCAAGGAGGATCATGAGCGACTGGAACAGGAGGCTTTGGCCGATCTGTTGCGAGAAAGCAGCAAATCGACACGCACAAAGACCGAGATGGAGATTGATTCAACCTTGGCCCCTCCTCCCAGGAAGATTGGCCCAGCTTCGGCCATTAACCCAATCCGAAGAGACTCCTCCAAGACCGCAGAGTCTAGAAAACCAAGCGAAAGGAGAGACTCTAAATCATCCATCGATCCAAAATTATCAGGAGCAAAGGACGAGCGCCCTTCTAGCAGAAGCGCATCACGAACTCACGAGAAAGACAACGACAGGGATAGGGATCGAAGTCGCCCACGGGACGCGGATGACCGGCGCCGCCGTGATCATCGTTCAGACTCGCCAAGGCGCGATCGTAGTCGTTCCAAAGTTAGAGATAGAAGGGATAGAAGCCGTTCGAAGCTACGGAGAGACAGGAGTCGATCTCGGCGCCGAAGAGATGACAGACGTGAGCGAAGTCGCTCGAGGTTTAGGCGCGACCGATCTGTTGCTAGAAGCAGCTCACGGCGACGAGTTCGAAGTCGGTCACGCCCTAGATCTCCTAGGCGAGAGAGGAGCCGTTCCCGAATCAAGACCGAACGACGAGATCGTAGTAGGGATCGCAGCAGGGACCGCAGCAGGGACCGGAGGGAGCATTCACGCTCACATGCTACAAGAACCGACCGACGTGATAGAAGCCGCAGCGGTTCTCGTCTACGCACTGATCGACGCGATAGGAGCCGTTCCCGCGCTCGACGACAACGCAGCCGGTCAAGAGATAGTCGTCGCGGCGCAGCAGACTCCTACTACCCCGGCAGATCGGACGCACGCTCGCCCCGTCGCCGCAGCCGTGATCGATCCGGCGATAGAGACAAGGATCGAGACCGAAAGGACCGGGACCGGGAAAGAGACCGCGCCAGCGACCGACGAAGCCGCTCGCGGTCCCGACCAGGATCATCCGCCGTGCCGCACGGAGCTTCCAAGGACGAGCTCGAGGAGTGGAAACTCGAAGAAGTCAAGAAGCGGGAGAAGGAGGCCAAGGCATACCTGGCGGCTCAGAAGGACGCCAGGGAGAAGGGCCTGCCTATCCCCGGCGTGGACGACAAGAAGAACAGTGGTGAGAGAACACTTGCCGCGCGGCACAAGGGTGATGGACAAGCAGTTGACAGATATGCCCCTGGAGCCCGGGACGATCGACATAGGAGCAGATCGCGGAGCAACAGTCGGGATAGGACTCGGTACCGCGAGCGAGACAGAGACAGAGACAGAGATCGAGATCGGGACCGACGAGACCGCGATAGAGACCGTGACCGTGACCGTGACCGCGATAGGGATAGGGATAGGGAACGGGAACGGGACAAGGACCGGAGAGACCGCAGCCGAGACAGAGACAGAGACAGAGACCGTGATCGTGACCGTGACCGAGATCGAGATCGAGACAGACGTGCCAGACGAGACCGCAGCCTATCCCCCCGCCGAGAGAGACACCGAAGCCGGAGCCGCCGTCGCAGTAGGAGCCGATGAGGTTTTGAGAAGATGGAATAGCATGAGCATGCCATGTTTCTTTCTCCCTTTTTTTTCTTAGTTATGTGTGCGCGCACGTTTGACTAGTTACAGTTTGGAAGCAACGGAACGGTACTATTGCTTGGCTTCTTTTTCATGAAAGAGAGAAGACTATATACCCTGGATAATGGAGGGAAAGGGGGATACGAATTATATGCTTTTTTACCTGAGCTTAGCAAAGAGAATTCCTTAAGACTGGCAAGAAAGCCGAAAAGCAATTATTAATGAAGACGTTGCTGGCTTGACATGCACTCAGTCCGGATGAATAGATCAAATTCGAATTTAAAGGGGTATTATTCTTATTTTTTTGTGGATCGCTACGCCCATCATATACTCATCTCGTAGCAAATGCTAAAATCGATTCGCTTTTATCTTCAACATCATTAAATATCAATCATTGACTTCCTTGACCTCCATGTCCGTGCCTTCCATGCCACGAAGGGCCCGCCAGCATCCTCCTCCCCCTTTCGCTCATGGTCAACTCGAGCACCACGATTACGGCCACAAAGGAAGATATTCCAACTACAATGAGTCTTTTTGACCTCATCGCGCCACCATTCGCTGCAAAGAACTCGCTTGTCCAAGCAAGTGTCGCCGTTCCAAGGCTGACGAGTTGGTCGTAGCCGAGAGAGTAGTAGGTGAGTCCAGCAAGAGCAATCGTGTAGCCCACGGTTTGGAGAAAGGTGATTTGGGTGGACCAGATGAGGACGGAAGCGACCACGAGCAGGATGCTTTTGAAGATGCCAGTAAGGGTCATGACTAGACCTGAGGTTTTGCCAATCTGCACAAGGACATTCCGTTAGCATTCAACAGAGTTATCACCAAACGTCTGCATACGTATATGCAGAGGGGTCAGGGGGGCTAGCTTACCAAGAATACGCTGGCAACGTTGAGAATAAAGGCGATAGAAGCGTTAAGGAACAGCATTCCAAAGCCAGCATGGACGGCGTGTTCCCATTGGAACTTGGGTATCTCACTGACGAGGGCAATGAGGAAGTTCATAACCGCACAGACAGGTGCGTAGTAGTAGAGACTGACAAGGGGGTCCATGTTGAGCCCTTCGCCGCTGAGCATAACTTGAATCATGACAACGCGAACGGCTTCAAAGCAGGTGCCTCCAATTTGGAAAAAGAAGCCAACCCATGAAAACTGAATCTCGCCAAAACTAGACACGGCAACGCCAAAAACAATGACCAAGACATTGACGAATTTGGAGAGGTTCGGCTCGGCAACGCCCCAGGACCACGAGGCAAACAGCACAGCAACTGGAGAAGCTGCCTTGAGCATCTGAATAAAGGAGACGGAGAGGTAGAGGTACACGACATTGGAGCAGATGAGAGAGCCGGAGTATAGTAGGCCGATGGGGAGAATGGTGCGAAGGTAAAGACGGCCGGAGATGGGAAAGTTGCGGCGGGAGTCAAGGAGGGTCGTCGTGCGAGCGAGGATCTGAGTTGCAATGGTGGCGTAGATGAGGTGCCAACAAGTAAGCAGAATGGCTATCATCAGCGGTCAGTACACGACTCTCGAATACATAACCTCTTTCTCTTCTCTTCCCCAGAAAGCAAACCACACGAGTCCGACTTACGGTATTCTGTAATTGCTCGTTAGCTTCTTGCATCTCAGAAAGAACAGACTGTATCATCTGTGGGGGTTATTGGATACTTACTGAATCCAGCAGTGTCTATCAGCCACTTGTTGAAGATGATGGTGACATTCGAAAAGAACATCCAATTTCTACAGGCAAGTCAGCGTTCCCATTCGTAATATTCCCGCAACATCCGCAGCTCCCCTTAGGCACAGCATCCGCACAAGAGCATTCTTCCTTACATTATGTGTGCCCAAACCGGAATCTGGAACTTGACAGAGGGCAAGACCTCCATCATGGGCAGCAAGCCGCCATTGCTATTTGAGACGGTCATGGTTGGCTTGGCACCGGCAATTGTAGTCCTTGTGCAGCTCGGCAGAGGTGACAGTTCCCTTGGCGTTCCCGCCCGGTCCCGTCAACACAAGAAAAGGTGGAAGCGGAGATGTCGTGCGATGGCCGTTGTTAACGAAGATTGATTGGCAGCGTTGCGCAACGTCTGGAGCTGTGCCGCCAAGAGTTACACGGCGCAACAAAGTCGGTCGGCGACGGTGTAAATCGAGCAAAAATAAGCCGCAACGGCGTGATTATCCGCCTCTTCAATCCGATCCAAAATCGCAGCGAAATGCTCAGAATTGGCCTGGCCGTTTGTCGTCTTTCCTCGACTTCCTGTATCGTGCAGAGCTACCAGGGTGTGCGGTTTCGGTCAAGATCACCAATGCCAAGACAAGGCGCGGGCTAGGGAAAAAAAGAAAGGGCGATCAAGAATTATCATGCAGCTTCGACTCGACCAAAAAGAACAGGCAAAAAAAAATCCGCAGAGCTGAGAGAACGTCAAATCCAAAAGCGCATTAAAAAGGCCCAAAAACGAAGTCGACGATGGTTCGCTCGTATTACCACAAGGAGCGCGACAAAGAATAAAGGAAAGAAAAGGAATCTGGCAAAAATGCAAGGCTCCAAGAATGGGAAGCTCGGCGGCGCGAGGGAAGGGAAAGAGCACAGCACCGCACTTATGAAGAGCAAGAACAATGCTGACCAGTCCAGATCGGTCCAAGACGGCAAAAGTTAAGTCTGTACTTCTGTACTTCTGTACTTTTGTACTAGGTAGGTAAGCCACCGGCAAGCACTGCTACCTTGCACCTACCGTGCTTGCCACTTCTGGTTGGCATGGAAGGAGCTTCCACGTCGCAGAGTCTGTTTGAAAGCCCCAGCTGGGGAATGCGCGGTTCTGTTTGGTAGGCGCAAGGCGTCCATGTGTCTGTATCCGGAGCACGCGCTACAGAGGTAGGTACGGCCAAAGTACCGTCCAGTACTCTATACGAAGTACCGCTTGGCACTGCGCGCAGTGATAGAGGCGCAGAGGTACAAAGGAGCGAGTTAGCACGGCGGCAACCGCGAGTTGCTCCAAGCGAGAAAAATCGATGATGCACATGTCTGGTGCCTTCGTAAGGCAATAGCGTCAATAGTGGGATGGAGATTCCGGTGTTGGAATATTGACACTGATCAATTGAGAGTTCCATTGCATTGAATTACATCTGGCCACATTGGCAACTGCGTGCTGTATTCTGCCGGTACATTCACCCGTCCTCCGAACAGACGCTTTTGGTTGTATCAACCCTTTTTTGCCTTTTGCCTCTTCATGTCCAATCGTATTTTGCCGACGCCCAAAAGACGAAAAGGACGAGCTCGAGTCGATCACCACCTGAAGCGAGCTGTCGTAGCCACGGCTCCCGTACCCTTCCAAAGACGTCCGGAACCCGTCCGTGGCTGAACTTGTTTTAGCGGGCCTCTGCCTCAAACCATCTCCACCGCAGAGCTGCTTGCACCTCGTATCTACGGGCCACCAGAGCAGAGCCCACATCCGCCAATTTGATTGCTGTCTGGTACCGACTGACTTCGTACTCGTCTGAAAGGGCATCACCGCTGATCGATGACAAACACGTGCACCGCGTTGCATCGCATCGCATCTCATCGCCCCTCAAGTACATTATCTATGCCTCAGCACTTGTGGTACTACTACTGTATAATCCCCAAACCTCCAAACCTCCCCCCAAACCAAACCCACCAGATCTTGTCCCATCCATCTCTCTCACGCTGCCTCATCTTATCTAGCCGCGTTTAGCTAGTCACGAATCAATCCATGGATCGCTAACAAATTGCCTTTTTTTCTCTTCTTTTTCCCTTACCTACTGTAGGCAATCTCTTGGCTCTCAAGCATTTCCTCCCCCCTGTTCCGTACCTGATCCTGCATCAAGCAGATGGATTCGCCGGAAAGAAAAAAAAGGGGTCCCATGAATGGATTGGTTCCCTTTCCCCTGGAGCCCTGCTCATGCTAACTAACATCAATCCATGCTAACAACCCCCTTGGATGCTCGCCTAAGCCATCTTGGGGCCCCCTGAGTGAGCACTATTTCTGTACGGCACAGATGAAAGTTTTTTGCTCGCCCGCCAAGCTTTCTGCCAACAGCGGCCATACAGGTAGCATGACCGCTAAATCTGTACGGGAAGAAGCGCCAATGGTCCTTGGCGACGGGGCGCCGATTGGGCCGAGATTCAAGGCGCCCCTGTCTAGCGTAGTGCTTGTTTCTCGCTCCCTGGCCGTGTCGGATCCTGGGCCTTTTCCAGCTTGGGTTATAATTCTGCGACCGGGGCCAGGCTAGAGTGCAGTAGTCCCTTGCAAGGTTGCCCGCGGAATCCAGACCACGATCCAACAATGGCAGAAGCAACAACAATGCTAATACTACATCGTCAACTCAACTCTGTTTCTCTTTCCCACGTTACTCGCACGTTTTCGTTCCTGAGCGGTGCAACAATCTCGTCTCGGGACGACGCGTCCTTTGGCTTGACGACTATCACCCAAACTACTGCTACTAGTACAGACAAGAACTGGGTATCGTATGGATTCAATGGGCATCAAATTAGTCCTGCGTGGCTGTGTCGTCTCCTCTCGGCGCAACCCGTCTTTCAATCCTCCCGATCCATCCAATAAATCGCACCACGCGGCAACGGTTACAGGTGACGCAGAGTGAGGCGTGGCGTGTAATACTCGTACAGTACATGGGTCATTCTGTTTCCATCGGACGCCGAAACACCCCGACTCTGTTTCTTCTCTTTCTTACTCCTTGGAAATATTCACAGAGTACACTGAGGAACACTACACATTATTCTTGCTCGTATAACATCCACCGTGGCAAATTGGTATTCAATCTCTTGCCGATTTTACGGCATTCATAGCATCTACCGTTCAAATATCCCATTGAACCCGCTTTCCCTCATATAATTGACGCCAAAACCCAAGTCCCACTGATCCTGTTTTTGAAATCTCACCAACGCCGTCGCTATGCAGGTATATATGATAAGACGAAGAATAAAAAAATGAAGAGGGAAAAAGAGCATGTCGCCCCGATAATGTTACGTTGACGACATCTTGTCTCCTTCTTCCAAAGCGTTTCCAGAGGCGGTCGTTGATTCAGCCTTTGCGGTGTCTACTACTACCTCTGAAGGCGGCGTTGTCTCTTCTTTAACAGTTTTCGGGAGTAATACCGTTGTTACTGGGACAACAGTGGCTCCATTCGCCGCTTTGCTTTCGTCTTGCTTCGTCGCAGCAGCGTCTTGTGACTCGGTGTTTGCAAACGCCGCGGCCCCGTTTTCCACCTCGGATTGCAGTATCATGGAGGGGTCAACGCACTCGTAGAATAGCATAAACACTCCGGGAGCCAAGCTCATGACTATCTCTTCGTTGACTTGTGACACGTTATGGTCGCTGAGTCTCCACCAAGATGCATCTCTGTCGATCTTGCTAGTGCTTTTCTCTGTTGTTTCTTCTGCATTCGGGTCTGCTGGCTTGTCGTTAACCGCCTCGGACGAATCAACTTCCTTTTTGTCTGAATCGTCTGCATCATCGACGCTTTCTGGCCTGAGAGGTGGATATTTACGATAACAGATGTAGTGGCCATTCTCATGTCGTCCGTAGTGTGTTACAGCTGCCCTCAGCTCGTAGATGGGCCCTGTCAACCTCGATTCTCCCAAGTCTCCCGCCACCATGGAGGACATGGGGTCCAGATGCCACTGCTCTTCGTCGTCTTTCTCATCCTTCTCATCTGCAGCCTTTTCCTTCGTGGGCTTCTCTGGTTCTGCACTTCCCAGGCACCATGGTCCCAGATCCAGCGTCATCGGGAAGCTCACGGGTGCGGAGTTCTTAATCATGTTAAAGGTAGACGGATCAAAGACGGATCGGTTGACGTGGATGGCCAAACTTTGAGGCGGTCGCGCAATCACCATCTGCTTCGTCTTGGTTACATTGACTCTGCTTTGGGCCGGGATTTTGCAGCGGTCCCTGATTGTCTCTTCGTCAAAGTCGTCTTCCTCCAGGGCTGTTTGGACAGCTTCCAGTCTTCGCAGGGGCTCACCCAATTGCTCTTTCGTAGAACCTCCCGACTCCAACCTCTCCACGAGCTTGGTGAGGAGTCTCTGCGCTTTCAACAGGGTGCATTTCGGGCATTCGACTCCCTCGATTGCCTCAACCTTGCTGTAGGAATCTAGTCGCTCATACAGGTCGTGATGGTTCTTATCGAGTCCAAGACTAAGAGTCAGGCAGTTGAACGGAATCATGGACAGCCCGTCCGAATGGCCGCATTGCACGCACGCCACCCTTTGGGCTAGAAGACCTTCCAAGGGATTCCGCGCAACTCCTTTCGAGTCTGTTCTGGAGCTCGACGACTGACTTTGGTAGCCGCTGTCGTCGCTATGCTCACTGGTGGAACGCTCGTCCGCATTGCTATACTCGCCAGTCTCCAGCCCCATGAGTTTATCAGAAGACAAGTTCTTGGCCACTAGCGCCGCTCCCTTTTCGATATCGTCCAACACCTTGGAATAGTACTCTTGCGCATCTTGTTGCGTCCACGTGTTCATAGATTTTAGCAAGGAAGGTGTCCAAAGTGTTTTCCCGTTATTCGAAACATCGTTCAGATCTGCAATGAGCATCCGCAGCGTGTGTGCTACATTTTCATCAGCAGCACGGCCAGTCTCATCCACACCCTTGAGACAAGCTGCGAGATAGTCAGGCATCGAGTGTAGTGAAGCCAGCCCCTGGAGAACGCTATTTTGGTAGCATGAATTGTCTCGATTTCCTAATCCCGCCGGCCGGTCCGATTCGATCTTCAGGCCTAGAACACTTCCCGTCATAGACAATGCTCTTGTTCTAGCACGAAGAACCGAGTTCATGACGCCATCCTGGCGATCCAAGCCCATCACCCTCCGCATAGCCCCATTTTTAGCAGCATAGGTGCTTTGGTTTGTGGTATCGCGCATCGGTCGTGTCGCGGAAGAGTCCATCCAGTTGTCGATTGCGAAAAGCAGCGGCGAGGGGATTAGAAACACCAGCGCGTCCCATAGAAAACCGCCAACGAGCACAAAGATGCCCTCAATCGATCCGTCAGGGCTGCAGAACTTGGCCAGTAAAGTTACCACGAGCGTTGCGACGGTAACGAGAACGGCGTAGTCGTTGATGCGATTCACGGCAGTCTCGCGCGCGTAAAACTGTCGACGGGCAGCGACCTGGTCGTCGTAAAACGTGTCGAACCCGCGCTGTCGCGAATTCATGCTGCAAGACCTTTTCCACCCCGGGATCCACGCCCTTGTATTACCACAAGAATTAGGCTTCGGTGCAGCGGCGTCGGCTCGAGGACGATGCTTCCATGACCAGCAGGGCGCGGCGCAAAGCGTTTGTATCGAGATTGGAGAGATTTGTGCGATGCGGCGATCGGAAACGCCTCGCTGAAAGAGTCGTCAAATCACGCAGCAGGACAGAGATGAAGGGAAAATATTGAGCAATAGCAAAGGAGCTTGCTGTAGAAGGATGGCGAAATATCGCGATTTCAACTTTTTTTTAGGAAGTTGTTTGATGTGGACTCGCCAGCGGGCAGATAGAGCCCCGGAAGTCGGATTATCTTCAGCAAAATGTACAGCTAAGCTCATGCCGACTAAGCGCACTTTCACGTGGCTGAAAGGTACATGTCTAAAGATGCATGAACCAGCGCTGGAAAGGGCTGACAAAAAACATCCACAGGATGGGATACGCGGGGTGTCGAATTACTAGTAGCTGATTCGTCCTCTATTATTTAAGAAATCGATGAGCCTTGCACCCCAACAACTGGATCGGTTCAGCCGCTCTAGGCCTTGGGTGAGGTTAAAAATGCTGTGAAGCTGATGTTGTTGTTCCTTTTCAGAGGTTGGAAGCTTACTGTCGCCTCTCCAGAGTAGATGCTCTGAGAGATGATTGGTTACTTTGCTATCTTTTGATTGATTAGCCTCCCGCTGCCTGTATTAATTTACTTAGAGATGCGAGGATAGATTAGAATGAAACAACCTGTACTAGAGGGACGGGAATGAGAGTAGCACGAGGAGAGGGGCAATGGATAGCACATTATAGAGTGGTTGGCTTGCAAGATATCGGAGCTTCAGAGGAATACCTACCTAGGTAGTAGTAGGTACTAAGATGGGAATTGGAAAGCTATGGACGTAGTGCCTCCATGTACCATTGCCTGGCCCTCTTTTTCTAGCCGTCCGTAGCTTTTGGCCCCAGCTGTAGCTACCGCCCTATGTTAGTGATGCCCGCGCTACAAGTAGTGCTTGGTGCCGGGCTGATGGAAACATGGGCCGATTCTCATCATTCGTCCTCATTACACACTGAGCCATGTTATTCTTGCTCAAGGGCCGTACAATTAGGTTGGTTGCGATAGTTTCATTTGCCCTTTGGATAAATTGTTCTTTGCTCATTCTTGCTGTACTTGCAGCTCCGGCCTTGGCCGCCGACTCAGCTTCATCCCTCGGCAGGCCTCGGCTGCTCTCCCAAGGCCACGATTCTATGCGACAACCCTCGAGACTGGCCCTAAAGGACTCACTTACAAGAGCGATGATTCCGGATCACCTATCAAAGCTGAATTGTAAGGACCTGATTTGTTTTATCACTGGTAGCCACGCACAAAACAGAATCGCTAATCATGGTTTCTAGATCTAAAATATGGCTCCGGTATGTGCGCGCACATGCCACCAGTGACGGCATCAAGCATGAAATGTAACACTAACCGACGAATCTCTTTCTACAGCGACAACTGCCGCTGCGCCCAATGTGTGAACCAGGATACCCTACAGCGCAACTTTGATACCTTTGCGGTAAGTATTGGTTAAAGCCATTAATATTTACAATGGCGTCGAATGCTCATATCTCTGCTTTCAGATACCCAAGGACGTTTCGCCTACAGAAATTTTGCCCAAAAGTGACGGCGTTGACATACTATGTACTCACTATTTCAAAACATTTTGCCTTGAATATCTATATCTATAGAATGAAACTAATTGACAACTGTCAGGGTCGGATTCTCATAAAAGCCATTACCCCTGGTCTTGGCTCAACTTTACTGTTCAGGATACGAATAATAAGAAGCCCACGATTCAAGAGTAAGTAACGACAAACGAGCTAATTACCCTATGTAATCTAACATGATCTCCAGCGAAAGAAGGCTATGGGGTGCAACGGTATCCTCGGATCCTCCAGAAGTGGATTTTGAAGATGTCATGAACAGCACTTCTCCAAAGGGAATGGCTGAGCTGACGGGAAAGATTGTGTGTACTTGCTCTCTTTACGTGGCTCACTAAAACTTACCATGAGTAGCGTCAATATGGGTTTTGCTTTGTTACCAACTCGCCCAAAACTCCAGAGGATACGGAGAAGCTCCTGGAAACAATTGGACCAATTCGAAATACTCACTACGGAGGCTTTTACGACTTCATCCCAGACTTGGCCCTCGCCGACACAGCTTACACCAATCTGGCTCTTCCGGCTCATACAGACACGACATACTTTACTGAGCCTGCAGGCTTGCAAGCATTTCACCTGCTATCTCACACACCACCTACGAATAAGCCCGCTGATGAGGTTCTGGGCGGACAGTCACTGCTTGTAGATGGTTTCCATGCCGCCGAGACACTTAGAAAGGAATCGCCGGACGATTTCGAGATACTGCGCAAGGTCAAGCTTCCGTGGCACGCTAGCGGCAACCAGGGCGTTGCAATTGCACCAGATATGGCATATCCTGTGATCGAAGCTACTGGCGAGAAGTTGCACAGAATTAGGTGGAACAATGATGACCGAGGAGTAGTTCCTCTGGACATCGACGTTGATGCGTGGTACCAGGCAGCACGAAAGTGGGACGAGATTCTGAAGCGTAAAGAAAGCGAATATTGGTTTCAGCTTGAACCAGGGCGAGTTTTGAGTAAGTGGCTGCATTCTGTGGGATTGGATATCGTGGCGTCGTACTGACTCATATAAGTCTTTGATAACTGGCGAGTACTCCATGGGAGAAGCGCATTTGAGGGCCTGCGGCGCATCTGTGGTGCCTACAGTAAGTCATTCAGCCACCAATGTTTTATTTTGCTCATGGAAACTTTATAATCGCGAATTGGAGGAGGCTAACAGTATGCGATAGTCAGCCGCGATGACTTTATCTCCCGTTGGAAAATGACCAACTTTCCCCGCGAGGAAGTGATTGCATCAAACATGCAACTACGATAAGGACTCGTACATGGAAAGATGGTAGGTACTATAGGATATGCCCCGAATAGTCCGTACATATTATAGTCTATAAATGAACATGTCAATTAAAAAACACAAAGAGCTGTGAAGGGAGCTGTTGTTGCGGTATAGACACTTTGGGTGATTCCGCTCGTGATTTCGGCTTTTGGTTCCGGCTCTCAATAGCCGCCTATACAACAAATCACCCAATCACGGCAAACATCTCCATCACTTGAACAGCGTACCTTATCAATTCCCTAAGCCACAACATTCGAGCTCCAAACACACGACCAAAAGACGCATCCAAAAACCCCCACTGCCTATGACGTGGGATCTTCAGGCGCAACTCCCAGACTCAGCCATAGTCCGACTTCGCAAAAGGACATGGATCCGCTAGGAGCATTTTTTAGCTGGCTGGGCTGGCGCTGGGCTTGTTTAGCTGCCCAACAAGCGGCTGGCGGAATGTCCCAAAGAGTTTCAGTTGCATGGAAGTTTATCATTTGATCCATTGTGTGTACCTGGGATGGATGGCAATTTGAGGGGTCCTGAAGATCTCGGACAGCGCTCAGGCACACGCAGACAACGGACGAAGAAGCAGAGCACGTGGGCTGCTGTCGACACGGGATGGCAAGCTGCCAATCAATTGAAACGGTGACATTCCGACACATCAAATGCACGCTTGTGAGCTGGCACCAGCCGCAAGGACATGTACGAGTCCAGGTAATAATTCGACATTGGACGTGGGGTCGGACGCCAGGCCGTTTACAACGGAGAAAACCCCACATGGGCTGGAGTGACGAGGTCAAGCATATCAGAAATAACGAGTCGACATTGGAGCGCGTCAACGCGGACAAATGGTGGTAAATGTCGCACCGACGGGCCCGCCTTGGATTGGATTCGTTTTGTGGACGGAGTATTTACGGCGGAAAGAAAGCGGTGACATGTTGTTTTGTTCTGTGTACGAGTATAAAGAGGTGCGGCATGGCCACATCTGCGGCTCTCCCCGCAGCATTTCGTGATAGTGTCACTTGGCCAGCAGTCGTGATCTTGATACCCTTCTTTCGTTGATTGATTTGTCTTTACTTATACCCTAATCGACATCTCTTCGACCACATACCACAACCTACCGCCAAAATGGTCCAAACAACAAACGGCACCTTTCCCCACGACAACTCGGCCGTCCCCAACGTCGACCGAGTGCTGCCCCTCTTTTCTCTCAAGGGCAGAACCGCAATCGTGTCGGGCGCTGGAGCTGGTATCGGCCTGGCTGTTGCCGAGGCGTTTGCAGAGGCTGGCGCCAATGTGGCCATCTGGTACAATAGCAACAAGCAAGCCGTGACTTCGGCCGAGAACATTGCCAAGACTTACGGCGTCAAGAGTGAGTTGGGATGATTTGTTTTCGGGTTTGTTCTTGGAGAATGTTGCTTGTTTGCTAACGCTGTGAATCACACCCCGCGCAGGCAAGGCGTACCAGGTCAACGTTACTTCGGCCGAGGATGTCGACAAGGCTATTAACGAGATCGTCAAGGAGTTCAACGGCCGTCTCGACATCTTCGTCGCCAACTCTGGCATCCCATGGACCGAGGGCGCCTTCATCGACGGCTCTGTCGAAACGGCTCGCAACGTCATGGCTATTAACGTGGACGGCGTCATGTGGTGTGCCAAGAGCGCCGGCGCCCATTTCCGGCGCCAGAAGGAGCAGGGCACGACGATTGACGGCAAGCCTCTGGAGAACTTCATTGCTGGAAGCTTTATCGCGACGGCATCCATGAGCGGCAGCATCGTCAACATTCCGCAGCTGCAGGCTGTGTACAACAGCTCCAAGGCCGCCGTGATTCACTTTTGTAAGTGGTCAGGCCTGGTTGACGTCGTGGCAATAACTGACACAAGTACTTCATATAGGCAAGAGTTTGGCGGTTGAGTGGACCGGATTTGCTCGAGTCAACACCGTATCCCCCGGATACATTCTTACCGAAATCTCCACCTTCTGTTCACCCGAGACGAAGAATATCTGGAAGGGCAAGATCGTCATGGGGTAAGTTGCGAGTGGTCATTCTTGTGCAAAGTGTCCAATTGCTAATATATACATCTCTACAGTCGCGAGGGTCAGACCGGCGAGCTCAAGGGCGCATACCTTTACCTGGCGAGCGATGCGAGCTCTTACACCACGGGCTTGGATATGATTGTGGATGGCGGTTACAGCCTGCCATGAAGAGCTGTAGGGTGGCAAAAGACGAATAAAATACACACAAATAAAAAGGACACGAACGGAATGACAGAACATACAATAGAAGATGCATGTATATGTATTTGCTGCTTATGATTAGCGTCTCGAAAAGCAAAAGGATTAGGGTATGAATATATTTTATGAATCCCAATATGGAGGCGAAAACCCCAATTATTCTGATCAAAGAGTGATTTTGACATGCTTGGGTGTCATCAAACCCACCACACAATGCTTGATACCTCGTGTGCATGTACAGCAAATCTCAGCTTCTATACCTCTTTCTACAGCCCACGCTCCAAGCAATCTTCATGTCCTCTTTTGGGAACAAAGAAGCTTACATCATCACTTTACCCCAAACGGCAAACCGTCTTCAGGGTCTGGCGGCGGAATTGGGGCGGGGCTCCAGCGGGAACAGGGACCAAGCGCTGTGCTCCGTTGTCCGGTCTCCAGCGAGGTACACGCTGGTACTTGCTTGGTCTTACCGTGAGGAGGCATAACAAAGGAGGGGCAGCCAGTCTGGGAGAGAAGGCTAATGAACAGCTTGTCTCATCTCGGAGCTGCTCGCAGTCGTAGAAATGCTGCTCTTCGCAATATTTCACCAAGCAAATCAATTCTTACAGTAGTTACAAGCTAGAAGATCGCTGGTAAAATATCACCAGAGTCGGATACGGTATGGGGGATCGGGGTGATGTCAATGACTCTCAGAGGCAACCCCCCGCCCCTTTATTTTACTGCTGGTGGCGCCGCCAGAAAAAACATCCAGACCAATGCTGCTACTGGAATTAGTAGTACCGTGGATACTAATCAGATTCTCAAGTACATGAACCTAACAGACAGATATCTCATAAAAAATGTAGCAAAATGTACTCCGTAAAACAATATCTGCATCAGCAGCACCAACTCCTTTGGCGGTGCTCCGTCGCAATATGCTTAAAATTACATCGTGATTGGGCATAACCTCCTGTCCCGCTTTGCCCAAAGTAAGGTACCCAAGGCTACTTTGCCTCTGGTCGCGGTCCAAGGAGACAGGACACAGCAGGCAGTTTTAGCGCTGCCAGAACACCTACAGGCAGCCTCTAGTCCCTAGCAGCCGGTGCCAGCCTTTTTGCCCCAGGCCAGCTCCCCAACTTCTTCTCCTGTCAGCCTATCTCGCCTTTGCCTCGCCAGCGCACGGTTTTGGTCTTGGGCACAGCTATACGGGACTCTGTGGCCACGCCAAACGTCTGTCGTCTGTCCTTCTGCCACGAGCCTTGTCTCGCCCCCAGCTTGAGCTTTTGAACCAGCAGCTGCAGGCCTGTTGCTTGTCCCCCTCACCGCTACCCGCCACGCTCCCGCCGCTCCAGGGCCTTTGCGACCTCTTGGACCCTCGCCGAGCAGAGCCTCAGAAGCCTCTTCTTCTCTCAAATATCCTCAAGTACAGCATCTCCTGTACTTTTTCGAGCCTCTCGGTTTTTTATTCAGCTCTTCAACACTCTAGTCGCCCGTCATGGACACCGAAGGCGACCACGCCGATCAGGCGCCTCGACGGACCGCCCAGGTCGACAATGCCATTCGCGCAATTCAGGAGAAGAAGCCGCTGCCCGAGATCGACTTCACCATCCATATGATGGAGGATGGCACTCAGGTGAGCACGCTTGAGCGAGTGTGCAAAGGTACGTCTGTCCTGCAGCCCATGTTCTATCGTCGTCGCCTCTCTCTCAACTACCCCGCCATTGTTGTTGATAAGGGGAGGCTGCTGTCGGGATTCAGCACCGCATCACGCACAATGTCTCAAACATGGCATCGCTAACGCTCGTGGCACCGCCCGTCTACAGATGTCCAGGCGCCGGCCATGTTCAAGCCCACGGATGAGCAGTTTTTCGAAGACGACACCCATGAAAAGCCCGACATCAACTTCCTCAAGCAGCACTTCTATCGCGAGGGCCGACTCACCGAGGAGCAGGCGCTGTGGATCATCAGAAAGGGTACCGAGCTGCTGCGTGCTGAGCCCAATCTTCTCGAGATGGACGCCCCCATCACCGTCTGCGGTGATGTTCACGGCCAGTACTATGATTTAATGAAGCTGTTTGAGGTCGGAGGCGACCCTGCTGAGACGCGATACCTCTTCCTTGGCGACTACGTTGACCGAGGATACTTCAGTATCGAATGTGTTCTCTACCTGTGGTCCCTCAAGATCCACTACCCCAAGACATTGTGGCTTCTGCGAGGCAACCACGAGTGTCGCCATCTGACTGACTACTTCACCTTCAAGCTGGAGTGTAAGCACAAGTACTCAGAGGCCATCTACGAAGCCTGCATGGAATCATTCTGCTGCCTTCCCCTGGCCGCCGTCATGAACAAGCAGTTCCTGTGCATCCACGGTGGCTTGAGCCCCGAGCTGCACACGCTCGACGACCTGAGAAGTGTAAGACATTTCAACGCTTGGGATCAATGCACCTGAACACGAAGCTAACATATAACAATGTAGATTGATCGATTCAGAGAGCCCCCGACTCAGGGTCTCATGTGCGACATTCTATGGGCCGACCCGCTCGAGGACTTTGGACAGGAAAAATCCAGCGATTTCTTTTTGCATAACCACGTGCGAGGATGTTCGTACTTCTTCTCATATCACGCGGCCTGTGCATTCTTGGAGAAGAACAATTTGCTCTCTGTCATCCGTGCCCACGAGGCCCAGGATGCCGGTTACAGAATGTACCGCAAGACGCGGACGACCGGCTTCCCCAGTGTCATGACCATCTTCTCGGCGCCAAACTACCTCGATGTCTACAATAACAAAGCTGCCGTGCTCAAGTACGAAAACAATGTTATGAATATTCGACAGTTCAACTGCACGCCTCATCCATACTGGCTGCCCAACTTCATGGACGTCTTCACCTGGTCGCTACCATTTGTGGGCGAAAAGATCACGGATATGCTCATTGCCATTCTGAGCACGTGCTCGGAGGAAGAACTCAAGGAAGAGACGCCGTCCTCACATTCCCCCGGCCCCAGCTCGCCATCTCTTCCTGGCAGCCTGGAGGATCCCAACTCAATTGAGTTCAAGCGCAGGGCGATCAAGAACAAGATTCTAGCCATCGGCCGCATGTCGCGTGTCTTCCAGGTTCTGCGTGAAGAGTCTGAGCGCGTGACGGAGCTGAAGACTGTCTCCGGTGGAAGGCTGCCCGCTGGTACTCTGATGCTAGGTGCCGAAGGTATCAAGAATGCGATTAGCTCATTCGAAGATGCCAGAAAGGTCGACTTGCAGAACGAGCATCTGCCCCCGACTCATGACGAAGTGGTGAAGCACCAAGAGGAGGAGAGAGCGATTGCCTTGCAAAAGGCGGCAGAAGAGGCGGACAATGACAAGAAGCTGCACCAGCTGTCCCGGAGACTCAGCACGTAAGTAGTATCCATCATTCTAAGTGCAAGCGGTGTTTTCCGTGTGGGTTGCAACTAACAGAATCGAATGCTTAGGGACCGCAAGAGCCGATCATGAAAGTATTGGGGATTTCAGCAAACTTTTGCAGCGACAATAGGCTTTAGAAAATTTTGGGATACGGACTGGCAATACAAGCTCCAATGTCAAGGAGCTGATGACTTGATGCTTCATGTTACCCATATTATCAACCTCGTCTTTTTCCTTTTTTTGAAATTTATATGATGAATCACTGAGGCTTTGGCTAGAGCAAAAAACAGTCAAGGGCTGGGTTTGGCGATGGGAGGTTTTAGTTGTAGGATCGATCGGAGAGGGCGGTGAAAGCGAATGGCCTTGAACATTTCGATTGCGCATTCCTTTGGGTTTATTCGCTTCAAGTGTTGTACAGGTGTAGCAACGACGTGCCTGTTGATCCAAACTGGTGTTGCGTGGAGATGTTGAGAATCCCATACCATGCCATGTCATGCTCCAGCTATGCTCGTCTGCCAATCTACCTATCTTAATTTAGTATTCCAACGACGTACAGACATATATACGATACTTATTACTTGATCATTGGCCCTGCTCAAAGCGGCATCTTGAAGCCAAGCTTCCAAGCCCTGGACTTTTGTGTGTAATAGCGCGGGTAGCGCAGATTCAAGCTGGGGGCCCACTGTCACGCGAGCCTTAATAACTGGAGCCATTGGAGGTTAAATTCACGGTTTTATATTGAGGTTACATTGCGGCTGAAGAACAAGTGTCGAGGGAAAACAGGGTCAGCATCCCGCGATAATCTCAATTCTGGGCTAGGTGGGAATCCTTCGAATCTCTGAGTCTATCGGGAGACGGATAATTCTTACTTTCCCATTCCCCCCTTTTCTTACCTTCCATGTGATTTTGTGGTTAACCTTTGAGATTTGTGCTTTTTTTTAGTCGCGAATATTCTATAATAGCTGTAGTTGGATAATAATCGAGTGGTGTTGTAATACAATGATGATGGGCTGAGATTTTAAATTTAGACTTAAAAAAGCCACTCTTGGCTAGGGCAAGGGGCACGAGAAGATGCATCTGAATGTAATCGGCAAAGGAGCATGCGACTACAAACAAGTACAGTACGTTCAATTAAGGAAACAAAATGAGTCAGCCAGAGACAACAAATATAGATGATCTGCATCCTGCGTCTCGTCCCGTCTCTCGTCTCGTGCGGCCGATATTTCCTCCGTCTTACGCCCTCAACCACGACCCAGGAGGGAAACGTCTGCGAAAGGGAGAGCACACAAGCTTGTGCGAGGTTCAGCGCCTTCTTTAGGCAAAGTCGGAGGATGAGTCTGAGTCTTGGACAGGATCCATGCATCTACATGAACAAGGGGGGAACGGAACCGGTCGTTGGTGGTGATGGCTAGCTGAACACACTCGGGCCTATTGGGATCAATCTTCATCTCGAGCCTTGCGGGTTGGGGGAAATGATGTGCAGAGCTAGTCGTGGATGGATCGGTTCGAGCCTTGCGGACTCTAGCCGAGGCCAGCGATGAGGCTCTTGTGATTTGATTTGCCTTGTACTATAAACTACGGGCGAGGTCCCAGACTAGTCTTGTGGATTTCCTGAGTTCAAAGGGGGAACAATTAGCCTGTCCGTTCGTGTGTTTCGCTTTCTTGGCTGTTTAGTTTTGTTGGTCTTTTTTGTTTCCCATCTCGAACACGCAGTTTATTACTATGGAGCCGACAACAAAAGATGACCCGAATGGGCGCCAGCATGAAGACCCGGTCCAGGAGCAGCAAGACCAGGAGGTTGTACATAAACAAGAGCCACCGAAGCAACCGCTGGCAGAAGACGAGAACCACCTGCTCCATCCTCATATCAACCGAGCTACGAGTCCATCGTCCACCATCAGCTCAGGTTACGGACCGACCCTTGGCATGTATCCGGCTCACGACGAGGGATTGCCTGAGGTTGTTCCTGATTCGAGCCCGCAGGCAATGTCCCGCCTAGAAGCCGAGTACAAGCGCAAGTATCTCGAGGGCGATGCGCCACAGACGGTGATTCCAAAGGACGTGGACACGAACAAGATTGCTGTAATGGGAGGGGAGGAGCAGTCTTCGGTGACGCCAGACGGGATGTCGGGAGATGTTGAGGGGGCACATACGGGGAGGAAAGGGGGGAAGAGAATCTGCGGACTGCCACGGAGGACGCTGTGGATTCTTGTGATTGTTGCTGTAATTGTGCTCGCGGCAGCAATAGGAGGTGGAGTTGGAGGAGGACTGGCGGCGAAGAACTCCAAGAGTGATGCTCCTCCTTCAGATGCTGCTTCGACAACGTCATCTAGGTAAGAAGACGAGAGAGAAGATGAGAAAAGGACAGGATGGAAATAAGAAGAATTGACTGACCTTTTCAACAGCACGCCATCGTCGACTTCAACAAGCTCAACTACATCCACAAGAACAAGCACAACCACATCCTCATCACCAACCCCATCTTTCCTCAACAACCAAACAACCTCTGGCAACACGTTCGCCTTCCAGGGCTTTTCCAACGACACTTTCCTCGGCAAAGCCAGCACCATCATCGACGACGAGGGCGGCACGGATCTCGGCTTCGAAGCCCACAGCTACGTCTGGCTCCCGTCGGTGACGGACTGCTGCATCACGTTCTGCACAAATGCTACTAGCAAGGGCATGGTTGGGTGGTTGTGCAGTCAGCGGAAGCAGCCCAAGTCGTCGGATCCGTTTAAGCGGGTGTATGTGTGGTGTCATCAGAAGCATGAGAAGGCAAATGCCATCTGTATAGGTGAATTTTTCTTGAGGAGATTGTAGTGCTAAGTGAAGGAGTTATGCTGACTGACACTGTGTTGCAGATCCGAAAACTTAGACTGCTACGACATCCCCTTTTTTTCGTTTTTTTGTCTGATTCGCTGTGTATAATGATCTTTCTCTTATCCTTGAATAACGATGACTTTTTTTTTTTTTTTTTTTTTTTTTTTTTTTTTTTTTTTTTTTGGCTATATTGTTGGAAGCGGGGTGCGGCTTTGTGATATTGTTCGGGGAAGGTTAATAGTATGAGATGTCTTTATTTTGTTTTGCTTGTTTACAAATTCGAATACCAGAGCGCAAAAATAGAAGAGTCACGATGTAATTGAGTGCCAGCATGTGAACGAAGCAGAATTCTGCATCAAGATGAAAGGGTATCAATTCTCATAATTATTGACATAGCAAACGAAACAGAACGGAACGGAACAAATGTCTTATTTTGGACGTCCACCCAGATACTTTTTCACAGCTAAAACAGCCCCTATAATGTTGTACTATTCGACTAGTTGTAATGGGCATGATGGCATCAAGCATCTGCTGTGTCGATATGTCGTGGGGTGTTTACAGGAAGAGATGCGTTCCTAAGAAGGTGGGTGCATACAAATCCCGTTGTAGACAGAGGAAACTTGCCCATTGGCCGAACCTTGATGGAAATGAAAAGTTGAATTTTTAGGTTGTGACACATATGAAGCAGGTGTGTATAGGGCTGTTGACAATAGTGACTTTACACGATAAACTGGAACACCTGGCTGGTTAGACCCCTCAACGTGGTGTAAAACTTGATATATATCATTGGATGGCGTGTATCACTTTCCATTCCAGCATGCTCTTGGATGATGCCAGAGTCTTTCATGATGCGAGGCTGTCATAGACTTTCTTGGCCAATGAAGATAAAAGACGGTAGCCTTTCCGAGAATGACCCCGGCCTAACTTCACACCTACTTCAAGGCATTATACGGGAAAGGGGGTTTATAGCCTTAGAAATCACAATTGTTGCAGACACCAACTGAGAAAAGGCACTAACCTCTAAAGTTAAGGTACGGAAAAGTTCGTCTCATGTCAATATGTAAATGTAGGGATTCGGCCGTCTTTGTGCCCAGACTCGAGTCACGCACAGACGGGGTATTGAATTGCCCATGCGCGTACCTAGGTATGGAGTAGTGTTTTGGCTTTTGGCGAAACGGGGCTGCCTTTCTACAGGCTTTCTTGTTCCATCTGACGGTCAAAAACCACTTACACGTACATTCTTTATTACGCAGTAGTGCTATACTACCAAGGTAATAGGTATGCTTGTATACCTTAGGTTGTGAAAATTACAAGATACAATTTTTCAAGGAAATGCCGACAACATTAATTCCTATAAACAAAGATGAGTAATAATACGTTGTATTTCGAATGAGGCTTTGCAAACACCCTCCTGTCATGAAACAATGGCAGATCGTGCCTTCTACAAATGCACACAAGCCAAGCCGATCAAAAAGGCAAGTCCAAATCAAGCAGCCAATAAAACCGCTCTTTCCCCTCGCTCTACTCCGTATACGGGTCGCGTCGCTCCTTCAACCCCCTTGACAAGGAAATAGCGGTACTTCATGTTCGTACCTGTACGATACGTCCCTTGATGTCTATCTCAACTCCCGTCTTTTGCCCATCTTCATCTTCTTTACAAAATAACGTTCAGATGATCGCCAGCCATGATCTGCATAGCCTCATCCCGCCTGAACCACAGCCTGACACCGTTCCACAGCCACCAGCCTGAATTTGGCGCCAGCCTGATCCCAAAAGAAACACGAAGCAGATGCAGATGCACAGGCACAGGCACATGCACAGGCACATGCTCACCACGTCTGAAGCACCCACCTCGACCGTTGATGTGTCTCTGATCGCCACCTCAGCTCTGCAGCCAATTTTAGGGGCGGCGCTTCGTATTCAAGCACTGAGTTGAGGCCTCGCCCGTTAGCGCATCGCCGTAGCAATTTGCAACGCCAGACCCTTAGGGCTCTTGATTCAGAGACGTTGAATGTTCCCGAAACTGGCACTAGCCGCTGATGCACAGCCTCACCCCGGGCTGTATCCACCTCATCTATGTCGGTCGTCCAGTGGTTTGAGAGAGACGCGGACGCCAATCCGCTGCGAAAACCAGCGGGCCCAGGGGCTGCGCTCTTGGCTTGAAACCAGCAAAACTTTGGCACCGTCGACAGCACCGGTGCGCTTGCACACACTCCGTGGGCCGTGTTGTTTGTCTTTTCGATGCTCCAAGTACCTCAGCTCGACGTTCCCGTAGCCAGACATTCGCTCGCACAAATGGCTAGGCGAAGATGTTGACGAAGTGAATCATGGTACTGCTACTGGCACACGAGCTGCAATCACCCTTGAGGCGAAGCACGACACTATTTGACTTGGCTTGGCGATTGCTCATCACCGAGTATACTTGATACGGAGTATTGCTACCTTGGTGGTATTGCACTGGCGAATCCCCCCTTGGAAAATATGCGCATTGCCGGCCACGTCCACTGCCGGAATTTCGGCTCCGTAGCAATTACGCAGCACTGCCGCTGCGGCCGAGTTCATGTACGAGGGCTTCATGTATCCGGTCTTCTTTTTTTCTTCGCCCTCTCATTATGATGCTTCATACCGCCAGAGGGGCTGTGGCATACGAAGTACTCTGCATACAGGCAAAGGATTCCGTGCCAATGGTCAAGGCCAGAGATCATCCATCCTCCACACTAGGATGGAGACGCACCACCTCCGTGAGGCGTTTCAGGCCGTTTGTCCCAAGCAGCTCAGTCTCATGGGGGTCGAAACCTGGAGTGCCGGGGGGCGCGGCATACTGGCAACTAGCAGGTTCCGTGAAATTGCACATGCGGCCAACCATGTCTCCCCATGCACCCGTATACTGCTGATACACTTACACCCTTTCCAAGGCCTACCTTGCTAAAATGAAAATGACGCGCCTTAACTCTTGTGTCCATCCGTATTGTCATTTTCCCCCCTACCACTATTTTTTCGCGTACCAATTTGCATGCTCTCTCGCCGCACACTCTCTTCTCTCTTCATTTTCAATCTCTAATCATCGAGCCTCAAGAGGCCCGTATGTAAGCAGTGGAGCGACTACTCTCGTTTGACGCGCGGCGGAGATCTCCTTGACCACTCACTTCTATTCCTGTTCTCTTATCCCATCTTTTGCCATTGCATGTAGCATTGTCCTCAGCAACAGCCGCTCGTTTCTACAGTCGCATCTCTCTTGCTCTCGTTCTTTGGCCCCTTCGACGTACCGAGCATTCCGCTTTGCGATACCCCCGGTGGAAGCGAATCGCCTCTCGACATCCTCTTGCGAACTCTCGAATTGCGCTGCCTTGCTTCCTCGTTGGACAGACTGGATCTGGACGACTATTTCCGTTTCATCAAAACAACATATAGATATCTCTTCGACACAGCTAGACTATTTCGACCTTTAGACTGCTAGAAGCCATGAGGTCTCCTTGGGCGGCTGCGACAGCGGCCCTGTGCCTGCTGGGTCAGGGAGCTGATGCCATTACTTTGACCGTGACCGACAGCAGTAAGATAACCAAGGCTCCGTAAACACAACGAGACAGACATTGCTCACCAATTTTCTCCAGCTTCCGTCTTAAACGCCGCGGGTACCGTTGCATATGGATTAATGAAATATTACACGGGTAACAACACTGGCGATAATCCCGGAAACTTGCCAGACCCATACTATTGTCAGGAACCCTTTTTTACTCTTTACGGCCAGTCGTCCACTGTTCAAACATGGATACTAACTTTGAATAACAGGGTGGGAGGCCGGTGCGATGTTCGGAACCATGATTGATTACTGGCGCATGACAAAAGATTCGTCCTACAACACTGCCACTATGCAAGCTATGCTTTGGCAGGCCGGAACCGATGGCGCCTTTCTGCCCACGAACCAGTCGCTGACTGAAGGAAACGACGATCAAGGCTTCTGGGCCATGGCCGCCATGACTGCCGCCGAAGATGTCTTCCCCAATCCGCCATCCGATCAACCACAATGGCTGGCCATGGCACAGGCCGTCTTCAACCAGTATGTCGGTCGATGGGATGAGCACTGTGGTGGTGGTCTCCGTTGGCAGATTTTCTCATGGAACAAGGGTTACGATTACAAAAATTCCGTTGCCAACGGCTGTTTCTTCAACGTTGCCGCTCGATTGGCCCGATACACCGGTAACCAGACGTATGCTGACTGGGCCCTCAAGGTCTGGCAGTGGGAGAAGACGATTGGTCTCATTGGTCCCCAGTACCAGATTTATGACGGTCTAAGTATCGACAGCAACAACACATGCGGCCAGATGGACCAGAACCAGTGGTCCTATAACGCGGGTATCTACATGCACGGCGCCGCCGCCATGTACAACTTTACCAACAACGCTACCTGGAAGGCCAATCTGGACGGCATCATCACCCAGACAGTTGGCAAGTTTGTCCAAAACGGCATCATTTACGAGCAGTTTTGCGAGCCTCGAGGCTTCTGCTCTGTCGACCAGAGTACCTTCAAGGGCTATTTGGTCCGCTATATGGCCTCTACTATGCAGCTCGCCCCGCATACTATTCAGACTCTTATGCCCCTGATCACCAACTCTGCTTCAGCCGCAGCGTCCATTTGCACAGGGCCGGCCTCGGCCGCATTCAAGGGAATCGACGGCACGGGATGTGGTTTCGCGTGGCTTCCCAAGGGTACATACGACGGCAAAAATGGTGTTGGATCACAAATGAACGCTCTGGATGCCATCATGTATACTCAAGTTCTTAAGGTCCCTGCGCCAGCCACGGCTAAGAAGGGCGGTACTTCGAAGGGTGACCCCGGCGCTGGTATGGGTAACATTGATCCTGCAGGCGACATTGACAAGGTTACGAAGCCTACCACCGGTGGAAAGGTTGGAGCAGCAATCCTCACTCTCCTGCTGCTTCTTAGCGTCCTGGGCGGCAGCGCGGTGCTTCTGTTGTGATGAAGATATAGAATACGCAAATATGCCCCAAGAAGGGAATGGGATTTTGGATTTGTTTCTCTACATACACATGTGTTACACAACGCATGCTCTTTTTTGTTTATACAAGTCCGAGAATTTAGAGCGTAGGATGGATGCTCTTTGTGGCTGGCGTTTGGGAGTGGCCTTGGATATATATATTTCTTGATCCCCTTTTTTTGTCGTGCGAATAGGTACAATTCACGACACTTTGGAATGCGGGTATCATCACTTATCGTCGTCATCATTACCTACCTAGTATTCATTTGTAGCAGTTTGGAAGTACTACCTAGACGGGTGGAAGCCTGATATCAGAATCGCACACGACATTATGACTAAAGGACCCTGATTGGCCATTGTCTGATACATGATGTAGGACATGTGATGCTGGAGGGTCAATTGCTTGTCTTTTGGCCACGAGATATTATGGCCTGGGTGATTGGCTGCCGTGACAAAGACGCCAATGCAACTCTACAGACAGACAAATTCAATGGTAGCTGCAACTGTGAAGCTGCTATTCCGGAGGCGGTGACAAAACTCCAATGGAACTGAGGTCGTCTTTTAAGTGCACAAGCCCTGTTGGGACGGGCCGCAGCCGTCAATGCCAATGCCAATCAATGGATTTCTGATTCTCCATCGAAATTCGACCAATTCCCCGCTGATGACCGTGCATTACACAGAGACACGGTGCTCGTACTGCTACCAACGCTCACGGCTGCATTCACACCGTGAAGACAGGTAGAGACTTGTACTCGATTTGTTGAGCTCGCCGGCAACTGTCAACCCCGCTGAAATGCCAATATCGAGCTTCCCCGCCCTTTTTTTCTTTATCAGCCCGCCGGTGTCATCACTCTACGTCACTGATAATCAGGCCACTCTTATGTAGCATTCTGTACCTAATTCTTTTGGATTCAATATATTGCATAGAGCATCTCTTTCCTTCATCATTTTTCTCATTCATGATCTGCCTCATCTTGGAGTGATCAACGCCATTTTGTCTTTGAATTTACAGCCGCAGTCCCCTCTACATCGCCCATAATGTCTACAAAGCACTTCATCAATGACCCGACTCATCTGGTCAACACTGCGCTTCACAGCCTGACCCTCACCAATCCCAACGTTGCCCTCGACTCAGATAACAAAATCATCTATCGCCGGCCATCCGATGCTCCTCAGCAAGTCTCAATCATCTCGGGCGGAGGGTCTGGCCATGAGCCCTCGTTCGCCGCCATGGTTGGCCCGGGCATGCTTTCAGCTGCCGTGGCGGGCACAATCTTTGCCAGTCCCTCTGCTGAGCAAGTCAGAAATGGCATCATGTCAAGAGTAGACACTGAGAAAGGCGTGTTGGTCGTCGTGATGAATTACACGGGCGACATTCTCAACTTTGGAATGGCCGTGGAAAAGGCCATAGCGGCTGGCCAGGCCGTCGAGATGGTTGTCGTCGGTGACGATGTGGGCGTTGGGAGGAAGAAGACGGGCAAGGTGGGAAGGCGAGGAATCGCCGGTACTGTGCTCGTGCTGAAGATTGCTGGCGCTCTCGCCGCGCAAGGACGGTCGTTGGAAGAGGTGGCAAAGGTGGCTCGGCTGACTGCGGCTAACATCGTCAGTGTTGGTGCCAGCTTGGAGCATGTTCACGTTCCGGGACGAGTTATCGATTCCAGTGAAGCTTTGGCACCTGAGCAAGTCGAGGTCGGGATGGGCATTCACAATGAGCCCGGATCAAGTAGGGAGAAGCTGGAGCTGCCTCAGTTGGTGGAGAGAATGCTTACCCAACTGCTTGACCAAAGCGATAAGGACAGGGCTTTCCTTAATGTCAACTCAAACGAGGTTGTTCTGCTCATCAACAACCTGGGGGGTGTTAGTGTTCTGGAGCTGGGTGGTATCACTACCGAAGTGGTGAACCAGCTCAGCGACAAATACAATATTCGACCAGTCCGCATTATCAGTGGCACATTCATGACGAGTCTGAATGGCCAGGGCTTCAGCATCACCCTTCTCAACGTCGTCAATACCGACATTGGTGGACCGGGCATGATTGAGTTGCTGGATGCCCCAAGCGAGGTCACTGGCTGGTCTGCTCCAGTGCAAAAGACATCATGGGAGGCAAAGAACACTGCAACAAGGACAGGCACTGCCGGGACTAACGAAGAGACTCAGCCGAGTGGACTACAAATGGATGCTAAACATGCTACTTCTGTTCTCACCAATGCGCTGGAACGCGTGATTGCGGCCGAGCCCGAAGTTACCAAGTACGATACCGTTGTTGGAGATGGAGACTGTGGCATTGGCCTCAAGAGGGGAGCTGAAGGTAAGCTAACAAGAAATTCTCCAATTCCAATTTGACTTTAAATGCCTTGTGACATCTGGAGACTAACTTGCAAATTATAGCCATCCTGAAGCACATCCAGCAGAAACCCCTGACGGGAGATGTGGTTGTCGACGTGGCTTCCATTGTACAGGTGGTAGAAACCGCCATGGATGGCACTTCTGGTGCTCTTTACGCCATATTCCTCAACGCTCTCGTCCACGCTCTTCGTACCCTGGGATCTGGCGAAGCTGGTCCTTCAGTATGGTCCGCCGCTCTTAAGCTTAGTTGCGAGGCTTTGTCCAAATACACTCCTGCTCAGCCCGGCGATCGCACGCTTGTGGACGCGCTTTATCCCTTTGTCGAGGTTCTGGGTAAGACTGGCGATGTGAAAAAGGCTGCCGATGCGGCAAGGAAGGCCGCCGATGAAACCAAGGGCATGCAGGCAAGCCTTGGGCGGTCAGTATACATAGGCGGCAGTGGATACGAGGAGGTGCCTGATCCCGGTGCTTGGGGATTGGCATGCTTCTTCTTGGGACTGGGAGGTGTCAAGCCGACAGAGGAGGGCTGGGAATCTATCTGAAATACGACATATGACATAGAGGGAGGGCGCAATGGTGGAGGCCACGATCTAGTAAGAATGTCCAAAGACTTGATGTGTGCTTAAAGCAACCAAATAAATTGTTTTCAACGCCTAAATTCGCCTTTGAGACTTCTCGCGAGGTTAATCCGTCATCCAATAGCTCAATGTCAATTAAACCCCAAAACAACCCAAAGCAGCTCGTATAAACTCTAGGATAGAAGAACCAGGATGACGCTATCACCTCTCAGGAACCTGCACCATGTTAGTACCCAGCATATACGCAACAAGATTTCCGTATTTCGACGCGATCAGGTTCGGCAGCCCTCTCTCTTGAAGCCCAAGACCTCGTCGACATTCTGGAAAAGGAGGGGGAGAGTATAGCGTACATCTTGCTGATGAATCTGTCCTTGTTGACCGGCCGGCCCTTCTTTCCGTCCGCTAGCCTGGGCGTCTCCGTCCACATCTCCTTGACGTTCTCGAGCACCATGTTGCAATGCCTGTCAAAGGCCTTGACACGTGCCAGCAGCTTGCGGTTCGAGCGAATGGAGATGAGCACCTGCGTGTGCGACCTCACGGCCGTCTGGAGGATGGAAAGGGGACCGGAAGAGAACTCATACTCTTCGAGCTGCGCAATTTCGTACTCGCTAGGGAGGTGTTAGATATATATACTGGAATACAGTCGATTGGTAGGGAGCGGTGGGAGGGGCAGAGCGTTATCCGCGACAAAAGGACATACGTGAGTTCGGAGCGAGATTTGGTGAGAAGTTCCCTGTAGAAAGTTAGCCTAAGCACAATTGGCGTTGCAGCGTTAGACATACTGAATCTTGGGGTCGGCCATCTTTGCTGCTTGGTTTGAGGTGATGGATGAGGTTGCGTGCGCAAGGCTGGACAAGCTGGAAGCTCGAAAAGTTGTAGGCGTATCTCAGGCACTGCTGCTGATTGGCCCTTGTCGCGGCCTGTTGTGGGGAACAATTGGCCTGTACTTTGTACTTCTGTACCCAGAAAGTGAACAGCTGTGATCACCTGACCGGCAGCTGTAGAACGGTACGTACTGGGATGGGACGTTTCTCCGCCATCCTTATCGGCAATCGGCGGGCCAATTTTCAGGTGGAGCTTCTTCTATTCTTCGAAATAGCCGGAGATTCAAAGTCCAAATCCAATGCCCTTCCGGTGTCATCCTCATCCTCCTCCCCTCACCTTGTTTAGATGTCTTAGAATAGACCTTGTGAGAGCATCTGTACAGTCGACGTCTGATGTCCTTCCGAACAATTGCGGCTCGAGCTGGCACGGCAGCGAATGCTGCGGGCCGGAGCTATCGCACCACCATGAGCATGGCGCATCCCAGCAGAGCCATGAGCTCGTCACTGGGTGCACGACCGGTTAGCAACGAGGAGATGTTCTTCCATATATAATGCGGTGCTAATTTGGTTTACAAAAGCTGTCTGCCGAGGCCTACAACGTCAAGGAATTGCCTGGCGACGAGCCCAACGATGTCGTCTTCGAGAGCAAGTACGGACTCAGAACCGTGCTGCTAAACCGCCCAAAGAAGCTCAACTCCCTCAATGGATCCATGATTCGCAAGATCGTCCCCCGGTTGATTGAGTGGGAAAAGTCTGACATGGCAAACGTCATTGTCATGAAGGGTGCTGGCGAGAAGGCTCTTTGCGCCGGCGGTGATGTTGCCGCACTGGCTCAGTACAACCAGGAGGGTGCCGATGGATGGAAGAAATCAGCCGACTACTTTGCTCTTGAATACCAACTGGACCACTACATTGCGACATATCAGAAGCCCTACATTGCCTTCATGGACGGCATCACCATGGGTGGCGGCGTTGGACTGAGTATCCACGCACCCTTCCGAATTGCGACTGAGAGGACAATGTTTGCCATGCCCGAGACGACGATTGGATTCTTCCCCGATGTCGGTGCTTCTTTCTTCCTGCCTCGGATGAACGGCTCCATCGGAACCTACCTCGCGCTGACTAGCGACCGGCTCACTGGACCCAACGTCTTCTACAGCGGTATCGCGACTCACTACCTACACTCGTCAAGCTTGCCGGATCTCGAGGCACGTCTGGCAGAGTTGCGCTTCCGCGATGAGGACCCTCTCCCCCGGAGGCTCGAGCTCATCAACGATACGTTGGAGGAGTTCTGCACCGGCCTGCCCTACGACCAGGCCTTTGCTCTGAGCGGTGAAACTCGACGGGCCATCGACCGATGCTTCAGCAAGAACAACGTGAATGACATCATTGCTGCCTTGAAGGAAGAGCGGGGTGAGACTGAGGAGTGGGCGCAGAAGCAGCTGGCCACGCTTGGGAAGCGGTCGCCCACTGCCGTGCATGTTGCCCTTAGGCAGATGCGGGTTGGCGGTAAATGGAGCATCTCGGAGACCTTTGAGAAGGAACACCAGATTGCCAGCAAGTTCATGCAACACCACGACTTCACGGAGGGTGTGACGGCCCTGCTGGTGCGTAAGGAGGCTGCCAAGTGGCAACCCGAGTCTCTGGAGGCCATCCCAGCCAGCGAGAACACTGCCAAGCCCTTCTTCGACTTCAACAAAGACGCCGGATTTAAGCTGTTTACGGACCGCACTTACTCCGAATACCCTTTCGCCGCCCTCGGCGTGCCTACCGAGAAGGAGATTCAGGCCATTGTCTCTGGCAACTCTCTTACACCAGCAGAACTCGCGAAGCAGGTCAAGGCGTCAAGAAAGAACCGACAGGGTGTAGCAGAGGTTGTAGACGAGATTATCAGCAGGAAAACAACAGTTGACGAGCAAGGCAAAGCCAAGTGGGTGGCCGGTGATTCTGCAGCATCAAGTCGACTATAAAAAAGGGGGATAGCAACGAAACAAGAGAGAAAATAGAGGACGCATGTACATGTACAATAGTAAAATCTAAAAAGACGATATGCAAATGCATTTAATGAGATGAAGATAAAGCACAGAGTGATGAATGATGATGGAGTCGTCATGGTGTTATCTTGCGGAGATGGCGTGAAGTGCGCCCGTGCCTTTTTTGCACAACGGCGGTGGCGCTGCAAACCATCGGGCGTCATGGAAATAAGGTGCAAGGGCCGATAGCAGACGGCTTCATTTATCGGGCTAAAACGGCAGGGCGAGTCTAGCTATGGAGGGGCAGAGACTTGTGCAGCCTAAGAAAATGCAGGGAGAAGCCAAGTCACGAGACGGATGAGTTGGAGGGGGTGCTGATGTGATGGCAGAGCAGCTCTCAAGATGGCGTCAACCTGGTTGGGGCAACTATAAAAGGGCCAGCAAGCCCCCGCCCGCTGCAACCAAGGAGGGAGGGAGAAGAAAAAAAAAAGTCTGGCCATTGCTCCTCTTGTTTGCTCCGTCGAATTGCCCGCTCAACCGGAGCATCTTTGCCCTGCCGCCAGACCGTCGTTTGTGTGAGACGAATTCGCTGGGCATTTTCAGAAAGCTCCAAAGACAACGCGAGGCTTGTATCGGAGCCGGTCCGCTAGTCCGGGGTTCAGCCGGCGCCAACCAGCGATAAGATCAACTGCTCCATTGGGTAGGTGGGGTAGCCCCAAAGAAGCGCGGCAGGCTGGAGTCCCCCTGCAGCCTATTAACGCCCATGATCAATTGAGTGCCGGGCTCCAACTGGCTTTTCTGCAGGCACTTTCTCACTAAAAGCTCACCTGCTGCTAGTTCCAGCACACACCGAAGCAAAGCTGCCGTGGCGCGGCTAGCGAGTTGCAGAGTTGGCAATTGGGTGGCACGTCAGGCGTGGTTACAGCGCAGGCACACACGCTTTTGGGGCGTGACGAAACAGAGGCCATCATCACCATCACAAAGGCCCTGCACCTCATCAACCCAGTCACGACAGAACAAAGAATTTGTCCTCCCTTTTCTCTGTGCAACGGCCATCTCTTGTCTCTGTAGCAATGTGGATCTGACCTCATTTCACTTTTTTTTTGTGCTGCCCCATTCGCCTTTTTGTCTTAAAAAATCCCCTGCGTGCCTCCATATCTCAGATCCACCACGCAGACGCGACCTGGAGACATTTGGCGCGTCACGAGCATGAAACCCGCCTCCCCAATTTGACCCGGCACCACAAACCAAGTCCAACAAACCCAGCAAACTCTCCACTTCCCTTTTTTTCAATACTTACAGTACCCATCTCGGCAGAATAATTCTCAACTCCTGCATCGGCAACCCAGCAGGCAAAGGG
This sequence comes from Trichoderma semiorbis, assembly GCA_020045945.2. Classification (NCBI taxonomy): domain Eukaryota; kingdom Fungi; phylum Ascomycota; class Sordariomycetes; order Hypocreales; family Hypocreaceae; genus Trichoderma; species Trichoderma semiorbis. The sequence continues at coordinate 7,203,985 of CM034694.1, forward strand.
GGACCACGACGACCGGCCGCGAGGGCGAGGCACAATCGCCATGGCTTCACCAATGCCCGCTCACTCCAGTGGCTGGAACAACACGTCTGTTGCCGGCGACGCTGACGACTATGGCGTGCAGACCAAGTTTATGAACTGTACGAAAATCTCCCTCAGATTCAGCTTCAGCGTGCCCTTGGTTTTACTTTAGTTTGCTGCAGCGACTAATTCAGACCGAACAGTAAAGGTTCATTACACGTTCGACAAAGAGGCCAAGGTTAATTGCCTCGCTCGAGGCTCCCAGCCCTTGCAGGTCCAGACGGTCCCGATTGACGACACCAACTCCATTGGCGTTGTCGACCTGCGGGCTTGCGTACATGTTATTGCCGAGTGCAGCCCGGAGCTTACGAACCACGAGTGCGACTACACCATCTACGCAATTGATTATTCCGAGCCCGATCTACCTCTGGTTGGCCAGGGCCTGCTATCATGGGTCTTCCAGTCGATGCGGCCCGACTTTGGGAACCATCAGCCCAAGATGGTGACGGGCCGTGTGACGAGAAATGTATTGGGTGTGTTTGGTGGTGGCAACAGGGAGACGCTCGAGGTCAGATTGAAGCTGTCTGAGACAGCCAGAATCCAGCGTTCCATCACATATGCCTCTTCCGTGGACCAGCAGCCAGTCAGGCCTATGGAGCAGGTCTTGACGCCCGGTGCTGCCTCAGAATGGAACTCTCTGGTCCAGTCGAACCCTCAGATGGCCCAACAGGCGAGCCAGAACCATGGTAGCCCTATGCCAGTCCACCATTCGCCCAGCATGGCTCCCGCTCTGCCTCAAGGACCCCCACCACCGTTGGTTAGGCAGGGCTCCTTTGGCCCAAGCTACAACCAACCGTCTACACAGGAGCTACCGAGGCTGGCTCCCATTCCCATCGAACCTCAGTCTCAGTCCATGCCTGGCGTCCCGGCACCCTCATCACGACCATCTAGTAGAGCGTCAAATAGGCCGCCCCGGAGGAAGCCACCAACGGGTAGGCCTCGAGGCAGGCCGCGAAAGAAACCCGCTGAAGGCAACACATCCGGCTATGAGGACGGAACTGAAGGAGAAGAGGCCGCGCCCGCCAAGGAGGATGAGCCTGTCAAGAAGAGGGCAAAGGTGATCAAGGTGGACAAGTCGGACGCGAATCCCTTCGCTACCGAGCCTGAATCCCTCAGGGTTGCTGCGAGCAATTCCAGCTCCCTGCGAAACTTTCGGCCCATTGCCATCAATAGCGACAGTGTGACAGGTAGCCATCTGCAGGAGGTCCCTCGAGCTCCCACACCCGTTCCTAACGGTCGTCTCAGGGCGGTACCAGGACGAGAGCCCAGCTCCCTCAAGCGACGCGAATCCGCACTGAGCCAGCCGCCTGTGTCAAGCTTTGCCACGAGCGAGGCTAGCCGCTTTGCATCTCCCGGCATGGATGACGATAGATCACCAGAGTCCATGGCCCCAACCCCAAACTACCCCGACGACAGCCCTGCTGATATTGGATCATCGCCACCAGTTCAGCAGGCGACGCCCTATATGCGGTCCAGCCCGCCGCCTTCAAGCCCAGTGCTGCCCCCGATGCCAACAATGGCTCCTAGTGAGCTTGAGAACGGCATTCCGGGAAACGATATGAGTGAGCTTTTCGGAGAAGGAGATCAGGCCGTTTTGGAAGAGCTACCACCGCCACAGCGCGCTCACAAGGCTCCAAAGCAGAGCGTGCCCGTTCAGGTTTTCCAGCTCCAGGACGGCCCCAGCGGCCAGGATTTAGTGCATCTTCTCACATACAATACTCCCTATCCGACGTCGAATAACCCTGGCCCTACAGAAGGCTCATTACCACCTCCGCCGAAAGGGGGCCCAAGCCGGCCACAGATGAATGGCCAATCTACGAAAAGGAAGAGGCCGCAACCGACATCGCCAATGTTGGGCCCAACCCCACCACCTACGACAGATGCCATTGAAAGGCCTATGAGCCCGGCCCTGACCTCTACCCCTGCTCCAATTCAGGCTCCCACTCCCATTCCTCTTCCCGCACCTACTCAAGCGCATACCTTGGCGCATTTTACTACGGCTACATCCCCCATCACCGCCGTTGATGCCCCGGCCCTGACTTCTGCGAATCCTCGCGAGCCAGGACCGGCTTCTACGTCTCCTCCCGAACTCTCACAATCCACCCCCGCGACGGATGACATCTTCAACGACCCCATAGTACAACTCGCCTCTACATTTTCATCGAAAGAAGTCGCTCCTCCATTCGTCCGACCTCCATCACGATCTTCACAGCCGCCTCAATCAAGACCACAAACCTCCAAACCCAAGTACCCTCGCCAGCTAAGTCGATCTCAATCCGCAGGCCCGCTTATCCTGCCATCTAGCGACCCTGCTGGCCCCTCGAGCTTGTCTCAGCCCCCAGCTAACGCTTCGGACCGTCCATCTTCGGTAGGAGGTGTTGACGTCCGTCGACCGAGTTCCATGGGGACGTTGGCTTTGCCAATGCCTGAGCCTCGCGCGGAATCCACATCTGAGTCTCCGGTAGACCCCGCCCCTTTGGTAAACTCAGCGGCTCCTGAGGAGACATGCCCTCCAAGCGATTTTCCGGCGCCATCCTCACCCCCTGCGCAACGATCAAATAAGAACATTGTGAAGAAGCATGCCATCAAGCAGCGCCTTGAAGAGGCCATAATGAATGGAGAAATGCCTCCGTTTTGCAGCAACTGCGGTGCCATTGAAACCCCTACATGGAGGAAGATTTGGATTCAAGAGCGCGACGGCGTTCCCGAGCGTTGCGAGTATTCTGAAAAGCCGGGGAAAATAACGGCTGTGGAGGTTTTACGGCGCGATGACGACGGCAAACCGACACTTCATCGTGTCGTCAAAAAGAGTCTGGCCATTACCGACGAGAGGACCAAGTGGCAAGAGGCTCTGCTTTGCAACCCTTGTGGCATTTGGCTTACCAAGTGCAAAACTCACCGGCCCCCTGACAGGTGGGATAAAGATGCCTCTCGGCTGGGCCAAGAGCGACGGAAGAGAGGCACCGGCCGAAGCACATCTCGGGCGAAGAAGAATCGTCCAAAGGATGACGGTCCCCTCAATCTCACTTCGGAAGCCTATCTCCCCACGGATGCGTTTGAGCCAGTAGCACCCTCGTCGCCAAAAATGAGCGAAGCGGTTCCTGTGGACTTGAACTCCTTGTCGGTGCCAGAGATGACCGAAAGTCAGCAAGCTGAACAGTTTTTTGTGAATGATGGACTGGATGTGGTATCACAGCCAGGATCAACCCATTCTCAGGGCAGCGGGACGGCTCACAGCCCTATCGATATCGAATTTGACGAAATGGCCGGCAGCACGAGGAGATTGCTATTCCCATCTCCTAGAAAAGACGGAGTCCCAAAGGTGCTTTGCGACGTTGACGTTAATGTCGTTCAGACTGCAGAGTGCCGACCAGGAGAACATCTCAAAGGCGACCAAGAGAATGCTGCCATGCCAGGATCGCGCGAGAGTATTGGCAAACTAGACGACCTGGATGCTCTATTTAACAGCCCCTTCAAAGGACGACCGTCCACCCCGCCACCCGATGCAGCGCCTACAACGGCTGAGCCTTTCAAGACCCCTACACGGCCTACCCCAAGTCATAGACCCATCACTAGAAGTGTATCTAAGTCCTTGCGATCGGCCAAGTCGATCCTTTCGCCGAGCCAGCATGCAGTCGAGCAGACTCCCACGAAGACGCCGAGATCTTTACTGAGAATTCCCAGCAGCAGCGCTAGGAGACGCAGCCCGCGGATCAATCAGGGAAACTTTGACGTATTTGATTCCCCTATTAGTCGAAGCATTGTGCAACTGCTTTCAGAGGGCCACACTTTGGGGGAAGCCGAGATGGACCTCAGCAGCCTACCTGGGCTGGGGGGACACAATGACGAGCTGATTGACTTTGGCAACCTCTTGAGCACAGATGACATGATGCCCAGTTCATCCCCTAAGAATGGATCTATGGGACTAAGTTTCGATTACGACGGCGCTGCTAATAACATTGCCGATTGGATGGACAGTGTCATAAAGAAGCTTAAATGATGCATTTATAAGCAATGCGATTAGAGAAAAGGGATACGGTATTTGATGATTGACGTTGGGTTTTTTTTTGCGCGTGGAGTTTCGGATAGGTATTACAAACAGGCTTTCTTGACGATAAGCTGGAGAAGCACAGAGTTGTTACTCCTTTACAGCAAAAGAGAGCTTTTCTCTTTTTGCGCTCCTTTATTCTCATTTATTAGATAGCTATCTACCTTATACAGGGTTAGCATAGTGGATACCAGAGCAAGACTCAATGTTTTTACGATGTTATGCCTGTGTGCTTATTTTTCTCCTTGTCTTAAATACCTAGGTACTCTTTACTTTTCTTAAAGAAGTGAAGAATTGCATGGGATATATCTGGAGTTTTCAGGTTATACAGACATGAAGGAATGATGCAACACAATTCATACGAGCGACGACAATCAATAAAAATAAATAAACTATTATTGAAGTAACAAGAAACCCAATCGATGAATATGTGCTTAGTTATATGTATAGACTGGAGTTTGTGTTATAATGGTGCTGGGAATTGAGGAACAGAGGAGTTCCATTGTCTTGGGCTACCCGCTGGAAGAGTACATGCGCACATGTACCTCGAGCCTCCAGCTCTTAAGCTCTGCCACTTAACGCGTCGCGTCTCCACGTCTTCACTTGCAACCCCCACTACAGCCAGAGAGCTCAATCTTTCTTTTGCGGCCACAGACAAAATTCACATTGTCGTAGCTGCCGGTAGAAGCTTTGATTATCTTCGTTTTTATATCGGCAAGAGACAGGAAGAATTAGGAGCCGTAAAATTGGCCAATTGACAAAGCACAGTCGCCCACAATGGCCGACGAAGAAATCCAGTCTCGGTTCGCTCCCAACGGGACGCTGGAGCCAGACGTTGTCAGCGAGCTCCAGTCCATGGGCCGGCTACACGACATCTCGGCCGAGGACCTCTATTTCAAATGGGAGTCGTACTGCATCAAGATGGACGTGGACGCGCAGGCCGTGACGCTGTCGAACGTGCGCGGCCTGAAGCAGAGCATCCAGGACGAGCTAGAGAAGTCGCAGCGGCGGTTGCAGGTCAAGAGCGAGAGGAAGATGGCGCCGACGCCGAGGCCCAAGGCGGGTAAAGGGGATGTGTTTGGCATGTTGGATGGTTTGGTGCCGAGCACGCCTGCGTCGGGGAAGCAAAAGATGCCTGGCAGTGGGGGGTTGAGGAAGAGGATGGAGATGCAGAGGGACATACCGAGCTCGCCAGCAGCAGGACTCAACGAGCAGCTCAGATCGATGAATCTCCCGTTAGTATTTGGCAGTCGGGCTGTATTACTATGCAGTTGCTAACCAGGAGGTGTCTTTTAGGTCGGCGACTTTTGCGGAACGACAGAATGCGGGAGAGGTGGTGGAAATCCTCAACGACGAGCTTCCGCCGGCCGAAGCGCCCATTGCGCCCTTCCCCGAACCGAGAATCAAGCTCACTGCTGCCTCTGATCAGAAGAAGACGGGATATAAGCCGCTAGCGATGAAGCTGTCTGAGGCCAGTGAGATCCTGGACGACCGAATCGACGACTTTCTTGATCTTGTCCGCGAGCACCATAATCTGGAGGACTCTGCTTTTGGCAACGCTGCAACCGCAAGCACAACTGAAGTTGTAGCTGTAGGTCGTATTGCGTCAGATTCTCTGGAGGGCAAGCTCAATGCCGCCTCAATAGTGCTGGAGACATCAAGGCGGATGGGGAGGGGCCTAAGAGTGCCGCTCAAGCTGGACGGTGTCCAGAGCTGGAGCTTCTTTCCGGGTCAGATTGTTGCGCTCAGGGGCAGCAATATCACGGGGGACGAGTTTATCGTCAAGGAGATTCTAGACATGCCGCTTTTGCCAAGCGCTGCGTCCAGCGCTGCGGCTCTTGAGGCTCATCGAGAGAAGCTTAGGGGTGACCCAGATGCCATGGACTCAGACTCGGAACCTGCGCCGCTGAGCATCATCTATGCAGCTGGGCCGTATACGGCTGATGATAACCTCGACTATGAGCCGCTGCAGGCGCTCTGCAATCAGGCAGCTGATACATACGCCGATGCCCTCGTTCTCACCGGACCGTTTCTGGATATCGACCATCCTCTTATTGCCACGGGAGACTTTGATCTTCCTGAAGAAGCCACATATGACCCAGACACTGCCAACATGAACACTGTCTTCAAATATCTTGTCGCTCCAGCGTTAAATCGTCTCGCCTCCGCAAATCCTCATCTCACAGTCATCCTCGTCCCTTCCGTGCGAGACGTCCTCGACAAACACGTCTCCTGGCCTCAGGATACCATTCCCCGACGAGAGCTCGGCCTTCCCAAGTCGGTGCGCATCGTCTCTAACCCCATGACTCTATCCATGAATGAGGTGGTTCTCGGCCTGTCCAGCCAAGATGTGTTGTACGAGCTACGCAGCGAGGAGGTCTCCAGGGGGGCACCTCCCGGAGAGCTCATGCGACGGTTGTGTCGTCACCTGGTTGAGCAGCGGCACTACTTCCCCGTGTTTCCGCCGACGGACAGGTCAAGGCTGCCGAAGACGGGGACGGAAGATGGGCTTGCGACGGGGGCTATGCTTGATGTGAGCTATCTTAAGTTGGGCGAGATGGTCAGCGTTCGGCCTGATGTGTTGCTGATTCCAAGCTCATTACCTCCTTTTGCAAAGGTATGATATCCTATATAACCCCCCTCTTTACTAGTCTTGTCACCTTTCTTCCACATCACTGGCTAACCATGATGATAGGTTGTTGAAAGTGTTTTGGCAATCAACCCAGGCCCTTTGTCAAAGAGACGTGGAGCAGGGACATATGCGCGCATGACTCTGTATCCCCCAACTTCAGACGGAGAAGTAATAAATGGCCTGATAAGTCACAAAGTATTCGATAGAGCACGGGTAGAGATTGTGAGGATATAGAAGATTGTTTGGGAAGGGGTTACAGCAACTAATGACAAGACATTGGCACATTTTTTTATATCTGGTTTTTTGTTTCTCAATTTTGATCATGTTCTTTTTGGCCTTTTTTCATGCCAAATAGATGGGGTATATATTTGTATGGTAATAAAATCCAAGATATGGATGCATCTTTGCATCCCCATTAAAATCATTACATCCCTTTGGGAAGGGCTTTCCTTCAATCTCGATCATCAACTCTACGTCTCTTGTCGCCGTCATCACGATATCTTTCACGAGACGTACTCCTCTTTCTGCGACTCCAGTCGTCATCCGGCCGAAACCGATCATCTTCACCGTCATACCGACGACGGTCATCTCTCCTCCTATCCCCATCAAACGATCCCCACCGCCCGGTATCCTCGCTCCGCATGTCCTTGTACTTTGTCGCGCCCTTCTTGCCCAGCTTGGTCATGTCCCGCAGCTGCAGGTACTCGGGCAGGGCCTCGCGGTTGCGCACGTCGTCCTGTATGCGGCCGCCCATAATATCTCGCTGGAGCAAGCCCGCGGCGGCCGTCTCCTCCTGGAAGAAGGCGCCCTTGTGGTAGTATTTCTGCTTATACGCCATTTTACCCTTGCTATCCTTTTCCTCCTGTTGTTTCGCGATGTATGCTTCGTCCTCGGCGGCGCGCTCTTCCTCGGTGAGGTTGCGGCGGCGCTCTACCTCTGCGAGCTCCTTCTCGCGCTCCTCAATGGCCTGGCGGGCGCGTTTGAGGCGCTTCAGCTCGCGGACTCTCCAGGCTGCTTCTTCCGCCGCGGGGTCCAGCCCGTCTGTGGTGTCGACGTCGGATTCCTCGTTGTCTTCGTCGTCCCAGTGCTTCTTCCCCGCGGCGCGCGCGGCGAGGTCTTTCTTGATTTGCTCCTCGACGAGGGCATCAGCAGCCTTTTTCCGGGCTTCTTCCTCGGCTTGTCTGGCGGCTTCTTGGTCCTTTTCCGAGTCCTTTGCGGCGGCGCCTCGTTGGTTTTTTGGTATGAATTTCGGCCGCATCATTAATCTCCTTGGCGCTTCCTCTTCACTACTGCTCTCCTCCTCTTCTGACTCGCTTTCATCCTCTTCTTCTTCCTCCTCGTCATCTTCTTCCTCTTCTTCGGTAACGAAGCCTTCTTCCGCCGCTAGCCTCTCTGCCTTTTCCGCGGCGATTCGACGCGCTTCGGCGGCTTCTGCGTCTTTACGCCGGGAATTAAGGTCGACTTTGTTTAGGTTGCTGATGATTTTGCCTGCGCTGGTGGCCTTTGGGGGAGGGGGCACGGCGACGGGCTCGACGGGCTCATCGGCGTCGCTGGCGTCTGAGTCTGAGGAGGAGGAATCGGCGCCGGAGGGCTTGCCGGCTCTGTGGCGAGACGGCTTGACGGGGTTTGCCGTCATGCGCTTTGGAGGCATTGTGATTGTGGAGGGTGAGGAGAGGAGAGTTGATGTGGTGAGAGGAAGTTTGAAGTTCGAGAAAGGTATGTACGGATTACAGGTAGAAAATCCGCCTGCGATAAGCGGCACTCCGTAGAGCTAGCCCACTTAAACTCACGTCACAGCGCTGTTATTGAATCCATGTTCTCACCAGCCTTTGAGAAAACATTCCCAGAAAGTTGTTAATGAAGATAGCTTATTTGGATTTAGATTGATATATGCGTATTGAGTTCCTCTGGGTATTCTTGAAGGGATTTTCTCCAAGTATCTGCGTTCAATGGCTACTCGATACGATTAACTTCTAAGGGAAGTATGCCGCCTCGGTGTGGAGTGGCCCAGGTATCTTACCTTGTACTCAGAGTGTCCATCACCAATGCCGCACCCTGATTATGAATGGTATTCATATGTCACCAACTATGATACGTTCTAGAAATAACATATATCTACCGAGGTAACTACTATATTAATAGTATATAATACCATCTCATCCGGAATTTATTAATCCATGTACCTTAGTTTGCCTCTTATTTGCAAGCTGAAGACGTCTGTTATAGGGTAAGATGCCTAGGAAATGCGGAGTTGGCCCCTCGTCTTCACGTCACAGCTCCACCAGCCACCAAGCAATAGCTCAGGCACAGCTTCTTTTAAGTTTGGAGGTACGCAAGCTCGTAAGTTGCCCAGTTTTCTCTCACCTTTTTCACCACGAGAATACCTTAGATACCTCTCTTGCTTACCCAAAGACACAGAGACAGCAAGTCAATCGTCGATTTGAGCGGCATTGGAGATTCTGACACCTGCCACAGCCGCAGTGACATCTCAGCTTCAGTGTGGCATCTATAGCTCGGAGCCTTGATCCCCTCACAGACAATGGCGCAGCGAACAGTCCTCGTCACTGGTGCCACCGGGTTATTGGGTAGAGAAGTCGTTGCCGCCTTCAAGATTCGTAACGGATGGACCGTCAAGGGCTCAGGCTATTCACGGGCGGATGGCGCTGATATCATCAAGCTCGACCTGGAGAGCGGAGCTGATATTGCCAAAACACTGGACGAGATACGGTGCGTTTCTCTTGACTAGCGCTTCATTTGGTCGCCTTTCAAAGCCGATATAATAACATTTATGCTAACGGAACTCTGAGCTGGTGGTAGACCCCGTGTGGTGGTTCATTGTATGAGTCGAGTGTCTAAACAACAGGACTTGGGGAACGGATTGCTGATTTCCTCTTCTCTCCAGGTGCGGCGCAGCGCTTCCCAGACAAGGTGGACAAGGATCCAGAAGCGGCCAGAGCTCTCAATATCGCCGCCAGCAAGACGCTTGCCAGTGCTACTGCGGCTCGGGACATTTTGATGATTTACATCTCCACTGATTATGTCTTTCCTGGACGGCCAGGCGACGCCCCTTACGAAGCCGATGCCACCCCAGCCCCTACTAACCTCTACGGCCAAACGAAGCTGGATGGCGAAAAAGCTGTGCTGGAAGAGTACAGAGTGGCTGGAAAGGAGGGCCTTGGGGTCACTCTCCGAGTCCCAGTACTCTACGGCCACGCAGAAACGCCCTCTGAAAGCGCCGTTAACGTGCTCATGGATAGTGTTTGGAAGGCCCAAACAGAGGGCACCAAGATCAAGATGGACCATTGGGCCGTTCGCTACCCGACCAACACGGGAGACGTAGGACGAGTCTGCCATGGTAAGTTGTTGTCTCATGGAAGCTCCGCCTCCAGGTTCCCCGTGTCTCACTATCCCACCAATTTCCCCTATCTGGAGCTTCTTGATATCTCATCACACTTTTGACTGCCAATGCCGACTCGGAAAGCTGTGCCCACGCTAATATTGCTCCCTAGATGTGGCGACCAAGTACCTCGAATCGGGGGATCGCAAGTCTCTTCCCCGGACGCTCCAGTTCTCGAGCGAAGACAAAATGACAAAGTACGAGATCTGCCAACACTTTGGAGACATCATGGGCTTGTCCATTGCCAACATTGAACCCAACACGGAGGGCAACGATCCAAACGCCAGCGTGCAACGGCCGTATGATTGTCACTTGAGCACGCGAGAGCTCAAGAACCTCGAGATCGATGTCTCAACGGTCGATTTCGTCAGCTGGTGGCGCCGCGAGGTTCGAGCGTTCCGCAAGTAGTTATTAATAACCCACTCCTCTTTCCAAGCTGATTGACCGAAATACGATTCCGTATTGGCGACCTTGATCTCTCCAGAGCCTTCCTCCTTCCTATCAGGGTGACGTGTGCATATGAACACGCAGTTGCGAGCACGGGGGTGTGTAATCCGCCGTTCAAGACGACTCACGCCAATATACTAATAGAGTGCTCGTACCATGGACGGAGATTCAATGCATTAGTTGCTGCGCACGCTCCGTGTTGTCGCCCAGCTGGCCGCTTGTATTTGTGAATACTGGTCCATGTCATTCGCCGCGCTGTACCGCAGCAGTGTCTGTCATATTATGCGGAGTACGAAGTAGGGAGGCGAATGATATATCAGACCCCGGCCTTTCAGAGTAGCCTAGACTCACCGAACGGTGGTTCGTGGGGGATCCGCTTGGAAGGCGACATGAGAATATTTCAACCGCTTCCATGACCCGCTAAGGGAGTTGTCTCGATTAACCCAAATCCACGGGGAGTAAAATTCCAAAGAGGCACGAAGCAGCGCGAGAAGCGTTTGGGGCAGATGTTCAACTTTGGACCTGGCAGGGAATTGCAGCGTCGCACAGTGAGTACGAGTACAGCAGGCGAAGGGGCAAATTGGAGATGCTGCGTGGATGTACTAACCTTTGGTCTATGGTGTAGCGCAACATCCTAATCATTCTTGTGTGCACCCAAAAGCCTCCCTTGCATGAATTCTCTTGCTAGAATGAAGCCACAAGGTGTCAGTTGCTTGTGTTCGGGATGCCGAACCTGTATGTCTGAGCGCAATTATCCAACAAGCTGGTCAAATTGGACCCGCCTCAGGAAAAAGCAAATACGGCATTCACACAAGCCCCCTTTGCATGTGCTTGGATGCAACGGCCAGTGGTAGTATCGCTACTTATTACGACAAGGTCTGCTGCAAGCGAGCAGATATTTTAAGACACTGATCCATTTGACTGCGCGACCGACAGTGGACGGGGCGAGGAGGTTGAAATTTTGGCGATATGACCTGCATCATGGGCATCTTCACTGGGCAGGGCGACTCCCTGGCGCTCACGCGAAGTCTGTCGCTTGCCACGAGAGATTGCGTGAATGAGCCTTCTCTCCTCGATTATCCCCTCGATTTTTCCCTTTTCTCCAGCCTATTTCCTCTTCGCATCGCCCTTGCTGCAACCTGCCTGTTCCCAGACAGCTGATCTTTCCAGAGCGGCTTTTTGGATTGCTCATTCTGTGGGCGACAACATCACCATTGATTCTTTCTGCAAGTTTGAGTTTGAGAGCACCTGATAGGTAAGCTGCGGACCCTGGTTACCACAAGGAAAGCATGATGACAGTTGAATCTTTTGTCTAATTTTTTTATAGTTTTAAAGCTATTAGTTGCCTCACACTTACTGTCGATTATACGAGCCCTGCTCAGTGGTGTGTACCTTGTATTACAAGGTTGACGCCAAGCATAAAGCATCGCAAGCAGAAAAGAAGAGAGCAGAGGAGACGAAAGAAGGAAAATATACGAAAAAAAGAAGAGAAGAATAAGGAGAAATTCTCTCCTGTTCTTTTCGTTTCTCTTTTTTTTCAAGCCTGTGATACTCGATCCCCTGTGCACAGCATACATAATACGGCCTTTAATCTCTGCTGTGTGGCAGTTATATTGGCCGGGGTACGAAGTACTCAACTCAAAACAGCAATCAGGCAATCAGTCCTGTGCTGTCAGCTGTGCTGTGGCGCCTTTTGGTGGCTGATCGACCGCTGCAAAACCTAATCTGACAGCGGCCCCAGCGCGGCTATAGCAAGGCTACAGCAAGGCCACAGCAATCATGGCTGCTGCAGACGATGTACCTGCAGGGGAGCCGCCCAAGACGCCTCGCAACCGCACCTTTCGAGGGAAGAGCGTTTCTCGCTTCAACCTGTTCCGCGATTCAGATGCGCAGAGCTCGCCCGGCTCCAAGAGCATCCGCAACCTGCCTGCGTCTATTTCGCTTTCGCAAGCTCCTCCGTTGCCAGACGCGCCGCCAATCCCCAACTTTGTGCTCAGCGCAAATCCCAAAACGACTCGAGCCCCTCGCAACGCCGATTCTTTGGTGGTGAGCTGAAGCCGCCGCCCTCGCCCTCGGCCAGGTCCTTCATTTCTGAGCCCGGATCGCCCTTTGGCTCGCACTTTGGCACGCCATTGAGCAGGACTGCCAGCAGGACCGAGAGGGAGATTGACGAACTTGCCGCACAGCTGGATTTTGAAATCGAGGAGGCGCATCGCAAAAAGGCAGAGGCCCTACAGAGCTGCAAGGAGGACGACGCCGCTCGCTGCGAAGACGACGTCGCGCGACTCGAAGCCGAAAGGGACCTTGTTATTGACGAGCAGAGGAAATTTGACTTGGCTCGACTTCAGGCGAAGCCGCCTTCGACTCCGTCCGCAAAGCCCAAGAAGGTCCTTGAGAAGCTCAACCTCTTCTCGAGAAGCAGGAAACCGAGCACCAACTTCATTCAGCCGCCACTGACCCCTCTACCACCGGCTACTCCAAATAGCATCGCACCCTCGGTTTTTACACCCACTCCTAGCATAAGCCGAAGAAGCAGCCTCGACGACTCTCCTCCACTGCACCCTCCGCAAAGGATGAGCTTCATTCGACCACACCCGGATGGCGATGCGCCAATCTCTGCCATTAATGGCGGTGAACGAGTGAGTGCTGTTGGATCTACTTGTGCTACCATTGCCGCATATTTGCTAACCCCTCTTCTCACCCCTCTTGCAGCGCATCACTGTTCGATGTCTATCGTCAACCATCAATCTGGAAGTAACTGCTGATACTACGCCGGAGGATATCCTCATCGCAACGGCTGCTCAGACCCGGCATGACATTGATGTCGAAACCAGTGTCGTCATTGAGTGCTATGACACTCTTGGGCTGGAAAGGCGCATGCGACGTTATGAGCATGTACGAGATACTTTGAATTCTTGGGATCGTGACCAGGATAATTCACTCTTGGTTATGCCTTGCGACACGCCGGGAGATGACGACAATCTCGAGCTCTCCTCTGTCCCGCAGACAGATGAGCCTGCGCCTGGCTTCACTATCCAGCTCTATCATTCTCCTCGCCCTGGCAAGTGGAGCAAAAGGTTCATCACCTTGCTGAGCACCGGCCAAGTATTTGCTTCCAAGCGCGCCGATGCGCAGCCCGCGGACAAAGACAGCACATCGTTGTGCCACCTAACGGACTTTGACATTTATAAGCCCAAGGCGAGTGAGATGAAGCGGCATCTCAAGCCTCCCAAAAAGATCTGCTATGCCATCAAGAGCCAGCAGAAGACAGTCGTCTTTCCCAATGGAGAGAATTTTGTCCACTTTTTCTGTACGGACGATGCTGCCGTTGCCCAGAGATTCTTTGACCAGGTGCATGCTTGGCGAAGCTGGTACATTGTCAACAAGATAACACACTCACGCCCGATAGAGAGGTCTCCGCCTCTTGATCTGAGCATTGAAAGCATCAAGATGCCAATCATCCCTGAGAAGTCTCCACGAGTCTCTAGTGGCTTGACCCTTTCTACTGGATCCTTCATCGACGACAGCGACTTTACCAGGGCCATTGAAGAATCTACCAGGAAGCTGGCCCTGGAGGCCCAGCTCAATAAGAACAAGCCTAGAGGAAGAAAGGCCTCTAGCGCATCCGTTGCCCACAGCGTGAAAGAAACATTTTCGCCCACTGGCTTACTAGGAGAAGGGTATGAAAAGCGCAAGGAGGAGGCAGCGGCGGCAAGCGAGAATACAACCGACATCAAAAGCTCTACTGTTAAGAAGATTGAGAGCCCATTCACCGAAGGCCCGTCATTGCTGAATAGCATATTATCATCCCCCAAATCCCCCAAATCTCCCGAACAGCCCCCGGTGAAGTCTTGGTTCCCGTCCGCCGCCGAACACAGCGCGCGCAACCGAACTGCTTCGATTTCTCTTCGACGGCCTGTGACAGCTGACCCCTCAACTCAGTCTGATCATGGCAAGGGGCCAGCGCCGCTTTTGAACTTTGCTTCTAATTTCCCAGAGCCTCCACGACCTCGAGAAGGCCCTCGGCAGGGCCCCGGATCGAGACGCGGCCAAGGGTTGCGCCCTCCACCAGGCTCGCCCCTCGTCAACTTTGCAACTGGGGGACAACAAGGACCACCAGGATCACCAGGAGGAAGACCCGGCCCACCTCTTGCCGGCGGTCCTCTACCACAGCCGGGTCCGCGAAACCGCAGCCGCTCTATTGCCAGTTCCAATGGCGGAGGTGGCTCTCGACGCATGCCTGGCGCCGAAGACCTCCCTTCTGCATCTACACAAAACCAAAATCGGGCACCCGGCCCACGATCGAGCCGAATGCCTCCCCCTCCTTCTCCTCACGGCCCCGCGCCGCAGCACCGTGATCATCGCCGTCCGGGTCCTTTGCTGCAGGAACGCCAGGAGCGTCCCAAAGAGCGTCCCAGGGAACGTCCTCAAGAGCGACGGCCAGGGCCTCTAGTCAACTCAGCCCGATAGTGAATATGCACTGTACATACATACCGGTGATGCATGATAGCGATTTGCGTTTCCTTGTCATGAGACCCTGATCCAGAGGCAAAGAGTTTTCGATATTCGGGTTTTTGGTATTCCCTTTGTTCATCCTTCTTGAATAACCTATCTTGGTCATAGCAATGGTTTTTTTTGTTCCCTTTGTTCATCATTCAGCCAAGGCAAGTGGCACTGGGGTGGGCTTTTAGGCTATACCTAGCAAACATTATGGGGAAAATGGAAAGGACTTGGGTTGAGCTTTGTATTTTCATATTAGAGGAAAGCCGTGTATTTCAGCCATTAGGATGTTTTGGTATTATATAAAATATGCGCACGCGCACTCGGGAGAGAGATATCATGGCAGGGCTGTAGTAATACATCATAACACTAATCCATTCGTCCTTTTTTTGTGTCTATATCTTGTCGTGAATATATTAATCTGAATCTGTGTCGATTTTACCATGTCGCCACAACGCTGTGAAATCATCCCGTCCTAGCTCTTTTCTTTTCTCTATATCTCTGAAAGATGAAATTTATTTGCTTCGCTTGTAGATCTTGCTCAGGAACACCTCAAACACCTGCTTCTTGAGGCCCTCGCTCTCGTCAATCTTGTTGATCATGTCCTTGAGCTCGCCGGCGCGCTTCTCCTCAAACTCCTCGTACAGCTCCTTGAGCTTGAGGTCGTCGTAGAGCTGCTTGATGACCTTTTCCTTGGCGTCGTCCTTTTGGCCGTAGTTGTCCTCGAGGACCTTGCGCTGCTCGGGAGTGACGATCTTGAGGGCCTGGTTGACGAGCCAGGAGCACTTGTTGTCCTTGATGTCGGTGCCGATCTTGCCAATGTGCTCGGGCAGGCCAAAGTTGTCGAGGTAGTCGTCCTGGATCTGGAAGTACTCGCCAAGGGGGATGAGGATGTCCTTTGCGGTCTGGAGGTTCTTAGGGGTGGCGATGTCGAGGTAGTAGAGGGCGAGGGCGACGGGGAGGTAGAAGGAGTAGAAGGCGGTCTTGTAGATGACGATGAAGGAGTACTTTTCGAGGGAGAAGTTGTCGAGGTTGACGCTGTCCTCGGGGGCGGTGAGGAGGTCGCAGAGCTGGCCGAGCTCGGTCTGGAAGGACGTCTCGTGGAAGAGCTCGACGAGCTCGATGTAGCGGGGGTGGTCGCGGAAGAACTTCTTGAGGATGACGTAGATGCCCGACTCGAGGATGAAGGCGTCGTTGATGGCGATCATGCCGACGCCCTCTTGGCGGTACCAGCAGGGCTGGCCGCGGCGGGTGATGCTGCTGTCCATGATGTCGTCGGAGACGAGGAAGAAGGCCTGGAGGAGCTCCGTCATCCAGCCGAGGGTGGCCGTCTTGAAGTATTCGTCCTCGGTCAGAGGGCGGCCGAGGATGACGGAGGCGGAGTCGGGGACGGACATGCCGCGGTTGCATTTTCCGCCGAGAGGGTTGACCTCGAGGTTCTGTTCAGACAACGAGTTAGTTTTTGATGCTCCTGATTCTTTGGTTTGTATTTCGTTCTAGGTGTGCCCCTCCTCTTCTCCTTTCTTCTCCTGAGGTTTGTAGGGATATGATATATGAGGGCGCCAATAGATTGAATAAAGACATTGCCACTCACCTTCTTGAGCCACTCAAGCTCCTTCTCGGGCAGCTTGTAGGACTTGGCATGGTCGAGGAGAGCTTCTTCCAGCTTGGGGTAGACAGCTTCAAACTCCTTAAGAGTAGTCTTTTGAGCCATGGTGACGGAGTCAATTGAACAAACTGGGAGAAAAATACAAGAGAAGAGCGGCGGGTATAGTTCAGTTCAGCTTGAATCCAAGAAAACAAGAAGAACGAGAGAGAAAACTGCCACGAGTTGGGGAGAGACAATGATATACGTGTTGGGTGAGTGTTGGGTCGAGTTCGGTTACTAGAACCAGACTGGACCCCTCTATTCAATTCCGGGAAAATTGCCAGACTTGACGGGGGGGGCCCCTCATTGCCTTTCCTTTTAGGGGGGCGGTGAGCGGCCTCGACAAGGGCGGCTACGTGTATTCGGTACCTGATAAGTGAAACTAAGCGCAGCTAGCCTGGCAGATGGCTCGAAGTAGAGTGTACGCGGAAGTTTGGCGCGGCTTGGGATGGTGGCATTTGATGCGCTGTAATGGTGTGCCGGTACCTGAAATTTGGGGTGGTAATGCGCTGTCTGATTGCTGGGTGGTGGGGTTTGTGACACTTCGATGAGAAAGAAAGGCTCAGTGCTCTGGTACTCCGTGCAAAATATCCGCCATACCCGCTGTAGAGCCTATATCGCACTGTATTTTTAGGAGGCAGCAGCGTTAATTTCTTTCCACCATCACTGGGTACTTGGCGCCACCTCGCCGACTGATACGAGTACGGACCAAGGCACGTACTCGGATTTGTCTGCAGTTGCTTATCGCGACAACCACCCGAGACAAGTTCAAACCAAAAAGTTGATGTCACCAGCCTGATGCATTTGCACTTGCACTTCTGCACCGCTGACGCCCTGCATGAGAGCTGAGTTGGGTTCATGACATAGACAGGCAAGGGTTTGGGGAGCTACAGGAAGGCTGCGGTTGGGCCTTTGCGCCGCGTTTGAATCACCTGCCTGGCTCTAGTTTGTTTTGTTTACTTCAACGTCATGGCCTTGAGTTCTCACGAGGTTGCCACGCTGCGGGTAGCGCTGCAGGATGCAGTCGTCAAGTGTTCCGAGAGGTGTCTCTACCAATCGGCAAAATGGTGAGCTGCTGAGTCTCCTTGTCTAATTCCGTTGAATTTGCGCGTCATCAATGGCCATACTGATCATCTCATGCGTCTAATCAAGGGCAGCCGAGCTACTCAATGCAGTGCATGAGTCGGATGATGGCGAGAATGAGACGGGCGGTGCCGAGCTCAAGCACACCTCGTCAATCTTTTCACCAAACCAAGATGCTGACGAGGCCGCTCTGGAGGCAAAGGAGCTCAGCAAGTATCTCCTCGCAAAGTCTCTGTTTGACTGCAAGGAGTACGATCGTTGCGCCGCCGTCTTCTTGCCGGACTCACTACTGTCCACTGTTCTCGACTCGCGCCTTGAAAAGCAGCCCTCTGTTGCTGCCAAGGGCAAGGGCAAGTCCAAGGCGACGGATGAGACGAAGCTGAGTGCGGTTCCGCTGCCCAAGCTCAGCCAGAAGAGCTTATTCTTAGCGCTGTATGCCAAATTTATGTCTGGGGAGAAGCGCAAGAATGAAGAGTCGGAAATGGTCATGGGCCCCCAGGACCTCGGCACTGTCGTCAACAAGCAGCTTCTCATTGTTGGGAGGTTCTTGGCTGCTTGGTTTGAAGAGAGGACGACAGATGATGACGAGGTCCTCGGAAGTCAGGGCTGGCTGGAATACCTGTACGTTGCAAAGTCTTTCCGTGATTTAGCATTCACTAACTTGAGATGATTTTAAACAGATATGGCATGGTGCTTGCCAAAGAAAAAAATGATGAGAAGGCTTTGGAGTTTTTCATACGAAGTGTTCACAAGTACCCCATGAACTGGGGCTGCTGGCTAGAGATGACATCTCTAATATCAAGAGTCGAAGATGTAAGCATCAATCGTTTGTTTTCTCCTCCTATAAAACAGTAACTGATATAACATCTGCAGCTGAATCGGATATCTCGACACTGTCCCCAAAATATCGTTTCTTACATGTTCCATCTCCACACATCGCTAGAGCTATACCAGCAATCGGCAGGGCTTGCCAACTCTCTCGATCAGCTCCTTTCCATCTTTCCGACCTCCTCATTTCTCCTCACATGCAATGCATTACTGGCCTACCACGCCAAGGATTTAATGGCTGCCGAGCAACATTTCAGCCGGCTGCTATCGCTTCATCCACACAGATTGGACTCTTTGGATCACTATTCAAATATTCTCTACGTATTAAACCTGCGGCCAAAGCTCGCATTTTTAGCTCACTTGTGTTCGAGCGTGGACAGGTTTCGACCAGAATCCTGCGTCGTCATAGGAAACTACTACTCGCTCCTATCAATGCATGAGAAAGCGGTGGGATACTTCCGGCGAGCACTCACACTTGACAGATCGTGTCTCTCAGCTTGGACTTTGATGGGCCACGAATACGTGGAGCTCAAGAACACTCATGCTGCTATAGAATCATATCGCCGGGCTGTGGATGTCAATCGGCGCGACTATCGTGCCTGGTACGGTCTCGGACAAACGTACGAAATGCTGGAAATGCATACCTATTCGTTATGGTACTATAAGAAGGCGGCGGGCCTTCGCCCCTGGGATGGTAAAATGTGGATGGCAGTTGGTTCATGCCTCCAGAAGATGGGCCGAGAGCGAGATGGCATCAAAGCACTCAAACGTGCTCTACTAGCCGATGCGTACTATGACGTTGGCAGTAGCTTTGGGAGCGGCGGCGACTTGCTGGGTGCCCGTGGAGCCACCGGCCAAATGGACCCTGAGATCTTGCTACAGATTGCTACAATGTATGATCAATTGGGCGAAGAGGAAGAAGCAAAGGCTTACATGGAGCTGTGTATGGCTCAAGAAGACGGAGGCCCAGCTGCGGCTGGAAATCTTGGTGAGTCTGTGAGGATTCATAATGACTCACCGGGAGGCTCTGATGGCTATCCCGACCGGGACGACCGAAACGCGGAGGGAAATGCAGAAGGTACTGGCGTCACGGCTGCGACCAGCAAGGCTCGGATGTGGTTGGCCAAATTCGCTATGCGCACGGCAGATTATGCGACGGCGAATCGACTGGCAGCGGAACTGTGTCAGGATGGAGTCGAGGTTGAGGAAGCTAAAGCTTTGGCTCGGGAGGTCAGATCGAGGCTCGAGGCATCTGGGATGTTGGGGCCTGCTGGCTAGCGGCGGGTGCAGGCGCTGCCTCGATTTCGATCATGATTCATATAATTGATTGAATGAAGCGAAATGACTTGATGGTATGGAGTTGATTTTCCCCCTTTGTCGATGAAAAGAGTCAGATGAGTAGTATGAATGAATCAATGAAAAGGGGGCATTGGACTTCACGATGCCTTGTCAAAGCTTCAATGATGTAAGGAGCGTATTTTGTTTTTTTATTAAATCAATACTCGTCTAGGTAAATAACCCGATCCAACAAAGCCTTTTCAAATTCGCCTTCAGTTCTCATGTAACATTAATCGTGTATTCCCTAAATAATCAAGGAGTGTGAAGAAAAGATTAAATCAAAAGCAAGAAATTAAAAGTTGAGAACTGTCCCGTATAGTGGGAAAATGGCACTTTTGATGGGCCGCCAGGGGCCCATATGGTAGCGAAGTCGGTCGCTTAGAGAGCCAGAGCGGCAATACCAGCGACGACGAGAGCTCCGAGACCAGCCTTGTTGTTGGCGGCAGCACCGGTGGGGATGACCGGAGGAACTGTGCCAGTGGCAGGTGGTGGCGGAGGAGGAGGAGGAGGAACAACGGAGTGAGGAGGGGGAACCACAGTGTGGGGAGGAGGGGGAGGAGGAGGCACAACCGAAGTGTTGGGAGGAGGAACAACGGTGTGGGGAGGAGGAGGAGGTGGTACGGAGGTGACCAGAGGAGGAGGAGGCCTGGTGTGAGGAGGAGGAGGGGGAGGAGGAGGAGGAGGCGGCGGCGGCGGCGCGACCGAGCTGTTGGGAGGAGGAACCAC
Source organism: Trichoderma semiorbis (assembly GCA_020045945.2). Lineage (NCBI taxonomy): Eukaryota > Fungi > Ascomycota > Sordariomycetes > Hypocreales > Hypocreaceae > Trichoderma > Trichoderma semiorbis. Next base: position 7,224,710 of record CM034694.1, read on the forward strand.
GGTGGTGACCGGAGGCGGCGGTGGGGGAATAACAGTAGTAACCGGAGGAGGAGGAGGCGGAGGAGACTGAGTAATAGTGCAAGGGCAGTCTGTTGGGAGTTAGTGGAAGCTGAGGAAGCTGGAGTTTTGTCGTCAGGGGATACTCACTGGTAATGGTCAGAGTAGTCGGCTCGGTGACAGTATAAGTGGTGCCGCCAGCAGTGATGGTGGTAGGAGACTGTGATGAGAGAGTTAGCTCTTTGTTCAAGCTCATAGAAGTTCTGTGTGATTCTTGAGATGGAACTTACAGGACAGAAGGTAGTGTAAATATCAGTGGTGATGACCGTGGTGGTGACGGTCTGCTCATGCTCCTTGGTGTAGGTGACGGGCTGCTCCTTGGTGTAGGTGACGGGGGGTTGCTCCTTGGTGTAGGTGAACTCGTGCTCCTTGGTGTACTCCTTGGTGTAGGTGACGGGCTGCTCCTTGGTGTAAGTGACAGGGTACTCGTGCTCCTTGGTGTAGGTGACGGGGTACTCATGCTCCTTGGTGTACTCCTTGGTGTACTCCTTGGTGACGGGGTACTCGTGCTCCTTGGTATACTCCTTGGTGTAAGTGACGGGGTACTCATGCTCCTTGGTGTACTCCTTGGTATACTCCTTGGTGACGGGGTATTCGTGGTTCTTGGTGTACTCCTTGGTGTACTCCTTGGTAACAGGGTACTCGTGTTCCTTGGTGTACTCCTTGGTGTACTCCTTGGTGTACTCCTTGGTGACGGGGTATTCGTGCTCCTTGGTGTACTCCTTGGTGATGGGCGCCGGGTACTCCTTGTGCTCATCCTTGTGGTCATCCCACTTGTTCTCCTCCTTCTTGGGCTCCTCATACTTGGGGTCTTCCTTGTGCTCGCCCTGGTTGCCATTGTTGCCATTGTCACCCCACTTCTGGTTCTGATCACCCTTCTTGGCATCTTCCTTATTGTCTTCCGGCTTGGAAGCGTCAACCTTGTTTCCAATAGTGGATGGGTCAATCTTGGGTTCATTGGACTGGGCACCAAGGTTGCCGTCGGCCTTTGAGTCAACGCTCTGCTCATCCCGCTGCTTCAGGTCCGCGATCGACATCGCGGACGTGAGCGCCGCGGTGGACGCCAAGATGTGCATGAAACGCATGATTGCGGAAAAGAGTTGATACTCTCAACAAAAGACAAAGAAGATGTGACTCCTGAACAGTAAGCGAGTGTACGTCTGAAGACTGTAGTGAAAGAATGTTGCTGTGATGCAAGAAAGAATTCCAGTCGATGGCGGGATCAAGGCGCCTCTTTGTAGTTGAGAAACAGCGGGTCAATCGCATAATGATGGCTGCATTCAGACCGAGTATCTAATTGCTGCACCTTGCCGCATGAGGAGAGGCTTCATGAAGTCGTCCATCGCTTAAGAGAAGCATCGCCGGATCGAGGGAGGCTTGGGAGCTTAGTCTGTGGCTGCATGATGCCTTCTCATAAACATACTAGGTACAGTAGTGTTAGTGCGATGAAGAAGTGTATTGATGAAGATGAAGTAACTAACATGAGAAGTAAAGAAGGTTCTAATTGGGTTTAGACGTCAAATGTGTTACGAAAACGTCAAGTGGGTATTCTCCATGTGCCTGGGGGGAAATACTCGTTTGACTGGTGTCGAAGCACTCGAGGATCAGCGCCTCATTTCCGAACAGCACCGGGATGGAGTTACAGATGGAAATAATTGGACCGCTAACGGTCTGATGTCACGAAAACGTTCAGAATCTGGTTAGGCTGTGAGTTTCCGAGCCGTTGGTGGCTTCTGGCTGGCTCTCAAGAGGGGAGAAAAACTAGTAAACAAAGTTAGAGTTTCATCTAAGCTCTGCAACTAGCTGGTTAATGTAATACGAGTATCTGGTTACCATGTAGTTTGAGCTTGGGTTAGCACATTGGCCACAATCACTGCTGCTCCAAGATAAACTTTCCTATCAAGGAGGATTGCCCAGTAGTTATGATCCCTGTGGCATTGTGTCAACTGGTCCTCTGAAAGTAAGCATCAGAAGAAACTATCTGAAGCAGCCTAACATGCCAGAATCTTGGGTCGAATATGTGTTCAGATGCAATTCATGTAGTTCATGATGCCTTCCATAGCAGTAGCTATTGAGAAGAGGGAGTTCCGAAGATGCCAGAGGCTTGCCCCAACCACATCGTTACATGGCCTTAATCGTTCAACCGTCTCGGGTAAATTCCGAAAGCAAGCCGCCATCTTCAAATCGATGCGCCGATACTCCATTGTACGGCAGAATGAAGGCTGGATCCGGGATCATCTATGAGTGCAATCGAATGAAAGATAACCAAACATGGTGCTCCCATGCGGTCCCCGTTAATCATCACAGCTGAGAGTCCGATTGAATGCAGTTCGACAATGGTAATACGCTTATCCGCCGACTTTTAGGCGTTAAGGAGCCTTGCACCGATCTGATGTCGCCTTCATGATTCCGGCTGGTAGATTGAGTTCCGACTGGAATGCGGGTAGACGGCAACGGAACCGACCACTGAGCTGGGCAGCCGAAAGCAACGCAGAGAGAGTTTGCCACCAAAAAACGGCAAGAAACTCTCAGAGCTTTAAGCTAAAAATAGGTCCGATAGAAGCAGGGTGATGGCTGGCGAGAGAAATGATGGCGGATGGAAGAATGGTGGCTTTCACGTCTGGCTGTGTTTGCATGTGAATGAATGGCATGCAGCTTGGAATCGTGATGTGTGCGTCTGGATGCACGTTAGTATATTGGATGCAGCCTCAAGCAGAGGAAAAATAGGTTAGATGATATCTGCATGAATATTTACCTCCGTATCTGGATTTTACGTACAAAATTGATGTGCAAGAATCTAGAGGCGAGAGAGTTTGGAGTTGCATCGTGAGGAATACGAGGCCTCATCGTACCTGTCTTGAATGATTAACACTGTATAGCGCTGCCTATCGCCGTATTAGAATACAGTGCTATCCGAATGATACCTGAGTAAACACTGTACGTACACTCTCAACACGTGCTTCGTGCTTCCTCTTCCCTTGACGGAATGGCCAACAAAATCCCCCTCACTACCAAGTGCAGAGAATCTGCCTCAAAGCTTTCCGCCATGAGTTTTGCTTCTTGCGCCACGTCTGTAACCGTCATATGCAAATGCATCCTTTCGGAAAAATTAAGCAACTTGTCCTACGTTCCTACGCCCTGTCAACGAGGGAGCAGTGAGTGACGATAGCGGTACGATGCCTGTCATGGCCGAAGCGCAGTGCTCGAGGAGGTTCAATTTACTTTACTCCCTTTCCGATTATCAACCAAATCTAACTAAATTGCTCTCCATAGGTAGAATGTCTTGACGACGAAGAAATCGCTGGAACTCCTCATGCTGAGAATTGCCCTCAAGGCAAGACCATTGTCCGTGGCCTTCGCCCAATGTGCACCTTGATGACCCTCATCACACCCATGTCATGCCTTTATCTGGCACATCGTCCTCTTCTTTGACTCGCATTCGTTGATGCTTCTCCAAGTTTCACAGATAGCTGTGGTTGTGCGATGTACTCACTCACCGGTTTTGCATGTGTTGGCGCTGTGCATCCGTTCTCATTCCAACTCCTGCCTGACGCCTTAATGGCTCATGCGGCCCCAACTTTGGCATCCAGGTGGTGCGCTCTCACCAAGTCTCTGAAGCACCTCGTTAGTCAACAAAACTATTGTTTCACGGCCCAATTGCACTAGCTGCCCTCTCCTCTTGGCCAAGCCCAAAGACACGCAGACACATTTCCGCCTGATAAACGGCGATTCCCACCGAGGGCCGAAGGCCGTCAATCGATAGCTCAAGCATGGCAAAAACTCGGGCTTTGCTTTACGGCTCGAACTCGCCACTGTGCGGGCTATCCGAATAGCCTAGACTGCTGGATCTTCCACGGCGTGAACAATGAAGGAAATTTTTGTGCGTGTCTTTCGGATTTCCTCTTGGGGTTGGCCAAGTTGCCCTCTGCCAGTTAACCCAGCTTTGGGTTGGCTTTGGCAAAAATATCAGAACTGGGCCCAAGCTATCTTACGCTACATACAGAGGCAAGTTTACATTTACCGTATCAGGCAATCATGTCCATTCTTAGTGAGGGATAACTGGGCCATTCTGATATTCCCGGGTGGAGGTCAAGCAGTTTAACCTGTTTCTTGTTCGCCGTCCATTTGAGAAAAAAATTCTGGAATTCTCCCAAGAGGAACCCCTCACTGTGTGAATGGTGAACGCTGTAATGGTTCATCATGCAACCGCCAGTTTCTGACACGAAATGGGCATCTGGAGGGCTTCCAAAGAACCATTTATCGGTTGCCACGCAAGCCTCGGCTTCTGAAAGGCTACCTATTCAGCCGTTGCCAAGTCTCATTGTTACTGAGCCACGGTTCTTGGTATGCGGCACATGTGTTAGGCGCACACATCGAGTCTGCCCTCTCGTCAAAGTTGCTATCGCAAAAGGGTCCAAATATTTCCAACACGGTGTGCCTTGGTCTCTCCAGAAGCCCCACCGCCAGTATTGGATTATGAAAAGGTTGCATCATCAAGCACGCAGGTGAACATGTCAAATCAGCTTTGCAGCCTGGAGCCGTGTTAAATAACAATGTGCTACTATTGATGCGCCTCTACGTGGCTTGCAGTGTTGCATTGAGCGCAATATTATCCGTATAAGACAGGCTATTGTCGGCCTCCCACCTAAACATTGATAGCATGGCTTATATGCGGCCGAGAGTGACCCTTGGTTGGATATCGACATTGAGATCGTGACAATGGGCCCACGCATCGAGGAGAAATCGCGATTGTTTCTGGAGGCGGAAGGCAGCGGGAGGGAGGGAATCACATGGAATCTCCCTGCTGCTTATGGCCATGGAACTTCCCTGCTGCTCTTTGGGTGGATGGAGCCTTGAGGATTTTTCAGGTTCCACCTCTTCTGGTCGTTCCTTGCGACTCATGAGAAGCTGCGCAAGCAGGTTTGCAGGTGGTTGCAACATCCCTGCGCCCTGCATTCTTGGTGACAAGGATTGGCTGGGTTCCCAGGACGGATCGAAGCATCGGATGCCCTAAGGAAAGAAACCCTGCAAGGCGCAGAGGCAAAAAGGACCACAGACTCAGCCCTCCTCGGCGGGGATGAGGAGAATTGCTCGATGGTGCCCAATCCACTGCCTTAGTCGCGAGCTATTTACGCAAGGGACAAGCATTCGTGTGAGGCCGTGCGCACGATCTCAACCGAGCCTGATGGATGAAAGATTGGTATAGAGTGCCGAAGCAGTTGCTTTTCTTCTCTTCAAGTATTTGTACAGTGATTTCTGCCACCGAGACAACTATCACCCATCATCAGCCAGACTGCGCACTGCAATCTCTCTCGCCAAGAGGCCTCGTGCAACTTTCTGCGACTGGCTCGACATAGGCTTTTATTCGGAGGCAGCGGAGAGGCACAACAGGAGAATTCTCACGATCCACCCGCCGGTCCGGCGACCTGTCAGGGCAGGCCACATGGATTCCTGCCAGGCACCGACCAATGGAGTCACGGCCCCGGGTCCCGGCCGTTATGCAGCTAGAAAAGACGGTTCCCCAAGCCGTCGGGCACCCTCTAGGCCAATTGCAAGCCTTGAAATGGGTCGGGCGGGTACTCTTACACGAGGTATCAGCATCTGCGTTTGGGTGGCGCTGAAGCGCATGATCGACTCCGAAATGGACATTATCGACAGGTACTTGCGAGCACCGAACTTTAAGTCTTATGCTCGGCTCTGGATTCTGAATCCGGGTCAGGAACCCGTCCCTCCAAGCCAGTGACAACATAGTGCCACTGGTTTGAATTTTGCGACCCTGGACTGCACACCATCTTTCTCTGCCGTTTGCTGACAAGCTCTGATACGCTGAGCGCCAGCAAATCGACGAGAGTTTCTTCTCCTCCTCTTATTGGAGTATCTGGGCCGTTTGCAAAAAAAATTCGATTATGCTTTTTCGCAAGGCGTCCGTGGCCGGGCGACATGCATCACAAGGTGAGGGGAACGAGCGCAGCGGCAACTGTAACGCGCAGCAGCGCTGCAGTTCCCATTCAACTCGGATTACGTCCATCAGAGGCCCTTTTTTAGTCATGTGGGATGTCAAAAAGTGGCTGAAAATGGACACCATTCGTTTCAAAATGCGCCAGCACAAGTCCAGTCTCGGTGACCAGTCTTGCTAGACGCAATTCGTCTCCTTGTCTTCTCTTTTCTCTTCTGAACAGGCCCACTCGCTGGTCCAAGTGTGCCGCGCAATGGGGTCCCGAAGCTCAGTCTTTACGAGCCCACCGTAATCCATTGTGGCGTTGAGAGCAAGGGTGCTCAACGGCTTCGGCTTCCGGGTGCCCAGCATGCTACCGCTTCCGTCCACACCACTCGCCAGCACCACCGCTGGCTAGCAAATGGTGCCTGCATTAGACGCTGTCCTCTTTGCACATGGAAAGCTTTTTCAAGGTCAAGCATGCAGGCACTAAAATAGCTTCTGGGCTCGTCGGTCTCGCTGAATCGACCCACGATAGGCGCCCACAGGGGGGGACAAGGAGGGGAGAGAACAGTGCCGGCTGTTCTGCTCCCCACTAGACTACCCTTTGCCACGCGTATGCTGGTCGACGAGCCCTCTTGGCTATGTGATTTGAGTAATTATAAAGAGGACGGCTTTCTCCCTTTCTTCTTCACAGGAATTCTTGTCAAGATATCACCATCACTGTTCATTTCACTTGTCTTCGGACTATCACTCTTTCTTGTGTTTCTTGACACCTTTTCACTCCTTCTGGAAAGCAGAGTATAACGGCAAGGCCCGTCACATTATATACAACACTCTTTCTTCAGCTTCTCAAGCAAACAAACCCAAACAAAACATTCAAAATGCGTTTCGCTACTTCTGTTGCTACTCTCATTGCCTCCGCGGCTCTCTCTTCCGCCGCCACTGTCACCTTCTGGACTCTGGACGACGTTCAGCGCACCATCTACTTCACCTGCAACCCTGGCAACTCTGACATTGACTCTGTCACCGTCGACGGCAGCAAGAACACCACTGTTACCTTCCCTGATACCTGGCAAGGCAACTTCTACGCCGTCAAGGAGGGCGCTGCCAACGTCCCCGGCATGCTCGGTGAGGTCAACTTCGGCAGCTGGCACGGACTGACCTACTTTGACGTCTCCGCCATTGTTGACCCCAACGACAAGGACAACGTCAAGCTCATGTTCCCTGCTTCTTCCTATGAGCCCATGTCTGGCTGCGTCAACTTCCCTTGCAACAACGCCTACTACCTCCCTGATGACATTCAGACCAAGGCTACCATGGAGAGCGACCTCATCACCACTCTTGGCTCTGGCTCCATTGCTCACACCTTCACTGAGGAGCAGTAAATTGCTGTGTATTCAGAATTTCCTTTTTTCTTGATTTGACTCTGGGGGGCTTTTGGCTCCCCTTGGTGCTGAGCACCAGGTCACTCATGACGCTATGATGAAATGCAGAAACTTATCATGATATGGGATACGGGCTACTGGGTATAGGTTTTGCACGGGAAACAAAAAAAGGACAAACTTGGTTGCGAGCACGACCATTCACTTCTTACAGATTTTGGTCTCTCTTCTTCTCACCTAGAGTAAGAGAGGAGAGCCAGAGGCTGGCACTCATTTCAACTTATAACCGCCCACTGAGGCGCTTCACACACTCTTTTACCAAGACCTTTTTACAACTTTTTCTCTTCACTTCATGAATACCCCCTTTTTCTTATTGTATATATTTAGACTTTATATACAGATTCTGGATAGATATAGAGATGGCAATGTGGAAATTTGATTCAAATGATCATCTCTGTTTCTGTGACTCTCAGCGATTTGCTACTACTATTACAAAGCAACATGTCAACCACGCCACCTGAAGCAGACACGCACGCGATTTCTTTCCCTCTTTTGCCTCGGCGTTTAGACGATGACCAATTGCTCATGACAGAGGAAAGCACTTCCGTTAGTGTGAACCGCCCTGACGCTAAGAGATTTTTTTTCTGTTGCTACTTTAAAGCCAGACTATCAACGCTTTTAACCAGCTGCCAACACCAGCACCAAAACCAACACCGACTCGTGCACTAATAACGAGACCAACGGCGTAAGTTGCCCAAAAGAGACGATGCCCTCCCTTTTCCCGGGAGGCGAAAGAAGAAAAATTGGAAAGACGTTGGAAGAAAAGTCGTGGAGAATCGCCGAGATGTCGGACTTATTATGGGTTGCTGTATAGTAATAGTAACAAGCTGTTCGCCACCTTGTCATAACCATAAAGAAAATTTTAACCCAGCAGCTTTTTATCTGATCTTCGCATCGTCATTATGTGCATCCACGCACAAAAAGAGTCAACTTTAGGGCTTCCTTTATTTTCTGTAGACGGCTAAAATGGAAAAAACTCGTGCGTGAATAGAAGAACCAAAAAAAAAAAAAAAAAGGGACCCCGAATGGCGTCTACCTTTCAGCTCACTGTTTTAAACTTGACAAGCGCCACAAATAATGTGTGGATAAACGGAATTAAACCCGAGAAGACAAAAGAAGAAAAACTGCTCTTCTATTATTTCTGTTGCTGCACGTGGTATATGATTGAAGAGGCGTAAAGGTTTTGCGCCGTTACTCGGCTGCTCGCGCTTCTCACCTACAATGCCAAAAGAAACGACTTGCACTGTGCTGTACCTGACAAAAAGAAAAAAATATTCTAGTGGTTCTTTTGAATTGAATGACTAGCCAGAATGTCTTTGGAAGCGCCGTAGAACTTCCGTTTTGTCAAAAGTGCAATAGTGCAATCGCCGAGTCAGAATTCCGTGTAATAAGTAATGTAGTATAGAGGGCGATGATTCAGATCATTTATCCCCCACATCATTATATGTACACGACGCGGATAGCCATGCGCCGCTTCTTCGCTTTGTACAATCGTTATATACAAATCCAACGAGATGAACCAGAAAAGCAACCATAAACTCCCATCTAATGATCCCGCGTCTGTCGTAAAGCAAAAGCCATCCGATAAAAGATGTATATATAAACCAATGTGACTTTCTCACTCCTTTGGTGACTCCTCTGAGGATTTCTTTGATTCCGATTCAACCTTCTCCTCTGTCTTAGAATCGCCCGTTCCATTAGTTGCAGGTACGGTTGACGTTGTAGTTGTAGTCGTGGTAGATGTATCTTCCTCAACCTTCTTTGACCTGACAATATTGGCGAGGAATTCACCGGCATCGCCAAACCCGTCAATCCTTAGCAACTTGTCACCAAAAACGTCTACGTCTTGCATCATGCTGGAAAAATGTGTTAGGAAGAAAAATATTTAAATGCTCAATGACATCACTTACCGCCTTTGACCAGCCTTCGTTGTTACGGCTGCTTGCCGCAAGGCATCTCCGAGCTGGGTTTTGTAGCTTGCAAATACAGGCACCATGATGAGTTGGATGGACGTTTCGGGAAGATGCTTTGTCAGGACACGGTGCAACGTTGTTGTCTCTTTGACGAGCATCTCTATGTACGAGTGTGGTCCCTCGGAAGTGTCAGTGTCCCAGTTGATGGCTCGAATGCTCTTTGCATGATTAACAGCACGGCCACTCATAATTTCAATCAGTTTTTGATGGATGTTGTCTTGGTGCTCTTGAAACAATCGTCGAATTTTGTCAAACTCTCCCATGAGGTTGGAGACATTGGCACCAGAGCCTGCCTGGCGGCGAACATACTCTCTCACATGAGGGATCAAGGTAGCCATGAACGCCAAAGCCTGAGATGCAAGAGCCAAATGCCTCGTTGTGATGTTCTTCAGGCCAGCCGATCGAGTAGCCCCAGCTCCCAGGATGAGTTGAAAGCATCGGGAATTAAAGAGCTGCAGGTAAGCTACCAAAGACGTTGCAATATCCGACGTCATGGATGGGATTCCGGCAATCAACTGCAGGAAATCTCCCATACCGTCAAGGCATAGCACGGCAGAATTCGGAAGCACGAATTTCTCCGACTCAATGACTGCGTTTCGAACCTTTTCCTTGCTAGCACCGTTTGCTTCCGATGAGCCAATATCCGAACTAAGTTTCTTTGGACTCTCGAAAGGAATCCATATCCTACTGTTCTCGGTCCAAGCTTCTATGTCATGGGTACTGCACTCGAGGATCCGGTTCAAGAGCAGAGTGTTCTCGTCTGTAAAGTCCTTGGCACCCCATTGGTCTGATTCCATCCCCTGGGCAAGCTTTTGCATTTCAGCGTCGCGATATTTTTGTACAAACTCCTTAATATGGTTGTTAACCACAGTCTTCAGTGTAGAGCAACTTCTTCCAGATATCGCTTCGCATTCGTATGTAAAGAATAAGTTGAGGTTGAAATATCGCAGGAATAAGTCAAGTGGGAGGTGGATAGCCTGCTCTGATCGAACTTTGAGAATCTTGACAATCTTTTCGTTAGCCAGATCGACAGCTTGCGACAGCAAGTTTCCTAGATCAATGGCTTTATGGAGCTCTTCCTGAATTGCAAACGCGGATGGCTGCTGTGAGTTGCTCATTTGTCGATCATATCGAGGGCTAGGCAAGGGAGATCTAATCGGGGGCGATTTGAGTCCATCGCCATTGGGCTGATCTGAAAGTGAACTGGCAATATCGAGTAAAACCTTTACTTGGGTCGACACGCGCCTCAATGTCTCTGTCACACCAGTGTATATCTTTATAAAAAGTGCCTCTGCATCTTCTGCATCCAATGACCGTAGATTGCGGGCCAAATTCGCAGACTTCTCCTGGCTCGACAAGTGTCTACCTCCGCTTGCGGTAGAAACTGACATCATGGACATGTTGTCATCGTCATTGGAACTTGGGAGCGGGCGGCGGATCAAGTTTCTGATTTCGCGAAGAATCTCCTCACGATAAGCGGTCGCTGCAACTGCAACATGCTTTGCGCGATGCAAACCAGTCATTACTGGCAATAACTGCGCTTTCAATTCGTCTGTACCCGCCAAATATGTGGGAAAGATAGACGGTGACCTAGGGTAGTTGCCCCTTTTCGGTGCTGCGTTGCTCCATCGAAGAAGGACGTCGGACGTTGTGAAAGTTTCAAAATGCCGACGAATATCGGATGAAAGCATGGATGAGAACTGAGATTCATATGCCTTGCCGATGCGAAATCGAAGTTGAGAGAGATCCGAATTGACCCCCTGTAGAACCGAAGCAGACCTTAAATCTCTTAATCGAGGCATATCGACCTGCTCACCAGGCTCTTCGCGTTCGCCCGCTATCAGCAATTCCAGCGAGTCGATGCTGGCCAGTGCCTTTTCCACCTCACCAGCATCAACGAGAGACTCACAGTTAGCCACGCCCTCGGTAACCAATCTCAACTGCCAAATTGCGTCGCTGAGCTGTCGGAGGTTCTCCTGCCGTCGTTGTTTTTGAACCATCATCAGGCCATTTGCGGCCACTCTCTCATCCAAAGCTTCCAGTTCCTTTCTCAAAGCCTTGATTCGCTGTACCGAGTCCGCTGCTTCAGAGTGGAGCTCCTTGAGGGATCCCAGTGCCGTGAAGAACGTGGTCGATGCGGTTGAGATGGAGTTGATAAGGTGAATTTCAATGGTATCCATGTACCAGGAGAGTTTCTCTTGCAGGATGGCATTCGTTGCCAGTGTTTTCCTCGGCACCACAGCATTTCCATTCCCCTCATCTTTATGCTTCTGTATGACCTCGGAGCGTTCGCTTACAACATCAAAAGTCCGGGGGTTCTCAAGATGAAAGTCGTCGTCAAAATACACTGTAGGGATAGTTGACAGCGGCGGAGGTCCTTGCGTGGCCTTACGGCTGAGTGCCGACGGCCTACGCAAAGAGCTAACAGTGTCTACCGAGGTCACAGAGGACAAAGAGGCCGTAGAACCTTTCCGAGGAAGACGACCTCTAGCTCCCGGCCGCAAGAGCCCGTCACTGGTACTTTCGGCCTGCTCGTCTTGTCTACTGCCTCGTCGATTGGCATTCTCCTCCTCCTCGTTTTCCTTGACGCGGCGAAGTTGCTCGTATAGAGCACCAATCTGGGAGAGGTAAGGCGCAAACTCTTCGGGGTCAACCTTGGGTATGTTGGTCAATGTAACGGGCGGGATGTCCCTTGAGGTGGGGGGCTTGTGAGAACTCGAGGCTGGCGCCGATGTATGAGGCTGGAGGCCTGTTCGGACAATAGGGGGTTGCAGCAACGTCGAGATGGCTATGGCTCCTCAATTAGCTAGCGCTATCTTGGTCGAAATGCGGCCCAACAAACCATTCTGTCCAGATTCATATACAGCAGAGGATCCGCCGCTCAGCGATGTATCCAAAGTTCCCCCTATCGAATGAATTGAGCTGGCTACGGAGCTCCGTCTCGAGTGCGGCCGCTGGTGACCTTGGCCTATTCGACCGCTGCGTTGCCGTCAGCTACCGGATAGCTTCCCCCGCGAAGCTCAGAAAAGAGTGCCCACCTGTGGAAAGGATAATCTGCTCGGCCTCCAGGAGACAATGGGGCCAGATTATCGACAGATCTGCCGGCGCTGGGCGTGGAATACATGGCTGGCTGCAATGGTTCGTGGAGGATTGCGAAATGAAGCTCGGATTTGGCTGTGGCTGAGCAAGGCGACGAAAGCAATGCTACCAACTTCGGATCTCCAAGTCCAAGGTGTGTAACGGAGTATTAGAAGAGACTATCGGGGTATCATCGCTAGCAAATAAGGATTGGAAAAGAATAGACGCCGGATTAGGATTAAACAGAAACCAAGAGAATCGTCAGCAGGATCAAATCAAGCGTCGAGCTGCCAGTCAAAGAGAGAGTTGACGACTGACTGTCCATTCGCCAAGCTGCCAACAGCTGCAAGTCGCATGCCGTCAGCAATCCGCAGCCAAGCTACATGTACTTCTGACCCGACATTCTCCCGAAACACACGTGATACAGTCCCTGGAGCGAAGAGTGCGCTAGGACATTTCCAGCTATGGCACGACCCTGCTGCAACCACTAAACGCGTGTTTCGCGTCTCTTTTCTAGGCGCGTCGGGTCCCTGTAGCCAGTTTTGCCCCGCCAACCCTTCAGTTCAGGTTTGTACCCAGCAAGCAGCTTGGGTTGAGCATCAAATCAAATAAAACAGCCTGTGGCCGCTCGTCGAAATCTGCTTATTTGTCACAGCGAGCATCACATCACATCATGGATCGTCAGTCTGTGTATTCGGCTCGCGTGTACGAGTCCAACTTTGGCGATGTCGACGACACCAGGCTGCAGCTGCAGTCCCAGCTGGAAACATTCATCCTGGATTTCCGCCTCGACAACAACTTTGTCTATCGGTAATGGCACAGCTTCCCTCTAAAACCACGAAGAACCCCATGACTGACTAACCTTTTATACAGAGATCAACTGAGAGAAAATGCGCTGCTGAAAAAGTTCTACTGCGATGTCGATATTAAGGATCTAATCAGCTTCAATGAAGAGCTTGCACATAGACTAGTGTCAGAGCCTGCCGAAATTATTCCTCTTGTGAGTGGCCCCCTGGGCTGTCATGAAGATGAGCAGAGTTGACAAAGAATCAATTGTCTAGTTCGAAGCAGCGTTGAAGAAGTGCACACATCGAATTGTGTTCCCCCACGAAAAGAATGTCGACCTCCCCGACCACCAGCTTCTGTTGCATTCCGATGCGGACGATGTGTCGATTCGCAATCTCGATTCCATGACAATTGCCCGAATGGTCCGAGTGCCGGGTATTGTGATTGGAGCTTCCGTTATGTCCTCAAAAGCCACCGAGTTGAACATTCAGTGCAGAAACTGCAGCCATTCCCAAGTGCTTCCTATCCTCGGCGGCTTCACAGGTGTCACACTGCCTAGACAATGCGGGAGGAAGCGTCTTCCTAAAGATCCTACGCCGACTTGTCCGCTAGATCCCTACTTCGTCCTACATGAGAAGTGTCGCTTCGTCGACCAGCAGGTTATTAAGCTTCAGGAGGCCCCCGACCAGGTCCCTGTGGGAGAACTGCCTCGCCATGTGCTCATCACCGCTGATAGATATCTAACAAATCGAGTGGTCCCTGGCTCTCGGTGTACTGTGATGGGTATCTTCTCCATTTATCAGAATAAGGCGTCTAAAAACTCGTCAACGGGAGGCGCAGTTGCTATTCGAACACCATACCTCAGAGCCGTGGGAATCCAGACGGACATTGACCAAGCCGCCAAAGGAAACGCTACATTTTCAGAAGAAGAGGAACAAGAGTTCTTAGAATTGAGCAGACGGCCAGACCTGTACAATATCATGGCGGATTGCATTGCCCCGTCCATCTATGGCAACCGAGACATCAAAAAGGCCATCCTCTGTCTGCTTCTCGGTGGATCAAAGAAGATTTTACCCGACGGCATGAGACTAAGAGGTGACATCAATGTGCTGCTTCTTGGTGACCCCGGTACTGCAAAGTCGCAACTCCTAAAGTTTGTTGAAAAGGCAGCTCCGATTTCCATCTATACATCCGGAAAGGGTTCATCAGCGGCTGGTCTGACGGCCTCTGTTCAACGTGATCAGTCAACAAGAGAATTCTATCTGGAAGGTGGTGCCATGGTGCTCGCTGATGGTGGTGTTGTGTGCATTGACGAGTTCGACAAGATGCGAGACGAGGACAGAGTAGCCATTCACGAAGCTATGGAACAGCAAACGATATCGATTGCCAAGGCCGGTATCACCACGATTCTCAACGCCAGGACGTCGGTTCTTGCGGCTGCTAACCCTATTTTCGGACGTTACGACGACATGAAGACGCCCGGAGAGAATATCGACTTCCAAACAACCATTCTGTCTCGTTTTGACATGATCTTCATTGTCAAGGATGATCACAGCCGAGAAAAGGATGAGAGGATGGCTAAGCACGTCATGGGCATTCATATGGATGGCCGCGGTGCCGAGGATGTAGCCGAGTCTGAGATTCCCGTGCAGAAGATGCGACGATACATTACTTACTGCAAAACGTATGTTTCTTCTCGTTCATTTATATATCCATTTTGGCTAACATGTTTACTTCAGACGATGCGCTCCACGACTCAGCCCTGAGGCCGCTGAGAAGCTGTCTTCTCACTTCGTATCCATCCGGCGTCAAGTCCACGCCGCTGAGATTGAAGCCAACACAAGATCCTCCATCCCCATCACTGTCCGTCAACTCGAGGCCATTGTCCGAATTACAGAATCGCTCGCCAAACTCACCCTCTCGCCCATTGCCACCGAAGCACATGTCGACGAGGCTATCCGCCTCTTCCTTTGCTCTACCATGGACGCAGTCAACCAGGGCAGCAACCAGGGCAGCCGTGAAATGAATGACGAAGTGAGCCGCCTTGAGGCTGAGCTGAAGCGACGATTGCCCATTGGATGGAGCACCAGCTTAGCCACACTGCGAAGAGAAATGGTAGAAGGCAAGGGTTACAGTGAACAGGCCTTGAATCGGTCACTAATGCTACTGCAACGGAGAGATACAATCATGTTTAGAAACCAAGGAGCGCAGGTTTACCGCAACGGAGCTTAATCGAGGAGGACCACCGATTTCGGGTTGAGATGCGTCATGATGTTGCCATATATGAGACAGCGCGGCTTAGAAAAAACAGCCGTGACATATATTAAAAGAAATAAAATAATTGAAACGCAGCGCAGCTATAAATCTTTTTTCAATCGGCATGACTCCAGGGGTGCTTATCATCATGTGAACTCTGTTGTTTGACGGTGAGTTACTTAGCGCGCAAAGGATCCTTTGACTCATCGGCTCAACCTCCTAATACAGAATCATCCAACATCACTCGCAACCACAACGTCCCAATCTGCCTATATATAGCCCCCTTCATCCCTCTTCACTCTCTCTTCAAAACTCAATCTCCTACAAATCAATGTGATCCCGCCTCACAAAAAACCAGCAGGCAAAATGGCACCCAACAGAGTCCTCTCCTCTCCCTCTCCCCCCAGCAACGAGCCTGGCACCGTCCTCCTCGAGACCGCAAACCTCATCATCCGCCGCTGGCACCCCTCAGACGCCCCCGCGCTCGCCTTAGCAGCCAACTTCCCCTCCATCACGCCCAACCTGCGAGACCGCTTCCCCATGCCTTACACTCTAGCCGACGCAGAAAGCTACCTCACCAACTTCGTCTTCTCCGAGGAAGGCTATCCCCACGCCATGGCCATCTTCGTCAAGCCAAACGCTGGTCACAACAGTTCCTCTGAGCCGCTCTTCATTGGAGGCGCAGGCCTGGAGAGTAAAGGCGACGTGTATTATCGTACGTGGGAGCTCGGATATTGGTTCACGCCGTCGGCGTGGGGGAAGGGCTATGCGACGGAGTTTGCAAAGGCGGTTGTGCCGTGGGCGTTTAAGACGTGGCCTAGATTGAATAGGATTGAGGCCTTTGCGTATGCGAGGAACGAGGCGAGTCAGAAAGTTTTGAGGAAATGCGGATTTACTTTGGAGGGTGTGAGGAGGGGGGCTTTGGAGAAGGATGGGGAGGTGCTGGATGAGTGTGTAATGGGTATTCTGAGGAGTGATATTAAAGAATGAGATTGCTACTTGTGGAGAATTATGAGGTGTGATTGAGATTTATGTATATCTGGAGAAAAAGTTGGATGTATCATAGAATATGGCTATGTGTGTAAACTAAGAGAATTGTCATTTGTCGATGTAGCTAAATCAGTTATCCTGTTATCATAGAGTACCTCTTCCTTATATCGGATAAAGTTGTTCATTCTCAATCAGACACATGCATCAGTTCAAGGTGAATGGCACGGGATCATTATCTCGATTGCTCCGTAAAAGTCTATAGAAATGCTAGGGATCTGGTAAAAAGACTCCCCGGTGTTCCAATACAACAAAGTATTAGAAAAAAAAAAAAAATATGGTACCTAAGTACACGGAAAGAGGTGAAAAAACAATGTCATACAAGAAAAGAGTAGACGCTTTCTTTCTCGTTTGCGGGTGAACGCCGTATGATGCTCATTAAATTCCAGTGGCCGGCTTCTGCGGCAACGAGGCAGGATTACCGTACGTGGGTAAATGACTACTACTAAACATTTGATTCGGTCCCTGAGGGACGTTTGCTCGTCCCAGAGCATGCGCCTGCTGGTTCTGGGGTATATGCTGGGGAGGTGGTATATGTTGCAGGCTTTGCATGGTCGGCATATGCTGAACGTGGGGCGGCGCGACTAGAGGGGGCGGAGTGTGATATGCGGCAATCGAATTGTTCGAACCTTGCCGGGCCATGTTGTATCCGCCGGCATAGGGATGAGGGGGCATGACCGATGGATATCCACCATAGGCCAGATGAGGAGTCCCAATCTGCGGGCTGCTGTGGTGAGAGCCCGGGGCCGTAAAGGGCGGGTGGAGCGGCTGCATCGGCGGTGGCATGCCGTTCGATCCCGGCACAAAAGACTGAGTCTTGGGGTTGAAAGCGTGATTCCTATTGTAGCTTCCTGGAATTGGATGCTGACTCTTGGGGTCGTGGGGGTTGGAATTCGCAGGTAGCTGTCCAAATGCATACGGAATACCGCTCTGTGAATGAGGGCCGCTGGGAGTAGGACCTCTAGGCGGATAGAGAGCGGGACTGTAACCGGGCTGCCAGTTCGGCGGCGGAGGAGCTCCAGGGATAATCGGCGAGCCGTAAGCTGTCATTGGGCTTCCAGTCGGGGGGTATCGTTGCTGTACGGGCTGCGGTGCATATTGCTAGTATCAGATATCAGTTTTGGAACCATCAGTAGGCATTGAGATGAATTACATACCTGAGGTGGGGTTTGATAAGGCGGACCTGCATTTGACACCATTCCTTGCACGGCCGGATATCCAGGTTGCTGGCCATACATGGGTGCCACCTGAGCAGGGTACGATGGAACAGGTTGCGGAGTAAACTGCCCGTTCGCGGGGGGAAGGAACTGACTAGGTGGCTGTGACACCCATGTTTGCTGTTGTGGTCCCCAATAAGGCGTGTACTGGCGTCTAGAGTCAAAGCCATCGGTATCATCACGCCGCTGTTTAGGTGGCTTTCCCTTTTTACTGGTAGTTGATCTGTTGTTGGCAGAAACTGAGCTTGTCCGGGATATGCCGTATTCGCCGTCAATCTCTGGTAGGGAGAATTAGCAGCCAAATTTTGGCACAATCAAGCGAGCGTGTAAGCCACTTACCAGATGTCGTATCTTCCGAGCTTCCAAAAATCCGCTGTCTAGCCAGCTTGTACATCTCTTCTCGTTCTTCTCGGGACAACCTATAAAAGGGTTAATGATCTGTCTGTCTCATTTCTTCTTCTCTTTTTTTCTCTCCCGACACTCGCAACATACTTTTGACTGGCCAGCGGCAGTTTGTCCTTGGAATCACTTCCATTCTCAGAAGTAGTCTTGGAGGCCCCAGCACTGGCGCCACCTCCCTCTTCATCTTGTCCGCGGCGCATAATCTTCCTTGGTAGAACTGCTGGCGGAGGGGTGCTGCTAGTTGAAACAGTCGTTTGAGGTATCATTGTTGCTAGAGAGGGTGGCACTCGACAGAAGGGTGTCCTGAAAATACGAACAGAGCCAATATGGGGCTCATAAGAATGCGTCATGTGGTAGTAGTCAGCCAGTTTATGGGTCAACATTCTACAAAACGAGTTCGATGGAGGAAGGTCCATGTATGGCTCCCTACGCTGTACGTTAGCTGAAGTTTTCAAAATTAGAAAAGGGCTGACTTGCTTGGAATCTTGGACAAAGTCGATGACATCTTTCTCCAATCTTAAGAGGAAAAGTCGATCTCTCGGAGCCGCCAAAGCTTCTAGTAGCTTATCATCGGGGGCTTGTCTGTAAATAACATTTAAAGCATCTGATGAGCCACTTGCACTTCTCAATGGGTTCTGTGCTGGCTGCTCAGACGATGTGCTCTGAGGTGTAAGGATGCCATGTCCGTGAGCTCCAGCCACTGGTTGCGCCAATCGCCGATCTGGCACATCTCCAAGCTGAATGCCTCTCGTTCTAGCGGCAAAATCTGAACTCATGCGAGAGCCAGCAATCAGAGATCCCCGGATTGAAAAAGAATCGTCATCCTCGGCAGCAGCCTTGACACTGGCGCTGTCATCGGGACGGAGAGACTCTTTTTCGTCAAGGGCAAAAGTAGTGCCAGAAGTTATACTCTTTCCATCTAGACTGGGTGGCTTGGTACCCAGTTCCGAGCTCGAATCAGCCTTCTGAGAGTCGTCCGAGCCGCTAGCCCGGCTGAAGACAGCCTGCGATCGGGCGGCAGCAGATGAGTTGCTACCATCAACCACCAGACTTGGAACATTAGATCCAAGCCTGAGGTCATCTAGAGACTCCACAACCTTCTCCATGGCTCCAGGGATATCCGTTGGCATTGGATTCACCGACTGGGGCGATGAGATGGCGGGGGGCGGAGACTCTATGGACTCGCCAGTAGGCGATACTTTATCGGCAGCTGAATGATCCTTTGGCTGCATCATCGATCGGCTTGTGGATGGAGCTGAGGGGGTTTCTGTCGCTACAGACGCAGCTATCTGCGTGTATGAAGGTTATTGGTCAGTCGTCAGGGCCTCCCAATGACAACAGCGTCTGAGAAGGGGACTGCGCAGGACACTTACGTTTGCAAAGGAGCGTTTAGGTAAACCAGAGGAGATTGTCGCCATAATAGTAGATACTCACAGCCTTGAGATCGCTTACTCGAGGTCAATGGCTGGTGTATATCAAGGCGGAATACAAGGCAGAGAAGGAACGTTTTTTTCTTTTCGTTTTTTTCGACGGTTGGCGTCGCAATCCAAAAGGCGCCCGACGACTGATGCCGAAATCGATCGAAAGTGGGCGGGAAAGACCGTAGACAAGACAAGATCAAGAAGCAGAATCAATGGGAACGAGCCAGAAGATCAAGAACAGAGTGCAGGTGCTCATTGTCGTAGTAGGAAGTACATTGTCGTAAGTTGGTCAATGTCTTGGCGAACGGCGAGGCGAGGCGAGGCGAGACGAGAACGAATCAAGATTTTCTCAGCGTCGGTTCGAGGGGCCGGGGAGGCGTACTGGCAGGTCGGATTCACCTCGCAGCCTGGAGGAGCAGTCAGTCAATCAGCCTGCTGCGCGCGAGACGGAAAATGGGCCACTGGCGGTGCAGGCCAGGGCGATGACAGGACTTTCTTGTGGAGGGGTGTCCCAAAACGAGGTTATCCCTGAGAGGGGTGGACATTGCGGGTTTGCAGCGGAACGTGGACTTTGACTTACAGCGATGGATTTCGGGTGGCTCCCCCAGCGCCTATGGGACAACCTTGACGGGGAAACAAGCAGATCGGAGTGCCCAAGTCGCAGTTCAGGCCGATGTCATCGCGGTGAGGGCGAGGAGAATCTGCAGTTACAAATCTCGAGAGGGAGCTCAGATTGTCTTAGCGCCGGTACAGCGCCAGAGATGCAAAGTGTGTGGTGATTACGTAAGGCAGACGCTGCTCTTAACTTTTTCAACTCTAGGTACCTCTGCATAAGGACACTGCCACGGCACTTTCGATTTGGTTGTTGGAAGAATACCTCTTTCTCTCTGCCTCTGTCTCTAACTGCGGACAAATTTCAAGAATTAACGTCGAATCAAGTAAACCTCCTGTTAAATGTAGATA
Source organism: Trichoderma semiorbis (assembly GCA_020045945.2). Taxonomy (NCBI): domain Eukaryota; kingdom Fungi; phylum Ascomycota; class Sordariomycetes; order Hypocreales; family Hypocreaceae; genus Trichoderma; species Trichoderma semiorbis. The sequence goes on from CM034694.1 coordinate 7,245,290, forward strand.
TATGATTCTTGTAAATTGCAGTTACACATTTGCACGGTACAACATTGGCGCCCAGCTGGTCACGTGAGGTGTTGCGGTCTGAGGCTGTTCTCCCTTCGAGTCCAGGTACCTTGGCTGTAGGCTCGCGTGCGCGCTGAACAGACCAACAGCCCACTGAAGACTCTGTACTACACTAGACCCCCGATCCGTATCTCTCTCTAAGACAGTATCCAAACTCAGACATGCTGAGGCTGTGTTTGAGCACTTCTCATTCAACTTGAAACGCTCTTCTTCGCGTCACCAAACACGGTCATCCGCCTTGTCACAATCCTTCACGACTTTCAATTTCCTCTATTTCATCAATCATGTTCGGGGCCAGGGGTCGTGGAGGACCCAGCCGGTCGACACCAGCCAATGTCCAGTGCCAGAAATGCTTAAAACGAGATATGTATCAGCAACCTGTTATTTGATGAGGCTGTGTGAACTAACATGCTCAGCACGGCATTATTCATATGAATGCAAGTCATCCACGCAGGAACGGCCATATGTCTCTCGGCCCTCGCGCTCACAGCAGCTTCGCAATCCTAAACTCGTCCCTAAGCTGACAAGTGACACTCCAAACCCCTTGGAGAAAAAGTGAGTAGCATGCAAAGCCGCTAGGACGGATCAAACAGCTAACACTACCGCAGGAAAGGCGTTGCAGATGAAGAGCTTGCCAAGATAGAGGCTGAGCGGGAACGGAAGCGAGAGCTTGAGGAGCGCGAGGATGAGCTGCTAGATGCAGGTTCCAGGCGACGAAGATCGGTATCTTCACATTCAGTATCAACCATCTCTACAGATGCTTCAAGGGACTCTCGCTCTCCGCCTCCCAGGCGAAGAACTAGGTCTCCTACTCCTGACCGACGGGGACACAGCCCAGATTTGGCAAGTGAGCGCAGCTACAGCCGAAGCCCGTCACCTCCGCGACGAGAGCGGCGTTCAGTATCACGCGATAGCCCGTCTCCTTCGCGTGAGGATCTCCCGCGAGGAGATAGAGGTCGCCGGGGACAGCCCTCTCATGGCCGAGAAGACGATGTTTCGCCCCCGCGGCAGCGCCAGCGTGACCAGGAGCCCGGGCGACGCCACGGCAGGCGGCGAAGCTGGTCAGATTCACGATCAAGATCACCACAGCAAGATGATCGGCCATATCGAAGGCGAGACGAAGACGGCCCCCAGCGTGGTGGCCGTCGCGGCGGGCGTGGTGGAGGGCAAGGAAGAGCACCGCCCAGAGAGGCCCCCCGAGAGCGAAGTCTCAGCCCCTTTAGCAAACGATTAGCACTGACTCAGTCTATGAATATGGGTGGAAGATGATTGGGTATCTTAATTTGGCCGAATGTAAATATTAGCCGTAATGTCCAAAAACAAAAACTCCGGCCCATGCGATAGTATAGCAAACATAAAAGTAATTACATACAGTACCTCCAAATTCCAACCTCCTTCACAGACCCAATGCTTCCTCTTCCTCGCGTTCTCTCTGTTCTTCTTCTTGCTCTTCTTGTTCTCGAACCCTGAGCCCCTCCACAAGAGCGATGCCGTCAACGCCAGCAGCGTCTCCATCTAGGTTGCCTTTGCCTGCGTCTGCGGTCTTCTGGGCCGCCTTTTGAGCGCCCAAGACTCGTTCTCGAACCAACTTGGCGATTGCGTTATCCGTCCGCACATTTAACACCTCCAATTTTTTGCCCAGATTCCGTTTCAAATCCCAATTCGGCTTCTTCGGTTGCAGCTTAAACAGATCCAGGCCCTTGTCGTCTCGCGCCTCCTCTGCAGCTTGCTCCCTGACCTCGGCCTCCACCTCTGCAGCCTGCTCCTCCAACGTAGGTTTTTCTTGGGCGAGCGTCGGCGGCGCGTCAAACCCTAGCTTGGGACCTCTTGTCTCGGGGTCATAGTTGCGGCCGGAAAGGTGTAGCTTCGCAACGTCAGGAGCTTCGGGTGGTGATGCCTCTCTGTCGCCTTCTGGCGTGGCGACTTCGTCAATGGGCTGTTTTCGTTTGAGGTTTTTGAGCTTCGCCAGACGCGCTTTCCGCTCGTCTGAAGCGGCGCTGAGGCTGTTGTGGGAATTCATCTTTCAGCGCTCTGGTGGTAACGCGCAGTTGTGTCGATTTCGATTTCAATTCAGAGACTTCGCGATGCAGATGGAAAAGCAAATTCAAGCTTGGTGGGGCACGGCTTAACACAGTGGAGATACCTACTCCGGTAAGCCTGCCAGGGCCGCTTGTTCTCCGAGAGTTTTAGTGGCCGAGGACATTTTCTAACAACCGCTGCTAAAATAATTCTTTGCGACAACCTCAACCTCGATATCAACCAACCACTGCTGAGACCATCAACCAGCAAATTCGAGCCTCGCAGCAGTGCACCATGCAGACTGCTGGCCGTGTGTCGGCCACTGTTCCATTGCAATGCCAGCGGCTCTCATGGCCCGCGCCGGCCGCCTAAAATGCAGGTGCTCGGCGGTATATGCGGCCGGTCTTCTTCGGCCGAGGATTCACTTCGCCGTCCGACCTTTGTTACGGCCGCTCAGCTCTATAGCGCAGAATGCACCGCAGAAATATGTTCCATCTTTTGAAAATAGCATTTCACCTCGAAAGACGCAATATCTCACCTCGTCTCTGAGTCCGCAAGAATCTATCGACCCCACGGTGGCCGCCGATGGAGGAAACGGCCATGACAACCTAGACGAGCCTCGCTTGAGACACCATGCCACCAGATCAGATAGAAACGGCCGACACGAATATCAGCTGCCCTCGAATAATCATAACCATTCCAGAAGAAAGTTGAAAACAAAGTCACATTCTCCGAAACAACCTTCCTTTATTAGAAAGAGGCGTTATACGATCACATACAACCGGCTGTATCGTTCCCCTGCGCACAAAGCGCAACCTACCAACCGATTCTCAGCTGTGGACAAGGTAGCTTCGAAACCAGATGAGCCGTCACGAGAAGCTTCTCGAGAATTGAAGAACCTGCGAGAGATGCATTCGCAATGGGGTTACGTTCGACATCGACATCCTGACTCTGAACGGCAATCTGCCCGAAAAGAATTCAGATCTTGGAAGACCAAATTTTTCAAAGTTTCCAGACCAGATAAGCCGGAAGACCCAAAGTTGCCATGGCCATGGCGCGATAATGCAAAGTGGCTCTTTGAGCTCAATGGTGTTCGTAACATGCACCAGGCTTGGAAAGCTCTTGAGATTGAAGACCGCCGCAAACAGTGGCCTTTGGTTATGCTTTCAACGCTGGATCGTTGCCCCGACAAGGCACACATGGTGTTAGAAGCTACGTTGGATCCTTTACCACCGGGATACGCCATTAACGACGTACTCCTCTTTGTTGCACAGCGTCTGCGCCTAAGCAGCATCAAAAATGTGCGTGAACGAACCCTCAGAGCGGAAGAAGTGCTGGAATTGGTGGCGAAAATTCTAGAGGATGCGCCTACGGGACATGTGCCCTTGGGGCAGCGGACGGCTGGTCTCTTTGCACGCAAACTACCAAGTGAACAAGCAAACGAACTGTATAGCATGCTGCAGAGGGCCAACATTAAGCTGCACCCAAACACGCTGCTACAGTTTGCAGGCAAATTGGCCAGCGACATGGCGCATAAAGATACGGCGTTTGCGATTCTCAAGGGGCTCGCCGACAGCGGAATAGATCTCAATGCGCCCAGTCCCTCGAGCGCAATTACTACGCTACTACATTGCCGAATAGCCCATGGTGGTACGTCCGAGAGCAACTCGTCCTTCTCAGCCAAGGATACTCTGGAATATTTCATGGACAGGGGTTTCGTACCCAATGTCATCAATGCAACTGCCTTCCTCGACTCTTTATGCCAACAGGGAGAAGTTGAAGAGGCTATACGGCTGGCATTGTTATTTTCCGAGTCTGGCGTCCAGTTAGATACCAAGGCTTGGTCCACCATTTTCAGGGGCGCCAAGGGGAGCCTCAGAGTGGAAAACGTGGCGAAGAGTCTAGACGTTGCGAAAGCGGCTAATGCGCCCTACGTGGATGTGCTAAACAATGCCCTCCATGCCGTGTTTTATTTTGCAGAGATGGAATCCCGCGTCAAGAGATTCGCTGTACCTTGGGTCTATCCCCTATTTGGTCCGATGCTACGAGCATATGCAAAGAAGTTTGAGCTAGAACCACTGCAGTGGTGGCTGCCCGACTCCTTACCCCTGATGCTAACACAGACAACGGGCAACGACGGGGAGAAGTTTGACAGCAATGACCTGCGCACGTGGGACTTTCTGGAAACCATTGTTCCTCTCACTGAGAAGTCTTTCTCCGCACCAAGCAACCAGCCGAAGCTGCAGCCTAATACAACGACGATAGCCATCATGCTGAGAGCCTACGTCAAGACACTGCAGAACCCATATGATCTTATGGCTTTTTATGCATTTTTCAAGGCTCGTCTAGAAGAGCAAGGCGGAAAAGACGGCTTCGCCACCCAGCTGATCAAGGACCAGGGCAGCCTGATTCATGATACCATCATCATGGCCATGACGGAAAGACGAGGGCTATCACGGCCTGCGCTACAGGTTTTTGGAGACATGCTGAAAGACCACTTGCAAAGAAATGCGACAGAGGGTACGGAGAGAAACGCCACAGCTCCAGTCCATCCACCCCCCGGCCTGTGTACATTCAGTATCCTTGTGCGCGGTCTCTTCAATAGCGGCGATCGGATTCTGGCAGAGCAGGTAATTCATGTTATGAAAGAACAAGGGGTTGAGCCAAATCTTGTGACGTGGAACACTCTTACGAAGGGGTACGCAGCAATGCAAAACATCAACAAGACAGTGTCTACCTTGCAGGATATGGAGACGGCAGGCTTCAAGCCTGATCTATTTACTTTCAAGGCGTTTGGAAAGCTGAAGAACCAGGGACGGGCACTGGAGATGATGGAAGGCATCATCGACGTGAATAGACAAAAGATTGCGGGCGAGGATCTGTATGAATAACGCGGCGTGGATTGTACACTTTTGGCATATTATCTCGGCGCTACTTGGGATTCTTTTCTTCTTTTACTACCTATATGACGGCGAAATGATATGATACCATGGAGTAGGGAGGGGAGCTATATAGCACATCTCTGGCATTGGTGGCTATGAACAGATAGAATAGAGCACTCTCATCTATTGAATAGAAAACAATATTCAAGACTTATCTTTTTTTTTTTTTTTTTTTTTTTTTTTTTTTTTTTTTTTTAAGAATTTTCTTTCTTTCTTATAGATGCAACCTCAGTTGCCAGTGGAATGTCGCCACATTTATAGGGAGTTAAAGAGCGAAAGACCGGCCAAAGCCCATCGTTCCAAAGTTTCGGATTTAGGACTTACTCAGACTTATTATATCCTCCATCTCACTGATGGCCGACTCGCCAAGCCTCGATGGTGAAAGATTCTCGTCTCTAAACGAGCTAAATCACTCTTCCTTTTTATTCTCAATAATTCTCAATTAATAAACGCCGTGTACAGCATTTTAGCATCTTTGTGGCCATCACCAACACCATAGCCGAGGCATCATCATCAGCCTCATGCAATCAGCATCTCATACAAATCACCCAATCCAACAGGTTTAAACCCTCACAGCCCTTGATGCCCGACCCCAGCATCTCGCAATTCACCTCCGTCTTCCGCGCCTCAGACGCCCACCGCGTCAAGCGCTGCCGCCAAACCGTCTCCTGCACGGCCTGCCAGCGCCGCAAGTCCCGATGCGACCGCCAGCACCCATGCGGCGCCTGCGAGAAGCGCGGCGGCAGCGAGGCCTGCTCGTACGGCTCAACCACAGCATCGTCGTCGTCGTCGGGGGTGTATGATAAGAGCAGCAGGCGGGATGTTCAGATGAAGCTCAGCCAGCTGGAGCAGATGGTTAGGGGCCTGGCGGAGAAGAAGGCGGACGGCGAGAGGCGGCGCTCGGGAAGTGATAAGGACGAGCAGCCAGAGACGAGCTACCACGGGGCGACGTCGTGGACTGCATTGGTCGAGAGTATTCGCGATATCCAGGACATTCTGGTGGCCGATCAAGAGTCCGGGTCGTCGCCGGAGGAGGCGGCCGAGCCGGAGGTTCTGCTGGGAGACGTGCCGCCCATCACGATCAAGGAGGTCATGGAGAGCTTGCCGTCGCGGCAGGACGCCGATAAGCTCATCATGACTTACTTCAAGGCAAAGTTCACGGCCGTGTGCATCGTCCACACGCACCAGTTTAAGCGCCGGTACGATGCCTTCTGGATGGATCCCTCGTCGGCGGGCTTCCTCTGGATCAGCATCATGTTCTCCATCCTCAGCATCGGCACAATGATTGCCAACATCAAAGAACCAGATAGTACCTTGTCTTCGTCATCTTCTTCATCGTCGTCAGCGCCAGACTCGCGCTTCTACATGGCCAAGGCCGCGCAGTGCCTCATCGCCGGCCAGTACCTCAAGGGCAAGCGCTTCTCCGTCGAGGCCCTCCTGATGCACGCCCACTCGCGCAACGTCCAGAAAATGGACTCGGACTCCTCCCTATGGTCACTATACGGCATGGTCGCCCGACTGGCGCAGAAACAGGGCTACCATCGTGATCCGGCCAAGATGCCCGGCGGTAAAGCCATGACGCCGTTCGAGGCCGAGATGCGGCGCCGATCCTGGTTCCTGATCCAATCGTCTGACCTGTTATTCTCCTTTCAAAACGGCATGCCGCCCATCATCACGCAGGAAACCTGCGATGTCGGCTATCCTACAAACCTCACCGACGACGACTTCGACGAAGATTGCGTCTCTTTGCCTGAGCCTCGTCCTCCTACAGATCCTCTCCCCATCCTCGCCTACATCACAAAGTCCAAGCTCTGCTACGTCATGCGCCGTGTTGTGCGCCATGTCCTTGCCGTAGCTCCAGCTCTTTACTCCGATACCATTGCTCTCGACAGGGAGTTGCGAGAGTGGCATGAATCTGTGCCGGCGTGTCTGCGAATCCGCACCATCCGCAACACGGCCTTCACCGATGCCAACTATACCGTAATGCACCGGCTGATGCTCGAGCTCATGTACCTCAAGAGCCTGTGTATTCTGCATCGTCCCTACCTTACAACGCACAAGCAGGATGCCGAGTATAATGCCTCGAGACAAGTCTGCAGGGAGTCTGCGCTCATGATACTCGAGATGCAGGCGGAGCTTGATATAGAGACTGGCTCAGGGGGGAGGATGTACGAGGATAGATTCATGGTTTCCAATCTGACGCTTCATCATTTCCTGCTCGCGGCAATGATCATCTGCCTAGATCTCAGCGAGTCCACAGACATAGAGTAAGACCCCCTGAAATACCAACACGTACACGCACACATATATATTGACACCATCTCCAGCTCAGAAGAAAGACTCAAACGCATAACCACCCTCCGCACCGCCTACTCCATCTGGTCCGCCCGCAGCAGCACTTCCGCCGACGCTCTCCACGCCTCCAGAGTCCTCCACGCCATCCTCACCCGCATCGACTCCCCCAGCACCACCACCACCTCCTCCACAAACTCCGGGCCCATGCTGAGTACACCCAGCTCTTCTCTTTTGCAAAACTATGATAGCGTTCCTACAACATCAGACGACTCAATGAATCAAATCATGCCTGTTGGCGGTACTGATGCGGATGATACGCTGTTTGGGAACGATATGAGCGTTGCTATGCCTAGTTTCGAGGATATGTTTTCCAATATTGACACGTTTGATTGGGTATGTCAACCTCCTCCCCCCTCTTTTCGACCTTCTTTTTTTAAGCTTCCCCCATCTTGCGTTCTGTATTAATGGCCAATTTCAGAGCTCTCTCGACCAATACATCCAATCGTCCGATTCCAGGCAATGGAGACAATTCTTTTCCGACACAAGTTTATAGAGCTTCTTTTTTTTCTTTCTTTTTCATCCTATCTCATGTTATCCTTCAATTGAGGATCATGTCAAAGAAGAGAACTAAGAAACAGTACTTTGTAAGTAAAAGAGGTGGGCGCGATGCTGAAAGCTGTACATCTACGTCTATTTAAATGACCACTGACCAATCGATAGTTTCGATACCCATATCTTGACATGGTGAAGACGAACGCAGACTCGCAGCTCGACACGTATCACGGATGCTCTCTACGATGAATGTTCACGTAAATACAGCTTTTTGGCTAGCAAACAGGAAGCAAGCTTTGCAATTCATTGCATTTGATAAACATGTTTATATATCTGATCGGTCTCATTCTAATCCAGACGCTTTGCTCAATGAAACAAAAGAAAATAAAACAAATCGTCATAAGGCAAACTTCACACAAAACGACGAGCAAAGAAAAGGAAAAACGAAAAAGAAAGTCTCACAGCCTGTCCAAACGGACCACCAGTCACATTATTCATGCTCCAGATACAAACTATTCGTGCTTCTCGTGGCTCGAGGAACAAACACACAAAATAACCACGAAAAAAGAAAAAGCCATCGCTAAACAAATTCCCAACACACCCCCTTCCAGCGCATCCCTCAGCCGAGGGGCCCGTCTGTTTCAATCCGCCAGAGCCAAGCCCAGCCCAGCTATTCCCGTCCCGAATGAGTTTGCCTCTCCCAAATTCCCATTTCCGCCCACGTGTCCGCGAGGTACCACGATCGTTTCATTAAACGTCAACGCCGACTCAAACTTTTTGCGTTCTTATTCCTGTAAAAATGACGAGAGAAACAAAACAAGGAGTATAGCAATGAGAACAAATAATAAAGCTATAAAGGAAAAATAAAACATGTCGTAGGAAATTGCGTATTTTTACACACAAGTTTTCATTACGCGCGCACGCTTGGGTATCACAACGTTAGATGCAAAAGCATGCGCCTCAAGGAAAGCAGAAAACTGAGATTAAGAGGCAATGCCGCGTAGTACGCGCGCAGGATTCCCGGCCACAATAGTGAAGGGAGGTACATCCTGTAGAACAATATTCCGTTAGCGATGACATTGCCCGTTTCCACACTCGGGGGCGGAGCCGCAAAAAAACATACCTTGGTAACAATAGATCCGGCGCCTACGGTGCTTCCCTTGCCAATGGTCCGGCCAGGCAAGATGATGGCACCGCCGCCAATCCAGCAATCTTGCTCTATGACAATAGGCCTGCCAAACTGCGGGCCCTGTCCTCCTTGACGTTTCTTAGGGTCAATGGGAAGGGAGGCAGTGAAGATGCTAACGTTGGGACCGAGGACACAGTTGTCCCCGATCTTGACCTCGCAGACATCGTTGATGGTACAGTTTCGTCCAATAACGACGTCGTTGCCGATAGAAATATTATAGCCATAATCGCACACAAAGGGGGTTTCGACAGCAACATGGCGACCGACCCGTCCAACATTTGTAACCGGAGATGCCTCAGTGGGAGACACACGGACAGGATCTCGAGGTTGTAGAATCTCAAGGAAGAGGCGGGCTCGTTCCTCAGGGGACACACCATTTGTCGGGGGTGTCGTGAGGTTGTTGAATCTCCAGCAGGCAGCAGCGCATCGCTCTCGTTCAAGGCAGAGCTCCTTATCAAACGGGTAAAAGTGCCTTCCCGAAAGCATCTCCTCCTTTTGGGTCCGTCGAAGAGGAAACTGCGAGTGCGAGAGCGCTAGCTGCGCAGCCATCTGTGCATTTGAGGTTGCAGGTGGCTGGGGTCGAGGCGTCGGGCTGTTTGTCCTCGTGGGATGCAGGATGTTGATCTGCGGCAGCTGGTTGCTTGGATGGGCGCTTGGATGGGCGCTTGGATGGGCGCTTGGATGGGGTGTTTCAGGCTCGGTTCGGCTCAGGTCGTGCAGCGGAGGCACCCGCTGATACTCCTTTGCCATCCTCTCTCCAAACGGCGGTGCTTGAGTGTTTGCACTTACGGGCGTGGGGAAGACGTTGGCGGGAGTGTAGGGCAGGGCAGAAAGCTTGTTGTCGGGGCTCGTCACGGACGCACTTGGTATGGTCGATGCCGTTGGACGGTCGTCGTCCGAGATGATGACTGGCCGGCTCTGTGGGGGGTCTATCCGGAGAGGCTGGCCGCGGTAATGGGACACGGACTCTCGTTTCACAGGTTGGGGTCCGTAGGGGGCGGGCACTGGTCCCGGTCCCGGCACCGAGGCTGGCTGCGGAGGCGGCTGCGATTGGGGTTGCTGGTGAGGCTGCGGATGAGGCTGCGGCATGCCATACGCACCAGGGGGCACGTAGCTGGGGTCTTTGGATTCGAGTGGAACTGCAGAGGCTTTGCTGTCTGGCTTTTGCCAGCCTGGTCCCCTCTGTGGCGGATAACCAGCACATACGAAGGCACCACGAATGCAGTTACTGCCTGTTGGCGTTGTAAGAATAAGGCTCGCAGAAAGCACGAGGGGGGTTAAAAAGCGTCTATATGGCAGGAACTTACACTCAGGCTTCTGTTCGTCACACTTCTTCTTTCTCTTCCGGCAGGTTAGGCAGCCAGTTTTTGTGCGGTTGCTAAAGTTCCGCTTTCGCTTCTTCGGATCATGCTGAAGCATCGAGTCTCCTCTGTGGTCAGTATACGAACCACCGTAAAGAGAGATTGATCGATCATCGCCATCAGGGCTTGTGCCGGCGTAGTCGCTGTGATCCATCTGGCCGGTAGCTCGCCTCAGGGCTTCTCCGATCTGCTCCTCCGAGTTGCTTTGTGTCGAAATTGCCGAGTTCTGCTGCGTCTCATATGGATTTCTCTCATCCCGAGATTGATGTGAGTACCACAAGTCCTTGTCGCGGTCCCTCTGCTCATCACCATAGGGTCGGTAATCTCTCTGTGGGGTGCCATAGTGATCGCGAGCCTCGTGCGATGGAACCGTTGCGGTTTCTGGGGTGCGCTCTTGTGCTGGACCATCTCTCCGGATATCGACGGATCCAGAACGCTTACGCTTATGCGATCCTTCGATTTCTGGAGGATAGGTTGCGACGTGAATAGTCCTCTCCACACTTTGAGGAGTCCAAGACTCTCTTTGAGACGTTGTTGATGGTTCAGGGGCTGCTGATCCTGATGCGGTTGCTGCTGAACCAGCGAGACGATCTTCTGGCACAGAACTTTTATCTCCCGGCGCGGCCGGAGATTCTGTCAGCTTTGATGAAGCGCCATTGAGAGCAGTGAAGGTAGACATGTTGGGTGAAAGTGTCAGTAGCTGTATAGCCGTGGACGCTCACACAACACACTAGACACAAAAGAAAAGCTGAAGGGTAAAATTCCGACCAATGCAAAGTTGAGAACCAGTGTGTTAAACAAGTATCGGCAGCGGTTTCCTTTGGCTTCGAGCACAGTGTGCTTGTCCAATATTAGTGGTGGTGAGGAAAGTTAATAGCTTTTCGCTTCAACAAAGTGAGTTTCAAGGAAAAGACGCCTTTAGAGTATTGAGTCTTCGAAATCACGATTGCCGTGCTACTAGGAGTCCCGAGCTGTGAGCTCTACCAAAAGCTGCGCAAGTGAGACTGGGGCGAGTAGATCCAGTAGATCCAAGCAGGCACCGCTATGCACCGAAATTCACACTTCCACCAAGCGAAACAAAAAAGAATCAAGGCGCGCAGCAGAGAATCTCAAACCTGCAGAAATTCTCGCCGGAAAAAAGCAACCAAGGCTCGTCGCTGTCGCCGCGGTAAAGTGAGTGCGGAGCTGACTGTGGCCAACGCAGGTGAGAGCGCGAGCACGCGCAAACGAGTGAGTGAGCGAGCGAATCAGGGCCGGCTGCAGTTCAATGCGGCTTGACGACGGACAGCTTCTTGCCCTTTGGATGCCCTTTTGGGTCCTCGTCGGAAATTCGATGGTGCTGGGCGACGGCCGAGTTGCGCAAGCCGTTTGACGGGCCCGAGTCCAAAGAGTTTTGCTGCGTGCAGTTGTCGAGAAGCCGGAGTGGGAGGTGAGAGAAGGGTGTCGAGGCGGAAGTGCTGGGGGCCTGGCCGAAGTTTCTAAGTCGCGCTTGGGGGGCTTAGGTAGCTTTTTTTTTTTTACACGCGCGATTATGCTGCGCCTGCTAGTCAAGGGGGGGTGGCCAGTTCAGTTCAGCGGACCTGGAGGCGTGTACCTGTGCTGTACTCCGAAAATGGGGAACTTGGCAATTATTTGGCCGTGCAATTCTTGTACCGTCTCGTATATCAACGATGAAGAGTTCGGCGTAGGATATCGTCTGCTTGTAAGAATCTATCGCCAGCGACAGATGACAGCAACTTGTCGGGGTTCAAGCAGCGCAGAGCAGCGGCCAATCCGTAAGGACGCAGAGGAATACGGAATAGCCAACAAGGCGCAGGTAGGCAGCCACAAGTAATGCACCGCAAGCACCAAATGCCCTCCAAGGGGAAGCAAAGGAGAGTATTGGGAGAGGTAGGAGGAGAGGAGAGGAGAGGAGAGGAAAGGAAAGGCTTGCGGATCAATTCCAGGGACACAGAGGCAACGTGGGTTGAGAGGGGGGAACATATGGAGATATGGTTGTTGAACTGGTCCTCTGAGGCCAGGCGAGAAACACACAGGATCCACGTCCGCAAAAGAGACCCGGAAATGTACCGAAATGCACCTAGGGAAAGCGCTCTTTTGACGCATGTACGAAGTACTGTTCGTACAGGTACACAAAGTGACAGAATGTCCAGTCCTTGTTGCCAACATGGGCAAAGCCAGACACCGTACAAGTGCATGCATCCAAGGCACGGGGTTGGTCGCGGACGGGGCATCAAAAGGACGCACATGATGGGGCCTCGCCGTGGATTACTGCCATGGCCTGGGGAACGGCCAGATGGGACGGGCATGGCATGCCACCAGTCGTCGAGCAGTCTGTACGAGAACCAAGCAGCATTTTGCAGTCGATCGCTCAACCCAACCCAGCCATTGCCTCCAGGCCCCAGGGCCACCCCCCTTCCGCGTTCGACGGACAGGCACCGTACTGTATGTACGAGCGCACAAAGCACAGTCCGGCGAATGGAGAAAGCGTCACAGCCAATACTTGGCCCATGGCCAGCGTGGGAGCTAATAGGCGGCGCTTCTCGCTGGACCCAACCGAGTGCGCCAACACTTCTCCCAGAGCGACAATCGCCCGTTGCATGTAGCAGCGCTGCTAGTCCAGACCTAGCAACCTTGAACCTAGCTCCCTGGTACCTGGCTGCCATCGCATGTGGCAATTCGCCAGAGCGCCAGGGCCTCAGCCCAAAGCCACATCACTGCTAAGCTGCTAAATTGCGTGGTACAGGTGCGCCTGTGCTTGGAACAGTGCAGAAGTGTGTGCGTGCATGCGCGCGAAGGCGCAAGTGTGAGTGGATGCCGCATGAGCCCTCCGAACTCCATGGTAGGAGGGTGTGGTGCGATGGCCAGTCCCAGTGTAAGACAAAGCCAGCAAGACGGATATGGCAATCCCAGAGGCGGCAGTTTTCGGTTACGCTCACGGAGGTCCAACAAGGGAGCGGTGTTCCGCGATGGAGGGGGGCGTGCTCCAGATTGTCTCTTGGAAACCATGATATGATGGCATTCGCACACACAGACGAACACAAATCGCCCAGAGACCTTGGTCTTGGTCGCCGTCTGAGTGCTCGTACGGATAGCGCTCGCCCGTGGCTCAGCTTGCCCCATCAACAGCGTCATCACGGAGCAGAGGCGTCTTGGGCTTGGGCGCAACATCGAGTCTGAACTGCTCGCACCAAAAGAAAGCTGGCAGCGGGTAGCAAGGGGGTCTAGCCGTGACATGTCCGGTGGTTTGGCCTGGCCTGGCCTCTCTCCCCCACTCTGTGCTAAGCTTTGCAGAGCCCCAGCAAGTCCTGACGAGATTTGAGCGCGAGTGTCGTTTCGCAACGAGCACGATTCGCCCCGGGGTGGAGATGGGTGTGACCGCAGTAAGCGGTGTTGCCGCGGCTCCGCTCTCTCGGTTACCACAGACTACTTGCTACTGGTGCGCAGAGGAGTGAGCGCAGCGCGCGGAACCTGGACGGCGCAAGTCTCTTCCAATGTTGAGCGTCCGTCTTCTAGCGTTCTTTTCGTTCGAATCGAGTGCGCCGGGGAAGCGATTGGGATGATGCCGCCGCTGTTTGTTCCTGCTTTGCGCAAGTATGAATACGAGTCCATGTATCGTAAGCCCACGCACCAGGAATGACGAAATGCCTGTACGTACAAGATATGGAATATGCTACTCCATTGGTGCTCACGTCGAACCATGGCTGAATTGCTATGGACGGGGGTTCTCTGGAGGGCGAAGAGTGCTAGGTAAGGTAAGGAAAAGCATGGGGGGAATCTGCTGAGCAAGGGCTCGAAATAGTATCCTTGGGGATATACCCAGCAGTTACCTCAGGTCATACCAGTAATACTCATCTACGCTACCGTCGCCGCGATCCAGGTTGGTACCTGGTAGGTAGCAGTGGCAACCGTAATATTGTTACTAAAGTTGGCATGGACGCCGTAGTGCCAACAGCGTCAGGAAAGAACGGTCCCGAGACCGTTCGAACATCGCCGTGGGCTCCTTCCCACCCCAACGGCCCAACAAGGACGAACATTTTTTCCCGCTTGGGCACCTTGCAAAAACACCACGTACTCTCTCACATACACAACGCACTTACTGCACATTACCAGGCTTTCTAAGCCAACTTGTATCTATCCATCTATCCATCTCCTCTCATCATTATTCATCCCTCACGACGCTTCGAAAATACTCTCCGTACGGGGCCTGTGATGCCAAAACTATACCAGTAGATCCAGTTTTGCCTCCGGGACCAGGCCGACAAGGGGTCGGATTGGATACGCTCCCAGTGCTCCATACGCTCTAAACTGCACACTTTGCCTCTGCTTCTCATGCATCATCGCAGTTTGTCCCCTGTTCGGCTCCCAGGCCTGTCGCTGCTGCGCCCATCTCAATCCCTTCCCACGGAGCACTGTTCCACCTTTGCGCCCAACCGATCCGGGTGCCATCGCAAGGGGTGCCACCCTCCCAAAGGCGAGCCGCGGCCGCCATCGTCGCCAAGTCTCCATTCCAACCAGCACGACCCGTTTTCAAGACCCTGATGCGGAAACGCGCGGCGTCCGCCTACGCCTGTAGAGCCAATCCATGGCCTCCAGCTCCAGGCGCCACCAATTATCACAGGGCTTTCGCCGTCTATCCCGCCAGTCGCCGGCCACAAATGTGAGCAGCTATCCGCGTGGACGCGGCCTATACCCGATCCAAAGGGCACATATGGCCGTCACCTGTGCTTGCAGCATCCGAGTAGATCGGTCTGTGGACGACTATGTCCGAGAAATCGGCGGAATAGAAGGGCGTCTCGTCTCGAAACCATCGTACAGCACTCGGGCTCTGGCTCCTTGGTACACGGCACCTGTGGGCGATGGTCACACCGGCTCGCCTGTCAGAGCCAGCCTGTTCGGCCTTGCTACAGCACTCGCACATGTCGCCGGTGTATACCGGGATCGTGAAATGGCATCTGATCCCAGATCTTGCCCGCTTCTGTCATCGAAGTGGGACAAGAACCCTAACAGACGCCTTATGAGCACTCGTACCAGCCATGACACTGAATGGACAGGGTCTGCGGATAAGTTGATAGGCTCATCATCACCAGAGCCTGCCTGCCTGCCTGCTTGCACTTCCGTGCTCTCTAATAGCGGTCCGCCACAAACGTCAGCTTGCTTACCAGTTCCAGGTGCCTGTGCAAATACCACGTTTGGTCAGGCCCACCAAGAAGCAAGGCGTCATAGCCTGCCTCTGACTATCTGCGTGTGAATGCACACTCTCGGTAATTCAACTGATACTATAAACCGGTTACCAGAAACCAGAATGGCGGCTCGAAAAATCAAGTATCCAATTCGGCCATGCCCAGATTCGTAGGCAGGGGCCAGAACTGCTTTGACGACGTGCAACAAGGGCATCGGCTGTTGTCCGACCCTGAGGGCCAATAGGAACTCTAGTACTAGAGAATAGTCGTCAAGCAGCTGATTAACGCCGCGTTTAGCACCGTCTCGTATCGCCGCCGCCGCCAGCGGCTGTGTCAGGCCACGTACGCCCGACGGCATTACTTGACCTCTTCACCCGCTGGATGCGCACCACCGTTCCACTAGCGCTAGCCTTCGCTTCTGCTTCGGCGCCCTCCAGCGACTGTAGCACGGTTGAGCCCAGCGTGGGATGCTCACAGCGTCTCATTACAGACGGGGCGCGCTACAGCTGCCTACTGCTATAAGGCTCAAAGAAAACCCCGGGGCCCTCAAGCCACTGATCAGATCTGCGGCAGATTGATAGAGCGCCTCGCACAGATTCCTCGAGAATCGCGCACGAGGTTTGTCTTGGCTGTC
The DNA here is from genome assembly GCA_020045945.2 of Trichoderma semiorbis. NCBI lineage: Eukaryota > Fungi > Ascomycota > Sordariomycetes > Hypocreales > Hypocreaceae > Trichoderma > Trichoderma semiorbis. The sequence goes on from CM034694.1 coordinate 7,261,525, forward strand.
TTTCATGCCAAGAGCAGAACTAGCTTACACAGTTACTCAAAATGCTTTCCGTTGAAGAGCCGCCCAGACTGGAGCACAGTGCCCGCTGGCCATCCGCCAGCATCAGGCATATAACATGGCTGCTCGTCGCATCAATCAATTGATTGCCCACGCTGTTGAACGCTGGCACGGCTAGCCCAAAGGATTGCTTGGCCGTGAAGACTAGTACAGTTTGCACAGCACGCCACACCAAATCCTTTGAGGGTCGACATTGGGCTCGTGGTAACACATGGCTGAACACGGCACGCAGAAGTTTGGCCAGACAATTCGTGGCTTGTTTCGGCTTGAAACGCCTGCCTGCGAAGATGCTGAGATATCACACCGCCGGAAGGGCCTGGGCCGAGAAAAGGATGCCACTCTGGGCACCTTTCTCATGCCCTCTTGTGCCGCCAAGATAACCGCTGGAGCAAACCCACTCGGCGGCTACCTTTTAGTTACAATGGATGTTTGAATGCTGGTGAAAATTGGGCAATTGCGTGTGGCCGAGCTAGCTGCTAATCTGCAATGTTTCCTTCGCAACCTCCTGCAACGCGCAGCAAACTATACTCTAGCGTCCCGAAGGATCAGGGTCGTCACAAAATATGTTCCGTTCTTGTGGCCGGAGGCCCACTCGCCGTCCCAGGTTGACGTTCAGTTTACGAGTACCGATCTCAAGGTCACCGATGCTGATGCTTAACGCCGGTCACTCTGGCTATGATGGATTCAATCACTTTGGAAAGCTCCATTTCCAGCTGTCTCTTTCGAGGAGTCAACTCTCCCGCTGCCTCTACTTACCTAAAGGCTCCGAAGTAAAATGTATGCATTAGGGCACCCGGGACACCAGGTGCCATTGTGTATCTGGTCCAGCCGGAGCATGAGTGTCCAACAGATGGTGTACACGACAAGGTGTTGATCTTGCCAATGCTAGGCAGCGTATCTACATTTAACAGACAGCATAGGTGATCACATCAGTACTGAATCCGTGGACGAAGTGACACATTGTTCCTTTGGATTACAAAGGTGGTGACGACGTCGTTACACTGTGCAATGTGTAATATGTTATAAACCCCAATCAGACTAGGCTTCCCAAAGCCGTGGGCAAACAGGGGAGCAGCCAAGCCGGCAGGCATCTTTTCACAAAAGACAGTGAGATATGTCGCCGATAGCATTACCACACCTTTGCTTTGTTTCCCCATAAGCAAGGTAGCACCACCATTGCGACAAAGTATTTTGTCATAATCACGGCTTGCAAGATTCCGACAGGGTTCTTTCAGCTCCGATCCAACGGCTGGCAAAATGTCGGGCTTACGATTCTATACCCCGATGGGATAAGACGCCTGAGGGAACGACGATATTGCCATTATCAGTAGTGTAATACCGGAACTGACAGAAGCCTTGGTACGAGAGGGGGCAAGCAAGCAAGCGGAGCGGCTGCATCTGGATTCTTGTGTGGGCTCAACTGTCTGTCGTTTACCAGGTCCCAGGCACGACGGCATGCGAGATAAGACGCATATCCTGGCAGCCATGTGCCCAGTGTCGAGAACCAAAAGGCGAGGCTCCGTTGGTGCTGGCTCGGCATCAGAATCGAATGGAAGCCGAATAGAGGGGAGAGGGGAGCATTAAAGCCAGTGCTCTTAGAGGCTACACCTGCTGTACTCATCCTTTTGCGACGAACCGCCCTAGCGGCGAGCTGTTGGATCAAGGTGAGTCCAGTCTGGTGCCTGTAATTTGCTCTTCCAGCTGCACCACACAGTACAGGACAGTGAAGCCGCAGAACTAACAATAGACCAGAGTGGACGAGTTGAGGCCCCAAAAAAGAAACAGTGGGGATTGGGGGCGTGTGCGGTTGGTTGAAGATTGCAGCCGTGGGTCTGTGCGTGTCTCTGCTTTAGCGAGGCTAAAATTAAGTTGCAAGCGCGCAGCGGACAAGGGAGCAGCCGGGCCGGAAAATCGTTTCTTCACGCTCAAGACAAGAGGATGCGATTTCTACTTCTACTTTTGTGCGCCAACACCGATGCTCTCCGCACAGCGTCTGGTTCGTATCGTATTGCGCAAGCTGCTGGAACTGGACCTGGACCCTTGCTCCAATCAGGAAACCACTGCCGAAAGCGTGTACCAGTAGCGCTGCCCCAGGGCCATCGGACAAATCGAGTCGAACCAGGGACGGAGAACCGGGAGCAGAGTTTAGCATCTTACGGCGCCCTGGGTGACGCTGACTCAGGTATTAGTACGAGTGGTTGGTGGCTGCTAATTCAATCTACAGGTACAGGTATCCAAGAGATCACGTCAACCTCTTCAAATGAGGGGATCCAAACAATTTCTACCTATTTACGTACGACTTACCATTGAAGTCTGTTCGATGACTAACCACCGACCTGCAATAAGCACATATTCAAGATGCCCCGTGCACGCACATCAACGTCAATCAAATCCACCGCCAATCACAGCACGTCATCTTACCGTTTTCTCATCCTCTCTCCAACACACGCAGCAACAAGCATCCAGACAGCTTCATGGCCCAAAAATAGCACCAGTCGACAAGGTTCATCGGATCAAATATCCTTTTTTCCCCTTGGCATGGCAACTATATCAAAAATCAACTAATGCTCAACTCAAGCTTCAAAATCTATTTATGTATATTTCCTCTCTCCTCTCTCCACCCCCACACCGGCCCTGGCCAATGGCTGCCCTCGAAATAGCCGCTCAGCTAATCCTAAGCGCTCGCGAATAGGACCGGCAGCTTCTTCTAGAACGATTCTTTTCTCTTTCAGCGCTTCCCAATCTTCAACAATATTGTTCATCCCCCCGTCGTTTTGAGCTGCAGGAGGAAGAAAGAGGGTAACATCCTCTTTTGCTATTTTTATCTCCCATGCTCATGCAAGGCATCGTTCCTTGGGACCTTGCATGTTGCCGCCCCTCCTAATTACCATCACTCCCTCTTCCCGCCAACAACAACACCAACAACCACCGTGGTTTGCTCCTTACCCGCCCATCCCATGAACTATTTGGCGTCATGGAGACGCCGGGCATATCTTCCTTCTCCACCTCCCCATGTTGAGGAGAAAATCACTCGGCATATGCCAGTAGCGGTTCTTTCATCCGCTTCTATTTCTGTCTTTGCCGCCAAACAACGTCCCACCTTGCTCATGCATCGCGAGCAATCCCCCTGACTGGACTGGTGGTTCCTGGATTCCCCATTCCGTGTTCGTGGTACCGCCGTGATTCTTGATGCATCATACCTTACCTACAGTACACGCCCCTCCATCTTCCCTTGTTTCCCCCCCTTGAACCCCTCCAGATGCTAGTTTATGAATCCAGATATAGCCATCTCGATCTTTTATTCCACGCGAGATCAGGGGGATGTGTTATTTTTAGAGATGATGTTGCTATATTAAGATGTAGCCTCAATGCAGGTGTCTAAAAGTAGCATGAGCTTTAATGAGACATCATTCATGAACCCGTCAACGACGCTCTTGTCTCCCCCTTGAGCTCTTTTCTAGCCACTCGTTCCTCGTTCCCCCCAATCAACCCCCGTATCCTATGTACATGTGCTCTGGAGAATAATGCTGTTTCATGCGGAAACCCCCCTTGTTTATCCCGTCCTTGCTTATACGCCGGCTAGCCACACAATAGTAGATACCGCCGTTTGCGAATAGCTTCCTTCCCCTGATGAGCACGCGCCCGCTAATACGTCACCATACGTTGGGGAACCTGCATGCTCCCTCCCATATCTCACGACCGGCTCTGCGACCATGGCGCTTCTTTAGTTCGTCGAAGCCGAAGGATGGGGGGCACCCCGTAAGAACTTGTTTCCAAAGCAGAAGCGCTTGGACTCATCCAACTCTAACATAGTAGTCGTTTGTTTCATGGATCCATCTTTCATCTTGCACAAGCGCTGTGAATAACCATGCCATCACATCGGCAGCAGCTAATATCTTGCAGATAACGATTCCATGGCGCGTCTATCCGGAGTTAGGGATACGCCACAATCTAAGATGATCTCGCTTCCAGGGTTCTGCAAGTTTGCTTTCTCTAATTCATCCCCACGAACAGGGTTATCTCCCTGTCATTTTCATGAACAAGATGTTGGAATGGGCGCGTAGGGCAAAGTACCGGTACACGAGAGTACTCAGTATCATCATCTTCATTTCTTCTGCCTCTTCAGACTCTTGTCGCTCACGGAGCTCAACACACTAGCGCTTCTCTTGCGCGTAGCAACACCGCCGTCATTCCCTTCGTCCGCGTTGTCATCGTCCTGTTCCACGGATGGCTGGGCGGTTGCTTCGTCAGAGGGCGCTGCGTCCTCATCTTGCTCCTTTTCATCATCCTCTGGTTGAGCTGCAGCGCCGTCTTCATCATTGTCTTTAGAGGGCTCATCTGCCTCCGCCGATTCGTCTTTGGCATCCTCATCATCCTCATCAGCGTCCGCAGACTTTTCAGCATCTTGATTACCCAGAGCCTTTTCTCGCTCCGCCTTCTTGGCGAGTTCAAGCTTAATCTCTGCATCAATCTTGTCTGTTATCTTGCGAGCATCGAGAAGGCTATTCACAGATGCCAAGAGCTGTTCAAAGGCATGCGTTGTCGCCGCTGTAGGCATGGCCAGCTTGGCAGGAACATCCAGCTCGTTGAGGGTATTGGTGATACGCAACTGCTGCTGGTTGGACTTATGAGAAAACAGCTTGTTAATCTTCTCTGTCCGGAATGTAGGGCCAGAGCCCAGGCGATCGTGATGCGTGACACCATAGATAATTTCCTCGTGCTCGGTAAGTTTCTTGCGCTCTTGCAGCTGCTGCTGTTGTGATTGCTGTTGCTGCTGCTGTTGTTGAGCCTGTTGCTGTTGGATTTGTTGCTGTGATTGAGACTGTGACTTCTTGTGTGCAGAGGACGCCGCCGTTGAAGCACCCGACTCCCGTGGTCCGGAAGAAGCCGCAGCACTATCACGTCTTCCGTTCTCTGGAGCTGCCTGCTGTGGTGTGGGCTGGCCTGAGGGCGTGGGCACTTCAGCACCCATAATGGACTTTCGTTTCTTAGACTTGTCGGCGGTCATCAAGTTTTGTAGCAGTGTCTGTAAACCAGCCGATGACTTGAAAGTGTTGATATCCTGCTCTGCGTGGGGATAGTCCAGGCGATTGTACAACTCTCTCCGTTCTTCGTTGAACCTATCACTTCGAGCCAAGATTCGTTTAATCTCCAGTAGCAGCGATTCTTCCTCGCGAGCCTCCTCGCGGGACCTCCCAAAGGAATTCAAGGCAAAATCCTTGCGCAGCTTTTCCTGTTGGGGGTTGAAGTGCGCCATCAACTCATGCAGCGCAAATTCGGGCTGTGTCATATATTGGACTGGTTTCTGGACGGCCATCATTCTGGATGCCACTTCGTAATATCTCGCCTTGAGGTCCTCCATCGACCGAGACCGCGTAGCTGGCACGATAGCCTTACTCTCGTCACCATCGGCGTCGGCCTCTCCATTGGTAGCTGGCGGGCTCCATTCGTAGCGATCCCAGATCAGGGGCCATCTGATATCAAAGTCTCGCACCAACTCCATCAAGTAATCTGTCTCTTCCTTGGTCCAATCGGGATTCTCCAAGACTTGATGATACTGATCCTCGTTGTACTGAGGCACAGAGACCTGAACATTGTACTTTGCATACGATGAATCTTCAACATCCTCTGTCTCCGGCACATTGCCCTCTCCTGCCGCCGAAGAAGACTGCTTCCCTTCTTCGACCCTCCTCCAGTGCCTCAAGACCAGGCTTTCATCTTTCCTCCCAGAATTCGCAAACTGTCGCAGCTCCCATCGTGCGGCCGGCTTACGACTAACAAACCGGCGCTTCTTGAACTGCGTGACCTCCGGAACAATGGCGATGGGGTTGTCGCCGCCGAGATTGTGCACCTCGCGCGCGAGGCCCTTGAGATTGGGGCGCGGGGCGGTGATTTTCGCCTTCTTGGAGGGACGAGGGCCGCCGGCAGCGCCATCGGGGAGGTTGAGCACGTCGCGGACGTCGGAGGATGTCATTGTGGTAGAGATTATCGGCAGTTTTTGGTAGAGGAAAGTTTGGAGGAAGGAATTTATGCCGTCATCGCTTTGTTTCTCTCCAAGTCCGCGAGCACATAAACAATTTCGATCGGAAGTGGATGCTTTATCAGTAGGATCAATTAATAGCGATAAGTCGCAGTGGGATGCGGATGCAGCGATTATCGATGAAAACAAGAAATCATCAAGACGAGCTTGAATAATCGTGCAAGGCTGATGGTTTGCAGCCAGGCTTGAAAGTCTGGAAAAGCGCGTTTGGGCAGCCGGTCGAGTGCACGTGACCCGCGCCGGTGCTGGTGCAGACCCCTGGATTTTCTGAACGTGGCAGCTTCGCCGAAGGAGGGACGAAGTTCAAGTTGAACCAAAGGGAGACAGACGCTCAACCGCCAATTGCGCTGTTCTTTTTCTTCTTCCACAACCAGGCGACAACGGGCCTCAATTGCTGTGATCGTGCCATTTTACCATTGCACGATAAACCACAAATTTCATCGTTCGGTGCAAACGACAGCTTCACTCGGCCCGGTTTATAACACATCACCACAGCCAGCTCCCCTCAACGAAACAACACAAAGATGAGGTCCCTCTTCTCTCTGGCCACGTTTGTGGCTGCGGCGCAAGCTCTGTACTTCTTCATCGACGGCGGCACCCCCAAGTGCTTCTACGAAGAGCTTCCCAAGGACACTCTGGTCGTGGGCCACTACTCTGCCTCGGAGTGGGACGACCGGGCGCAGCAGTGGCAGGAACACCAAGGCATCACCATCTACATCACCGTCGATGTATGTAAACACAAACACACATCCCCCCCTTATATATCAATTGTCATTACAAGGGAACACACTGGCTAAAACAGCAGCAAACAAAACAGGAAATCTTCGACAACAACCACCGTGTCGTCTCCCAGCGAGGCACCTCCTCCGGCCGCTTCACCTTCTCCGCCGCCGACGCGGGCGACCACAAGATCTGCTTCATGCCCTCCTCCAGCAGCGGCCGGCCCGGTTGGCTCTCCATGGCGAACTACAACGGCGGCATCAAGCTGCGCCTCGACATGGTCATTGGCGAGACCAACCAGATCGAGAGCGACGACAAGGAGAAGCTGCAGGACATCACCACCCGCGTCAAGGACCTCAACGCTAGGCTGAACGACATTCGCAGGGAACAGGTTTTCCAAAGAGTCAGTTTAACCCCCCCTTTCCCTTTTTTTTCTTTGGCGTTTTTTGTCATTACACTTTTCATGTCAGGGTTAGATGCTTACACGGCTTTCCCCGTCTTCAGGAACGAGAAGCCGAATTCAGAGACCAGTCCGAATCTACAAACGCCCGCGTCGTCCGCTGGATCATCATCCAACTCGTCGTCCTCGGCGCTACCTGCGCATGGCAACTCTCACATCTACGCTCATTCTTCATCAAGCAAAAGCTTACTTGAGAAGGATACAAACTAGAAGCGACAAATAGAGCTTGGAGTAGGAAGAAGGTGGCCTTTTGGGGGAAAGGATAACTCTTTATCAAAAACAATATGGTGGGATTCAATCAAAGAATTATGTTCGAAATACGATAAACAGCCCGTCGTTTCGTTCCACATCTAAACCACATCAAAAAGCCCCCTCGATCAAAGTACATACCAGGTTTGCGCTGAACGGGTGAGGTCTGTCCATTTACTTAATGTATGATGCGTAGCGTAGTTACGGCAAATTGAAAGAAATGAAAAATGTTCGATATAGTAATTGTTCCAGTTGATTTTTTTAATAAGTTTACTAAGTTTTGCTGCATCCTCACACTTTTTTGGACAATCCTAATTCCATTACAAGGTATACCGATGAATAACTCCCTACCTAATGAAGGATCCCAAACTCTCAAAAGACATCTTCTCTCTCCGTACAAAGCTCGCCAATTTCTGAACTGTCACACGCGAAATGCTGCTACTACCTCGACCTCGTCTCTCTATACACATCCATGCCCAGCTCGTCACTCGGCCCCCCCTTTCCTTGCTTCTATTTCATTCTCCGCCACTCCATGATTCGCAAGACTTATTATATAGACGGCGCAAATAGAGTAAAAAGAAAAGCACACCTGGACCAGACCCAATGCTGCCCTTCGTGACCATCCTGCGCCTTGCTGCGCTGCACATCGAAAGTGGTGTAGTATGGTGTCGTAATGGAATGTCAGACATAAGAAAAAGAAAAAAAGGAAATAATTTTATGGAAAAAAAAAAAAAAAAAAAAAAAAAAAAAAGGTCCAACCAAAAAATCAAGACCAGTATCCGTCTGTCGTTTTTTTCTCTCTCGCAACTCCTTCTCGGTTGGTCGTAATGGACACGCGCTCCCATCAATGCCGCGGTTCTTCTATTGAGTGGTAGGTAGGTGGTATGACATGGATGTGGTGAAGGTATGGAGTAAATCGATTCGCTATTCTGTTTCCAAGCCGGGGGTGTCTTTCGCCTTGAACGGTCCATCGCCTTCCTCTGGTCCAGGCCCTGCAGCTCTCTTCTGCCATCTAGTATTTGGCTTGAGCCGCAGTCGTCTGGATGCAGAGAACAAAATGTCCGTCTCACCAGCAGGTTTGGTTTTTTTTTTCTGTTTGCTTCAAGGAATCAATCTCTCCAGTAGAATTAAGAGGGGCGTCGACATAATTTGTCGGGGTACAATGTCGCCAGCCATGCATGGTACTAAATAAATCCCGAAAAACTCGCAAATAAACAAACAACGCCCGCTTTAGCCACAGCAAATGGTCTTCATGAACTTCTGGAATCCGCTGGGCTGCTGGGCCTCGGCGGGTCGCGCACTAGGCTGGCCTGCTGCCGTCATGGGGCCCTGCTGGCTCGTTACTGGCTGGGGGAGGTTCTGGGTGCTGTTCTGGAACTGGGCCTGAGTTGAGCCAGTGGGGGTACCCATTTCGCGAAGACCTGTTCCACTCATCCGCTGGGCTGGCAGTGCGCCGGGGGCGTTTGGTCGATCTCTCTTGCTCCCCATCTGCTTGATCGGCGAAGGAGGAGGGGGCTGCGCGGCGTTTAAACGGCCGACAGTGAGATTCTGAGCCTGCTGTTGAGAGCTGGTATTCCCAGGACGATGACCACTGTGCAGCTCCATTTGAGAAGGACCGGGGCGCGCGTTTGGGTTGTGCAAGTATGCGGCGCCATGATTCTTCATCGAGTCCCACCCCTTTCCCGAATCCTTGCTAATCTTCATCCAGTCGTACTCGCCATCCTCGACGTCGCCAGCGTTCTTCAAGGCCTGGGTGAAGAGCTCTCGAAGGTAATCGTAGTCGGGGGTATCCTCAAAACCAAGGTTTCGGACGTACGTCAGGTACTTGTTGAACTCCTCGGGGAAGCCCTCGCAGAGATCCTTGATGGCAGTGGTCTGCTTCTTCTCACCAATCTTTTCATATTTTTGCTTGTTAGTAGCAGCCTTGAGGCCCTGCCAGGGGAGACCGCCACGCAGGAAGTACATGAAAACGTGGCCAAGAGCCTCCAGATCATCTCGTCGAGACTGTTCGCGGCCAAGATGCGTGTTGATACTCATGTAACGGGCAGTACCGGACAGCGACTTCCTCTCGCGGTAGGGGATGTGCTGCTTGGTCTTGGGGTCTCGGTATTGCTTGGCCATACCGAAGTCGACCACGTGGATGACGTTGGACGCCTTGGTTCCTGGTCGTCCGATCAAAAAGTTGTCGGGCTTGATATCGCGGTAGATGAGGTTCTTTTCGTGTATCGTCTGGACTCGAGAAAGCATCTGCTTGGCGACCATGACGACGGTCTTGATGGTGAACCGACGTCCGCAGTGGTCGAAAAGGTCCTCGAGCGAAGGTCCGAGCAAGTCGATGACAAGAATGTTGTGCAGACCCTCCTGTCCGAAGTAGTAGACATTGGGAATGCCGGCTAGAAAAAAAAGCGCGCCACGTTAGCATCAACCTTTCGTATCGTTGGGGTTGGTGGAAATGAATGGATGTGGCTTACGGCAACCAACGAGAATCTTATACGTGCGGTACTCATCCCGAAGCTGTGGTGCATCACTCTTCCGAGGTTCCTGCGAGGCAGCAATGTCAGTATTAACTAAGGGGGAAAAATTGAGAGTCGACACGACAAAGGCGAACAAGACGCGAGTGACTTGTCTTTGCGTGTAGACGTTGCTATACGCGGACACGCAGGCTTTGGCGACTCACAAATTTGATGGCCACCTGCTGGTTGTTCAACAGATTGGTTCCCTCAAAGATGACTCCAAAGGAACCCTCTCCAATTTTCTTGCCGACCCGGTAGTGGACGCCGACGACGTTTGACGACGAGGAAGCCATGGCTGCGGTGGGCGAAGAGCGACGTCGAGATGTCGAAAGAGGCTCGAGACGATGGAGGATAGAGGGCGAAAAGAAGGATCGTCGACTACTTCCGGTCGGACGAACGGTCGGGGCGGCGAGCAGACGAGGCTCGGGAGCAACGAAGTAGCCCCTGGACAGGGGTAGTCCGGAGAATCAGAGGGCCGGAGGTCTGTGAGAAGGGCCAAAAGGATACAAGCAGTCAGCGACGATGTGAACTAAGCATTCCGGCGTGATGCTGGTTTGGAGGCGATGGCGATGGCGATGGCGGTGATGATGGCAATGCAAGCGGGCTGGATGGAGAGGATTGAACGACAGAGTGCAGAAAAGGACGAAGGAGCGAGTGGACAATTGCTGGGGTGCTCATTTTGGGGCGAGGCAAAGTCTGCTGAGGCGGGCAGGGGTTGGGCAGGGGCTGCGCTGGGGGTCCGGGCGGTCAAGCCAACCTGGGGGTTGTCCCGTGTGGCCTAGAGGCATCCTAGAGGCATGCGACGAGCGCTGAGTGGCGGGCGGTCCACTAGCCTGGCCGAGGCGCTAGCGGTGCATCCAGCGCCTTGCACAAAAAACTTGTCCACTGGAGCAGCCAGAGCCAGCGCCAGCCAGCGCCTACAGTTGGCCCTCGATTGCACTGAGCACGAGAACAGCCAGCCAGAGCGGCGACACCGCGCCACAAGCCCACACTCGCCGGCAGCCGCGCTTCTTAGGCCGGGAGGTTATGTGCAGAGTTCCAAGTTGGCTTGCACCCGACCAGACCAGACCCTTTCAATCCAGGCACTCGGCGGTTAGCATCTGCAGTAGCAGCAAAGTAGGACTCACCCGGGCTGGTAGCTTGTTGCCACTCTGCGCAAAGTTTCAATCTTCAATCAACTGCCCATCAACATCGACATCAACGAGGCGGCGAGACTTCGGGGAAAGGATGGAATGATTGGATGAAAGAGTGAAGAATGATGCTCAGACCCAAAAGGTACACGGAGGAAAGGAGTTGAGCAGGAAACAGGAAGGAAAGGGAGAATCCATGGGAAATGGGACGCTGCAAGGTTCGCCAGTGCATCCTCACCCAGGGTCGCGCGATTTCTGTACCTGGGACCGCCAGGGTACTCGCGTCATAAGTATCTTCCAGCCTCCTGCGCCGCGCAAAGATACCTCCCTTGGAGTTTTGACGCGTACCGGGGACGCGAGCTAGGCGATAGGTTGGAAGCGCAGGGCTCTCTGCAGTAAAGTGTACCTGTGCTCGTGGCTGTACGGATTCGGCCGCGCAGAAGTTCTACCACAATGCAAACGAAGCTATGGAGCAAGCTATAACCTTGGCTCCCACGCGACTCGGTGCCTGGCTTCAGACGAACAGGCCCAAGTGCTGTGCTACGAGTAATTTTGTATCGTAAAAGCAGCATGAGCGGCTTTTCTCAGATCCAAGAGCAATCTGGACTGGCCTGGCCTGGGTTGAAACCTAATGCTACCTAGCACGGAGAGCTAATAGAACCTACGGTCGGGTAATACTGTGCTAGGTGGTGTCGTACCTTGGAGTAGTGCTCGCCCCATTGAACCTGGAGAACCTTACGGGAGCTGGAGCTCGTGCTTGGGCATGAACATGGACGGAATGAAGAGCGAATCCGTCAATGCGACCGTTGCGGACACAGGACACGTGCAGCCGGTTTGTTTTCTTGCGCCGACTTTGATGGGAGCAGCAAGATGGATGGAAACCATCAATTTCTAAATCACATCCAATGCGGTAAGCCCTACGCCAGCAGGTACCTACTTGTACGGCGTCGTGCAACAGAATCGGCATCGTCATCCACTGAGCCATTTCGCTTCCGAAAAGCTCAATGCGCGTCAAAGTCAATATTACCACTAGCAGTAATAAGAAACACCAGCCAGCCCGGCCCTCCACGGGTACCGCCGATGGTGTTCCGAGTCGTTGCGCTTGGCATCGACCAGCCGAGTGCAGCCTGGCATGTTAGCATGGGCGGATCGAGAAGGGCTGTCGCTTGGCCCTCGCATTCCCGCAAGCTTCAATCATTGCCTGCTATGTGCTTGCAGCATCCAGCATCCAGAGCGTGGCATTTCCGATGTCGTCCACGTCCACGAGGGCTCAGATGCAAAGAGCCGACCTTGGACGCCGGTGACATGCCGCGATAGCTGCTTCTACGAGTACGGGCAATGTACCTACCGCGCCGGCGTGTGGATCACCTCGTACCAAGTGCACGCTTGTACCTTGCGATTACTGCTCCGTACTACGCTCAAAGACGGCCAAGCTCGAGCACAATCGTCTCCGATCCCAGAAACAGCGTCCCAGTTCCGTTAGCCGCGCTGGGGAGCGAGCAGACGAGCGCCCCATCGTCTCCACGGCAATGATAGCAATGCGTTTCGATACGGAGCTCTTTCATAACGACCCCCTGGTGAACTCATGGTACCGTGGCCGTTGTCCGAGTTTCCTCATCGCTAACGACGGTCCCTTTGCTCTGCGAGCCCCCCCTTACCAGCAAATTTATTTGCTAATTACTATCCAATCCTCACCTTGGATCCCCCGGCCAGGAAATGTTTGGGGAGGCCAGTACGGATACGGAATGCTGCCACCTGAAAAATGCCGTGGTAAAGCGGGAATGGCGACAGCAGGTACTCCAGCTCCAGCTACCTTACTAGCACCAGCACAGGTACCGTCTTCCAGATAATATTACAGATCCATTCTGCGTTATTAACTGGCGGTACTGGCATCTGGGAAGAGGCATGGCCGGTTTCGTCTGTGTTCGATGTTGGGTCGAGTCGAGCACGGAGTAAAAAGCAATTACAGCTGCTCCATCGCAAATCAATCGTTTGCGTCTCTACTATTGTCGCAATATGGCTGCTACTCTATTGCCCCTTTGCTAGTGTACGAGGACGGATATCCACGCCAGAAGTCAATGCACGTACTTGTACTGGCTGATATGCTCCGTACTTGTGCAGCTTGCCGTTGCATTGAATCGAATCCTCATCCCCGCCGTCAGCTACGAGGCACTCAATGAGTGGCTGCCGTAGCAAATAGTGCGCTGCATCTACTTTCTCCTCTGCACCGCAAGCCTCGTCACACGCAGCGGCACATGTGAGTGACGCTCAGGTGCTTGCTGCCCTTGCAGGACAAGTTGAGGACATCTGCTGGGTCGGTCGCACCGTCGTGGGGCTCGAATGCATGCGTCTGCCAAACACGGCTGACAACACCGTATTACAACTCGTACATGTCTCTAGCCGACGAACAATGGGATCCATTGACGGCTTATTCTCTCCCTTCTCTCCCTTTATCGCCTTTATGGCAAGGTCTCAGTTGCGGAAACGTAGGTGCCGGTAAGTGTCTTAGTGTTGCTACTTGTAGGCACAGACCTGCGGAGAGGTGGATTGGAAGCTCGAAAAATGCGGCACCTCATTGCCGGGCAACGCGCGAGTCCCCTTGAATTCCTTGAATCAACTTCGTTCTCGGCACAAAATATTTGTAGTTGATTCGTGTCGAATGTAGGGAGTTATGAGCCGGTCCGATAGCTTCTAGTATGCTGCAAAGGTAGGCGTTGATTCATCATTTCACAAGAGGCTTTGCCGGGTAGCCGTGGCATTGAAGACATAACACGACACGGCAACGGGCAATTGAATCTGATCCAACAAGCTGCGGGAATGGATGCAGTATATATTACTACTCCATACCACACACACGGAACCGGGAACCGAATTAGCAGCGTCTTTTTTTTCGGGGTAACCCTGGGGACTAGTTCCCCGTCCAAAATGCGGGCTTTCGGGGCACATCGCCTTTTGCTATCTCATCTCTTTGCGATAGATCGGCCTTGATTCCCCGAAGCTTCAAGGTCTGCCCAGCTTACGGGCCATTGAACTTCGTCGGCGTGTGAGTCAAACGGCCTATCGGTAGAATGAACTACCGCGATACGGTCGATCAGGACTTTGAGATTTAACCAAGCCCGAAAAAATCACCGGCGCTTTCGTTCAAGATGGCCTATTGGCGATGGGGAGACGGCGACGTGGCTTTCGTGGAGTTGCTAGTTGCCTACCCTGCAACTGGGCGATGAGGTCTATATTTGCAGGCAATAGTTGTTGAATTACGCAATTGGAGAGTAATGATCTGGGCGTCACTGTACCGGAATCTGCCATTTGCATCAAGCCAGGCTCTCTACTATTGAAGCCACTTACCCTGAGACTTTCATTTTCCTCTCCTAAGTTATCAAGGTGTCTGCGCCGCATTGCTATGCTGATACCATCCATTACGCTCAATGCTCAATGACGATATGCCTAGTGCCGATATCTGCTTCAGCCCCTCGCATTTAGCCCAGCTAGCTCGATCCACAACCTTCAAAATAAACGTTGCAACTCTCCCCGTCCTCGTGCTTAGAAATCCGGATATATCGTTGTTATTGGACAGCCGCCAGACGCAAACACTTGTCGTGCTAACGGCCGCGGCTATTTCCACTTTAGCAAGGGCCCCAAAATTCACCAGACCTCTTGGTACGGAGTATTGCAACGGCTTCTCCCCGTCACTCGGTGGGGGCGTTACGTCTTTGCAAGGTCGATAGATGGCCATGGACAAAAGTTGCCCCGCCTGTTTGAGAGGGAGCTGTACGTTTGTAGATGGGAATCGAAATTACCCCTCCGAGAGGAGGGGACAGAGGAGCTGTGGTGGGTTGAGGTACTTATAAAAGGACAGCTGCTCCGAGTTGCCATCGATCCTCTTGGACTGTTTTGTGAAGTAAACATCTCTAGATTTCTACCTGACTTAGACACAATGGTTGCCACAACTAAGCCAGAGGGGCTTCCCCCCATGACATACCGATTCCTGGGACGCTCAGGTCTGCAGGTCTCGTCTATTTCTCTGGGTGGATGGCTCACATACGGTGGCCACGTCGACCGAGGTGCGTAAGAGCATTGACAACCTGTAACTCCAATAAATGAGACGGGAACGAGGAGGGACGAGGAAAGACAAGGAGACATATATACTGACTGATGGTTATCAGAGGGCACCTATGCCTGCATGAAGGCTGCCTACGACTGCGGCGTCAACTTCTTTGACTGCGCCGAGGCCTATGCTGGCGGCGAGTCTGAGAAGGTCATGGGAGAGGCCATCAAGAAGTTCGGCTGGAACCGTAACGACTTGGTCATCTCCACCAAGGTACTGCGCTGCCTCCCCCATAATAGCAACTCGCATCTGCTGTCACGGATCTGAGTTCCGCTAACATTGGTCCCTTTCGTCTTCCTGTAGATTTACTGGGGTCAAGCCTATGGCAACAACCCCGCCAACAACCTGGGACTCTCCCGAAAGCACATTGTCGAGGGTGTCAATGCTGCCCTGAAGCGTCTCGATCTCGAGTATGTCGACCTGATCTACGCCCACCGCGCCGACCGCAAGACCCCCATGGAGGAGGTTGTCCGCGCCTTCAACCACATCATCGACTCCGGCAAGGCCTTTTACTGGGGCACGTCGGAGTGGACTGCGGTCGAGATCGCAGAGGCGTGGCGGGTGGCCGACAGGCTGGGCCTCATCGGCCCCCTGATGGAGCAGCCTGCGTACCACATGCTCAACCGACAAAAGGTCGAGGGCGATTTCGAGCTCCTGTACCGCGAGCACGGCCTTGGTCTCACCATCTTCTCCCCCCTATACCAGGGCATCTTGTCCGGCAAGTACAAGAACGGCATTCCCGACGACTCTCGTTTCGCTCAGACCCAGGTTGCCTTCATCGCCGGCTACTGGAAGAGGACCGGAAAGGAGGTCTGGGAGGGATACATCGAGAAGGTCAACAAGCTGGAGCCCATTGCCGACAGGCTGGGTGTCAAGCAGGCCGCTCTGGCCCTGGCCTGGGTGCTCAAGAACGACAGAGTCAGCTCTGCCATCACAGGTGCTAGCAGCCCTGCGCAGGTGTACGAGAACATCAAGGCTCTGGCCGTCGTGGACCAGTTGACACCGGAGATTCTGAAGGAGATTGATGAGATTCTGAACAACAAGCCTCCTTCATTGGTGGAGAGAGAGTAGAGGGCATGATTAGAAATGAAAAAGAGAACAAAAAAAGTAACGAAAAGGGCCATGATTCAAACAAGATAAATGACTCGGCGGCTTGCTGACATCTCACCTATCGTTTTACTCATCTTCTGTGACGTATCGCGTATAAACAATCAATCTCCACAGGCCATCGACTAATATACTAGTGATTGAATAGGGCTTCATTGCTTTAAGTACCTATGGAGTTAAATCCACCAGCATCCCAATGTAGGACTGCCAGCTCATACACAATCCAAACGTTGCCATGGTACTAAGCCCTAGGAAGATGACACGAAGTTTAAAGCAGCCACTAGCTATTATCAATCAGCAAAAAACAGCATCTCCGGACAGCGCTTACCCCTCCTCATCCACCTTATACTTAAGCTTGTGTTATCCGTCCTCAAATATGTTCATGAACTACATGTAGTTGTACTTGCAACTGAACTCGTTGTATCTTACATACACTTGAGCCTCAGCATCTTCCTTGTTCCTTGCATATTCCCATCATGGCGACTTCAAAGATTCAGCAGTGGTTTCCATGGGTGGAATCACCAGTCATAGCTAATGCGCCCATGGCTGGCGTCGTCAGCGCGGAGCTTGCCGCTCAAGTTGCCAAAGCGGGCGGACTCGGTATGTGACTATGTGACGACTTCATTTTACGCGTAACCATGACCCCAAGGAAGAACTCCAGAGTATATGCGGAGAATTATTAGGAACAAGAAAATATTAATAAAAAATCTTATTGAAACAATCCACAAAGCACTAACATCTTGACCACAAAAAAAAAAAAAGGCTTCCTGGGCTGCATCGCCGACGTCAGCGATAACTCACCCCAAGTCACCAAGCTCGACGCCGACCTCACCAAGATCCGCCAACTCCTAGGAGACGCCGCAACCACGCCCTCGGGCCACCTGGCCATAGGCTGCGGCTTCCTCTCATGCCACAGCTCCATCGGAAACTTCGCCGCGACGGCGCTGCCCGTGATCCAGAAGCACAAGCCCGCGGCGGTGTGGCTGTTTGCGCCGCACGAGAGCATCCGGCCGCAGAAGGAGATTGTGCGGCTGCTCAAGGGCTTGGAGACGGCGCCGAGGGTTTTTATTCAGGTGGGCAACGTGACGGCGGTGGAGGAGGCCATCGAGGATGGGGCGGATGTGGTTGTTTGTCAGGGGACGGATGCTGGAGGGCATCAGTTTATAAGGGGGATGGGGGTGGTGCCGTTGCTGGCTGAGACGAGGAAGTTGGTTGATGATAATAAGGGGTATAACGATGTTGTTCTGTTTGCAGCGGGAGGTATTTCGGATGGCAAGGGCGTGGCGGCGATGTTGACACTTGGTAAGTCTGGTTTCTTGAAGACGAAGCTATACTTGGTGGTAAGGGTTGCTAACAAGTGACGTAGAAGCTGATGGTGTCGTCTTGGGCACAAGAGTTCGTATTCCCCACATCGAGGATACTCGCTTCCTTGCAATGCAGACTCATACGGGGTCCAAGAGAAACCAATCTAACCGTGCATACAGTTCACCGTTGCCGAAGAAAGTCTCGTACCCGAGTTCCGCAAGAAGATCATCCTCGACACCACTGACGGCGCCCTTTCCACCCTCAAGTCCCCGTTCAACGACCAGATTGCAAACTCGGGCCTCTGGGGATCTCTCTATGACGGCAGAGCAGTTGTTGGACCCATTCACGAAAAATTCCTCGCTGGGGCGTCGTTTTACGACTGCTGGAGGAGCTTGCATGATGATCACCCACCCGAGGAGAGTGAGAAGTTGATCAACACCTGGGCGTGAGTCTCTCACCTTTTCCTTATTACTTGCTTCTTTTTCATATCCATCGGATCTTGATTCGATATATGCTGTCATTGGGGAGGCATCGTTACTGATGAGCTTGACATATATAGAGGCGCGGGCATTGGATTGGTGACAAAGGCACAACCTGCAGGCGAGATTGTGCGTGAGGTTCGTGAGGGAGCCAAGCAGGCTATTCGAAGAGTTGCAGGTCTTGTATAAGTAGTGAGAGCAGGCACAGGCGATAAGATCTTGCATCAAGTGTACACTTAAAACTCGTAAAAATAAAAGAGGACTCCGGACTGGAAACATGTCCAGCCGGAATATGGTATTCTCGTCTATGCCAGTATTCATAAGGCACTATAACCAACCGTCCCTAGCCGAACTCTTTTTGCGGCCGGGGAACAAAGAAAAAACAGCAACATCAGTGGTAGTAAACAGCGATGGTATGATACATATAAAAAACAAAAAAATGCCGTTTAATGGTTTGTTTCCACCTGTTTTCCCATATTCAACAAACCCACTTGCCAAATGCGCGCGTGGTCTCGGCTTTTTACAGCTTGGCCTTGGTCTGGGCCTTCTTGAGGATGGGCTCCATCTTGGTAGCCTTCATGACGTCGCCCTTGACCTTGAGCTTGCCGGACATGAAGAGACGCTGGGCCTGAGCCTTGCCGGTGACGAGCTTGCCAAAGTCCTCGTCGGAGAGAGACAGAGTGACTAGAGATTCAAACAGAGTCAGTCAGCTAAACAAGAAAACCCTCCCAAAAAATGGAAAGGGGAAGAAACCAAGTCCATACCGGTGGGGTTCTCGCCGACGCCAGTGCCGACTGTGCCCTTCTCCTTGAGGTCAATGTGCCAGCTGGCCGTCTCGCCGGCCTTGTTCTTGAGGGTGAAGGCGAAGACGGCCTTGCCGTTCTTGATGGCGTCCTTGCGGTCGGCTTCGCTGCTGCTGAGAGCGGCGTTGATGGCCTCGAAGGCCTCGGAGGAAGGGAATGCGTCTGTTCGCGCGCGTGCGTTAGCTTTTCGTTCTTTTATTTTGTCCTGCTTCCTTGGCGGCGGGCCACGTTTGTTTGCTTGCTTACCGTTCTTGAGAGACATTGTGGGCGAGAGTTGTAGCTGCGAGTGAACCAACAAAGAGAGCAAAAGCAATGAGGGCGGTTTAATGCGACAGTTTTAAATGGATTGGAGAGAGTAGAGTAAAAGAGAGAGGGCGGATGTTTAATACTGACGATTATAGCCGGAATGGATGGAGATGGCTCAATGGAGGGATCGGGCATGTGATGCGAGCCTCGGCCAAACTTCAGACTCTTGCTGACATCATCCGTCCTGACCACCGAAACAGCCGCTAGAGCTTCAGCGTCTCCATTTCCCCAATGCATTCTGCTGGGGCTAGGCTGAATCGAGCAGGCCAACGAAGAGATGCAGCTGTTGGTCTTATTTCAGTGCTTTGAACAGCATTTTGTTGAGAGGTGCGCATTATGACATATGGCGTTCTATGTGATGCGAACGGACAGCATGGTTGATGCGCTTCTCCGGTTATTCTTACGCGTGGGGCTACCCCGGATCTTGCACGTGGTGATCCAAAGTCCGAGCAAAGGATTCATCAAGGTTTGAATTCGGCTATGCTTTTGAGCTAGGATGTTGATCAATGTGATGAGCATTGGAGTTGGGAATCCCATTAATGACTATATAGAATGAGGAGAAAAAGCATGCATCATTCACTTCAAAAGGATGCATTCAACGCCCATACTCTATACGCAATGCTGATACCCCAATAACAAGACTCTGGCCTTGGCATCCCGTTTATCCCGTGACCCAATTCATATGTATACCTCGTATATAAACATCTATTAAGCCTTTTCCGTGATTACCGATCCAAGCACTCTCAATGTAAATCATCTCGGCAGAGCGCTAGTTTACAGCTCCCACTCAGGAACGGCAAAGTTGCGCTGCTGGGGCCAGTTCTCGGGTCTGCATACATCACATGTCACATGTCAGTTAGGTGTTTCCCGAGATCAACTTGAAGAAAAAAAAAAGAGGCACATACCTTGTCAGCAGCAGCGTTGCCATTCGTCGACTTCGCTCTCCCAGATCTTCGGCCGCGGTCAACCGCAGCCAGTCTCCAAGTCGGGTCCTCAGCTCCGCCTCACTCTTGCCCAGAATATTGAGGCCGCGGTCAGAACAGGCGATACGTAACTCCTCCGTTTCGAGGCCCGATGGACCACCGCCGTCGATCAATCGTTTGTCGTCGACTTCTAGGAACGACAAGCGCAGTCTGCCCTTGATATTCCACATTCCCGGAGGAATAAACCCTAGTCGATCCCACATGGCCCCCGGGAGATCCAAAGCCTTGAGAACGTGCCGGTGTGCCACGGCCTTTGTGACTCCAGGGCTGAGCACGCCTTGAGGATGCTTGCTCTCCAGCTCATCAAAAGCAATTGCGCGACGCCGCTCGGCTTTCTCAATGGTTTCGTTCAGTGCCTTTGGGAATCGGCATGTGTACGGTAGTAACCCGGGCACAAAGACAACTAAAATGGGTGTGAATTCGCCGCAAATTAAGAAGAACAAGGCAAAAGCGGGTAGCCGCAAAAGGTCATGTCTGGTTCGCCATAGCAGTACCCAGTCTGCGCGAGAGAATGAGCTGGGAATGTAGTGCGGCCTGAACCATGACGGTCGCTCTCCACGCGGTAAGCTCTTGACTTTGGCGTTGAGCAGCCTGGCATTTGCGACAACGGCCTTGACGCCTTGAGCGAAGAATTTGGCATAAGATTTGCCCAGCTGAAAGTAATACTTGATAGTAGACTCCTTGGCAAGCTGGGGATCAACAGGTAGTAGCGGTGGTGGCCGAGTTGAAGCTGGAGGATTGAGGACTGCGTTTACGGATGCCGGCCGTTTGACGGCAAGTCTGGTGCTCTTTTCATTGTGAAGAACTCTTGACTGATGCACAGCTCGGCTGGTGCGCAGGATTTGCGACTGCGCGACGAGAAGCTGAGGGCTGAGAAGCCTCCTGTGGGCTGTGAAGCCATATCGCTGTGTGATGTGATAACTCATTGGCGCAACAATCCTCTTGTCGATATCGTTAGACTGAAGGAGATTAAAGAAAAGAGGACTAGATGGAGATTTTTAGCATCATGACCGGCCGAAATTGGACCCAGTTTCCTGGAGTAGACAGCGTAGAAGCTTTCCATACCTATAACCAGGTTTTTGGACTGGAGGCGCCCAAGTAGTCTATGTGTCGTCTATTTAATGTTCCATGATGTCAGTGCTCATCAACTGCGAAAACATTAGTCGCGTAGATCCGATTGAAGCTGGCCAAACAGTTGGGAGGCCGATTCGTTACTAACATTCACATTGAAGTCATTGAGGACATTGCCAATTCAGTTTGGAGAATAGTTATTGGTATGGAGTGTTAAAATAGAGAGAAAAAAAAGCTTTGCTGCATCTTACCAACCTAGGAAATTCGCACTCCGCGGGCACTTTCTCTCCCGTCCGGAATTCATTTGGAGTCCGTGCGGGGAGAAGTGCTGTATCAAACGCCCAATACTTCCCATGCCTTGGTGACGGACTAAGATGCCCTGATAATTTGAGAGCAGCGTGATAGAATTACTTTCTTTTTCTAAAAATAAAGAAGAAAATAAATTATCCATGAGGTGGACTGTAGCTGTGGCTCTTCTTTCATGTCCTGCTCACGCCGCTTGGCATGGATTTACCCTGTAATCTTGGTTTATTGACCTCAGACTTGTTCCGGCTTGCTTATCCTCTGTACTCGCATGCAAGCCAATCTTGAATGTGGACATCTAGATATGTACGCCTGGCTGTTGCGAGTGCGTGCCTTGTTGATCTATAAGATCAATGGATACCTGCACCTACAATGGTGCCTAGTGCTCCATTACCACAAAGCTCCGCTACACCTGTTCCTCCGACATCTACTTCAGCCGCGTGAAGATAAAAATTCCCATGTCATCTTTGAGAATTCCTCAGCACAAACATCTTCAGCGGGAACGAGAAAAGAAGAGTCCCCACCTAGCCCCGATGGCGTCAATATCGGCTCTTGCTGGAGTGGCAAGTGGGTTCCATCTCGAGTTTTCTGTGACTAATCACCCGGCTCATGCTCTCCCACATCCTTCGAGCAAAGCATTCATGTTCTGAATCGCGAAACAAGCCTCGCCGTTGCCGATCTGTGAGATTAAAAGGAGATTGATTGACGCCAAGAACAAAAGAAGGTTCTTATCTGCCGCCAGGGGTAACTGAGTAAAGGAGAACAGAAACCCAAGAAAAAGGAGCCATGGTTCGTTCAGGGTCCCGGTGCTAGCCAGGAGAATGGAGAAGGGGAGGCTGGTTATGCTCACCTGAAAGCTGCAGGTCCACGCCGATGCGTCCAACTTTGCCGAGGGCATCGCCAAGGATGATGCCTATGAGCAGGTGCTTCTCCAAGCCGAAGGGCTCTTTTACGGTCAGCGCAACTGGGTTCGTCAATCTCCTTTCCTCACCGTCTTGTGTGCATGTACGAGTACCAGGGCTAACATGCGGCTCCTCCGGTGGTGACAGGTTTGGTAAGTGATCTGAGCATCTCACATATGACATGACTTGCGTTGACATGAGGCGGCCAGCAACCTCTCCAACGCGGCTTCACTGCTCTGGCACGCCTACAAGTCCCTTTCTGCTCCGAGCAGCGAAGTAAACTGGGCAGGTAAATGACAACCCAACCCTTCAACTCTAGCCAAGGTGCTCGGAGATGAACACAGATGGGAAGAGGCACCAAGGATTTATGCTTATTACGTCGTTTAGGATTCTATGTGCTGGATCCCACAGCCAGTGAGCAGCTCATCTTGGGCCCGTTCCAGGGCAAAGTTGCCTGCCAAACGATCAAGTTCGGAAAGGGTGTCTGCGGCACTGCTGCGGCCACCAAGACTACGCAATTAGTCGAGGACGTGGAGAAGTTTCCCGGCCACATTGCGTGTGACAGCGAGAGCCAGAGCGAGATTGTAGTGCCCATTGTGTCGGGGGACAAGGTCGTTGCCATCATTGACGTCGACTGCGCCGTCTTGAACGGATTCGATGAGACGGACAAGAAGAACCTTGAACAACTTGCCGACCTTTTGTCAAAGAGCTGTGACTGGTAGACAAAATTAACGAAGAGAATAAACTAAGACATGTTTCTGTTACGTCCACACGCATTCTTGGCTTCTTGGCTTCTTGATTGGCGCTTCCACGCGTGTAGCATGACGTTGTAGTCGGAATTGAGCCTCAATGGATGGACAGATTCAACGTCGTATGCTTTAGCTGTCGTATCGGCCGCGCGGTCGATACACGACTAGCGTACCTCAGTGCATGTAGTGGACGGGAATACTGATCTATACGAGGAGAGTTGACCATCTTGACCTACCCTCCTTACTGTTTACTCCACCGATATTTCATCGAGAGATGCATCTTCCACTTGGAGAGCAAAACCGTAAATAGTAGAGATCCGTCACTTTGCCTGGCAAAGGCAAATGACACAGTGACCGCCAGTTCCGCATCCGTACGAGTACTCTGATCATATATGATACGGAGCACACCGTATATTATGCGTTGCGCGGGGAGGCTCCGTTTAGGTAACGACAAATATATCCAGATCCGCAATCCAGGAAAGCAAATATCGGGCACGAACACAGATGGCAGGGATGTGGGGTTGAAAAATCAAGTTGAGCTCCAAAGAGGCTGCCGGTACCCGCTGCTGACGCCTCCTGAGATGCGCAGCTAGGAGAAAAATGCTGCACCAATTCCACATGTCGCGGGCGCTGAGATTTCTGATTCGATGGCATCATCTGCGGGACGGGATATTTGACGACGATGATGGATGGCAGGGCGACGTCAGCTGCTGGGCTGGGCTTTGGAGGAACAAGGATCAATCATGTATTATGGATGGATGGAGTAGGTAGGAAGGTAAGTAAGGTTGGAGGTTAGACGGAGAGAGAGAGAGAGAAAGCGGGCGAGACGCAGAAGAGAGGGGATCCATGGCATCAACACCAGACTCAATGTACATGTATCCTGCCCACGGAGATTAATTAATAGCTGAAGAAATCGCTGCAGAATCGCGCGTGGGCAGTGGTGAGACGTCCAATCCAAATGCCATGTGCATTCCGCTCCAGCAATGCAGGGAGCCTGAACTGCGTGTGCCGATCGATCGTCATTTGATTTGATTGATGCACAACTGACTTTGAATCTTGTTCCAGCTCTCCATGGTTGCTGAGCACACGGGCTCCGTTGACAGGGCACCGCCCCTGCTAAATGAGACGCCGGGCGGGGCGGAGGCACAGCTCTCGGGCCACTAGACCGCTGGACGCAGCCAGTTGAAGCAGCGAGGCCCTTGCAGTAGCCCTCTCCAGCCACCTCGATTTTGGAAACCAGCCACCCAAAGGGCATCATCAAAGGGATCAGTGATCGTGGATTTGATCCTTAGCCCAAAGGGCGGGCGGCTTGCTGCAGTCGCTTCGACGCCACGGCCGTATCAAGCAAGACGTGCAGCATCTGCTGGACCAGCCCTGAAACATGGACGCAGCCGTGGCTGTAGATGTCCGGGGGGCTGCCCTGTAGGTTGTAGGTGTAGGTGGTGCAAAGCAGATTGATGCACCGCTGCAGCCTCAACTCAACTGCACTGAGCACTCGCAACAGCGCTGTAGCCGCTGAAAGAGCCCGCTGGAGAAACCGTCTCAGCTCCCTGGAAGGGTGGGTGCATTTTGCAGTTGGCGCTCCGGCCAAAGCGGTGCTGTCGCAGCATCCGTGCTCCCTTTGCTGCGGGACGCCAAAAAACAACCTGAGCCTGTATCCATCCATATCTCTCCGGCTACGGCACACACCCTCTTTTCTCTTCTCTTTTTAACCTCTGCATTGCCGTGGGCATGCTGAGCAACCACCTCGGCCAAACCTATTTTTTATTTCCCTCATCCTGCTCTTATACTTATTGTTAAGTTTTGATCCGTCGTCATCACGGCCCTTATCTGGCACAGCCTTCTGAAAGCTTAATGGTGGCGCCCAATTACGTGGGCCGCTGATCGCCATACCGCTAACATACCTCGAGTGCCGCCGATGTAAACAAATAACATTGATTTAGAATTTGAATCATGGAAGCCTCCAACTTCTTGCCTTCCAAAAATACTCGAAGCAGCGCTCTTGCGAGCCTCTTCCAACCTACCATGGCCATGTCCACAGCATCCAAGTCCTTTGCTATCAACGGCCCGCACACGGCAGGCCTCTTTGCAGACATGAGCGTGGACGGCCCCATCATTGGCACTCTCGTTGCGATTGTCGATCGCGCGAAGAACTTGCCCAACCGCAAGACCATTGGCAAGCAGGATCCTTATTGCGCCGCGAGACTGGGAAAAGAAGCCAAGAAGACGGCGACAGATGTCAGAGGCGGCCAGACGCCCAAGTGGTAAGTTGTTCCACTTTCCATCCTATCCCGTCTTGCATCTTGGTGGTGAGACAGTTTGGGAGCCGCGGCTGACCTGAGCCGTCCGTGTTTCTGCAGGGACCAAGAGCTCCGGTTTACGGTGCACGACTCGGCCGACTACTATCAGCTCAAAGTCTCTGTCTTCACCGACGATAAGAAAACAGACCTCATCGGAGAGTCGTGGATCGACCTCAAGGGCATCATTATTCCTGGAGGCGGCCAGAACGATGTGTGGCAGACCTTGACCTGTCGCGGCAAGTATGCGGGGGAAATCCGACTCGAAATCACCTTCTACGACAGCCGGCCCAAGCCCGACAAGCCTGCTGCCAGACCAAGACAGTCTATGGGCGGCGAGCTGGAGAATACGTCGCCTAAGCGCAAGGAAATGGTCAAGAGGCGTCCCCTACCTACCGATCCCGTCACCGGCGAGGTCACTGCGACCCCCTCAGACTATCACCAATCACCTTCTCGGCCTCAGGGCAAGCCCATTTCGCACTCGCCGTATGGCTCTACCAACTCTCTCGGCGAAACTGCCGAGTATGGCACTCCGCCTCAGGGGAGCACTCGATCCCGCCATGCAGACTACTTTTCTTCACACTCACCTAGCGCCCAAGGCCATGGCTCTGGTGGTGTTGGGGGGCCTCGCCAGCCACGTCCTACACGACAGGACTCGTATGAGAGAGAGCGAGGCTATAGCCAAAAGATACCCGTGACGTCCTCCTATGAGCAGCATGACCCTCGAGGTAGCAGCTACTCGCTTGCAGGAGAAACATATGACATGAATCCTACGGATGATGCTGCGCAGTATTCTCCTCACGGCGGCCCCCGACAGGCGGCTCCTCCTCCACCCGCCCACCGATCACGGCATAGCACTAGCCAGGAGGGTCTGCAACGGAGAAATGAATCGCCTCAGAGGGCTGTTCCGCCTGCGTCCATGAGATCTGATGTTTTGAAGAATGAGGCTCATAGAAACACCACACCAACCTACCCTGGCCGCCCACAGTTCCGGCCCTATGATCCGAGCCTAACAGCTCAACCCCCCATTCAGAAAGCTATTGCATATGAGCCGCACAACTCTTACGATGCCTATGATGCCCAATATCGTTCCATGCAACCCACCGTAGAGGACGTCCCGGAATCCCCTCCAGGCTCCATGCGGAACAGGCCTCGCCGAAGTATCCCTGGGCTGGATGAGATTGTGTATGACGCTGGCCAGATGCCCATGTCGAATGGCCTCAGTCGTTCCCCAGGAGCGTCTGCTGGTTTTCTAAGCCAATCCCCGGGAGCTTATCCGACATATCAGGAGCAGCCCAGGAACCAAAATTCTGTCTCCCCTCTGTCGGCGAGAGATTACACTGAAAGTCCAGGACAGATGACGCAGTATTCTTACAGCAGCCAAAGCCAGCGCCCTAATCAACAGCGCGAGCACGAGACCACCTACATCCAGAGTTCACCGAGCTACGGACTCCCCGCGTTGCCGCCGTCCCTGGCTCCTGGAGTAGACCCCAACATGGTTCAAGAGATATCCGACAGGGCATACGAAGAAAGGCATTATGATCGATACAATAACCACAACAATCAAATTGTAAGCACCTCTCTTCGAGACCGCCATAGGAGCGAGCCGCCACCACCTTCTCATGAGCCAGCCTTTGGCACCTCGCCGCAGGCCTACGAATCATACGACAGACCAAGATCGGGTACCTATGGCGGTGGACCTGACCCGCATGCGCAGGGATATCGAAATGCTTCCCCTAATCCCCGAGATGCTTCCCCTAATCCCCAGCATAAAATTCGGCGCAAGTCGGTCAGCCCTGCACCTCGTTCTTCGGACAATAGGAGGCACTCAGACATTCCGTTCAGTCCAGACTCCTACGAAGCGTTTAACCCTGGAGTGTCTTCCAGGGATGGCTCCCCTGGGCTCGATCCAGATTCGCCTTCCAAGATTGTGACACACGATGGCCGAGAAATTGACCCATCTGACCATCTACCTGAAGAGTCTTGGGCTCCTGAGCCAGAGACCAAACCTTCTCCGCAAGAGCCCGCGCAGTCTCGAACCAGGCCACCCTTGTCTGGAGCACAGCCGATGCCCCCGAGCGGCCGGAGACCCCTCCGAATCAGTATGGCGAGAACCTCGCAGGCGGTGGTGCCGTCCAACGCCTACGGCTACTCAGAAGGACCGCGCGCTCCCCCTCCCCCAGCTCAAGGTGGGCGACAGCGTTTGCAAAAGAAGACCCGTCATTCGATGGGACCGACAACGTCGGCTCCAAACCCAGGCAATTTCCAATATAGTTCAACACGTTCACGCGCTGGCGCGTGGGATTACCCAAACGACAACTACACGCCTCAGTATAACGGCGGTCATCAAGGGCCTCCTATTCCAGCCAAGGTGCCACTCCCCATCATGAGCGGCGCCAATGGAGGGGCGGAAGATATGGCCCTTATTCAGGAAATGTCAACGATTGACATTGGCACGGGGCGTTCCAGACGCCGAGGAGGATTTTGAAGCTTTTTGATTTAGTATTTGCCTTGTACGAATATTCAATGAGGTTACATAAACCGGTATCGGGAAGGATATGGAGCGGCGTCTTTGGAATTTGGAACGTTTTGCGATGCATGAATCCTTTTTTTCTTTCTCCTTTTCACTTCTTTATGAATACTAAGATCGGCTTCAGATATGACGTGATGTATTAGTATAGTTAGAAAACGAGTCAATTGAATAGTTCGGATAATATCTTTGTGCACACATGCGATGTTCATCTTTCTCATGGACATTCTTGTAAATGAATTGATACAGTAAGGTAGCAGATAATGCGATCCGTCCCCCAATTGCGCTAATCTATATGTGGAATAGTGGCACCGCCCCGCGAAAGGTACAGCTCCGCCTAAGATAAGATAAGCAAAAAAAATATCCAATGCATGGCCGTTTGTAGAGATCATCCTTTCTCACATCTTGGGAGGGCAAAAAAAAGATCAACCACCAAGACACCACTCGTTCAGTCCAAACACATCGATCCCGAAAACCTGTCGTCGTACAAAATCAGCCGGTTGGAGTGAAACAGTACAATGGCGACACAAGCGACGCCCTTGCCAAGGGTGAAGCTGGCATCTGGTCCCGCGCCTTTGACAGCTGAGCAGAGATATTGGAAGGCGTTCAAGAACCAACTTTTGATACCGTCGCCGACCAATTTCCCTATCACTCACGTGTCGAACAGCAACGAGACCTTTGCCGTGACGACAGGCACGCGCGTCCAGATCTACTCGAGTCGCACCCGCAAGCTGCTCAAGACAATCACACGCTTTGGAGATGTTGCGCGAAGCGGAGAAATTCGCCGGGATGGCCGCGTGCTGGTGGCCGGAGACGATACGGGCAGGATACAAGTGTTTGACGTGAACTCTAGGGCTATCTTGAGGACGTGGCTGGAGCACAAGCAGCCCGTGTGGACGACGAAGTTCTCGCCTGTGGAGCTTACTACGGTGCTGAGCACGAGCGACGACAAGACGGTCAGGCTGTGGGATTTGCCCAGCAGCGAGCCTACGAGTACGTTTGTGGGACACTCGGATTACGTGCGAACCGGAAGCTTCATGCCGGGAACTATGGCCAATATGGTCGTGTCTGGAAGTTACGATTCGACAGTCAAGCTCTGGGATCCGCGAACAGGGAACAACGCTGCGGTCATGACATTCAAGCACGCTGCCCCCGTCGAGAGCGTCCTTCCTCTGCCGACGGGAACGACTGTCCTAGCTGCTGCTGGTAACGCCGTCAGCGTACTCGATCTCGTTGCCGCACGACCGCTACATCTCATCACCAACCACCAAAAGACAGTCACTTCGATGAGCTTGGCCTCTGGTGGCCGCCGCCTTGTCACTGGTAGCTTGGAAGGCCACGTCAAGATGTTTGAGACGACCGGGTGGAACGTCGTCAACAGCTTCAAATACCAAGCCCCTATTCTCTCCGTTTGCGTCATCCCCTCAAGCGACACTTCTGATGCTGGCGACCGCCATCTCGCCGTCGGCATGCAATCTGGTGTTCTTAGCATCCGCACACGACTTACCGCCGCCGAAGCCACGCGCGAGCGCGAGCGTGAAAAGGAAATGGATGCCCTCGTTGCCGGCACTATCGATTCCCTTGACGCTAAGAAGCAGAAGCGCAAGCGCCGCATCGAAGCCACCAAGCGCCTCGATCTCCTTGGCGAAGGCGCCGACGTTGTCATCGCTAATGAAGGCCGCGTTCACAAGAAGAAGGAGAGACCATGGCAGTCAGACCTCCGCCACGCTCGCTACGCCAAAGCCCTCGACCAAGTCATTGACCGTTCATCACCCGAGTACGCACCACTTAACGTCCTAACCTTGCTACTTGCGCTTCGCCACCGCAGCGCTATACGAGATGCGCTGGAGAACCGCGATGAACAGAGCGTGCATCCCGTTCTGAAGTGGGTGTGCGGACACATCTGCGATCCCCGCTACGTGAGCATCTGCGTGGAAGTTGGAATCCACTTGTTGGATCTGTATGCCGAATACGTTGGTGCTTCAGCGGAGCTACATCAGGGATTCAAGACTTTGCACAGGAGAGTCAAGCTCGAGGTTGAGAGAGCGCAGATAGCTTGCCAGAGTGGAGGAATGCTGGAGAGCTTGATGATGGGGGCGATATGAAAAAGGGAAAGGAAAGGGATGCAAGCATATTAAGAGTGCAAAGCTCCCTTGGGGCGTATTATATGAGGGGAGGAAAAGGAGGTGGGGAGCATTTGGTATAGTTTGGCGTTTTGGCGGCATCATTCAAGGCTACGAATGTCCCGTTCGTATAAAGACTTGGGAATTCGATTGTGTATTTTTTGTCTATCTGACTCGAGATAAGTAATACAATGTAAAAAGATTCAGTACAGCTATGTTGATGAGTTGTGTGCTTGTTATGGGGAGGCGGTCACACCAATGAGGAACAGCATGAAAGTCTTTCTACTTGGAGGAGGATCATTTTCTACTTTGAATAGGCTTCTAACTCATGAAATGGAGAATATTGAGCCTACTGTAGTATTAAGCCCTGAATTATATGCATCCCAAGGAGTGATTCAGTTGATAGGTCCCGGCTAATATGCTTGTATTATGCCCACTGTTCACACGAGAGGGTTACATGCAATACATACCTACGTGTATTAATTTGTCTTTCCTATTCTGTCGGATATTCAAGTTAACCGTAACCTTCCTCTTCAGTTGGGTACATCTGCAGTAACTACATTGAGAATACGAAGACATGTTAGTTCAGCCCTTTTCGCGGGCCTTTCGACCGCCGGCCCTTTACAAACCCGCCATCTGCAGATCACTCTGCCATATGTCCGCCATTCAGACCAGGGCGACTGCTTCTAACTCGCTATTAATTTGTCTTTACATCAGACGTATATTTTAAGTTTATTGTAACCTTCCTCTTTCGTTCCATACAGCTGCAGAGACTATGGGAGTATAAAAGCCTAGTCTATCTTCCCTTCAGGCTACAGCAGCCGGCCCTTTAATCCCTACCTCTCAAAGATATACTCAAAGGCCGACAAGGACACTCTTTCGTGATGAAGACCGTGGCAGCTATTCCAGCCCTTTTTGCGGGCCTCTCTATTGCCAGCCCCTTACAAGCCCGCCAGTTACCGGATCACTTTGACATAAATGGCTTTCTTGTACAGTGCCAGACCTTTACCTGCTGGTACGCCGCCTCCCACTTACAGAGATGACGACTACAGTCCTGTAATATTTACTAAACTTATTATTGATATTCTAGGGTAGAGTTTGGTGTGTCTCTCCCTGGTAGGTCCGGCGGCTGCGTTGTTACCTTCCCGGGCATCAGTGAAGGCATACCAGATACGCCCCAACGGTCTGTATGCGACCAACCAGACATCGGTTACGAAGTGATTATGCACGATCAGGGCTTTGGGGGAATCGATTTCTCGGTGAACTGGAATTATGCGTCTGGCAAATACCTCGTGGGCAATCATTCCATTCCTGGGAGCCAGTGGCAGGCGTTTGCCGACGGTGCGGCCACTCTGGAGCGTTACACGGGTCCATCAGACTTTTCTATTGCCGACTTACAGGAAGCTTCGAGTATTTAAAACACGGAGAGGCCTATCTTGGATATGTGGATGCTATTTGTGACTTGTGGAAGCTGAGTTTCAACAATATTAGCCAGTCGCTATATATTTACGTGGTCATGAGTACATGCTTGTGTTGTTACTCGCTATTACGTGTTGGTAGACACAAGATGTTGGTCGAGTGTCTGATGTTAATAGGCACATATTTTAGATATATCCATATCAATGCAGGTCATGTGCTGCCATCTTGGGTGAAGCAAGAATCTCACAAATCAGCTACCAATGGGCTTGTGTGGCAATTCCCTTGCATTCGATTTATACCCGATTTTGTCGATAGGCCTCCTACGTAGAATGGAAACAAGACATCAATGCAATCAATCCCGTGTCATCAAGTTAGAGAATGCCTGTTCAGTACCTCAATTGTGCTACCTGGCATCCCGCGTTCCAAATTTAATGGGTGGCAACAATGCTAAACATAAACATAGAAGCAGATACTAGAGGAATATAGCGATAGTAGTAAATAATAGCACAGGGAGTCTAGCTATACGGCTCCCCTTTACATCTAAGTAGTTTGGATGTTCAACTTCACGCAGTCGCTTGGGGTGCTGGACAGCAATTCTATTGTTTCAGCACTGCATATCAGGCTGCAAGGCTGGAGGCATATCGCAATGGATCCATACAGTTCCAATGTTGTCAACCGGCAGACAGCTGTTAACCGCCTGTAGGCCGCCCGTAGGCCTCCCACAGGTGACTCGACCACGCAACACTGGAAGCCCAAGCCCAATTCACTTCCACATATTTATTGACGCGACTCTTTTCCAAAACATTCTCGATAAATATTGATTTCTCCTTCACTTCTGGTCAAGTTATCACCCCTCCACACTTGACAATATTCCATCTCCACACAATCTCCCGATAGAGTCTACACATCCTGAACATCATATCACCAGCATTCATTTGAAGCACATCTAGACATCCTCCTTCAAGGCATTCTAGTGGAAACACGGATCTTTGCCATGGCGCCCCAAACGTCAGAGCAGATGCTTCGTTTGTGGTATGCCAAACAATGGGCTCCCACAGTTGATCTGATCGGCGACATTGCCGGCAAAGAGCCATTCATCATTCATGGCGAGTCCCTGATTCGGCACTGTCTTGAGGAATCGCCTGCCGACTTTCAAGGTATGATGAAGAAATACCCACCCTGTGTCTATCGTAGCAGCCACCTAACAGCCAATAGATGGATTTCAGTTGTTGCACGCTGTTTATTTCGTTGAAAGATTCCTTAGCAATCTTCAAAAGCGAGGCTGCGACTTTGATATCGTCTTCTTCCGCGATTTAAGGGACATCTGCGTTCCTCATCTCTCTGGCTTCGAGTACAAATATCAGTACGCAAGAACAGTCATCATCAAGCATCTCCAGCGACATACTGTGGAATGCACAAAGAAGACTGGCGCCCGATCTTCTGTTTTAGAATTCAATTCCTTTTCCAGTAAAGAGTTCCACGATTACTTGAAAGGTCTACCGATTCATTTTGTTTTATGTCACGACGGGGTTGAATCGGAAGATGTCAAAGATACCACCATATTGCGGTATCTTATCCGTCGTCTGATCTCCATGGGCAAAAATGTAGCCATTATTAACTCTCTTAAGTGGAAGAGTTCAAAGGTAACATACCTATGAAGCTTTGTTCGTGTGAAGACCTGAAGCTGACACTGCATCCTCTCTAGGCATATGCACTGTTGCTAAGCAAGTCGCCCGTTCGACTGCCACGATTGCCCGTCTCACCGGAATTTGACTCGCCATTTACTTCACTATATGGTCAAAATTATGAATGTCTCCGGCCTATGTTGGTTGAGCCCCAGGATCTCACTATTCGAGAGCGCCTAGGTATCACCGCCTGTTTATCCCTGGTCGGGGCGCCAAAGGGCAATTTGACGGATCATGATAGTCTGCAGGAAAGAGTACAAGCGTTTCTTCTTCATCTCGCGGTCCTCAGGCACTGCACCTTACTTGAACGTCAGCATTGGGTTGGGCCCCATCGTTGCCATCCACACCCTGAGGACCGAGAATTCTTGCGTCATATCATTGAACTGTCATTGATGTTGTTGGAAAAAGATGATTGGTTAACGAGCATGGATATTTCTGAAAGCGACTGGGATCTGTATGATGCCATTGATGGATCTTTGTTCCATTTCATGCTCGAGTCTATCCGCTCTAGCCGGTGGCTTCCCAGCCAAATCATCCAGTCATGGCAACACCTCTGGTCAGCTTTTCGCGCAGGAACTGATGCAGATTTTGCAGAGCATCTCCCGCAACTTACTATCACTTCGGAGGAAAACCTTCAAGGAGATTCGAATAGCTTGCAAGTCTCGGCTTTGCCTTTTAGCCATCCTGTGCTGGACACATTTCTCAAGGATATCAAGCTGAAGGAGAGTCAGGATGTACAAGACGCATCTTCTCACTCCGTCTTTGAGGATCTTCACCATTGGCACAACACCAAGCTGCTAATACCACAAAGAAAGATCCAAAAGCTCGGTTTTTTTGCGAGAAGAAATATGCAAAGGCGCCTTGCTAGCGTTGTAGCATATTCGGCGAGTCTCACAAACGCAAGAGGCAAACTCATTAACCCTGAGATTGTCGTCGTGAAGAAGACTACTGCTGTGCATAACTTCAAGAATAAGGGGTCACAGAAAGAGAAAGGGAATGGCAATCTTCAATCTCAATCTAAGTCCAAGAAACCGGGTCGCCAAGGGAACAAGCCAGGTGGCAGAGAGAACGCACTCCGAGCGGCCCAGGAGGTTCAGGAGCAGAAAGCCTTAACCAAGCGAGACAACGTAATCACCCTATGGGCCGCTACATGCCAAGACATTGAGAAGGATCATTCTGTTGTATCTCGCTATCTCAAAACCATCAAGTTCTTGAACGAACGATCCAAGGATGACAATATTGCGCTGGGATCCGAGATCCACCTTTACCTGTGCCATCTTCTTGGGCAGTTATGGACAAAAGCACAGGCAGCTGTCAAAGTATCCCCTAGTGCCGGTAAGAAAGAGTGACAGCGTTCCCAAAATCTGATAATAGCGCACTGACACCAATATTCGCAGGCGTTTACCTCATCGCACTTATGTGGAAATGGCTTCAGGAGCTTCCGGCCATTGGGGTATCCAAGGCGGTAGCCAAGACAGTTGAGAAACTGACATCTTGCCTCAAGATTCCAAACCTTGTGGTTAATGTCGGTGACCAGACACAAAAGATGTCATTCAAGTTTGACTATAGTTCTTTCAAGTACATGAAAAGTTCCATGTCAAACTTTCGGCAAATGCAGCTCGAATTTGCAGCGCCTTACATGGATCGACGATTCGATTCTCGGCAGGATAATCGGGTGCCATTCAACCCAGATGCTTGGCAGATTAAAGTTCTCGACTCAATTGATGCCAATAACAGTCTCCTTGTCATTGCTCCAACCTCTGCGGGTAAAACATTCATCTCGTTCTACGCTATGAAGAAAGTACTCGAGGAAAGCGATGACGGGGTCTTGGTATATGTTGCTCCAACCAAAGCTCTGGTAAACCAGATCGCCGCCGAAATTGGCGCTCGCTTCACCAAAACATATAATAAGCCAGGCAAGTCTGTTTGGGCAATATACACTCGGGACTACCGAGTCCAAAGTCCAACTGGATGCCAAATACTTGTCACCGTACCCCATATGCTACAGATCCTCTTGCTTGCTCCGACAAACGCCAAAGGCCCAAATGCATGGTCACAACGCATCAAGAGGATCATATTCGACGAGGTCCATTGTATTGGCCAGGATTCAGATGGTGTGGTTTGGGAACAGCTGCTTCTATCCGCTCCTTGTCCCTTCATCGCTCTCTCAGCAACCATTGGGAACCCCGAACCTTTTCAGGAGTGGCTCTCACAAGTTCAGAAAAGTAAAGGATTGAAACTGGATACGGTAGTGCACACGGCTCGCTATTCGGATCTTCGAAAATTTATCTATATGCCTCAAGAATACGAACCGTTTCATGGGCTTCGACGCAGCAAGACACTTCCCGTTCCTGGATTAGACGAAGGTGACAATCCTAGTACTGATTTCCAATTTATCCACCCAATTGTGGCTTTAACTGATAGGTACGTATGGTACCTAATGCTATCGGTTCATAATTAACACTTTCTAGGGCTCGCACAGCGCTTGAGGATCTCTCCATGGAGGCAAGAGATTGTCTACGCCTGTGGGAAAGCATGAAGAAGATTCTCTCAGAGGAAGAGCTTGTCAAGTTTGGCGTCCCAGACCCCTCTACCATTCTCCCAGAGACAATATCAAAGTCGGATGTTCTTCGGTGGGAGGCAGAGCTCAAACAGTCCCTCAGACGCATCATAGAGAGCCAAGGCTCTACATTCCGGAAAATCAGGAAACTTTTGGAGTTACCTTCGACCCAAGAAATCCACCTCTCCGAATTCATTCCTGACTTGGAAAGTATATTTCATCTTGTCGTCGATCTACATAAGCAAGATGCCCTGCCTGCTCTAGTATTTCACTATGACACTCACGGTTGTGAGAAGATCGCGAAGCTGATATGCGCGATGCTTGTTGAGTCTGAGACAGAGTGGAAAGATAACTCAGCCGAATGGGCTCAGAAAGTGAAAGACTATGAGGCTTGGAAGAGGTCTGAGGACAACCAACAGAGTCGAAGAGTCGTTCAACGGAACAGAGGCGATGGCGGAGACGACTCCAGGATGTCAAAGCAAGAGCAGTTACGTGAAGAGGCAAATGTCGAGACAAGTCGTTGGGCGAGTTTCAACCCAAATGCTCCGCTGGACCGATTCAGTTTTGCAGATACGACGAAGATGCAGGCATTAGAGGCAAATGAAATGATTCGACCTCTACGAGGAGTGGTCGATGTTTTGTTGCTCGCAGCTCTTCAACGGGGCGTTGGAGTGCACCACTCCAGTCTGAACCGAGAATATCGTCAAGTGTGAGTAATGCTTATTGAGAGTAAATATGGTCAACATACTGACGACTCCGTAAATAGGGTTGAAGTCATGTTCCGTAAAGGGTACTTGAGGGTGGTTGTTGCCACTGGTACACTGGCCCTCGGTATCAATATGCCCTGCAAAACGGTCATTTTCCACGAAGATTCTGTGTTTCTTACTGCCCAGAACTTCAGGCAAGCTTCAGGACGTGCAGGACGACGAGGCTTTGATCTCCTCGGAAACATTGTGTTCAACCAGATTCCACGAGAACGCGTGTATGAAATCATGTCAGCGCGGCTGCCAGGCCTCAATGGACAGTTTCCGATATCCACAACCCTTGTCCTCAGGCTGTTCTCGCTACTTCATGGATCTGATAACTGTCAATTTGCAGTTACCATGGTGCAGTCGTTGCTCTCGCAAACGCGCCTCTACCTGGGTGGACCAGAATCGGAGATGTCCATTAAGCATCACGTTCGGTTTTCCATCGAATACCTCAGAAGGCAGAACTTGCTTTCTGCTACTGGTGTTCCTATTAATTTTGCTAGCATTATAGGCCACTTGTACTTTATGGAGAATGCAGTGTTTGCTTTTCACTCCCTCCTGAGAGGCGGGTACTTTCATCAGCTCTGCTCGGATATTTTTACGAATCCAGAGCGAGTATTACTAGAAATGATGCTGGTACTATCCCACTTAT
Source organism: Trichoderma semiorbis (assembly GCA_020045945.2). Taxonomy (NCBI): domain Eukaryota; kingdom Fungi; phylum Ascomycota; class Sordariomycetes; order Hypocreales; family Hypocreaceae; genus Trichoderma; species Trichoderma semiorbis. Next base: position 7,298,822 of record CM034694.1, read on the forward strand.
TTGTTCGAATACCAGTCAAGAGCAACGAGAAGATGGTTGAAATAGCCAAAACTTCGTCGTCTGTCATCTTTCTTCCGCCTCTTCCACAGGAAGCGGAACGCCTACTCATTCGACATAACAAGGAGACTCTTTCCATTTTCAAGAGATACGTCCGGTCGTATGTCAGCCATAATTTGACGAATAAGAGGGATCGGTCGTTGCCATTTACCCAAACAGTCGTTGGTCAGGAAAATCCCATCCATTGGGCCGCTACTGACTCGAGCGCTGCTGGCATGGTGCGTTCCCCTTTCGTTGCCTTGTCTGGGGAAACGGACGACTTCAAGACAATTCACGAGCTGTGCCAGACGGCACGCGGAGATGTCTTTCTGGAGGAATCGGCCATTCCAACGATACCAATCTGGCCACACGATACCAACGAGAGATTCAACGCGCATCTATACGATTATTACAAGCACGGCAGCATGCATGTACTTGCGAGAGACAACGGAATTCGACGCGGAGATGTGTGGTTCCACCTTAAAGAGTTCTCTCGGACTTTATCTACCATCATTAGCAGTCTAACTATCCTTATGGACGCCAAAGATCTGGACGCGGAAGAGGAGTTTGAAAGCTTCGAGAACGAGGCCGAAACCACAGCCAGTGGATCTGAAGATGACAGTGCTGAAGAAGCAGCTTCATCCTCAACTAGCCTAGATGGTTGGGATGATGGCGAAGATGCCCCAATTGGAGGACAAAAAAAGGGTAAAGGCTTACACCGAGTGCTTTATGCATTCATTCGGTTGAGAGAGGAGTTTGATGGCAAGTTCCATCGCGAGTGGGCGTAAGAAGGGTTATTTAGCTTGATTTGATAAGATTTGTGGCAGAATTTCTGGATGGAGATGTGGTATTGAGGGATGTGTGGGCTGTTAGGTACTGTGTTATGATCGTTGTAGTCTGTGAATCATGCTGTGAGCTGAATGAATATTAAGTCGTTGAAAACTAAAATGCGTTTGTTTTTTGTAGGCCGCCTATCAATAATCTAGCAGACACCTGTACCACGAGTTGACGACGGTCAGCGCAGGCTGCTACTATATCCTAATTCCGACGAATTCTAGGTGAGCGGAACTAATATCGCTATTATAATCATCCTGGCTAGGACTTTTTCTCCTTGAAGAAAAAAGAAACCTAGGCCTGCTTGGCATCCTCCTTCCCCGCAGTCAGGCGCCTGCGGCGCCCAGCTCAGGTAAAACAAAAACAAGCGTTCACAACAGAGCATCCAGAAGTAGGCCAGCGACATGAGTTGGCTTCCACCTTCTAGGATGGTAGGCGAGAATGTCATCGATCACCCAGAATGAAACCACTAGACACACAAGTATTAGAAGAAAAAAAAAAACAGAAATAGTGGGCATACATAGATAGACAGGTACGTTATATAGATCACGCACCATCTCTCTATCAGTCTTACACTGAAGTTTACTTTACTTTACTTTACTTTACTTAGTCAATCTAAGCTTCTTACACCCTCTTCGTGGCCTACCAACTGGTAGCAATTGGCAGACATCGATCTGTGGTCCATTGCCATTGCTTTTCTTTCACTTAATCGCCTCCTTCCAAACGATTCGTTCGTTTATTGAGTCACCATTGAGACACCTTCTTTTCTTCTTTTCCTTTATCAAGAATGTTACGCGGCGTCGACAGAGGCATGGTGTCCGATCAGCTCCCAAAATATAGCGATAGTAGTAGATAGTAGAAACATGTTCATGGGTAGCAATAGTACCAGGCATTAAGAAAAATAAGTATAGTACCTATAATATAGTAAAAGGCAGTAGAACATAAGAGTCGGATATTCATTACTTATTAGGTAAGTAAGAATATAAATAAAAGTTTGTTTTGCGTCTTGTTTTGACATTTGAACCTCACACAGTCGTTGGGGTGTTGGACGGCCAATTTGGAGTGCTGGCTAGGTAGGTCGTGTTTCTCGAATAATTCTCGAAATTTCACTAACAGTGTAAATCCGGTCGTCATCTCTCCTACATATGTCCATTCATAACGCTCTCTCCATCCATCTCTCTGCGATGGTGTGCTTCGCTGCCAAGGATGTTCGCCGGCAATTAGTCACGCCTTGAAGCCAACCAGCAGCCAAAAAAGAAGAAAACCTGGAACTTGCAGCTCACTCAATTAATTCATAGCCCATCATTTTTTAGGCTCAGGCCCAATGGCTTTTCTGCCAATGCAACCATCCATGAGCGCGATCAGCATCAACGAATGACAATCAACCTCTAGCCAGTTATGACGCAATCGACTTTGCAGGCAAGTTACCCAATCCAGCACTCACGACACCACGCAGGCATACAATGCGCTGTGCCTAGGAAAATCATTCGACAATGTTCCAAGGCCATTCATGCATTGTCTAGGCACACGTCGATTGTTTAGGCTCTATGCTACTCTACTGTAAGATAGCGTCTATGCGTACTGAAATACGAATCAATCACAACAAGCACCGATGATTCGCTTACCGGCGGCTGCCCGTGTTTGGGCAAGCGATGCCGCAGGGACAAACCACGTTTTTTGCCCGAACCGGACCTCCCAATGACGGAAGACGCAAACAAGACTTTTGGGGGATGAGCATGTCGTATGTCTTGCCGTTTCAAAGGGGTCATGTGTGCCAGGTATGACGATGAAGCCCAAAGTTGGTGTTGCAGATCAACAGTCGTGGGCAGTCGCTGCCCATTCGCGAATGAATAAATCCAGCTGCTCTGTCCCTCCAGACAGACAAAGTCGAACAGCCTCTCATCATTCATAGCTCAGATAAACTGGCATCATCATCTCGCCACCCCTTCATCACACTCGACTGCATCTATTAAAGCAGTTCGCCTGCCAACCCAAAGCATTGTATAACACATCGCCACCAGGCACGCAACGTCAAAGGAGTTACAACAATGGCGCTCGATCGCATCGTCAACATCGTCCTGCGGGCCGCAGAGCTCGTCTTCGCTACCATCGTCGCCGGTGTGACGGGCCAGCACCTTCACCAATACCGCCATGCATCGTCCTGGTCTCAGGGCCGTTTCATTTACACCGAGGTGGTGGCGGCCCTGTCCATGTTCTTTGCGCTGATATGGCTCGTCCCCTTCTCTTGGTCCTTTGTGCATTGGCCGGTGGATCTCATCCTCAGCCTTGCCTGGTGGGCAGCCTTTGGCCTCTTGGTCAACGTAAGTGACACCCATATACTATACACGCACTCTGTCTCCCTTTCGATCGTATTGATGTTGACTTTTCGTCGTTTAGATGCTGGGTAACTCTTGTGGCTACGTCTTCGACTGGAACAATGTCCACCCCATCAATGGTGACCAGTGTGGCAAGTTCAAGGCCGACATTGCCTTTACCTTCCTTTCAGCTCTTCTCTGGCTCGTTTCCGCCCTGCTCGGCATCTTCTGGGTTCGTGGCCATGAGCGCCGTGCTGCCCGAGTCGATGCTGCCCACCGCCAGCACCACCGCCGCTGGTACCGACGAAGCCGCGTCTAAGTGCTATCACGATATTAGCATCTGCGAACTGCCATAGGCGATACACGATCATTCATGATACCCCAAATACCCTTGATTTGATACCTTCCTTTGTCGTCTTTGCTTCAAATTGATCTGAAAAGGGGGCTGGGATGAAAGGAGGGTGTGAGAAAAACATCGCTTTGGAATAATGTTTTACTGTTTCTGTCCTTTCCATAATACCCGTTTCCCCTAATGACTTTATAACGACTATACCCAGCTAAGCTAGCACTTACTTAATTAATATTCTTCTGTCTTTTCTACTCAAGGCACGCATCTGCTTGTTACTATCGTGCTTATCTGGTTTACATCTCCTGAACTTGGAGAGAACTAATGGCCGACATGGCGCGCCATGTCTAACCTGATTCTTGTTCTTGTGATATGCTGAAAAGAGAGTTTCAACCAAGCATTCCCTTTGGGTAATGAAATTCCAGTTTTGTTCGTGCTACTGTATAATACAGTTTCCAGCATATGCTGGGCTTGTAAAACCTTTGGTCCACCGACGCCATAACATGGAGTTCCGGGCAGCATAAGCTTCTATCCAAAGGGACCCCCCAGTGTAGATCCTCCCGTCATCGTCACCTCCGCAAACTTGCTGTGCCACAGCCGCATTCCACCAATCCAACAGGTTTAATTCATACTTCCCAGAACCAAGTCTTGTGCTCCAGCCTCAGAGTGATCCTCACCAGCCACAGCTAAACGGATGATGCAACGATGATTGTTGCAAGCCGCCACTTCTTTGAGCTCCACCAAAGAGCTTTGCCCCACCGATGCGTCATCGATAACTCAATCCAACCTTCAGACATTCTTTGCATCACCATCACATCGTCCTACTGCAAATAAAGTCGTGAGTTAACTTGCTTTCGTGCATTACCTGAGTTACCTAAGCCTGTCAGGTTTACCTAACACGAATGATCTCCAGGGAAAAAGTGGACAAGTGGATGCGGCGCAAACACTCCGGAGGGGAGAGGTTTCTGACATCTGGGCCGCTCCAACGTCACCACACCCCAGATATGACGGGTTGGATATGGAGATGCGAACGCGTTACCTCATACCTATGCAGAAGAGGAGCGATGAGATGTGTGGCTGCTCTAGTTGTCTAGTAAGGTTACCAAGTAAGAGTATCCCGTAGACAGATCGGGAAAGCTTCAGAGTTGAGCGCCATCGGTAGAGGTTACCGTGTGAGCCACAAATGCCATCATAGCCAGCGATCAGTTGTTTGCGGGACGGTGGTTCAGATGAGAACTATATAGTTATGATGTTCCTCCGTACTTTCCGTCCTTCCATCAGATCATTCCAACATCTTACCTTAACAATTACACCACAAAACTTACATCTCTTACACTTACACTTACACTATACACATTTTTGAAATACCATCACCATGTCTTCTCTCATCAACAAGGTCAAGGACAAGCTCCACTCCGACAACAAGACAGAGCAGCCTGAAGGCACTCATGGACCTCACAGCACTCGAACCGCCAACGCTGCCGACCCTCGCGTCGACTCTGACCGCGACCACCGCGAGAACCTAGGCCGTCATGATGGCTCGTACACCTCCGGCGGAGACAACTACTCTTATGGCGGTGATACTACCACCTCCTCAGGCATGACCGGTACTGGAGGAACTTTCGACTCCAGCAAGGGCTCTACTGGCTTTGGCTCTACTGCCGCCACTGGCCCTGCCTCCAAGACTGCCGGCATGCACAGCTCCAACATTGCCAACAAGGCCGACCCCAGAGTAGACTCTGATCTCGACGCCAGCCGCAACATGGGCCTCAAATCCGGCGGCGCCACTGCTGGAACTGGCACTGGCACTGGCATTGGCACTGATACATATGGAAGCTCCAACACACAATCGGAAACCACTGGCTTTGGCACCGGCCCTGCCCCCAAGACTGCCGGAACTCACAAGTCCGACATGCTGAACAAGGCCGACCCCCGCGTGGACTCTGACCTCGACGGCAGCCGCAACATGGGCCTCAAATCCCACGGTGCTACCTACGATGCTCCCAGTGGCAACACTGGCCTGACTGGTTCTTCCGGAACCGCAATGGGCTCTGGAATGGGCAGCGGCATGGGCACTGATACCCTCACCGGTAGCGGTGCCACTGGCACCTACGGCTCGGGCACTGACACCTACGGCTCAACTGGTACTGACACCTTGGGCTCATCTGGCACCGGTGCCTACGGTTCGACTGGAACTGGAACTGACACCTTCGGCTCGACTGGCACTGATACCTACGGCTCGACTGGCACCCACGGCTCATCCGGCCTGGGCAGCACGGGACACCACACCAAGGACACCACTGGCAGTGCATTCGGTGCTGGCACAGGCAGCGTCGGTGGAAGCTTTGGAACTGCCCACACTGGCCCAGCTCCCAACACAGCAGGCCCCCATAAGTCTGATATGATGAACAAGGCCGACCCCCGCGTGGACAGCGACCTCGACAACAGCAAGACCTTTATGGGCGATAAGACCTATTCCCAGTCGTGAGTGGGGTAGAATTCCCTGCCCCGAGGAAAGCCAACCTTTCGACTTGCTAATCAAATGGCTTCCCCAGGGACAGGACGACGGCCAAGGATCCCACAGATGCTGCTCAGGTGCCGCCTTCAGTCTTGCGGAAGCACATTGGCGAGCCGACCATTGAGCATGATAATGCCAATTACGACCGCGTGCGGCGGCACAGCGTCTCTCACCAGGAACAGCATCGTGGTTTGTAATAGGCCACAGGGAACTTTCGTTTGATGGCTCATTGGATATCCAGTCTGTAACATTAAGTGTATTTTTAGCGTCAGGTCAATGAAATGAAATTGGAACCCAAGGAAAAAGCAAACATGTGAACGCGTATTCGTAGCTCTCGTCGTCTAATTCCACTGCTCCAGCCGTGCGCGTGACTTGCGGCCGCAGACTCAGTCCAAGCTGCCATGGGTACCAGGCGGGGAGTGCAATATCCCTCCCCTCTCTCAGCCCTTCGTATCTCGTCTCTTAGCTGTTCAAGACCCCCGTTGCCATTGTTGCTCCGCACGAGAATCCGATCAAAAGAGACAGGTCAGATATGCACAGACAACGCTCGGAGCATCGTCCACGCGTAATTGGGCACGTCGTACGAGGTTGCTGAGCATACAATTGGCGAGCGTCATACGCGACAAAGAGCCAATCGCGGCTGGAAAGCAATCTGGATTTGATCATCTATCAGACAGCCACGCCGGTGCGGCTGACTTGAGCGAGGTAGCATTGGAGCAAGGGATGCATCGGAAGCGGGTATATCGGCGAGGGAGCTGAAGAGCGCAGAAGCTGTCTCAGTCGGGAGATTTTTGGGGGAGATTTGGGAGGGGACGGGAACCGGGTTTCCGGGTGAAGAAGCTGGAGGGCAGCGGACGGAGTTTAGGCAGTCGTCTGGTGTGTTGAGATGGTTGGATGGTACGATGTTGAGATTGGAATTAAGATTGAGATGAAGGTTACAGTACAGTTGAAGGTTCAATATAATCCATGGACAGCTGTAGTGGAGAGAGTTAGTGGTGCTACAGTGCACTCGTACGCGTAACAGGCACCAACCTCACTGAATCGATCAGGTACAGCGTGACCTTGAGCGGCACAGCAGCGCCCAGGCAGCCCACCACAGCACAACCTCAGGTACTCCGTACATTGTAAACCCCCACTCCATCCCCAAAAACACCCCGCCAAGCTCTCAGCACTCAAGATCGGCTTCACTTCATCTCTCCTCCCCATCTTTGCCTCTTCCCCTGCTCGGGCCTGGAGATCGTTTGCAGCCTCCACCAAGCTTCATCCAGCCGCAGCCCGAGATTCTCCTTTGCCGGCATCTCCGAAATACGCAAACAAGTGACTTGGCTGTACAGTAGACAGACGACATCTCGCCGCAGTCTTCGGGAATATCTCTGCCGCAAAGCTGTTCGCAATTTCGCCATGATTCCGCCATAGCATAGCCCTCACCAAGTCTCAACTTACCATACCTGATCCAAAACATGTCCACTTCAGCCTCGTCCATACCCCAGGCGCTCTGGGCCGCTCAGGTCCCCTTGCACATCACTCACCGGTCCGCGCCCTCTACACCCTTCATCACAAGCGTCCCACGCTTCAGCTACCTGTCGCTTCTGCTGCCGCGCCTGTCGGCCTTCTTCGACGCTCCCTGCTCCAGCTTTCACTTTGAGGATGTGCAGCTAAGGAACCTGGCGGTGGGGTTGCTGGCCGACCTGTACGCGCCTAGCCTGCCGTGGCGGCTGGTGGTGGACGATGGGGTTGCATGGGATATTGGCGATACATTTCTGAATAGCGTCAAGGAGGTGAGCCCTTAACCCCATTCATTCATCCGGTCCCCTTCTTTTCGGTTCCTCCCTCTTCCTCTTGTTTGCCCTTTGCTGCAGGTACATGCTGTACTGCCCCTCCTCCCCCCATGCACACATCCACAGTCCCCCTCACACCGGCTTCTGGAGACAAGACAGGTCATGCTCATGCTGCAGTCAGGCCGACTTTGTTCGCTACGGCAACGCCAATCAGATCATGAAGATGTCCAAGGAACACACCACTCAGCTCTGGAACTCAGTCATTGACAATGACTATGTTGCGTTTTCCAAGATACACACACGCCTGCTCAATGCTCCAGCCACCCTCAAGCACGCCCCCATGCGGGTGTACATCCCCTCGACCCCCCCTGATGCAGGCGGTGATGGTTCCCCCTCTGCTCCCGCAGCCGGTGAAGCTGGATCTTTCAGGATCGTCCAATCCTTGGTCCCTGTCATGACACCAGACCGCAAGCCAAAGCTGCTGGGGCAGGCCCTCAAGGACCTGATGCCCACGCTGTTTCCCAGTAGTCGAGACCCGGTGCTGGCGAGCGTGGTGCTTCACGGCGTGTCCGCTCCCTTTGACGCCCCCTTGGGAGAAATGATGAGGGAAGCCGCATATCCTGATGGGTGGCTTTGCTTTGTGGTTGTTGTTTAATTTGTCACTAGGTAGTTGTAGTTACACAGCCTTTGGGAAAGCAATAAGTTATATGGAAGAAGTGGCGTCTGGGATAGGCTAGCGACTTGGATCTTTTTTGTTCCTGTTATAGACAGCACTGAGTTTGCTTATATACATGTTTTCATTTCTCTAGCTATGTTTGAACTTTCATATATACAAGTCGGGCAGGTCTAGGTAAACGTAATCTCCTTGCCCATGAGGCTTCTATATGCGTTTTCAATAGCCTTCCTCTTTCTTTGCTTTACTTGCTCATCCACGCCAGCCTCTTCGTCTTCGTCTGCATCTTCCGGACCGGGAAGCTGCGGCATCCATGCTCGTATCTGTCCATCCAAATGGGCACTGTAAATAGCTCCGATCGAGTTGCCACCTCCCATGGCCGGTCCAATTTGTCCATTGCCACCCCCTGTACTACGCCACGCAATGTTTGTAATGCGGTTTCGCCCCATTTCACTGCCTCGGGGACCCGTAGAGAGCGTTGAGCCGGGGCTTCGAAGACGACTGACTACAGTTCCGTCGTGGAGGTCCAGTAGGAGGATTTCTTGTTCGTTCGGCCACAACAGAAGCTGGTGACCCGTGGAGAGGCCTGACGGAGTGACCAGGAAACTTGCAGTCTTAGCGTGCTGGTTCTGCACGATAGACCCAAAGCTGGCAAGCGTGTTTGCTCCTATATCGGTATCCCAAACTCTGATGCGGCGGTCAAGCCCAGCCGACACAATGTACCTCCCATCGTCGGTCCATTGCAGCCCGTTGACAGCGTCGTCGTGGGCCTGGGCTGAGACACGAAAATGCGGCATGCTACCCCAGTCGGACCCAGACGCCGTGGCGTGCTGGAAACGATGCACAATGCCCAGAGAATCTTCCTGATCGAGCTGTGCTATAACGCCACCGGCGCGCCGAATATCCCATATGCGGGCCTTGCCGTCTGCGTGGCCACTGACGAGAATGTGTTCATGGCGAGGACTCCACGCAGTGCTGAGAACAGGACCGCCGTGAGCAACGAGGGCCTGGACAGCCGATCCCGACTTGAGGTCTACGAGCCGGACATTGGAGTGCTGGGTGGCGCACGAGATAAGCAGGTGACCTGCTATTGGGCTGGAGGCGTGGGAATATACGGTGGCGTTGAGGTCGAACTCGGCAGACAAGGCTGCTCGTGAAGTGGCCCACAGCTTGAGCGTCTTGTCGTAGGAGCTAGAGAGGAAGGCATCTGGGTCGAAGGGGTAGAAGGCCAGATGCGTGATGCCGTGGCTATGGCCTCCGCTTCTGGGACCGCCCGTAGACCGAGTGATGGATCCCACGGGTCGAAAGGTGCGAGTCTCGTATGGGCTGGGGCAGCTCTCCAGGTCCCAGAGCTTGATAGACCCGTCTGCACCACCGGACAGCAGGATGCGGCCGTCAAACTTCTCGAGGGCAAGACTGCTCACCCCTGCGCCATGAGCGCGAAGCCTGTGCGGCCGGTCCTCCAGCTCGGTCTGCTGATCATTGTTGGACAGGGTAGCCTCGCCGTTGAAGCGGTGTTGAGGTGCTGGTTCGAAGGAACGCAGAAGCTGAGATGCTACGATCTGGGTGAAGTCGCGGGAAGGCAGATCACCCACTTCGCGGGCTAGCAGACGAGACTGCATTCATCTGAGAGTCTTCGCCAACAGTCCAGATAGCGTGCTAAGATCGATGATGTCTCTTAGAATTATACAGCAGCTATGTAACTAATAGCAATACACTGTTGCATTGATCGTGAAGTCGAGATTGAGTCAAAACGCATGGAGCACATGTCACAAGTTGCGTGGGTGATGTCACCAGCTGGGCGGTCAGAGACTAACCCCACATGCCATTGGTGCTAGTACCGCTCCACGCGCAAAAATTTTCTTTCGACGATAATCTTTTAATTTTCATCTGTCAACGACGCTTCAACTGCCGCCAACAACGGGCTGCTTTTTTCTCTTCATTGACCCAGCCGGTCTATTTACAGCTGCCATGGTCTGCTCGATACGGTCTAGTTGTCTTTTTGCGCCACTTTGGAACCCGTGAGTGAAGGACGGGGGGCAAGGGATCGTCCCGACTAGGTGCACATCAAAAAGCACAGGCCAAGGGTGAGGTGAGAAAGGACGGAAAAATCCTTCCACGGAGGACAAAGAAAACCATGGACTCTACAGATGAATACATGCAGTCATCAGCTCCCAGAGCTGCCGACATCGGGGATTCGCCGCTGTTGCCGCAGCCCTCCCAGGGCAGCCGTCGCCAGGGTCAGCGCATGCTGGCTACGGTATACGACGCTGTTGCAGGTAAGCTAAAGGGATCCGAAATGAGCCTCTCCCGGCAGTTTGGAAATCACCGTCACGTGAAATTGACCGTATGCAAGGAAGGGTCACCTATGATGGAGTGTTGCGAGATGAGGGCCAGGACCAGAGGAAATTCCAGCCCGGGATCGTCGACCAACGATCGGCCCGAGACGGCTTCAAGCTCGCTCCAGATGATGTCTTGTTTCGCCGCAAGGACGCTCCGGAACGCTATGCAGAGCATGACATCTACCGCGCGCACGACTGGGAGCTGCCCAACGGCGGGCAGGGCGTCTTGCCACAGAGCGATCTTCTCAAGGCCATTCACGAATATTCATCCGAATTTTATGGAGCCTTGAACCGCAACCAACGAGTGTTCGAGAATGGACGTAATTTGGACGAGCGTAGCATGGATGAGACGGCGCTGTTGGCACTGGGTATCCTGCTGGAGGAGGCGGGGCGAGAGGTTCTAGGTCGACGAGGGCATCTTGTCTTCACTGAGGGCAGCACCCAGGATAATTATGACGACGGCAGCGGTGAGCAGGAGTGGCAAGGAGGTAATGCGGCGCAGGACTCTGGCGGCGATTCTGTGGTGGGCCATGAAGACTCCAGGCCCCGACAGCCGGGGCGGAAACGAAGAAAGCTTGCGAAAGCAGATGACGACTGATTGTAACGTTGGCTCGGTATTGCCATGATGAGATTGTCGCTCTGCAGGGACTCTACCATGGAAAAAAAAAACTTGCTTTTCAGCGCAAATAAGAGCCATCCCTTTATCCGAAGTCGGTTCTCGCTGAGGGGAAGCCAACTGTCAAAGTACCGAAACAAGTCCGTATTTTCGAAGATGCACATGGCCCGTTGCCTCATCCAGTCAGTCGAGCGATGGAAGCGATGCTACTGTTGGGTGAAGACCAACGCAGAAAATGACAAATTATGCCCAGAACACCAAAACAGCTCTCACTGCCGATGTGATGAGATTGTGTTCCTCAAAAGGACCCCAGGGTAAACTGTTGGCTCCATCGCGAGAAGAATCTAGAAAATTACTATATGATGAATCACACTCTACAGAGCACCTCAGTGGCTCGTCTAATAATATTATACACGTATTAATTATAGCTGGACGAATTCATTTGAATAGGCGTACCCAGCGCAACGGGGGCTAAATGATGATGGGACCTATTTATTTACCTTATTGAAATCTACACAATCTGTGTCACTAGGACTGACACAGACGTATTATGGCATCCCCATCCAGTGAAGCAGCATTTCGGCAAAATTGTGTCGTATTTGCAATGAGGATCTGCCGCTGGAAATGCCCATCAGGAGTGGTTGTTGGTCGTCCCAAGTGATGGAGCCTTGAATGTTACATTATATGTGGAACTAGATTGCCAGCCGAGTGCAAATACGGTGTACAGCACGGGTCAGGACCTAAAACGTACCGCTTTGCGAGTCCTCACAAAGACCTGACGAAGTAGTTTAAGGGGAAAAGATGTATATACAATAATAGAAATCACGCGGATTTCTCGTGGTCCAGGAAGTAGGTGGACAGCTCCGTAATTATCCTGGCGTCTAGCTTCAGGTTACACACTCATATCTGACATGTGCTTGTATATCCCACAGGTATCTAACAAAAGAGCACCACACGGTTCCCTTTAGTACCTATGGACATCGTTTTTCTTCGGTATTCCGAATACATCTTAGGCATCATCTACCGAGCCCCGGGACGAAGCGCAAGACCAAGTCGAAACCCCCAAAGTGGACTGACTTTAGGTTGCAACTAACACCTCATGCGAGCTGGCACGTCCCGTTCCCATCCATAGGGGTGCAGCCAGAAGAGAAAAAAGAAAGAAAAAAAAAAAGGCCCCCAAGACTCAACGGGAACCGAAAGGATCTGCTTCAAAGTGCGCATGTGGCTTGCTTTTTTTTTTTCCTTTTTCCTTTTGTCTCTCATAGTACATTAGCAGGCATGTGACGTGCCAAATAAACGAGCCGTCCCGTCTGCCGTCCTTGTCCAGTGGTTTCCCGTGAGGCTGGCTGCTTGCCGCCCCAAGTAATGCGGCCTGGGCCTCAGGAAAAAGCAAATGACGGGATAGAATGCGGCAAATGATCGACATGCGTCACGAGCTTGCGGCCCAAAGCGCTTGCCGTGATTATCTCTTTGCCCAAAAAGCAAAAAAAGAATCAAGAATGAAAGAGAAAGAGAGAAGAAAGCTATTCTACAACATGACGCAAAACGACAACCAACAGCGAGTATACTTGAGAGTCGGGGTGTAAAAGCTCCGTAAACCCCCCTGCACACCCTCGCGAAGAACTGCCCGGTTTGGGTCTGGGGATTGATAACTGTACCTATCTATCTACTACTCCGCAGACACACCCAACCCAAAAAAAAAAAAAAAAAAAAAAAAAAAAACAATGAAGCGATAATGACTGGCCCGCCTGCCTGCATGCAGACCGAATGCACGATGGCGAGGCTAATCACGCGGCCATGCTTCTTATGTGGGTAAAGCCTTGTCGTTGACCGAGTTCTGTGTGGGAGTCACTTCACCGCACTTGGATGTAACACACAGCCAGAACATCGCGCGTGTCATGGGTTATTGTAGTAGCATCCTCACACTTGTACTTGTACTTGCTCTTGTAGTTTACAGCCTCAAGGCGAATGAATCGAGATAAGAAGAGGAAAGAAGAAAAGGAAATCGGCAGCCCTAAGCAAAAGTGCTTGATAATACGGCATTCGCCAAAAGAAAGAGGCATATGCCCAAATCCAGCGTCACGCGTGCTCACAGATCTACGCTCTGAGCCAAGTATAGTAGACCGAGACCAACATCATCAAGAATAAGGCGTACGCAAAAAGAGAGAGAAGAAGAGAAGAAAATATCTCACAACGCCAAAACCAGTCATATCTCGAAAGGGAACGCTATGCCCGGCCAAGGGGACGGATCAGTAACCGTTTCCGTTTTGTTGGTCGCTCGCTGTCAAATCTCACCTCGCATTTGCCCCACGCTCTCTTTCTCTCTCTCTCACTCACCCCCAGAGCAGGCTCGTGAACTTCTCACCTCCAAATCTAGACATCATCACAGAACAGCTAGTAAAATGCAGAGGCGGGAAAAGAATAGAAAAAACATCCAATATCAATATACTGCATACGTCAAGCGAGAATTACAAGTATTCGCTGCAGCCTGATTTCGAAACTCACATCATACCACAACACCAAACTGGTGCCTCTCCGTTATTTATCGGCCAACTTTGTCAAGGTGTGGCAGCCCAAGGATACGCTCGACTAGGGTCGTAGTCCTTCTTAGTCCCAAGCCACTTAGAACCATCAAACTCAACCGTTTTGTCCGTGGATTTCCGTGGGCTTTAACGGGTCGAATACATACTACTTTCCAAAGGTACCCGAATAGCCGTTTGTGCTGTGCTCGGGACAGTAACTTTGCCAAAACACTAAACCAGCCCATCTTCTTCTCATCTCATTTTTTGTCTCGTTTTTCGGTCATCGTTTTTTTTTTTTTTTTTTTTTTTTTTGTCTTCATCCCTCCCCCTCCCTGGTCCCCTTCTATCCGCTCCACTAAGATAACTTAGGCTGTACTTGTATGCTCCGAAGGAGCGCATACAACTACGTAGGTATCGAATTGCTCCGAACCAGCATCCAGGACCTAGTCCATCCCGTACCCGGTTCTTGTTTTTTTGGTATCCCAACCTTTTCTCCACACCAAAAGGTTAAGAGTAATTTCGTCTTCTGGGTATATGACAGGGAAGCCTGAAAGAATCTTCTTTTTCGACATGGATCTTTGACTTCCATTCGCAGTAAAGTCTTCATCGACGAAAGCAGAAATTCGTCAATCTGACATTAAGCTCGCTCCAACTAGCCGTCTATTCCGTAGATTGAGCCGTAATTTAACACAAAACAAATCAGAGCCGGCAAATTTTGACCAGAGAAAAACAAGGCAAGTGAAGAAAGCCGAGAGCGGTTGGCCCCTACGTAGCTTAGAGACAAAAAAAAATGATATCGTTCACATCTGTACTCGTACAAGTGCATGTCAGCAAGAGAGCACCTTGTTTCTCCCTTGTACAGACACTGCCCTGTCACATTCGGGTGATTTTGTACTAACCCATCAACCAACAGCATATCTAGGATGTCCCTTGAAAGAAAGCTTACGACTGCGGTGGACAAAGGCAGTGAACCTGTTCGGTTTCGGGTTTGGTTTGCCGAGGGAATCACTCCATATCCTAGATGAAACAGAGAGGCGGCAGAGAGCTGCCTTCAGGTATACTCATGCACTCCGAGAGGCGTCGAGAGGCGTCGAGGAAATCTCTTTTGTACGCCGTTATGCGTATACTGCTCGGTCTTCTACTTCGTACGTACCTCGGTAGTATATCGACAGGTAGGAGGTAGATACCCTCGTCAACTAATCGACAAGCTTTCAAATTCGGGGTTCTACCTTGTTGGATGAACCCTGCCGCCATGGCCCGTTGGATGGTCCAGAATCTTGGCAGAAGATGCATCTTCCGCCCTGTCATGACCACATTCAGCCCTTGGCCGGCGACGGTCCCTTCTTTTCATCAACCTCCTTCTTCTAAGAGGTGTCTTCCGCACGGAGAGACCGGTGTACAGTTGCCGTGCTCGCATACGTAGATCGTCCACGTGCCCTACGGCAGAGATGGAGCCATGCAAAACGTGGGAAGTGCATAGTAGGATCTCAACCTGCTGGTTTCGCACGCTGGGGTCAGATTAGAGTCCTTCCTTCATGATACGTGACACTCGTTCGGTAAGCCAAAGAGGCTGGGGGCACCTAAACTTCGTACGGCAATCCAGCCTTTTAAATTAAAGGCTCCGATTTACATGCCGTGGCCGACAGAGGAACCGTACAAGTTTGGCGTAGAATGGAAGCATCTACCCCAACCTCTGTAAGCGGAACCTGTCACTCGATACGGAGTACAGATCGGCAGCAAACCATTAGCTGTTGGTTGTCACGCCCCGTGTCCATGTTGTCAAACCAAGAGCCAGAGCCCGTGCGCTACACGGCACACGAAAGACGGTCGTGTAAAGGCATGGGGGGACGTCAGTCAATCTGCTGAGACGTTTCACCCTCTCAAAGAGAACCAGCTGCAGTCGGACGCTATGCTTGTTCTCACCGACCGACAAACTTGGCAATGAGCATCCCACGTTCAAGTCACTGCGTCTCCGGGCTCCCGCGGGCTGCTCCAACTAGATAAAGTTGAGGTCTTTCACGTGCCGATGTGCGTGTCGCCGTAGCGCGTGGCTCTATTGGATGCCAAAACCAACGTCGTGTCGTCGTCGAAGAATCCATCTACGTCTGATGACGAGGTTGAAGCAGTGTGACCCCATGCCGAGTCGCCAGAAACCCACTGGACAAACTCTATAAGCGACATGGCAAGGGAGGCGGTTCGCCAGATATTGCCATACTGTCAGTACTAACCAATACCCTGGCAGTAGCCGCGAGTGCTGACGATTTCGTATCCGCGGCGCGGTCGTGGCGGCTAGGTAGTTCACAATGTAATCATAGAGATAGACAAATAGCCCAGGTAATGTCGTCTTGAGCTAAGCACCCTAATACGATGCTGGGCAAAAGAGCTAGCCCCCACTTACGCAGCGGAAACCTTGATACCAAGCCTCCAAAACGCGGAGAGGAAGAAGGAAGAAACAGAAGAGAGAAGAGAAAAGAGTAATGAGAGAGGGTCCATATGCCTTGTCCATTCTCTTCTCTTTTCTCCTTCGCTTTCGGCAGAATCCTGCTATCAGCTGTCAAATATGACATATGGCGCTTACACGGGCGAAACTGTCACTTTGTAAGGATAAGAGACGCTACCTGACAAGCATGCCGGCAGGGTCGAAGACTTCGTGATGCCGCTAGCGCACCCAGCCGTATTCTGTCGAGATGCAAATTTTAAATTTGAGTCTTTTTGCAGTTGATGGCTTCGACAACAGCTGACATGTCACATTCTCCTAACTCTGGACCCTAGCATATTTTCCGACGAGCACCAATCCAGTGTGAAGGAGGTGACATTGCGGGAAACCATGACCTCCTCGTTACGACAGAGACAAGAGAGACGACAGGATGGGCTCGGATGCGAGGTTCATCCCCCATGAAAGGATTCGGCCGACCCAAGCCCGTGTCCTTGGAGCTGCGCGATTTGACTTGGCGATGTTGCTAACGGCGCCGTCGCCATGCTACCCTGGGCTGAGCAGCCAGCCGATTCGTTTGCTTTGGCCCCCACGAGCTCTTTGGCGATCAACCCCTCGTTCAATTGCTCCTCCTGTTCTCTCGCTTGACCGTTAGGAGAAGCAAAAAGCAGAAGCTAAAAGTGAACGTATCAGCAAACACAAAGAGAGGGGGAAAAGAAAAAAAGCCTCAACTGTGGGGAACTGAGGAGGGGGTGTTGGACAACTGCGAAAACCGCCTCTTAGAAGACAGATTATTACGCTTGACAGATCGAATCTCGTACTCGATGATGGCTTTGTCTATCTCGAACAAGTTGTAATTGGGGAGGAGTGGGGGGAAGCACAGAGATTAAGTTGACAGAGTGTTATTGGTAGGACCAAATTCAAGTTACCGGCCAAGCGCGGCACAGAGCGGAAAAGTACCGACTTGTACCAGTGCTGCTGCTATTATGTAATGCCTGATGGCGAACTGCCAGTTGATGGCGTCTTACGCTTGACGTCTACTTGCAAAGACCCCATCACGGACCCTTTTGACAAGTTTTCTTTTGCTCTTTTTTTCTGGGTCTCTCATCCTCCATCGAGTGCTAAAATCTAGTCTGAGCCTTTTTCTCCCACTATCTCGTAGTCAGCAGGAACGGCACGAGCCTCGTGTTAGCGCTGGATCCAACAGCAACTTTGGTGCCTCTAATGAAGCTGCAGACGTCACAGAGACAATATGGGGATCGGGCCCGGAGCGCCTCGCTGCCGTGGCGCGTCGATTCGATGGCGCCTTATTTACGAGACAACGAAAAGAGGTCGGGTGGTTAATACTTGGCTCCAATGCTAATCTCTCGCTCATTTTAGCCGTATGCACGCCGGCAAGACAGACTCGTACTGTACAGTACAGTACGGTCCAATGCTGGGCAACTGGGCTAACTCCAAGTGTAATACGGCTCTACGGTACGGGACGATATATGCATGATTACAAACATCGAATGGGCTTGCCAGATTACACCGGCTAATGAGCAAAAAGCTGGCCAACCAGCCACAGCTGTTCAGCCCGTGGGGAAGATGGACTCAGACCGGCTGCACGTCGAGTTGCCATGCAGGAACCTGGAGAGCCAATTTTGAATGGACGGCCCTGGTGATAAGATGGCGACCAAAATGCGGTAAAGCAGAACGGACCTTGTACCTGGTACGAGCGCCGCTTCGCTTCGTACGAGTACATATTTGCATGCATCTTGTTGCCCGCCACAAAGCATTGAGTCGGTCAGCTCAGCTGCATCTCAAGGCCTCATCTCTGACCTTGCATCGCACAATCTAAACAGCAAGGGAAGGTCCTCCGTGCATACATGCTGCGTACAATACAGTACATCCTAGGACCAAAAAAACAAAAAGAGATATACCCGAAGGGATTCATTGTGGGCAACTGAATCATGCAGCAATTTTTTTTTTCCGAACCGCCCTGCTGGGTGAGACAGACGGCCCATGCCAGGCGCAGCAATGAGGAAAAAGGAGCAATAAAGAGACAACTGTAACACAAGAATCCTGCGCGCAACCGCACCGAAAAAAGCAAAAGCAAGACATTTCTTACAAGTCATCATGCATGAGACCTGTCAAATTCTTGTTGTCCTTTTCTATCTTTGCTTTTTCTGGGGAGATTTCAAAGAGGCAAGCACAGCGAGCGACAATACTACCTCTCGGCTTTCGAAGACTGCGATCAAGGCGCTCTCGGAGTTGTCTCCGAAGGGGACGTCCAGAGGTCCTGCCTCTCACATGAGCGGCCGGCTCTGCGCGAGATTGGATCGTCGATTATTTTTTATTTTTTATTTTTCTTTTCTTCCTCGGGGCCGACCAGGGGGTGGTCCAAGGGACATGGGGCCAAGTCTCGCTGGTATCCATGCCGGGAAATGATGCGGTGAGTAAAGTGAGCCGTTGGGTTGTCGGGCCATGTACTCGTACAAAGGGAAATGCGGTGCGCACAGGGTACTGAGTACATGGCACTAGCAGTTCTGCAAAAAGAAAAGAAGGTGAATTTTGGCACTAAAATCAAGGAAAGTAGAGCGAAATTGGGGCTAAGGGAGTGCAGCTCTGGATTGTGGTCTGCATGTACGGAGTACTCGTGTTGCTAGCGGTGTTCACTCACTCCTTCTGAAGGCAAAGGCCGAAAAAAAGAAAAGAAAAAAAAAAGTAACATGATATTGAAAAGACGGCAGCAAGGGGGTACAACGGCCACGCTGCGACATTCCGGGACATTTTGCGGGAGAGTAAGACCTGGAGACGGCTGGGCTGGACATCACTTGATCTGGACAGACAGAGCTCAGCCAAGTACCTGTCCCTCGTTGGCTACTCACGCAGATACTTTCATGCCAACCTCCCACCACGCAGCTTAGCCTGTAAGAAGCGAAACTCAATGATGAACCCGGCCCCTTACCTGTACCTGTACCAAGATAGGTACCTTACCAATACTCGTACTCACCTCGTGCGTCTCTGCCCGCGTGCAAAAAAGGGAGCTGGAGGCGGTCAGGTGAAATTCCATCTGCGCCCAAAACTACCTAGGCAGCATTTCGAGCTGTATGTATTACTCAAAAGTCGCGAGAGAAAAGAATGGGAATATGCTGGAGCTCCGCTGGCTGGTTGCATGTACCAGGTACAGCTGGGCACGGAGCAGCGCTTCGGACGAGGTACTTCGTAAAAAAGGCGTCCGTGCTCCTCAATAGGTATCTTGGACGAAACGGCCCCAGGCAATGATCAGCTGTGGATCTAACAGTTGGAGTAATGGCAGAAAAAAATGGAAGGGAAATGGAAAAAAAGTATTGAAAGTGAAATGGCCTGGCCCATCAAAGACCCTTGGACAGGCCCAGCTACAAGCTACAGTACGGAGCAATATTTGCCCATCCATTATTATTTCCCGCCCAGCTGAGCGGGAAATACCCGACTACGAGTATACTCGTACTTTGCAAATGGTGCTAGGCATGAAATTAAGTGAGTGCTCCGTAATGACCTAGCGGGACCCAGATGGGGGAATGAGGAGAGAGAAAAATTTTCTGCTTTTATGGAGTTTGCAACTTGATAGCCTGCGTCAAGATAGGTACTAGATAGGTAGAGATGGTCTGGCGGTCAATGCTGTGCTTCGTTAGATGTCTCATGGGGGCCCGCATGTATCTCCATGTAGTTCCTCGCACGCAGCAAGAAAGAGGCAAAACCCGCGCGGTGTTAGTAGCGTTTGCCGTCGGAAGACGATCGCCCAGCACCTCAAAGAGGCCATTTGATCAGTTACTCGATTGGTGCTCGCACGGGTTGGTTACAGGTTCTCGTAATCATGTACGTACTCGTACAGTACGTGTACTGGCGGGAGATGAAGTGCGTCCATCACGCGTGTTATGGCCACTAGCACCAAAGCATCCCGGACGACTACGACAAGGCGGCATCTGGTCTCCCGTACAGTATTGTATTGTACAGTGCACCGAGGTAGTATCTCCATGGTGAAAGGAGGGAAGGGAAAGCAAGTCGACACGCACGCAGGGTCCCCGAGTCCCCGCCACGGAAAGGAACAAGACAAGCACCAATCTGGAAACGAAATCGCCATAAGCTGCATCGGGCCCTAGAACAATGCCGACATTCTAAAGTCCACATATTCGGCGTCTGGTTGGTACGGCGAATGTGATAGGTGATACTGCATTACACCAGCTCAAGGAGCCGCCGACGGGCAGGTCTGATATGACACAAATCACTCCACAGATGAGCTCTGCCAAGGAAAGCATGGACTGTCGATAGTCAGAGGCCCGGGTGTTGGTTTGACTCGAGGCACCTTGGATAGGCCTTCGCTAGTGGCTGTTTGAATTATGGCTGCCCAAGTAAGCATGCTAGTAGCTGGCTCGTCGATGACTTGACTGGACTGATGCCTTGTCGAGCTGCTGCTTGCATG
This sequence comes from Trichoderma semiorbis, assembly GCA_020045945.2. Taxonomy (NCBI): domain Eukaryota; kingdom Fungi; phylum Ascomycota; class Sordariomycetes; order Hypocreales; family Hypocreaceae; genus Trichoderma; species Trichoderma semiorbis. Next base: position 7,319,680 of record CM034694.1, read on the forward strand.
AATGTCTTTGTAGTCTGGTCCTTGCCTCTCCTCTAAGCCAGCACCAGCGCTGTCGGCCCGGATTCACTTGATGGAGGGTACCGGCGCAATGGTACCCTTAGGAACTCGCAGGCCAGTAGATCGCCTCTGGTGACCTCATCCTGGGAAACCGCTTGATCAATAGGGGCGTCTGTTCGGGTCTGGCTGCAATGGCTTCGCCTCTGGAGGTTGCAATGGCGAAAATGGCACGGATATGCCCTGCCCAGCCCATCGTTGGGATGCGGGATGTAGCTCTATCATGGCCAGTAGTGTCATCGACGCCCCCGGAGCATTTCTCGCAAGAATGCAGGGAGCCCCGACGGACGATTTTGATGAATTTTGCCCAGCACACGACTAGCAAAAGGCCTGCTGTCACTCACGAGCCACAGCCTCATCTGCGCAGGGACATACTCGGTATAACACATGCCGCTACATCATTGTCGCGCACGATCTTTGTCGTGTGCGAGGTGGTTGCTTGTCGTTGTGGTGCCGGCATTTTATTGGAGCCAGTACACCCATTCCAGCCACCTGGTGTAGGGTCACCAAGTATGCCGATTGGTCTCTTCTTTTACTTCGTCTGCCGCGCCGACTTACCCTGGACGAATCAAAGTTGACGAGTAAGTAAGATGGAAAAAAAAGTTCATACGTTACTGTGAGAAGGAATCTTTCCCCCGCTTCTCAACTACCTACCTAGCGATAGACAGGATGGACAAGGTACATGGGATAATGAATGTTTGTCTTGAGGAATTTGGAATAATCAATAGGCTGCCTCGCGATGGTTGCGTTGCATGCTGCATGAGTGCTCGTACAGACTGCACTGCACAAGCAAGCCATGACACATGAAAGCTGATGGATGGTGGCGATGGCGGCTTTGCAGCACCAGATTCGCCAGGCCATCTCAGCTACCCAGGCCAGTCCCCAGGTAAAACCAGGTTACTGGGAACCGAGCCGCATCGGCTAGCACGGACAGCCCGGCAGACACATCCAACATGGTTTATCATAGGCGGTAAAGGCAGCTGGACAAGGGCCTGAAATCGCTCATCGTCATAATTTGTGTACAGTAGCAGCGCTGGCCGACAGTCGTGAGAGGCCAATTTGGGGCTCCAGGTTTGTTTCAGCGTGGGCTCGCCGAGTGGGAGGCGACAAAGAGGCTCAGCCATCCTTCTTACCTACGTGCCCTCTTTTCTTGTTTCTGTTTCTTTCTTGTCGTATTGCCTGGGATGTTGACTTGGCTTCATCTTGGCTCTTCTCTAATAATAGAGCTGGATGACGGGGGATTTTCCGCTCCCCTGCCTTTCATATGCTGTGCGGGCCGTTTCACGAAGCTGCATGAACATGACAGCGCGATTCCACTACGGAGTACACGACGCTGAGAAGAGAAAATAAAAGAAAAAAAGCCGCTGGCCTAGTACAAAGACGTAGACGCGGCACGGCGGTTGGCTGCGGTGGTGAAGCTAGCAACAACCGCCACGAGTGACAGAAGCTGAAGGACCTGCATTGCTTGAATCAAGCAAAGGGACTTGAAGGCGAAAAAAAAAAAAAAAAAAAAAAAAAAAAAAAAAAAAAAAATTGAACCCCTCACTGACCCCAACCCAAGCCAACTTGTGGTCCGTGTGCGACGGTTGGGTCGAACATTTCGGAGTTTCTGCCCGCCCTGCGTCAACGACTTGCGTCGTCCGCAGATCTTGTGCACACTTCTTAGACAACGGTTGAAGACGACAGAGACAAAATACAGCACCAAAGAAGGGAAATTAATGCCCAATGAACCTAAAATGCCCGGCGTATCCGTCTCACGTGGAATTCCCCTTGCCTATCTGCCGCGCTAGAGACATAGAGGCCGTTTCCCACACACTAAACCAGACTGGCGGGAGTGGCTAAAGCCAATGGGTGAAGGCCGCTGCAACGGCTGAAGCTGCAAGTGGCGGCAGTAAAAAAACAAAAACAAGAAAAGTTGAGTTCGGGAGGCTACAGTTACGAAAGCCGTAACGGACATGCGTTTGGAAGAAGCGACGGAGCGCAGCTTTGTGGGAAAAGGCTTTACGGTGTCTAAAGCCGAGCGCAGCGGCCTAGTGCGCCGAGCGTAGATTATAGTGGCTGCATGGCCGCGCAACAGGAGCATTTTTCGTTTTGGGTACTCTAGAGGAACCCGGAGTCTGGTCCCGCGCCCCGCCCAGCTGGCACACGTCGGACCGCGCGCGGAAGTACCATCCGCGTACTTGGTGCTCCCTCCTCGACACGACACGAAACCTGCAAACTCCATGTAACTAAACTACACACATACTCGTACACATACAGACCACACTGGCAGATTGGATGCTAACAAACGGCGCCGGCTGCCCCACGCCACCACCAGTTTGCTGGACTTGGACTTGTTGCGGCACGGTCCACTCGTCGGGCCCTCAGCTGGGAGAGCTGACTGGCTTTTTCTGGAGCCATCGCGAGGATGAAACCAGGCGGTGGTGACGATGGTGAGGGTTCTAAAGCAACCGTCGAGGCTTCTCCGCCCTCTCCGCCGCTCTAGGGACTGCATCCGGCGCCCGGATATTACTCGTACGTGCCTTAGGGTTGGGCTTGACGGAGTGGTGCACTCTAGAAGCTCTGGATACTAGACTAGCCGGTGCACTATTGCTTGCTTGCTTGCTTGCTTGCTGCTGCTGCTTTCCGTCGGTGTGCTACCAAGACGGTCTCCACGGTGTAAATGGAAGCACCAGAACCAAGGCATTGACACCAGGCAGACGGGATTATTTGTTCTTTACCGGACATTTCAGCATTTGGGGGTTATCGTGCTAACCTCTTTGCACTTTGGCCTCGGCTCATTTCGGTGGACATTAGTCAGATATTACCGCTGCGTACGGGGCGGCTAGCGAGATGGGCCAAGAAAGGAACGACAACGAGAGACAAAAGACAAAAAAAAAAGATGACGGGAATGATGAGCATAGCAAAGACAGGCAAGCGAGTGGCAGCCGTAAGTGGCATTTGGAGTAGTGGCTGTCTGATACGGCACAATCCAAGCCCCGGGTAGTTTTGCGTTGAAAGGACGCTCGTGGTCGGGGGAGTAGTCCGGACATGCGCAAAGCTCCGGTCCCCAATGTCCAATGTCGTTTACGCTTCTGCCAGTACAAGCAGAGTACATGCCTCTTGTACGACAGCGGGAGCCGCTGGGGGGTGGTTGACATGAGCAGGCTGCGTACATGCAAAGTATTCGTCGAATGGAGACGCCTCGCAAATACATGGTCACTAGTGCGTGCGGAGCAAATTTGGAGCTGCTGTATCACCATCTTTGTTCACTTCAGGCAGTTGGAGCTCTTTTGGAGCGACAATGTACCCAAGTACATGCCGTCATGTCCAATGGTAGGTCCACGCGACTGGCCGAGTCCACCCTCATCCTCCACCATGTGCCGCCTCTTTTTTTTTCCTTTCAATATTATTTCCTTTTTCCATCCCGTCTGTGCTGTCACTGCTTGGTGTTGTTATTTATTGCTGCTGCTGTTTGCTCCCGCCACTAATGTAGAGTGATAGTGCTGTATCAGCCTATCTTGGCATCCATCTAATACACATTGACACCTTCACCCGTGCATACGAGTACACATCCATCTGTCTGTACCTGATGTGTACCCTTTCCCTTCTGCCTTGCCCTGGCCATCTGCCCGCAGCCAGCCATCTCCAAAAAATTGACCACAGACCCTCGTCTCGCAGGTTGTTGTGATCGCTGCCACTCCCCATCCCCCAGCCCCTGGTCGCCTCCGAGTTCCTGGGCAAGTGTTCCATTGGGCGCCAACCATGAAGCCCCCCGGTAGACTGGGTTGGCTGGGTTCACTGGGCGCGCCGTATGTATTACCGCTTCCTGTCTACGGCCATGAGGAAAAAAACACCTAGACACCCACCTAGGTAAACAGACAAGACACCAGCGTCCAAGAGCCCGGCAGACAACCGCCAGGGATCCCTTGCTTGGCCTGTATCGCCGACATCATCCCACAGCCTCTGGTGTTCTCGCCGCAGTCCCAAGTTTGAACCCTGTAATGAAAGCGCAGGCAAACCCTGGCGGGCCCCACCGGTGCAGCATGTACCTAGTACGACAGCTAATTGCTAGCGTGTACCTGGCAAGCCTGGGAGCTTCTGGAGCTCTGGTGGCGTCAGCGGGCCACATGCGCGCGCGCCCCCAGAATGCCAAAAATACGGACAACGGCATGTCGAGGTACCTCGCCAGGTACCTGAACGCCAGCCGACCACCCTCGCTGATTCTGATTAGCCTGGCTGCTGAGTCGGGGTACCTGCCAGGATTGCTGTGCTGGGAGGCCATTTCTCGGGCTCTGGACTCCAGCGAGTGGTATCAGCCAGCACTTTTTCGTCTCACCTGGACCGACACTGGAGCTTTTTTTTTTTTTTTTTTTTCTTGCTTGTGCTGTCTGTCTACCTATCCATACGGCATCCTCTTTTGCTCGACGTGTTGTGTTACCACCACCCTCTCGACCCTCTCACGTCCCCTCGACCGGCTTCTGGTTTTGACACTCCCCCCCCATCCCATCCGCCCATTTGCCCGTCATCGTCGTTCGTTCGCCTAGGCTCGACCTCATCGGGCAGGATTGGCTGGGCTGCAGGGTTCTGGGTACTTGGGAACTTTGTCTTGTCGCCTTGGCCCTCTTCCTTCTCTTCCATCCCGCCCCCACAAGCTGCCGGCAACCGAAGGCATAGCTTGGTGAAGCTCTGCTCTCTGCTGTGCTCTGCTTCTCTCTCTCTCTCTTCCTTCTCTCTCCTCCTCCATTCATCCTGCTGCCCAACGAGAGGCTCGTCCTGGTAGATCGCCCCCCTTTGCCGCGTTCGCGTTACTGGGTTGGGGCTAGGCCAAGCCGTCAATAGCCCGCCTTCTCACCTCGACTATCAACCGAACGTCGTCTGGTCCTGTACCTGGATACTGTACCTACCCGTCCGTATACCTTATACCTACACCTACACCTACACCTCCAGTATACCTTCAAGTCTCTGCTCGACGGCGGCAACTCAGATGTCATCATAGTCGCCCTAATCGTGTGAGGCTCACCCACCCCATGTCCTCCCTGGTTCCCGGTCTCCCGCTGCCAAAGGTCCAATAACCAAGCACCGCTTCATCAAGCCCTCCGGGCCTCACACTTCACTCCCCCCGGTGTCTGGTGTTTCGCCCTCCAGCCCATGGCCAACACCCCTCTGTGGTCCTTGCTTTAACTCTTCGCCTCGTTCCTGATTATGTGTCCGTGTGTCCTAGCTTGTACTGTCTCTACGTCAAGCCAGCATGGATCCAGGACCCGACAGCAAACGACCGCGCCTCACGTCGTGGGCGGGTGCCGGGCCGCCGCCCACTACGTTGCCGCATCCTCATCATCATTCTCTTCCTCCGTCACCTCATCACTCTCTTCCTCATCCTTCTCACGCTCCTCATGCTGCTTCCAATCCCCAGCTACCGCCGCCGCCGCCGCCGCCTCCTCCCCCCCAAGGCCCGTCTCACCACCATCACCACTACCAGCCGTACCCGCCTCGTGCCCCCGAGCTGCCTCCTCCCGCGCCGCCAGCACCGGCGTCGGCTCATGGGCACGCTCAGCAGCATCAAGAGATTGACCGTCGACACTCCGATCAAGAGATTCTCGCTCCCATGCAGGACCCGTACCGCCAACCGCCGCCGCCGCCGCCGCCGCAGCATCACCCGGGACCTCAGCACCCGGGACCGCAACATCCAGGGCCTCAGCATCCCATGTCGCCTGCGCATACTCCCTATCACCCATATCCCAACCGAGATACCATCATAAAGCGAGAGCCCGGCGAGGATCTACGGAGGCCCAACTCGACAGGCCATGCGCCAGAGTCGCTTCCGCCGCCACCACAGATGGCACCTCCACACCCTCAGCAACAACATCCGCAGCAGCAGCATCAACCACCACCGCATCCTCAACAGCATCCTCAGCAGCCACCGCAGCAGCACCCTCCGCCGCCTCCCTTCCAAGATAACCCTCCGCCACGACACATGAATTACGAGAATGGGCCGCCATCATTGCCCCCGACTCCCTCAGCATATCGCGCTCCCAGCTTTCCTCCCCCTCCTACACCGATGGCGCATCAGTCTTCCTACGAACAGACTCCCAGCTACCAACCCGCGGAACCTTTCTACAACGTCTATTCAACCCAGAAAAAGAAGAACACCAGAGCTTCACAGGTCTGATTTGGCCCCACTCCCTGTCATGTTACTCTACGTGTGTGGTTGTGTGGGACCCGGAAACTGACATCTCCCAGGCATGCGACCAGTGTCGACAACTCAAGGCCAAGTGCGATGAGACGAAACCGTGTAAAACGTGCAGAGACAAAGGCACGGAGTGCAGATATCGCGACCCCGTGCCAAAAGCGTAAGCAGCACCGGGATTTTTACCATCTTCATTTTACCCGCTAGTCTTAGCCTTTGAAAGTGAAATGTGATCGATGGCTGACATAACTTTACCGTATAGAACCGATAAAGCGCAGGCCGATATTCTGGATGGTATCTCGAGCATGCAGTCTACGCTTGCCACGCTTGCAGAGCGTTTCGGGCACATGGATGATAGGTTGACCAAGATGGAAGCAGTCTTCTCAAAAACGCCAAACTTTCTTCAGCTTAAACGAGATCCCAGTCATGATCCAGAGCTCAAGCCCATGTCAATGCCCGCTCCGGGCTCACCACGTCCGCCGGACGAGTACATGGTGGACCGATCTCCCGTGGATGAAATTTCTCGAGACCACCCGGTACTGTCTACTGAATCGGTGCCCGCAGAATCAGTGCCCACCGAGCCTGCGGCCACTACATTCATGGCCGAAGACGAGATAGAGGCGGAGCCTGGCCCTCCCGTTCCCCCAGGAGAACCTGCAATCCCCATCAACCATACTACTTTGGCCGGCCTTCTTCTAGACTGGGACCCGATCAGAGAGCTAACGCGGAAGCACCTGGAGCGCGAAGGCATCAAGTTTGTCAGCGAATATCCTATTAGCCAAGAGCAGAATCGCGGTATCTTAAAGGTGTATGGGCGAGGTGAAGACGCGCATTTCCGCGTTTCTAGAGAGGCAACGGCTGATCACGGCAACGTCGATATGGGCGATGACAACATGTCGGACATCGTCTCCTCTTCTCCCGCTGCGGATTGGGGCCAGCTAGGCGGTCTAAGTCCCGGTGATCAGATTGAGTATCGAGGCGGCGTTCTTGGCTCCGATGGAAACCCGGATTTCAGCGAGCACAAGATTGCGCAGTATGTGGAGAGCTTCAAACACAACATCTTGAACATGCACCCAATCATTCAGCCGAAAGTCCTGGATGAGTGGGTCCACCAGTTCTTGAACGATCTACCCACAGTCAATCCGAAGCCGAAGCCACAGCCGTTGAAGTCGGCTTTTGCCGTCTCTCAGCCACTGGAGGTCACAGGCTCCAAGAGAAAGCGAACTCCCGAGGCGGATGGGCCTTCAACGCCAGGGCCTGTTCGTGTTGGCAAGCCGAGCCGTTCGATCCACAGCGCGCTGGTTCTCATCATCATTGCTCTCGGCAAGGTCTGCTTGCATCAGGAAGATGTGCCCGACGTGATATTCCCGGTCGACCCGATCCCCCATGGGAGCCCAGTTAGCCGCAACGGCGTACCCCCATCGCCAACACAGGGATCACCTCCAGGATTCTCATCACACTCACAATCCTCTGGCTTCCCCTCTCCCCGAGACCAGGAACGCGGCTACCAGAGCAGGAGATCATCTATCCACGGCACCAGTGGGACTGTTCGCTCAGGGTACAGCCTGAAAAAGAACTATGAGGTGATTCCCGGCCTCGAGTACTTTGCGCTGGCAACAGACATTCTGGGAAACCACACGGGCGCCTACCATAATATGAAGAATGTCTACGCAAACATTTTTGCTGGATTGTATCACGGCCAGCTTGCGCGTCCGCTGGAGAGCTTCGCTTTTATCCACAAAGCGAGCCACAAGTTGCAAGTCATTATGAGACCGTAAGTTTTCACCTTTGCTGAAATCACAGGACCTAGATTATTTATTATCGGTTGCTAACATTTTTCTTTAGGAGCTTGGACAAGCTACGGAGGATAAAGACCAAGATGGAATTCATCCAGGAGACAAAGTACAACCAGCTTGCACTCGCCTTTTGGACATGCCTGCAGCTAGAAAGGTAAGAAAAGGAGACGCATTGTGCAGCTGTTTCGATACTAATCCGTCACAGTGACTTGATTGCCGAGCTTCCACTGCCGCCTTCTGGCCTTTTGCAGTACGAGAATGACATGCCTCAGCCTAACATGAGTCTTTTGCAAGGGTTCGACCAAAGAGTTGTAGACAGCTACCCAGCGCAGCTCTATCTCCGGACGCACTTGAACAGCATCCACCGCATGTTCTACTCCCCGGATGATTCTAGCAAACCCGAGGGGCTCAAGAACGTGGATCTGGTGGCAGGTGGTGTCTCCGGCATGCGATGGGTCCCGGCCAGCTTCCGCTTCAACGAGACTGACCCCCCTGCGAATGACATTCTGTCGGCGCGTCTGAGAGGCAAGTATTGGGGAGCGCAGATGATTACGTACCGGCCATTCGTTCGGCAAATCCTCCAGTGGTCCTTTGAGGTGAAACGTCACCCCTCGAGTCCCCACATCCCCATCATGTCAGAATACCGCGATGGTATCATTGCGCCGTATATCCGCCCGGACACTAAGACACCGGGTCAACTGGATCCCTCCATCATCGAGCTGGCCCGAAAGGGTATTGTGGCTTTGATCGAAAGTACCAGGGCGTTTCAAGGGCTCGGGGATAAGCGACCTATCATCACTAACGTGTTTGGCACGGCACATGCGTAAGTTTACACCCATTTGTGACAGAAGTGAAGTTGAGTCAAACTGTTTACTAACATGAATGGCATAGTCAATGGGGCAATCTTCTCGTTCTTTCAGCGGCTTTCAAAGACCCCGTCTTGCACAAGTTTGTAGACGAAGGGCTTTTACGCCACTTATTTACCAAGACGATTGCGTTTCTCCGACAGTCAGCAACACATACGAGCTCTCTGAGGATTGACATGCACATCTTGGAGGGACTTCAGCGAGACCTATTTCCAATGGACGGGAGAACAGACGGAAGGACGGCCTCGAGTTTCTCCTCCAGTAATCCAAGCCATCATACTCCCAAGATTCCGGTTGCAGCACCGCCCTATGCCAACAGCGATCCTAACATTGCACCACCACCGATGGTGTCACAACCACCGCCGCATATCGGAACGCCTTCGGGGCAGTAAGAGACATGATCGGCTTTCTCTTATTCTCCATTTTTATATGGGCTGACGGAGTCCCTTTTATTATATTATTTCCTTGCTTATTCTTTTGCAAAGTTCGGAGGCTTAGCTATGTTGCTTTTGTAACTGCGCTTCTTTGACCAATGGCGAAATCTGGGATTGTCTTATTTTGTCTCTTTTTACAACTATTTACATGAACTTGAACGGGGAAGCATTTGGTGGACAATACAAAGACGTTTGAATGGGCGGTTAGCTCAGCGATACGCCGATATTTACGGTTGACGGCGCAGCGCAGAGCGCAACGATTGCATCATACTTGCGATATTTTTGACTCGTATTTCTCATTTTGGATATCATTTACACACGCAAGGCATAGACCTCATTGGTGGTCTTCGGACCATCTCTCTCTTCGTCTCTTCGTTTATCTTTTTTACTAAACCAAAAAAAAGTCTGAAACAATCTAGAAGCTATCACTTCAAAATGTATCGCTGCTACTACTTCATACAATGTATCGAATATTGTGTTCCAGGACTGGCGCTGTCGGAAAGCTAATGCTCATTTTTTACCGTTTTCACGCTTTTTTTGTTTCATTTCTCTTCCTCTTTTTGACGCAACTTATTACAAGCCCGGGATGGATTTGGAGGAGATACCACTACGTATGCAGGCTACCATGCGCATCCATGACTGTTAAGGAATGGCCGATGGTGACAAGGGGAAAGGGGGGAGAAGGGGAGGGGGGAGGGGGGAAAGCAGGTGAATGGACAAGGGGACGAAGCGATCATTTGCATGCGCGTAACATTGGATACTTGTTTTGGGAAACTAGGGATAAAGGAAATCATGGATTTTTACTCTTGTTTTTTTTGTTTTTGCTCTCTTGTCGAGAGGGAAAAAAGTGAAGGTGGCATCAAAGGGGGGGACCATGTGGAAGGATTTCGTTCATGGTTTGGCTGCTGCACCTTTGTATCAAAGGGACACTGTTGTTACGCATACGATGATACGCTATTTACACCCAAACATATATAGAGTATATACATAATATCACTTCCCATAGCAGGATTTAAGCTTCTTGCACAAGTATATCGTTGCTGTGTGAATTGCCGTTGTAGTAAGCCGTCTTTTCTTTTTTTGCTTACAGATAGGATCAGTATTATGTATTAGTCAATATCAGGACCTTGAGCTTCGGCACGAAGGATCCGAGGCTTTCCAGGGCGAATGGTAATAATAACTGATATTCCTCGTCTGGGGACGGGGTAACCGTGGAGGCGGGTCTGCCGGGGTGCAAACGATCAGCCTTCCCAGGTCTGCTCACCTCTTCTGGGCTGTATCCTATCTTTTGTCTTATACATACATACATGTACACATGCACACATCTGGTTCACCCCTTTGTTTATTACTTTTCACATCTTTTTATACATTATTTGGTTTTCTATTCGGGCCATCTGCCTAGAAGCAGGTACTGGCATTGACCGTTAGATGCATCGCAAGCTGGCAGTAAGCAGACATATTGGTTCCGCAATACAGCGGGTATTGCGGTGGGAGTAGCAACGGCCAGGGGGTCTTTGGCCGCCTACGAGTACAACAAACAAGTTACGGAGAGTAAACTTTTGGTTAGCATGTAGGGAAAGATTCTCATGGCCCGTGTCTCGAGACGACAAAGGTCTGGCAGGGGAAGGGGGGCGTTTGCGTCGCTTGGCAGCGGCTTGATTATCCTGATAAGAGGCAAAAAAAAGCCTCGTTTTTTGCGTATATGCGTGTGGTGTACGGAGTATGCGTGTTAGTGTGTTTGCTGAGCCGAGAGCATGTGACTGAGGGATTGACATTGATGATAAGAATATTGAGGCCGCATTGCAAGTTAGTGGATCAGAGAGGGACGACGGAGCTTAGAGCTGACCCGACCGACTGGACATGGGCAGGGGGGGCTTGGGGTAGAACAATTTGGAGGAGAGCAAGGGGGGGAGGCAAAGTGAGGAGAGGGTTTGAGTCAAGGTTTTGGCCGCCATTTTGGAGGATGGATGGACGCGTAGAGTTACATGGATGTGGGATATCCCGCTGTTATTGCCTTTTCTTTCTATTCCCGCGGTGCTTGGCAGGATCTGGGTGCCAACAGTATGTAAGCAAGGGGGCAAGAGATGAAAAAGGATGAAAGGATGAAAGGGTGAATGGCATTGTAACCCATGTGCCGAGTACGAGCCCCATGTGCCGAACGGGAATCGCAAGCAAGGTAACATTGGGAATTGATGGCTAAGACCACAAGTATGCAGTATGGGCGTGTGTGTAGGAATGTCATTGGCCTGGCTCTTGAAGGTACAGTAACGAGCAGATGCGTGCCTTGTTGATTCGCGGGCAGGACAACGAAAACATCAAAAGTTGGGTTGCATGTGTTCGTGGAGAAGGAAGGGATTCCTGGTCTAGTCTTGACGTGCGTGGCTTGGGGCCGGGAAGAATATCACAGCCTGCATCATCTGCGATTATCTATCTCCCCGTCTACGTTGTGATTCTTTGCCTCATTTTTAAGGGCCTAGGCCTTTGATGATTGTTGGGGCTTGAGTTTCAGCCACCGTCTTGTGTGGTGGGTTGCAGAATATGTGTTCATGTGAGGACTGCAGGCTGCATGTACGTTGCACCCGCGAAAGGCAAGGTAACCCTGGAAACAGGGAAAGGCTATGAAGAGAAGGGGGGCCAGCGCAGAAAACAGTTTTTTATTTGTCTTGTCGTTGCATTACAAAGATGTTTAAGGAACTATCTTGATTGGGGAGGGGGCAGGCTGAAAGGATGACGGGAGCCGAAGACAGGTTTTGGTGTTTTGGGGCTTGCCGCTTTGACAGATAGGACGGAGATTACTACCCAAGGATACAGGATTCCTGGGATTGAAATCTGCACTAATGTAAAGACGGGCTTCTAGGGCTGGATTTGGAAATCTTCAGGTGCTCGGATACGTGATTGTATTTAGGGGGCTTGATGGAAAGGGGAGGGCGTGCGCGTGTAAGTGAAGCGAGTCCTGGGCATTGTAACGCTTCATTCTTCGTTCAATTTATTGGTCTTTGTTGAAGGCCTTGTGCCGTTTCTGACCGGGATTTGCTTTGTACACTCTACAAACTAGGAACTGTATGCTTGTTTCCGTTACTCTCGTCGTTGCTTGTGAGTTGGCCTTGCAGCCGGTCCCATGGATTAGGTAGCTCGCCACGGGAAAATCGGCTCGCTAAAGGAAACAAGATGAAGAACGAGCTCGGGATTGACTAAAGAGTCAAGGCTACGATGGGCTTCGCTACAACTTTACTAGTACTGATATTTCCCTTGAGTGTCATTCAGCTCGGCTATAGGGCAGCGAGAGCTGTACAAACCCGACTAATGCCGCTCAACAGGGCCATCGAAAACCACAAGGTTGTGTGTGTCCGTTAGCGCACCCGGGGTCTGCTTTATCTGATGCTGCCTTCGCTAATGCCGAACGAGATAAAGACAGCAAGAAGAGAAATGTGACAGCGAGTTCCGTGGAGGCGAGTTCCTGATCAACGGCGTACCTATTCAAGGAGGTATCACTGGGAAAAGAAAGGGCTCTTTTGCCGCGCATCTTTTACTCGTAACGGTAGACATCACGAGGCCTACTAAGGGATTTTAGTACACTGACGGAATACGCTTTTGTCGTCATTTCAAGGATCAACTGAGTTATTTCTCTCAGTGTTCCGTTCTCTGGGATTCCGTCTGTCTCTTTTCTTACACGTAACAAACCCCAACCACGAATAGAGTTAGACGAGATGGGAAAATCGCAGTTTAGCGCAGCTATGGATACAATGATTCATCAGGGAGCCCTCCAAAGTCGTACGAGTATGACAGACGAGATTTGACTAGGCAAGGAACCGCCGTTCAGCTATGCGGTAGTGTAGACGACAGCCGCAAGCGCGTTTCGCGGTTGAGCTCAGACCTCTGCTATGCCGGTCTGGCACCAATGGGATGGCGGCTCTGCCGTGTAGCTGAGGCTGTGGTTTATGTCTCGTCGGCGTTAAGACCAGTTTCCATGTCTTTTGGTTGTCTTGCCAGCTTACATACACGCGGCACGTACGCGGTAAGGGGGAGTTTCTGGTTAGTCTAAGCGGGTTTGACGAGGCGATAAATTAAACCCCGCAAAGTCCTTCTTTGTCTTCGTAACCCTTGTATTAATTTACTGCGGAGTTTACTACTAGTAGTAAGTGGCACATGCATGCCTTTGGCATCTTCTTTCTCTCCTCGCTTCCTAGCTTGAGACGATCCCTCCAGAAACAAAAACGGCCCGTCTGTGGGCGAACGTTACCAGTGACATGGTCATCGGCGTTAAGTACGAGTAGGGGGAAGAGAGTTTTTATGCCTCAAGACGTCAGCAAGGGATTGCCTTGCGTTTATTTCAGCCCTTGGCCAGTCCCGTGTGGCGTGTGTCTCGATGAGGCCTAATGTACGATAATCCAAGACAAGAGGGCTGGACAATCCCTCCCCGGAGATGCGAGGCAGCCGGGCAAGGGATGCGAGGATCAGGTTCATTGGGGCTTAGTTTACGGGCATTTGGATTCATGGATATTTCCCAGGTCCTGAGATGGCCTGTGCCGGCTATGTACTCTTGCTCTGCCGTGGACCGGGATGGCTGGTCTCGAACGGCTCTTTGATGCCATCGCCACTGGCGATTACTGGTTGGTGAACAGTATGAGCACTAGGAATCATGCATCACGGCCGCATTGCATAGGGCAATGCTACGTAAAACTAGGCATCTATATTTACATTTCCTTGTTTTCATTCATGTTGGTCGGTTAGGAGTACGCGTACCCGGGGACTCACGCTCGTTGCCAAAGAGAGACGAAGCAAGCTGTAACTTTGCCCACGGACAACCCACCGGCCGCCCACCAGCGGCTGTGTTGTTCTATATAACATCATATGTAATCAGATGCAGTGACAAGTCATCTCTTGAAGCCGAGAGAGAATTCATGTGACAGATACTTCGTGCGTACAAGCCGTAGCTTCTGAGAGGTGTTGTTGAAAAAATGGAGATTTTCTCGGGGCTTGTGGATATCGGACGGGACGGGCCTTGTGGGGTAGGTGGAGAGAGCAATTTACCTGTATTTTGGACATTGGACGTTGGATGTCGCGGAGTCGAGGAGCCGAATTGCGATTAAGTAATCGCCTTTTTACTTAGACAATTAACTCCCCGGAGGATGTGATTGGGCATTTGAAGCCATCGTGGGATATCGAGTCCGCGCTTGTGCAGACTACGGAGTATATGGACCGACTCGGTTTCACTTTGCCGTCCGGTCTTCCAAATGCCGTGTCTAGCTAGGCCGTCCGTATGCAAGGGGATCCTAAGTCATTACTGGCAGCAGGGATTTATTATCCGTACTTTTGCGAGGAGAACTGAAAAATACGTCGAAAAATGGATGTGATGCCGTTGCGGTGTTCTGAATGCTGACTCTCAGTGACATGCCAGGAGGCGTCAATGATACATATCGCGAAGCATACCTCGGCCGTACCGAGTTACATCTGTCTATTATTATCCCAAGTACATGTAAAAGAATCGACAGATTTAGCCGCGCGTCTCCCGCTCTCGCTCCCTCAACCCGGATAAAGTCCCTGGCACGCATGGATACATTAGCCTAAGCCGGCGCTCATACAAGCAGATGCACAAGTAAGGGATACAAAACCCCCTGTGATATATCGTGATAAGCGTTGCTGGTTTCAGACGGGAATCTGCTTGTGTGACATGCATGTGTTGGCGGCGTAGATTACTTGTATAGGGCGAAGGAGCCGTTGTGGCTGGCTGACTTGGTTAGTTTAAGGAGATGACTCGGAGGTGACTCGGAGATGATTACTTCGATTCGGTCATTGTTCCTTTTCAGTTGTCTAGGAGATGCAGTGGCTACTCCGGGAACCTCTCCTAGTTAGTATATTCGACGCCGAGAGTCTGCATCGAGAGTCTGCATCATGTGAAGCTGACTTGATACTGGGCCATGTTTCTCACGCGAGTCATGCTATTCATCAACTTTAAATATATTGAATTGCTAATTTTGGATTACTGCAACCGGTTGATCTCGTTTCTATATATAGAATACAACTACACATCACCACTGGAACAAGATATTGCTATTCAATGTTAGTATCTTAAGATTTGGAGGACACATGTGTAGTGGATGTACATATCCAAGCAAGCGGAGGTCAGAAAAGCGAGACTACATTCAGCAATATGAGCACTTAATCATCTCATCAACTGGTACTTTTGTAGGGGGACTTCAGCCAGCACCAGAATTTCACTATGTAGCATCCCGTGTCGTACTACCTAGCCGGGCGTGTAAATATACGCCAGATCAGCGAATTGGTATCAGTAGCATTGTCGTCTGCCATACCAATAGGTTAAAACTTGGTAGATATTCACAAGTGGGTTCACAAGACATACCTGGTCCAGCATAGAATGCCTACTCAATCTCAAATCTGCGGGCAATGATCTCAATTGCTTCTTCTTCAGCATCAGAAAATCACATCGATAAAAATGTGGTATGCGCTGGAAGAAAATCTCAGCCTTAATCTAGCACCAGTTCCAGTTACCCATTGGGTAGTCCTCTAGTTGAGTTTGGAGTTAGTATAAATATGCAATTGGTAGAACTGTGTAAGCTGTAATAATACTGACCCTCTTCCGTTTATATACTCAGACCTGTAATAATATTCCCGGCGTGAATCTTCACGTAATGATTCGTCTTCTGCCTGAGCTCTCAAAGCCTTAAGAAACTCATTCAACGGATCATCACCAGGTAGATAAGTATAATGATAGAAGTAAATATTAAAAGCATATGGAGCTTATATTGATTATCAAGAGGGTCAGTAAAGCTGCAATAGCTAGGTCAGGGGAAGGTTATGCCCCAGCTTTTGACTATTAAAACTATATAACTATAGTAGCATTTATTAAGCAAATGTAGATATAGTAGTAAATATTAGAGAAAATACAGCTATAGTAGCAGATACTTAACGAACTAGGTATTTATTACTGCTCCTCTTTCACGCAGCATCTGAATAACTCCTGTATGGTTATTTTTCGATGCTGCTTGAAGCGCCGTACCCCAGAACCCTCCGCGCGCGTTAACATCAGCACCATAATTCAGAAGGATTTGGACAATCTCTTCGTGGCCACAATTTGCCGCTGCTTGAAGTGCTGTGCCGCCAAACAACCACTCTCCCTGCATGTCAACATCCGCGCCGTTGTCCAGCAGTATCTGGACAATCTCTCTATGGCCGTTTTCTGATGCCACTCGAAGCGGCGTGCCACCAACTTTTCCTCGCATATTAACATCAGCACCGCTGTCCAGCAGCATCTTGACAATCTCTCCATGTCCTTGACCTGATGCCCCGCAAAGCGCTGTGTTGGTCCTACTTGCGTGCAAACTCATACTGGCGCCATTGCCCAGCAGTATCTGGACAATCTCTCCATGTCCACGATAAGCTGCTATTTGAAGCGGCGTGCCAAATGATCCTCCTTGTGTATCAACATCAGCGCCAGCATCCAGCATCATCTGAACAATCTCTTTATACCCATTCGCTGATGCATGGTAAAGCGGCGCGCTGAGGCTCTTGGCTGAATATGTATGTCTAAGCAGGAGCTCTTGGACTACTTGGTCGAGACCAAATTTGCTAGCAAGATCAAGACTCGTCCAGGTTTTCCATTCATCAGTCCGCGCAGACAGATAAATGATTGATATCCACACGTTGGCTGCGCAACAGAGCGCCAGCGCATCCTTACGGGATGAGCTGGCTTCGACAGCTCTCTGTGAGCGATAGTGCAATGGCCAAGATTTGGCGGCGTATGAAAGCAAAGGATGACGCCGCATACGAGCTCCCATGCCAGAAACTCTTGTAAGATCTGGCAAGAGCAAATATCGAATGCATACTGAAGACATTATGCTGTGCGACTTCGACATGTCGTGAAAGCGTCCCTGCCATTCCCCCTGCCTTTGTGGATGAATAAGAAACTCTCTAGCTGTCTGGTGAATAAAATCTAACTTTCCATCATCAATCGTAATAAAGAGTCCACATAAGCTTTTAAAGTCATCCTTCATATTATCTAAGGACCAGAGTTCATCTTGTAAGGCGGCGTGGGATTCAAACCGGTGTTCCGGTGCTGCTGTAGCCAGCGTCAAGGCGAAGTTGGCCTCGGCTAAAGTCAGAGGGCGCGTTGCTGCTAAGAGTATATGTAGAAGAGCCTCGGTATAATCATGTCTTTTACTTCTGGCTAAGATATTTTCGTAGGCTTCGGATAACGAGGAGGGTAGGCTAGAGAGAACAGCGTCGACATCAATGCCCTTGCCATATTGGCTCGTAATTCTCTTGATAATGTCAAGTGTGAGGTATAACCAGAGATATGTGCGATGCTCAATGCTTTCGAGTCGATCAGCAATTAGGCGGCGGTCATTTTCTGTAAAATTCTGCGCAATTTCGTTCACTCTAAAATTGATGATCGAATCGACATTGTGACTGATCTCTGCAGACTTGTCGTCACCATCCAATCGTAGATACGAAGTAGTGCCAGATAACTTTTCAAAATGTATGTCAATGGCTCCTAATGGACGGCTGGTTATAAGAAATTTTAGCTTCGAGGACGACGCCGGGGGATGCCGATAAAACTCCTTGAGCTCTTCGATAAATGTCCATCTGCTGTCCACATGGCATTCATCGAGGCCATCGAGAACACAGATGATTTCTCCGGAATATGAACTGGCGCATCTCAATAGAATCTTCCAAAGCTCAGAAAACTTGTGAGTCAATGCTTCGCCAAAATTCTTATACCTGGAGAGTGCTTGTGCAATCAAGCTACCAATAGGGTCATGAGTGAAGAGCTGGTGAAGTATTGCACAAAGCGCATTGTGAGGGTACATTCGGCTATCGTCACCATCTTTGAAAAAGAAATAACAGACGATTGATGTTGTGGCGTTGGTTGACAACCGTCGCTCATCGATCAGCGATCGCGACAAGACAGATTTCCCACATCCTGGATCGGCAGAGACGAAGAGAAGACTAGAGACGTTGCTATTTCGCCAATTGTGAAATCTCTCATCAGCGAAGAACCAATCAAAAGTTCCTTCCACCTTCCGCGGGATGGAGTCTTTGTGGCCTTCATAATCGGACGCGAGAGCTTGGAGAAGAGCCCTCACTTTCTGATCTTTGTAGTTCTTCTGGACTTCAGCTCCGCTTTCCAGGAGAGTATTGTGAGTTTTATCCAGGAAACCCCGCGACTCTTGCATCTCAATTAACTGTTCTCTCCAATCTCTCTCAATTTGATCTGCGTTGACCACATGGAGGGTATTGCGGCATTCTTCATCTAGTTGCTGAATTTCTTGTATCTTCTTGTCCCATTCGTCAGGGCTAATGATATCGTTCCATTCTCGAGAGAGCTGACGCCTGGAGAGATGGCATAAAATTAGAGCCTGGTATTCAATCATGACGGAATACAACTTGACCAAGTGCTGTTCGTAGGACGATTTGTTTAGGGATAGGAGGCATGTCTCTTCCCAGATTCGCCAGTACATTTGTATATCGCCAATCAAATTAAAGCCCTTTAACATTGCCACTTTTTGCTTCATGTTGCGTGTGATGAGCTGCTATGGTAAGCAAGAGCATTGGAGATGGGAATCCAATGAACATACTGGAAGAAGCAATGAGACGCCCGACCATGCTAACGCTGCGTATGGCTGGTTGCTCATAGCAACCTTGACGATTGACTCGGACCAGAGGAGAAATTTTGTCAGCCTCTCAACTTGTATTCTGACCTCAAAATCTGCGCCAAAGAGCGAGACGCGCCAACTCTTCTTTTCTTCATCATCTATCGTCCCTTTTACAATTGATTGGATGATTTCGGAGATCGACATCTCTCCGCTGGCTGCGTTATCACCTTGCAGAGATAATAGATACTCCTCATAGGCAAGCATTAAGTTGCTATCCCTCTCCTGAGCCAGTTTGAACGCAAGAGCCCATGTGTCATCGTCGGTGCGTACTGCAGAAGCGGCCATCTCGGGTATAAACTGTGGTTCAGTAGACTGCGACGCAGAGATATGTGGCGTGGAGAAGAGACCATGTATATCTATGAGGGTAGAAGACGAAGTCATGTCTTGTATGCTAGAAATAAGTCTCGACAACGAAGCGACGAAGGATATGCTACGCTGATGATCCAGCTTTCATGCACGTGCATACATGTGCGTAGGCAGCAGTTAATGCCCAACCGCCGACCAACGGGCGCCTATGTTATGAGGCAAAGCCTACTTCACATTCATGCCTGCATGGCTGGACTGACTATAGCCGACGGGTTTTCCCCTGTCACTTTCCTTGGTTCGTGAACGATTTCTTGCATTCAAAGAGTAAGTCATAGCAGAAGCGAACTAACACGCTTCAGTTAGTTCTACGAGAGTCAATACAGCCCCTCATATATAACAGACTTCGCAGCTATAAAAGTAATAGCTGTGAAGGCCCTATATTACAGCAAGGGTCACTGTCTCGTAAGCTATGACCAAGGAAGTGACAAATTAAACGGGGAAGCCCGTTTGCAAATAGTAATCGCTCAGACGCGTGTGTTTGTATAGTAATCAGACTTTCGGAGAGTGAATCGCATACTGTGGGGATACAATGCTTACTCCGGTATTTATTTATTTTCAATTCATCTAGTATCATGCTGCGTGTTGTGTGACGTTGTGAGAGGGCCGATATTTATCACCACGCCGGCCACATGCATGTCATTGCAACATAACAACCACATTCACTTGAGTGCAAATGCAAACCTGAAACCTGTCTGAACGTTGAACAACAGAATATCTGACCTAGAATGGATATTGTTTTAGTTATGAGACGATAAGGCTGTTCTTGGAATACGAAACATAGGTCGGCGATTTACAAAGGAAATAAAAGAAAGACCAGCTGGCAATATGGACACATACAATGAAATCCATCAGTAAAGATGCATTCAATCCTTTATAAATAAAAGAAACTGGTTACAGAAGCCAAGTAACTTTGAACAGAACCACAAAGGAACAGTCTTCAAAAAGTTCAAGTTATTCCATTGGCTTTCATGACGGCTCTTTGTGTCATTGTCTGTGCTGCGGTCGCCTTTGTGCCTCAATATGTTCACCATCCTGGTAGTGCAAAGAATCTCTGGGCTTTAGAGCATTCAATTAGATTAGAAAGAACCCTTTAACATACAACAGAATAGTATGGACATAATTAATTGTTGTCGAACAATGTAGTTTCAACCCGCATTGAACAACGGCTAGCGATTCGCTACAAGATGAAGAATCCGATATAACATAACAGAAACATGTGAATCTGCTCAACATCCAGTATATAATTTTTTTCTATGCCCGACCGCTCTGTATAATTCATCGTAGTACATCCCACCATAGTCACTCTCCAATAGCTTCAAATATTACATACATAAAAGGCGGACGCCCATAGGTGGCTATTCTTAATTACAAGATTCTATCCAAAGCTAAGCATGCCACCAAAACAAAGGCAGCGAAACACAGACATATCGAACTTCCCAGATGAGCCGCAGGTTCTGTTAAGGCGCTCCCGAAGAATAAACCAGAACGCCGCCACGCCAATGGAAAGTGAAGGTCAGGACGGACCAGAGAGGTTCGCGCCTTGGTATCCTCTTTATCAGCAAATCAGGAGAGATAATCGGAATCAGCAGCCCAATGACACGATCCTCGTCCCAGTAGCAAACGACCACCTACAACAGGCAGAAAACGACATTCTGAAAGATATAAACCGCTCCATGAGTGCTGCTCCCAAGATCTTCGATAACCATCTCGTCCCCTCAAGCGATTATCCGGCTGTACAGCTGCGCAACGGCGTTCTCACACTGGGTTTGTCCAGGCCACCGAAGAACTTGGGATGGCTACGAATGAAGCTCAGGTCTGCACGCCATGTGCCTGACTGGCCTACCCACAAGTGGCAGTCTTACACGATGCATTCTTACAGATGCACAACAAAACAAGCCATCATGTGCGAAATGATGGCGTTGTTCCGAGATTTTCCAAAGCAGCCCGAGTACATAAGATCGTTCTATCAGCGCTTCGATGAGTTCCCCGAATACGCGGATTTCTCTCGAGGAATCGAGAAACCTTGTCCTGGATTCGCTCAAGGCTTCAGCGTGGAAGCTTACCCGCGTGTAAAAATTGAATACATATCGGCAGCCGTATGCGTCTCTCACGATCACGCTTCGCTTGTTCACCCACACCTCGCCGGCGATTTTACAGCCGGAGATGTCAACGATCTAGAGGCAGTAAGCGCGCGCCATGGAGCAGCGCTCGTCTACATGAGGAATCTAGCTCTAGCCCACATGGGGGTGGAAGTCATAAAAGACTTTGCTGGAATCATAACTTTTACCACGAACGGCACGTACATCAACTTTTTTGCGCATTATTCGTCCACCTCGGTTGAGGGCAAGGTGGAATATCACCAATACCCTATTGCATCAGTGAATCTGATGAGATCTTATCCTGAGTTTATTCAGGGCGTTAGCATGCTTCGGAACTGCCAAGATTTTGCCCTTTCGATGGCTACTGCTCTCAAAAACGATCTGGAGAAGTATCATGTGAGAGAGGGTAGCAATGCTTGGGTTTATCACCTTGAAGAGGGTGATCATATACTATCGGAAAGCTATGATAGTGAGATGGAGTATGATGAATGCATGGAGTATGGAAACAAGGACGTCACTAGTCGGAACAGAGGGTCGTGTTCCCAGAAGCGGCCGGCCGGCAAATGTCCCGACGAGTGTCCAAGAAAGCGTAGGAGGTGATCTTTTCATTATTTTTCACTACCGTGCCACAAACCTGCACATATAGACAATAAGTATTAGAGCAGTTATTAGAGAAGGACTCATAGGATCATTACTGCACAGCGCACATGAGGGGGGCGGTGAAGCTTTTAATAATTAATCATTTGGCTCATAATGAACCATATAATACTACTCGTTCATATATACTTTGTACATCGGACGGCGCGACCAGACTTGAAGAATGTGGTGACAGATAGGGAGAGTACATGTACGTATGTACTTTGTAGAGAATCCCAAATAGGCAGTGAGGGCAAAAAAGGAAACTCTCAATATTGTCGTGATAATCACAACAGAGAGCGGCGAGATCAAAAAATGACACCTGAGGGATTCGAACCCTCGCCTATTACTAGACCGCGAAGCAAGATAAATCCTGAACACGGCGCCTTAGACCACTCGGCCAAAGTGCCTTGATGATTGGATGTACGGAGGAGGCAAATTCTGCACTATGAGACAATCTCCTCAGCAGGACAATTACGTATCTCTGCCCGACTTGATTTGATTTCAGCAGTTCCCGCGCTGTGGAGTAATGCTATCAGTAAGTTGGTAGTGGGTTCTGAAGGGCTGTTGTCAATGGAACGGAAGAGCCAACGTGTAAGTGCTGTTGGCTGATACTTTATGATGTCTCCGTCATATAGCTGAGTGACAAACAATATGGAGATAGAAACACCAATCAAAGCGTATAGTCATCCTGAAGGATGTTGGATGCATCTTCTCTTGCCAGGTATAATCCATCATGTTGTTCCTACGGAGACGGAACCCCGCCATTGCGAGGACTAAGACTGGAGCTCTCCACACCCCGCCATCCAAAGTAGACGCTCATACGCCTTTCTCGGCAATCATCGCCTCACGTAGTTACACATTAATCCGACTTCGCTGTCTATGAGATAATTGCTCACTAAGCAGCTGAGTCGATGTATGTAATATATATTGTATCATCAAGTCGTTAAATTACTTCTTTCTCTTATCAATCTCATCGTCTGTTTCTCAACACTCATTTTTGTGATACCCCTCCATCTCCATATTATATTTTTTACGTTTTGTCATCTCACCATCACCCGCGATGGCAAATTCATCCAAGGAGCGCGGCATTCGCATAGCAATCGACCGAGGCGGCACTTTCACCGACTGCGTTGGCGAGCACGATGGCGAGGAAATCATCATCAAGCTCCTCTCCGAGGACCCGGCAAACTACAAGGATGCACCGCTCGAGGGCATCCGGCGCATCATGAGCCATTTCCTCAAGCGGGACATCCCCCGCGGCGAGCCTTTGGACACGTCCAAGATTGATTCCATTCGTATGGGCACCACTGTGGCGACGAATGCGTTGCTGGAAAGGAAGGGCGAGAAGATTGCCATGATTGTCACAAAGGGGTTTAAAGATTGCCTGACGATTGGTAATCAGTCCAGGCCCAAGATCTTTGACCTAGCCATCAGGAAGCCGGATGTTTTGTATGAACAAGTCGTGGAAATTGATGAGCGAGTCACACTGGAGGATTATGCCGAAGACCCGGAGAGGAAAATCACAGCGACAGATGCTCAGGCGGGCACCAAGGAGGCCGAAGGCAAAGACCTGGTCAGGGGTCTCTCCGGCGAGACGGTCAGGATATTGAGACGCCCTGAACACGACGACATCAGAGAGAAGCTACAAAAGGTGTATGACTCTGGAATTCGCAGCATAGCCGTGTGTCTTATGCACGGATATACGTTCCCCGAGCACGAAGCTCTGATAGGCAAGATTGCAAAGGAGATTGGCTTCCAACACATCTCACTCAGCCACGAGCTGATGCCTATGGTGAAACTTGTACCGCGAGCTACTTCAGTCTGTGCAGATGCGTATCTGACTCCGGCGATCAGGAAGTACATAGATGGCTTCCAGGCTGGATTTGAAGGAGGCCTGGGCACAGAGAGCGTCAAGCACGAAAAGGGTCACAAGGGCGCTCGCTGTGAGTTTATGCAGAGTGATGGCGGTCTTGTTGATGTCGACAAGTTTACGGGTCTCAAGGCCATTTTATCAGGTCCCGCAGGAGGTGTAGTGGGCTATGCTATGACATCCTATGATAAAGAGACGAGGGTTCCTGTTATTGGATTTGACATGGTAAAATCTCTCTCTGACATCAAGCTTCAAGTTATAGTTAAATCTAACAATGAAATAGGGAGGCACTAGTACAGACGTTTCTCGTTACGGAGAGGGCCGATATGAGCACGTCTTTGAAACAACCACTGCCGGCGTCACAATCCAGTCTCCTCAGCTTGACATCAACACTGTCGCCGCTGGCGGTGGCTCTCGTCTCTTCTTCCGCAACGGACTATTCGTCGTGGGGCCTGAGTCCGCCGGTGCACATCCCGGCCCTGCCTGCTACCGAAAAGATGGTCCTGCAACTGTCACGGATGCCAACTTGTACTTGGGCCGTCTCCTGCCAGAATTCTTCCCTAAAATCTTTGGCAAAAATGAGGACGAGGGACTGGATCTGGAGGCGAGCAAAAAGGTGTTGCAGGAGCTGACGGACCAAGTCAACCAAGAGACTGGAAAGAACTTGTCCGTAGATGAGGTCGCTTTCGGATTCCTAACAGTTGCAAACGAGACCATGACACGGCCCATTCGGTCCATCACCGAAGCAAAGGGCCACGATACCTCTAAACATCGTCTGGCAACCTTTGGCGGTGCCGGCGGTCAACATGCTGTTGCTATCGCAGAGTCTCTAGGCATTAGCCAGATCCTTGTCCACCGATATTCATCTGTGCTCTCCGCCTACGGCATGGCACTTGCAGATGTTGTGGATGAGCGACAAGAACCTGATTCTTCAGTCTGGGAAGACAACGGCAAAGTAGTCACCGAGCTGAAGGCCAAGATGGAGAAATTGAAGGACAAGTCACGAGCCGCTTTGAAAGATCAAGGTTTCGATGAGAACGAGATTGTGTTTGAGGAGTATCTCAACTGCAGATACCGCGGCACTGAGAGCGCTCTCATGATCATCAAGCCCAGCGAAGAAGAAGCAAAGGCGAGTTTTGATGGCAAAGACTGGGAGTTTGGCAAGGCTTTTGTCAAGCACCATCGCTACGAGTTCGGCTTTACGCTGGATGATCGAGACATCATTGTAGACGACGTTAGAGTGCGTGGAATTGGAAAAAGCTTCCGCCACCAAGAAAAGACCATTGACCAGCAGCTCAAATCGATCAAAAGGCAAGATGCTCCCTCAAAGAAGCAGCACAGCGAGCAGGAAGTCTACTTTGAAGGCGGCAGAGTCAAGACTCCGGTCTACAAGCTCAAGAATTTGAATGAGGGCGATGTGGTCAACGGACCAGCTATGCTGGCAGATGGAACTCAAACCATTGTTGTGACTCCACGCACCAAGGCTCTCATTACGGGAACACATGTTGTTCTGGACATTTCAAAGGAAGGCTCCAAAGATGAGTAAGTTAAAAGATCTCCGTAACATATCAGAACTAAACTAATTATGAATAGGTCCCACAGCACCGGAGGAGACCGCGAGGTCGACCCCATCATGCTCAGCATCTTCGGGCATAGATTCATGGCTATTGCAGAACAGATGGGCCGAGCTTTGCAAAAGACGAGCGTCAGCACAAACGTCAAAGAACGACTCGATTTCTCCTGTGCCATATTCGATGCCTCTGGCAACCTGGTAGCGAACGCACCACACTTGCCCGTGCATTTAGGAAGTATGAGCCACTTGGTTCGTCGACAAGCAGAGATCTGGAAGGGAAGACTACAAAAAGGAGACGTCATCATCTCCAACCACCCTTCGTACGGAGGCACCCATCTTCCAGACGTGACACTGGTGATGCCCGCTTTCGACCCCAAGGGCGAGAATATCCTCTTTTACGCAGCATCCCGAGCCCACCATGCCGATATTGGTGGAATTAGCGCCGGTAGCATGCCACCGCACTCTCGCGAGCTATTCCAAGAAGGAGCTTCTATCAAGAGCGAAAAGTTGGTCAGCGGCGGCAAATTCGACGAGAAGCGGGTTATCGAGCTGTTTTACAATGAGCCGGCCCAGTACCCTGGATGCAGTGGCACACGAAGCCTTGCAGATAACATCAACGACCTAAAAGCGCAGGTATCTGCCAACAACAAGGGTATCTCTCTCATTGAGACTCTGATTGATGAATACGGTGAGGAAACTGTTCAGTTTTACATGGTAAACATCCAGAAGAATGCCGAGATGTGCGTACGACGACTGCTCAAGGACGTCTATAAGCGTTTTGAGGGCAAGGAGTTGTCTGCTGTGGACTACATGGACGACGGGACTCCCATTCGGCTCAAGGTCACCATTGATCCCGAAGCAGGCGAAGCCGAGTTTGACTTTGAAGGAACTGGACCTGAAGTGTACGGCAACATTAATGCTCCTCAGGCAATCACTTTCAGTGCCATCATCTACTGCCTACGCTGCCTCATCTCTGAAGATATCCCCTTGAACCAAGGATGTCTGAAGCCGATCCACGTCAAGATCCCCCCCAAATCTCTCCTTTCGCCATCTGGCAACGCGGCTGTGGTCGGCGGAAACGTACTCACCAGTCAGAGAATTACCGATGTCGTGTTCAAGGCCTTCCAGGCCTGCGCTGCCAGCCAGGGATGCTGCAACAACCTCACATTCGGCTTTGGAGGAAATCAATCCGGCAAGGAAGCCGTCAAGGGCTTTGGCTACTACGAGACTATTGCAGGTGGAAGCGGTGCCGGACCCGACTGGGTTGGCACGAGCGGTGTGCACGTCCATATGACCAACACGAGAATCACAGACTCGGAGATCTTTGAGCGAAGATATCCCGTCATCTTGAAAGAGTTTTCCATTCGAAAGGGATCGGGAGGCGATGGTCAGCACCGCGGTGGCGACGGAGTCATCCGAGATATAGAGTTCCGCATACCCCTGCAAGTGTCCATCCTTAGCGAGAGACGTGTATACCGTCCATATGGCCTGAACGGTGGCGAGGACGCCCAGTGTGGATTGAACCTGTGGGTGAGAAAAGTGGAAAAGGCGAACTGGGAACGGTCCCTCAAGAAGCTCCAAGGAGAAGAAGACTCTGGGCAGACGGAATATGAAGAGCGGCATATCAACTTGGGAGCCAAGAATACAGCTGCCATGTCGGCAGGGGACCGCATCATCATATGCACCCCGGGAGGCGGAGGCTGGGGAAAGCCAGGCGAAAAGAGCAAAGAAAGAAAAAGAGCGGACGTCACTGAGAGCTGGAGCAAGGGCAGTTTCGCGGCTAGAGAAGAGACTGCTTTGCAAGCTTAGTTGGGGCATTTCTAAGTAGCAGATGTAAAAGCAGGCAGCAGATATTGTGAAAAGACAAGGGTTATGATTATGATATAAACAGGGAAACTGATCACCTTCCGTAAGCTGGGCTGAATGTCGAAGGATCCGTAGGAGCAGCCTGATCCGTGCCACAGACCAGTAAGCAGTAATCTCAGCCCTATTTACAAAGTATGTACATCCTTACTTGGTGTCAAAAAACAACCAACTCGAACAAGGCCAAAGTTGCACAGCACCAGCCAACGCCTTCCAATAGGGGTATAAGCCAACCCCCGGTCAGTTCGCGAATTTAGAACACGATATCCTTAGCTAGACTCGTTCTCAGCAAAGACTGCTGCTGCCCATTAGCCAGTAAAATGGTGCTTTTTTTCAGCTTCAGCCCTACGAGTCAGGCTGCCGATCTCCGATGTGCCGTGGTTGCATCCTTAGCCCCCAAATCCTTCGAAGCGTAGCTTGCTGCAGTAGGCCAGCATACATCTCTGCACTCTGCACTCTGCCGGGCCTGTGCTAAAACTTTTGTGACCTTGCATGCTACTCTTCTCGCCAATTACAAGGCGTACCAATGGGTTTGTAGGGGAGTGAGGCTCCGCCGTTGGTGCTCCTGAGCTGCGATGCGGTGGGATCGGTGATCGATTCACGATGATTTTTGGATGTATCGCCTTTCTCACCCTAGGCCTAGCCCGAGGAAAGATCCGAGCCGTGGTGCTTGTTCTAGCCCCACAATGAGTTGTCTTCAGTGTGTAAGTTGTTGGTCTTCTATAGCTTCATAAAGTGTCGTTCTATAACTCCCTCTCCTGGATGCTCTTTGATTACGGAACCCGAAAATGGAGGAAGAACCAGTTTTCGACGCACGGCCATTACGTGTTATTCTGTCGAAAAGTGCCTCAATCCCCGTAGCTTCGTTTCGTCGGCTGCAGATTTGAGTTTTGCCATAACCCCGACGCAATCGTCGGCCGACATAAATGGCCGAATGTCCACCCCCTTGTCGACTCCATATAAGAGATTTTGACCCAAACCCGCAACACACACCGTACCTCGCAAGCACAATGGGAATCCTGAGAAACGGAACAAAGGACTGTGATCGTCGGGGAACCGGATACACAACACGTGCATTGCATATTCACCGTTGTACTGACCGGGTACCCTGCCTGTCTCGGCTAAATTGACACTTTTTTTCTCTTTTTTGCTTGTCTTCCTTGGTTGAGACCATGAAAGCCGCCTCCGCTTCTGCATGAATTTGGCCTTGTTAGGCAGCGTTAGATGCATCTTTTAGCGGTAGCGACGCCGCTATCATGCTCCTCTCCGATAGCAAGCTTTTGCCAAAGTCGACACTAAAGTTTTACATTCCGAGGCCGTTCGGCATCTTGTGATTCTTAACAGCGGCTTATCAATGCGGCAGATTTCTCCTCTCTCTGCTGTCTTTTTCCCCTTGTCTCTCTCATCTTTTTGAACCCCCCCCTTTTTTTGGTTGGAGCGGCTCTGCTGGTGCTTCGCATCCTTGCCTGTTTCCACAGGAACCTAGCCCAAAGAGAAGTGGTGGATGCATGAAATGATAGACATCACATCCTTTTTTATCTGTCTTGCCCGCCAGCTGACCAGAAGAATGGAGATGGCTTCGTTTACACAAAACCGCCTCCCGTCCAATGGGCTCCCGGCAGAAGCCCGTGCCCATGCCACAAAGATTCCAGACCCTGGGCGGCAGGCTGGTTCACCACGCCGGCACTCTATGCCGAAACTGTGCTTAGCTGTCTGAAACCCTTCTTGTCCCTTTCTTTCAATGAGATCTCCCGGTGAGGCGATCAGTGGCCCATACATACACATGTAGGAGCGGCGGACCAGCAGTTCGTTTCCCCACAAGGAACCACAAACGCTGCGATGCTGCATCGTCACCCATCTATCACTCAACCGAGGCGCCAAAAAAACTGTGCCCTGATATCACCTGCTTCACAGGCCACCATTCCGTAAATAAAAGATGCGGCCTACTCGGGCCTTTCCGGCCGGAGGGGCCAAAATATGCATGTAATAAGGAACCGTCTCGTACTGGCCGCCTTTTCTGCCGCCCTAAGCAGCACACACATTGGCTCTGCGGCATAAGTGAAAGGAAGTGTATCCCGAAACAGAAAAAAAAAAAGGCCAGGCTTGCCCACAGCAAGCTCGTTTCCCTTTTCCCCCCCTCCTCTCATTCCCTCCCTTCACCGGGTCTCTCTTGTGACTACAGTGAGAGCAAAAGTCGGAGAGGGTGGCGTATCTGGGCGATTACGGGTGCGTGTTCTCACACATATGTATGTGGCCTTTTCCCGCGGCAGGCCAAGACGTCTGTCCCATTCGTTCGCTCTGCGTGTCGCATATGCACGGCAATTGCAGCATGGTGTGTGTATGGGCGAATGTAACGTCAATGTCGCGGAAAATCGAAGGGCCCCCCCCCCCCCAAGTTTGGTATTTATACGCACATGAACCGCACACTACGTCGCGACGCCATTAAAGCAAGGACATCCGGGGGAAGATAAAAAAGCAGCAGCACGACGACACACATTTCACGCCTAGAGAAAGAGGGCAAAAAACACAAAAAAGGAACGGCGGCCCCCGAGCTGGCCGCGGAAACGGTACCATCATGATGCGGATTGCAGTCGCCGGCGGAAGAGGCTTCGGGTTCCTGCTGGCGACGGAACTGGCACAGGCGGCGAATGCCTACAACGTCGTCGTTCTATCAAGATCTGTTGGGTTTTCCGCGCCATACGTTCCCGTCAGGCTCAGAGGATTTTTCGTGTTAACCCTGCGGCGCAGGCAAGACCCGAATTCGATCAATTTGACGTCCAAGTTCACGTCGTGGACTATCACGACCACGGCAGCCTTGGCTATGCGCTCCAGGGGGTCGACCTGGTCATATCAACAATCTCGGGCGCCGAGCAGCTGAACCTCATCGATGCCTCTGGGCGCGGGCGCGTCCGCATGTTTGTGCCCTCGGAGTTCGAAGGGTCGCTCAGCCGCCGACAGTCACGCAACGGCAACGGCAACGATCCCCTGGATCGCGGGTCATCACAGGCTCTCGCCTTGCTGAAGCAGTGGTCTGAATCATCACGAATGAAATACACCGTCTTCTCGTGCGGCCTCTTCATGGAGCGGTTTCACCCCTACGGGCTCGCCAATACGTTCAACATCGGCCACGGCTCTGGCGCTGGCGGCGCTGGCGAATTCCTCGTCAACTTTATCACGGCCACGGCCGAGTACGCAGAGCGAGACTCCAAGGGCCATTCAGTACGTGTCTGCCTGACATCGGTGTACGACGTGGTGCGATACGTCGTGGCAGCCGTCGACCTGGGACCCTCACATTGGCCCCAGGAGTTTACTATGTGCGGGGACCGGATGACAGTCCGAGACCTCATCAACGCTTGCAGCACCGCCTCCAATGGTTAGTTTGCCCTTTGCCCCCTTTCCCTTCTGCTTGCCCACCCAATTCCATCTCTCAGACTTACTTCCTGGGATACCCTCGCCAGGAAAGCTGGCAGGTGACACAAAACACAAAAGAGCTAACGTAGATGTCGTCAGCGGTGTTTACACGGCACGTACGGCAGTACGCGGAGCTGGAGACGTACCTCAGCTACTCTGCTCAGCTGTGCGACTATGACAAGGTGGCATACTATCAGAGGCTCGTTGCGACGGCCAACGGGCGATACGATTTTTCGCAGGCGACGCTGAATGAAGCCGTCAACGGGAGCAGCAGCGTCAACGTACAGCCAGTCACATTTGGCGCCTGGTTAGCAAGCATATGGACTCAAGCATTTTGACAGAAAGCCAGGGCACGGAGTTTGATCTTGTTCTTTTTTTTTTTCTCTCTCTTTCTTCTCTTCTTCTTCTTCTTCTTCTTCTTCTTCTTCTTCTTCTTCTTCTTCTTCCCCTTTTTATTTCTTTTTTCTTTTTTACTTTTATCTTCCTCTTGGCTTTTTTTTTTTTTTTTTGGCATTAACAAACATGTCACGGACTGGAGCGGGCGTTGCGTCGGGCTTGCTTCCTTTGGGCAGCCCCTGAGGGAAAAAGCAAACAAAATAGTCCATGGGATAAACTGGGAATGAATTGGACCAACGAGCTGGGAGCGATTAAACAAAAAACATAGCTATCAAATGCCTGCATCTTGGAGCACTTGCTCGCAGTGGCCTGTAACAGATAGATACAAAAGGCTCACTTGACTTCACACTCTACCGTGGCACGAAGAGTACCTGATGTGTACAGGCGGTATCACTACATGTTACATGGGGAATGGATTGGAAATAGCACTGGACGATACCCAAAGGCCAATTTCCGCAGCGGTCGGCCGAGCACGCCCAGGCCGTGTCTGGCTCATTTCCCATGCTTCCGGTGATTCGTCTGCTCTCGTCCCGACTGTCTCAGACCGGCAGCCACTTCGTAAGCACTCGATTCTTTGCTGCGTGTTGGCAGTCAGCCATTGGGTCACGACGAGTCCGCGCAAAAAGCCACAGAGGGCGAAAAGCGACACCGTCTCACACATGTCTCGAGCGGGAATCTGAGTTGTGATGAGCTCTTGACAAGAGGTTGGATTTGAGGAGACAAAAAAAAGCAAAAAACAGGCGAGCTGAAAAAAAGGGCTGGGCATGAAATAAACGGGTTAGCACGGAAATCGCATGGAGGAATCAAAGGATGTCGCTTGCGTGTACCTTGCGGCGTGGCTGGATTTAACCCACGCACCACACGGGACGGCAATCAGGTACCCGAATAATACATGTGCTTGATTTTATGTCTATGTATGTCAGCTCGCCCTTTTTTGCGTCTATTGTATACGAGTACCTATTTTTCGCTTCTGCCTACCATTGAAGGTACGAAGCATATCGGGCTGAAGACCCCACAACGGGAAGACGGGACGATACGAGGCAATGAGGCAATTCAGCGGCCGGTAGCTGTCGGGATGTTTTCCCCGGGGAATTTCGCGGTGGCTGACACTTGGCGTTCTCGGGAATGATTTGACGGATGGATGCCTAAGAAATGATCCGACTGATCAGGTACGGCTTATCGGCTGTTAATGACGCAGCATAAACAAGATGCATGTGTATCCCAGGAACATGCTCGCCACATGGAGAGGGTTTAGATGGATAGAGGCCACAAGAATTGGAAGAATTCATTGCCAGTGGTGGTTCATATGGGGAGTAACTACATGTATCGTACGCTTGAGCGACTGCTTTTGAGCAGCTATGTATTATAGACGGAGGAAGCACCTTTGTTATATCTGGGGTTTCAAATATCTGCTATCTAGGTACTATTACTACTTATTAAAATGTATTACATATAGCCAAAAAGATTTTAACCTAATACCTCCCTCTGCGCGGTGTACTTCATCATCTAGGACATTGAATGATGGACAGCAAATCTTTTGATATGTCATCTTCTGGCGTTAAATAGATCTAACGTATAGTTATGCAAGATAAATATCCTCCCGGCTCAACCGCTACGCCTCTGTCTCAGGGTCAAACTCATCCCCAAACTCAGTCACAATCCACAAACAGAAAGCCTCCCAGTCCACTCTCCACTGCTTAAGTCTATCCGCTTTTACACCGCTTCCGAGGCTGGCCTCTTGAATGCCCTTAACCCACTGCTCCTGGTCTTGGTCCTCAAACGTTGACCACCGAACGCTATTTTCGGCCAAGCTGCCAAGTCCAGCCAAGCCCAAGTTGTCCCAGCCTTGAAGGGCTTGCCAAAAGTCGTGGGACATACCCGCCGTGTTTTGGCCCAGCATTGCCGGGTCATCGTTGCAGAGACTGCACGGGACTCCGCGGGCAAGGAGGGCTGGCAGTGGGTGGGCGGTAACTGATCCACAGAGCCGGAGGACTTCGTTTGAGATGGGGCACGATTCGATGAGGATACGCTTGTCCTTGACCATGTCAATGAGAAGAGGGTGTTTATACAGACTGAATCCGTGGCCTATGCGGCGAGTGCCCAACAATATGGCATCAAATAGGTTGTTATCTGTGCTGGAGCCATCACCCAGCGTTTCACCTGCATGGAAGTAAAACGGCAAATTGACACCCTCCTGCGCACATTGCTTTCGGAACCAGAACAGTTCGGGTAGTAGATTTACCAGCGGCTTACCGAGATCCTCGGGCCCGACAACGTCGTATCCTGCTATGAGGTTGGGAAACTCCATCTTGGTCGTGATGCAGTGATCCATGTTCTCAACTATGCGCCGAGTCTCAAAGCTCCGAAGAGTCGTCCAGATGAGCGTGAGGCCCCAGAAACCCTTGCCTTCTTCGGAGGCTTTAAACTTGGCGACTTCCTCTAGAATGACCTTGCACATGTGGCTGTAGTCCGTCTCCGGTTCCTCCCTACGGTCACGGCAGTAGTCGAGTGGCCATGTGAATCTGTATGTAGTGTAAGTCTGGTATTGCTCTTGAGGATTTCATAGATATGGAATAATCATACCGAAGTTCGGCCCAGTTGACGCCGTCAGCCTTGAGAAGCCCCATGAGGCGCCGCAAGAAGGCGCGGAACATGGGCTCGTAGTGTATCATGGTCGCGACGACGACGAAGCACTTGGCAAACTTTTCCCAGATGGCGTCAATACCGTGATGCTGCTCGTGGCTGTCGATAAGTGAGAGCGTACACCGGCTCTTGAGCCACTTCAAGAACCCCGGCCGGCCGCCTTCGGGAAACTCGTCAGCCACCTTGGTGAGCAGCAGAAACGAGCCCGGCTCGTAGCTCTCATCCCATATCGACCCGTCTACCCTTTCCTTGGCCCTAAATCTAAAACGCACAACTGAGTTCTCTCTGGACTCATCCGTTGTGAGAGGCACGTCGCTGGACATGTGCATGCCGGGGGTCTTGAGGAGCTCGCCGAGAATAAAGTCAAAGTCCACCATCGCGTCCATGTGGGCATGCAGCAGAGATCCCTTGGGCATACGGCGCACAATCTTCCACAGGTTGGTCTTCTCCATGCGGTCCTTGGCCATCATGAACATCATGCCCGGGAAGATGCTCTGCTTGGTCTCCTGGGCCAGCTGCTCCTCGACGCTGGGCGTCCAGACGGTGGCCTGCTCATGGGCACGGATGCGGTCGACGATGGCGCAGGCGCGTCTGGCGATTGGCGACAGGGATTTGCGAAAGGACGCATCTGACCTCGTCTCCTTCTCCTTGCCGATGAGGCTCTCACGGCCCGTCAGATACTGCTTCACGAAGGGATCCGACGTGGTGGGAATGTCTTGGGAGAGCGCCTCCCACAGGTCATCAGGCATGGGCATTTTGGGCGAGTTGCTGGCACGGTATTTGGCGTCCGTTCAATCACATGCGCTTTTGCGAGGAGAGTAGGATTAAGAATCAACGAGGAAACAAGACAAGGATGGGGAGACAAGGATGGTCCGAGGATAGACGAGAAGCGGTCTGCCGTATGGAGTCCGGGCTTGCCTTGTGAAATCTCGGCCGGCTCCGAGACGGGGCTCCGGGGGAAAAGCTGTAGCAAAGGATTTGATGTGAGCAGTGAGTGAGTCACGACCGAGCCGACAGTGGAACTTTTGGCAGCCTCGTGGTTGGTTTAGATTGCGCTGGTCAAAATGACACCGATTGCCGTGAAAACGCGTCAAAAATCCGGACGGTATGCAAGTGGGATTTCACGCGGCTAGACTCGCATGTGGCTTGAGTGGAGGCTAAATTGCATGTAATTTGGAGAGACAGCCCTATTGCAAGATTTTGCTCTGTACATAATCTCTGGTGCCATGGTCATGCGAAGAAACTTGAAATTAGACGTCTCTTCTTTTGAAAAGGAGGCGAAAATGAATGTCTCACTCGGCCCAGCCTGTCATCTTACCGGTGACCCATCCACAAATAATGTTGATAATACTATTACACCGTACTTGTGCTCCGATTAATACATCGCATGCATACGAGTGCTCCGTCCTGTGAAAAAGTTCACGAAACATTACCCCAATCACAAACAGGCAGGAGAAATCTTGCCTGGCAAGCCTGGCTACTTATTAGTCAATTCTTAAGCTTACCTACTACTTCGCCATGCAAGGCCAATCACGTAAAAACTGCAGTGCTATTTGTCAATTGAATCCAAATCGCTCCAAACGTGACCATCCCGTCAGATCACAGCCAAACCCCTGCAAATCACAGCCAAACAAGCAACCATTCGCAGCCCCCGGACGACGCATCTTCCCCTCACAAACTGCCGTTCCCCATCACCAACAGTAGGTTGAAACTCCCGTCTTGGCCAGTCATCGCACAGAGCAGCCTGTGATCGGGCATCTTGCGCCCGAAAGGGGGAATCCGCTACTGGCCAGAGCTAGACATGCTCTCGACGCTGATTCGCCACGTCCGTCACCAAGCTTCCGGGGGATATCACTGGCAGGGCGCTTACAGCCTTTTGTTTCAAAAATCAGGAAAAAGTATAATCGCTGGTGGAGCTTGGGTCAAGTGCCATTCAATGTCTCGGGACGGGCAATGCGCTGTGATGGACGTGATGGTCACTTACATTGCGGATTCCTAGCTTCACTTGTCCAGCCAATGCGGCGAGATGAACAATGTCCATTGCACGGATCCTTTTTTGCCGGTGCGATTTAGCGGTGGAAGTCGAGGCTGAGATTCAAGTATAAATTGCCTCCTCTTCCTGTGTGTAAGTTACATGGAGTATACTTGCTATCATTCAACAACACCTTGGAGAAGATTCTACTCAATCAAAGCACTACATATTCTGGGATTTTAAAGTCAACTGCCAGTTGGGGTCATCATAAGTCACAAATTAAAAGCAACCTTTTATAAAGCACAGCATTAAACAAGCTATAAAATGCTCTTCTCCAAGTTATTCTTCCTTCTCTTTTCCTCATTATCATCTGCCGCCGTTATCCCACGAGATAACAGTGTACCACCCGGCTACTGCTGCTTCACGCTCTCAGATCCGTCAACTGGTAAAGCCGTCCAGCAGAGCACAGATTACGGTTTCCTCTACCTCGATGCAATCCAGCCGTTAGGCTCGTATTGCATCAATCTCGCAGACACTACACGGCCCATTCTGTGGGGTGATGGCTTCAACAACGCTTGCATCATTGCCTGGGATGGACACTTTCAGTGCCTTGATCCTACTCCTGGTGATGACAAGTGGGCGCTAGGTCATAAAGGCAGCAGTAGCAGCACTCCTTTGTTGCTACATAATGGCTCTCCCACCTACCAAGCGTGCCCTAATACAAGCGGAGGTGAATTCATTTCATCTGGAGCCACGGGAGTATCTGGATGTAGGAATATCCAGCTGGAGGCCACAGGTCTCAAAGGAACATGCACGGGCTTCACCAGTTAAACAGCCTCCACTTCGAACCATTTGATCTTGATGCTGTCCAAAGTCAAGGCAAAGGACGGCGTATCTTCACCAAAAACTTGCCCTTCGTTTCACACGTTGGATCGCGCAGAAACAGGGATTGGGTGTAGATGTCTTCTCTCAACTTCTTTCATGTAAATATTATGCAGCTACTGAGTGCCGGTCACTCCAAATATTTTGATAGATATAAATTAAAGTACATAGTAACCGCCAAGAAATGCAATATTGTTCAAATGCCTATCCACCCCTACCAATCCTAGATCCTTAAAACAAAAGAAAATGATGATGACATGTGCCCAAAATACAGCTATTTGTTACAATTTAGGAATTATTTCCCTGTTCACGGCCTCCGCTTCCTCGACACCGTACACAATAGTCAAGTCTCTGCTCAGCTCCTCCGCCGTAGTCTTCCTGCTGCGCTTCTCCCTCGAAAACTTGTCCTGGGCGAACCGGTGGAAGATTTCTTGCGCCGCCTCGTTTCCATCGGTACTGGCATCAACGAAGAGCAACAGAGAAATGAGAATTTCGGCAATGTCCCACAGAATCTCTCTACCCTCGCCAACGAGGTCACCCTGCTTCTTTTCGTCAATGTATGTTCGCATAGCAGTCCACTTGGCTACGGGGTCCCAGTCAGGGGGTTTAGAGACAGTAGTTTCGTTCTTGAGGGCGTATGAAGTTTTGATAAAGTTCTCGAGAGCATCCAGCGACTGAGCGCCTGTTTTGGGATGCTTGAGAGCGCGAATCATATCCGTGCACAAGACATCGGTTGTGCCCTCCCAGATGGGTAAAACGCAGCAGTCGCGGTAGAGTCGGGCCACGTTGAGATATTCCTGCTCTTCGTTGACGAGATAGCCCACGCCGCCAAGCGATTCCATGCATGAGTAAAGCAGCGGAACAGAGGCCTTGCACACGTAGGCTTTGGCGAGCGGCACGACGATACGCAGGAGGGGGTCGATGAGCCGGTCTGCCGGCGTGAGAGCGGCGAGAGCCGACGTTGGCGGCGTCGCCTCGTGTTCTGAAATGCCCAAAAGATAGCCGCAGAAGTTGCTGAGGAGCATCAATCCGTGATACTCGGCCGTCAGGTTCGCCAGGGTGCGCATATGTAACGTGCTCTCGGTCAGCTTCATCCGGGCACCGCGGCCAGCCCCAACTTCACGTCGACGCGCATACGCCCTGGCAATACCCAATCCGCGACCAACATAACCGCACGCCGTAACGACGTTGTGAATCCTAGTGAGAGTCAAGATTGTGCTAATCTCTTGGATGCCCTTGCCCTCTTCACCAATCTTCCAGCCGCGCATATCTTCAAGCACGAGCTCGGCAGTCGGGAGCGACTGTGTGCCCAGCTTGTTCTTGAGCCGCTGGATCCAGACGCCGTTGAGTCGAGACCCGTTCGCTTTGGGATGTCCAGTCATAGTTTTGGCAGTAGGGTCGTGTCGCCGCATGGGCGCGAAAAAGGTGCTCAGCCCCCCTTGGGAGGTACGGGCGAGCAGAATGGTCATGTTGGAGTCTGTTGCAGACGAGAACCATTTGAATCCATTGATGCTCCAGGGTCCGAGGGGTATCTTGCCTTCTCTCGATGCGAGAGCGCCCTCAGCTTCTTCAGGTTGGTAGGTGGCAACAGTCTCAGTCTGAGATACGTCGCTGCCTCCAGAGCGTTCCGTCATCCACTGACCACTCGTCCAGGCAACGCTTGGGTCGCGAGAGATGAGGCGGCGATAGGCATCTTCAAAGACCTTGCGCTCCGCCTCGCTGATGCGTCTAGATGCCAAGTGCCTCCTGAGTAGAGCGGCGGCGCCATCTTGCATCGCAGAGGGGCAGGTCACATTGGCGGACGAGGCCTCCCAGAGGTGCAGACGCAGAAACTGTAGAGGACGAGAAAATGCGCCATATGGCGTGTCATAGCCAGTGGCAACGATGCTAACAGGTTCGCGTCAGCAATTTGTGACAACCAGAGGCCGCTTTGAATCGACTTACCCCCTGGAAAGGCCAAACTTTTGCAGCTCGCGCCATCCCTCACCAGTCACCAGTTCACCGTGCCATCTGCCAAAGGCATCGCGGCCGCTGCCCTTGAGATAGGGCTTGTTGCGCTCTGCATCTGTGATCCAGGCAAACACCTCGTCGGAGAGGACATCCCTACCCAAAGCTGCGACTTCAGCCTCGACCTCTGTAATCACGCTAAAGGGGAGGAATACTGTGCAAGCTGCGTTAGCGATCTAACTGTCCTTGCAGCACGGGAAATGGCTACGCGTGGTGGATTGCTAGGCTGGGCATCGGCGACAGGGCCGTTGCCTTTTGTTTACATGCACGTGGGACTCACGTTTGAAGCATCTTTGAAAGGAAACATCGTCATAGAACTGGTTCGGCAAAATCGGCGGAGGCTGGAAGAAACCCTTGTTCGCCCCCGAATGCTCCATCAGGCTGCGGGTAGTGGTGCCAGCAGGCACAGATACAGGCAATCAATCAATCAATCAAATCTGGGGTTCGCGTCCGTCGCGCAAGAAATGGCGTTTGCAGAGAGACGAGATGCCGGACGGAGGAATTAACAAAGACAGGGGGGCAGACAAGCAGCTGATATACGCAGTGGCCGCAGCTGAAGGCTCGTGTGTTTTGGCGCCAGAGATTTAAGATTGTCCCCAGCTTACTACACGGACATGGAGGTCACTCTTGTCAGACCCAAGTCTGTCGGTTTCATGGCTGTTCGTTCGTTCGTGCCGCCTCTCCCTTGGCCGAAAGTGGTGGTGTGGAGACCCAGGGTCAGCCGAGGCTTGAGCTGGAACAGCGATGCTGAACATCATTGGAACTTGAAAATGCAGCTGATGATGCAGCGGAATATTTCCGTTGTTTACTGGATGGTATTGTTTAGACGATGCTGATCTCACAGAAACGAGAATAGAGCTGCGGGGTGCTCTCAATAGTATGGGGAAGCGTGCTGCCCTGTAATACGGCTTCAATAACTGCTGACCAGTTAATGCACAGTAGGATGATGTTACAGAGAGAATGAAGACTTAGAGCAGTAGATAACATCACATAGAAGACGCTCATAATAGAAAGACGCACGCTACAGTACTTATGCAAACTAAATCACATATATAATCATACGAAACAAAGATCACTCAGTTGTGGCTCGATCAATGATAGATGAAAAAGGGTACCTACTCCATACTAAACGTATCAACGCTACCCTACATTTTTCAATCAAAATATTCCATTGAAACGCCGTATATTAGATATATGCTGAATTCAAACACACAAATCTCAATGACAGAGTTAGTTTCACTATTTCATCTCTAAATCGTAGACATAATACATTTCACTTTCCAAATCCAGTTGACTACCCAAAAAGGAGTGGCCCCTCCCATTTACCAGTTTATGCAGCTTCCGCGTCGGATCCGAATCTTCGGAACGCTTTAAATCAACCCGCCACTTCTCTTTCTTACATATAAATCATCTACTCACGACAATTCACGTCACGAATTTTCACAACATGGCCGTCAAGTGATTGACAAGATCATTGAAAATGCGCACATCACGAATATCAAAAGACACGGCCAAGCTCTTGAAGCGAGCCGCAGGTTCAGCCTCGCCACCGCGCCGCACGACGCGATCTTCACTGGCACGGTTCGCCCTCAACGCCGCCTCTTCCAGCACGACGAGCACCTCACAGACGCCCGATATCGAAGACAGCATCGGCCCGCCGTCAAAGAAGCGAAGAAGAGGCTCCGATGCCTCGCTTTCCAGCGAATTCCCCAAGCCCGAGTCTGACGATGAGGACGACAAGTTCGACGCGATAGCTGCGGCCCCTTCGAAGAGTGCACGCCGTGCACCCGCTCGTGCCCGCAAACCCGCGCGCAAAGTTGCCGATCCGGCAACGGGCGAAACTTCCATCTCGCCGCCGTCCGACTGGGAGGAGATGTACAATGTGATCAGGAAGATGCGCGCGCCGGGAGGTGCCGCCTACGGTGCAGCCGTGGATACCATGGGTTGCGAGCGGCTGGCGGACAGGAATGCCTCGCCAAAGGACCAGAGACTGCACTCGCTGATTGCGCTGATGCTGTCCAGCCAGACAAAAGATACGGTGACGGCTGTGGTGATGAGGAAACTACAGACCGAACTGCCGGCGTACAAACCGGGGGCTCCGGTGGGCTTGAATCTGGACAATTTGCTGGCAGTGGAACCCAATATGCTTAATCAGATGATTTGGGCGGTTGGCTTTCACAACAACAAGACCAAGTTTGTCCATCCCAGGTCATGTTTTTACGGATATACTACGTTGATGCTAACCATCCGGTCTCTTAACGCAGGTACATCAAAAAGACCGCCGAGATCCTCCGCGACGAATGGAACGGCGACATCCCCGATACGGTGGAGGGCCTCACGTCTCTACCCGGCGTCGGTCCCAAGATGGCCTATCTCTGCCTATCGGTAGCCTGGAACCGTACCGAAGGTATCGGCGTCGACGTACACGTCCATCGCATCACCAACATGTGGGGGTGGAACAAGACTAAGAATCCCGAAGAGACGCGGCTGGCCCTGCAGTCATGGCTACCCCACGACCGCTGGCGTGAGATCAACAGCTTGCTGGTCGGATTGGGGCAGGCCGTATGTCTCCCTGTTGGTCGCCGTTGTGGTGATTGTGATTTGGGACTGCAGGGGCTCTGCAAAGCGGCCGAGAGGAAGAAGGTCCTTGAAGGGAGGAGGTTCAAGGAAGAGGCGATCAAAGAGGAGACGATTAAGATTGAAAAAATAGAGGACGAAGGAGCAGCCGGCGGCGCAATCGTCAAGGTTGAAGCTATCGTCAAGGAGGAGGTCAAGCAGGAGCAGGAGCAGGAGGACTAGGCGACCGTCGTATTGGCGATAGACACATGGTCGCCGACTTCGCTCGCTGATCACAAAGTCCGTGGAGTTTGTGGTCAGCCACGTTGCAACCACATGTAAGCACATTACTGGCCTTTTGACCCTTTTTGCAGCAATTTTTGTAGATACAGTAGACGCATGTATATAGCACCAGAGCGATAGCCTAGACCATGTCTTACAAATGTACGTTTATACGATGACAATACGATGGTAGAAACTTTGTTTGGCTGATCACTCGGTTTCCGTATTCATTTGCACACTGTTCTTTGCATGTGTGATATTACATGTATGTACATAATGTCGCCTTATCTCACATAACATTGGCGGGCAGGGATCCGGATCACTTGATGCTCGGTCCGTAATTATGAGTTACACGTAGCTTGTCGCCATCGTCGGATCGAGACGGTCGCTTTCGGAGGTCAGTCGGTGTTGGGTTCGACCAGCCGAAATCACCAGCCCCGCCGGCTATATGAAGCAAGTTGATTAGCATAGAGGCATGTCAAGCAAGGCCCGACATTTGATGACGGGGACCCCAAGTCATGCCGAGCCGGTAAATGCGCCGCCGGGTCCAAAAGCCTCACGAGACATGCCATTGCGTCGCCGGATCACGCAACGCAGCGCTTTTTCAACGATGCGAAAAACACATGCGAAATGAGATTTTGTGTTGTTTTTTTATTGTATTTATTTCTTCATATTGCGAATAAAAATAAGGTGTAAAAAGGTTAAAATCAACAACCAACGCAACATGGCTCCGAATGTTTCCCCGACAAATGTGAATCATACCCAATACTCCGTGCGATACAAAGGCCGCAGCTGTTCCGACCGAAACGAAAAAAAAAGAACAATAAATGGTAGAAATGTACAAAAAACTAGAGAGGTCACTTATTGTGCTCTCCTCTGTTGATTCCCTCTCTTTCTGTGGCAAAAAGAAGCAAAAGTCTCTCTCGCCTGTGTCTGTGCACCCCCGTTCGCTCCCCCCAAAAGAATATGTCGTTTCATGTAATCATGGTCCGTGAGTATGAATTGGGCCGCGGTGGCTAGCAACTCATGATGTGAAGGAGAATGGTAGTAAAGTAGATGGTGCGGTAATTAAACGGTCGGTTTGTGTTGGATGATGGCGATTCCGGGGGAGTTGCAAGGATATCGATTTAGACGCCTCGGATGACTTGCGTCCGCTCAGCCTCAAGCTGAGCAGCATTACGTGCGTGAGACTGCTTCTTGCACTGCATGACAAGCGTGAGCTGATGAATTAAAAGACCTGGGGGTGTGATGAGGGGAGGAAACAGTGATGAAACGTACGTCTTCCAGACCGCTGCACTTGTGGTCCTCCAACAAACGGTGCTTGCCGCAGAAGTGGCCGTTGCAAAAGGTGCAGTCACCCACGATGCGCTGAGCGGGCTCTCGGCAGTCCTTGGCGGTGCAACGGAGCTTCTTAGCAGGCATGATGGGCGAGAGTCGAAGAGCGAAAAAAGCGAGGATGAAGGCAAAAAGGATGGAGAGGACTTGGTGGTCGAGTAGTAATGACGCTCTTGTCGTGTGATGCTGTTCCTCGCAAGGAGTGTTTTGTCGAGGATGCAGGTAAGTGACTGGGGGGGCCGGACGCCGTGGATTAAATACTCAAGGACACAAAGGGACGCAAGATGGACCGCTGACTGACGAAGCAAGGAAACCTGAGCCTTTTGAGTCAGCAACAGGACAAGACGCTCGCGGCCGGCGGATCGCGCGAGGCTTTATATGAGTGAGTCCGTCCTGGGGGCAGTGACAAGCGCAAGACAGCACCGGTGCCACCAGGGTGGAGAATGTCCCAGGCCCCCGGG
Source organism: Trichoderma semiorbis (assembly GCA_020045945.2). Lineage (NCBI taxonomy): Eukaryota > Fungi > Ascomycota > Sordariomycetes > Hypocreales > Hypocreaceae > Trichoderma > Trichoderma semiorbis. Next base: position 7,363,028 of record CM034694.1, read on the forward strand.
GTGGTTGTCAATCCGCCACCCACACCCCCCTTCTAGTCTACGGGCCTCTTTACGGAGTGGGAGTACAGTAAGGTAGAGGGAGGACGAGAAGTCGGTAGAATCTCTTGAGGGGTGCGGGTAGCTGGGCGGGCGTTATCAGTTGCTTTTACTATGGGGTACTCTTTCTTCGGCCTTCCATCTTCCATTTGCCGCCCTTTAGCTCCCATCTCTTTGTCTTCTCCGTTCTTTTTTACAACGATCTCTGGAGTCGGGATGAATGGAATTGGTTCCTAAGCGTTTTGGGTAAAAAAGAGACCGCCTCGGCTATATCAACTGATCAATTACACCTTGACTTACAGGCGGCGGCATGGGCAGTGGCGGCTCCATGATCCCGGCCGAAATTCCAGCCGGAGCAGCTGAACATAGCTCGTACTTGGGGGAGAGTTACATGGGGCCGCCGGTAATGCAATGTACTTTGTACACGTGTTGTTGGAATTGACTGACACTGACACACAACGCTGGCCAGCGGGAAAGAGATACTGTACGGAGCCCAGAGATACGAAGCCATCTCGTCAGTTCCATTTTCCAATCAAAGCCCGCACAAAGATTGCCCAGCGGCCACTTGATGGCTAGTCTAATGTGACCCCCGTACGGATACGACTGGTACTGTACCTGTACCACCACCTTGCAGTCGCGACTATCACCTTTAGTACGGGCTCTGCTGTGACCTGTGACCAGAACTTATTGTTTCTGGCCGCTGGTCTAAGAAGTGACTCCAGTCTTTTTTGCCGCCTCCGAAAGCGGCTGAAGACCTGTACTGTAAGCTAAGTGTGGTAAGCGACTATGGAATTCAATCAAATGGATAGCAGTAGTCTACAAAGCATTGGTCCTAGGAGACAATGCCGCCAACATGGTGCAGCACGCACCTGATGAAGGCGCTTATTGCCATGCTTGCATGGTTCCAACATCGCAGGCATCCGTATATGTGCTTCTCTGTGGCATGGCATCAGTTGGGCACCTATGTCACATCCATCGCTTATGATCCCTTGCCGGATGCTAATGTAGAACCAGCGCAGCCCCAGCTAGCCAGCGAACACGTAGCGGTGGACCCCTGCTTTTGCAAATGCATCGATTCATCGTGGAGAATGGGGCACCATTGGGATTGTGCATGCTAGCACATGCACGAGCACATACAAATAAGTCGATACTTGCATGCCAGGCGTTGTCGTACAGGGGACGATGCCTCCGGACTTGGGACGCCGTCACACGCACCAACGCACGCAAACAGGGACAAATAAAGTGCGGAAGTCGTCCCCATCAAGCCAGCCTTTTTTCCCTGCATGCGCGCGAGGCTCCACGATCAAGGGAAAGAAGAAGGGATAAAAAGCCACTATGGTCGCGTGCGTGATACATCTTAACTAAGTACATGTATGTTGCGGCAGATAACATGCAGTTGCACCGGTAGTCGGCAGCCCTCTCTCTCTCCATCCCATCTCATCGCTCTCTCTGGTCTGCTGCGAGCAATCCCCGAGGCCCTTTTAACCGCCCACGTATTTCGGTTGACTGAACTTCAAACCCCGTCTGAAGCTAGGCTGGCTGGCGAATTCCCTGGTTTCATCAGGGCCGGCGGCTGCAATGGCGAGACGTAAGACATGACTTGCCATGCAGCAAGCGCCGACTCCCTTGGGGGCAAGCAGCTGAAAAGTCGCCCGCTCACAAGGTCAGGGCGTGATGTGATCCCCCAGCCCGCAAGTCGATAGGCTTGTCAGCTCTGAGATACGAGCACAATCCCATCCCTACGAAGGCCTCATTCAGGTCGTAACGGAATAAATCCTACCTAATAGACTACCCTTTGCACCCGATGTTAGGTAGGTGGTAAGGAATTCTCCGCATATGTGACGTACCCCGGCCTCTTTAGGCAGCTTAGTAGCTGACGACTACGGAGGACTACGAAGTACAAACCAGACCAGAAAGCCATGGGCCAAGCCAAGGAGCGGGCATTCTTTGATTAGAGCGCCATCAAACCAGACGTCTCCGGCCAACCTCCTAATAAGCGTTCTCCTTTGACACTAAGTTGATGAGCGTGAGCATGATTTTTAAGCAATCGTCTAAGCCTGTGCGAGATGAAATGGGCTCCGTACAGTACGGTCGTCTATTCACGATAGCCTGCTACGTATTGCCATCGTTTGATTAGTATGTCGGAGGTATAAGTGCACCGTATTAATTAATGTTCGTATCCTTGAAGTAAAAGCTGCACCTCGTGAGTCCCTGTACGGAGTTCACGATGGACACCCCCAAAATCGCATTCCGTCTTCTCACCACTTAAATCGCCGTTTTGGGGCGATCGCACCGGAATCTTCGCCGTCGGATCCGCACACACCCGAAACCATTCGCGCTCCTTGGTCTGCCCCCAATAGGAACTGCCGAGTGTCGCAAATGCCGGCATTCTTTTTGCTAGAGCAGATTTTTCTTTTAATCCATTCGGTAGCCATTTCGTCATTCCCGGATTCCCGCGGGCTGTTTTTAAACTTGATGTCACTTCGGGCTGAGCGATGAAGAACAGGCTAGTTAGCTACCGGTTTAAAAGCCTTCTGCGTCGCCATGATTGCGTCTGTGGTGAACTTTGGATTAGCTAATCCCTGTGCTAGTTTTTTCAGGCTGTTCTGTTCACAGTTTGGAAAGAAATCCGTGGCTGTGAGGCTTTGACGGAGCTTGTCCGCTTTGCGATCTGTGAATTGAGCAAATCAGATGGGGATTATTAAGCCATCTTTGAATGTGTTACCCTGGATGAAGTGAATACAATCATTTTGGGGCTGTTTTCCCCCAAATGCTTCTAACAAGATACTGTTTGCAACGTGAAATAGTGGTTCATTTTCATCCTCGTATTGATTGATATTATACAACTACTGATTCGCGTCTCATTAAAAGCCATTATCATTCAGACAATAAATTGTTCCCAAAGTAATATAAGCATTTCAATAGGACGAGCAAGCCAGCAATACCGGCACAAGCTTGTCCGACTGTCATGCACGTGAAATTTCCCCACTTTCCGATTCTGGCAGCGCAAATCGATTTAGCAGATGAATGAATTTGTTACCCTCGTGGTTGGACAATGTATAAAAAGAGTTGATCAGCAGGTAGATTGGGAGCTGAGATTCACACCTTTATAAACAAAAAAACATCCAACTGTACAAACAAGAGTAAAGCAAAACCATTTTCAGAGTACCTAGCCCGTATTTCACTGGCTGAGGCTTCTGCATGTTAGCGTCTCCACCCACGACATTCTAGACTAAAAAATTCGCAGCCACACGCAAAAAAAGATTTGTGCCGTGACCAGGAATCGAACCTGGATTTACAGTGTCTCGTAAGATCCACAAACTGTTGTACTAACCGTTATACGATCACGGCTTTGTTTTGATTGTTTTTCTGTAGATTTATTTCAGCCTATATGAGAAAGATTTCAAAGCGCAAAGTGGGTCTACGACCTACGATTATCACCAATGGGATTGTGCACCGCATCACAGGTCTGAGGAATAAGAGATACGGCGGCAAATGGCATACAGAAGGTCAAATAACAAATAATAACATTGCTATTACCATTACTAATTGATTAACTAGATTATACAGCAACGGTGTCTCTTGCTATATTTTCCTATGCACCAATTGTCTCCACACAAAGCTCACAACATCCCATTTTGATCCTGTGTTCTCTACGCAACCCTCCAGTTTACCGTGTCGCTCATCATCTATTCCTACAGACATACCGCTGCCCCAGCTCCACTAGGCCATCAAGGTGCAAAATAACATCCATGGATGGTAATATTAAAAAAGCACGAACGCTACCTCTCGGTATTCTTATCAACTTTCCTCTCACTTCTCCAGGAATTTCTACTTCTGGTTGTTGTATCTTCATTTTGTATATTACATATTTTCTCTAGTTTGACATCTCAACTTGCTTCCCTCATGCAAGCTCATTTTACAGCGTCCGCGCGTCAACAACGGCACGGATGCAGTCCCCCTGCTTCATAATCTCAAATGCGCTGTTAATCTCGCCAAGGTTTTTGCGGTGTGTGATAAACTCATCAACCTTGAGAGCTCCAGACAAGTAGTCGCTGACAAGCCCGGGCAGCTGTGTGCGTCCTTTGACGCCACCGAAAGCGCAACCCTTCCAGACACGACCAGTGACAAGTTGGAATGCTGGCAAGAGGAAGATATCAGGTTAGTATGACTCTCTTTATTAGATATTCAGGATGGCCGGGGTAACTCACGACGTGTGGAAATCTCTTGGCCAGCAGCAGCGACGCCGATGACAATGCTCTCTCCCCAGCCCTTGTGGCAAGCCTCCAGAGCAGCACGCATCACGTTAACGTTACCAGTGCAGTCAAAAGTGTAATCACAGCCACCATCAGTCATCTCAATCAGCTTCTCGACAATGGTCTGTCCCTTGAGGTCGTTGGGGTTTACGAAATCCGTAGCGCCAAACTTCTTGGCCCACTCCGCCTTGGCCGGGTTGACATCAACGACGATAATCTTACCGGCCTTGTTGACGACAGCTCCCTGAACGACTGACAAGCCAACGCATCCAGCTCCAAAAACGGCAATATTGGAACCCTCCTCAACCTTGGCGGTGATGCGGGCAGCGCCGTAGCCGGTGGTGATACCACATCCAAGGAGACAAGTGCGGTCCATGGGGGCATCGGGCTGGACAGCTACAACGGAGATGTCGGCGAGGACGGTGTACTGAGAGAAAGTCGACGTTCCCATGAAGTGGAGAAGGTCCTTGCCCTTGCACTTGAATCGGCTGGTGCCATCGGGCATGACACCCTGGCCCTGAGTGGCTCGGATCTTGCCGCAGAGGTTTGTCTTGCCAGACTTGCAGAACTTGCACTCCTTGCACTCGGGAGTGCTGTGTGTTTGGTTAGCCTCCGTCTTGAAGAATGCCATTAGATGGCTAATAAGACATACTAGAGAGCAACGACGTGGTCGCCGGGCTTCACGTTGGTGACACCCTCGCCAACAGACTCGACAATACCAGCTCCCTCGTGTCCCAAGATGACGGGGAAAGCGCCCTCGGGGTCCTTGCCAGAGAGGGTGTAGGCATCTATACATGTAGCTATCAGTTTTCTGTTGCCCCTTTGCGCGATTCACCTTGACCTGGGCAACTCACCAGTGTGGCAGACACCGGTGTAGTAGATCTGCACGCGAACCTCGTGAGCCTTGGGAGGAGCAACTTCGACATCCTCAATGCTCAGCTCCTTGCCGGCCTCCCAGGCAACGGCAGCCTTGCAGGTGATGGTCTATTCACACTCACACTCCGTGGTCAGCTCAGCTCATCTCAGCTCAGTTCACAGCAAATTGTGGCGGGGCATATCATGGAGGGGCAGCAGCAGCTCTGCTCACCTTGCCAACAGTCGAAGCCATTGTGTTAGTCAGACGTTGAGTTGCAGTTCTATACGCGCTGAAGAATGCGAGAGAAAAAGCCCAAGCAGGTTTCAAGAATGGAGCTGCTATTTATTTGTTCACCAGTCGCAGCTCTGCCCAGCCAAGCTTGCCGGACCACCGAAGCGTCACGATTGCTATTCCGATGCTCTACCCCGCTGTCGAGTGGGGACGCAGAAAAGTGATGCTCATTTCTGGCTTACCTCATGCACACAGCCAGACACTCCATGGCTGGGCATTGCTCTTGACTTTACCCGTCAACGAATCGCGTCTTGTAACGAGCATGGATTTTCGAGAGCGTTGCTCACATTGTCGGCTCCCCAACCGGGTGTTATGTGACAATGACATACATCCAGATCCGTGTTCTCCGTGTTCATGACAGCGGTGTTACCCTTCCCATGAAGCGGCTATAATTATTGCCGAAGTTATCAGCGAAAACAGTTCAGTCATGCGGCGTTTGGAGGCAGATTTGATCCTGTGAACCGATTGTTTCACCTAATCCCGAAATATCTCCCCGTATATGACTATTTAAATTACATTATGATTTATAAGCTCTCTATATCTAGATGGTGTAAAAAGTCGGGAGATGTTCCGAGAATTCAGTGTACTCGCCGGAATAGTGTAGGATTTGTTGAATAGATGCCTGTACTTCGTATTGGAGCCGACAACGTTTATTCCTCGTTTTATTTGTGATATTAAGAGTAACCATAAGCATTTCAACAGTTACAAATAGAACCGATGTTTCAGGTTTGTATTCATCATACACTTATTTCAATCACTCAGCCTCTTGTTTTGGGAGCTCCCTCGCGTATCTCGCTTTGAATCAAAACATGTCCAAGCTCAGACTCCACACCGAGCTCTCACCTGAGCTTCTCAGCCCGGTGAGGCCGGCTAAATATCGGACCGTCTCAACTTGGCGCGACAGCAGCTCTCAAAAAATATCCAAGACGCGTGCTGGACAAATGAATTGAGAGGACAATTCCCATTCACAAACAGTCTCTCGAATTTATCGCCCGCCTCACCCTTTGACCTTGCATAGCACGATATTTACATGTTGGACGAATACGGAAACCAACTCGCACGCATGAAACTGTGATCCCTCGACGCTTCTGATACCAACGTTCTGCGGGAGCAGCGAGGCAAACATCGCCATTCGCCATGGCGCACCGCTTCATCATCGATTCCAGCCCTCTCAAGGAGGCGCCATCGACGCCAGACGTACGCGGTGCCAACAACTTCGGATTCCAGCGGTACGAAGACAGCCCGACGGGCGCTCCCATGGACGCTCCCCTTTCAGTTTCGGATCTCAGCAGCCCATCGCTCCAGTTTAACCCGCCGAGACCTTCCAATTTTGGAGTCGGTGCAGCCTCGAGCTCGGGCGGAGGCGGATTGTTTGGCCGAACGCGAACTTCCAATGCTCTTCTCGGCCGGGCTGTCAGAGGTAGAGCGCCTTCTGGGCTGAGTCGACAACTTCGTACAGACAACGACAGCAAGGATCTTGATTTCGACGAGGATCCTGACAATGATAGCGAACTCCCTCCTATGAGAGGAGGTTTGTTTCGGATGGCAGCTCCGCCAACAAGGCCGTCGCAAAGGAAAGAAGAGCTCGACGATATGGAGGCCCAGGTGGAGCGTTATATCGATGAGGAAATGGAGGAGGAAGACGAGGCTCCATTGGACGAGGAACAGAGTCCAGATGACTCTGATATGGGCGACATTTTCTTGAACATGCGGCACGACGATCGCGCATATGGTCAGCCTGTCATTGGCGACGATTCGGATCTGATGATGCTGCGGACCCCTGCGGCAACGGCTAGAGTGCGCAAAGAAGCAGAGAGCATATTTAGTCAATCAGCTCGCTTTAGGGCTGGAAGAAACCGGGACCCTCAGTTTGGCACCATTGCCAAGGATATCTATACCTACCAGGAGCCTGCTAGAATCACAGAGAAGCCTGATCTGATTCTCAAGACGGAAAACCTGGTATGCCAGCTATACAACGACGGTGTTGGCGCTCACGATGACCCGGAAAGGCTAGAAAACTCGCTTGCCGACATCACCTACAAGCTGATACGAGTTTGGACGGACTACGTAGAGGAGCTCCCACCCCCAGAAGGCGAGGATCTGGCCACCATTGGCCCCGGAGAGGATGCGGATCCATTCGAGAAAGCTGTCTACGTTGCGCATTTGATTCTTCGCATGCACCATACCCGTTTCGACACAAAACTCGAGGATGACAAGGCGTCGCCCTTACCGGAGATTCTCTTTGACTGGATGCAGTCCAGCCATAACCTGTATCCCGACCAAATTCGAGAAATTTCCAGATACAAGCCCAGCCCTGCATGCCATAGCCTGTACTGGCAGACGCTGAGAAACGCGCTGCTACGGGGAGACGTGAACGGGGCAAAGCAACTTTTGAAGAATGCCGGCTGGGAGCATGTCCGCCGCGGTCCTTCAGGCGGCCAAACGTACATAGGCAAGGCCCTCGAAAATGTACGAAGGTTTACAGAGGCCACATGCGAGATGCTTGACCAGTGCCCCGGAGCGAGAAACGACTGGGACATTCTAAACAGCAGCTGGACCTTGTTTCGAGTTCAGGCCCGAGGCTCCTTGGATAGACTCACACTGTTTGCTGAAGGAAAAGACACCACCTTTCTTGATTCGCTGAATGACGAATTTGACACGTCCATGTCGACAATGGCCAAGAAGGCCTCAAGCCAGATTCCTTGGGACATTTACGAAAATTTGCAGACGGTATACGAGATTGTCCTGGGACAGACCGAAGCCATCTTGGAGACGGCACAGGATTGGTGCGAGGCAACGATTGGTCTGTTCGGCTGGTGGGACGAGGGCGTCCAACGCCCCAAGCCCCTGCTGCAGTCACAGTTTGGTCTGTCGGCAATGTCACCAGGCAGCTTCACAGACTCTGAGGACTATTTCGATCGGCTTGTGACCGTGTTCAACCTTGTCATCCAATCCGGCCTTAGTCCCAACACGATGAATCCCGTCGAAGTTGCTCTCGCATCTGCCTTTGAGGGTAATACCAACGCCGTCATCGGATGTCTGAGGACATGGTCTCTCCCCGTGGCTTGTTCAGTTGCTGAGATTGCTTCTCTGGGCGGGTGGCTTCCTCCGGCAGAGCCTGTGAAGCCGCTGCCAGCTGATACCCTGGACATGGATGACTTGATGCTCCTAGGAGTAGGACAGCCCACCAACGATGATGTGGAGGGTATCAAGGACACGAGCATTGTCATTTACGCGAGAGAGCTGGCAGGTATCGAGCATCTTTCACCACAGCTGGATGGTTGGGAGATGGCCATTCAAGTGCTGGGCCGGATGGACGTACCAGAAAAGGCAGAAGAGACAGTTGGTGAACTGTTGAGAGACCTCCTGGCAACATTGGACGAGAATTCTAGCACGACGGTGGATAAGATGTGGAGAATTCTGAGCGATCTAGGCATGATGAATTATGCCGAGGAGACTGCAGAGGTACGCGATACACTCTTTCCCCTTCCCCTCCTCTTTCTTAACCTTGGAGCCATGGTAAGCTGACTGAAGCGATAGACGTTTGCGGAAATCTTATCGAAAGAATCTCACAGATATGGCGAGGCGATTTGGTACTTTGCGCTTTCGCACCAGGCGGATCGAGTTCGCGAGGTTCTTAACCTTCTCATGTCTTATTCCCTTGTGCAGTCAACAGTTTACCCTGCTGAAAAGGACCTCGACGAAGATCTCAAGAGCATGCTTCGAAATAGATCAGAGGCGTTGGAGGAGCGGGCAAAGGTGGATTTAGAGGCCGCTCAGCTACTTGGCCGAATGCTTAGTGGCTACGCGACGCTGCGCAAGTTTTACGAGCTCCGAGACGAGATAGCAAAGGTTGAGGAGACTTCGCCATCTAGGGCTCTCACCCTTAGAAAGCAGGCTGCATTTGCGTTGGTGGCTGCCATCTCTAGTTCAGGTGACAACATCCGCGGCGGACTTTACGATGAGACCAGAGACGCAGTGGTCAGCGAGGACTTCTTGCTGGCTCTGCTGGGCGAAGCAACTGTTTTCATCAATCAGTCGCCCTCGGTCATCTCCCTTGAGCAGCTCGATATTATTCTCAAAGCCATTGAGGATATCCAGGCTGTCGGCTCTCGCGTGTACTCTACTTGCGAAGAGTTCTTCAACTTGGTGCTCGCATCAGGACAAGGTCTCAAGGGATCTACGCCGGCAGATTTGATGAAATCGACGAGCTCGCTTGGCAACAGCACATACATGATGAGTGGCAGTTCTCTCCTGGTCAGCCACATGCAGAAATCCATCATGGGAGGCCAAGGCAAAGTGAATAGGGGATGGGATTGGAGGAAAGGCTGGCTAGCCAATACCAAGGGAGAGGACGTGATTCGAAAGCTGAGACTGGGGTTGGCCAAGGATCTGGCAGGGCTATGGCTGGATGACGCTGATGGAGTTGCAATTTACTAGAACTAGAAAACGGGATGATGAGACAGAGGGCATGCATGAATGGACTTTTTTTTTGTATGATGGGATTTGGGCCGAGGCAACGAACGATACATGAAGCTGGTTAAGGTGTTGAGATACCTATATAATACTCGTCCTGCAAAGAGATTTGAGGCATTACGTTGATTCAAGATGACTTTTCATTGCATATGGTAGTCTGCGAGTGTCATGACTCAGACCTGGGAGATGCCGGAATGTCTTAATTTTTAGTGCCCAGAGTTTCGATCTACGGAGCCGTGCGCCGGCGTGTGGCTCCGATGCCCCTCCAATCCGATGGCAACAATTGACAATCAGTTCCGATCCAGCCCAAAAAAATTCACCCTCCAGCATCACGAGAGCAGCGATTGATTGTGCAACATGGCACCAATTGAACTGGCAGGCCGTTGTGGAGGCGCCATGACGGTGAGGATCTGATGCTTCTTCTTTTCTTCTATTCGGTAAAAAGATCAAAAAAAGTAAACTCAGGACTGACTTGAACGATTGCCAGAGCCTCTTGCGACGAGCGGGATCCATCTCCGCAACCGGAGCGCACCGCGCATTGCGAATCTCGTCGAGCAGAAGCAAATTCTCAACCGCAACGTCCCTGCCGCCGACGTACGAGAAGCTCTTCACCAGATACACCGAAGTGCGGCGCGTCCTGGGCAAGCAGCGCCTGACACTGGCCGAGAAGATCCTCTACAGCCACCTGGACAATGTCGAGGAGTCGCTGCTCACCAACACCGACGGCGGGCGCAGCATCCGCGGAAAGGCGAACCTGCTGCTCAAGCCCGACCGGGTCAACATGCAGGATGCGTCGGCGCAGATGGCGCTGCTGCAGTTCATGTCGTGCAACCTCGAGAGGCCCGCGATCCCGGCTAGCATCCACTGCGACCACTTGATCGTGGGGTCCAAGGGCGCTGAAGACGATCTTTCGGCGGGTATTAGTGCTAATAAGGAGATTTTCGACTTTCTTGAGTCGGCGGCGCGCAAGTACGGCATGGACTTTTGGCCTCCGGGTGCGGGTATTATTCACCAGACGGTGCTGGAGAACTATGCGCTGCCGGGACTCATGATGCTGGGCACGGACAGCCATAGCCCCAATGCCGGCGGTCTTTGCACGGTGACGATTGGTGTTGGTGGTGCTGATGCTGTTGAAGCGCTGGTTGGTGCGCCGTGGGAGCTCAAGGCCCCGAAGGTCCTGGGTGTTCAGCTCATCGGCAAGCTCAACGACTGGGTTGCGCCCAAAGATGTTATCCTGAAGCTGGCCGGCGAATTGACTGTTCGTGGTGGCACTGGCTCCATCATCGAGTACTTCGGCCCTGGTGTTGATACCCTGAGCGCTACTGGTATGGCCACCATCTGCAACATGGGTGCTGAAGTTGGCGCGACCACGTCCATCTTCCCCTACACCGAGGCTTCTGCGCGATACCTCCAGTCCACCCGCAGAAGCCAGGCCGTTGAAAACATCAAGGCCCTGCAGAGCTTCCCCGGCAGCGGCACTTCCGAGGATGCCCGCTTCCAGTTCAAGGCAGATGAAGGTGCCGAGTACGACCAACTCATCACCATCAACCTGTCTGAGCTCGAGCCTCACGTCAACGGCCCCTTCACTCCCGACCTGGCCACCCCCCTATCCAAGTTCAAGGACGTCGTCAAGGACCAGCAGTGGCCCGAGAAGCTGTCAGCCGGCCTCATCGGCAGCTGCACCAACAGCTCCTACGAAGACATGACCCGTGTCGAGAGTCTCCTCAAGGAGGCCGCTGACGCAGGTCTCAAGCCTGCTGCTGACTTCTACATTACGCCCGGCAGTGAGCAGATCCGCGCAACCCTGGAGCGCGACGGTACTCTCGAGACCTTTGAGGCTGCCGGCGGTGTTGTGCTGTCCAACGCCTGCGGTCCTTGCATCGGCCAGTGGCAGCGACAGGACGGCGTTACCAAGGGAACGTCCAATGCCATCCTCACATCCTACAACCGCAACTTCCGTGGCCGAAATGACGGCAACCCGGAGACCATGAACTTCCTCGCCTCGCCCGAGATTGTCACCGCCATGGCCTTTGCTGGCTCAACCACCTTCAACCCCATGACCGACAGCATCAAGACCCCCTCCGGCAAGGACTTCAAGTTCTCTCCCCCCCATGGTCTGGAAGGTCCCACAACCCCCTTTGAATCAGGCGTCCCCTCCCTCGGCGTCCTCTCCCAGCAGCCCGACCCCAGCGTCCAGGTCGCCATCTCCCCGTCCTCGGACCGCCTCGCCTTCCTCGAGCCCTTTGCCCCCTTCCCCGAGTCCGACCTCTCCGGCCTCCGCGTCCTCGTCAAGGTCACCGGCAAGTGCACCACCGACACAATCTCCGCCGCGGGGCCCTGGCTCAAGTACAAGGGCCACCTCCCCAACATCAGCACAAACACCCTCAACACCGCCGTCAACGCCGAGACGGGCGAGGTCAACGCCGCCTACGACCTCGACGGCTCACGGCACACCATCCCCGAGCTCGGCCAGCGCTGGAAGGACCGCGGCCAGGACTGGCTCGTCGTCGCCGAGCACAACTACGGCGAGGGGTCCGCCCGCGAGCACGCCGCCCTGCAGCCGCGCTACCTCGGCGCACGGGTCGTCCTGACAAAGTCCTTTGCCCGCATCCACGAGACAAACCTCAAGAAGCAGGGTGTCGTGCCGCTGACTTTCGCCAACGAGGCTGATTATGACAAGATTTCCGCTGGTGACGAGGTTAGCACCGTCGGATTGTATGAGATGCTGCGTAACAAGGGCAAGGGGGATGTCCAGCTCAAGGTGAAGAAGGCCAGTGGCGAGGAGATTCTGATCCCGACCAAGCATGCTGTGAGCAAGGACCAGGCAGGCTTCATCTTGGCGGGCAGTGCTTTGAACCTGCTGTCCAAGGGTGTATAAAAGAAGGAAAGAAAGAAACGAGTGTATTAAGCTGTTGAATAAATTGTGTGTGAGCGCGCCAGGAAAAGAGGAAAGGAAGGGTATATAGCACGTAGCCTGCTAATTGATTTCAGTTACCACAAAGCGGCCTCGAATTTGATTTTACAAACAACCTCTTCTATTTTGCGAGCACCCCCCAAAAGCTATGTACTAATATATGAATGCTGTCATTATTCTTCCTCTCGTTGAGCCCACGGCATTTCGCATATAAAGTGTTGAATCAATTCATCTCACGAAGACCGTGGTTCCATCAGCGCCCTTCTAAAAAAAAAAAAAAAAACAGAAGGGTAAAGTCATAACAAACGAAGAAGAAGAAAAAAGGAAAAGAAAAGAAAAGAAGTCTCCCATATGCACCCCATCCCATTATAACCTCGTACCTCCGAGACGCCAAACATGGACCCTTGCGACGGTGAAAATCTGCCTCTAAATCGAACCTGTCGTAAAGAATAAATAAATGACCGAGCGGATATCTGGAGACAAGAGAAGAGAGAAAAATAGAAACGATTAAGGAAGAAGAAGAGAAAGAAAGAGGAAAAGAAAATAAAAAAGGTGAAAGAAAAAGAAGGAGAATGGAACGCGATGTATGTAACGTTCATCACTTCTGTCGGCTTCGCTGTGATGCCAATTTGGCATCTTCTATAATGCGCTCAGCCTGGCTCCATGCTTCCCCGATTGCATCCCTCGCTGCACGCTCCCGAAAAACCCTCTTTGCTTGATTTTCTCGATGCCACGCGCAAGCCTTGACCCATGCCGGATTTTGCAGCACATCGTCTGGCAGCTCCTCTTCAGGAACATCTCCAAAATCAATGATGCGATCATACGACCAGGGTTGCGGATCTATCCTTGCTGATTTTTGCGTTGCCGCGTTCCGTTCATCTTCTGCCTTCTCTTTCGCTCGCAACCACCGTCGCCTTTCAATCACTTTGCCGAACCATGCTTTGCGTCCTCTGCGAGCCTGTATCGCAAGCGCCTTTTCCTTGTACCACTCCTCGGATCGCTTATATGGGTAATGAATCGCGGGATTGATTGCCAGGTATTGGCCTCGATCCTCAATCGAGGATGGCTGCACTGGAGTTTTTGGTCGAGGAGGAGCCTGTACAGAAACACCTGGTGGCGGACGCAACGTGGACTGGCGATAAATCATAGTATCAAAAGCCTCGGAATCAAAAACATGAGCTTTAGGCACCCTAGGCATCCTAGGCGTCCTGGGCGTTCTAGGCTCTTCTGCCGTTCTAGGCTCCACTGGCGTTATCACCTCTGCCATTATCGTCGCTGCTATATTCTGTGTCGCTACTGTGATAGTATCGTGCTCCACTGGGGCGTCTATTTCGAGCGCAGAAGGGGGTGTAGTAACCACGCTTTCTCGCTCATCATTCAATCCATTCGCCTGAGGCTCGGGCTGCTGCAACTGTTGGGATGTAGGCGTTGGATTTTGTTCGCCAACGTCGTCTTGAATGAAAACGGTATGATTTTCAAGCTGCTCGTTGGCTTTGGCGAGGGCTACTTCTATCATAGGCATCAATTTAGTTGGTGCTTGAGCCCTGTTTGAATTCCGTAACTGAGTTGTAGCTTGGTTGTCACTAGCACTGGATCTGCGGCTTTGATTTTTGGACAAGCTGCTTGAAGGGACTGTTTGATAGTCTTCTCCTGGTTGGCTTGATAATCGCGATTCGTGTTCCCTCTCTGATGCTGGGGGTGTAAAGCTTCCCTCTGGTCTTTGTTTTGTAGAGGGGTCTCTACCTTTGGGTTGAGCATCCGAGCTATCAGCCTTTCGTTTTTTAGGAGATATATGCAAAGGGAGATTTTCCTTGAAAGGTTGGGCAACGTGAATGGTAGATCCCTCGCGCTTGTGTGTCCTGCCTGATTCCGACTTTCTTCGGCTTGGCGCTGGGGCCACAGTAATCGTCGATGGGTCGTCCACCTTCGCATCTTCAACGCGGGTGGATGGCACAGTTGCAGGAGGAGGGTTTTTATGAGTGGCGCTAGGCATGTTGGAAGGTAAAGTGGATGGTTGGGCATGAGTAAAATTCAAATTCGACGGCAATTCGACACCCGCACCAGCATATCCACCAACAGGATCAAGGTTACGCCGAGGAATGGTACTTGGTGGCACATGTCTGCTCTGCGAGAAGTCCTGATTAGGCTGTGGACGCGTATATGGCGAGCGCCTTTGATCAATGGACGTAAATTCAGGATTCAGAACAAAATAAGGCTCGCGAGGCCGAGGCGGCATGGTCTCCACCGTGATTGACGAGGCGTTGACCTCTATGACCTCTGCTATTCCCCGTTTTTGCCGTTGCATCGGAGGCTCTCCGAATCCGAATGGCGGGTGTTGTGGCATATGATTTGGTTCTTGGTGGTGTTGTGAATGATGTGTGAAAGAAGTTGGCATTGCTTTCTCAGTAAATGAGAAAGTGGAGTCGCTATGCCGCGCAGAATACGCGGACCACTGAGAATTATTCAGCGGGGGACCAGCCGCGGTTCGTCCAGGATGTCGACGAGTCTTCCTTGGCCTATGTACGGATCGAATCGCTTCGGGACCAGAAGCCCTGGGAGCGAAATGGGGGGCATAGTGTTGAGAGCAGAGAGATTCTGCAAATGTGGGCTCTTCGCAACCCCAAACTGAGCAACTCCCCCTCAGCCTAAGCGCCTCATCGCGATTCATATCTGAGGGCCTCACCAGTCATACAGTAATCCAGATGAAGTTTCGCCAAGTATCATTGCACTCCAGGTACCGGGGAGGGATCTCGCTGAAGGATTGCGCCAAGATTACTTCCCGACGTAGGATGACGAGACTTTGCAGCGTGGTCATGCCAAGAATCAAGTGCACAATCTGACAAACAACCCAGCGCGTTGACCTTGTGTAAAACCATCCAGAGAAATAGTCCTTGACTCAAGGTAGGTGTACCAACCACCAAGGAATATAGAATCTGCTTCTTAGTCAGCGAGGTCCTATCGTCCATTCGGTATGCACAGTAGAATTCAAAGTTTGGTTCGCTCTTCAATGTCAGATCTTTTCAGTTTATTTTTGTGACTTCAGGCTAGGAACAGCAACGGTTATGGCCTCGAGTGTCTTCTTGAGAGGGAAACTGCTCGCATGAGCAGCCACTGTGCGTCGCGGCCTTTGGTCTCAGTCCGTGGAGCGGGATGAGAGAGAACAGAGACTCCGTGTGCGACGCGAGTCTTGATAATATGCAGCACTTGACGCCTTCCGACAAGGAACAGGGGATCGAATCCCATCCTGAGGGTCTGGCGGGAGCTGCTGCTTGACGCGTTACCGTTACGGGAAGCGTCTGTTCAAACCAAGAAGACACAGGGGGGCCACAACCAGGAGGTTCCATTCGGTCAGACCTTTTACCATTTCGGCATCATCCATTGCGGCGAGGAACCGGGCATATGTAAGGAGAAAACACAAATGGAAGGCATCTGCCTCGACAACTTACTTTGTGCCCACCAACGGGAGGTCAGCGTCGTGCTCATGGCACAGATATCTGAAGAAAGTTGTGGAAGCGGATGGCCTCGGAGAATTCCGACGATGCGAAGCTCGGCTTGACACTCGCGAGGCTGGCACTGGAAGAGCGCTGGTGCTTGGGCAAAGGCAATAGGATCGCCTGATTCCAGCTTCTCGCTCCCCCGCGGCTGCGCGCGTTGAGGAGAGAAAAAGATTGGGAGCAAGGCTGAGGAAAGGCGTCGATGGTTGGCTCGCGGCGGCTCGTTGGTCGTAGGGGCCCAAGCGCCCTATAACGGCCAGCGCCCTCTGAACTGAACCAAGCTGGGTACGGCACAGTCCAGTACGAGTACGCACGAGTACCTGTACCGGGTCCGCGGAGGGCACTGCAGGTGTACATGTACATCATAGCGCGTGGATGGCTTACCTAAGATTTCATCTCATGGCATGGATTGGGGGTTCGTCGCTTCGTTAAGGGGTCTAATTGCATTTATTTTGTCTTGTGGCTGAATCCGTGGTGCAGTTAGTTGGACCCTTGGTTTCTGATTTCTGATGCCTCTGCAGCTGTCGACAGAGTTGACTCTGGGTCAGATTTTAGAAAACTGCGTCAGGGGTCTGATGGAAGCGATCCATTTGATCTACAGCGTTCCAAGCGTCTTCTGTACCACTACATGCACTTAGTACCTCTGTTTGTTCGTTCTACAGTTAGCGTGCAGCGGCACGCCATGCCCTGAGAGCGGCCCAATTTAGCGGCGAGTCGCTTAAACGACGCCGTGCAACGGAGGGGCATGGATACATTAGGTAGCCGTGTTTGACACGTGCCAGATGTCTTCAATCTAGCTGCTAGGTAGATGCGCAATCAACGACAGCTCTCTTTATGCTGCCACCTCTCTGCATACATCTCGACGGCCTCGCTCCCAACAGCTCGACATGGAATTTCTCAAGTCGGCCGTGGCTTCGGCCATGTCCCAGGGGCCTCCGTTCCCATATACTTTTGGCGACAAGGTCGACGTTGACGAATCAATCTGGACGCTGTACAATGGAACAAGGCGGGTAGGCTGGCCTGCTGGTTGCGGATGCTGCGTCGCCTGAACTAATAGTCGCGAGTAATAGGAGGATGGTTCGAACTGCAGTATATTCTCGTTCGATAGCACAGCAAAGAAGAGCCTGTTGCCTCTTGCGAAGAACGCGCTGAGAAAGCTGCGCACGTTGCGGCACCCGGGAGTCATCAAGGTGCTGGACACTGTCGAGGTATGCGATGCGACCGACCACCATGAATGCGCCACGAAGCTGACTGTTGAACGACTAGACAGACACGTACATCTACATCGCTACCGAGCGCGTCACCCCTCTTCGATGGCACGTTCGAAGGAAGAGCTTGAGTCCCGAGACGATCAAATGGGGTCTATATACTGTCGCTGTAGGAATTGCGCTGGATATCATCCGGAAACTCCAAATACTGATTTTGCTGCAGCAAACACTCAAATTTATCAATGACGATGCAACCTCAAAACACGGCAGCCTGAGAGTCGGCTCAATATACACCACTGAAAGTGGCGAGTGGAAGCTGGGAGGTTTCGAGGTTCTAAGTAACGTCAAGGAAAGCGAGTCTACTCTTGATGTAAGTTGCATATTGTACCAAGGCAGGATATGAATAATCGCTAATCTTGTTTCCAGAGCTTCGGAAGCTTAGTTCCCGACTCTGGTCGGTATGCGCCGCCAGAGGTGGCTCAAGGGGGATGGGCCGCGACAAAGGCACATCCTACCTACGCCGTAGATTCCTTCAATTTTGGAACTCTCATCTTTGAAGTCTTTAATGGCGACTTTCACGGCCCAGACCAAGCTGGCCAAACCAAAAACATACCCCCGTCCATGCAGACAAGCTATAAACGCCTCTGCAACGCCAACCCCAAAGCACGAATTAGTGCCGGCAATTTTCTGGACCTTGGGCGCCGATCGGGCGCATTTTTTGATACTCCATTGATTCACTTAACGGATGGGATAGAAAATTTAGGGGTGAAGAACCCTGATGAGCGTGAGGAGTTTCTTAAGTAAGATATGTCCCTTGTATCATATGCTTTTTTCTTGTCTAACTCGCGACGCCAGCGATTTGGAAAAAGTAACGGATGATTTTCCCGAAGAATTTTTCAAAGCCAAAGTCCTCCCGGAGCTCGTCAAATCCGTTGAATTTGGCGGTGGCGGTCCGAAAGCTCTCACTGTGGTGCTGAAAATAGCTGCCAAGTTACCCTCTGACGATTTTGAGCTAAAGATTACGCCCTTCATTGTTCGGGCCTTTAAGAATCCTGATCGGGGCATTCGGGTGTGCCTGCTGGACAGCCTTCCCCTTATCATTGATCAATTATCACAGAGAGTCGTCAATGACAAGATCTTCCCCCAACTAGTAAGCCGCCTTCCTCTCTTACTGCGAGAATTTGTGTGCTCATAATAGCATTAGGTTACTGGATTTACCGATGCAGCGCCCGTTGTCCGAGAGCAGACATTGAAATCCGTGCTGGTTATCATTGGCAAGCTCTCAGACCGCACTATTAACGGCGACCTCTTGAAGCAGCTGGCAAAGACGGCAAACGATGAACAGCCTGGCATTCGCACAAATACCACCATCTGTCTCGGCAAAATCGCAAAGAACCTTGGCACATCTTCACGATCTAAAGTGTTGATAGCTGCTTTTACACGTTCCTTGCGCGACCCCTTTGTGCACGCGAGAAATGCGGCACTCATGGCGCTCGCTGCAACGGCCGAATATTTTAACGAGGATGATAGCGCCAACCGCGTTTTACCAGTCATATGCCCGGCTTTGATTGATAAAGAAAAGGTAATCCGGGACCAAGCCTCGAAAACAATGGACATCTATTTGCAAAAGGTTCGCAAAGCAGCTGCTGCCATGCCTGAAACCGCTCTACCTCCACCCCAATCGGCCGATGCCGCGGCTGCTCAGGGGAGCACGGTACAACCAGGCGCATCTTCTGGAAGCAGCTGGGCAGGTTGGGCCATTTCATCATTCACAAACAAGCTTACTGCTGTGGCTGGGGACATGCAAACCGCCAATAGCCCAAGTCCAGCTCCTGTTTCTCCATTGCCCGAAACTGATGTGAGGAAGCCGGCTACAGCATCCGCATCATCTCTTCACCGCCAAGCCGTGACATCTCCTCCCCCAGCATCAGGCCCATCGACACCTAGTGTCGCCAGTGCGATAGCTGGACAGTTTCTGCCCGACGACGACGATGACGCAGGTGACGCTTGGGGTGATATGGGAGATGATGACGCTTTTGAGACGCCTGCTGCAGCTGCCAATGCATCAACAACTGTGTCCGCAACGCCGTTTGGCGAAGATGAGCCCGATTTTGCAGGATGGCTAGCGGCGCAAGCGAAGAAGGGACCGAGCAAGCCATTGCCAAAGGGACTATCAAAGACTACCACGGCTAAGAAACCTGTAACAAAGACAGTGGCGAAGCCCGTAGCAAAACCGGCAGCGAAGCCCGTAGCCGCCAAGAAGATTGATCTGGCACCGAAAGAAGCAGATGACGACGATGATGGGTGGGGTGATGGTTGGTAGTTTGGCGAAGTTGAGGGATTGACAGATTTTCCATTATGATATATAGCCAGGCAATAGTTGTATTTTTCTATTT
Source organism: Trichoderma semiorbis (assembly GCA_020045945.2). Lineage (NCBI taxonomy): Eukaryota > Fungi > Ascomycota > Sordariomycetes > Hypocreales > Hypocreaceae > Trichoderma > Trichoderma semiorbis. Next base: position 7,382,955 of record CM034694.1, read on the forward strand.
GGGATGTGTGTGAGATGGCAATTGTTGTATGTGACAAACGAAGCCGGCGTTGGGATTAGAATTGGATTAAAATATTATTTTTTATCAAATACATGTTACCGAAGTTCTATTCTCTTATACTTCAATGCAATATGCTCTGCATCTCGGCGGGTATTTAGTACTGCGTGTCGGCCAGGCTGTTAGCGCAAAGTGCTAGTGGTGGTTTGGCCTATCTAAGCTTATCGATTATCCGAACCAGAAAAAAAAAAAAAAAAAAAAAAAAAATTTCCCACCACTTTGCTCTGTCTTTCCCCACCACGCATCGAATCAACCGACCGACGATTCGCAGCTATACAACACGGCAAATCGTGGGCGGTCGCTGGGAAATAGGAAAAAGGGAAGAAGACACAGAACAAGATGGCGCAGGGCTCGATCAAAAAGTCCAACAAGGCCGCCGCGCCAAAGGCCGTCCACTCGAAGCGACAGGCCTCCAAGGTCACCAAGCCCAAGAAGAAGGTCAACGCCGACAAGATGCTCAAGAAGTTCACTTCAGGCATGGTAGCCAAGACGGAGGCGCTGCTAGGCGAGAGAGCGGGCCATCTTGAGCTGATTGGACCCGGAAAGAAGGGGAGCAAGAAGCTGTCGCAGAAGGGAGGATCAAAGAAGTTTGGCTAAGAAAGAGCTTGGAAAATGGGGGAATGGGCGCTGGGTGGTATTGGAGGAGAGGGATTGGGACAAGGCGACATATTCGGACTGCGAGCGATATTGATTTTTAACAACTATTTTCTTTTTCTTTTTTTACGATGACAAACATTTCTCGATATCAAACTCTGGTCCCTCGGCAACATCATTCAGAATCGTTGTCACCACTTTGAAATCCCGCTCGACATCGACCTTCCAGTTCGACACTGCTACCCTCACGGCCTTTTCGCCTTTCCAGCTGGTCCCGCTTACGTACAGCTGCCTTGTCGCGTTAATCTTCGCCACCAGCTCGTCGTTTAACTTCTTATCCTTCGCCCTGAACAGAATAATTATGAAAATTTCTTCAATATCACCTCTCTCATCAGGCAGCAAATCATAATATGGCGATTCTCGCAGGAAGACGGCCAGCTTGCGAGACAGCTGGGCCATGTTGTGGAACAGGTTAGCGAAGCCGGGACGTCCTTCGCTGAGGAGCACGGCGTAGGCGGGCAGTGCGCGGAAACGTCTCGAATTCTCGAGGCCTATGTTTAGAGGAGACGAGATGCTGGCAGCTGGGCCCGAGGAGAGATATGCGGCGTTTGGGTTGACGAATACGGATTCCAGGATGGATAAGGTACGGGTGAAGAACATGCCGCAGTCGTACGGCTGAAGATGTTAGCGGATTGGGAATTGGAGGAGCAAAGAGATTTCACATACAACGTTGAGCATTTTGTGGCCGTCGATTGTGATGCTGTCGGCCAGGTCGATGCCTTTGACGCGATTGCGAAGCAGCCGATATTCATCTCGATCATCCAGAGCACTACAGAAGATTCCGAACGCTATACGGCAAGAATTAATAAAACGCCTTCAAAATCTGGGTTTCGGCATATATGGGTTCAAACATACCTCCATCGGCATGGATCCAGGCGTCATAACGGTCCGCTAGTTGCCTCAACCTCTTCCACTCGTCAACATCATCAAGCGCATAGCCTCCAGTATTTACTTCTCCCATGCTAACGGCAATGATGCTTGCCGTTCCAGGGCGACTCAATTCTCTCTCCACTGCATCGAGATCCAGCTTCCACGGCTGGGCCGCGCTTCGAGGAAGCTCCTTTACGGATGCTCTTCCCAGGCCAACCACGCTTGCCGCCTTGGAGAGCGAGCTGTGGCCTCCACTGGTGAGAATCTGGATTTCAGAGACTCCTGCTTTGACACAAGCGCCCAACAGGCCGAGCTCGCCCACCGACGCGCCCTTCTTCTGAAGGATAGCTTCACGCCCGCACGCCAACCCTAGGACGTTGCTACCAGTGGCTCCTGTGGTGAATGTGCGGCCCTTCCACTCTGATTCCAAGCGCAGAAGGCCTATCAGCATCTGAAGAGCGGCGTTTTCGACGAATGTTGACACGGACTGCTCTGGGAGATGGACCTGCACGTTTTGGTCCATATGGGAGACGACATTGTCTGCCCATTCGGCCAGCGGAAGGACACCGCCGGTGACAAAGCCGAAATAGCGGCTCGACTGTGACTGGCCGCATAGCGCAGGCACAATATTCTCTGTAATATGCCGTGCGACATCGGCAGCAGGCTGGCCGGAAAGGAAACCTGGGTCGGAAGGATGGGGGAGGATGGCTGAGGCAGCGTGAATGAGTTCGAGAGGCGGGAGTGTCTGGCTCTTGGGGAGAGATGACGGGGGGAGATCTCGCTGCTTGAGACGGACGGCTTGAGCGTCAATGTCGAAAAGGTCAGACATGGTGACAATTGGGGCGTGTGTAAGTGAGGAACTGTATGAGAGTTGAAATGAGCAAGATGCCAATTGCCCCGCCGATATAGGCAAATGGGCGTATAACTAGCAATTGTAATAGAGAAGGCGAGCTAGAAGATGGAATAGAAACAATAGAGAAGCATCAATGGCATTTATATCAACATCTAGCTTAAACGATTGGTAAAAACAATGGTCATGATTCTCCACATGTGTGCTTTAGACCCGTAGGTTGGGGATCGCAAAGTCTTTCTCTCGCGTTTCTGCTCGCAAAGTTGCACCCAGCACGATGGCCTAAAGCGGTATAAGGCGAGAACGTCAGCGTGCGCCTTCTAGCACCAAAAAGCCCCAATCCAATGGCATTATCCCATTGATCCATTAGTCACAGAAGTTGTTCGTAGCAAATGGCGGCCGCTTTTGCTGCTGTTTTTGTTAGTACATGTGTTGTTTCTGTGTCTTACACGTGATCGCTGCCGGCCGTCAATTCGGCAGCGGCTCGGGAATCACGCAGCGGCGGCCAAGATGCCGCATCTGCCGCTTCACCGTCAAGTCCGTTGAAGAGGAGTTCTCGGCCCGGTGTGTGTCAACTAGCAGCCGCAGAACGGAGTAGCAGTACCACATTTAGAATTCGCAGGGCGATAAAACAAGAGAGAGAATAAAATCGGGATAAATCCCAGGTTTCGCATTCAGACAGACACCAAAGGCTGTGTATCCAAACTGTCTACCATTTCACACGACAAAAAAACGCCTAAGGAAAAAGCAAATTCCTCCACCTTGACACAATGAAATCATAAGAAATCGACAACACATATTTCCTTGTTTATGTTTTTTTTACAGCTTCGCAGCCTCCTGGACGCTGCCAATCTTGTATTTGCCGCCGTACTTTTCCAGCACGCTCTCGTTGTGGTACTTCCAGAACGCCTTGGTCGCGTTCTTGCCCGCGAAACGCTTGAGAATCTTTGCGCCGCCGGGGTGCTCGTCGAGGAACTCTAGAAGGGAGGGAAGGATTTCGCGTTAGCTTTTTGGACTTTTATTTCTGGATTCAAGCGTCTGCTTCGATCTATCAAAGAAGAGGAGGGGGAAGGGAGAGAGGGAAAAGCGCACTTGTGACGTCGTAGACGTTGTTCTCGACAATGAGCCAATAGCCCTTCTCGTCGTTGTTGTGCGAGCCGACCTCGGCGGTGGTGAAGGACTTGTCGGCCATTTTCTGTATTGCTTGCTGGTTTATTTCTTTGGATGCGCAGAAGAAGACGCTTTGCAAATGTAAGTTCTTATGAGTCGAAAATTACGTAGAAATGGAAGAGATGGAGCAGGTAAGAAAGTGGAATGACGGAAGAAGGAATCAGCAATTCGAGCTCGTAGAAAAGGGACAATCACGGCAAAAAGTTACCTCGGCACGGCCTGTTGAGAGGCCAAAGAGGGTCCGCTATGCCAGCTTGGTTCAGTGTCCAGTCCGGGGATTACAGGGGGTTTATGGGGGGCTATTGATGGTCTACGGGTGGTCTGACGAATCAGGAGACGCGGATTGCAAAGGTCTCGTGAGCCGACTTGGTGGTGGTGACGCTTTATGTCTACAGACAAAGAGTAAGATGGTCAAAACTCAAGAATAATCGTATTAGTGATACATTGTATTGATTCGGGGTCTATTACATCAACATCTACTTGTACATTCTAGTATACATGGCACTAGAGCTCAATCACCACCGGCCGTCTCTTCCGCAATGCTTCTCTGAATCGGTCCGCAAACGCAGATGTCGCTCTGCAGTCGCTATTCATCCTCTTCTTCATCGCTTCCGGCAGCCACTCCTCAATCTTGGCAATCCTATGCTCGTTCTGTTCAGATAATCCACGTATTAGCTCAGCCGCTCACTGTAACTGTAAAAGAAAACCATTTGACACGTGAAATAACATACCGATGGATGCGTGCTAAGCATCTCGGGAACCTCATGTCCGCCCAGCCGCTGAATCGTCTCCATCCTCTGCCAAAACCCAACTGCCTGGCGCGGATCGTAGCAAGCCTCGGCCATCATCATCAGCCCAATGTAGTCGGCCTCACTCTCCTGCTTTCGGCCCATGGGGAGGTAGAACAGCAGGTCCTGCAGATAGTAACCTCCAATGACGTTCCACAGGCCAAACAACGCGAGGCCCGGCAGAGCACCAGCGAGGAAGAAGAGACTGCCGGCCGTGAGATTGCCGACCCAGGCAGCAGAGAGGCGCTCTGCGGCGTGGGAAGCCGTGTTGTGTGCGATTTCGTGGCCCAGCACCGCGGCGAGAGCATCCTCGCTGCGGCACACGTTGAGGATGCCGCTGTGGACAAAGACTTTACCGCCGGGGATGACAAAGGCATTCGCAGTTCCTGGATCATACAGTTGTTAGCATCGAGATATGGGTACACGGCAGAAGACGAAAACCTACGACTGTCTGCTATCACCCGAACCTCCCACTTCAAGTCATCCATGCCACTGACGGGAATCAGCCGCTTCATGACTCTCTGCACTATCATCGTCCGCGGGTCCCAGTCCGACAGGAAATGCCCGCCCTGCTCCTCCACCTGCCGCACAATCGCATCGGCCGCCCTCGAATACGCCTGCGCCACCAGCGCATCCGACAGGAAGTTGAAGCGCCTGCGTCCCGTCACCGGCACCGTCTGCGAGTTGTACAGGTAAAACGTCACTGCGGCCACGACCGAGACGACGACTAGGGCGCGCGAGTTGCGGCCGGTGCCGGCGCTGGTGAATTTGCCTGCCAGAGCATTGGGCACGAGTGGCTTTGCGTTGCGCAGGCGCTCGTGGGCATCGTCGTGAATCGATCGGCTCCCGAAGCTCGTCCTCGTCTTCAGCCCGGAGCCAGACCAACAGACGGCAGCATCTCGTCGAGCAATTGGTCGCAGCAGCACTGCGACTCTGCGAGGGGCCGGAGCCGATAAGCGCACGAGGCCGGTTCCCCGGAGCAAATGGCGGGGGATCATCTCGCGCGAGGGGGGAAAGGATTGCGGGCCGAGGTCTCTGTCTTTGTCTTTTTCGTTTCGTCAATTCAATTTCCCCGGCGTGCTCGCGCTGCTCTGCTTTCCCCCCAGCCGGTGCCTCTTTGTGGAAAAGCGGCGTCGCCGGGGGTTTGTTGGGTTAGTCGTAAAAAGACGAGATGAAGAAGAGGAAGAAGCTGAAAGGTGGGATGTTTTCCGTAGAGCGGCTGCAACTACGTCAGTTCCGATAACAGGCACCTGTTGATGGCGTGTTAGTGCAGCCCAGAGTACAACCACACGGCCCACAGATCAGCCATCCTCTCTGTGAATAATTCTCCGATGCTCTCGCCATACTCCTGTCGATTATCAGAATTCACATGCTTGATTTTATCCCCGGTTAAGAGGTTTACAAAAAAAGAAGAGGGAATCGAGAAATGACTAACATACAGATCATGTACATAAACAGACAAATCCGCACATGCCCACCACACTAAACTCATCTGGAACGGTGGTCGTATTCTCCTCATATAGACACATGCCACATTTTACATGGAGTTTGCGGTCCCTTATTTCCCCCTTTTCTTTCTTTCTTCTTTCTTTCTTTTTGGGTAATCCGCTTGCTTGCGTTTCATCCTCTTGTTCATCTTGCTACCGCTCACAAATCACCAGCCGAGCGGAGACTCGACAAGGGCTTATGTAGGATTGGGCCGTGTCTGGGAATTACCTGTTAGGTACTAAGGCATGTAAGAGATGATGCAATCACAAAGCAAAAGCCTTTTGATGGTATCAAAGTAAGGCATTAACATCAATCAATGTCTCCGAAACTACTGTAATCCGTAGCTCTAAGCCCCTCTCATTCTTCAACTCACCATCAACTCTCATCCTTTTATACACACCGGAGCCCACAAGCCTTGCCAATTCTAACTAAACTAAGCCCTCACTCCCCGCTTCAGAACTACCGGCGACTTTACAACCAACAAATCTTCACAATGAGTGCCTCACAGCAGCACGACGAGGAGTCCAAACCCCTCTCCTCAATCGTCCCAACATTCACCCCTTCCGAATCTTCCGAATCCGCTGCCGTCAAATCAATCATCAGCTCCCTCTCTCTCATCGAGCACGTCGAAGGAGGCTATTTCGCAGTCACAGACGTCAGCAACACCAAGATCCCTTCCCCGTACCCGGCCACGCCCCTCTCACAGCGCACCATCGACCTCGTCAATGGCCTCCCCGAAGATTTCGACTACGCGCTCCGCCGCCTTTCGACGACAATCTTCTACTATCTGACGCCTAACCGGCCTCAGGGCTCATTCCACCGGAACCGAAGCCGCATCATTCACAGTCTCCACCGAGGTCGTGGCCGCTATGTTCTTATCCATCCAGATGGCCGTATTGAATCCTTCGTTGTTGGTCCTAACATTGAGCGCGGCGAGAAGCTCCAGTGGGTGGTAGAGGGTGGCGTGTTCAAGGCAAGCTTCCTCCTCCCTGACACTGATGGTCAGTCTGGCAGTGATGGCCTGCTCATTTCGGAAACGGTTGTGCCTGGTTTCGAGTACGCTGATCACGAGTTTCTGTCTCACGAACGGTTGGTGGAAGTTCTTCCAGAAGCCAAGGCTAAGGCGCTGGAGTGGCTTGTCAAGCACTGAGATCATCTCTGATAATTTGGGAAGCTCTGGTCTTGTGTCTAGACAGGTTACATGTAGAATCAATTGACTTTCCAATATTTGAATAATGGAAATTTCAAGACTTAAAACCACCCAAGCCTTGCTCTAACGAAGTTGCTTTTCCATCCAGCATAAATTTCAGTTTCAACATAATTTTCCCTCATGACACAGTAGGTGTACGATTATTGGTAAACAAAACAAATCTTGAAGCATATATCCCCACCAAACATCTTGTAGTTTGGTTCTATTCCCAACGCCGAGCTATCTGGCTAATAGTGCTATATAGCATGAATTCTGAAAGAGCAGAGAACAAAAGAAAGAAAAGCAGAAAAAAAAGGAAGAGGAAGAGGAAGAGAACTGATGATAAGTCGAAAGAAGAGAAGAAAAGAAAGAGAAGAAATGGCAACGCTAACCGCGGAAATGCTTTTTGTTGTACCATCACTGTTCTCCCGGGAATGGCTTTCTCCCCCAGACCACAAAAATGGGCAAGTATGCGTGAATCGATGGATCCGATACGTCTCGCCGAACTTCAACCAAAGATACCTGCAATCATCTCGTTGTTAGCTACATCTGCTTCTCTATTCATTCAAATTCGGCTGAATCCTACTAGCACAAAGTTGTCTCACCTCAATCTCCTCAGGTGTCCGTCCATAGACGCGGTTGAAAGGGGCAAGCGAAAATGCACTCAGTCCCATCTGCATATTCATCTCCATCAACCTCCCAATCTCCTTCAAATCCTGGTCCTTGGCCCAGCCGTTCAGAGGAACTTTAAATTTCCTTTCATGGACATCGACAAACCCAACGCGCTCATATATGCTTTTAAGCTTGCAACCTTCCGAATGGGGACGCTTAGCCTCCTCTCCAGCGTTAAGGAACTCCTGGAACCATGTTGCCAATGCACTGTCCGGCTTGAGTGTGCTGTCATCGCAGTGAGGTACGGAATCGCACTCTTGTGATTCGAACCAGCCTCCTGGGGCAAGTGTTTCAAAGGCCTGTTGCGCAATCTGTGTTTCGTAGGATTCCCAACAGCCGCCCGTTGTTTTGGTATGAATGTAGTCAAAAGTTTCGCTGTAATTCCAAGGTTCGGAGCTATCAAGGTCATACCAAACACCCGTAGTTAGCATTTGACAAGTATTGCTATTCAATCACAAACTACTTGTATTTGAATAGAAGCATGATGGAAGGGAAAGACGGAAAAGATACTCACGAATCTTCCACATAAAATTCCACATTCGTTGGAACGACCTCGGGCTGGATTGGTGACAAATCCGTTGCTGTAACTATAGCATTTGGGAAGCAATCGCCCATTGCTATGGCCCAGTCCCCCGTGCCGGTAGCAATGTCGAGGATTCGCGTGGGAGGATGCTCATCCAGCGGAGCAAAGTAGAGCTTGTCACCCATCGCCCTGGTGAACGCACAATCCTGTAAAGCTAATCGCTCTTGTTCTACTTCGTCATTTGGAAAAGCGTATGCTATAAGCAGGTTAGGTATAACGGTTTAACGGTCAAGTGGCGTCATCAGTGTCCGAAGTGAGTTTCATCTTACACCCTTCTTTATACGCATGATAGGTCCGGCCAAACTGCCGTGGGAAGTCCATGACGCTATCGGTTAATGATGATGAATCGAACCTATAAATTGTAATTAGCTTGGTGATGCCTGGGCGTTGCCTTAGCGAGAGGCTGCGATGAGGGTTCGGGAAACGGATCGGGCGCGTCAACATACGTCCATGTGCTTTCGGCCTGAGGCTAACAAGATAAAATGTTAATTATTATCATCTCATAGATTGAAAGAAAAATAGGGTATGAGTGAGAAGTCAGAGAAATGACGTGCATCTGGTTCAATGAAGCTATCATCTGATGAGCTAGGGGCAGAAACGCCAAAAGTGAATTGGTAGCCTTCCAGCCCCGAGATAGCTTGGCCATCTTTATTTTCGGGCAGAGGCTGTGACTCGTCTTCCATTGTGAACCAGGTATTGAGATAAACCTGAAAGTAAGATAAAATTGGAGATAAAAGGAGGAAGAATATCGGTGAGGAATATGGAGTCAAGTAGCTAGAGCTTCAAACCCATGGATGGGAAGCCGGAGACATAAATCGTATGGAGAGAATTCGGCCCGTGGAAATCCTTTGAACAAACGAAGACGCCGTAATACTGTATAAAGCACTGAGACACTAATACCAGAGAAAAGACGTAGCAAAGGCGGAGAGCTGAAGGTATTCGAGCAGCGGCGGAGCTAGTTGAAAGCATAAATCTGAGAAGAACAGCAACCGACGCAGGATAGTCCACACCAGCAACTCGGACCCAAGCAGGTGGTAACGAATGGAAGATCTCAAGCCAGCCAGATCCGAGATGGTACGCGCAACGGAGCTCGAATGAGAAGACAAGCTTTGCTCTGGTGCTAGTATAGTATAAACAAGTGTCTTGAAAAAAAAAAAAACGACAGGGGGGTCGGAGCCTGGTCGATTTGCCTTTTCTTCTTTTCCTCTTTGGGGGCCGCTGTCCTCTTCCTGGGGCGTTTTTCTGTGAATCTTGGCTTGACTAGATCGCCTGGATTTGCCTCTAGCTGAGATGGCCAGCTAGTAGTATGCAGTTAGGACTGGAACGCAAGCGCCAGAAAGCTTCGGGTATCGTTGCTCTCAAGGGCGAAAACAAGAACAATAAAGAAAAAAAAAAGCCGACGCCAGATTGTACAGTCGGAAAAGCCAAGTTTTTAGCCACAGGGAGAGAGGAGGTGAAGAGGGTAGATTCGACAGCACGGGCACGGGTTTCATATGATCTGGTCAGACCATTTGCCTTTCCAAGTCCCGGGGAGCTGGTTCTGCAAGGTAAAAGGACTCGAAACATGGGAGTGGTGGGACCAACGCTCAAGTCAGAAACATTATGCAGAGAGGGACGTTGGCCAGACCACGGATCCTTTCAACTCGGACTGGATGGTGAACAGAGCACAGGTTTACGGCAACACCCACAGAGCAGGTATTTGGACACACACACCACCTTGTATATGACCCAACCAACTATGTACCGCTCGCTCCTCGCTTCTCGCCAAAAGACACCTTGCATTCCCACCCCATCTTATGTATGTAGGCGGGCGGATAAGGCCGAAAGAGCTTTTGGCAGCGTCGGATCAAGTCCCAGACGTCTGGGACCAGTGGGGGCTAGTTACTAGCTGTCTCTTTTATCCCGCCTACCCATGCCATGCGCCGGCATAAGAGAAAGCCTCGTCCTAGCAAGTGTGTTGTCTCTTGGTCGCTTTTTTAGTCTGGCACCAAAGCCGAAGAGAAAACAAGCCAAGCCGTGTGTCCCGTCCCCTCCCTCCTCCCCCCGAAGCCTGCATAACCCTTGCCGAACAAGCCTAGGGATTCGCAGAACAAGCCCAGGGATTCGCAGAACAAGCCCAGGGATTCACAGCCAGGTCCCATTTTTGCTGGGAGGGCGGCGCGTGTGCGTTTCCGGGTTGGGCAGATCGTAGATGGCGGGTTGCAAGACGCCACCTTTCTTGGGCGAGTACAGTATGTTCTAATGACACACGAGCTTGTGAGCTTGTGTCCAATGGGCACCGACAGGGGCGTTTTTGTCGTGGCCACACATGCATGCCCGCCCGTGTGTCGGTGCCGTCCTCGGCACACTTGGGGGGAGGAAACAAAGGGAGATTCAGGATGGGATGATGAGAAAACAAGACTATCGGCGGCAGAAGCGGGCGAAAAGGCGGACAAGTGATGTTATTGAATCTCTCTCTTGGTGTAAGCTCGTTGCTGTCTTTGTAATTATCAAATTTCATGCAGAGCCGGATATTATTCTGGGCATGTGATAGTACAAGTGGTCCCCGGCGACGATCACTTTATACATGCGACGGTGGGTTAGGAATCCCCGTATTCTACTCTGTCCTTTGAGTTCTATCATCGTCCTCAAATGCCCCATTACCGGTGCCTTGGGAGAAAATCCTCCCTACTTGTGTTGGGTGTCACAGACCCGGTTACTCGTACCATTGCATGATGGCGTCTCCAGTGAGAGCAGGGATGCGCCTTGCTCCATTTCTCGGCACATGAAAGGGCCCCCCATCTATTCTCGGGCTGTAGTGGACTTGAATGCATTAACCCTGATGGAGGTCAGCTTCCAATTACGGCCAGCTATTAGTAGAAACTCCCGTTTTGTCTTACATGAAGTGAGCAAAAGCGACCCCAGCTTACCATACTCTGTATATAATAATAGAGACAAGTAAGATGGATGTAGGGCATTGAATCCAACCAACAGATTTAGGGATCCTCTTGCAAATCATCTCGGCCATATTAAGACCCCTGTCTGCCGCCCCAATCTGACATGTAACTTTTTTGCGTGATACAAAAAAACGGTCTGTTCCATCACTCGTCCACCACTGCTGTACCTCCAATGGTAGCCCTTTGCTACATCCCGCATCCAACAACGTTCCAGGTTCTACATACACGCATAAACGAACTAGGACCAGCTGCATCAACTCCCTGGTCTCGAAGACCAGGTGGCTGCAACTCGGTGAGCTAGCTCGGACGCCATCCAGACCAGCTAGAGAGGCCTGAGCTTTTACCCCCTCTTAGCATATCCATCCTGCGTCTTGCGTCCTGCATGCCTGACCTACCGCGGAAAAGAAAATCATGCTACCTTGCATGGATGGATGAAGACGACATCATATCGCCTGAGTAGACCACGCTGGGAAAGTGCTCACACTGGCCATATTCGAAGGGTTTTCAGCGATTGATGTTACATAGTGTCAAGAGTAGTATAGTTAAAACTATGCTCCCTCTACGCAACTGTCTTTAACTCTTCAACTATACCCAGGTAATGGAAACCAGCGTTCACAACTCTCATGATAGCACTTTTTAGCTAGCTAGAAGCCCTCCACCCCAGCCTCCTCTCTCTCTCACCGGTCACACAGGATCAGAGCAAGGGCCTCCCCCCCCGACCCAAGACCGCCCAATAGCTAAATTCCATTCAACATGTGATATATGACCAGACGGCACAGTATGCATGATGTGGTGTATAGTACGTGGTACAGCTACCCGTAGGTAGCAAATAAGAACTTTCACATCGACAGAGATGCTTACACCACTATATTGTGTCCACACGACATGTAAATAAAGCGTATCGAGTTACCATTGCGTACCTATCTAACCATAATGTCGAAAAGTTCCTCGCATCAAAGCAATTACTAGAGCTAGAGCTCCCATATAACTTCTCTCCCCTGCCTTCAACGCATGATATTACGGAAAATAATACGAGTGATTCCCCCCCACGCACCTCCTCTCCCTCGTTTACTAGGCCAATGGCTACTCCGCATCAAAATCACCGACTTTCGACTAGCCATATGCCAAGCCGGGGAGACTCGTGCCAACTAATCCATTATTTCCCCGCGAGACGTGCCCAAAATAGACTCGAAATTCATGCGTAGAACCTCATATTTGGAAAACAGATAATCGTATTAAACTCCCAAAAGAAAGCAAAATCAACAAGCGGCAGCCATTCGCACTGCACAAACGGAACAAGACCACATATGCAAACGAACCGCCCAACTTTCTTTTCTTTTCTTAATAGTATATAATATAGCATTATCATCATCCATCATACCGACTTAAGCTATCCAAACCCTTCCTCCACCAGAGAGCGACCCTTCTATTCTTCTATATGTGCTTCCGCACTTTGACAATTTTTTTTTTTTTTTTTTGGTACTTCTCTTCTTTGCTGCGTCCATCTGAAGGGGGGGTATAATCTAACTGGTCGTTTCAATGACCACACAAAAGGGAAAAGAAATATATATACCTATATATCTGTAGGGGAAATCCTGAGAGAAGGGAAAAGGGAAAATCGGGAGCACGTGGGGCTTCGTGAAAACGGGGGAAAAGCAAATAATCTTAAAAAAAAGAGGGAGCGCAAAAAAACAACAACAATCCGTTCAAGATTCGTAATTCTCCTCACTCATTTCTCATTCTTTCATCTTTCTTTCGTTTTAGTAGTCGCTGTTTTGGCCGGGGCTCATGATACCGCTAACAGGCGTGTTCTCGCCATTCGAGTTGAACGTCTGGTCAATCCTAAAGATCCAATCCTGCTTGTCGCGCTCGCTGCGCGCCGCAAACAGCCATGTGTTGTCCGTCCCATAAATCGCAAACACGGCTGCTTGCATCCGCTCGCTAAGTCTCTGCAGCCCTGGTCCTCCAGCAGACGCACCCCCTCCACTGGCAGCAGTCCAGATGGTCGAAATGACCCGTCCCGAAGCCGTCCGCCGGTGGCCGGGCGTAAACTCTGGTGAGTTGGAGGTTCGCGGCGGCGAGTCGTAGTCGTCGGGTCCGTGCAGTAGGCCGAGGACACCGGGCTGGCTGTCTATGCGTGAATTACGCAGACTTACAAGGCCCACTTCATCACCATCTGAGGCAGAGTATACGTGAAGATATGGCCTTCTTAGCTCGACAAATCTCTTAACCCATCGTGTAGACTCGTTGTTTGGAACCAACAAGTATCCACCCTTTAGCACCTTGGGATTCTTGGGCACGCGCACAATGGTCGTGATGAGACTGGGAGGCGCCGGCTCCGCTGTGATTCCATTTTCGGGGGGCTGGGTGTTTTCAGGGCTCAAAAGCTTCACAAAGGGGTCCGGATATTTCTTCCACAGCTTCAAGCATAGCTCCAACAAATCAGTTTCCCGCGTGTTGTATTCAGACGGCGGAGGAGTAAGAGGCTCAGGGTTGTCTTCCTGTGGCAGCTGTTGGTCATCATCTTTCGGAGCGTCTTCGTCGGGAGTAGGCTCATCTGATGCCAGTTCCTCTTCATGGATTGATGGAGCCGGAGATGTTACAGGCGTGTCATTAAGCAAATCATCGTCATTTGGAATGATAGCTTGCATATCTGGCGATGCTTCACGTTCAGTCCCATGCTCTTCTCCCGCTGTCCCAGCGACCGTGGGATCGATGCCATACTGAGCAAGCATGCTGCTTATGGCACCAAGTTCAGCGTTGCGCCGTCTCTTCTTCTTGGCGTGGAGGAAATCGCTGACCAGAGACACGCCTCGGGGGGTCCAACTATGGAGATTTTCCTCGCCCTTGACGTAGTCGTGCTGGCTGCTCATTCTCCACAGGTCACCTACTCTCTTGATCGGGGCAGGCTTCATGGTCAAGGTGAAGATTCCGGTCGAGGAGCGCACGAACCGCATGTTCTGGAACAGCGACGAAAACATGTTGCTCTGCCGGACAAAGGTGCGAGACATCACTTGCAAATTCACCTTTTGGGAGAACCTCATGGGCTCTGCGAGTTTCTCAGACGAGATATCCCAAGTGACAGTCATCTGCACGCGGAACTTTTCGGGCGTAACACGGTCAAGGAGAAGTGAGTTGTGCAAGCTGGAGTCCCATTGGGCTTGAACCACGATGTTGCGCGTGCCGTTGGGATTCTCGCGGAAAACTGGATTTCCCGCAATCTTGAGAGATATGTCACGATCCGTGACCATGTCAGGAGATTTGCCAGCTGTGTCGACGGTTCGGATCTTACCAACGCGGACGGCAGTAACATCTCCCCAAGGTAGAATATCTCCCGAGCTATGCGAAATGTCAATGCTGATACGCCTCTGCAATCCTTGGTGTAGCTGAAATGTTCCACTGTCAAGTTCGCTAGACTGCGTCACTTCGACGGCCGCATACTCTCCGTGCTCGTTGAGCTCCATGATCTGGATTCGAGAAAGTAAGTCGTGCTTTTCCTGCGTGTAGAACTGTGACTCATTGATGCGAGCTGCCTTTGCACCGTCTGCAGCGGGGCATGCATCTCTCATGTCGTCCCAGCTAAGGAGCTTATCAAGGTGCATTGTCGAAACCTTGGCAAAGATGGCTGCTCTCAGTGTAACCTCTGGAGTTGCAAACAAAGGTACGCTCATGCTATGAACACTCTCGAAACGAATTGGTCCCTCGTCAAAGTCCTTAATCATTTGCGTCGTCGTGATACCGTCCTCCTCCGAGATGCCGGGGATGAACAGCTGGGCGTGAACGTCCGTGCCCTCTCGCTCCGCGAAACCAACCATTTCGTGCATAACGATGTTGAACTTGATTGTGTTGGTAGGTGCACGGGCGTGGGACGGTTCCAGGGACAATTTAATCATGCCAACCTCGTGAGAGGTATAGGGGGAAAGGACGTCGAGCGCAAAATCCTGAACACGGCTCTCAAACACAGCCCTTAGGGGAATGTCCACCTCACCAACTAGAGTGTAAGAGGGCATGTTTGTCTCCACAAACGGGTTATCTAGGCTCAGATGTTGGGCATACTCGGGCTGATCGAGGTACTGGTGCATCTGGCGCATCACACGCACCCGGTCATACAGCTTCTCAAGACTCCACAGGCGAACTACGTTATTCTTGTAGTCAATTACGCGGACACCGATGCAAGGCTTATAGGCCTCCTCCAGCGCCACATCATCTCCTTCACTTGTTAAGCCGTT
The DNA here is from genome assembly GCA_020045945.2 of Trichoderma semiorbis. Lineage (NCBI taxonomy): Eukaryota > Fungi > Ascomycota > Sordariomycetes > Hypocreales > Hypocreaceae > Trichoderma > Trichoderma semiorbis. Next base: position 7,398,441 of record CM034694.1, read on the forward strand.
GAGGACCATGTCGTAAGAAGAACACAGCACGTGTCCCTGATCGACCGTGGTGAACTGGAAAACAACGTTCTCGTCGAGCTCGTTGCTCATGATTTGCGCCTCTTTCAGGATGGATGCGTTCTGGAGCACAGTCTCGGCCATCTTGACAAAGTGACGGCTGCGCCATGCCTTGACCGTCCTCTTTGCAATCTCAATCTCAAAGTCAGACAGCCGAGGGCTTGCCTTTGGGCGCTTCAAGGGGTCCATCTTCTCGATCTTCTCCTCAAACTGCTTGCGCTGAAGGCTGAGTTGCTTCTCCATGTCCTCTTTGAGTTCTCTAAGGGCGTGAGCCATGCGGACTTTTTCTTGCCTGATCTCTTCAACTTCCATGTCAGAAGCCTCGGCACCCCTGAGTTGGCCCCGGAATTCCTCCTTTTGCCTCTCGAACTGAGAGTAGAGTTCTTCTCGAACCTCTCTAAACCGATCATCTTCTTGCCTCGGCGTCGAGGGCATCGTCAGGGCCGTATCGAGAGAGAAGTTATCAATAGTGCCTGTCGACATGTACTTTTCCCTGATTGGATACGATGTAGCCGACTCTGAATCATCCCCGTCATCACGCCCATTCACACGCTCTGCTCTGGCCCTTTGGACCTCTTCAAACAATGAATTTAGCTCTTCATCCGTCAGACTGGCGAAGTTATGGTCAGTCCCGAGAATAGCACCAGCAGCCTCTCTTCGAGCGAGAGACCAATCAGAATCCTTGCCGTTTCGCCCGAAAAAGGCTGGAGAATCCGGCCGAGACAGCTCCCCGCTCTCTGAGACTGAGACTGAGACCCTACTAAATGACCTTTCATGTCCAGGAGTACGAGGAGTCGAGGGGGCTGGAGTGAGGGCTTGTAGCTGGCTGGCGGTGATAGATTGTCGCAGTAGGCTTTGTCTTGCGGCGCCTTCGCCTTCAGCTCTTTCAGCCCTAGCCTCCATGGGATGATTGAATCGAAAGATGTGAAAGTCTCCGAGGATGACTCGGAAGCCCGAATGGAGCTGCTTCGGCTCAGTGATTCGCTTGCCGTTGACCATGACTGAAGCTCCCTCTCTAGGTATGACGGTAACAACTCCATCAGCATTCTCAAAAGTACAATGATCGTGCAAGATTCGTGTACCGTTCAGACGGATATTGGCTTGATTTTCTGCGTTTGTGTCGACGTTGCCTACAGTGGTAGTACCGGGTTTGAGGTTATAAACTAGACACTCTGCTAGAAGGGGGTCGTCTGATAGGTTGACAAGATGGGGCATCTTCTTTGGCGTGTGTAGACCAATGAATCCCTTTTCGATGCTGATGCCGAGTTCTTCCAGGGCAGCCTCACGCTCCTTGTGAATCTCCTCCGTCTTGGCCAACTTCTCCTCCCAGGTTTGGTTCAAGTCGGTAAGCAGCTTCTCGCTTTGGCTCAATTGCTCCGCAATCTCTGCCTTTGAAACCTTCTTGACCGTACCATCGGACGCCGTGATGCTTACAATCTGTTTCTCCAAGGGGGTGCTCTCGTCGTAAATTTCGTCAGGGGGGAGGCCGGCACCACCGGCACCACCACCACCACCACCTCCTCCTCCGCCAAGCTTGCTCCTCAAAAGGTCTAGTTCCTCTTTGAGTTCTCTGATCATGCGAGCATTTGCATCCTCGTTGACAACAGCGTGGTTCTTGATTCGCTTCGCGGAATCGGCGTATCGGAGCGTACTTATTGTCTCGTCATAATTGATGTCGGCAGGACTGATGGCTGCAATCATGGCCGTCATACTGTTTCCACCCAAGGAGTCTTTCAACAACCAGGTAAGTACACTGTCACGATACGGCACCTGAGAGGCGCCCTTCTTTTTCTTGCCGGTGGACAAGTCTGCCAGCGCAGCAATGACACGACCAAGTGTGGAGAGCGATCTGTTGATTTCCGCACCCTCCTTTAATCGTGCACCAGTGGCACCAGTCGAGTTGGCTCTCTCGGAACCAGCTAAATCGACCAGACTAATCTTGGCAACCTTTTCCAGCTCCATTTTCGTATCGGCATCATATTTTTTCTGCGTCAACATGAGGGTGAAGACGGCATGACTTCGACTGGAGGTTTCGTTCATGTTAGTTGCGGCAACGGTTCTGGCCTTGTTTCCTTCATCCATGAGGTTTTCGATTTCCTGAAAACTCGTCACAACAAGCTTGGCGAGATCCTCGACGTATGGACCAGTGGACGGGTGTTCTCGAACTTTCAAGTTCCCCTTTGTCGATGGGTTGAGCAGATCGCGAACTCGCTCATTGTAGATTTCCAGGTAAGACACTTCAACGGTGCATTTGTTCGATTTGTCTCCTTGTATTTTATCGATCCTCTGGAACATTTCTTGACAAATCATGGGAATGATACCGATTTCCTTGCCATAACCCATCATGGAGTATGATTTTCCGGAACCAGTCTGGCCATAGGCGAAAATACAGTTGTTGTAGCCCTCAAAGGCGTTGTCCAAGAGCGGCGCGCCCAAGTCTTCAAAGAGATTGTGCTGCCCCGCATAGTTGGGGGCGTCTTTGTTGAAAGACCAGTACGACCTGTCGAACGCAAAAGCCTTTGGAGCACTGTCTTTGGTCCCTTTGGCCAAATGACCCTCTGGCGGCGTGATGACGGTCTGGTTCCCTTGCATGTCCACGATACATTTTGATCCGCGGTCGATTTCTGTATCCAAGCTGTTAACCCTCGTCTTGACTCCGCCGTAGACCGCCTGGGATGAACCGCTCGACGGCTGCGTAGATTGTAAACCCACCTCTGCCATTGAACGGCCGCACTCTCACCACCACCTTGATGTTTCCTCCCCCGGCTGGCGCCATGACTGCTCGAACGGATGCGGGGACCTAGGCTGGTCCCCTCGGCGGCCGCGCGGTTTTGTTGGCAATGCGCCCGAGTCGGTGAGTTGAATCGTCAAGCGATACTATGAGGATAAGCTAGCGGAACAGCGCCCCCATGTGTTTGCAAGAAAGAAAGAAAAAAAAACAGCGGAAAACAAGGGCAGAGGAACAGGAAAAGGCGAGACGAGCGTCAAGGCTTCCTGTCCATGCTCAAGCTGTAGCTGTAGCTTCTTTGTCGCCTCTTCGTGGCGGCAGCGGGAGCCCCGATTTTCCCGAGGTCGAGCGTTCGCAAGGCTCAAAGCTTACAGTTCCTTTGTAAGGTTGCGCCGACTCGATGGCGCAAGGCCGCTTTGTTTCGTGGATGCGATGAGCCTTTGCGGTCGTTGGGCGGCCACCAGAGCGTCTGTTGATCGGTACAAACAGCCTCTCACTCCAAGCAGTAGGAGAGTCGAAGGAAAATGTCGCCAGGAGAAAAGAAACGCGGTCGCGCTGATGTTGAACCTCCTTGCGGCGGAGCGGCCCTCTTCTCTCTTCTCTTGATTGGAGCGGAGAGTGTCTGGGTGCATGCACATGTACTCCTACGGCTAGGGGGATGTGAGTTTGCGGTCTAAGCTTCCAGGTTGTGAACGCAGGTGGCCCCGCGGATTAACCGCCACTTTTTACTGCGAGCTTTATCGCTGACTGATGGTGGGATTAGGGATTAGGGGACAGACACTGGAAGCTTCGCTCCCCCTCCATGGGGGCACATTTAGGGGCTTCACCTTGATTAACTCCCCTGGATATCAACAACCATTACTCTGACTTGTAAATATTGATCATGATCTAGACTCTAATAGCATGTTTAGACGGTCACACATAAAAAAGGCATACATAGATGCTTATGCGCCCCACTGCCTCGTGGCGCGGCGGCTTCTCCTCTTTGCCGTCAACTCTGGAGTCTTTGTTTTGTTTCGAGTTTGCTGTCAACGTATCAGAGTCCATCCACGTCAATGCACACTAAGAGCTTAACTGCCTGACGTATCAAGGAGTCCCCAGTCCTTCATGTGAGCTTTCAAATAGAATAGAGCCCCCCGTCAGAACCCTGCCTTCTGTTCCTGCAGGCTCTTTTCGTATCTGCCAATATCCAACGGGCCCGTCGGCCACAGCAACAGGGCCTGGACATGCACGAGCGACTCACTGCCCTCGACAATGTACCCCACAACATTGACCCATTGCCCAACTTGTGTTACTCCTGACTGAATCGTCTCCAGGACCAATTCAATATTTACCCGCACAGTCTCGTTAGTGCCAGGCGGGTACATGTGTCCTAGGTTGAGGCATGCTGTTGCACTATCGTATGAAATGACGCTGTCGCGGGCTTAAGCAGTTGAGGGGCCAAAGGGGGAAGAGATTCTGACATACCAGCCTAAGAATCTCACCTTATCACCGACTGGCGCATCTTTCAGCTGAGAGAGCAGACGGAGCTGAGAAGGGACGGGCCCCCACGACATTGCTCTGTGATTCTCAAGAAGCTTTCATTTGGAAATGATTGTGGTAGGCAGTTGATATGTCGAAGCTTGGATCCAGTTGCTTGTCCAAGCTGTGTGAGTCTTCACTGAACCCCGCGCTAAGATGTTCGCTTTACGGTGAGGTAATCGGGGCGCCGCCGTTCTAGCTGCTGCTTGTAAGTCTCAGCTGAGACACCACACCCAATACACGACTATGGCTAAAAACAATGAAAAGACAACCATAGACAATTGAATACAGTTCCCTCAAACTACGACAAATGAATCATACTTTCCACCAGATCTTCGGACCTTCTATTACAACCCCCTTGGAACAGTGTAGCCCGTGCCCGCAGCTACTAATCCGGTTAGGAGCTTGTTCACAGAGATACCTGAGCTACAGCCCCTATTCATACACAAACGACAGAATCACCGGGTCCCCTTTACACGAATACCATGAATGTTGTATTAACCGCTGGCTATCTGAGATATCTTAACAAGTGTATAGAAACAAACTCCTGTACTCAGTTAGCTGGGCGCCCTCGATTGCTTGGTAGCCGAGTCTATCAAGTATACTTGATTGATAGACTGAAGTTATGCTAATTTTTTTTTTGCAGTTGTTTACTATACAGAGCCAACATTCGTAACCATTCTGTGCTAAGCGGTAAGTCGAGGGGAAACATGAGGTAGCATTCAGTGATCATTTCGCTGCAGCCAAGGACGGCAAGCCATGTAGAGATCATGATATGCTTTCTCATTGCCAACAATCCGCTCAAAAGCGCCCCCTTGGAGACACCGACACCATTCCAAAAAGGCCACAATGATGAAATCCGCGTAACTCGGTGTGTCTCCCCCCAGACAAAAAGGTCCATCCTGCCTCTTCAAAATCCCAGCAAGCTCATCTAGCAATGGTTGGGCTTTGACCCACGCTTCTCGCCCTCCAAACCCATCCTCTAGCTCTTCGAGGGTCATAACGTAGAATTTCTTTCGTGTTTGTCGATGAAATGCAATAGTAGGGCCCGATAAGCATTCCCGTGGCATTCTAGGATCAAGCACAGGAGCAAGGCAAATAATCAGACGCTGACGGCTCTGCGCAACTTCTTTTGCCACTGGGTGATCAACCTGGGCGCTGGGCTCTGGCTTGAGAGCTTCTAGCTTCTGTGCTATGCTCAATGATTCCATGACATAAGAGCCATCTGGGAGGCGAACCGCAGGTATGGTATAATCTGCCAACTGGGTTCCTGGAATATGCGCTGTAATTCCACTGTATATGTATCCATGAGCTACCTAATCATGTATAGCATCTAGATGGCGTGACTCACAACGATCGAAGGGTTGGTGCGATGTCTGGTCCATGCAACCATTCAGTCTTGTAGTCTATTTCCTTGAAATTAAGAAGGAGTCGTGCTAAGGTTGATAATTAGTGGTGAGACTTCTACTATCACTTGGAGGTAACCGATACTCACTCTTCCATACATTGGGTGACCAACATGTCCCAGTCCCAAAACGACTAGGATTATCATAAAGGATAGCCGGAGCCATGTTCTCAACTAGTTGGTATTTTATTTTGCTTAATATGTTTGAGAACAGTCTACGGTGGTTCAGTTGGCTTTTATAAGTGTTTCGAAGGTGTAAGCCTTGAGTCGGCAGGCCACTTCCTCGAGAGTGAATCTTACGTTTCCCACGAGTACTAAGAATAGGTAGGCTATAATGAATCACAAAATCTTATAATCTCTCCCTGGCTAACGAGCATCAAACTTGATACTATACGAAGAGCAGCCGGGTCACGACCGTAGCCCAACCCCTTCAAGAGTGGTTAAAACCCAGTCTATGTCCGGGTTTGCCCCTACTCCGCTATTCGCTTCGGTCATCTGGGGCGGAGTGCGGCCCTTCCGCAAGTTCGGTAATCTCTCAAAGCACTACTAGTAGAAGACACATTTTAAATGCTTGAAAGTACATATAACTACAGTAATACTCCGACCTAGCGTAGGGTAGGCGAATAGCATGATATACTACTCTAGTTGTTGGAGATTGAGGTGGTCTATCCGTACTTAGACTCAGTCGATTTCATTGGAGGAATTCTTTGGGATGTTATTAAACCAGTTTCCTTAACTCACGAAAATGCTCTTCCTATTCGCTGCTCTGTAAACTATATTTTGACTTGTAAGATCGACAATAGGTTTGCTGAGATTAAAATTTAAACACACGCTGCTTTTTACCTTATTGCATGTATTCAAGTGTAAGTATTTTACCAGGCGGATTGTCACACGTTGCTTTGCACAGTGACTGGATCAATAGGCTACTAGAGTAGATGCTGCACTATCAGAATACGAAAAAGAGGCCTAGCTAGCTTGAGGCGTAAGCAGGCAAGCGAAGGTCAGAAAAAGCGAGACCGCAAAATGAATACACACATACATCCAGTAATATGAGCACCTGCGCAACTCAGCACCCGAACTTCAGTGTAAACATAGTAGCCGTTGCTAGAAAAATATAAATATAACTACCGTTAGTAGAAAAATATAAATATAATACCAGTTACTAGAAAAATTTAAATATAGTAGTACTTACTAGAGAAATATAAATATAGTAGGGAAATGTAGATAGATATAGCAGCTACTCTTTTTGTCGGCGTATAGTTCGACTCGTGGGTGTTCAAAATCTTTCCGGTCTCGGTTTTTCTGTCCTCCGCTTGGCAGGCTACGGAAATCGCTGTCATGAACAGCTAGATATGCAAAGAGCTTTATTTCAAGCTATGAAGCTCTCACTATGACTAAACACATGTGTTCGCCCTAGATTAAGTTGGTACGCATATTTAATTTCCCTTGCTGAAATCTGCAAACCATTGCTATTGGAGCTTCTTCCCCTATTAATGCAGCCTGTGACAATTTAACATTGTGTGTCGATGTAGAGCCAGTGAATGTCTCGCGAAACACGATCCACAAGGCTGCTCACAGTGGGTCGCACACAGTATGAACTCTCCTAGTCTTAGCCATCCGTACGTAAGACTTCGCGGGTCATAGTCACAATTTAACTGATACAAGTTGGTATCATATTGGAATTCAAATGATCTCGGGTGATGATGCTTAGAACTTAATGACAAGTCATGTACAAGAACGTCTTTTGAGTCATCTTGAAGACCTGGAGAACGATGGAGATAGTCCAGAGCCAGTGCTTACAGGAGGATCAAGTCTAGACAACTAGATAAGCACCATCAGCAATTGTAGGTCATCTTGTGGAGAGAGTGCGTCCTTGTCAGATCATGCTCCATTCACCTAGAATATGAATTCAGGTTGGCCTTGAATGTTCTCTCGAGCGTCTGCTGCGGCCGAGCTTAGCGGGAGAGTCGGACTCCGATGCGGCAATGCCGCATAAGTACGGTGTAGGTCGCCCGCTTCCCCCAACCTATTGTGCGCCTGACTTCTCACTATTCGGTCTATCGATCTACAGAGAAACTTCTCAATGGACTCTCCCCAGCCGTATTCCATTTGTGCACAATACGCGTGTTTATATTGCCGACAACACAAAAGACGCTGCGATAAGACCCTACCGGCTTGCAAGTTATGTATTCGCCGGAGCACCCCTTGTACCTACCCACGTCGTCGGGGTCAGATACCTGCCTTGACTCAAGATACTCAGAAAGCAGAAGCGACAAAGACAATTTACCTAACTCCTAGTGACGCGACTATAGCTCGGCACTATAGGAAACCGCATGTTACTACCGCTATCCGCTTCATTGAGCCCAGTGTCTATCACGATGCTTCACTAGGGCCTCCCTCTGAAGATGTCTCCATTCCCAACAGTATCGCAGCCCATGTAGGTCAACCCGATCAGATATATGAAATAGGAGCAAAGTTTTTCCAGGCGACATCTCTTTGGATGCCCATTGTTTGCAGGAAACGGTTCTATGCTGATGCACTTAACCCGATTTCTCCTTATCGGCGAGGCCTCATCCTCTTGGCTCTGACGATGAAGCTTTACTGCGCACCAGCCTCTGAGAATGTTAATGACGGACGATGGCCACTATATCAGTTGGTGAAGTCGTTTTACGCAGACGTAGAGGCCACTGCTCCGATGTCTGTGCACATCCTCCAGGCCGCGGTATTCATTGCAATCTATGAGATCGACCAGGCTATTTATCCTTCTGCATACCTGAGTGTGGGTACTTGCGCTAGATATGGGACTGCCTTGGGCTTGAATCAATTGATGACACGACGAGTTGGGGACGGTAAATCTGGGCTTTCAGGGGTCGAGGTGGAAGAACACAGACGCGTCTGGTGGGCTGTCCTGATGCTAGATCGGTGAGTAAAGTAACGCTATATTTGGTGGCAATACAACTAAAAGCGTTCAAAGACTTTTGAATATAGGAGACCCGGGCCGACCTTTGGCAACAGAGGACCCAACATTTGACAGTTTTCTACCCATAAATGACAGAGACTTTAACGATGGTGTAAGTCGTTCGCTGTGATTGTGACAGCTAATGGTGTAATTGGCTGACATTTCATAGATGTTTCGGCCGGAAGATGCCATCACAATATCAGCTGGGTTCAACCAAAAAACGAGCCTCTTTGGTGGTCTTTGTCAAGCAACCTATTTACTTGGTCAGACAATCAAATCTATTTCGTCATTTCTTTCCCCGTATGGAGGAAGTCAGGCCATCCGTTTCGAGGAAGATACAGCACAACTACGCCGTACGCTACACGCATATGTACAGATGGTCGAGAAATGGACCGCAGTCCGGAAACTACAGTACTGTCCAGCATCTGCCATTTGCTATATGTAAGCAAGAGAAAGAGAGAAAGGACCTTGTCCATGTACCCTTAAGCTAATCTTCCCAGTGCTCTCTTCTTGCTTCAAGAACACCATTGGAAGCAGACTGGCGCCGCAACAGCCCAAGAAATACGCAGCACCATCTTTTACGAGACCGAATCTGCCTTGGAAACCATCTCTATCATGGCCAAAGACCCAGATGTGGGCTGCGTAGATCCACCCATTTCGAGGGTCGCAGGCGAACTCTCGACATTATTTCGGCAAATGATATACCAGACCACGGCCCAGTTCATAATGGTTGGGTTTGGGGATCCCGATGCAGACACCAAAGATAAGATCGAAACTCTCACGGGCATCTTACATATTATGCAACCGCGTTGGCACCTCTCAAGTAAGCCATTATCAGAATCAGTATAATCATCCATTTAGGTCTAACGTGAGACATCTAGCTGTATTGCTGAATATTCTGGAGGCTAAAAAAGCCAAGTTAGTATCAGCAGCATCTGATTTGAGATTTGGTCTAGGCAAAGTTACCGATTATAAGTTGATACTTTCTACATAAATACTGGACTTGTCCAAAGCCAGCCCCATGGCCTGAGACCGGCCCAGGCGTCCTGAGTCAAACCAAGAGAAGGCAGACAGCAGTCTTCAAGCGGATAGGTTATAGCAAGAGATAAGGGACTAAATACTAGTCTTCCTGCGCTAAGTTGAGAATGCGCATGATCAAAAGTCTCCTGTCGCCAAGCAGCATGTACTTTCGGTTTCATTGGACAACACAGATCATGTTCTCCAGTGTCTCAGTAATAGCATTTACAAACATCGAAATCATTTCAGTTCTTGGAGCTGTGCCAGCTGATGGGATGGCATCGAACAGGTATATATACACGTATTGAGATTTTGGAACATGCCAGCAATTGCAGGCAAGCGGGGGACAGAAAAACCGAGACTGAGATGATTACGAACACACGCGCCTTCAATAATACGCTTATAAACCCTAACTCTTAAGCACCTACTTTAGAGTACTATATCTATATTTCTCTAGTAACTGCTATTATATCTATGTTTCTCTAGTAACTGCTATTATATCTATGTTTCTCTAGTAACTGCTATTATATTTATACTTCTCTATTAACTACTACTATATCTATATTTCTCTAGTAACTGCTACTATATCTATATTTCTCTAGTAACTACTACTAGAATTAGGTGCTTATATTGCTAAATGTATACACTTATTCATTTTGCGGTCTCGCTTTTTCTGACCTCTGCTTGGCAGGGTACCTTGCAAGCATCCACTAACTTCCACCAATGAACTGGTGGTGATGATTCATTTTTGCACTTTTGCCTAATTAGTTCCACTGCTACAAGATGTACAAGAGATATTCTCTTTTAGTGTAAATATTGAGAAATAAGAGATATGATAATATTTCTGCGTGGTGTTGTAGCTGTAGTTGGAGACAATGATGTACATGGAACAATAAAATCTCACGCTTCACTGCTTTGCATATTTCCATCAAATCACACGCGTGCATCAGGGTAGGCAACTAGCAAGGCGTTAATTGGGTATCAATGCATGCAAGTAAGATACATATAATGATAAGTTTGTGGCATTCTTGATCTGTCTCTTCTCTCTATTTGCAGGGCTAATGATGCCATAATTCCAAGTATCAACACGCAGCTACTATACTTTAGTCAAGCTGCGTTATCGTTTTCCTCTTCTTTACTCTGCTATTGACAATGGCAGCCTTTAGCCAGGCTCCAATAAGTCGTAGCGACTTTGAAATTGGAATACTTTGCTCAACAAATCTCGACTACACTGCTATATGCCTTCTTTTAGATGATTGCTGGGACACTGAAGGATCTACATTTGGTAGAGTCGAGGGAGACTTCAACTTCTATGTCACAGGTCGCATTGGATCTTTCAATGTTGTTATTTTGATGCTAAGCGATAGGGGCAAGGCTTCGGCAGCAGCAGCAGCAGCCAGCCTTCGCTCAAGTTATCACGAACTTAAGCTCATCTTTACAACCGGAATCTGCGATGGTATCCCAGGCACAAAGGGAGAAGACGGGGAGCTTGCGCTAGGAGATGTCGTCGTCAGTAAGAGTATCGTTCAATATGACCTCGGCCGCCTCTACTCCGACAAACTTGCCATCAAGACGGCCGTTGAAGATAGCCTTGGTAGGCCATCTAGAGACGTTCGAAATTTCGTCGCCGCCATGAGCACTAGGCCACACCGCAAGGCTCTGGAGAAGAGAGCGGCAGCTCATCTAGCTCAGATTCAGAAGGAGGCTGTCAATAGAGTGATTTACGAGTATCCCGGCTCAGCCAACGACATTCTTTTCGAGCCTACATACTGTCACGAGTGCCATCATTAACCGAAATGTGCATGCATGGATGACCTATCTAAAGAGTTATCATGCGAAGAGACTGGCTGTGACTATAATCGTCAGCTGTCTCGGCAACGATTTGAAGATACGAAACGGCTGCAAGTCAACCAAGGATGGTTTGTGTTTTTCGGAAGAATCGGGTCCGGAGACACAATTTCCATGTCAGGAATATATCGTGACCAGATCGCTCGAGAGCTAGACATTATAGCTCTCGAGACTGGAAGTGCCGGAGCTTGGGATGAGCTGCCTTGTGTCATTGTCAAAGGCGTCAGCGGCTACGGAGACGGTCATAAGAATAATAGTTGGAATAATTGGCAGAACTTTGCCGCTGCAACGGCTGCATCAACCACGAGAGCACTGATTGAGCGTTACCCTTCCACGGACAAAACACACATCATGCGGAATCGCCAAGTATACGATGCTTGTCTCAAAGATTTATTCATAACAGATCCCGAGGCTGACAAATTACGTATTGAAAGCACGAAGGGTGGACTGTTTGAGAAGGCGTACAATTGGATCCTCGCGAATGAGAATTATCTTCAATGGCGTGATAATGCTGAATCCCGTCTACTGTGGATTAAAGGCGACTCTGGAAAGGGAAAGACAATGCTGTTGTGTGGCATCATTGATGAATTAAAGAAGGACAGGCCGACCAGAAATGTCTGTCACTTTTTATGCCAGGCAACAGATTCTCGTCTTGATAATGCGACATCAATCCTGCGTGGCTTATTACACACAATCATCGGCCGACAGCCCGTGCTCTTCTCACACATGAGAGATGCATATGAAAAGGCAGGAAAAAAGCTATTCGAGGATATGAACTCCTGGTACTCTCTATCGCAAATATTCCTGGGCCTTGTCAACGACCCTCATCTACAAAGTCCAATCATCATTATCGATGCACTTGATGAATGCCAGACAAATCGATCACAGCTTCTTGACTTAATAGCGAAAAACGTATCCTCGTCCTCTTCAAAAATAAAATGGTTGTTGTCAAGTCGCAACGAACAGGATATCATAGACGCATTGTCAACAGCTAAAAATAGACGCGCCATAAGCCTCGAACTTAACGCCGATTCGGTATCCAGGGCAATCGAGGATTACATCAACCATCAGGTGCAGGCGCTCTATACGCTGAAAGAATATACCCAAGATCAGGGAGCTAAGGTTAAAAAGTATCTCCATGAGAACGCAAATGGCACATTTCTCTGGGTTGCCTTGGTTTGCGCACAGCTTAAGGGAGCTTCTCGTTATGATCCTCTGCCAAAGTTATCTGAGTTTCCCCCGGAACTTAATAGTTTATATAGACGAATGATCACTAAAGTGTGTGAGTCTAGAATATCGGGCCAAGGAAGGAAAATTCTTTCCATTGCCACCGTCACACGCCGGCCTCTTACTATTAAAGAATTCAATTCCCTCATCGACACCTCTGAGGATCATAGGCAGTCTCTGGAATTGGTCTGGGACAACATTTTGGGCTACTGTGGCTCGTTCCTGACTCTGAGGGATGGTATAGTCTACTTTGTGCATCAATCGGCCAAAGACTTTCTCATCACAGAGGCATCAACGCAACTATTTTCTGACGGTTTAGAGCTTGTTCATACAGACATCTTCATGCACTGTATATCTGTAATGCACAAGACATTAAGAAGGAATATGTATGGCCTGCGGAAGCCCGGGTGTTTGACGAATCAAGTTACTTTAAACCCAGGTCAATCCGACACGCTTGCCTCCATGGCGTATTGCTGTGTCTATTGGATTCATCACTTCGAACAATCGGTGGCTGGACTTGCATTAGGCACTTCCGACGACATAGAAAGACATCAAGTGCTCTACACTTTCTTAAGTGAAAAATATGTATATTGGCTAGAAGCTCTTAGTCTTCTCAAGTCCATTTTTACTAGAATGGAAGGTTTACAGAGGCTCAAGAGCTTAATTGTATGTATCCATACAGGATCATGTACTAGGTATGTATTAATTTTGCTAATCTGCCTTTTTAGGTTGACGAACGAGTATCAGGACTAAAAGACCTTGTCCAGGATAATTACCGATTTATCCAGATGTTTGGAAACCTCATAGCGGATTTCCCTCTACAAGTCTACATGTCGGGTTTACTATTCAGTCCGGCACATAGTCTCACATATAAGCTATTCTCAAAGGAGTCACCAAAATTTGTTCAGCGCTTCCCCCAAAAAGAGATGAATTGGAACCAATACCTAAAAAATTCGATGGCCATACGAGCTTTATTAACTTCCTCGACATCTCTTGTTGCGGAACATGGCTAGCATCTTCATCCGAGGATGAGACAATAAAGATTTGGGAAGCTAGGACCGGAAGATTGATACGAAGCATGAAAACTCACTCAACATCACGCGTAAGCTTTTCTCCATGGAATAGCAACGAGATAGCGAGTGGCGGTCTCCACAGGGACGAGATTATTGTCTGGGACGTCGTCACAGGCAAAATGTTACAGCAGATCAAGCTTGCCGAAACAGAGTTCATCGTAATGCTTTCACTGTTACCCTCGGTACAGAATGTACTAGGGTGTGTTTCATACACAAAGGATCGCAAATCAATGGACATCTCATTCTATAACACAAGGACTGGAGAGATGACGAATCTGGTGAATTTCCCTCCAACGGGGCGAGAGGCTCATTATCTTGTCGCATTCTCTACTAAGGACAGCAGAATTCTTGCAGTAACGTCAATGTGGTTTGAGCTCTCCGACACACATGGCTCTGAAATCAAATTATATAGTTTGAACACGAACAACGAACTTCAAAATTTACAATGCCTCACATGTCCACAAACCACAGCAATGAGATTTTCGCAGAGTGGCCATCTCATAGTTGTACATAAAATGTCCAAGTCGGACTGTATCTCAATGTTTGACGTGGCAACCGGTGCAACTCTGTGGAGATCTCAGATCGAAATTGACCGCCCCTATCCCTATCTCGCCTTATCGAGAGATGGGCGACTTGCATTATGCGACTGGAGCAAGGTTGACATTCTGGACGCCACTACCGGACAAATGCTATCGACGCAACAGATTGAGCCTGGCGAGTTAACCTTCCCATGCGAGCAAGGCGGAAATCATATATATGTTGCTAGTCAAAATGTTATTAATGTTGTGGAACTCGGTTCACGAGACCCGTCTGGGAAGAATCTAAGCAAAGGCCATATCGGGCAGCTAACCACAACATACCGAAGCGCCGTACTTTCACCCGATGGGAGACAACTGGCTACACTCACAAGGGAGCCAGTGCCAATGATAGTTGTCTGCGATACCTTATTTCAGAAGAGGACTTGCATCCATCGAGTGTACAGCTTTGGAAGAGCTTGTGCCCTCGCATTCTCCCCGGACTCGAGAAAGCTAGCCTGCTGGCTGGACGGCAAGCTTGGAGTATGGGATGTATCGTCAGAATCGAAGACGAAGACTCTCCTCTACCACAAACATCACTGTATAAACTTTGACCACAAGCTACTCTTCTCCGAAGACAGCGTATATCTAGCTGTTGCCTGTACCAGTACAGGACGGTACAAGGGGAACATTGAGATTTGGAACGTCGATACATCACAGCGTTTCATCTACCTAGAAGTTTTAAAGGAGCAAGATGAGTCGCTGGGGGAAATTTCTCTTGCCTTTTCTCCAAGTAGCAAGCTTCTGGCATTTTCATGGTACGATACTGAAAGAGATGTCACGAAAGTCGAAGTTTGGGACGTTACTTCTCGCAAAGGAGTGTTTTCCAAGAGCATCTGCGGCAACGACTTGAAATCCCCTACCAGGGGCCCCTCTCTTCAAACCGCGCCCATCAGTTCTTCTCGGTCTGCTACAAAGTCAGTCAGGTTTAAGCGGCTATCTTTCCCGGACGAAAGTCATTTGATCCTTGACATGTATCATCATGGTGATATTCGAGTCATATTTGAAATGAAACAGAGCTCAGAGCCGGCAGAGGAATTAAATAAAGAACTTGTTTATTTGAGAGATAGCAATGATCTCACCATCGACCAGTCCAATTCTTGGATCAACTTTAGAGGTGAAAAGCTCTTGTGGCTGCCTCCCGAGTACCGTCCCGACGAATACTTGTGGGATATTCAACAGAACCACATTCTCATCACAGCTCCCTATGGAATGCGCCTCTTTATCTTTAAATTATGTTGCAGTGCTTGCATTGGACGGGTTTTTACCCCCGGTTGGCAACCGGGCGAAAGCACATTGTGCTCCGAAGACGCTGAGGCGCCTGTAGCTAGGCCTGAGCTTAGTGATAGCGAATTGGAGTTCCTTACAATGGATCCACCAGACGGCAATATGACGGTATTCAGCAGTAAGAGCAGCAATGCAGATATACGGAGAATAGTTAACCGAAAGATACAGAGAAAACTTTGGAAGATACAATATAAAATTCAAAACTTGGGAGATCTTCTTACCAGGTAGATGTATATACGAGTTTTCATTACAGTAGTTATTAACTTGGCTGTGGTTGCAATAAAGATCCGCATATACATACTGCACTGAGGTGAAAAACATTGCGCTCTCGCTACGTTTGCACCTGTTAGCTTCTCTCTCTAGAGATGAATCGCTCTATTTTCCTTCATTGACTTATCCGCTGCTAGCACGACTGCAAGAGACTGAACGGCATCATCCATGTGTTTGGATAAGTCTCGATCTTCCAGAATAGACTCTAGTAGATACTCCTGCTCTAGTGCGCAGAGCTCATCATGGCCCGGTTCACCCTTCATGGAGATTACCGTACCCTTCTCATTAACCGGGGCGACCTTGATGTTTGCTGTCTTTGTGTGTGCGTTTACGTCCGAAGAATCAGTATTGCTATCCATAACAATCGATACGGCACCTCTAGGCCCCATGACGTCTTTGATGAAAAAGGCCGTCGTAGATATCATTGGGCCCCAGCCGGCCTCATACCAGCCCACTGATCCATCCTCAAACGTAATCTGTAAGTGGCCATAATTAACTTGATCCTTGTCAATCTCGTCACTGAGCCTAACTCCCATTCCTCTGACTTGAACAGGGCGGCTGTCTGTGATTTGAAGCATCACATCAATGTAATGCACTCCACAGTCAACTACAGGACTGGTCGTTTCCATGATGCGCTTGTGAATGTTCCATGCATTTCCTTCCGAACGTTGGTTGAGATTCATGCGCATGACGAAAGGTGGCCCAAGTAGCCTCGCCTGTCGAATGAATTCGACCCAACTCGGATGATGACGGAGAATGTAACCAATGACAAGCTTTTTCCCGGTTCGTTTCGCTGTGTCCACAACTCGTTTTGCGTCTGCAACAGATGTCGCTAGAGGTTTCTCAACGAACACATGAGCACCGGCTTCCATTGAAGCTACTGCATACTCTGCATG
This sequence comes from Trichoderma semiorbis, assembly GCA_020045945.2. Taxonomy (NCBI): domain Eukaryota; kingdom Fungi; phylum Ascomycota; class Sordariomycetes; order Hypocreales; family Hypocreaceae; genus Trichoderma; species Trichoderma semiorbis. Next base: position 7,415,304 of record CM034694.1, read on the forward strand.
ACTATCGGAATGGGTGTTTATAGAGACAACATCTGGCTTAAGTGACAGAGCTGCGTTGAGGTTCGGAAGAGCGAGGCTCTCGTATTCTCTCAATCCGGTTGGGAGTTGAGTGCTCCTCGACACGATACCAATGACCTTGTACATAGGGTTGTGATGATATGCGAGGAGATGGCTGGTTCCCATCTGGCCGACGCCAATAACGACAACTGATAGCGGTTTGCGATCCATGGTAATAAGTATAACGGGGCCTTATGAACTGAATTTCGAGTTGATACGCCCGCCTAACTCTGTTGTAAGGACTGATCTCAATTGTCACTTATTGCGAGCTTCGTCACGCCCAAATATACGTGCTCAGAATGCCCACACACAAACTCTGATGTAACCTTGCATACATGTATTCTCCGTTGTTGCAGTCTTTTAGAAGTGGCTGGAAATACCACCAAACTCCGGCGTAAGCCCATGTGACAGTGGAGGCTTAACATCCCGTAGATTGAGTTGTGTTTGGTTACCTCATTCAGGCATTTAGCCATAGGTTGGCGCAAGTAACTGGCGCGAATCGGTGCAAGTCAGGTTAGTGCGATGGTGGTTCTGCGCCAGGTTCTACTAATCCGTTCAGTTGGGAGAGATATATTAGAGGGTTGAAGAGTCATCGGCCAAGCGGAATGTAACAATACAGTGGATTTGCTTACATATGATCTACGACTTTGAAGGTAATGATGAAAAAAAATCTTAACTAAAATTAAAGTCGAGGTGGAACTCGTCCGCTATTTGACACGATGTGTTTTACTGTTATTGCAGTTCAGATGTTGCGAAACAGCTGTGTATGACATTCAGATACAGGGTAACATATCACCTCGATTTTAACTTGAACTTGACATCACACTCTTCGAGGGCTGCCAAAAATAGTCACATACCAACGGAGCCATATTAACAATGTTTGTCTACCAGCAAACAACGGGCTCCGGACGACTAACTAGCAAGCATGTTGATGTCCCTACACCATCCATTAGCCCTCTCTGTTGATTGAGTAAGGTATCTTTTGATAAAAGACATGGACGACTGGGCAATAAGTCATAGCGGTCGACTCCCCGAAACTATATTGTTATTTCCAGTAAAGTTCCCTGAAATAATATCTGACTAGTATCGCAACCGGTAGAAATAGCTTACGACTTAGCATCTTGTTAGCCACCACACTCGAACATTGTTCCATTCGCCGCTTTGCCACTAACATCTCGGCATGTACTCGCTAACAAAGCGCCGGATCGAAAAGACCCCTGCAAACAGATTACATCAGACTTTATCGATAAGAATCGCCGGCCAGCTTGTCCTCAAGAAAACACCAACATATATTTGCCTTTGAACCTGCAGCTCGCATCTCAACCACAATGCTGCACGATATATCATGTCGCAATTTCTGTCCATTATAGGGTGGTCCTTCCTCCCCAACGTAAGTATCACTCTCTTCATCCTGATAGCACAGCATCTCGTCTTTCTTTCGCTGCTTCAACACGCACACGAGACCAGCCAGCCAGCTAACTTGTGCGTTCTCACGCCCCCCAGATCGCAACCTCTTGGATCCAGACCATCTACTATGGCCTCACGATCCGCGCCGGCGATCCCAAGCCCCAGCCCGGCAGCCCGCGATTCAATCATCATCGCCGCAACATCCACATCCTCGTCATAGCCATCTACCTCTCCTACACCATCTACGAGGCCGACTTCGACCTCCGCCGCCAAGGCTCCTTCTACACCGATCTAGGCGTACCTTTTTCCGCCACCGATCGCGATATCAAGTCTCGTTTCCGCCGTCTCGCCGCACTTCATCATCCCGACAAGACTGGCAGCGACGCCTCCGACTCGGCCTCCTACTTCATCCACCTCAAGGCTGCTAGCGACACCTTGCAAGATGCCGCGAAGCGCTTCGCCTACGAGCGCTTCGGACCGGAGACTGTAGCGTGGCAAAAGTGCGTCACGGTCAAGGACTACGTCTCGCGGGGTGTCTTTTCAGGAATCCTACCGCACTATGCTGTTGCCGCGGGGTCTATTTACATCTTGGGGCTGCTGGGATACATGGACTTTGGAAAGTTCTACCGATGGTTGATATTGGTAACCCTGTGCGTCTTCGAGATTCAAGCCGTTACGCGGCCGAGTTTTCCGTCATTGCTGGAGGGCCTCAACTTTCTCTTCTCCAAGACGGCTACTCACCCGCCGTATCTGCCGTTCCAACTTATACAACTTGCGCGCAAACTCACCATTACGATCTACATTGCTCTTTCACAGATCGGTCCGCTCCTTTCGCCATCGAAGAGATCCATCGATGACGAGGACGAGCTACTCGTGCAGGGTTTGAACCGCCTTGAAGCAATCACGAGCCAGTTCGATGCCGACTCAACGAGGCTAATGGAGATGGAGATGACACCATTCAAGGGAGATGCAGAGGCAACATCCAATCTACAGGGAAAGATGAGGGAGTGGTTGGTTCAAAATACAATTCGTGCTGACCCCATGGTTCGTGATGCCATGGGCACTTCGCTGAGAAAGCGACGGGTTGATGTTCCTGCTGGCGCTAAGGGAAATCGATAGAAGATGATAGATATTGATAACCGTTATGCATTGTTCTAATACAAAATGAAATCTATTCTTAAGGGACCATCAAATGAGCCATATCCCAATTAGCCCATGATGACAAGCTCTTCATCCCAATATCCAAATAAGAGCCATTATATGTATGAATGCCAATATACTTGCTGCAGTTTGCTTATCCACATTCCCTTTGCCGTAGCACTGCCCAAGATTCTATAAAGACACAAAAACGCCTACAACCGCTGCGCACCCCTAGTTTCAATGGGAATCAAACACATGCCCACAAACGCTGCCAAGATCAAAACAGCAGACATGTAAATGGGCGTAGTGGACCCGTCTCCAGGAATGTTGGCCGCTATGATCGGAGCCATCAAACCTGTCAGTCGGTTGAGGAAGCTGGCCACTCCCGTACCCGCACCTCTAACAGGAGCTGGAAAAATTTCCGGGGTGAAGGCATACAGAACGCCGTACATGATGTTCTGGGCAAAAGCTTCAATGCAAGAAAAGACGAGCTGGCGCGTCGGTGTGGTGCCGTACGCCGCAAAAATGAAGAGGAACACTGCCGAGACGACGGTGGAGCTGGCTAGGGTTCCACGACGGCCAAAGAAAGGAGATGGATGGTCGACTAAGTAGGCGGCAAGGAGACTGCCGGGAACTCCCATGATCGATGTGATGGCGTAATTGCGGTATGTGACGCCGGATATGGCTGAGGTTTCGTCTTGCATTGCTTCGCTGCTCGCATCGCCGTCGTGATGAGAAAGATATTGGGGTAAAAAGGCGTTGAACAGCGGGTATCCCATGCCTATGGTTGCCCAGCAAAACCACACAAGAGATGTTGCAAGAGCTAGAGTCTTCGTCTGGAATAGCGGCCGCAGTCTATCCCCTGAGAACCCCCTGAACTTCTCCTTGAGAATGCTGGAGCGCGGAGCCGAGGACATGGAATATTGCTGAGCACTATTACTGGATTGTTCGGGATCTTCTGCTGCAACTTGATCGAGTATCTGCGAGGTGAGCCACGTCTTTGCGCCGTTCCGATATGCGATACCGTGGACGACAGCAACTGCTTCATTCTGGCGGCCTTGGTTGAGGAGAAATTTCGGCGACTCGAACATGCGGAAGAGAAAGAAGCGCATGGCGAACATGGCAAAGGTAATGATGCCGATGGTCATGATAAAGTATCGCCAACCAATCTCAACAGGCCACTGGGCGATGAAGAACCACGCAGCTAGCGAGGACACCAGCTGTCCGATGGGCCACCACACGGACAACAGCGTGAGTAATGAACTAGAAGCATCTGGCAGAAACTCCAGGAACAAGGCACCATCAACGGGGAGGTTGCCACCAACACCAAAGCCGAATGCCGCGTAAAGGATGCATACAGCTCCCCAGCTTCTAGCATACGCAGCGAGGATACCGAAGATGCTCGTAATAAGTAGTGTCATGTTGAACGCGATTCGGCGGCCAAAGAGATCGGATCCTATACCCCACAGGAAACTTCCAAGAGAAAGTCCGACAAAGCAGGCGCTTGTCGTATATCTCACTGTCTTTTCCGGTATATCAAACTCCGCTGATAATGATGGCAATGTTAGTGAAACGCCCTGTTCTATTCGTTAGCATTACAAAGCAATAGTCTCAGCACAGCATATTCTACACACCTGTAGCCATAAACTATTTGATGTCACATGTTAGTCAATGATTCGAATCAGAAATAGAGAAAATGGATTGTCTTACTTATCGGCAAACCATCCGAAGCCGCAGAGGATAAACAGCTGCCAGTTGTAGCGCCCCATGCCAATGTCTTGAATTGCCTTGTTGATGAGCTTGGATTTGACTATCGTCGGATTAGTGTCCATTTTCCCTCATCACCTTTTGTCGCAAACACTCACTCTCATAATCCGTCCACTGCCCTCGCTTGCCCTGCCTCATCTCTGCTCTTAGTCCTTCGATGGTGTATTCAGCGGCATTCATCAGCAGCATTCCCTCCCCCTGGTCGTCCTTTACCGAATTCACATCGTCGTCATCGTCGTCACCCGCGCTTTCATCTTGGTTTTCAAACTCGACTCGTCCAACCCGCGCCGAGTGGCTGTGAAGATGCGCCTCTTCTAGAGAAACCAGAACGCCCTCGTAGTTATTCACGGACTCCGTGCGCCCCAGCCCAATCCGCCATGAGATCATGATTAAAGCAACAGTCGCGCCGGCGCAACCGAGGTGTGAAAGTCCAAAAAAAAGATTAAGAAAAGTTTAAGTCATTAAACACAATTGCTGTCTGGCTCTATATGACCCGGCCATCCATGAGTTTGAAAGGTAAAAAGAAGAAAGGCAAGTGTCGGGAGGGCTGAGAGACAATAAAAGCCACCCAGAACCGGCTGCTGATGTGGAATCAAGTTGCCAGTTCGACGTCGGGTTAGGTAATCTGACGCAAGGGGGATTTATCGACTAAGGCGGAGCCCGAAAACGGCGGCAAACAGGCACCGTGATCGCGTCAAGTCAGTCTCGGGAAGCACGTGTTGCGTTCATGAGAAGTTTATGAGGAGCCGGGCGTCTATTGTTGCAATATCGTGTGGGTGGGAGGGGGTTTTGAGTTGTGGGAAAAGAACGAGCGTGGAAGTGGTCGAGATGAGATTAATGGGATCGACACCAGATGACAGTTTTGCAGGCATTAGGGAGCATGATGGTGAAGGATGACGCCCCCGTGCGCCAATCATAGGGGGTTCCAGCGCTACTTTAGTCATTGCCACGGACCCGGGATCTCTGCCATTAAATAGCCTTGGCGACACCCTCTCATTGGAGATGTGTCACACGGGATCTCTAGGTAACTCTGCAGTGCTGCGCTACTGTACAGTAGTCAAGTTTTTGCGAGTGATATCGTTGCGAATATCGTCGGCTCGTGATTGGACATTTACATCCGCCCAATGCGGCACGATCCAGAGACATCCAATGACAGTTGCGATGCTGTGGGATGAGACAAGATACAGTCATCTCTACGTTGTAGCTAGTTTTCTGGAGCCTCCTTGCGTCCATCGTCTTACTGAAACATGACAGCTGTCGCTCGCGACTTACTCAGAAACCTTTTGTCATTACGGGATATCATCGCGATACAAATCAGAGCGTATCATATACCTGTCAACCACCATGACAGCCGCAACCCCGAAGCCATGAGCTTCCTGCTCATGCTAGGCACCAGCCTGCTGTGCCATGGTAGAATCTCCCAACTCCAGCGATTAAAGCCTTATAGGGCTGGCTTCATAAATCATCCATATACCACAAGGTTTACTACAGGGAGACGTCCACGTTTAATCATCGCCTTCATCTTCATCGCTGGTTGCTTCAATATTGGACTTGTCCGACTTGGACTTCTTCTTGTTTGTAGCCACCTCGGGTTCTTCAATATCCATTTCGTCGGGATCGTCGACGTCCTGGCCCTTTGCTCGCAGAGCCGCGTTGATACCGGGAGCTGCTTTGATCAGGGCAAGGTATTGTTCGACAGACAGAGAAATACCCTTGGGCTAGTATCAGCGTCGTGTATCCGACCATGTTTCCTCTGCTAGAACTCGCAGGCCTTACCTTTTTGCCCGGCAGCGTCTTTCCATCCTTCTCGTAGTACTCGCGAATGTTGACAAAGCACATCTTCTTGAACTCGGAGACTCCTACGCGTCGCTTGTTTGACAACTGTTGCAAAGCGGTGAGTAAGCGAGAAAGACCAGTTCCATCGGCTATCAGTCATATCGCACCTCCCAGAATGGGTTGCCATCGTCATCTTTGCCATCTGGCGCACTGGCGGCGGCGGCGCTCTTGTTCTTCTTTGCGACAGAAGTGGGGGGAACCTCGTCTTCGCTGTCATCGACGGCCCGTCGCTTGGGAGGCATGTTCAATATCTGAGGGCGTGCTTCAGAGTGGTAGTGATGATTGATAACTGATAGTGAAAGTATTGGATCTCTAGGAAGAAGCTTATCGCAGGATGAGAGATCGTAATCTGCGTTTGCGATATCCGTAGATCCGCAAGGGGAAGCCGAGGAATGGATGCTCAATGCGGCGCGTGGAGCTTCGAAACGCGTCGGGCCCAAAGTGATTTTCAGCGTGGAGGGAGCGTTAGGCGGGGCATGTGCGTAACAGTCACGCCAGCTCACGTGAAGGCAACCAATGAATGATAGAGGTGAGATGGCTATATTTAGGTGGTAGAGAGCGGCAGTAAATCTATCAATCAATAAAACAATTAATCAAAGACGTAAAATACAGAGAATTAGTAGAAATCATTGCTGTATACCGTGCATTGCTTCGTCCTTCTCTCCTGATATCATCAACTGTACTTTCAGCGCTCGTGTTGCGCTTGTGGAAACAAACAGGGGGCGACTTGCAGCTCCAAATTTAGACCAGGGGGACCCGCCTTTAAGGAGGATTATGAGACTGCAGTGCTTCGTTCGGCGGAGCATCTTCAAGAATTCCTTGGACCCAGCATATACACACGACCAGCAGCTGCGCCCTGCACTTCATCATTCCAGCATCCAACCTCTGCGTCTTCTATTGTAACCAAAAATCAGCGGCATTGGGCGCTTGCTGGACATGTTTCCCTCGTCTCCCGCGCATCACGAGACACTGATAGTTTAGAGAATCCGGCCGTTGGGGTCAAGCTAGCACCAGCTCAACCCCAATGAGCTCAATCGCACCCGACATTGCGCAGCGTCGCGAAGACTCATCCGAGCTGGCCTCGGGCGAATCGACCGGTCGAGCCGGCGCAAACGGCGACGGCGTTGCGCCCTCGGATCACGACAGCCTCAACATCACTAATAATCATGCTTACAAAAGCTTACGAGTACAATGCGATTCCAAGACATCGTGGGCTGAGCCATCGCAGCCGGCGCAACCACCAGAAGTCACCCTCGCCTCTAGAGCGATCCAATTCTTTGCGACTGCTACACCAGCAACTCTTGCGGGATTCGGCGTCGGAGTCTCTGCAGTGACCTATGCTGTTCTTGGGCGGCTTGGTCTCGTGCTGATAGGGGCATTCGGAGGCGTCGTCTCCTTTATCATATGGGAGTCTAAGAACCCTGAGTTCGCAAGGGCCGTTCGCGGTGAAGATGGACCGGCGGTATTGGACAGAGTTTGGGCAGACCTGAAGACCGTAAGAGCCGTCGAGAAGCAGGACGATGACGACGACGACGAGCAGTATCGAATGAGGGGCTTCGACGACTTTCGTCCAGAAACCAAAGAGGCGCTGAGCGGCTTGGTTGACGCCATTGTCCAAAACTACATCAAGTGGTGGTACAGTCCGCTTGTGCCTTCAGACCATGCCTTTCCTCTTGCTGTCCGCAAGACCATCACATCCTACCTGCTGGCCATCTCGAACCGGATGAGCCGCAAGCGACCTGCCGATGCTTTTCTCGATCTCCTGACCAATTCGACTTCCATGATTATCGTTTTTCTTTCAGAATTAGCCACTGCTTTCGCCGAACTTCCCGCAGACACAAATGTGAACGCTGCCGATGCTATATACAATTATCTGGCGGAAAACCCCGACTCCCGCCTTGCAAACCTGCTTAATAAGAGGCAGCAGGCAACCAAATTCAAGATGGTTTCCGAGGACTTGCTTAGTTTCCTAGACAAGAGTGCCTACAACTGTGATCCTGCTCGGATTTTCTTGCGGGAGATTTTGGCGAATTCCGTGCTTGAGCAGACGCTACAGCAGTGCAGCAGGGCTGAGTGGATCAATGGGTGGATCGTATATCTTTTGGAAGCAGGAGAACCCAACTTGAATCAAGCAATCGATGTCGGCATGCAGACGGGCCGCGACGTGGCCAACAATGTCTTTGCCGACTTGGACGGTAATGTCGGTAACATCGGCATCGCGAAGCCTCGACGCGGTAGTAATGATCAAGGCCAGAGTCGACGGAAAGAGTCTTCTCACAAGAAAAAACTGAGCAAGGCAGATGAGGAACTGGAAGAAGCTATGGAAGAGATGAAGCGAATGAACGCCATGATTGCAGAGGATGACATGCGACGAAAAAGGGCATCCACATTGACAGAGGCATCTGAGCGCTCAAAGCAAAGCATGGACTTGGCGACTGGAGATGGGGAGATCCAGAAGAATGGTTCTGCATCCGAGACATTGTCACCGATATCCAGCAGATACCCGACTCGCGGAGCTTCTGTAGATGGTATCTCGACTAAGAGCGACACTGTTTACACACCGCATACTCCGCGATCTACCACTGACTCTGTCAGTCAAGCATCATCTCCACAAGAGAGCAAAGATCAATCGTTTACGAGTTTTGATCAAATCGTGCCTCCTGGCCAGCCAGTAGATAGCGATGAAGATTCGCCGAAAAAGGCACCGCTTACTTTGCACAACGCTTCTTTCACGCTACACGACGATGGTTCAGGGGACATGGGAAAGATCAAGAACAAGCCAAATACCGACTACTTGATCCAAGTCGAGCCATCATCTTCTCATTACCCCGGCTGGATGATTGTGAGGCGATATTCTGACTTTGAGACGCTTCACGAGATCTTGAGGCGCATTGCCGCCGTATCGGGCGCAACCGCCTTTATGGAACTTCACAAAGAACTGCCCAGCTGGAAGATTCACACACGCGAGTCCCTTCGCGGCGAACTGGAGAGATATCTACGAGATGCCTGTTGGTATCAAGCCCTGGCAGAGAGCGAGGGCATGAAGCGATTCCTCGAAAAATCGCAGGGACACACGCACGGCAACTCCAAGTCCTTTGGCTGGGAAACAATGGGCAAGAACATGCTCGAAGTTCTGTCGATTGGTCCCAAGGGAGCCATGGAAGGCGGTAAGAGTCTTGTCGGAGGCGTTAGTGGCGTCTTCGGCAACCTGGCTGGCCTGAATCGAAAGTCGACTAATCAATCAATCGACCTTACCCCAAATCCGAACCGATTATCCATATCATCAACTACGGCAAGCCGAGTTGATAGCATTGCACGGTCACCCGCAAGGTCGGAGCGTGCCAGTCTCGATAGCCAGAGGTCGTCGGTGATTGCTACCCAGCCGGGCAGGATTGCCCCAATGGAGCGAATGCTAAGCTTTCAGTCTCCAAACACCAGCGAGACGGACCTGCGAATGGGCCAGAGAGGCCGAGTGGACTCGATATCTACTTCGGTAAGCGCACGACCTAGCAGGGAGCACAGTAGGACATCCAGCCTGGCCGCTCTCCGGTCACCATCGTCGGTTAGCCTGGACTTTACCAAGCTCCCGCCGCCACCAGACGAGATTAGTGATGACTACGAATCCAACGAGTTTGATGCAAAGCCGCGTAGAAAGGAAGTCGGTATCATGGAAGATCATAGCCGTAACAATAGTTCGGCGGCCTTGAACGGGACGGCGTCGGCGCCGGCGTTATCTGGCAAGAAGAGCCCGGCAAAGCCCGTCCGCCAGTTCACGCAGCTAAGCGAAGCGGAAACTCGGGTGGCAGTCGAACTCATCTTCGCCGTTATCAACGAGATGTACACCCTCTCGTCGGCCTGGAACATCCGTCGGACGCTGCTCACGGCAGCAAAGTCGTTTTTGTTGCGCCCTGGCAACCCCTCACTCCTGACGGTGCAGTCCCTCATTCAGGCATCTGTGATAGACGCCAACACTTCGGATGCAGGGATCGCATCCGGGCTACGCAAAGTGCGGGAGAACACCATGCCCACGGAACAGGAGCAAGCATCCTGGCCCGCGCCGTTGACTGAAGAGGACAAGAAGCAGCTGGCCATCAAGGCCCGCAGGCTTCTGATCCAAAGTGGAGTGCCGGCGGCCCTGATGGGCGTGATGGGACAGTCGGCCACTGGCGAGGCGCTGGGGCGTGTGTTTGACTGTTTGCAGATCGAGGAGGTTGCGCGGGGACTAATTTTTGGCCTAATACTGCAGGCAGTGAGGGTTCTTACACACTGATTAACGCCGACACGCGCGCATGTTAGTACGAAGCACGGAGTTTGACCACCGAACGTATTGTTAACGACTGTTGGCCTCGGGGCCCGAACAACGAGGTACATGGAAGGCTTATAATGCTCAGCTACGTGAACCGGGAAGGAATCCCGGCCAATATTTTCTAATTTTCATTTCATTCTATATGATAAACGAGGGCGGAAAACAGAAATGATACCTGGTTGCTTCTTTGCTTTTTTTCCAATGGAGTAGATGGACGACGAATGGACGCCCTTTTCGGCTCCCGCTCCCCTTATTCCATTCATGGGGGTGGTTGCCTCAAACGATGGGATGAGACGTGTTTCTTTTTTTGAACCAAGCATACCTACAGATTATGTCTTTCAGCCATTGTACTAGCAGTAGGGCCTTCTTTCTTCTTTTTTCTTATTAGAATGCAGTCTTGTAATATTAGTAGATCAGCCAAAGACGGGGCAAACTGGCATTCCCGCATTCACGGCTCATCATTTTTTTACTTCGCCTAATCGTATCTTTCCTTTTTACACCCCCTTTTACGAAACAAAAAGCAAAAAAAGTAAGAGTGAGGGGGTCAAACGGCTCGTATCACAAACCCGTGATACCTTGTGCAGAGTTTTTTTCTTTTTTTTTCCTGTCCCGGAAACTCCCACAGAGTGAGGTAACATTAAGCCGCCGTCGGGTCTCGGAATGTAACTCGAGGCTTCCGCGCGAATGGGGAAACCGGATATTGACATGCCAATGGTCGGGTCGTTCAGGTAGGCCTACGATGCACGAGAACGGGGCCTCTGGATTCGCTTCTCTGCTGTACATACCTTTCTCATTCTTTCTGTCAATGTCCGCGCGGATCGGCAATTGCCTCTTAGCTTCGGTGCCGGGGAACAAGAATAATCCAGGTTTCCAAAAAGTGACAGAAAAAAAAGTGCCAATATCAAGTTTTTCATTCTGTCAACTGCATGGCATAAAGTGACGATCGACCGTCGTGCAGCCAAGATTTAAATGAGAGAGAAAAAAAGAACAAAGAGGGGAGCACTGCATATCACTTTTCTTGTCCACCGGGGCGCCGGGATCATGACTCTATGCTAGGGGTGTCCCCTTGCTTCTATCCATCCGGCTCCCAGGATTCTCCAAGTTGGTACCTTGCATGTATACCTGGTCTATGAGTGCTTTTTATGTGCATATCGTGGTATGTACCTGCCTGTAGGCGAATGAATCAGAAAGAAAAAAAGAGAGGCATTTTGACGTGTCATGTCAATTTCTCGCGTCGTCTCCAATATCATGCACTAAAAAGCCCATCCCTGTCTTGTCAACGGGTCTCCATCTTACCCCTGGCCTGGTTATTGTTCAACGGTTTTTTTTTCCCTTTTCCCCAGCTTTTTCTCCCTCGGAACGGTTTTTTTAGATATTCATTTTAGTGCCTATTCTGTGTTAATTCGTTCCGTTCCCCTTGTCCAGAGCTGACCAATTCGTCTTAGCAGCACCCCTCGTAACTTATTGTCTGCGCCTCGTGGGTGATTATGATTATGATGATGAATGAGGCTCTATTCCACTTCCGTCTGCATGTCCACCGCAGCAAGTGTAATTACATTCGGAGAAAAGAGCTTTCCATTTTATCAAAGTTTCTCGTCAGCCTCCCTACCCAATCCAGGATAGACACAGAGCCCATCGCAATATTGTGCTGCATTGCCCATCAGCATCTTCATCTCCCCTTCACGATAATACATCTCTTCCCCTGAATCCCATCAATTCGTCCGTCTTCTCTCCAATTTCCGTCTTTCTTCTCCCCCCATTGACTTTTCATTTTCCATCAATCTAAATTATGCATATCAATACTCTCCTTGCCTAGCGAATAACCCCAATTACTCACTATCGAATCCCATCCTCCATCCAGCTATTCCAGTCTCGTCACCGGCTCCGGAGGCCCTCTATCCCCGGCAAGCCACAAATTTCTGTCCACTTTCTCCTCTCCATACTCCGTAACTGTAACTGCTTCCAATGGATCCATCATCCCAAATGTGACTCTCTGCGGGGGCTCCCTTCCGGCTCCTCGTTATCTCTGCCCCCCTCCCATCAGCTTAGCAAATCTAGAACTCCCATCATCCGCGATCCATGCATGCAGCAAAAATGCCGCCATGACTGGCTTTCTCGCTTCGCTTCCCCTCTCGTGCATGCATATGCTATGGAGCACGTACATGCTCGTACAGGTTCTACTGCACGATAATGCTTCAATGCCTGTAACTACGACGCTTAACACATCCACAGCTAATCCAACAGTCCCTGCATGCCCTGCAACGTGCAGCAAAAAGCCGTCACTTGACATCACCAAAACACTCCAGCTACCACCAACCTCCTCCTCCACCAAACGAAAACCCCCCCTGGCCCTCCGCTCTCCGCACGCATCCCAGCTTTCTGTTCCTTTCGTCCCATCTCTCCCTCAACGCACGGCATATCCACGTCCTAAAACGCTCGGCACCTGTCAGTGCAACACGCCTTGCATACGGCAAACTTCGCCGTAGTAACATCGTCACTCCTCGCCTTTGTTCCCCGTCTCGCCTCATCATCATCATCATCATCATCATCCTCATACAAGTACACGTTTGTGATAATGCACGCCAAAGAAACTCCATGCTTTGGAGTGTGATTTCTCGGACATGATCCGGTCCAATCATGTTTGCCGCACCAAGTTTCCGAGATGCCGTGAGACATGCGTCCGTCCGCCTTGGAGCACTAAAACCACCCAACCCCCGTAGCCAAATATAGTTCCATGTCTTAGATAAAACACCAGATACAGATTATACGACAAGCGAGAAAAAAATCGGTGCAAGTGACATGACAGGCAGGGTGGGCAGCGAATGGCGTCAGTGGTGCCCCCTACAAGCTGTCAAAACTAAAAACTCCAAACTTGAGGCCATCACGATCACGCACAACCAAGCACATTGCATGCCCGCTAATGCCGTTTGCGGCCGAATCCCACGCCTTCGTCGGCCGACACGATGATCCCAGGATTTACCACCGCCAAACATTAGTCATGCAGCAGATCCATCACTGCCCGAATGGGTTACAATGTTTCGATTTGATAGAAATGCAGTAGTCAATCCTCGGCTCTTCAAACCGCCGCTATCTACCTAAATCGTAGCTGTACTCGTACACATTATCTGTCTAATGCACTAAAATACAAATCCAATGCTTTTATTCTGTTGCGGCTATCCGCCATCATCCGCCCGCTAGCTGTTTCGTTTCCCATGCCCAGGCCTCGTCTGTTTCAGGGCCTTGGACTTGTGCGTACAAGTGCCTGTCTTTCGAGAAACAATCTATCCCTGCTAGGGCGCCTCGAAAATCCAATAAGCAAAATGGGCCATTTTCCTGACTCAAAAGACAAAAAGAAAAAATATTACAAGGAAAAATATAAGAAAGAAAGAATAGAAGGAAAAGAAAGTTGAAAAAAGTGTTAAAAAAATAAGAACAAAAGAGAGACAATGAATGAATAGTATATCAAAATAGAGCAGTTTGGCATCTCAACAATGTGACGGGTCAATTTCCGGGACAGGACTTTCGCTTGCCCCAGCAGTGTCTAGCGATTGATGTATGTATGTACTGTACTCCATATCGTGTAAGAAAACGCTTTAGCGCACGCCCAAGTTGGCCAGCCGCTGTCGCATCACGATGTAAAACCGTGTAAGAAATAAACATTAAACAAAAAAATCCATGCAGTGCTAGGCATGACACGTAGTAAACGAGTGGCTGATGCAAGAACTAAAATGGCAGGTTCATGACCGGGTATCAATGGCTCTAGGCACAGGGCCAGGATGCGTCTATGCAAAGGAGTGACGAGAAGAAGACCGAATCAACGCCGTAAAGGCATAAATGAGTGAAAGAATAGAAAGAAGAAAGAAGAAAGAGTTGGTGAGAGTGAGAAGAAGCTTATTTCGGCTTAAAGACTGCACTGGTGAGGAATATTTCAGGTTCCTTTGGTATGTCCTTGAGAGGAGGAACGGGTGCAGGGGGGGACGGCGGTACGGGAGAGTGGATAGCCTTGGTAGCAGTGGGCGGCTTGAAGAAGAAACTCTTGGGCAGCATCGGCGAGGGGGCAAGAGTAGGAGAGTCAGGCTGGGCACTAAGTCTAAAGTTGCTGCTTCTCGGCACTTCATGTCCTATCTGCAGAAACTCGGACTGCTTTGCTTCAGGCTCGGGTGCGGGTGCGGGTGTGGGATTTGGCTCGGGTGTGGCAGACTCTGGGATGGGGCTGGGCTCGGGAATGGCATTGTTCATCCTGATGATCTCGTCCTCGACATCAGTCAGGAGAGCAAAGAGCTCATCGCCGGCGTAGATGCGGATGCTTTCTCCGTCGGAGCTCTTCATAGTAGACTTTCGAGATAGGTCGACCTTATTTTCAGGTACAACCTCCTCGGCGGGCAGCTCAAGAATCATGCTAGGCACTTGAGCCACCACGCGCAGAGGCGGGGGTGAGGCACTCTCGGGGCGGTTGTTGAAAGTCGTCTGGGTTGGGCTTCGTGGCGGCGTGGCAATGTCCTGGACCACCCGTATCTGTACAGGCGAGGGTTGCTGTACAGGTGAAGATGGCCGCCGCTGCTGTGGCGGAGGGCTCTCCTTGCGGACAGACAGGATGGCCGCCGCAGCAATATGTTCAAGCAGCTTCTGCCGAACGCGCGTGCGCCTGTTCTCTGTCCGCTCGAGCTTAATCACCCAGCCGTCGATGGAGGCATCCAGCTCGGCCAGCGCCTCCTCCTGTCTGAGCATGGACTCGGCAGTCAATCTGGATCCTCGCATTGGTGACCGAAGATACTGGCAGATACGGGAGTGAAAGTTGCGGCGACCGTTCCTCAAAGAGTTGTAGGTGCGGCGAAGGTACTCTGCTCGTTCGTCGAGCCGTCGAAGTTCTTTGGATAAGCTTTCGACATCTTCAACCCGTAGCACCTCGAATCTCTCAGCCTGGCTGAGAGCCTGCTGGCGAAGGATACCCAGATCATTGGCGCTCATTTGGCTGACAGCCTTCTCTGGCTTGTAGCCTGAAGGAAGCTCCTCAAAAGCACGCTGCTCGGCGCTCTTGGATCGCTTCTTTTCGCTGTTGCTTGGGTGGGAGTTGCTCTTCTTGTGTTGGTCTTTTCGCTTCCTCGGTCTACCTCTGTCTCCCTGAGATTCAGAGGCAAATCGCCTATGACTATATGAGCTGTCTTCAGCTCGGTTGGCACTCAATGGCATACGAGGCTCCCACTGCTTAACGGCAGAACTCTTCTCCATAATCGATGCTGAGACAGGAGTCGGCAGTGTATGAGCCGAGGTAGCCTCTGTGCTAGATGAGCTGAGAGGGCCGCTGGAGTCTGAGGTAGAACTGCTAATAGGAGTCAGGTACTGGTTGATACCAGTACCCAGAGGCGTCTCAGCCTCGAGATGTGTCGGAGGGGAAGGCTTTTGCGCGTATTGCATAAAAAGTTGCTCAGGTTCGGGAATGACCAAGGGTGCCAGTCGCTTTGGTGAAGGCAAGCGAGGAGGCTGAGCGTCTATGACTCGTCTCTTGATCTCGATCTGTTTGGGAGGTGCGTATATCCCTCTACCGAGAATCAATGGCGGGACTGTATCCTGTGCTGCTCCGTCTTGCGGAGCACTACTAGAACGTTCTCGCAGCGGTGGTCGGCCCGGGATTGTTGCTATAGATGCTAGTTAGAGCTGGAGTGTTGGACGTTGGAGAGGGATGAGATCTTACGAGAATCCATGGTAATCTCCTGGACCGTTGTCATTGGCCCCAGTTCCGGGATGGTGACCTTTCGACGCCTGCCAATCGTCTGTTGGTTCACCTTGATCTTCAGCGCTTGAGTAGCACCTGGCTTCTCGTTCCATTCGTTGTTCTTGTTCATGGCCATTGCAAAAGCAGTCTCGGGGTCCACCGAAGCATTGCTGTTAAAGCTAGGCGACTGCCTCCCCTTGGGGAAGAGCTGATACTTTCCCTGTCCTTCTTGCTGCATCTTTCTAGAATTTGGCTTTTCGCTGTCTGATAGAGCCGCCAGCGGCGTTGACTGAGACGGTGGGTATAAGTTAGTTGTCTATAAGAAAGGAGGAAATGTGCTTACGGAAAGCATTTGAAGAGCAGGTGAAAACGGCCTCGACATTGTACTGTGTCCAGCCCCGTTCATGCAGCCAACAATATGATCCATTACTCCTATGAATCAAGGCAGAAGTCACCGTGTGTAGAGGGAAGACACAGTCATCCAGCTCTCGGGTGAGATGAGAAATAGCAATTCGCCTCAGACGACAGAGCTACACATTCAACATCGTCAACGATTCTCCCATCCGGCAAGAAGGAGAGCAAGGCATTGGGAACAAGGCGAAAGAGGGTATATATCTACGCTACTACCGGGACGACGGAGCCTGGAAGAAGGACGCATTGCACTCAAAACGAGGGCCTGCTAGGCTAGCGTGGAGAACATGGATGGCCTCCCTGTTCGTCTTCGCTTGCACCCGACTGTGAAGGGGGAACCCACAGGCACCACCACAACCGAAGGGCCAGGAGAAGGCAGCGGGCCCCAAAGAGCTGTAGCTCGAGTGTCAAGGATATGAAAGGTGCTGGCTGTGACACGGGTGCATTGGGTGGCTGTACAAGTACCATGCCAGGCCAGGCGGAGAGCCACCAGGGTCAAGCTTGCTAGGCCCGTGTTAGAGTAGAGTAGAGTAGGCTGCGGCGGAAGCTTCAAAAGAGGCATAGACAGGCCGGACCCCTGGCTCGGGGAGCTCCAAGTACGAGTGCCTGCACAGCTGCACTGCATGGCATGGCGGCCAGGAGTCAAACCGCTAGGCCCCTGGAAAAGACGACCCGTTCTTCAGGTTGGGGCGTCTTCCCCACCGCGCTGGGATATCCTTGCCTGCCATGATGTTCGCCGCACCAATCCGATCTGTCGGGCGATTGCGTTTTAGCACCGGTATTCGGGGTGTGCTAACGCGAGGGAAGAAGCACGACGAAGGCCAGGCGAAGATGGGAAGAAAAAAGATAAGGCCCTGTTTGATGGGTCTAGCGCCAGTGGGGGTTTGGTTTCAGGCGTCAGTGCTTTGCCTCTGCCTTGCTTAATGTTGTTTGCTGCATGCCTTTTTGCTCTCTGCTCTGCCGTCATGTCTTTTGTCGGAGGATTCTGGAGGTGGGCAATTAGCGACACGTCAATGGATGCACATGAGACGGCAAGCAGTTCATTCCTCGAGAGCCTGATGGATGCAATTCAGGGACTCTGCATGTGTATGTGACGAGATTAGATGGCGACATCGGCAAAAAGAATTGGCAGCCTTGTACTGTAAACGAGAAGAAAAAAATAAGCCTGAAAGCCAAGGCGTCAAATTTGAGACATTGGACGACAAGGCTCCGGGGTTGCACGTGTTGCGCGGACCGGCCCCTGGCGAACCAAACGGTGACTCTTCCCTGACCTTCCCACTCTGTATAAGGTAGAGGTCCAAAGCCGGTGCGAAATCACATTGAGAGCCAACCTAGAAGCTTCAATATTGGAGTGGCCAACTAGGCGATATCCAGTAGCACCTAGCAGGGCCTCAACTCTCTCCAATCTCCACTCCGACCTTGGCCAGTCACCGTTAGCGCGTCACAGACTCAGCCTTCTCCTCGTATGGATGTATGCGATGGCAACTTTCCGGGGGGAGGGGGCGGAAGTTGCTGTGCGTTTGCTCAGGCTGCTTTGCGGCGAGTTTCCCTCTCTCTCTTTTTTGTTCCGTAAGCGAGCCATCACAATAGTTGTGAAATAGCGTAATTGAGTGCACGCTGGATTGTACTCCTTCATCTTCGTCTCTACTCTGCCTCGCCGCTGGGGGCTGCTGAAGGAGGCTGCAAGTCGATCATCTGCCTCTTCTTGGCCCCAAGGTGGCATGGAATCAATGGGATGAGGCTGCAGCCTGTCTCAGATTAGACTCAATTGTCCAGTCGTTTTTGAATCTCCGATGTAACAGTTTCAAGATTGCCCTATGATGTTTGTGTCTCTCTTTTCTCGTGGTGCAAATCTGCCCTCCCAGCCTCATCGCCCCCATGAAACACAAACCTCTCAAGACGGTCATTTCCAATGATAACCTATAAGTGTGTATGTTGTTAACAAGGCTATACGTAGTTATTCTTTTTAGGTGTACTAGGCATTTTGACAGATTTCAAAAATGAGGCTCTTCTACTGTACATAGATTCGCTCACCAACGATACCGCCCTTATGGCGTATCAATGTTTACTTGCTTCGCCCACTACCCTACATATTTTTGTCAATGAACCATTCATTACTCAATGTTATCTTTGATACACGGCATTCCCGATGGGCTCAATATTGTGCTCATGTAGCTTCGTCCAAAATAGAGTCTCGTAATAGTTGATGGTCGTTGTGGAGGAAATCTTGGCGATTACTTGGCGATTTCGCCCTACCAGGTCGAGTCCTTCATCTACAGTACATCATTGTACGTCTATGCATGCCTATGCACAGACTCTACGGAGGAGATCTTGCAGCTGGAAATGAAGATCCAATCCGAATAGGTCACAACAGTCGTTATACCTGACAATTTTCAAACCGCACCTACACATGCCGAAAGTGTATTCCAGAACCCGTCTCATCTACGTCACATCGTAGATGGATGGATGCAAATCTTGTGATCAACGTTTGGTGATGCACACCCTCTCATACCGCATTCTGATGCAAGGCACCGTTTCTCGGTGCTAAACACAGTATAGTCGTGTGCAGCCACGCTGCGGCGGTCCTAAACCTGATACCACGTCTTGTCATGCACGCACGTCACTGCATAGGCACATGTTGCAAATCTCAGCTCCGTAGTTTGTGAATTGCGACACCGCATTTTGTTTTCCAGGCACAAATTCTCCGCCTGCACAGACTCTTGTTTCTACGGTAGGTAGGCATGCGTCAAGCCTTGGCGTATTCTCCGCTGCGTCTTTGTCAGTGCGCGGAATCGAAAGTTGCAGGGGTCAAGGATTCTAGCCCACTTCCAGAGAATGCGCACATCGGCCCCGTAACCGTCTTCCTTTCAACGTTTACAGGCGTCTGCTCTACGTAATTGCCACCGGATAGCTCTTTTTCCGAGCGGAATTCTATTTCGGATATCTCCGATAGCTAATTACTATGCTTATGCGTTGCCAATATTGGGTGCAAATCTCCTTTCACGATGCTTTTCGGAGATTGAGCCAAGACCCGGACATTTTCCATCTTACAATGATTTTTTTTTCCAATCAAAGAGAATATTGGAAGCAATCTTCATCTTCATCTACTGAGAGCTTCCTGAAGCCAAATCCTGCTCCCGCCTGTGTTCCGGTTTGGAGTATATTGATCGAGAGTTCCAGTTTCAATGCTGTTTCAACCCCTGAACCAACTCCTGCTTACAAGTATGTTCTGCGGGGAAACAAGTCCACATCTAGGACCAATTGGGCTTTTGTTTCTCTCTTTGCCTTGATCTTGTTTGATCGAGCGGGGGAGAAACAGGAAGATTGTGCGTTCCCAGAGGGTTGTGATATTGTACAGTAGAACTTGGTAGCCATTATTCAGAGGTCCACCATGAGGCCGATGCCCGGCCCCACTCATCGCCGATGTTGGTGGAGGCTCTTTTTTTCAGCCGCGAAATTCAACTGTTCTACAGTCACAGAAATTAAATACTAAAGCTTGTTTACATACAAAATGAATCTATTAATAATAATATAACTCTATTACCAGTGCATTTCCAGCAATGGAGAGAATGCGTGACATTGACGAAATCTCCAATAGCCTCAAGACAGAACCGAACCGGCGCCGGCCGGTTTGAACTCACCCCGCGCTCAGCACTAAGCCCAACGGCGTTTCTGGCATTTCTACCATCACTGGACGAAGGTTTACAAACAACAGTGCGGCTCTGACTTGGCCCGGCTGATGCCATGTTTCAGATCTTGGGTCAAACGCAGTGCGTTCGTTGCGTCCACCCACACCGAATCGACTCCACAACGCCTTGACCTTCAGAACAACAGAGGATTCTGCAACGCATTCATAAAACAAGTAGGGTGGTATAAGGCTGCTGGTGGATGTGAGATGAAATCATCTAGAAAAGCGACTTGTCAAAAATCCATTTTCGGCTTTGCAACATGATTCCGTGATGGGTGGCACATTGCCGGTACTTCTAAGTATAGTACAACCGTGCAAAGACATCTTATGTGGAATAGGGCTTCGTTAATATCCGAAAAGGAGCTCAAAACTTATTGTAAAACAAAATAGAATGGAATTGTTTACTTTTTCAACTTACTGGTAAATTTGTCGGACACTGGGTTCCATTGGAGCGGCCACAACCTCGTCGGCTTTGCATATGCCTGGATGTTATCCCTTCACCATTGTAGAACATTACATAGGCATTATATGGATCGTGTTTTGCACATTGAAGAGTGTATGTTCTAGATCCGCGATCTCCATCTGGACATCTCCAACCCTGCCATTTATCACTCTTAGACGCTCTGAAGTCGGGCGCCTGGGTATATCATTTGGCTCATTGTCCTGTTTGGAAGGCGTGGTGCATCGTTCCTTGGCTGACAGATGGTTACGCGTTTTGAGGCAATGGAAGAATTGGACCCGCTTTGATGCTATGAAGCAGAACGGGTGTTAGAACAAGTGGCCGAAAAGACAAAATATGTATTCAGTCTCAAACGCGTCTTTAGAGAAGAGTGAGGACAGCTAATCAGCTCATCCTAAACTTCAACAACACATCCGACCGGATAGGATGACTGGATAACAAGCAAGCTCAATCTACTCAGATATATCTATCTCAATCTATTAACACGTTCTTCTCCTCAATTAAAGGTGTAGCTTTGACTCAGGGTACCGACTAGATACCCTACAGTCGTATCTTGCTGTAAATCTTGAGGAGTAGTACCCATATTGGATGAGAGTAAAGTAGGAGAAAATTACCTACCCTGAAGGTATACGAATCAAGATTGCTCGCCAATTTTGTCCAAAGGAAAGACACTTTCACGAACCCTTGGATTAGGAATTAGGTCTATATCATAGGTGACCATCCTGTTTAAAAGCCTTGAAGAGATCGAGTATCATGAAGTGCTCTCCATTTGAAGATAATACGATTGCATAGATACTTGGGTAGAGCGTGAAACTGATGCCTTCCATTGGCAACACTCTTTTTCTACAGTTGGTGGCCAAGCAACTTGAGTGAGGTCATGGACAAAGCGCAAACCTGTCCACACCCTATTTGACTCACTCCATGCTGGCTCTCGGAGCGCCATCGTTTCACGAAGTGTTCGGATGAAGCTGAGTGGGAATCTATGGATGGAATTTTATGTTCCAATGCTTCTGGTGTGAGTAGCATCTCGACTAGCCGTTGGAAGAACTTTCTCTCGCTTTTTCCCACTCAGAGACTGCCTCTACACCCCTGCTAGTACACCTTTATCCGGTCATGCACTTATGACTTGCAGTAGGAACATCGTCTCTGGCGTTTAGTATACTTGCAACACAGCGTTTGGAGGCAGAGTAATGTACAAGCCAAATCATTGTTCACCTCTTCACTGACAATGCACTCTTAACATGGACACGATACGCGAACCGTCCGATCTGACACTTGCAAAAAAGTTTCCAACAAGGTGTCTACGGCTCCGCATCACTTCTTTCCGGTCCCCATTCTCGTCAATTTTTTATCGCGTCTGGATTGAAACGATGGGCTATTTTAGGGCACTTCTCTGTGGATTTGGCACCTCAGTGCCCAGTTCAGCCGCATGAAACGAGAAACCACCCCCGGAATGGGATCCTTTGTTTCCTTCACAGACGCTTAGCGGTCGTTTCAGGTGCCCAGTTGGCGGGGAGCGGCTGAGAAGCCGATTGTTTCACAGCTGGTCTAGTGAGTTGACTGGACTAAGACCGATCTGATAGAGGTATTGTGCAAAAAAAATTGAAAGGGAAGAGCATCAAAAATGTGAAAAGTCGTGATGAGCTCAAACCGCGGCATCACATCACATCACATCACATAATGCACATCACACCAAAATGCAGTGTATGGATGAATTGAATTTCGCTGAGCCGAAAGAGCCCACAGTGGAAACTCAAAAATGTTCCGCAAAGTGGTGCGGCACGTGATGCTCCTCGAATAGGAACTGCACACCGGAGGACCTTTTGCAAGCTTGCTCGTCAGTCTGAATGAGCTCGAATTCGAACTCGGCTTGAGTCGGTCCTTTTGCCCGCTCCATCTTGCTGTCGAAAAAAACCCTCGACTTTGTGCTTGAGTTTGTGCTTTGTGCTACATGTCGTGGTTCTCCCCCCGAGCTGGTCTTTTTCGCAGCACGAATCGCACCATCACAAGCTACTACTATTCAAGGCGGGGCTTTGCAACAATCAACAACACCATGGCTGGCACTCGCGATCCCACCACCTTGTCCAACTACGGCGCTTGGCGCACAAGGCACACCACCGCCAACTTCAACATTGACTTTGAGAATAAGCGCCTCAAGGGATCCGTTGTGCTGCAGCTGGAGAGCCAGACCGACAAGGAGAGCAAGGAGATCATCCTCGACTCGCGCTTCGTCAACGTCTCGTCCGTCAACGTCAACGATGCTGCGTCCAAGTGGGAGCTGAAGCCGCACTCGGATCCCTTTGGAGCGCCGCTGCATGTGCAGGTTCCAGATGGCGCGGCCAAGGGCGACATCGTCAACCTGGCCATTGAGCTGGAGACGACCAGCAAGTGCACTGCCCTTCAGTGGCTGACGCCCGCCCAGACGTCCAACAAGAAGCACCAGTACATGTTCTCTCAGTGCCAGGCCATCAATGCTCGCTCCATCTTCCCCTGCCAAGACACTCCTGATGTCAAGTCTACCGTCAGCTTCAAGCTCACCTCCACTCTCCCTGTTGTTGCCAGCGGTGTTCCTGTTGGCGACCACACTGCCACTCCCGGCGTGGAGAAGGTCTATGAGTTTGAGCAAAAGGTCCCAATCCCTTCGTACCTGTTTGCCGTTGCCTCTGGTGATATCGTTGCTGCCCCTATCGGTTCTCGCAGCAAGGTTGTTACTGGCCCCAATGAGCTCAAGGGCTGCCAATGGGAGCTCGAGCGAGACATGGAGAAGTTCCTGGAAATCGCTGAGAGCATCGTCTTCCCTTACAAGTGGGGAGAGTACAATGTGCTCGTCCTGCCCCCCAGCTTCCCCTATGGAGGTTAGCATCGCCTGTGCATCAATCAAGCTTCAGTGGCTGTTCTGACACTCATCTTAGGCATGGAGAACCCTATCTACACTTTTGCTACCCCCACCATTATCAGCGGCGACAGGCAGAACGTCGACGTCATTGCTCACGAGCTTGCCCACAGCTGGAGCGGTAACCTGGTATCCAACGCCAGCTGGGAGCACTTGTAAGTATCATGAACTGCTCATTTGAGATTTATGAGATTGATCTAACAAATACGGCAGCTGGCTGAATGAAGGCTGGACCGTGTACCTGGAGCGACGAATTGAGGCTGCCGTCCACGGCGAGCCTCAGTTTGACTTTTCATCCATCATTGGATGGAAGGCTCTCGGTGAGTATACACGTTCTGACTGGTGTAGACAAGTCCTGACATGAAGTTTAGAGGACGCTGTTGCCCACTTTGGCAAGGACCACGAGTACACCAAGCTCATTATTAGCCACGACAACGTGGACCCTGAGGATGTCTACAGCACTGTAGCTTACGAGAAGGGCTTCCACTTCCTTTACTACTTGGACCGTCTCGTTGGCCGAGACAACTTCAACAAGTTTATCCCCCACTACTTCACAAAGTGGGCTGGTAAGTCTCTGGACTCATTTGAGTTCCGGGATACCTTTGTAGACTTCTTCAACAACCTGGGTGATGAAGAGGTCAAGCAGAAGGTGGCCACCATCGACTGGGAGAGCAAATTCTATACCCCTGGCTTGCCTCCTAAGCCTGAGTTTGACACCACCCTTGCTAACCAATGTTATGAGTTGGCTGAGAAATGGAAGGATGCTGTGAGTCTTCTTTTCACTCTCCCCATTCTTTTTCCCTTCATCTTCTTGACCCGTATCATGCTAACGTTGCGAAATAAATAGACTTATGAGCCCAGTGCCAAGGATGTCGAATCCTTCTCCTCTAACCAGAAGATTGTTTTCCTTGAGAAGCTGCAGCAGTTCGAGCCTCTGAGCACCGAACGAGCTCAGCTCCTCGGCAGCGCTTACGATCTCCTGAACACGCAGAACGTTGAGCTCAAGTTTGCCTACCTCCAAATCGCCCTCAAGGCCAACGACAGCACCAGCTACCAGAAGACCGCCGATTTGCTCGGAAAGGTCGGCCGGATGAAGTTTGTTCGACCCTTGTTCCGCTCCCTGAACAAGGTTGATCGCAGCCTTGCCCTGGAGACCTTTGCCAAGAACAAGGAATTCTACCACCCCATCTGCAGGGGTATGGTGGAAAAGGATCTGGGTGTCTAATTGCGTCTCTATTTATAGCAAAGAAGTAAAAAAAAGAAGAGAAAAGAAGGACATGGAACTTTTTTTTCACTCATACGCGTAGTATTCCTTGTCGTGATACCCTGTCTACTTCGTAGTATATGTGACGATAAGTTACTCTAACCAAGCTGAAGCCTTCATGCCTTCCGACCACTTTTGCCCCTCTTTTCTCTCAAATTTCTCCAAGCTCTGGACATCTGCTGCGCCAAAGTTGCCGTACAAATGCGGGAACCCGTCTTCCCATTTCAGCGGGTCCGCCAGCTTTGCCAGCTCAAGCTGATGAGCCACAGCTCTGTAGCCTCAGTAAAGAACAAGTCGGCCGTGTTTGGGACCTAGATTCCCGCAAAGATTAGATGATGAATCCTAGTTATGTACTCAATTTATAGCAGCGAGGTCTGTTTTATTATTTACCTGTGTAGACGTGCTCAGGTGAACGAAGCCGTCGTTTGCATCGAGCTGTGAGAAGGGAAACTGCTCAGGCAGCGGGTCTTGAGGGGCTGCGGGCAGGATTTTGTAGATATACTTGGGGGGATTGGCGGCAGACATTTTGATGCGAGGAATTGTTTTTCCAGTGAACAATTGGCTAGGCGAGTTGTGAGATGAGTTGATATAGAGGTCAATTGTTTGAATGGAAGAAAAACGCCGATGTCAGCTTATCAAGTGGCATTAGCAGCAGGAATGCGGGGCAGTGGTGTATGTATGCATTTACTGAGTAATAAGATAGCTAGAATAAAACAAAAATTAATTTAAGTTTAAAAGGCTGGTCAAAAGCGATCAGAAACGGTCGGCAGCGACATACATATTTGCACTAATGCTCTAGTTTACACACTTCGATCCTGTAGTTTAATACATCCTTGCATGTACTCATGTACGGCAAAATAAGGACCTTGTAGGCGCTTATATGTACGATTCAATTTAGGCAGAGCCCCTCTTCTATTCGCGCGCAGAATAAATGCGATTAACACCACTCACAGTCCTACCGTTGTCTTTCACGAAGCAATAATGAGCACTCGTTGTCGACTTTGCTCAGACTTATCGGTGAAGACCTTGATTAGGCTTGCGAAACAAGAATTCTCAGGTCATGAGTTTCCTGCTTCAGCGTACTTTCAACACCACAACTCGTTTCATGACCTAGAACAGGCAGCAAACGCTGGTTGTGATTTGTGCTTGCTCATAGTTGACTGCTTCAAAGGAATCCCATGGATAAGAGGCGAGAGCTATCAGTTCTCCTCTTACCTATGGGAAAAGCCAGAAATAGAATTTGAGAATTCAGCTTATGATGCGGCAAAGCAAGTTGCTTTGTCTGACGTGAAGTTGAGTATTGGTACGGATCATGTCTACCTAGGAGATGGTTTAGACAAAGTCCGGTCTTTCAATACTCTCTTGGTCCAAATTGGTCCGACAGAGCTACCGGAAGAGAGCGATGATTATGCATTTCCCTTTCTCACTCTCTCGTTAAATGAACGAGGTAATGGCAGCGGTCCTACACATATTACCATGTCATTGTACTAAATAACCCAGAATGTTTTGCGGAAATCGAAGGCATCAAAATTGGACGCCGCAAGATCCATCCGGACTTGGGCTCTTCCCATCAGTTCAAAATAGCCAGACGCTGGCTTCAAGAGTGTCGAACCCACGAAGCATGTCTGATAAACAAGGTTCCAGAGCTTCCCACTCGAGTGGTAGACATTGGACTGCCAGATACGGAATCTCTGCCGCGGGTGTTCATTTCTCAGGGAGCAAAAGCAGACTACATTGCACTGAGTCATTGCTGGGGTGGCAGAATAGAGTCTGTCCTCACTTCGAAAACGTATCACGACTACCAACAAGCTTTACCAATCTCCGAAATCTCGGCGAATTTTAAAGATACTTTTCGTATTGCGAGAGAGCTCGGAATCCAATATGTATGGATCGATTCATTATGTATTATTCAGGACTCGAAAGAGGATTGGGAGATCGAATCCAGCAAGATGGGAGCTGTATATCGTAACGCCACACTGACCGTATCAGCTCTTGTTTCAGCAAAGAGCACGGTAGGGATCTTGAAAACCAACGAAAATCGTTTTCCGGGAGCCCCAAAGAGCGCAAAGCTTAGGGTTTATGAAGACAGCTCGAAAGACGAGGAGGTCGAAGTAGACTGGAAGTCAGGAGAGGAAGAAAATTTGCGACGTCTCATGAACGAGTCTGTACTCACCTCACGAGGATGGACTTTACAAGAGTACATTTTATCTCCTCGGAATCTTCTCTACGGCGACAGGCAAATATACTGGCGGTGTCCCAGTATGATGATATCAGCCGATGCTACGCCAGAAGGCAATCAGTTTCCAGATCACAAATTTCAGAAAGCTTCACAAGTTATTTACTCCGACATACTGGCCGTCATCCCCGAAATTGAGTCAGATGTAAAAGCTGTTCTCAAGGATTATTACGAATTAGCAGAGACGTATTCTGCGCGCCAATTGACATATGGGTCGGATAAATATGCCGCATTCTCTGGTATAGCACAAATGATACATCCATCCATTGGCGGACAATACCTTGCGGGCCTCTGGACAGTTGACTTCAAGCATGGACTGCTATGGTTTGCGGAAATGGCCTCTTGTCGTCATGTTGAATCTCATGGAGCTCCGTCCTGGTCGTGGATGGTAACCGATGCTTCTGTTATATTTTCAACAATGCGAATATTCGAGACCACTCCATTTGATGTAAGAATACTTCAATACAATGGCATTTCTCAAGATACGGTAAAACAGTTTGGTCAGATTGAATCAGCCTCTGTAGTTGTGGAAGGGCTCACAATGCCATTGATACGGAGCAAACAGCACGTTCGAGCAAGAGATCGCGATGACTTGGTGTTAGGCAGCGTACACTACGACGAGCCATCATCCGCTGATGATGGCGACTTGAGAAACTCGATTTTCCCAATAGATGATCAAGTTTTGGGACAGGCTTTGATTTCGCTGCATACTGATCCTGGGACTGATGACATCGACATCAGTTCAGATTTTTTCCTAGAAGATGACCTCTTAGTATTGCTGGTTCAGGCAGATGAAAATGTCGATAATGAGAGGGAACCTAGCTTTGGCGAAGGAATCGTTTTACGACCGGTGAAGCATGACTCGGAAGATATTTATGAGAGAATGGGGTATGTTACCTTCTGGATGCCGAACATGGATTACTTTCGAGGGTGGGGATCAAGATCCTTGAAAATGATATAAGCTCCTTCTGCCGAAGCTACAGCCGAAGCTACAGCCGAAGCTATTGCCTTTAAAGGAAGTCAGAGCGAACACATGTTCAGGCCCCTGTCTCATCAGCACTCAAGTACAGTCAGCTCAGCGGCAATTTTAAGCTTGTTATCATCTACCGTCTTGGCAAACAAATGATTAGTATTAACACTCGGGTATGCAACAATGCCATTGATCAGTATCTATGTCCAAATTTGAGTTAAAAGTTATATACAGTAAGACATATGTACGTTGTCTCCATGCCAGTGGAACAATTATTCAGACAAAGTTACAAGAATGTTAATGCAATGAGAATCCGGTAACTGGTTGAGATGGCGCAGATATCCGTAGTTCAAATGTTTATTGACGTTGCGATCTGCAAGCCCTTTAAAAGATGTCAGTCTGGGCACCAGCAGTGAAGCCCATTCGGGAGGTGTAAGTGGGAACCTGCTGGCCACCCTTCCACTGGACGTTGTTTCCCTCAGCCTGGAAAGCAGCAATCATCTGCTTGGGTCCCCTGACGTTGGGACCTGGGACGAGAGAGGGAGTCTTGGGCTGCTGGCCACCGTTGGGGTTGATGATCTTGCACTTGTGGGGAGCCATGTACATGTTCTGCTAGCCATAACCATCGGGGATCCAGCTGCGCGAAGTTGTTAGTGACAAAGACCTGATTACAACATGTAGAGTTAGAGAACTTACACAGTAGCACAGAGGCACTCGTTGCAAGCCTTCAGGTTGGGAATGTTATAGGTAACCAGACGCTCAAAGGGAGTCTAAGGAGCAGTGGTGAAGACGACAAAGTCCTCCATCTTCACATCGTAGATGTTGGACTTGTAAGCGATGGCAACGGCAGTACCAGCGGCAGTCGACTTGTTGCCAGCGTGCATGTTAGGGTTGTTGATTCCTCCGGAAGAAGAGACCAGGCCAGCAGCAATGACGGCAGGGTTCGTAACGGAGAAGGGCTGAGGGCGCTCGTTCTGCTCCTTTCCGTCGGCGTAGTAGCCGTGCGAGTTGTTCTGGTTGGCCCAAGGGACTTGGATGACCGAGTTGGCCTGGATCTCCCAAACGCCAACGGGAGGAGCAAGCCAGCAGTTACGGCCCTTGGACAGGAACCAGGCATCCTTTGACAGGTTGTATAGGGGGTCATACACGACGTGGTTGGGATCGGTAAAGTTGGTGAGAGGGCCCTGGTAAGTGTTCTACGATAAGAGTTAGTTATTGCTGGCCTTGCTGAGACCACATATTCACATTGAATGATTCGTACCTTGGGGCAGTACATGCCGTTGGTGTAAGCGGCAAGATGGGCTGAGGCGCCCTAGATGGCAGCCAGGCCACACAGAGCGGCAGCGCGAAGAGAGAACTCAGACTTCATTGTAGTTGTGAGATAAAAGAATGTGGTTGTGTGTGTAAACTATTGGACTAGTTTAGAGATACTTTGGACGCGAGAAGCGGCAATACTTATATATCCTCAGGGTGTTGGTGATCAGCGTCTACTGCTGTCAAGGTCACATTAGTATTACCAGGGTATTCGGGCGAACTCATCACAACCTTGAACCCAGGTAGTTTGTCTATGATACACCGTGGATCTGCCGTGGCTGCAGAGGATCGATGCCGCCAACTTAAAATTCTATTCATTAAGGAGCTGGTGGCATCAGGGGGTTTTGGCCAAGATTAATAACCAACGTTTCCATTCGGCGGTGGCATCGGACTTTACGAAACACTCGCTGTGGAGTAGGTTGCAGGGCTAAAAGACAAATTAGCATCACACGGCTGAGAAAAACTAATCCTCAGAATGCGACTGACACTTTAATGGAAGCTCTTTGTTAGTCTTCGATATCTTTTACGGGAGGTGAGTTATAAGCTTACCGGCCAAAGCCGAAGCTACATCACATGTACGAGAATTGTTTTGTGAACAAAGTGACAGTAAGCGTATCGCTTAGCAGTCATCTAGCAACT
Source organism: Trichoderma semiorbis (assembly GCA_020045945.2). NCBI lineage: Eukaryota > Fungi > Ascomycota > Sordariomycetes > Hypocreales > Hypocreaceae > Trichoderma > Trichoderma semiorbis. The sequence continues at coordinate 7,445,405 of CM034694.1, forward strand.
TCTTGATCAAGTATTGATCGTTTGCCGACACAATACTAATGTAGTTAGTGATGCGTTCTAGCGAATAGTTAATCTGCTGTTTCCCAAGTGTCAGATACCAGACCCTGGCTGTGGCGCCCGGCCCTCGGCAGATTCTAGTCTAGATGTAACTTGGCCTCAGCTCACGCTTAGCATTTTCCAGAAAACATGAAAGGCGTAGTGCTCAAATTCGCAGTACTTTTTGGCGAACAATCTGCAAGATGTCGCTAATTGTTTCCGAATCTCAGTTTAGCCCCTTATTTACGGGCCGCCGACTCTCCTTTTACGAGGGCGCCCCCATATATCTCCAACAAGGAGGCATCGTTTATGCCTAATTAGGAAATCTACGGCTGCCAAAATAAGATGCTGCTCGGCCAAGCCAACCAGACATCTAAAAGGATACTAGTAGTGTAAGATTCTCATACCCCCAAGAGACTATAAGTTGCCAGTTCTATTCTAATCATCCCTAGGGTTACGCTTCTACAGCTTGGCAGTTTGGGGGCAGATGAAATACAGGATGCAACATACGGAGCGTTTGCCCCGTATTCTACGGTAGACCAACTCTTCAAACATACGAGCAACCCCTTACAGTCCTAAGCAGTGTAGATCGTTTGCAGATACGGGCTGAATTCGGCGACTAGACTTCGCGCTCGATCAATCGCGTTTACGATGCGCTAATTAGGCTCTCAGTCTTCGGACCACTGTGTCGTTTCGAAACACAGAATCCACTTTCTGAACGCCCATCGAGCCGTCTCAATTTACAAACGGATAAGCGGCTAGAGGACTTCTTTGCTTCCATCTACTAACGTGGAAAGTTGGGCGATAGCCTACTGGAAAGGAGCTTCTTAGCCGGTTCTAGTTATTGTGGATTGTATACACTTATATAAAGAAAGCTTTTATCCTTTGCTGTCTTCAGATATAAGTGTAGTCTTGATTCTATACCTCACTACCAGTAGGGGCAAACTGATTCTTGATTATTTCATATGAGAAGAGCCACAGCATACTTCCCAATGCATACAGAGTGTAAATGGATATTTACAAGTTTGTCTTGGAGTCTCTTTGGCTGGGACGAGAAGAGAAATTCAGATACAGGCTCTTCCAGAGTATGATTTGTAATGAGAATGAACCCCTCAGAGCGAAATAATTGTAGAACAGTACACAATTAGGCTAAAGGCTTTTGCGCCAGCAATGCCAATGGAGTGCAATGAAGTGCTCCTCCCCGATTCTTGACGGCATCCAGTGCCGCTTCTAGTATTGCATCGCCCTCGTGACGAGGTGGAAGACTCGGAATACCAGCCTTATATCCCCCAGCAATGAGACTCGCGTGGAACGCAAACAGCGACTTGGTGATGATCGGAATGACGGCCTGTGAGAACGGGTCTGCTCGAAACTCGACAACATTTAACCCGGCCTTCTTTACACGGTTTGGAATATCCACAAGCCAGCTATGTATGCTTTATTAGTGTATATCTCAAAGCAAGAACTTTAGCTAAGACTCACGAAGGATCAATATTCAACTCTTTTCGAATCAGTGAAGCGAAGGAATACAGCGCCTCAGCTTCTTCCCCTTTGATGTACGCTCCACCTCTGTCAGGGTCGTACTCGTCCCATTGTAGGTAACCGCCCGGCTCTAGTGTTTTGGTAAAGTAATTAGAATACGACATCACGAGAAACAGTGTGGTAGCAAGGACGTACTTAGCAATTGCGTGACATGTCTAATCAAGGCAAACGTATCACACCCTCTGATGATCGCACACCAGAGTCGCATGTGCACTACGTCGTATTTCTGAAAATGCTCTTCAGGTACTTCCTCAAAAGCATTCATAACCTGCAGAGTTATGTTACTTGGCAGTGTCGACTTTGGCGGAAATTGTTCATCTGAAATGTCAAAACCGTGAAGTTGAACAGTTGAAGGAACCTGGGAAGACACGTCCAAAAGCCATATGCTATCACGCTAATTAGTAAAGCAAAGAAGAGGAGTATCTCTTTTGAAGGTTAACTAACCCAGTTCCTGTGCCTATCTCTGCAATCTTGGTGTCCGGGTTGATGGGGATTCTGGGATCGATAGTGTAGCCGTTTTGGAGGTTAAATATGAAGTGTTGGCCATCCAATCTAATATCAATTAAGCTATATCCCAATTGGACGTTGCAGGAAAAGAATTGTATGTTACCTTATGGTCTCTATAAAGCTCCTTCCCAAAATGTAGTTATCACCATTATCGGTGACATTATCGGTGACAGCTGGCATTTTGCTTGAAGCGATAGCGGAGAAGACTGAGAAAGAATAACTATTACACCCTAAAGAGATTTGCTATTCGTATCTCAAGTGCAAAGGATGATATTTCGTCTCTAACATTTTCGAGAGAGAGGGAAAAAGGCCTTCTCATATAGTCGCAAGAGAGTGTTTGCCCCTTTCGGGAGACGACCTTTTTCATTGACGTCGAATGTATTGAATGTCTGAGACATTCAGGGCGTACGCGGCACGATCTGAGACTAGCGGCACAGAGAGTTGTGAGCTGAGAATGGTCCGCTGACAGATGTACTGCATCAAGCTTGCACAAATACATCGATAAAGCTGTACTGCTGCAGTGAAAAAGAAAGGAAATGTACTCCGCACGCATTCTGATGTAACGTCAATTTTGGGGTAGTGTTACACTTGGAGCACTCCATACCTAACCATAAGACGAACCTGTCTCTTAAGGTACATGTAGGAAGCACTTATTGGCGGCACTGTAAATCGAAGACCGGGATTTTTGTCTATCAAAACTCCATAATAGACGGGCTTGCGAGAAAGTTCGTGTTTTTACTAGTGTTTGATCGGGTTACACACCCAATCATAAATTTGTATTGTCTCCAACCAAGAAAGTGGCAAAGCGGCACGCGTTATATCCGAGCCTTGTTTTCTGACCACACCGGCATGCAGGAGAGCAGCTGATAAATATCCCTGCTTTCAGCTGCCTTCAGATGCGCACGATCGTCTTAATGATTACGATGAAGCGATTAAATCCAGCATCAAGTTATCTAGCATCTTTGCGGTACATCGGCGTTCAAAAACCGATGACGCTTGAGTGAGCAGGTTTGGTGGCCAAATTGGCGACGGGAATCGAGCAACGAGACCAAACAGTCTCAAAATGCCAACTTGCGTTCATACTACTTTATTAGGTGGTTGTTACCAGCTCGGTGTTTATTAATATCTCGCATCGCAGGTTATGAGCAAGGTGATGCGTGGGGTCGCATACATACAGGTGCAAGTAAGGACGAGCACTAACGTGAGCCAAACTATCAATGCATACATGTATCATGCATGCAAGTTGATAGAATGCTAATGTTAGCAATACAAGGGTTATTCGGCTGAGATGATTGATGCAATACAATGTATGCAGGGTTGCCCAACCTGATTGTGGTTGCACAATCCATCTCATCTTGACGATAGGCCTGTGTAACGACTCATATTCTTTGCAGCGAGATCGGGTTGTGTAACCACACTCTTCCATGTGACTTTTCCTCAGTATAGTGTTTTCCTATCTCTAAAGCGTTTTTATTACTTTCCAGATAGAGTAAATGGAGGAAAATGGTACATGTATTCACAATCACCAACTCGACGTCAAATCACAAAGCGTATCTTCAAGAACAATTAAACAAAAGCAATAAAACAGAGCGGGGCTTTGTAAAGCATAGCCAAGTAATTAAAGACAGAAAAAAGAAAGAAAGAAATTAATGAAAGAATTGAAATAGAGAAAGAAAGAAAGGAAAAATACCGGTAATTTCTGCATGGAATGAGAATGTAGGAAGACAAAGGAGGTGCCGAGGTTCGAGACGAGAATAAAGAAAATAGGACAACAAATAGAGAATCTTGTTGGACCTTTGATACCATCCTTTGATTGGTTACCGAGGGTCCGGGCGGCGCAGCTGCAAAGCAAAGCAAAGTGAAACAACTGTGAAGACATTCCCACGTACCCATTCAGCTGCAACTGGGTGTCACTGCGCCCGCCCATTGTTACGCCAATTGGCTCTCACTTACGGTATACCTACATGTGCATGTACTTTGAAGAATAATGTACGTATCGCTATGAAGAAAGCAGTATCAGAATCATCTAGAAACCGGCAGCGTCCTGGAGAAGACACCAGCATCAATGAATAACTCTCTACTGGCGATGGCTGCAAATCGCTATGGTAACAGCCATCTTTCTCAAGCCAGAGTCCGATAGTTCAGCATCTTTTGGTAGAATTAGTATTTATCTGCCTTATAGTTTAGAGGTTAAGGTGCAATTCCTTATCTCCAGCAAGTGAGCGGGCTTTGAAGACGCATCGTGGCGGCGACACCACTAATTTCAGTTCAAAGTGACTCCGTTTGTTCTCTGTTTATCAGATTTTTCCTTTTGTTTTGGCGCCTCAAACTTTTTCATATGTTATAAATACGGCCCTCCCCCCCTTTGTTTTCCTTTTGTTTTGTTTCCCAGCATCCACCGCAATCTTCCAGCCCACACAGCCAGCCCACACATCTTCCAAGAACTTTGTCCATCTACTCATCAAAATTCGTCTCTCTACTCGTCTCTCTACAGTCATATATCTTGACAGCCACCAGACAATTTCACCAGCTCCAGCTTCTATTTACCGATTCTTTTTATTTTTTTGCACATCTATATTCGAAACAATGGCTCCCCGCGCTACTCTCCAGAAGGCCATTGAGAAGAAAGGAGGAAACAAGGCCGCCTCCGACAATGCGAAAGTGGCTTTGCTGCAGATGCCAGTCGAACTCATCTGCAAGTTCACCAATTCCATGCTCTCCGTGGACAAGATGGCCTTCGCCGAGACCTGCCGGCCAATTCACAACTCCATCGGCGTCACCTCCTTCTCTAAGGACGAAGGAGAGTTGCGAGAGGAGCAGTTCGAGTATCTCGCTCGCAGGTCGCGGGATACTCACAACCAATGGGTCTGCGAGGAGTGCATGTGCCAGCACGACATCGACCCGACCGACACTCCAGCCACGCCGGTCCTCAATTGCCCCGTCGGCGACCTGTACCACTCGCGGTACAACTTGTCCCTGAAGCTTATCGCCAGGGAAAACTACTGGCTGGGACGACGCCACGTCCAGTTGGCTTTGAAGTACACTCGGCTGTACAATGAGATATCGACTGGGCACCAACAATACCTGACGCGACTCATGGCAACTCGCATCTATTCCGAGTCACACGTGTTCGATGGCATGCCGCTTTACCTCGCGGCCAGAATCACTCCCCGCATCGTCGAAGGGAGATTCTTCCTCAAGAGCGTCTTCGAAATCCGACAAAAGGGACAGCCAATCGACAAGAGGCTCTTGATTGGCGATCACATCTGTCCTCACCAGACCTTCTGGACAACTGAAGCCACAGGAGACAGCTCCATTTCGAAATTCAGCATGGCGGTAGAAGACGCCTTCAACAAACGGGGGCATGAGGTGTGCAGCTATTGCCCTCTCTGCTGCACCGACTTCTCCGTTGAGGTCTCGCGCCAGAGCCTCAGAATCACCATCTGGAACGACCTTGGAACAGAGAGCTCTGCCTTGGATATCACGTGGTTGGCATCCGTACCCAACCCCACGATGGCTCCAAGTGATCTCGTCAACGAGGCGCCGGGTCGTGTCAAAGCTTGGTACGACAGTGTGAAGAAGGATGTTTTTGCGTGATGGCATTGCAGTCAACGGGAGAAAATTGTGTACAGGAAGAGTCTGAGGAGGATATTCCCATCAGTGAGAACTTGATTGAACGAATTGTATGATGCAACGAATTTTTCATGGATTACTAGCTTTTTTTTAATTCTGATTCGAAGGAAGTCTGATTTGTCGAGAACCTCATGTATAGATAGCTAATAATGAAGATCAATCTTGCTCAATCTTTTCTTTTCATGCAATTAAGTGATTGAGGTCTGTAGTCTAACAGTCAGAACACTTCCAGTATCACTCCTGAAGGCTAGTGACATGTATCTGTGGTATATATATGCATACTTACAATTGTTGAAGAGTAGCATTTACCCCCTCGGGTCAATTGAGCGTATGATGGATGGGGAGATGCTTTTTTGGAGTTAGATGGTATGGAGTTTGCTGGCTCAGAGGTCGGTACCGTAGACCTTGGAAGGAATTAGCCGGAATACTAATCTTGAACCTCCAAAATACAAAGAGAGCACAAAGAGAAAACCATCATTTCTTTTCCTTCTTCTTTTCTTTCCCATCAGATAAATCACCCGATATAAATTTACCGTATTACGAACCTGATGAGCTCAAGGTATAGGGTGAGCGATACACGTATAGAGCACGGAGCCCTGGAGTTCTAAACACGCCGCTGTGCTTATGCCGCCCCTCGGCCGCTAATCTGCTCCATGGCTGAACTCAATCTCCAACAACTTGAAGATTGACTTTACAACTACAATTACATCCACTGTCGACGCGCCGCTCTTGAATCTCATGTAAAATCTTTGTTCTCAATTCTTGTTACTCGTCCCTTGAGTTTGTGGCTCCCTGAATAACGCGCCAATTCCTTTATTGATCGCGATTCCCATCATGAGAGCCTCTGCTTGCCTCGCGGCCATCATTCCGGCGCTGGCGGCGCAGTGTGCTCGTATAGTCCAATCCAACGACGACGGATGGGCTGAATCGTATATCCGATCTTTCAACGACGCGTTAATAGCCTCAGGCCACGATGTCGTGCTGTCCGCGCCCGCAGATGATCAGTCAGGAACCGGTATGTGAACCTCGTCGTCTTGCCCAGAACCCTCAGTTCTATACACATCTATTTGCATGACATGATATGGTATTTGACTGATATATAAGGCTTGTAGGAGCCAGCGACTCACCACCAACACCACGCAATGATGCATGCCAGTATGATTCTTGCATCCCCGACGGCAGCCTTACTGGCCACAACGCCACCCGCCCAGATCTCAACTGGGTCAACTCCTTTCCCGTCACCTCCATGAAATATGGCATCAACACCTTCGGCCCCCAGCTGTGGAATGGCTCTGCCCCTGACCTCGCCGTTTCAGGCATCAACGTTGGCACCAACGTCTTTGTCCAATTGCCATTCTCAGGAACCGTCAACGCTGCGACTTTTGCTGCGCTCGCCGGCATTCCCTCCATCGCATTCTCCGCAGCATCCGTTGGCAGATTGCCGTTCGACGAAGCACCGGTGCCTCTGCGTAGCATCTTGTATGGCCAACTCGCCGCTCAGTTGACCAACAAGATCATCTCCTCTGGATCTCCATATCTCCCCTCTGATGTCTTCCTCAACGTCAACTTTCCCAAAGCCGAGGGCAGCTGCACCGAGCTTTCCAACTTCAAGTGGGTGCTTAGCCGTATCAACCCCGGTATCATCTCACCGCCAGATGTCGAATTCTGCGGTGGTAAACGCCTACCAACCGAACTATCTGTGATCACACACGGTGGATGCTTCATCTCCGTTAGTGTTGGCAACGCCAAGGATAAAACAACTGCATCTAATAGCAATCAGGCCGTAGTGCTGGATAAATTACGCGATATGCTAGCTTGTCTCCCCAGCGGAATCCATTCTCAATCCAATTTCTAGACCAGCGCGCTATTGTATATACAGAAAGCAACCTTTATAGACGACTTATATGGAATGTAATACGATTTAATAATATTCTATTTATTTTAAAGCGAAATAAGTACTGAGGACTTCTGTTCGCGGTTTCCTTTATACTCGCGTTAAAGAAAGTACTAGGACAGTGAACCAAGCAGATACAATCCTTCGCCTCTCCTATTAGGATATAGATGCGCTTTTCCTGATCTAAGTACGGCTTTCGTCATAATCTCGTGCTTGTTAAAGCGTGACGATATCCTTGAACTCTTCAGTGCCCAATCTTACATGCAACTTCATCAGCCTCCTAACGCTCTTCTAGACGTGGCGCCATTATTTAGCAACAGCTTGACAAATGGCTACACTTCCATTACGGGTAGGCAAACCTGAGCGACGCTCCATTAACGGTATCGAAAATTACACAGTAATTTTACGATAGACTCGTGCCCGTTCTGAGAGGCCGCTTTTGATGCCGTTCGGTTAAAATAACCCTGAGGACCAGTGTACGCTCCCTCTTCAAGCAGTAGCCTTACGGTGGACTCATGCCCGTTTTGAGCGGCTGCTAAAAGCGGCGTGAAGCCATACATCATGATATCGGTGCCCCAAAAGAATACTAACATCTCAGCCGCGATAGTGAATCCACCTCTAGCAGCAGCAAATAATAATTCAATTTGGATTTTTTCGGAAGTAAGCGGTTTCAGATGTGTGCCAGTCCAGCTCTCTAACAAATAATTGATGGGGCCCTTGGACCAGTCACCAGTGAGTTGAGCCGCAAGGTACTGAGTATTGGAGTTCCAGTTGACGTATTCCCTGCAGCTATCGACATGGTATCTTAAATAGCGGGAAGCATAGGATATCAGCGGCCTTTCATCGAGGTATTTTGCACATTGATCCTGATGTATGATCTTCCAATGTTCAGAACGTGGTAGCCCCACCCGTACAGGGGTGTTGGCAGCGCATACCATTAGATATCGGATGCAAGTTGTGGCTATGGACATATGTGCATGTCCTTCATCTATGTAAAACTCTGAATTTGAAACAACTCCGTGAGGATTGCGGAGAAACTCGAGGGCAGTTTGATGTATAACTTGGACTATCCTATGTCCTATAAGCAATTAGCTAAAGATACAAAAGCCTTGGGCAGAATTATACCCATACCGTCATTCTGTTGTTTAATTTCTATGAAGTTGCCGCCTCCAGAAATAATGATTCTCTCTGATAATGGTACAGCCTTCTCAAAACTCTCATCAGAAAGGCTATAAGTCGAATCAGATTCAAAGTCGTCCGGAACACCCAGACTATGGAGAAGTTCGTTCACCCTGAGAGGCCGCTGTGCAAACAGAATGAATCGAAACATTCTCAATCCATAGGATCGACATGTCCTATTTGCTCTCATCTTATTCAGCATGAGTGCATAAACCTCATCGAGTTCCGTTGGAAGTTCTTTAAGCATGAGAAATATATCGTGTTCAGAATACCCATCTTCATGGAATCTTAACAATTCCTCGCCAACCAGTTTGACCCAGAGGAAAACCCCCTGAGCATTTTCATTAATATACTCAATCTCTCGAGTAAGATCGAGACCACCAAGTAAAGAATTAGCGAAGTTTGAGATATCAAGCGTCGTTTCATCTTGTAACCTAATAAAATTGATAAATTGGCCTCGGCGAGCTTCTAGCTGTGTTATCGGTCGACTTGCGATAAAGACTTTGATAACGCAGTATTTCGTCTTGGAGCACAAGTCATAAAGTAGACTTAGAATGTTACGCCTGTCTGCCTCTTCGGATTCATCGACTGCATCAATGACGAAGTAGAATCGCTTTTTTGTCGAATAGTAGTCTTGTAACGACCCTAAGATTCTTTTTAGGGATGTGTAGTTCCATATCGCTCTGGAGCGGCGATGGGCCCGATATTCGGTTTGACAATAATGGTAAAAGAAGGCCTCCTCCTGATCCAGGATATTGTGAAGAAGCGAAAGAAGCATGTTGAAATGACTCCTCTGAATTTCGCCCTCTCTAAAACTATAAAAGAACTTTGCCACAATAGCTTTCCTTGCAGCTGGTTCCATCGTTGGGAGATTAGAGTCAAAATATTTTGTGAGAGTGCTTTTGCCACTACCGGGTTTTCCTTGTATATAGAGAAGCCCGGATGTTTCCGAATTGGACCAACTTTTGTACTCATTATGCGTCCAAATCCACTCGGAGGTGCCGCTATGCCCTGGTGAAATCTTTTCATAGCGCATGTTTTCAAATTGGAGACTAGACAAACATTCTATGTTCATCGATATTAGTAGGATTTATAGGTAGATAGAGGGTGCGAGTATATGTACCTTTTCGTTCCTTATCATACTCAATGAACAAACTGTCCTGGGGAAGACTCGAAATGTCGCACGCCGCTGGACCAACAAGTAGTACCTTGACATTCGGGCTTTGCCGTTGGTAATCAACCACAAATTTTCCAATAAGCCGAAGAATTTGGTCAGACTGATCTTTTTCTATTTCGTTGATAACAACCAAAGGATATTGCTGGTTCGTATCATCTAGAGTCGTCTGGAATGCAGCCAAAACATTCTCCTTTGATGAGTTCCTCAGCAGGTTTTGTAAGACTTCAAATAGATTCTCCTTGTTGAAGTCATGTCCTATCCAATGTTGGCTCGGTTTCTTTTCGAAGCTTTTTTGCAGCAGGCCATGAATGAAGTTTCGCATAAGAAGTATCCTTTCTTTTATTGGGGACAAGCAAAGTATCTGCTCAAGAAGTGTACAAATGAGCACATTAATGATTGTAATGTCTTCGCTTCCACCAGAGTTGTTTCTGATAAACTCGCTGTTCGCAATTTGCGAGCAGGTACAGTATAGAACCAGGCGATTAGGCTTCTCTTCTCGACTCATAATATTATATACGATTTGAGATGAATGGGGAACTTGAGGACTGGAGAGACAAAGAACCGATGCGCTGTCGTCGGATTTCCAAGACCTATAGTCGATATTCCTGAATACCCAAGAAAATTCGGGCCTATCTGGATCTAGGTTTTGTACTTCAGATGCTGATTGTTTTTTCTCCAGCGTGGGTAATAGCTGAAGCAATTGCTCCAGATTCGACTCGAGAAGAATAGACCGAAACATATCCTATGTTGAGATGAAATCAGCACATAAACCTCTATGTTTCCGTCTCTGTCTCTCGTAATAGACATACGTGCATATTCGTAGCATTTATACTGAAAGTAGATTTTGATGTTACTTCAGCCGGAGGAATAGCAGATAGGAGTTCTTTCGCGTATGCAGCAGCAGCCGCCGCCGCATAAGGCTGCCACCTCTTATTCTTATGCGAGTCTGCGTAATCGCAAATTCCTCGAATTGCAAGACATGGCATACTATCCATAAGCCCAGCAGCCTCCATCTCAAAGCAAATAATACCTTTTTCTTGCCGAAGCTTCTCTCGAGTTATCCCATCCCTCATAACTTGATTTGCTGAGCCAATGATGCCATAATGGATGATGGGGTTCCCATCCGTGCGAGATTTGCGAACCAGCAATTGCTTACTATCACAAATATTACAGTTTGGTTGGCCTTCTATGTGGTCATAGGCTGATCGGAATAGTTGATCGTGCTCTAAACCTGGGTAATCGAAGTCCTCGCGCATCTTATCGTTAGATTCAAGCATGGTGGCAATATAGAAAGGCACTTGGCTTTCTTCCATCCGGTGACGGGCCCGTAATTTCGAAATACCGGTCCTTAAGTCCGTGGATGTCTTGTTTAGTGTGCCAGTTTGAACGAATTTACCCTTTCTCATCGTTTTCCCGAAGTCATATTGCAAAACACCGCCTTCGATACGATTAGTTCAAGGAAGGAACCTGAAGACGGGATTCGCTTACTAGAATTGACTGTTGGACAACTTACAACCACATCCCCAAGCCGGATATCTTTCCGCGGATCACTGTTTGGCATACCTGGAGCTCCGCCTCCAATACCTACCATCAAGCCAAAGCGAATATTCGGAAAGCTGCGAAGCATATTGGTAGCTACGATGGCTGCGGCATTTGTGCCTGTTGTTCCTGCCGGAAGGCAGGCCAAAACAACATTGTGCTCTCCAATCCGTCCCAGAATGTAGTTGTTTGGATCGACTACAATCTGTAAGAGATTTGGGAACTCTTCATCCAGCATAGCTATAGACGCAGATAATTCGACGTCCAGAGCACAAATCCATCCCACTGTAAACACATCATTTGTTAGAGTGTAGCGTGGTGTTGCATCTGTTGACGAGACATTAAGGCGCTTGCGCTTTGCGGCCGGCCCTGCGGTTGTGGGGCGTCTCTTATACATGGACAAGATGTGCGGGATAGGTGTTAGAGAATGTGGCTAGAACTGCAAAGAGAAATATGAGGGCTTCGAACTTGCTCGGCTTGCAAGGGATTTACTAGAGTTGGTAGGAATATCAGATACGAGGTATCGTGTTAAACTAAGTATTTGGAGTTGGGCATCGATGGATGGATACAGGTATTTACTTGCCTGCGTCTTTCAATGTGATGCGGCTGTGAGCCCCCCAGCCTCCGGTGGCTGCAGTATTGATTGGCCATTGCCAAGGCAGCGGCTGCATGACGGCCATGGCTTGCTGGCCACCTGTAATATGCCCTCCACTGTCATCATCGCGTTGCACATTCGATGTTCACTTCCAATATGTGTTTTAAGCCCCCGCTTCTTCATGTCGCGTTAAAAGCGGACTTGCTTCGCCTCATTTTATTTTACTATATACTCTCTTATTTAGGACCAGTCTTTCCGGTGGGGATGCTGAACAGGACCACCCTGGGTCCCTTCAATCCAGCCTCGCCCTCAGCCCAGTCGTTCAGACCCTTGTCTACTCTGTAGAATCCTCTTCGCTCAAGCTGGATAATGTCATCCTTCTTCAGCTCGCCAACGCCGGCATCACAGACGGCATCCTCCATGCTGGCCGTGTTGGGGTTCAAGAAGTCCTCAAAGTTGTCTTCTTCCTCAAGCTTGTCCTTGGTGAGGAGGTAGTCAAACTCCCACAGCTCAGCGGGGACCAGCTTGAAGCCCTCAGCAGAAAGCCAGGTAACCTTCTTCTCAGTGGTCTTGAAGTCACCCTTCAGGTTGAGCTCGAGCTTGAAAGATGTGATGGGGTCATCTGAGGTAGAGATGTCTCGAACAAAGGCATTGCCCCAGCCCATCAGAGTGATCTCCTCGTCTGCCTTGAAGCTCTTGGCATCGGCCTGGTCGATGTGAAGAGTAGGTGAGAAGATGACCTTCTTCAGGCCAACACTTGCGTTCTTGGGGTGCTTGGGCCGCTCCTCCACGGTAACGCTAGCCGGGGCCTCCGATCCAGTGACCGAAGCCTTGGCCAGGTCCTTGAGCAGAAGAGCTGTGAATCGGGGAACAATAGGGTCGATAACCTTCTTGTTGTTAGCCCAGAAGGTGGTCCAATCCATGTTGACAACGTTTCGGCTAGGACCCTGCTTGATGATGAAATCACGGAGCGCTTCGACGGTCATTCCTCGTCGTCGAATACCGCGAATGGTGGGCATTCTGGGGTCATCCCAGCCCCAGACCTTTCCGGCGTCAACCAGCTTCGCCAGTTTACGCTTGGACAAGAAGGTCTTGACGAAGTTGATTCTGGAGAAGTCCCACATGTGGACTTGGCGCAGTTGAAGGGTATCGATGAACCACTGGTACTGAGGGTTTCGGTCGGTGTACTCGGTGGATCTCAGAGCGTGAGTGACACCCTCGTGGCTGTCGACAACAGGGCAGGCAAAGTCGTACATGGGGTACATCTTCCACTTATTGCCAGTGCGGTGATGAATGTTTTCGATGTTGCATCGGTAGATGACGGGGTCGCGCATGGCCTTGTTGGGGTTGTCGAAGGAGATCTTGGCACGAATGCAGTGTGCAAGACCCTCCTCGGATGCAATCTTCATCTCCTCGAAAATTCGCAGGGTCTCCTCGACGGTTCGCTCACGGCGCTTTGAAGGGATGCCGTCCATTCGCTGAGCACGCATGGTCTCCTGGTCGGTATCATCGGCGTAGGCTTGGCCCATAGAGATCAGCTTCTTGCACATCTCATACAGGTAGTCGAAGTAGTCAGAGGTGTAGGTCAAGCTGTCAGGCTTGATGCCCATAAGAGCGAGATCCTCCACTATGGCATCCTGGAATTCTTCCTTCTCCTTGGCAGGGTTGGTGTCGTCGAGCCGCAGGCGCATCTGGCCCTTGTAAGCGACATGGCCGAAGTAATCACTAAGAAGAGCAGCCTTGGCGTGTCCAATGTGAAGGTAGCCACTATAAGAAGTTAGATATACTGCAAAGCATATAAATATAGGATTGGAAGTATATATCATACGAAGGCTCGGGCAGGAATCGAGTAACGACGCCCTTGTCGGTATCTTGGAGGGCAAGGTTGTAGTTGGCACCGCCCTTGGCAGCTTTGACAGCGGCATCGGCCTTGGTAGCCTCCTGGATCTCAGGGTGAGACTGCTCAATGAAGTTGAACCATCGGGTCAGGTTAGGGAGAGCATTCTTGCGGATGGGGCCAATGGCGACCTTGTTGGCTCGGAGAGTCTGCCAGATCTTGGTCTCGAGGTCTCCAAGAGTGTAGCCCTCGAGGTAGGATCGCAGCGTCAGGTGCTTGTCCAAGTCCCTCAGGAAAGGCTCAATGGTGCGGAAGTCGCCAGCCAACTTGGCGGAGATGGCGTCAAGCTCCTCGTGCTTCATTTTCTCGGCTTATTTCGACACAGTAATGCGATGAAATTAACAGAAGCAAGACAAGCTCCTCGTGACTCGAACAACGATTTTCGGCCTGGTGGGGGGAATGGAGGGGCAGAGCTTAGCAGGACGAGGGGCCGGACAATCGTGCCACACATTTTCTTATCGATAACTGGGCTGCCAAATTTTTAGCCTAATTTCCGAGGCACGACACAGCGAAATATGGCGAGGTCGAGAGTCTGGCGCAAGTCTGAAATCCCATCTTGAGCTGCGCTCCGATCACGATCCAACCGCAAAAATGGCACCAATTGACCGGTGTCTGGCCTCTGTGGCCAGACTGACGCTCTCGCAGCCATCAATACGACCGGCCGTGCCTCTGATACCCCGATTCCTAGCACCAGCACTGATTCAGTCCCGACAAGCCTCCGTGGTGCGGACAAAAAAGACGACGAAGAAGAAGGCTGTTCCGAAGGACTTTAAACGACACAACTTGGAGAAGAGAGAATTCCCCCAGTACACACTCTGTGATGCTATGCGGTATTGCTCACTAGCCTGAGAGGAGGGAATATTGTTCAAAAATGCTGATCCAATTATAGAGTTCTACGAGCTGTGGAAGTCGGCCAACCTCCCGCTACGATCAAGTACGAGATTCACATCAACCTCAAGACTGCTAGAAATGGCCCCGTCATAAAGAACAGCATCAGACTGCCAAATCCCGTACAGAGCGACTGGCAAATCGCCGTTATTTGCCCCGAAGGAAGCGATATCGCGACCGCTGCCACCGCCGCCGGCGCTGTTGCTGTTGGAGAAGAGACTCTCTTTGAGGCTATCCGCCAGGAAAAGATTGATTTCGATCGTCTCATCTGCCATGAGAACAGCGAGAAGGCGCTCAACAAGGCTGGTTTGGGAAAGATCTTGGGTCCCAAGGGCCTCATGCCCAGTAAGAGGATGAAGACGATTGTAAACGACGTGGTAAAGTCCATTCGCGACTCGGCTGGTGCTGCGGATTATCGAGAGAGGCAGGGTGTCATTCGAATGGCCATTGGGCAACTTGGTCACACGCCCGATCAGCTCAAGGCCAACATTCAGGCGCTCCTGAAGAAGGTCAAATCGGAATGCGCCGAGATTTCTGAGGAGGTTTCTAAGGAAGTGCACGAGGTTATTTTGAGCACAACAAATGGCCCAGCGCTGAGCTTGAACGCCAAGCTGAATGATCCAGAGAGCGGAATCACTGTTGAGTCACTGTCAGGCGTCATGTAAACCAGTAACGACATGTATAATGTACAACATCCAATTCAATGTATAAAATAGAACGCTTGAACTCAAGATTTTGCTTTGGGGTATCATATTTTTTAAGTCTTATTTATGAGATTAACTTGAAAATCATCTCCCGCGAAGAGCTTTGACTGCATCGCTTTGCGCATCAAGCACCCTGTAAACACCTAGATAGCCCAAAACACGGCCCTGACCCTTTGTCCCAGCAGCTCGAGCTTCTTTGAGGGCATTGTTCAAGTCTAGCAAAAGTGTATTCCGGCATTTCATCAACCGCGCTCTTAGCTTGGCGACGAAGGCATTCTTCTCGTCGAGTTTTCCAATTAGGATCCCAACTTGGCTGCACTCTCGTGCCGACGCCAGTAGTTGTGAGGGAGGACTTCCTACTAAGCCCTCTACAGCTTCTGCCTCAAGCTCTTCGTCGTCCTCACTATCGTCGTCCCACTCTGCAGCTTCCTTCTTCGGCAAGCTATCTAATGCCAGTGTTTCCTCCAAAGTAGATAGCCGTTCAGATATCTCCAACATTGCCCGCCCTTGCTCGATTTCTGATCGTACATCTCGCAATTCGTCCGTAAGCGACTCTGCGTCTCTTCTGCGCTCCGAAATCTTTTCCTTGACCTCTTCAACAGCCCTTCGAAAGCCCAAGAGGGAAACTTTTACATCCTCTACTTTCTCGTCGCCTCCTCGCAATTCTGATCCCAATGATAAAAATGCTGTGTAATTCGAATTGACCAGCTCCAGGAGCTCGGTGCTGATTGTTGCCGTTCTCTCGCGCAGATCTGAGCGTAGATCCTCCAGGGTCTGGTGGCGATGGGGAAGAGCTGATAGGTATTCGGCAGGCTGAAACTCTGTTGCTAGAAAATCGGTTCGTGGAAGGGCGGCGGGGAATGGCAAGGGAGCATCATCTTCGGCATCTGACGAGTCGGAAGAGGGGAGGTTGAAGGTTGAGATAGCCGGTCGGCTGACTCGCTGCGGTAGAGAGAGAGGAGGGGGAATGCTGGCCATGGGAGAGAAATATTGAGGCAATTGGTAACTTGGTCGCTGTTAAATCAAGAAAAGACGAGAATTGCACATTACAGTTGTGACGATACTTGAGATACTGTCCTCAGCAATGAAGTGGACATCTTTAGATGGAGCTCGTTGGCGACACGGTCCAAGGATCCCGCATTAATCAATAACCCCACTATACGCATATAAATCAGCTCAAGGACAGCAGCTCACACAGATCGTCACGATGTGCGTTCAATGGAGAATATATCATCATGATCTTCACCCGATATGTTTCAATGCTATGCACCGTTTTACAGTAGCATGTCCATCCAGCAGTTTGCAGCTAGCGATGTCGGCCAGGTCCAATATTGTCTGATGATCCCGTGTACGGAGCCCAAGTTGCTCCGCCAAAGTCTGGGCAGCAGACACTAGTCATTGATCCTCACCAATCGGGCTACCAAGGTGAGTGAGTGGATGCAGCCGCTTTGTTGAGTGAAGGGCGGAATAGCTATCGCTTGTGCTGGGTGTAACACGAATACGAAGATGGGTCGATTAGCCCTCGAGATGGCCCGGAATACTACAGTACGGTTGCCTCAGGGTCCAGATGCAGGATGCTGGGCTAGATTGATACCGAGGTCTCTATCGATAAGATGATGCTAAATGGGTATCGATATCCAACCCGCATAGAAAAGGCGACAGAATTAACGCAGAAAGTGCGCAGTCTTTGGTCAAACAAGTGCCAATATGGAGCATGTAAAGACTCATTGTGGAGATGTGAGTAGCTGAAAATAACTGATTGGCCGCTATCACTAGAGTGGAGCGGATGGCGCGTCAAATTTTTATCAATCAAATCTTATCAATCGATCAAGCCCACTCACAGTCTCCTGGCATCGGACCAGTGAGACCGTTATAAGAACCAGCCGGGTACGCTCGGGTAACCAAAATCTACAGCTCGCAAATCTTCTCGAGCCCCGCATCCATCTCTCTTTCTGCATCTTGCAATCTCTTCATCTACATTGAGTGCTGACTTTGCCTTTTACGCAAAGCAATTTTTTGCACAAGAACTCCTGAGCTGATTCCCGCAATCATCGGGCAATTCTCGGTGTAAGACCACGTTCGGCTCACGGATACGAGTACATAACCACTTGCACGCCCTGTGCTGCTTCCCCGACTTCCGAGGGCTCACTTCGGACATTTCACATACGAGCACACAGAACCTGCATATCGGGGAATTCTTATTCCCAACATTCTATTTCTAGACAAAGAGAGCCTAGAGAAAAAAAGAGAGAGAGAACAGCGACAGGCACAGCCAACTGCGTGCATAAACGGACCCAGTTTTCCCTTCTCGGGCTTCCGAGTTGCAGCCGACAGCGAATCACGGATCATCCTCGTCCGAACCCACTCGACTCGCACCACCATGGCGAGCATTTCACCAACGTCATCTCCTCATCTCCAATCCAGATCCCTGGATACTCGAACGGCCAACGAAGACTTGCATTCTATTAAAGTCGAACCTTCACCGCCTGAGGCCTCTTCGGCTCCTCGCAAACGAGCGCCTCTGCCCTCTCAGCCCAAATCCGCCGCCCCGCCACAGGCTCCATTTGTGCGCATCTCACTTCCGCCAGTCAACAAAATGTCCATGACGGCGGTCATCAGCCCCAACCCGCCAATGGAACAGCCTCAGCCAAAGATGTCGATGACTTCCAAGGAATGGGTCATCCCGCCGCGGCCAAAGCCTGGGAGGAAGCCGGCCACTGACACCCCGCCCACCAAGCGCAAGGCGCAGAACCGAGCAGCCCAGAGGGCGTTCCGTGAGAGACGGGCTGCGCGGGTTGGCGAGCTTGAGGAGATGCTGGATGAGCACAAGAAAACCCAGGACAACCGGGAGAAGGAACTGACCGATAAGATTCACAGCCTGGAGCTGGATGTGCAGTCGTTTAGATCCAGATGCCTGCTGCTGGAGAGTATGCTGGAGCGAGAGCGACAGGAGCGTATGCGCGCCGAGATGCAGGCCGAGACGCTCAGTCGCAGATACGAACAGGCCACTTTCCGATCAGACAGCTTACCTTCCATGCCGCACCAGTCATATAATCGGCAGCAGCATCACCAGCCTCCCCAGCAAAGGCACAGTCTATCAGACAATCTGTCGGACAGTCGATTGGCTCAGCAGCAATCAACGGCACGACACTTTTCCATCTCTCAAATAGTTACACCGCCTGAAACTATGGATGCCCACTCCCCTCATGATCTATCTGAAACACATCTCACCTGTGGCAGCTGCTCACCAAATGGACACTGCGCCTGTGCTGAGGAAGTCCTCGCATCAGTGGTCAGTGGGTGCGGCAAGTGCGGCTTCGGAACAACCTGTCAGTGTCTAGACGACACTACAAAGATTGCTAGCCACGTACCAGACTTGAAGCGGCCCATATCTCCATCGGGAGGAGCATCTCAAGAGAAGCGCCAGCGGTCAATGGCGGCCGCCAGCAGAGAAACAGACTTCAGTTCCTTTTTCACGAGGACGACACAGCTGCCGCCACCTCAGCCCAGCTCCATCATGTCACAGCCCCTTTCAACAGACTTTAGGGATAGTTGCGGGTTCTGCAAAGATGGAACCTATTGCGTCTGTGCCGACACCGCTATGGCAACGCCCGCCATGACACCGGCAGACGCCTCGCCTCCAGTGACGAGACAGACCAGGACACCACCTCCCCTGGAGTCTGACGTTGTCACTCCGCTGCCACCCATGGCAATGGAGATGACTGCCGACGGAGCAGTCAAGCTGCCGCGCCGCAAGCAAGCGCGCTCCCAACCGCAGACAGCCACGGCTTCTCGCGGGAGCTGCGGTCCCAACGGCCCGGGCACATGCGCTCAGTGCCAGGCTGACCCGAAATCGGGCTTGTTCTGCAGACTGATGGCCGCCAGCTTCAACCGCGAGCAAGGTGCCAGCGCAGACGGCTGCTGCGGTGGGAAGGGAGCCGGCGGCGGCTGTTGCAAGTCCAAGCCCAGCCAAGAGAAGGTTACGCTTCCTAGCGTCGCCAGTCTTGGGCTGAGCTGCGCGGAGGCCTACCAAACACTATCCAGTCATCGCAACTTTGAGCAGGCGGCCGACGAGATAGGATCTTGGCTGCCGAAGCTCAAGGCTCATCCAGCGGGCGACCCTAGGGTGACACAGACGGGCAGGATACCAATCGAGGTCGAGGCGGCAAGCATCATGAGCGTGCTCAAGGAATTCGACATTCGATTTGGAAGGGAATGCTAGACGATGAGCTGTAAGTTAGGCCCGGTGCAATAGCCGCCATCGCTTGTTGCGATATGCCTCGTTGGACGAGCCGTGCAGCTCTGTATATTATATCACATATCTTTTTATTTGAGCGAGATGCAGCAACTGTGTTGGTTCGCTGTCGCATGCAATACTACGTTTATGGTAGGAGTTACGTCTGAAAAAGCGAAATTCGATTTATCATCATATCAAATCAAATCAAATCATATCATATCGGATGCCATAATTCCATACTTGCAGAGTGATCCATACAATATCCAGGGTATCAATCCTCACAACACCAGCAAGCGCATCACAATACCGCGTCTTCACAACAAATAGGAAAACAAACAAAAGTAAATAAATAAACAAAACTCAACTGCATAATTAAACGCACACAAAACAACTCTTCAACCCTCTCCCAATTCCTACCCCCACCCCTACCACAAAAAACGCTCCATCGCCACCGTCATCCCACCCCCATCTCCATATCTGCACTCGTACGTATTGGCTCAGTCTCTCTCTTCTCTCCTCCACCCTTTCACCGATTGCAACAAGGCGACCACACACATTCCACTTGACTGCACGCATCCTGCTTAATTCACGCAACCTGCCCGTACGGGCGACGTGGAGTAAGATGCATGGCTGGCTTAATATGGGTCCTTTCGTTTTTCTTCTCAGTCTCTTTCGTTCTTCTTTTTCACAGCCCAGCCTCGTCTGACACGAGGGCTGTCGTGACGCAGCGGCTACGCGGGAGGCCGTCGTCGTTCAAATTCAGAGTGTCTATCTTTCTGGAAGATGCATACGAGTTACGAGTTACGACTGGTGGATATATCATTCACCACCAAAGCAGTAAATGAAGATGGCCACGCACCAAGTGATGAGGTGGAAAGGCGTGCTGTTACTGGCACATGAATGCGTCTGTTTTCATTGCTGCTGTCCGGAGAGTCACAGCCGAGAGTCACGACAGCCCCGTTGGGCTGATTTTTGGATATTGATCCAACGATGCAACGGGCCGAGTGAATAAGCCTATTGATACCTTGGGTCCGTAGGCCGCCCAATATTTGTACGAGGACGAGAGAGGACAGGATTTTCCCTGTTTTTAAAAGCATACCCCGGCCCTTTGTTGTGGCCCAGCCCATGCTTCTGATGGATCTCACGTATGGATACTGCCACATGTTCGATGAAGCTGACCCACGACGACGACATGTCATCACCACCCTCCAGAAACACACCGAGCGTGTCTAGCTCGCTGGAGACGGACACGAGATTGAGCCCAGATGCGAACGGACGAGAGAGACCCGTTTTGAAGACCTGGCTGCTCCAGAATGCCCCAGAGTATCGGCACCTGGACGCCCTGCGACAAAAGGTATGTGCTGTTATGCTACATGTGTGCTTGCACTAGAAGAGTGTTGCTCTCAACAACAACCGACGTCTTATTTTTAGTCAAGTTTTCATAGATAGTGTGTGCTCATTAATATGTTAGGGATGGGAGAACAAAGCTGGCGATGTGTTTTTCGAAAAGCAAAGACAGCAAGCGGACCACGCAGATGAAAAGACGATCAAGTTTTTCTATAAAATGATGAAGAACATTGCCAGCGAGATGAACCAAGCCACCGGCGCACTCCGAGTCCACGTAAGGTGGCCCGGCAAGCCCCGGCTGCTAGACTTTTGCGCAGCTCCGGGTGGGTTCCTAGAATCAGCCATCAGGATGAATGCCCGAGCCGAAGCCACGGGGTTCTCGCTGCCACCCACTCAGGGAGGACATGAGGTCATCATGCCGCTAGGCGCAAACGTAGCATTCAAATACGCGGACATTACCATGTTTGCTGGGGATATGGGTTGTTACACGGAGGACAACATTCCTCAGGACCACCCAGACGCCGAGAGCTTCGTGCTGGAGCCGGCCATTGAGCGTGGGCGGCGCTTCGATCTCATCTTCTGCGATGGGCAGGTTTTGAGAACGCACGCCCGGGCCGCCTATCGGGAGCCGTGGGAGTCGCGGCGTCTGACAGCTACGCAGCTCGCCATTGGGCTCGAACACGTCTCGCTAGGCGGCACCATGGTGGTCCTACTACACAAGCTAGAGGCCGTGGACACTGTGAACCTGCTCTACACGTTTAGCAGGTTCTCCTCCATCCAGCTGTTCAAGCCCAGGAGCGCCCACGCCAAGAGGTCCTCGTTCTACATGGTGGCGACGAACATCAACAGCAACTCGCCGCACGCGAGGGAAGCCATAGAATACTGGAAGACGCTGTGGAGAGTCTTGACCTTTGGCTCCGACGAGGAGCGAAGCAACAAGATATCGGAGGGTCACATGGATCAACAGGTGTTGGTGGAGCAGTTTGGGCCAGACCTTGTAAGGCTCGGGAAGAGGATATGGGAGATTCAGGCCAGAGCCCTCGAGAAGGCGCCGTTCATGCAGGCCGGGCAGAATGAGAGGATCCAAAGGCCGGCTGAAGGGGGACCCTCATCTTTCTCATCTTGGCAATAGGCAGGATAGGAAAAAGCTGTATGAGCAGAATCCGGCCCATGACCGGGCTTGTACAGTATCGTATCGTATATCATCTCCGTTAGCACTAGCAGCAGCAACTTCTGTAGCGTTCCACAAAGGGAGCAGAAAGCTTCTTTTTCGCCGCACCCTGTGCACTAGTAGACTTGATTTAGGCCAAGCCACGTTCCCAATCCAGTGTGTCGAATATGTGAAGCTTCCTGGAACGGGGTTGGGACTCGCCAAAGGCAGGCTAGGTTCGTCTGCGGTGAGTTGTCAAAAGAGGCGCCCCCCCAGTCGCGACAATTGTCAGCGCACCGACCAGAGCCTCGGAAAGCCCTCAGCAGCCGCTAGTTACACCGCTTGGGCGGCTTGGAAATCGAGCGATTGTTTGGCTGTAATTGGAGGATGGCAGGTCGAGAGGCCTCGGAAAGGAGGTCAAGATGTTATGTACGTGTATGAGCAGATGGGTACATGTACCTAAGTGCACATGCCGGCTGCGGTTGACCAAGTACCTGCGAGGTTAGTCCGGCCTGTTGCAGTTGCAGGCACTAGAAGATGCTGCAGCCAAAGGATCCCGGGAAGATGCAGAGAGCTTTGAAGGTGCAGGTGATGAATCATGTGACGCGGCGGGCAGCTCAACTTGGGAGAGTCTGGAATACGGGAGCAAAAATTGGTGCAAGATGGAATGACATCCAATCCATTCGATTACGGTATGTATTACACTGCAGCGAGCTTGAAGAAGGAAGCTGTGGAGTCTGTCTTGTAAGAGGCACTAGGCGAGGCCCGCCGAGGGAAAAAAAAGATGGATGTATCCACCACTCAAGCTCGAAATGGTTATGTTGATTTGTTGCTTCGCCTTGCTGACTGGCTGGGCTGGGCTGGTACATGTTTGGATAGTCACGGCACAGGGCAACGGTAAGGTACCTACTAAGTGTTAGGTATGGATGGATTATTCACGACACACTTGCTCGCGGTTGTTGCATGTCAGGCGACGCGGCGCATGACGGAAGACGAACTGCCTGGGCCATTGGCCGAAGGGGGCGGGTTTGTCGTGATCGGTCGGGGGGGCCAGGAAGCAGAAACGGAGACAGAACGATGAGAAGAGCAGAGAAGAAGAGCAAGAGAGCAAGGAAGAGGAAGGGAGCGCGCGGATGGCGATGCGAGACCAGCGGCGGTTGGTTGGACGGACATGCTTGGTGCTACTGCCGGTGTGCTTGCTGGGACGATGCTGGATGCTGGACCGCCGGGAGGCAAAGGGGAGCCGTTGGGACGCATGGAGGTGTCGGGCGCGGCGCCTGATTGGGCCCTTGTGCGTGAGCTGGCATCCATCTCGTTGCTGCCGCATGGCGTGGACGACGCAGATTGGGCGAGGCCTGCGAGGGCCTGGGGCCGTTTCGTGGTGGACATGGATTGGCCGGTGGATGCGATTGCGTCCGGATGGGGTTGAGGCACGATGCCAATGCAATGCACTGCCAACTCATCTGCTGCTCCCGACCACTTGCAACCAGACAACCGCGCGCACCCTCGTCGCTTTTTGAGTCACTTGCGCGCACAGTCTGGCTTCCACGCTTCCCGTACGGCTGCATGCCATGTATGTATGCGTGTGTCTGTGCAGCAAAGCAGCAGCAGCAGCGCGCGGGAAGCGTGAGCATGAATGAGCGTGAGCGTGAGCGCGAGCCAGACCAGAGGAAGCGTGTGTCGGTTGTGTGGCCCAGCCAGCCCAACGCCGCCGTCTCTGTGTGTGCATGGATGGATGCATTGCATCGCCCTCTTTCGTCCATTCGATCTCTCGTTACCGTAAGGTAGCCATGAATGGAAGCCGTAACTTGAGGTAAGTATTGCATCAAATGCTAGGCACGCACATATGTACGAGTACCTGCTCAGGCATAACTGGACTGAACCGGACTGGACTGGACTGGACTGTATGCAATGTGCCATGGAACATGGAGCATGTAAGCCCGCTTGCTGCGTGACGGGTGCGGGTAGTATATCATGCCTCCACGCTGTTTTGTTTGTGTAATTCGTATCTCGTCTCGTCTCGAAAAGCCACCGCCACTTCTTCCCTTCCTCTGCTAGAAAACGTATCAAATCGTATCCTACTTGTACACTGCCGTGTCTGTTGTGAAATTCTGCTGGCTGCTCGTGCCCTTGTGTAGCGCCGGCCGTCGACCAAAAAGCGATCGTATCATATCATCGCCACTAGGCCAACGAGAGTACACCCATACGTCCTCGCACCGAGATTTGCCGTCTGGTCTTGATTCGAGACCTACATACCGATATTGCCCTGCCTGTCTGCCTGCCTACCTGTCACAAAGGTGCCAGTGCCAGCAAACTTGACCGTTGACGACTCGTGCTCTCTCTCCCGTCGTCTCTTCGTCAGCACCCCCCCCGATACACTCACGTCACTCCCGTCTTCGTCTTCTATTCGCTCTGCCTACACCGCACCTGCACAGAGAAAAGATGGCCTGGTCCAGTCCGGCCCAGCCCGACGTCTAAAATAGCCAGCCAGCACAGTACCTTTGAATATACGAGTGCCAGCAAGCACTTGAAAGTACTGCCAGGGGCAGACAGCTGTCAAACACAGCAAAGCAAAGCCGAAGGAAGAAGAAAAAAAACACTCCACCTCCAGCCGCCGAACCCTCGCGATCCAGCGGCGACAGGCCCTATAAACTTGACCCTAGCAGCCCCATTGCCGTGCTATCGGTGGGGCCCAGCCTGGGAGCAGCGCTAAGCACCAGGCCTGTTTTTGCTACCCCACGCCGGCTCCAGCGCATTGTGCCTTACAGCTTCAATCACTTCCAGTCCCTCTCCCTTGGCACTTCGACCTTGTCCAGCCTTCTCTCTCGCATCAATCTTAATAATAATAATAGCAGTATTATTATTAGCTCGTCAGCTGCTGCCTTTGGCCTTGGTCTCAGCCGTCTCTCCTATTCCTACTGTTTTTAAGGTTTTTTGTATCGGATAGCAGAGGAGCTGGCTCTGCGCCAGAGTCCTGTTTGATACCTTTCTACTTGGATTACCTCCCATACTTTTTTACCTTTGCCTGCGAAACCTCCGCACCCGAGCCCCTCCAAAAACTGCCGCCGAGCTCTTTTACCTATTAACCAGCCCACCACCCTCGACCTCTTTTTTTTTCCTCCCAACCTCCTACATCTCGCCGCCTGTCTCTCTCTCGCCAGCTCAGAGCTGATCTCTGCATCCATCTATACCTGTCTTATACCCTCAGGCTTCTTTCTTCATCGCCCTCGACCGCTGAAGCTGCAAGCCAAAACAACTAGCCCGTCTCGGTAGTCGCCGGTCGAGCCATAGTTCAACGGCCTTTGAGCCCTACTATACCCACTCACCTTGTCCAGGGAACAAGAATGATCCCCATGCAACGCTCTCTCTCATCGCCAGACTGCATTCAATCCTCCCCACGTACGTTGCCGCCGTCCTCTGGCCCAGCTTTCTCCCGGAAATTTGACATTGCACTCGTGTACTGATGGTTCATGTCACTGGTTCAGCCGTGTCACCCACGGTTACGCACGAATCGAGATCTTCCACTCCGTCACCGGACAAGAATAACGGCGCCAATAACACCACAAGTAACAACAACGGCGTGGATGCCCAGCGGCCAAAGCGGTACGAGTCGCGAAGTCCCAGCCCGACGCCCACTCGCTCCTCCGACATCCCCCAGACCTTGGCTTTGCGCCTGAGTGATGATGTCCAACCTCGCCGTGGACGTCACCCCCGCCATCAGTCTCCCATGGCCTCTCGAAAGGCCATTGTGGCACAGCCAAACCTGCCAAACTCGAGCAACGCAAGGCATGGCTCCAACTACCGCCCGCTGACTCCGACGAGCTCGTCAAACGAGACTCTGCCGGGGTCAAAGTATACCAAGAAGCCCTTGCTACAGGATACGTCCATGTACACGAATACCCACCTGGTGCGGGACAGTGACAACACCACGCTTGAGGAGCTTGCCCACGTTGTGCGCCTCTCCAAATACCAGGAGCGCAAGCGCGCCAACACTCGAATCCGCCTGCAGAGGAGCCTCATCTCCACTGCATTGAGCGCCCGCCTGACACGCTGCGGCGAGATGGCCCATCGCTACCTTGTTGAGAGCTTCCGGAAAGACGACAAGGACAACTTCGCGGCCCTGTACAATGCTATCCACGACGTCCGCAAGAGCTGTGATGAGCTCCGCCGATATGCTCTTTTGGAGCCGGAACTAGAATCTCTGTCTTCCTCTGCCGCTCTGGGCTCGTCCGAGAGCCTGGACACACCCACTAACTCAACAGTTGGCGTCGTCGATCCGCTCAAGTCCATCACCCCATTTTTGCATGACATCTCTGCTTCCGCCAGAGAGACCTTCATCGAGTTTCTGTCCCAGATTCGAACCAACCCAGACTACCTAGCCACTCGAATATGTGCCCTCTCGAGCTCAGAATTGAATGTCTTTTTGAATTTCCACAAAGGTTTGGAGCCGGTTGAGTCGGTTCTCCCATTTCCCACGAGGAACCCCAACCGGCCTCATGCGAGTGTCTCGGGCCGTAGCACCTCTAACACAGATATCGAGAGGCTCCTTTCTTTCCAGAGACATGATCCCCTCTCGATCCTGATCCATGCTTGTTTTGCCAATTCGGCCGGCCCAGATAGCTCCGAGGACCAGCGACGCACTGACATCTGGGCCACGGTCCTGGCCAGGCTGATAGCCGAACCCAAGTCTGCCGGTGAACACTTCCTGATTTGTGTGCTAAACATCTGGACAGCTATGCGCGATTGGTCTGGTAAATCCAAAATGGAGTGGTACCTGATGAAGATCCTTGAAGACGGTGCCTTTCTGCTGGATCGCGCAGAGGATCAGCACGGCACTCGCTTCAACCTCTCAGACTGGAACCAGTCGGATGAACTCGCAGCCAAGGACTTTTACGACCGCGCCGTCAACGGCTTGTTTGAGCTGGTCGACGACGAGGATGCTACCGGTATCCCTGAGGGCCTCCTGGAACTTGGAAATGCCATCCTGAGCAAGCTCGAAAACAAGTTTGTGGAGAACACCTCCAAATGGCTCGTCTGGAGATGCCTCTTCTTTGTCTTCCTGCTCGGGGTCATCATCCACCCCGAGTACTATGGCATGCTAGCTGAGTATCACATCACTCCCTATGCCAGGGAGAAGATCCTGAAAAAGGTTGCCATGAAAGCCCATGAATACGTTTCAAGCATGTGGAGCGGAAAGCCTTCGGCCACCTGCGTCCCCGTGAACATCCCACCCAAGATTAAAGGCCATGTGGAGAACATCCTCGCCAGATTCCAGGGGACTCGATCCAAGGTTCCTGCCGCTAAACTCCTGCCGGCCAGATCAATCACCTCCCTCAGGGAGACTGTTGAGGTCCGCCCCTACTTGGTCATCAGCCCTGCCGATCTGGCAACGCTGGTGAATGCTCTCTTCCCGGAGAAGCGGCCTCACTCCGCACGTTCTGGCCCAGCCTCCATTTCCGGGCTGTCGGCCATCTCCCAGCCCATCTCCATGGCCAATCACCACAAGAACAGCTTTGATACGGCTTCTATTATCAGCACCAGTGCCTCATCGATCATGAGTGACGCCACCACGTCTCGCGACTTCATCTACGACCTCAACACTGCAACACCGCGCTACTCTCCTCCTGCCGAGGACCCCGAGGAGCAAAGACGCCTGAGCAAGTATGAGGATGATGGCTATCGCCTCAGACTCGCCATCCATGAAATGCAGCAAAACCTTGGCTCGGATGTCGTTCGCGGATCTAGCCACCCATGCGCCGAAAGGTGGGTAGTTCTCTTCATCTCCCCTGACGGAAAGAGCCTATCTACACAGATGACCTACGATCCGGATGATGAGCTCGAGGATGAGGAAAACTCATCTAGCACCGATACCGATGAGGATGAGACACCGCAACGCCCTGAGCTGGACAAGGACTATCATCAGCTGCGCAACTCTGTTCTGAAGCTGGTGGAAGATTATGAGATTCCTCGTAGCCTGGAGCCTGAGCGTGGACGAGCGCAGCTCAGCAATCGGGCTTCGGGTCTCAGGAAATACACGTCACGAAACAGAATCATTCAGCCGGAGAAGACTGTTGCCAGCCGGAACCCTTACCGAAAGCAAATGGGCGTCGACGGTACAATTTCCACCACCGACTTGACGCCGAAGGAACCCGAAGAGTCTGAGCCTGTCTTAATCACTATGCTCAAGGCGGCCTCATCTCAGTCAAAAGCTCAGGCGGACTTTGTTTCAGCACACATGTACTGGAAGACGCTGAACCAGCTTACGGCGCTGGCATCGAGCTCTCTCAGACAGGACGGATTCGCTGCTCTGATCAACATTCTAGCTAGGGGACCACGCGACGCCATTCGCCGCTCTGCATCTGCCATCGAAGAGTACGATGCTTGGCTGGTTTGGCTGAAACAAAGCCAAGAACGCCACGAGGGCCTAATCGACACCATGATGAAGCGCGTCAATGCCATCCGCGACAAGATGTGGTACGTGACCGACGTTCGCAATTCCAAGGAATATGCGCACAGCCGTGACATTTGTCAGGCTCTCAAGACCATGGGTATGCCGCGTCGTTGGAGCTCGTTTCAGCGGTCAAGAGCTCACAACAACCGCGGTCCTAGTGCCTCCTACCTCTACCGCACCGAATCGCAGATTATGGACCTCCTGGCCGCTTCGGAGGAGCAAGGCGGGCCGAACAAGCTTAGCGATGATCAGGCAGAGATGACCTCCATGTGGCTGCACCAGTACGGAATTGAGAATTTCTGCCAGGGAGAGGAGAGGATCCACCGGTTCAATTGTGAGGTGGACCGATGCATCAGTAAGCTGGTTGGGGAAACTCTTCGAGATGCGCCAGTACTGTGGTCAAGCGAGCTGTATAAGCGTGACAAGCTGGTATACGATCGCAGCAAAGCAAGAGACCGCGATCACTCGTGGGCTGGTGATGACTCTACGAGCATCATCAGCGAGCAAGATAGACGCCATACGTCATCGTCATCTGGGCGTTCTAGTTCCTTTGCTCGCGATCTGAGATCCATGACAAGCAACAACACCAGTCATCACTCTTTGGACTCGTCAAGGCATAGCCACTCGAGGACTGGTGGAATGCTCGCAGATATTCCCGATGGACAAGAATATTTTGACAAGGCGTCACCTGTTGATTCTTCGGGCACATTTTGGTCGCCGTTCCAACCGGCCATGTCTACCAGCTCGGCCCCATCGCGATACTCGCCTACCACCAGTCTAACCAATGTCTCGACAACTTTCTCGGCTCCTCACCACACGATTCCTTCAATCACAAGCGTGTCCACCGGTAGACCAAGCACAGCTGCTTCATCCAACGACACTATTCAACAGCATCGCAATGATGATGAAAAGACGCGATTCTTGAACGAGCTCAAGCAAACTCTCACTAGCTTGTTGCTGTCTGATCTGGGCAACCAAGTTCTAGCACGGGGCTCGGAGACTGATGGCTGGTTTCAAAAGCTTGGCCAGCAATGCATAGATAGGAAGGATGCCCTGGAGAGACGAGCTCGTCGCAAGTCTGACAAGAAGTCCATGTCGAAACCGGGAATTGCTAGGCCGAGGGGTCTTGAAAAGAAGAGGAGCTTTGGAAACCTCAGGAATCCGACCGACAACACTGACAGAATGTCGGAGCCCGCCGATAACAACAGTCCCGTGGCTTCTCCAGAGTCTCCCATGGCTACGATTGATCCACCTCCCGTCCCCAAGGAAACCTCAAATGAGTTCCCCTTCAAGAAGGCTTACCAGCGTCTTTTGAACATGTTTTGTGTCCATCCCAATCCTTATGCAAAGCTGAATGCCTTGAATGAGTTGGAACAGCTCATCATCGCTTCAATGTTGTCCAGTGGTCCAAAGAGGGCGCGATGGAACAGGTCTGACGCAGGCTCCAGCATCGTGGAAGACCATGGCTCAAACTCCCGTCCTACTCCGCTAGAGGGTATGATTGACAATGTAAAGGAGCGCCGACTACAAGCTATCCAATCTGGCCTTCCGTCGACCGGATTTTCTTTCACATCTCGCGGATCCAACTCGGAGACGCGATCTATTGTGTCTGGCGGTGCGTCCAACTCAGACCTCATCACCAAAGAGCTTTACACCCTCTTCCGAGACGCCTCAATTCGGCCAAAATCTCTCTTCCGTGACTTGCAGTTCATCGCTGCCTTTGTGCCTGCCTCTATCCTTGATAGGCCGGAGAAGGGCAAAGCCTTCTGGAATGCAGGACTCGCAGCGCTCAAGCTGAAATCGGAGGTATGCCGAACCATGGTGGAGATGGCAGACGAGGTGGTTGCAGCCCATGCGCATGCTCGCCAGTCAACTACTGATGGCGCTACTCCCCTCGACACACCTCAGTCAGCGACTGGTACTCCCCCACCCCCATCCACCATGTATGGACTGAACGATGTTGGTAAAATGTGGACCATTACCGCTAAAGAAGGATACCCCACGGCGCAGCGTGAGCTCGCCTTGTTCTACTTATCTAACCCCGAATACGTTGAAAGAACAACGCTTCCCTTGTCCAAGCCGAGGGAAGTGTTTAAGCAAACGGTTATGGAGAAGTATGGCCGCACCAGAGGCGGCCTTGGCGGCCCCGGTGCTGGCGGTCTTGGCAGTGTAGGTGTTTCCTCTAGAGGCCCGGGATCTGGAAATGGCGGCTCTGGCGATGGGCAGCTCTCCGGTGGCAACGAAGGTGATGTTAGAACTGATCCAGGTTTGATGTGCGTCGCTGTCCACTGGATGGAAGCGGCAGAGCAGGGCGGCGACGAGCTTGCCTCGAGCTTCCTGCGACAAAACGAGTTTATGGGACTTAGTTGATTGGCTTTTTCCCACAGTATTCGTACACGAGTACGGTAGCCAAGTGGGAGAACTCTACTTGGCTATCGGCTCACGTTATGATTTATTCATTATTTTTGATCTTTACTTCCGGCGTTTGCGCTCATGCTTAGGCGACACAAATGCATCTTTGAACAAAGGGCATACTCTTACCATATTCCCTTTGTTCATCTCTTACCAATCTGACCTTTTTTGCATCATGACGCACGCAAATGGAACTGGCAACGCGGGTATGAATTCACGACATGGTATGATGGCATTTATAACGATCTCAAGCCTTGTTTTTCTTTGACGAGAGAAAGATGAAGTTTTTATTTGCATCTGAGTCATGAACCCAACCAACACACTCACAAAAAAAGACGAAAGCCTCTTTTTCTTTCTCTCTTTCTTCTTTCTTCGGCCGGTATAGAATATGAGGGAACAGCGGGCTAGCTGGCTGGCTCCTCTGATTTTATGATACCAATCAGTAACGGACGAAAAAAATGGTGTTGGGATCATTTTTTTTTTATATCATTATTACTCTTTTATTTTATTTAAACTGCGTGCGAAGCCTGCCTTTTTAGCTCTTTAGATAGACGGACACCCACGTTCCTTTTTTCTTCTTTCGCTTTACTGCTCTTTTTGGATTTTGTTGTTTTTGGTTGAAGTTTTTTGGGAAGATGAGTCAGGTGAAGTTGAGTTGTGGCGGAGGATATACCATGAGTTAACAAAAACTTGTTGGCTGGCATTTGTATAGCATGCGCGCTGAATTTATTTTAGAAAAGAAGAAGAGAGATCCAATACAATGAATGAAGAAAGAATTAAGAAAATTGTTTGTGCGAGAAATGTCATGATTGCAGATGTTGAAGGCAGACACTGCATACTATTCGCATTCTCTAGTAATAAACGCTGGGAAATTCCCTGGTGGCGAAATCCTATGTAATTTAAAATCTACTATTATTCGTCGTCCTGATCCATATTGTCCTCATCGTCATTGTCATCGTCGTCATCATTGTCTTCCTCCTCTTCATCCTCGTCATCCTCGTCTTGACTTGCTTCCTCATCTAATACGACTAGTTAGCAAAAGTAACAACAGACCTGTTATTAGATTCAAAACTTACATTTGATCCTAGGGGTGTATAACCGAGGAATCATCTCGTAGGCCACAAAATGTCTCCAATCTGTGCCTGTATACTGCAACACCCCAGTCGCGCGCTCAACTCCAGCATCCACATCTTCATCCTTCGTTTTCGCAGTAGGCTTGAATTTTACCTCCTCCAGGATGTGCCTGTGGAGGGGATACCATATCTGCTGCATGTTACCCAATTTGATATGTCGAAGGTTGAGGCTGGGTATGTTTAGCAGCTTTTTCAGCACCTGGGCGAAGAGAATCTGTCTGTCTTCCAGCACCTGGCTTTCATCAAGGCTGCTGCGGTCCTCAGACACCAGCTTGATCCTCCATAGTTCGAGATGCTGGAGTGTGTCGGCGAACCTGGCAATGAGGCGCACGAGCTCGTCGACGGTGAAGGACGTCATGCCTAAGCTAATGTTTTGCAGCCGAGGGAACTTTATTGGGGCATTGAGCTGTGAGATGTCGCTGGTTTGTCCATTGAGAGACGGCGACTTGGCTTCTTTTTGGGCTTCCGTTTCAGAGGTTGACTCTTCCGCCGTGAGCCAGTCATATAGGTTTCTGAGGCTATTGCGAGTATCATATGTGCTAGCGCTGTGCCTTCCGTTGATGCGGAGCTCCTCCAATCCATCACAGTGTCGTAGGAACTTGGTCAAGCTATGCCGTTGATACGGTAAATCGTCATTGCCAATAGCACTCGAGTTCGCTTCGAGAGTTAGATGCAATCTTTTAAGACCTCGGAGAACAGGAATAATGGCAGCTTCGAAATCTGGATGCATATGAAAAGCAGAGTCGAGAAGTGGATGGCCCTGCCTCTCCATGACTTCAATGGCCGTTGGGCGGGCATTCGCCGTTCCTAACGCATGGATAATGCCCTTGAACATTTGGTCGACGAAGCCATACTGCATTGAGCCTCGACCGAATATTCCATGATTCGTAGGCCGAACGTTGGTTTCCTTCAGCAGAGTTTGGGTGCCGTAGCTCAACCAGTGAGCATGAGGGCCATCCCGAGATCTCCTGTTGGAGTTGAAGTCACGGACAACCACCGACTCTAGGTTTGGCAAGTTGCCGAAAGCCTCGGTCAAGTACTTGGCAACCAGCCCGAGTGACCAGAGCGTCTCCTGCTCGACCAAGCGCTGTGCCAACATGCGCGCTTTCTCTCCGTCCATCGAAGGGTTGGTGTGCATACCCAGCTGATCAAGGCCGAAATGTACGTGGCGCAAGTGTCCGGCCAGACGGCTTTTGGAGATGTCTACGAGGGCTCTGAGGCTGAATTCGGAGATCATGAACTGCTTGCGGGTGAAGAACTCGGTGGTGAAGCTGTAGTAGAGGGCCTCTTCGACGGGTTTGCAGGTGATGCGGAGGTTGCACAGCTCGGGGGTGGTGAGATGCCATGTTATCCTGTCGAGGATCTCTGCTGGGATTTGGAGAAGACGGCAGGACTGGGCGTTTTGGCTGGTGGCCATGTTTGTGGATGGTTGAGACATGATGGCCACTGCCAATTGATATTCAGATGAAGTTTGGAAAAGGGGTGGCCAGAGTGCAGATGTAAACAAACAACTATTGACTGGGCCGTGGACAGCCGCAGCTGAAGACGGGAGCGTAGTGTCTTTGTGGTGCTAGGCTAAGGATTATAGTGGCTGATGCTGTTGCTAAGAGTCGCAGATGGGGTATATGAAATATTGATGCTCTTAGCTAAAATAACAGAAGGAAGATGGAAAGTAGATGATGGAGTGAAAAAGTTGGGAATAGAGAAGAGACAGGGGAGATGTTGATTGACGTGTGGTGTTTATATATGTACATGGATAACAAAGAGCTGCACGTTCATTCTCCAGATCCCTGAACTGATTTGATGTTCTTGGGCCAGCTGCTGCCTGCTGTTCAATTTCAGTCTCCACCGCCGTCTGTCGCCCGATTGGCCGGTTTCACCACTTCCCGTCATTGCAGCTGTACGACCAACAAATTGATCCAAATCATGAGTAGCCAGCGATAAAAACAAATAATAGAGGTAGATGTTGGAGACAAATTAAAATAGTCAGTGATATTACTCGATATCTGGAGAAGCCATTGGTGATGGCAGATGCTTGCGCAGACATTAGATTAAAGATCCATGAGCTCTACATGTACCTACTGAGGTACTGGGTATGACGCTTAAAAGAACATACCACTTACATGTAGCAGTTACCTGTGTATCGCTGGGTTGTGACAAACAGTTTGCCAAATTTCTAATTTTTGCAATTGCCATCATAATGCGAAGAAAGACCAACATACACCGTGAATCGACGACAAACTATCCTAGTGAATGGCGGGTTCATATAACCACTGCTTGGAAAGTAACTTTGGTGTGCGGGAAAAACTGAGGACGCTCACAATGTCCAATTCACCGAGCGAACAGGTACTTACCTATGCGATAACCCTTATTCCTCTTTGTCAGAAGCATAAAAATGAGAAGGAGTGGTAAGTGGAGATAGGGTGAATGGAGAAAAAAGTATGCGATTCTGAAGAATTTGCATTCTCAGTCCCAATTCCCAAGGTAGCCGGCCCTCGAGTATCTTGTCGAACAATATTCAGCCCATGCTCGAGTATAATTCATATCCCTTTTTTTTAACACTTCATATTCAACATGTAGCTGAAGCTTCGGGGGCGCCACATATATCCTGAGTGTAGGATGCAAAACTACATGTACCCCGGCATTGATACACTTTTGTTGCGCCGATGCAAATATGAGGCGAACATCTGTCTTGGCTAATAGCAAATTTTGAATGCTATACCGTGGCCACCACTAGACAAATTTATGGTAGAATAAATCCTCGCCTCACATTAAAGCTTTTCCCAAGGTCGGCACTATATTTCAGTAAAAAATTCTCATATAGGTGAAAAACTATCAGATAGGTGGCTTGCAATACTGTCCTCGTCAATTATATAAAGGCCATGATCGGCCCTCTCTTTTTCCATACAACTCACACTTCCATACAACTCACACTTCCATATGACTCATACTTCCGTACAGCTCACACTTCCACACAACTCACACTTGTCCAATACTCACCATCAATTGTCGAAGCAAGATAATCATCATGAAGGCCTCTTCAATCCTGGCACTTCTCAGCCTTGGGCTCCCTGTCCTAGCTGCGAGTATCCCCCAATATGTTCAAGACCCTCAAAATTTCTACGTTAGCGGCGTCGTTAAAGAGGCCGGCACAGATGATGAGTTTATTCCGTCAAGACCCACTGCGAGCAACGACGTCACCTTCTCGTGGTGCAGTGATTACAGCCAGAACGCCACTTGTTC
Source organism: Trichoderma semiorbis (assembly GCA_020045945.2). Taxonomy (NCBI): domain Eukaryota; kingdom Fungi; phylum Ascomycota; class Sordariomycetes; order Hypocreales; family Hypocreaceae; genus Trichoderma; species Trichoderma semiorbis. The sequence continues at coordinate 7,480,969 of CM034694.1, forward strand.
TCAGATGAAGCTCAAGCACAGCTGGTGTTGTAGGTGCCCTTTATCCGCTTTGTTTGAACTCTCTAGCTTTGCTAACTGTGGGCTGGCAGATGACCTGGGTGCTTTGGACCCTAAAATTACGAAACAGTTGGAGGGTGTTGGCGCATCTAATGGTAGATGCATGATGTTTCGGTAGGTTGACATTGAGTTTGTTGTTTCCATCTATCATTTATACCTATAGTTCTTCATCTCTCCCCTCAAGTATCATCAGTCACCATCAACCTGCCATTCGACCAAATGAAAGGCGCAACTCTGACACACTCACAGAAACAATGAATGCAAGGGCGAACACACGGCCATGTTTGTTGGCGAACATCTGTGGACAAGGTTTCTGTGCCCCGCGAGCCACGTGAAATGGCACAAACAGGCAGCGTCAGTTCGCTGTTGTGCTGGTAACCCAGCGGATCCGTGGTGCGATAAGAAGATCAGGAGCCCGGAGGGATGTGTCGCGCCACCTTAAGCGTCGATTAAATGGATGGATTCAGCTGGGCTTTGGGCAGATGTTATGAAAGCCTCTATGCTGTACGGATTGATTCTTGTTGGCTGCTGGGAGGTGTTGAGTCAGGTGTGCCACTCGTGACCCTCTGGTCCAACCCACGCCTTCCTACTTGACGGCAGTCCATTTGTTGTTATTTGTTTTCTTCTTTCTTCTTGCTAGATAGCTTCACTTAGATCAATTGATGAGTATTGCTCTAGTCTTTGTTAGGAGGTTAGTGGTGATGCTCGTTGTTTGTTTGGGGACATCTACATGTACCTAGGTAGACTCGTATACAGTACCAATAGGTACTACTAGGTATCTAACATGTATCACCGACTTTGAGCAATGGGTGTTGATAACAGTACAGAGTACAACGAATGTCAATTGAACACCATCTCCATCTCAGACAAGCCATTGGCCAATTGAATCCCCTTGCTGATCCAGACGGAGCACATGCGTAACATGAATGATTCGACTGACGATATCAAGAGATTGACCGCTGCCGCTGTTAGTCATCCCAGTTCTCAAAGTGTTCTCATCCCCATAAATCCAGGCAGCAAGGCCACTGAGATCCCGGCTCTCGGCCAGCCACGTGATGCCGCGTTCTTCTCGCGCGCCTGCTGAGCGAGATCTAGGCGCGCTGGTGCCTGGAAAGCCCGCTGTAAAGCCCGTAAAGCCTCCCCGGAGCCACAAAAGCTAGGGAGCTTCAGCGCTAACCAGCCCCGGCCGTAGTGGGACAGCTGCGCAACTTCTAGCGGCTGGGCTCCACTAAAAGCTAGGCAGCTCCGGGCCAATTTGCGCCTGTACCTGAGAAATCCGTCCCAACCCGAGCCAATCTGCAGACTATTAAAAAGGGCGTCGATTATCAGCTTCAGCCCCGAGCATCAAGCTGCTCAACTTTCATCTTTTCTTCTTCTTTTCTCGCCATTGAAAGCGCAATTGAATCTCGTTGACGCGTCTTTTTAATCTCTCTGTTTCTCTGCATTGAACCAAGCATTGCCCAGCACAGCATTCACCTCTTCACCTCTTCTATTACAAAAGCCGCTAGTAGGAAGCTGGCCATTACTCGTACTCCTTCCTCTTCTTTCCAACTCCTCCTCAAATCTAACATCACCACCAGCCATCATGCCTCGAAGAAAGGCTGCCCCTGCGGCTCCTGCTGCTCCCGCAGTGCCGCCGCTGGACGGATGCGTCATTGCCATCAGCGGCAAGTTTGACAACTCCAAGCATACCCAAGCCTCTCTCGAGCAGCTCATCAAATCCCTGGGCGGAAGCGTCACCAAGACCGTCGCCAAAAGCACAACCCATGTTGTCTGCAGTGAAGATGATTACAACAACAACACGGCAAAGGTCGCTGCCGGCAAGGCCAAAGACTTGCCTGTAGTCAGCCCAGCCTGGATCTTTGAGTCCGAGAAGGAGAATAAGACAATCGACCCACAGACCCATGTCTGGGGCAGCGACAAGTCTGCCGGCCCACAAACCAATGGCAAAAAGAGACCCATCATGGTGTCCAAGAGCGACGATGACGAAGAGCCCGAGACCAAAAAGGCCAAAACCACAAAGGCCGCAAAAGGAGCAAAGGGCAAGGCTAAAGCTGCCGACCCTGAGCCCGAGTCCGAAGAGAAAGAAGCAAGCCAGGTGGCAGAGGGCCAATTCATTAAGAAGAAGGATTTCACAATTCCAGTAGACGAGCATTGCCCGCTGGTCCACACCGTGGTATACATTGACCCTGATTCTGGCCTGATCTACGATGCTTCCCTCAACCAGACGAATGCATCCAACAATAACAACAAGTTTTACCGCGTCCAGGTGAGTTTGAGTCCAGCTCGTGTCTATAGACCACATACTGATCCGCGTCTGCCCAGGTTGTATTTGACGCCAAAGCAAACCAATACAAGACATGGACTCGGTGGGGCCGTGTCGGGGAAACCGGCCAAAGTGCCATTCTCGGCAACGGCACATCAGCGGATGCAATCAAGAACTTTGAAAAGAAGTTTAAAGACAAGTCTGGCCTGTCTTGGGACAACAGGGGCGATAATCCAAAGCCAGGAAAGTATGCCTTTGTTGAGCGAAGCTACAATCCAGACGACGAGGACGAGGACGATGCCAACAAGGCCGACGACAAGGCCGGTGTGAAAAAAGAAGACGATGAAGAGGTCAAGATTGCGGATTGCACTCTTGAGCCCCAAGTCAAGTCTCTTATGGAGCTCATTTTCAACCAGCAGTATTTCCAGGCCACTATGACTGCCCTGAATTACGATGCGAACAAGCTCCCTCTAGGAAAACTGAGCAAAACGACCATTACTCGCGGTTTCCAACAGCTCAAGGATCTCGCGGCCTTGATGGACGATGCCTCTCTTGCGGCCAGCAAGTGGAACACTACCGTTGCTAATGCTACGGAAATGCTTTCCAACATGTATTACTCCATCATTCCTCACGCATTTGGTCGCAACCGTCCTCCTATTATCCGAGACAATGCCCTGCTTAAGAAGGAGATTGAGCTGCTGGAAAGCTTGTCAGACATGAAGGATGCTGCAGACATTATGAAGATTGACCGCAAATCAACAGACACAGTCCATCCCCTCGATAAGCAGTTCCAGAGCTTGGGTCTCAACGAAATGACCGTACTAGACAAGGAGAGCACTGAATTCCAGTATCTGGAAGACTACCTTCACGGCTCCAAGGGAGAGAGCCACGGTCATACCTACAAGGTCCAGGACATTTTCCGAATCGAACGACAAGGAGAAAACATCCGCTTCGACGACTATGTCGAGAAGAGCAAGATCGGCGCCAACCGCCGTCTTCTCTGGCACGGCTCGCGCGCTACAAATTTCGGTGGTATCCTTAGTCAGGGTCTGCGAATCGCGCCGCCGGAAGCACCCGTCTCTGGTTACATGTTTGGTAAAGGTATCTACCTGGCTGATATGTCATCCAAGTCGGCCAACTACTGCTGCTCGTACATCTCCGGAGGCCAGGCGCTTCTGCTTCTCTGCGAGGCCAAGCTGGGTGACCCCATGCAGCAGTTGACCAATGCGAGCTACAACGCCGACACTTCTGCAAAGTCGCAAGGCATGGAAAGTACCTGGGGTATGGGTATGACAGCGCCGCCAAAGTGGAAGGACGCTGGAGAGGTGCATGAGAGCCTCAAGGGCATTCAGATTGTGAGTCAATTCTTCCTTTATGTTTTCTCTTCTTCCCCAATTTGTTCCATGCTCCATGCATCTCAAATTATAAGTATCAGTTGCTAACATGAGCAATAGCCCGACGTTTCTCACAAGCCATGTGCCACCAACGTAGACGGCGCATATCTCATGTACAACGAGTACATCTGCTACGATGTCTCGCAGGTAAAGCTGCGCTATCTCTTGCGTGTTCAGATGTAGACAAGAAGTCGAATTTCATGTAGTATTGTAAAATTTTCTTCATATCTTCTATGATGGGATGACTGGGTGTAATGATGGAAACACTTTTCGGTCCACAGGGGGGCCATTGGAGTTCTGGGGTGCGGCTTCTGTGTAAAAATAGCTTGCAGATTTGTGTTTTAAGTATTACTGATGACTAGACGAATAAACTGACTATTTCGTAACATACCGTTTCCCCTCTCATCCTACAGCTTTCATTCTGATCTGTGAGATCCTACCCTTAATCACCAAGAGGATATGCGTGTAGAATTTGCCCATAATACAGTTCAGCATCCTTGGACGCGAGAAATATGAAGCTGGGAGCAATCTCGCTCGGCTGACCAGGCCTTCCAATCCCGGATTTCTTTCCAAAACCCTCCATCTGTTCCGCAGGACGCGAGGCAGGCTGAAGAGGTGTGTGGACAGGGCCCGGAGCTACAGCGTTGACGCGGATGCCCTTGGGCATGAGCTGTTTTGCGAGGGACTGTGTGAACGAAGTAATGGCGCCTTTTGTAGATGCATAGTCTACCATTGCGGCTGTTCCTCTGAATGCAACAGTCGAAGTTGTGTTGATGATACTACGCGCCACAATACGTCAATATAGATGAACATGTATTCCACAATGAACAGGGATAGGGTAAGACTCACGAGCCACCTTTCTCCATATGCGGCACAGCATACTTTGTAATAGCAAACATCTGCAAAATATTGCCCCTAAAAGTACTCTCCACCATGTCAAGATCAATCTCGGCAATGTCCTCGCACATGACCTGCTTCGAGGCGTTGTTGACGAGGACGTGCAGTGCACCGAATTTTTGCATGTGCTGCTCGACGGCTTTGCGGCAGGTCTCGTTGTCCATGAGGTTTCCCGGGATGAGGAGGCATTGCTTGCCTTCCTTTTCGACCATGCGCTTGGTTTCTTGGGCGTCTTGTTCTTCTTCTGGGAGATAGACTATGGTTACGTCTGAGCCTTCGCGGGCGAAGAGGACTGCGACGGAGCGGCCTATGCCGGAGCTGTGAAATTAGATTGTTGAGTGTTTTCTTTCTTTTACAGTTGGGAATAAATGGTATTATTTATTACTTACTCTCCGCCAGTGATCAAAGCTTTATTACCCTTCAGCTTTCCGGCTGCTAGGTATTCTTGATGTTCATGTTTTCCCTCTAGAGCGGTTGCTTCACTGGTTGGCTTCATATCCTTCTCCAAGCTAGTGTGTATGTTAGTGGGATTCAATATTTCGTGCAATTCTACATTGAAAGCTTACCCAGGAAGATCCTGTCTTTGAGCCTCTTCGACGGGCTTAAAGCTTCCAGATTCGGTGCGAGACATTGTGTGGAATTTGGTTCTTGAAATTGCTGAGCTGGTGTTTGGTGCAGGGTATTTGCGGATGGCGGCGCAGTAGTGTTGGCGTTTGGGAATGATGTGTCTGAAAGCGATGCGAGCAGTGGTACTGATCATGTTTTTAATGTAAAAAGCTGTATCTATATGCCGCCATTAGACAGATATCAATTTATTTATTCGACTCTATTTTATTCCAATTCCTCGCGTTGTTAAGCTGACAGGGTTGCGTTTCCGTGATGTCACTTACCACAGTCGGATATGATGATTTGGGCATGACATCAATGTTGGCGAATACCGGGTGTCAATGATGCTTTCAATTGTTCTTGCCCCACCAACATATGAAGGGTTTACATGTTTTAGAAAAACGATTCTGCCGTAAGATGTCAGACTTGTTTCATCGATACAATAGGTTTAATGAGTCTCTATTGATCATCTGCGCTAAAATGAAGTTTAATCCTCCTCTTACATGGTGGATGTGTATCAGAGGAAGAATGTGACATGATTGGACATGGCGAATTACACCCAACTTCCAAATTTTACTATTCTCTATTAGATAGGAAGAGACCAATGAAATAATAGCAGGACCAGCATGGACCGAGCGGAAATACAGAGAAGTATGCATACTGACTTCTAATTAGATGTCGGGCCATTAGAAACAAATACTGCGATGATCGCAGCATAGGCAGCAGTAACAACCATCATCTCTAGGTTAGATGCCCTCAACAATACGGAGACCAGACACGCAGACACCACGATACAGGTTGAAATAATGACAATTTGGATGCTCTTTCGTGTTGCATATGACAGGGCAATAAGAGGAGCTATCAAAAAGATTGCTGTGATCACCCCTATAATGACTCGAGAAATTATCTCTGAAATAAGTGCGGCATTCTGGGAAGGCGATCCTTGATTCATTGCGATAGGACTGGTGCCCTCAACGTTATCTTGAGATAATTTAGATATTCGTAAGTATCGAAACCACCGTAGAAGTTGATGAATGGAACGCTGTAAGGGGTCTTGCCGAGTACGAGGGGTCTGATCTACCCTTAGAAGCCTTGTTTTGTACATTTCATATAAAGTAATGTCTTTTCTGAGGCTGCATTGTTTTTCATCATCAAGGAGTGCGAATGTATCCATAGACATGATGGTATTAAAAGCAATCAACGCCTCATCTGACTCAAAATTAATAAAAACACATTGGAATATGAGAAATTATACATACCATACTGCTTTAATGATTGACGGAGTCTTTGTATGAGTTCCTTTGAAACTGCTTCGTCAGTAGAAGGGAGTATTTCATCCCTTTTACAATGCTTCAACCCCAACCTATCTGTTGTGGATGGCTCCACATTCAGGCTGAGGCCAAGCTGATAGATGAGATGATCTATTTCGGCAACCTCGGCCTCGAGATACCGCAGATTCAGGAGGTGTGTAGTCTTGAAGCGACGGAAGCCATGTAGCGTAAGGTTGCTGTCGGCTGTGCTAGCCTGCCAATGGTTGGGGAATTGTTCGCTCAAGCTTTGTCTAGGTTGAATAGGCTCCATGGATCTATTCCTCTAGATGTTCATAAGAAAGTATATAAGATGAGCTCGGGTATATAGATATACCTGAGAGTGGTTTCAATGAGCCCAAAAACTTGAAATGTAATATCTCCAGGGATCTGTTCGGGATTGTCTGTGAACGAAGATTGGTTGTAGTCCAAGAATTAAACTAGATTAATAATGGGTAAAAATCAGATAGATGTACCTAAAGATGGATATCAATTGAGCGTTACAATATTGGACAGCAATCCGCCTTGAATCTCTCTGCAATGGAGAATCTACTGAGGATCTTGAGTTATTTAGTGCCCAAGCTGCCTTACTATCTAGCTCAGCGCGAGGCTGCCAGCCTGAGTGACAAATAAAGTTGGTACACGTTTAATAAGCGATATGCCAAGCTGCCTTACCACCTGGCATAGGGCGAGGCTCCCAGCTTGAGAGGCAAATAGTATCGGTACACGTTTTAGAAGTGATATGCAAGATTAGCTCCCGAGTTGTTTGGTGCCCAAGCTGCCTTACCGTGTGGCATAGTACAAGTCTCCCAGCACAAGAGACAAAAGGTATTGGCACACATTTTACGGCTGGTGTCTCTTCGCAATCTCCTCTTTAACGCAACTGCATGCATGCAATTGCATGCATGAAACTAACGCCCAACCTTGAAACCCGACGAAGTGGACGAGAGCAGAGCCTCATGTCCCGATGGATACACACATGTATAAATGGCCCAAACAGTTTAGGATTATCGTCGATTTATGCATAATCAAGATCATATTTTTTTTTTTCGCGACTGCCATCCAGTTACCAGACTAATACCATGTCAGATCCTAATAACTACACTGTTGGGTGGATCAGCGCCATTGAAATCGAGTACACTGCTGCGCAAGAATTTCTCGACGAGGAGCACGATCAGCCAAGACGAGTCCACCAGAACGATGAAAATCACTATACTCTGGGCAAAATTGGAAAGCACAACGTCGTAATAGCAGTTCTGCCCCGAGGAGACAATGGCGTGGCAGCCGCAGCAATGGCGGCAAAGGATATGATGCACTCCTTTCCGAACGTTAGGGTATGTCTGATGGTTGGTATTGGTGGTGGTGCACCTAGCGGTAAACATGATATACGTCTTGGAGATGTTGTTGTCAGTGTTCCAACATTTTCCGGAAAGGGTGGTAACCAGGGTGGTGTGGTTCAATACGATTATGCGAAGACGATTCAGGAGAGACGCTTCCATGGCACAAAATACTTGAATCGGCCGCCTAGAGCTCTTCTCACTGCAGTGAACGGGCTTAGCGCAAAACATAGGAGAAAGGGAAATAATATTGACACGACCATTAATAACATTCTCCAAAAAAATCGAAGGCTACAGAGAGAATATGGTCGGCCAGCTCCAGACTCTGATAAACTCTATTTAAGCGACCCTGTCGAAACACTAGGTGCTGATAAGGTTCCTGTACCAAAATTAATAGAACGACATGAACGGTCTGAAATGGAAGATAATCCAGCAATTCACTACGGCCTGATTGCTTCGGCCGACAACTTCATGGAGGACGCTCTGATTCGAGACATTCTTGCAAAAGAACTTGACGTCTTGTGCTTCGAAATGGAAGCTGCAGGGTTGATGAACAGCTTCCCGTGCCTAGTAATTCGTGGCATCTGCGATTACTCGGATAGGCACTGGTCCAAGGGGTGGCGAGGGTATGCAGCCATGGCGGCAGCAGCATATGCAAAGGCACTCCTCCAAGCGGTGCCAGTGAGCGATGTTGATAGCATGCAAGCAATTAAAGGTGAGTAGTTGCCTGGGATACTAAGAGAGGGTATACTAATAGAAGCAGATGGCCTCCCGCCTGACTTTTTCGGGAGAGCAAAAAGCTTGATCGCGCCGTTTTGGGGTGACAAGAAGAAAGAAGCCGTTTCTGTGTCTGGTATGTCCTTGTTACTACAAGGAGTAAAACATTTAATAAACGCTAACATCTAGATATTAGTAATACCTGACCCTGAAGAGACTCAGGTAAAGGATAGAAGCAAAGATCAGCCCGACCAGAAGTCCCCGATTCCACCAACTGTAACGAAATCATCAGTTACGGGAGACGTTGATCCCGAGGAGACTCAGATAAATGGTAGAAACAAAGATCAGCCCTTGCAGACGTCCCCGACTCAAGCAGCCGTAGCGCAGTCACCGATTATGGGAAGTGCTGAGTCCGAGGAGACTCAAACAAAGGACAGAAGCAAATACCAGCCCTGCCAGATGCCCCTGAATCGAACAGATGTAGCGCAATCACTAACTACGGGAGGTATTGACCCCGAGGAGACTCTGGCAAAGGATAGAGGCCAAGGTCACCCCTACGAGAAGCCCCCGATTCCACCAACTGTAGCGCAATCACCAGTTTCGAGAGACGTTGACCCCGAGGAGGCCCAGGCAAATGGTAGAAGCAAAGATCAGCCCCACAGGATGCCTCTAAAAAAACCAGCAAAACCACCACCTGCTAAGACCGGCTTCACTAGCAGCCAGAGTGACATTGAGCATGTGTACATCGCAGTGATGGGCGTCACTGGCGCTGGGAAGAGCTATCTCATTTCCTTGTGTACTGGCAAAAATGTTAAGGTTGGCCATAATTTGGAGTCATGTGGGTATACACTTGTCATTCTAGTCCTTGAACAAACCAACTAACAATATTGGGCTGCCAGGCACTGCTGATGTTGAAGATGTCGAGTTCATGCTCAACGACCACGTCTGCGTCCACCTCATCGACACACCAGGTTTCGACGATACAAGCCGCTCTGATGTGGAGGTGCTGCAAAACATTGCCGTCTGGCTTACCGACTCCATCAAGCACAATATAAAGCTCAGCGGCATAATATATTTGCACCGCATCATTGATGTCCGCATGGCTGGCTCCACGCTCCGCAACCTATCGATGTTTAAGAAACTATGCGGTGAGAACGCATACTCGTCAGTTGTCCTTGCGACCAGTATGTGGAGCCAGGTCGATGAGGATACAGGTGCGCAGCGTGAGCAGGAACTCATTAAGACAAAAAAGTTTTGGGGTCATATGCATGAGAAAGGCAGCCGCATCTTCCGTCTGGACCAGACGCGTGAGAGCTGCCTCAAAATCATCAAGTATATTATCTCTTTAGGCTCGACCACCCTTCTTGAGCTGCAAGATGAGATTGTCTACCAGGGTCGCCAAATCGAGGATACTGAGGCGGGCGTGCAACTTAACCAAGATATTATCCGCGAGCGCAAGAAGCACCAAGCTGAGCTACTAGCCTTGAAGACGCAGATGCAAGAGATAGCGGAGATGGCGGAGCACGATGCTGAGCTGCAACGCGCTTTGAAGGAGGAGTACGATGAGCTTAAGGAAAACATTCGCCGCAGTGATGAGGAGCAGGCTAAGCTCAAGCAGGACCTCAAAGATGTTCACGAGCGCAAAGAGCGCGAATTACTCGAGCTCAAGAAGGAAATGGAGGCTGAGCGCAAAAGGTACGATGAGGATCAGAAGCGGCAAGCCGAGGAACATGAAGCTCTCATCCAAAAGGTGCTCTCTATGGGGGAGGCTCTTGAGCGGCAAGCTCAAGAGGACACGAGGCGAGCTGAGGAGGACGCCAGGCGCGTGAGAGCTTGGGCCGACCATCATGATACACCACTTCACCTTGCAGTCCAGGACGGAAAAGCAGATGTGGTTGAATCGCTTCTTATGCAAGGGGCCAATATTGAAGCTAAGGATAAATATGGCGGAACACCACTTTTCGATGCAGTTCGCAAGGGAAATGAGGATATGGCCAAGTTGCTACTTGACCGAGGAGCCGACATTGAAGCCAAGAATAAAGAAGGACGAACACCACTTTGCAATGCGGTTTGCAATCGAAATATGGATATGACCAAGCTGCTGCTTAATCGAGGAGCAGATATTGATGCTGAGCAGACAAGTGATGGATGGACAATTCTTCATACTATGGTTGCCGAAGGAAATGCAGACACGGTTAAATTTCTTCTTGACCATGAAGCCAACATTGAAGCCAAGGTCGATAACGGCTGTACACCATTTGGTCTTGCAATTGAGAAAGGAAAAGAAAACATGGCCAAGCTGCTGCTTTATCGAGGAGCTGATATTGATAGGGCGCAAAGAAAAAATGGTGCTACAAGTCTTCATGTTATGGCTGAATTCGAAAAGGCAGACATGGTTCAATTTCTTCTTAATCATGGGGCTGATATTGAAGCGAAGAATGACGAAGGTCGCACACCACTTGGTGTTGCAATTTTGCATAGGAAAAAAAATTGGGCCAATATACTGCTTAATCGAGGAGCTAATATTGAAGCTCGGCAGAGAGTTGATTGTGGTAGAATTCTTCATGTTATGGCTGCTAATGGAGACGCAGATATGGTCGACTTTCTTCTTGACCACGGAGCTGATATTAGAGCCGCGGATGATGAGAACTATAGACCACGTGCTTATGCAAGAGGTGGTGGATTTAAAGATGTGGAGAAATTGCTGAAGGCTCGGGGAGGCTAGGGTAAGTATGAGGCAACAGCTATGGTTCGACAGTAAATTTTGAATCTACCTAGGTATTCAAATACATGGAGATTTTATTCTGCCAAATGACTTGCGTCGTCAGGAGAGCGACTCTTTGTAATCTATATGACTGTTTTTTAAGCTCCATGTTTTTCTCGCCGCAGTTTTTCTGCTATTGCGTCCATCTCATACTCTTCATCAAATGCTACATGAATTCTACGGGCCCTTATGTGGGAAAGTCTTTAAAGGAAGCATACCTAAGAGGTAGTGCCTAAAGTTATTTATAAGTACAGGTATTCATCAACCTACCCTCTTTCAGCACTTCCATCATACACTGCGTTCTGTATAGGTAGGTTATCATATCTGTTTCACATTACCTCGGAAGCTCTTTCTATAAGGCCAACCGTGTCTCTCATAAGTTTGTCCATCTGCATCCTCTCTGTAACCTGAGCACCGAAACAATTCAATGCGATCCCTCTAAGCAAAGTGCTTCGTCGGTCTCCGTGCGATCAAGAGCGCTACTTCTTATTCAACCCAATAGCTCACATTTGCTGTCGCTTACGGAGTATATCATCCTTTTCAATAGCTTGAGCTTTCACAACAAGGGAATAAATGGAGCGGGAGAGGGCGCCGAATATTTAGGGCTTGCTGGGGCGGAGACATTTAGGAATATGTTAACACGGCTCAAAGAAACTGTCTTTGGGTGTTTTTGTGCAATTATGTCAATTCCTTCACAATAGGGTGCTAATCAAGCTGTTACTATTTCCCCTAACATGCCATAATAAAGAATCATGAGGCTGACTTGTAGCACTCGCAAAGAGATCTTCCCTCCTTCCAAGACCTCCTCCCTAGGTGAGTCGTAATTCAACCTCTGATACATATCTATTAGAGAATGCTGTTATCCTTAGAACGAGCATCCTTGTCACAGTAATCAAGCAAATGCCTAGTTCTGGGCAGGTTTTGTCTATGAAACCGATTAGCAATGCTTGGCTCCATCATCAACAGATTCGATGTCAATTGTAAACACCTCCCAAATATCAGCAACCAGATATGTACCTTGGCCATCAGCAGGCAGCTCGTAAATGGCCGTAGCAGCGACAAAATTCAGCCACGTGTAATTGGCATGCCCCGTTTCGTACTTGACCCTCACGATGCCCCGGTGGCCATCTGCTTGGCCGTCGTCATTTTCCAGCTGTGTCCCAAACAGTTGCAGGTAAATCAATGCGCCGTCGTCAGTTTGTACATTTAAGCGTGCGTCAGGATGGTAAAACCCCTTGGCATCATAAGACCCGTAGTCGGCGCCAAACGATAGGACCTTTCCAGTAACGCTTGGTCCGCTGACAGTGCCCCCAGTTATCGGAATCGTTACTTGCTGGCCGAGCCCAACATCTCCAGCGTCCAAGGCTGATCCGAGTGTCACGTTCACAAGGCCAAGGTAGTTCAGAGATGGCTTGCCAAGTGCTTGACCTGCGACTGTTCCGGCACAGGCAAGGAAGTAGGTGATATAGTCGGCGGTTCTCATCTTGGATTGATATGGGCGATATTATTCGTGAGCCAGGTTGGGAGGCTGTGATGAGTTGTCAGGTTGGGTATGTTCAACTCCGTGTATATGTCGAACATCAACTTGACATTATATAGCCGAAGTATGGCATCCGGCATCTCCTTGTTTCTTCTCCTTTTCCCATTTCTCGTCTTCTCCTGGGAGTCGGAGTTGGAATTTATAATGAATTAGCAATCAAAGTTGAATAGACCGATGGTTGTTGAGCAATCTTGCAGTATGGTATGAAATAATGGAGCGACAGCGGATTTCGCTACTTCCGAGAATCTGACAGTCTTTCTCTTTGGAACAAATATTTCGTATAATAGAGCGAGCACTTACTAAGTGGAAGTTGGAAAGCACGGAGTTGATGCAGGTGAGAATTCAGTAACCCTGCATACAGCCGGGGGAACGAGGGCGGAGTCCGCCAGCTGGATAAAGAGGCGGAGAGTGCTGGATAGTAATATACGAAACTTGTTCTGGCGGATTTGTAACAGGTCACTTTAATTCTCTTTTCAGTGGACTCATCTCTTGTTCTGTGGCCTCATAATCGCACCTATGCGGAGTGGACGGAACTAAACCAATTATACGTCTCATCACTTGTCTTAGAACTTTGCTTTATTCTGACAAATATTAACAAGGTGACTTCATAACCAACCCATGTGATTCTCTACAGCTTTGGTTACAATCCGGCAGCGAGCGTGTGTCCACCATCAACCACGACCCTCTGGCCATTGACAAACTGGTTCCCAGCAAGGAACAGAACCGCCTGCGCCATGTCCTCATCCTTTCCCGGGCGATTAGCAGGAATCTGTCCCTCATACTTGCTCTTATCCAACTGGCTCTTCTGGCCTTCGTCGCTCCCCTCCGTGGTCATCTCGCTAGGGAAAACCCCCGGTGCAATGCTGTTGACGCGGATCTTGAGCCCGGCAGCGGCGAAATCTGCCGCCATCATGCGAGTGAGGTGCTCTGCCGCCCCCTTGGAGGCGTTGTAGCTGAAATGGTGCTGGCTCGTCTTGACCAGGCCGGAGATGGAGCTGATGTTGATGACGGTGGATGACCATCCGGGATGAGTCTCGGTCGAAGTTTGGAGCAGCGGCAGCAACGCGGTGGTGGTAAAGTAGACGGCCGCGACGTTGGTTCGGTACACGTTGAGCCAGTCGTCAAAAGTCGCCTTCTCGCTTTCAAAGAGCGACTTCTTGAGATCCTCGGCCGAGTCCGCCTCGGCGGTGGTGAACGTCTCGCCGCTGATGCCGGCGTTGTTGACCAGGATGCAGATGCACTTTTCGCGCGACTTGATCTCGTCGACGAGCGACTTGATGCCCTCCTTGGAGTTGATATCTGCCTGGATGGGGATGGTTTCCCCAGGAGCATTCTTGCCATGGGTCGACGCGGCGGTATCGAGCTTCTCCTTGGTGCGGCCGCAGATGTAGACTTTGGCGCCATTGGCAGCGAGGGCTTGGGCGGCCATGAGCCCAATCCCGGAGCCTCCTCCTGTAGAACAGGTCAGATTATTTGGTTCATCCCGAGGTATGGTTATGGACGCGATCTAGGGGAAACAAACCGGTGACAAGAGCTACCTTGCCGGTGAGGTCAAAAAGTGTCTGTCCCTTGAGAGATTCGGTGCTCGCCATGGTTGGATTTTGATATTCCTGTGTTAATTCTTAACTGCTCAATAATTCAATGTCTGTCACTACAATGTTTCAAACAAAGCTAACTTCAACAGACAAAATCACAGTTTCGGTGCTTAAATATTAATCTCATTTCTCACAACCTACTTATACGTTCACTGAGCGTCAGATATGTATGTTTGTCGCCAGAGAGACGTCATCGATTTAAGGACATGGGTAAAGGTGGGCACCTGGGACTTGAGTGGCGACGCGAGCTGCAGCAATTACACCTTAGAGATATCATGACTGCTATTTCATTACGTTGGAATGGTGCAATGGCTCCGGCCTGCATCTGACAATTCGTCAAGTTTGCGCGCGCTAGTGCAGCCTTTGAGAGCATTATACGGTCACTCATATTCTCATGACTACAAGTTTTCGTGCTGTCTCAACCACCAACATCTCGTCAATTTCGATCGGTCATAAAAAAAAAATGGATGACGGCTCTGCCATGAAGTTTTACCCATGCTGACTGGCTAATGCATCATGACGGCGAAAATCGTTGTGGTTGGTGTTGCAAGGCGCAGCTCCGGTACATGTTATTTTAGTTCACATGTGAATAAGGTATATATATATTATGTACATGTACTCAATTCATCTAACCTTTGGGTAGGAATAAACAAACATACAGGTATTGCATTACATTGAAGGGCGATAGTAGTAACGGAGATAAGGAATTGCTCAACTCAACTGCGAACATGCAGCAAGTCGTTCATCAGTGTATATGCGTCCGCTTGTCGGAAGATCTTAAAACATTCCAGTTCTCGTGTCAATCCATGACTGAGGTGAATAACTTTTTTTTTTTTTTGGCTATCCAATCCTATAGTATGTAGTTCATTTAACACATTGCGACATATATACATCCTATGTACAACCGTAGTCCATCTACAGCCTACAAGAAGATCCAATCCATTTTTTTCCCCCCTTTTTGAAAGGGCTCAAACTCCAAATGAGCTTTGTTTCATTCATATCATATATCCCTTATGATGAAACAAAGCGGAAGCCAGCGGCAGCAGACTCCGTAGCCACGTTGTTGATGAGCGAGCCATCAGCAGCCAGGCCAACCCACAGTTTGTTGCTACCAGCCTTGATAGTGTACACACCAGAGGCAGCACCAATCTTCTGGCGGATGGTGAAGACCTCCCAAGAGGAAGCAGTAGCACGGGCAGCCTGCAGGGCAAAGTTGCCGGACTGGTCGGCCGTGACGTACTGGTTGTTGCTGGTGAGCTTGAGGGTACCGGCGTTGGGGGTGTATGCGCTGACGAAGACGCCGGCGTTGGCCTGAGAGCCGGAGGCAACGAGGTTGGAGGAAGCGCTATTGGGAACAACCCACTGGCCGCTCGTGGCGGCCTGGATCTTGAAGTTGCCGTATGGGTTCTGGGGGAAGTTGGTGCCGCAGATGGGCCGGCCGCTGGGGTTGGGACGAGTGCCGATGAAGAAGAGCTCGTTGGTGAAGGTGTTTCCAGATCCTAGTTAGTTGGTTAGCATTGGCGTCTCCAGCTTGGTTCGTTATCTACAGGTATGGAACTTACCCCAGGTGGTGAGGTTGGCACTCCAAGCAGCAGCGGTCTGAGGGTTAGCGTTGGAGTAAGCGGCAATCATAACACATCGCCTAAGAAGATTGAAATGTCAGCAAGATATCACAAAGCATACATGTGGTCGCGTCAACATACCAGTCATCAGCAATAGATGGGTCGACAATCTCGTTCTGAGCATAAGACCAGACGTTGTTAACCCACTGGGTGTCGTACAGGACCTCGTTGATAGGGGTGATGGGAAGCATCTGGATGGCGGCAATCTCGCTCTTCTGGTTGCCCCAGAACAGCCAGGCACCGGACTGCCAGTCCTCGACATTGCCCATGGTGACCAGGTTTCGGACCGCAGGCTCGGGGTAGGGGTTGTTGGGGTCGGTCTGGCTCTGCTGGGGGTACAAGTGCCAGTAGACCTGGGCACCCTGCTGCTCGGTGGCGACGAGGAGCTTGGCGTAGTTGACGTAGTCCTGAGACAGAGCGACGGTGGCCCAAAGGAGAGCACCGTAGTAGCCGTTGACAGCCTCACCGGTAGACTCTTGGTCACGGCTACCGGCTCCGTTGGCGATACCAGAGGCCCAGGAGTGGCCGGCGAACCAGTCACGGCATCGGGTGACGGGGAAGTAGGGGTCCTGGGGAGATGGGTTGATGATGTCTCGTGCGAACCAGTTGATAAAGTCCTTGTGCTGGGCCAACCAGGTAGCGTCGTACTTGGCAATGACGGCAGCAACAGTGAGGAAGTATCCGTAGTGGAAGTGGTGGTCGTTGTAGTAACCGTTACCAAAGTCGATACCCGAGTTGGTAGCACCGGCCTTGTCAATGACACCACCCCAAGAAGTCTCATAAGCGGGAGAAGCTCCGGTGGTAGGCTGGAACCAGTTGTTGAAAGAAGCCTTGAGGTAGTTGGTGACTTGAGGGATCAGGTCAGTACGGCCAACAGCCTCACTGTGAGCATAATAGTTACTAAATCTGTTATGAGAGCAGGGATGTGAGTGATCTTACGCAATGAGAGCAAGACGGGCAGTCGCGGCAAGGCTACCACCCCAGTAGTAGAACTCGTTGGGAACGGGAGCGTTGGCGACGTTGAGCTGGCCAATCTCGTACTGGAGACCCTGGATAACAGAAGCGCTGCAAGAAGAGTCAAGGGCACGAGGAGGGTTCCAGGTGATGCTGCTGAGCTGGTACAGGAGCTTCCACTGGTTGCCGAGGGTAGGGTACATCCATCCTTTGGTGGTGAGGTAGCCCAGAGACGAGGTCGGGGGCGAGTTGGGGCTCTGCAGAGACAGACGGTGGTGAGGCCAGGTCAGCATCAGCAGCTGGCTGCCATCGCCAACAGTGGCGTAGTTGAAGATGAGGGTGCCAGTGGTGGTGGTGAAGCTGTAGTCCAAGCCAACTCCGGTCGGGTAGACGCTGTAGTGCTGGTCAAGGAGAGTCTTGTGGCTGGCCTGGACGAGTCTAACCACACGAAGGACGCCGTTGTAAGTGCCGCTGGCCTTGATGGTTCCCTGAGCACCGTTGGTGGCGGTGGCAGTCAGGGTGATGGAAGACAGAGCGTAGATCACGTAGGAGGTGCCGGTAGTGTCAACAACGGTGAACGAAGTGCCGGTAACAGTGGCTTGACGTCCTTTGTTAGTCTCTCACACAATTTCCCATTCTCATCAAACATGTTCAACTCACCACTCTGGCCGTTGGCAAGGTTCTGGCCGTTGAAAGAAGCGATGCCGCCGTTTCGCGAAGTCAGCAGAGGCGTGGCAGCCGTGTACTGAAGGGTGATGTAAGGAGATCCAGGGATCAGGGGAGAGGTCATGGACGCGCCGCCCTGGAAGTACTGCACCGTCACCGAGTGCGTGTCAAAGGCCGTGGCCTTGTGGTTGGCAAAGTTGCCCGAGTGCTCGACGAAGCCGGCGCGCCAGTCGTTCTGCGTGGGCTGCTTGATGGACGTGCCGTCGAATTGGCGGCTGTTGCTGACGCCAAAGTTGATGCCGAGGCCGTCGAGCTGCGACTCGTAGGGGAAAGGACCCGAGGCGGTGCCATTGCCGGGAGTGGCGGCATAGGAAGCCCACCAGGAGTTGGTTGGGAACTACATGAAGCCAAAGTAAGTTTCTAGATCTATACGCGCCTGTTCAATACTGTGTCTTTCATACCGGAGGCTTCAGTCCAGCGAAGAAGGAGGACACAGGAGCTCCATCAGCGCCAGTGGCAGTGGTTCCGCCAGAAATGCCGGATGGGTTGCTGGTCGCGATAGGGGCGAAGAGACCACGTCCGGCAATGTTTTGGAGCTTTCCGCTGTTTGGCAGAGCCGCGACGCCAATCGCCGAGGCGATGACGAGGTTCACAAGAGAGGCCAGCATCCTTGAAGCTCGAGCGAAGAGATACTAAGGAGGAAGACCGCTGTGCTTGACCACACCTGGAGGGAATATCGCCAAGAGAGGCGAGGGCGAAGCAGCCTCCTTATACTTGTTCTTGTCAACGATGAAGATGAGAATTGCCATTGCGTCACTCGAACATGTCCATTCTCTTGCCTCAATGGCCCCGTAACCACCCCCCCTCCCCCAGCGGAATCTCGCTCCGATCTAGGTCCAACCCCGGCGGTAATTGAAGCTGCGTTGCTGCCCTCTCTCGGCGGTATTTGGCATCGTGGGAATGGGGCCGGGGCCCGGCCATTTTGGAGCCGTGAAGGGTTGGCTTATACCACTCTAGCAGAGGCAAAGCTTCCGGGGTATACATATTTGGCGCACAACAGGTTAAACCTGCTCACGGCAGAGCTACGACTCTGTTTACGAGAGCAAGTCGGATGTGGTATGGCGTTTGATAATATCCACTTCGCCGATGATTCCGATCAATCTGATGTTTGCTTCCTTTGCCAAGACCGGGGGGCGTGGCATGGTCCAAGGCACTCAGCATCGGACCGAACTGTGGAAGACGTCAAAACTGTTGATTAATTCGCAAGCCTCTGCATGATGATATACTATCAGGGCGGCGAGATGCATTTCCATCAATGACATCGACCGAAAGGTGGTGTTGATCATTGATGAGAGGCAGAGACGCCATTGCATCGATTTCGCTTTCTGTTCTGTTTGATCTTTTGCAAGAAGCTTCTGCTTTCATCGTTCCAACATCTCCATATTCCTTGAAGCTACCGCAAGGGGCTTTTCTAATCCTAGCCAAGCTCATCTAACTCCCGAGGTCACGCGTCGCAGTAACGAAGAGGCGTGGGGTTTAGCTCTCACATGCTGGTTCTACTACAGGCCGGCCTTGTCAACACTTGCGAGTATTATGGAGACCCCCCTCTCAAGCTTGAATTAGAAGAAAAAGTAAGCTTGCGGCTACTAGTTACTTAGAACCTCCATCTCGCTCGTTTTTCCCCCTTTGGCGCTTCTCTGCCTTGTGAATGAAAAGAAGAAAACTTGAGCGACTTGCGCGCCAACAAAGCCACGAAGTTATCCAATTGCCTAAATAGGAAACCCCCCGGCTCGGGACGGTGGGCCTGGCATTTCTGGAAGACAGGGTTGGTGGCTCGATCTATTTGCCCTAGGGCTCAACTGTGCTGTAACCATATGACAGAGGTCATCATTTTAAATTGCTGGGGATGTTTCACGTCCATGGTGAGACGTTATGCAGCGGGCGAAAATCATGCTGCGTACATGTAATCTCAGCGCATGAGTGTATATGTATATATGGGAAGCTTCCTCCTCCCTAATACATATTCACAGTCAGCTTCAAGGGGAGAAGCGAGTCAACGAGTTACGAGTAATGTAATCAGGGAAATGGATATAAGTATGGTTCGGCGTTTATGGTCAAAGACGGACAAGTCGTCGTGATTAGGTGAAGCGGGCAAAAAGCATGGCTCGGCTCTTTTACCCTCTTCCCCCACAATCCATTGACCTTGTCAGTGCGGAGAGAGTAGGCCGCACAGCACCGCGCATTTCGGCTCCGCATCTCCCCGCATTCAGTCATACCCGAGTAGTCGGGACTTGGACATGACAGGATTGGCCTGGGAAATGCGGGAGAGTCACGCTTGAGCCGGTGGCTTTTGATGGTCTTGAAACTTGTGTATACATGAGACACCTCGAAGCTCGAAGTAGTTCAATTAAAAGGACTAGGCATGAGTGCATTCATCAAGCAAGAAACACGCGATAGTCTTGCAAAGTCAACTCATTCTTGATCTTCTCCCTATTCTCAAGCTTCCTTGAAGCTCAATGGTAACGTGCTTTGTGCATAACAGCCTTAATGACCGGGGAGTCGCGGCATTTAACCGCCATCGTCGCCCAGTTATGAGAAAAAAAAAATTGCCAGTGGTATCGGCCGCTCTAGTATTAATGCCGCGACGCTAACATTTTTGCATCATTCCCCAAGGCCAGGGGGGTCTGGATACCCGTCGGTAATAGGTTGAGGCCGTGCTCCGTATCTTGTGATGCCTCCCCCACAAGCAGGGGGGGTAAACTCAAAGTCTACCAATAAGAAGAGACATGGTACTTGCTCGATGCTTGTTCAACATGGAGATGAATCCTCCAACGCCGTTGCTACTACCTCTCACTAGCCTAAGGTAGATGTTGAAGGAATCTGATTAGCTGACAAGGCAGATCCGGAGTACGGAAAGACGGCAGGCATTATATCGGCCCAAGCGCAAATGCTAGCAGCGCGTTGTCACTCTGAGACAGCGCGTGGAAGGCCGCCTTGGCCAGTCAGGTTCCTGAAAATCGCGGGAAATCTTGTCGGCTTCGGGTTAGGCTTGGCACGAGAGGCCCTCGTAGCGTACAGAGTTGGGAGCTGATGCGCGGGGCCAGGCCCCCGGCTGGTATATTGAAAGGGCCGAATTGGTATGGGGATGGACTGCTTCGCATACGGGCCTACTTGGTCTTGGATGTAAACGGTGATGATTTGCTCTATAAGGGAGGTTCATTGGCCGGACGTGTGTGGTTGAGCACGTGGGAAAGGGGAGCAATTATTTGTCTTGGAGGGCTTGGCTATTTGCTCATCGTGGTCTATCCTGCAACGATATGCTGGAGGTGTACAGGAGATGGCTATGGTTGTCACGAAATTAAATGACATGGCGAAATGAAACGAGACGAGTCATTGAACATTCGGCCGCAAGCGAACAGCGTTACATACCTATCTCGAAGCGGCTCTTCTTTACACGAAAACTTGCTGGACGGGGAGAATCCCCCTTTATCCCCGAACTATCACCATTGCATGCCTCGAGTGATATGTGAGGCTATCCCCATCAGCTTCGTGTTGAGAATACGAGTACACCGCAATTAGTCGAGAGACGTTTCATCGCACGCAACTGTGCAACAGCCTATATCGAAGCAGCGTATACGAGGACTGGCGATGCAAGGTGATATCGAAGGAAATGGCAGTATTTCTCAATGATTCCAAAGGCTGGGTATAGATAATGACTAAACCAGCTACCACAGCTTATTAACTCTCTCATTCTGATGATAAATATAGAGTCTACACTCCTAAATGACGGGGCATGGAGATGGCAACTGATAGAACGTTATAGAAAGCACGAAACTTATTTTGCTCGTTTCCATTTCTGGAATAATCTCTTGATCGGGCCGTAAGCTTTGAGGTGACGAGATGTCAGTTGAGGTGGCAGTGTCAGCCCCCTTTGAGATAGTTGCACTTTTTAATCACGCATGAGTACCCTATAGTTGCCAGTCAATGAGAAATTAGTATAATAATGAGCTCATGGGCTGTTTCGTGGAGATACTCGATAGTGTTTCTTCTCTCAGGATGACCACAGTCGTTGTCTGTTATCCATTGATAGCATGCATGAACACTTGAGTCTTTGCCAATATCGGCCACAGCAATATGTTAAGCTGAGTGAGTAAGGACTAGACATTGAAGAGGACGAAGAGTGTAAGATAGATGTAGGAATTTAAGAGCGGCCAGTGTTAGTCATTGCGTATCGCTGAGAGCCATAGCCGGGACAGTCACACAAATTATATGTAGATCCCTCATGATAACTGGAGCTGTCACTCTAACCAGTCAAGGCATCTAGTAACCTGCACAACCAGACAGTCACCTTGTATGCAGGAACGACTCTTGGCATGAGTCGGTAGTTGGTAGCATCTGGTTGTAGTGAGGAATCGGTTATTGGTGGAATCGGTTATTCGGTTACGGTACTGTTGGTATAAAGTTTCCCGGCCTAACTGTATGCAATGTAGTGCCAACAAAGCAAACCAGACACATTTGGAATTGAACTGTGGCTGTCCTTCGGGACGAAAAACTGCTGCCCGAGAAAATTGCCACTTCGGCCTGACAGAAAAAGACGAGATAAGATCAAATTAGAGCAAAGAACAAGGCGTGACGCCCCGTGGTAGAACAAAGGAGCAGGCGTCACGCCAAATTAAGCTTCAAGGAGCAAGGCAGATCTGCGCTGCATGAGTCGCCTGGATCTAACGGTCAAGGTGCCGATATCCCAGAGATCCATCCTCGCTAAGCAACGGCTTCGGTCAAAGATGGGGACTAAAATGAAACCGTTCCTATCAAGATCGACGATCTGTCACCTCGCATTTTACATTTTATGCCAGCATCAAGAACTAGCCTCAATTTGCGAGATACAGGCTCGATGTAAGACGATAATACGGCAAACAGGGCCGTGCGATGACGTCTCTTTCACAACTGCCGGTGTCAGAATTGGGTTTGGGCTGGGACGAGGATTGCGTTGCACAGCCCTGACACGTCAAAAAAGAATAAGAGAAAAAAAAGCCTGGCATGAATTTGGTAGACGCGAGCGCGAACGGGGAACGGGGGTGCAGATTTTGGCTCACCGGACTTGACTCGGGGAGCGAGTGGGACCGGGCCGGAGATTTTGGAGACGAAGATGCCGGAGATGCCGGACGGGCGACACGGACTCGGTCATGCTGTGAGATGGACAGCTCAGACGTTGATGAATGATGGGCAAGAATTTGCGAAGAAATTATTGATATTTTTCAAGAACAATTATGTCTCGAAATTGCAAGTTTAGGCACATTGTCTGCTGCTGCTCACCGGATGATGCCTGTATTAGATGGTGATACCTGTAGATGGCATCTCCAACACACAGCCACAAGACCGATGGATTCCTGAGTCGCGCAGAACTTCTAGACGGCATCAACTGCGTCTTGCTCAAGCTACATCCAGTATAGCCCCCGGAAAACGAACGCCAGCCGCGTATTCTGCATTAACCTAACGCTCCTTTTCCCCAAGCGCAGCCGTTAAATCTCGCTGATAATGACGTAGGACGGAATTACAGGCACTTTAAGAAGTCTCTCTTAAGCCCAAAGTTGCCGACATTCCCGCGGATTTCCCGCAACAAGCGCATCAGCTCCCGCAATGGGTCTTGCAGCGGGAATAAACAGCAAAAAAACAGAGCGCGTTGATTGACGGAAACCAGAAGCGATTGCCACCAGTGGCGTGCTTAAGCCAACTTGGGCGAGAGAGAAAAAAGCAAAGAAGAAGAAGCCAAAGAACAATCCACCGCGATAAGGCTGGGGGGATCCAGTAAGGCTGCCTAGATTTGAGAAGACGTTCGTTTTTCCATGTCGCCGATTGGGCGGGTCTCGGTAGAAGCTCCCGACTTGCAGCTTACTGGATTGCTCCCTGAATCGTTCGTTTTCAATTTTTATGGAGTTTTCCCTTTTTCTGTCCTTCTCCAGCGCCCAATTCCAGGTTTTTTTGTTTTTTTCTCACCAACAGTCTCCTCCCCCATGTATTCCATTCTTCTGAAAGGTCCAACTAAGCACAAGTCCCGCAGCCTCATCCTGTCGTCTCCAAATGCCGGGGAAAGGCTGAGCCGGATATCGTCACTATCTGGGGACGGATTCTACTTTTTGCATCCTAGACAGTTTTGACTGAGACAACGCGTGCGTGGCATGAGGCTCGTACGAAATGCTTGTTGTTGGGCCTGTACGATCTTGTGTTAGCACCATGTAAGGCGCATCAAGTTGTAGCCCGTGATGGCGTCAACCCGCTTCGGTGTGCATTGTTTTAAAACGTCTCAGATCCCCACGCACAAAATGAACAGGCTAAATTGAATTGGCCCAGTGGTCTATCCGTCTCTTGATTGTCTGTTTATTTACTTCAGTTCAGTTGATACTGTATTTACTACAGCAACCAACTAAGAGCAATCCAAGCTCTCCTCTCCTCTACAAGAGCCAAAATCAGCTGCAAGTTCCGGCCTTCGGACCATCGGCGTCGCCTTATTTCGGGCCGTCGGCACAAGCTGTTAAGTCGTGCATCTTGTTGCATCTTGTCCCTGACAGGTATCTCCTGTGTCGCATGTGCTCCAGTTCCAGTGCATTCCCGGCAAAATGGAGGGCGCAGGCCAGGACGAGGGTACCTACGTGTACCCACAAGTAACCGCCACGCCAAAAGTTCCCCAGCCGGTACGAGCCTCAGTCTCTCAATTCTCAGTTCTCGCATGACTCCAATCTTTCTGCTTTTGCTCTCCTCTCTCACACATTCTCTCCTCCCGTCTTTTATCGTTTGCTCATCTAATCAATCTTTCTTCTCCAGATTGGCCCCTTTGATCTCTATCCCCCGCTGGTCCCGCAACTGTCCATCTCCAGCCCCTTGGCCCTTCGCCCTTCACCGAGTCATCCCCAGTTTTTCCGCTCGCGGCTTGAAGTCTCCGCCTCAGGTTTCTTCACTCCTCCTCCTTACCTCTTCGCCACGCATCATTGCGACGGCTCCGAGACCCAATCGCCTCCCTCGCTCTGCTTCTCGCCGTCCATCTCGTCCTCGCCCTTCTCCGGGTCCGTCGCCGTCATGGACCTCGACCCGCCCGCCGGGGCCGACGTGCCGCCGTATGGCCTCGCCGGATCGTCGCTCCCCGTGGAAGCCCATCCGCATCCGAGCCTCGCAAATCCCGCCGACGGGCCCGGCCTGTCGCTCGACCGCCGGCCCAAGAAGTCGTCGACGACGTGCGCCGTGTGTCGCTTCCGCAAGGTGCGCTGCAACGGCGCGCGTCCCTGCTGCGGCAATTGCCAGCGCCTCGGCTTCCCCTGCTCCTACGACGACGCCGATGTCGATGCCTGGTCTATGTCGTTGCCGCGCCGTCGGGTCAAGCAGGCCTGTCTCAGCTGCCACAGCCGCAAAGCGCGATGCTCCGGCCATCTGCCCTCGTGCGAACGATGTCGAGTCCAGGGCATCGAGTGCGTCTACCGGCCAAACAAGCGTGCAAAGCCATCGTCAGCCGGGGCCGGCATTGGAGATTCCAAGAGCCCCAATAGCCCAGACAGAGAGTCAGATCGAGACGGTGGTGCTAGGGAGAACCGCGGCCAAAGGGAGAATGACGAAGGACGCAACGAAAGCCCGGCCTTGACCGACGCAGCCAGCTCTGCGAGTGATCACCATGAAGGGTAAGTTCCAGATAGGGGGGTGACTTTCACACATGCTGGTGCTGACCTTGGGGCCTCTTCTCAGTCCTCATATCGATGAAAGCTTCAACTCCATCGTCAGCCGTGCATTTGACCTCTTCTTCCGCCACGTTCACCACATGGCCATGTTTACTTTTCTGCATCGCGCCTCTCTGATGGAGCAGTATCACGCCGGCAAGGTCGAGCGACCGCTTCTGCTGGCCATTGTCGGCATCACATCATGCTTGACCGACATGGGGCCCGGCATGCGCGAGTACGGAAACCGCTGCATCAACGATGCTGAGGCCCTTCTGCTGGCCGACTATAGCCGTCCATCCATTGTCAAGATCCAGGCGCTCATCTTCGTCATCAAGCATCGCATCCTCTGCAACAAGTTCTCCAGCGCCTTTGTCCTCCACAGCTTTGCGTCCCGCTACGCCACTGCGCTGCGTCTCAATTATGAGGCGCCGCATCTTCGCTTCTTGGCCCAGGAGTCCCGCCGACGTCTCATGTGGGCCATGTACTGCATCGACACCAGCATCTGCGGCGGATATCCCGACTTTGTCCTTTGGAGGGCCGATCAGATCCACGTCTATCTGCCGTGCAACGAGCGCAACTTTGAGTTTGACCTGCCGCAGCAAACGGAGAAGCTCGTGCCGGATTCGCATCAGCCGCGACCACCACTCGCTGAGGACGTCGGGACCTTGGCTCTTCATGCACGCATCCTGCACATCCGCCAGAAGATTATCGAATTCACAAAGGTAGCTCAGTATGACCGCGGCATGGAAGCTGCTGAGCTGCAAGGCCGCATCTTTGCGCTGGACAAGGAGCTCAATGACTTCGCCACCAACCTCCCGACCTCGTTCCAATTCTCCGAAAACTCGCTTCGTCTCCGCGCCTACTCTCCACGACTGTGTGTCTTTGTCATGATTCACATCTGGTGGCGGCAGTGCTACTGCGACCTCTATCGCCTCGCCCTGGCCGACATCAACGGTGGGCTGCCGCAGTCCATGCTCGACATGTTCGACCAAGGCTTCCTTGAGCACTGTCACCGACAGTGCGTTGATCACTCTCTGGCACTGACCCTCATCTTTTCGCTCATCCAAAAGCTCGATGCGAAGCCGGTGGCCGACATCGACCTGGCCATGTGCGCCTATCAGTGCGCGCGGATGCTCATGTACCTTTTCCAATCCAACATCTTTAGCCGCTTCGGCGTCGCGGCAGACACTGTCATGGAGCAGGCCCAGCTTTGTTTGCAAACCATAAAGGACTGCTGCGTAGGGCCCGCGGTGGACTGTATCGTAGCAGATTTGGAGAGGCTGGTGAACCGAGACGCAAGGGCCGTAACAGGAGAAGGCGTCATGTCCACCGATTTATCGCAGCAGACAATGCCTCAAATCACAGACGCATCAGGTGTGCTCAACGCTCCCGCCACAACCGGCCTGCAGGCTTTCAACCCTTCCTCAAGCGCCGTCAACAACACCGTCTCTCCGTTTACTCATCCCGTCATGACTGCTCCGTGGATGTCGGAGACGGCCTTTACGCCAGGCCTAGATCAGCAAACTCTCCCTCCAGATGTCCATTCCGATCCCACCAAGGGCGGAACTCCCAATCTGTCTGCACCGCGATCCGAGTATGGTCAGTCAGAGCTGAATAATGAATATGACGGCACGTTTGCAGGACTCGGGCTGGACGATGGATTTGATTATAACATGGGAGTGGACATGAACATGTGGGCTACGAATGGGGGCAGCTGGACTGCGCCGGGATTTGGTGCCTGGATGGGCTGAAGAAGAAAAAAAGAAGGAGAGAGAAGAATGAAGGGGAACATAGTAGGAACTATATTAACTACCGTACACGCACATATATGTATAGATGTGGGATTCTAGAGGTTTCATCCTCTAATGGTTTGGAAAAAGCAAGGCGAATGGAGCGGTGGGATGGCGCAATGACAGGGGCAACCTGGACGAATAGGAAACGATCATGATAGATTCAACAAGCGTGTTTATTAAATTAGCTTAGTGCGAATACCCAGAGTGTGCCCTCAACTCTTTTTAAAAATAAAAACCCCAAAGAAAACGCCTGATTTCCGTCATTACGTGGTGTTCGTTAATAGCTGGCCGAAACATTAAAACAACTTATATCCAAGTTGTCGCTGTAGAAAGGTTGGCGCCGCTCGCAACGGCCAACCTCCCATTTCCTTGATCCCACAACCCAACTTTGGTCGTCTTGGTGCCCTCGTACTTTAATTTACCTTCAACCTCCCCGTCCGTCGCCGCCGTTGCATCCTCCAGGATCGGCCGGATCTCGGGCCCTGCCACCAGCTGCGCAACGGCATGCCACACGTTTCCATACAGCGACCAGTGCGTCCGCCACAGGAACATGCCCGTCACGGCAAACACGCAAACCAGATTCACAAGCACGAGAACACCAACAACAATGATGCCAGTTTTTCCCACGGGGACCGACGCCTCGGTTGAAAAGACCATGGTACTGTTGTCGCCCATGTCGAAGCCCGGCACGGCGCTCGAGTACTGCGCCTGGTAGAGCCAGAAGAAAGTCGCCTGAATGGCCTGCGCCATGCTGCCCGTCCTGGCCGCAACGGCGTGGAAGATGAGGCTAACATATGGGTGAGTTTGCCACGCCGAGTCTGTGTCGCCGAGGGCGGAGCACACGCCGCAGACGTAGACGGAGAAATTGGCCGATGTGCGCAGGACGTGGAAGTCGTTTGTGACGATGCCGTTCTGGACCGCTTCGAAGAACTGGTTCGTGACAGAGGTGCTGTTTATGAAGCTGGGGTTGTAGTTGGGCGACTGGGCATACATGTTGTTGAGCTCATCTACTGAGACGTCGGTCCAGTTGTTGAGGGCCATGATGCCGCGAGAGACGTATGACGCATTGGTTGTCGTATCCGTCATGTTGACAATGGCATCGGTTGACCAAGTGTTGTTCCCGGCATAGTACTGAATCTCCGGCTCTGGGGAATCGGCCGTGGAGTTGAGCGAGACGTGTTCCAGCGTCAGCGTCGAGTTGAGCAGGCACATTGTGAGATTAAGAAACTGGCGGTCTCCAAAGTTCACGACGGTCCATTCCCCCGAAGCGCCCTGTTTCGGCAGAGGAAACTTCGTTTGGTTGTTGACCATGCCGGCCAGAGACAGGCTTGCCCAGTGATCTGTATCGACGTCTGTGTTGAATACCAGCATGAATGATGGGACGGGTGCGTTCGGTTCATAACTCTCTCCAACGGTGTTGATGACGCACAGCGAAGTTGGCTGGCGCGGGAGAATCGGCTTGTCGGTGTCTGTATAGGCGTATGGCACATTGCAGTTGAAGGGGAGTTTACAGGTTGACCCTGCAGATCCGCACGACAGGCCGTCTAAGAATGTGTGTCCGCCTGGGGATTCCCAGGTGATGTTGCCTGTTATGGTTGCGTCTTCCATCATGTGGGACATGGCCGAAGTGGGTGGGATCCCGGTGATGTATCCATTGACAATCTTGGGACGAGTACAGCCAGCGCGAGAGGTGTAGACAGCTGAAGCCCCATTGTACGAACGGAGATTCTTGCGGCTCTGTGTCTGGAGGGGAATCATCGATCGCTTAATGAGTCCCGTGTCGGTGAAAGCCTCTTGAGGACTCGGTTTTTCCAAAGTGGCCTCTCCGAATGTAGAAAACGTCTGTAGGGGCTGCTGCCATATCCCCGGGTCAGGTCCCAGACGAGGCAGCCCGAATGGACCGACGAGCTCTGAAGAGGCCTCAATGACCGGGACATGAGTATTGGAAGATTGGAGGACAAGAGAAATCGTGCGGAAATCGGACAGGAGGATTGTCGATGAGAAGGAAATGGCCGTCGAGACCAGCCAGAGGATGAGGATCAGAACTGCCGGCACAGACGTAAACAGCCTGGCGGGCGTCTTAGCGAGCGGCGTCACAAACGAAATTGGTCCTCCATTGACAGCACGCAGAACCGAAAACGCGGCCGCATTGCTCATATCTACTTTTCGTGCTTCGAGAACCAATGCCGCCGCGAGACCAGTGCAGACGGTCGCTTGTAGCCCAACAATGGAGCGGATGATGAGGGCGCAGACGGTCACCACCCGAGTGCCCGCACCCGAGAGAAAGATCTTTCGCCAGACAGGCGGCGCCTTGGCTCCGTCGGGATCGAGGCCCCGTCCGACCCAGAGGAAGATGAGGAAGCCAAACGTTCCGAGCTGTAGTAGTGTGCCGAGGATGATGGCTGTGCCCGCCTGGCCGCCTATCCGACCCCATGGCCCGGGCCAGGACTTTGCTGCTGGAGGGGCGTTTGAGTCGTTTTCGGTTTCTGTGTCGCGGCTGGAGGTCTTGACGACGGTAGGCACGGGCCGCCTTTTGATTCTCTCCATTGTGGTGTTTGGTGTTTTCTGCCGTGTGTACTACGGCGATGGGCTGTTCATAGGAAAAGGAAAGGGAAACAATTGAATGTCGGGTCGCTGGATTATGCCACTCGTGAAATCATTATTTTAATATTCAATTGCTACACATCAATGATACTAGACCCGGCACATGAATTATGGAAGACGCGCTGCGACTATATAAGGATCGATCTGGGCAACATCGAAGCCTCAATCTCATCCCATTTAAGCGCGTATAAGTCCAGTCCAGGTGGGGGCGGAGATTCTGATCCTTCGACTACCACCTCTCCTTGCATGCAAACATGAAACTAGACTGCTTTCAATCTCCGCTGCAACCCCCCCTCGAATCCTTCTTTGCGCTCGAAACGCCTAGCAAGGGGACCGCAAGGCATCCAGTCGCGAGCCTCCAGCTGCCGCCTGGACCGCACAAAGATGTGGGCACTTTCGATGACGGCGATGAGATTGGCGCCTGGTGCAATCCATCGAATCCTGCGGCAGAGATCATCCCCCCTTGGGGCGAAAGTAAAGTGAAATGTCACCAACCAGGCAGGGCGCAGTTCCTCCTCGCTTCTTCTTCTTCGCCATCATTCTGCATCGTTTTGTTGATCCTTGATCTATTCAAACGTGCCTTGCCTCCATGGTCCTTTTGGTCAGTCCCCACGTAGCACTGCAGCCTCGCCCAACAGCTCGATGCAACAGCTCAGGACGGAAGCCAAGTGCCGCAATTGAGTTCACCAATCCTTCGCCTAAACTGGCCGCACAAGTTGCATCACGCTATGAATAGAACTTGAACTTGTGCTGGGCGAGAGCACGTATTCGGCAATCGTCATGCCGATGAGGCTGTCCAGGGGAAATGCGATGCGATGCGATACACTTCGTGTGGGCGCAGGCTTCGGTGAAGGATAGAAGGTCATGTGGTTTGCCTGTCTGCATATTGTCTCTCATTGACGTGTCCGCTACAAGACATAGAATATCTGCAGGTATAGGTACATGTAGCTACAGGATTTAAAGCCGAGTCTAAGCAGATCGATGCGAAGTCCTTTCACCGCATTTCCCTGCCTCTGATGAACGTCTCGTCCATTCAATTGATATGCTTGTACCATAGATAGTAGGTAGAGCTACCTGTAACATCGAAACTTGGCCACGTCCTGGAACCAACAACGTCTTCTCTGTAGAGCAGGTCGAGTGGGATATTATTGCTCACTCTCCGCGGCTAATGATACTCCAGTCGCAGCATCTTTTCGGAACACACGGATGAACAAGACTATTTTGAGATTTGTTGTTGGTTCTGCTCGAGTTTGCTGGTGGAGAGCAATCAATCCACGTATGGAGTAGATTCTCCACGGTTGTTGGTTCTCATCAGTTTAGTACTGGACGGGTACCTGAATACATGTATGGATCAATGCTGACGGGAGCGAACCGTTGGAGTCTCATCCACAGCACCAAAATGGGTCACCTCAGTGGACTCCAGCGTTATCCACGGGCATCATTGGAAGTGCTGGCTAGGGTCCCGTCTTTAGCGCTTCAGCACACCTCAATAGTGCTCAAGCTCGCCCATAGCATGGCGGCTAGCGAATCTAGGCTCGGCTACGTGCCACGCCATGGCCAGGCCAGGCTTAGCCCCGGTCCGTAGCATCGACACTCAATCTGCCTCGTTTCTTTTTGTCCTCTATCTGCCCATACCTCTATACAGTAGTGTCACGCCAGCCAAGGTCATGCAAGCACTACAGCACAAGCTTCACCACCACTAACAAACATGAGGTTGCCCTATTGGCCCGCTGCCTGACATGCTTGCGGTTGGTGGCATCCAGGAACTCGGTGCGTGTCGGGACTGGCCTCATCGCCACACGCCTCAGCCGCACAGCCGCACGAAGCTGGGGATGGCAGCATGGAACAGGATGAGGCTGCAGTTGAAATCGCACCGACTGCCCATCTGTTTGCTCTCTTCGCTCTAACATGCGTCGTGAAACTGTGAATCTTGTCAAACCCCGATTACAGGCATCAATGGCACTGCAAACATGCGCCTACTAGACGCCAGAACGCTGGGGCTCGTCGACATCACCGACGACAGCATCCCGCCCTACGCCATCTTGTCGCACACCTGGGGCGATGAGGAAATCACCATTCAGCAGCTGCGGCGCCTTGGCGGCTGTTCGCAGACCACTCTGGCATCTCCCCAGACCCTGGACAAGAAGCGAAGGGCCATCGTCTTGAAGAAGGGCTACATCAAGATCTCCGGCGCTGCCCAGCTTGCTGTTAGTCGGGGGCTCGACTACATATGGGTCGACACTTGCTGTATCGACAAGACCAGCAGCGCTGAGCTGTCCGAGGCCATCAACTCCATGTATCTTTGGTACGAAAAGTCTGCCGAGTGCTATGCCTATCTCTCCGACGTCGAACCAGTCCTCGCTGCTGCAGATGCCGGCGATTTCCACGACAGTCTGCGCCGTAGTCGCTGGTTCACAAGAGGATGGACGCTGCAAGAGCTCATTGCGCCCAAAGTCGTCCTCTTTTACGCCAAGGACTGGAGCTTCTTGGGACAGAAACATACACCACCTGAATTCACCAAAGCCATCAGCGATATAACCAACATCGACCAAGAGGTCTTGAATGGCAGGATAGACCCCCTTCAGTTGAGCGTGTCTGCTCGTATGGCCTGGGCGTCACATAGAAACACTACCAGGCTCGAGGATACCGCATACTGCTTGATGGGTTTGTTTCAGGTCAACATGCCTCTTTTGTACGGCGAAGGACGCCGCGCATTTGCACGTCTTCAGGAAGAAATCATACAGCGCACTGATGATCAGTCGATATTTGCCTGGAACTCCTTTGACGACCCAGACGAAGATCCGGATGCTCTTTTTGGTTTGCTCGCACAATCTCCCGCTCAGTTCAAGCTTGCTGGCTCGTTGCAGGTTCTGCCGCCTTTACCCATATATGCAAGTGCGCCCTCCAGTATGACCAACCAGGGCATCCGCGTGCAGCTGTATATCCAACAACGTGCTTCTGAGGACCAGGGAGCAATGGAAGAGGACTATTATGCAATTCTAGATTGTGTTAAGCGGGGTGACGACGTCTATCAGTGTCCCGCTCTCTATCTGCGGCGGCTTTCCGAGGATCAGTATGGAAGACTGAGACCCAAGTCGCAGCTCTTTATGCCTCCCCCATCCGCTACATTTCTACCAATGGATGGCTATCGATCGGTATACGTCAGGCAGCAGCCAGTATACTATCATCTTCCTCAGTTTAGGCTGTCCCCTTTCAATGTGGAATCTGGTCTCGGCTCCTCCGATGGAGTTCAGTATCGCTTGTTTGACAAGTATCCTACTCAGAACTGGAATTCAGCCACCATGACACTCAAGGTGCAATACTCTCGCAAGCTACAGGCCATGGGCATCTTTAGATTCCAGAGTGTTGAGAAGATGGACGACAAGGTGGATGTTGTAGTCGGCCTACGTCGTTTAAACACGATGGAGTGGGAGGGATGGTGTTTTCAATTATTGCATCGCGACGTCTCCCTCGAGCACACATTTCATGAGGTCAACAAGAAGATAGAGAGCATCATTACCGGATCAAGTACCATTGAAATCACATCGAAAACGCTTCGTGATTCGCTTGGAGAAGACTCGTGCATGACGAGTAGCGCGACGGTCGAGGGCATTCAACTTCAAGGACGCCTCTACATTTCCATCCAAGTGACGCAGACAGCTGAGATTCAAACTGACAAGCAGCTACTCACATTGTCTGCTCAGCAAATTGTAATATCTAAAAGCAACCAAATACTGAATGCCACCTCTATCAATTCGGGTGCAAGGGCTCTGACGGAGATATACTGTCTGGCTTCGAGTTCATCATATACACTTGACGAGTACACCCCTCTGAATTGGGTGGTTCAACCTGTCCGGTCGAGATATTCATCAAACGGGAAGGGAACCATCCGCGGTGATTTCATGAAGCCCATCCACGAATTTATCAACGGTCTCAGGCATGAAAAAAAGGCAACGGACTTGAGCCTCACAGACCACCTGGCCTTCGCCTTGTTTTCTGGTGATGCACAACAAGCCGGGATAATCCTGGCTTACAAAAAGGCAAATATTGAGGTACCAACCGGTGACTACCACGGGCTCGCACCACTTCACTGGGCCGTCGTAGGCGGCTCTCGCAACTGCATCATGCTGCTCCTTAAAGAGGGAGTTAATACCAGGAGGTTGACAAAGCGAGGCCTGTCGGCGATTCATGTGGCCGTGCTCTGCAACAATAAAGTCTTTGACGACCTTGCCAGGCTCAGGGGTAACCCAGAACGCGAACAGCTTGCGAACGTAAGGACGAATCACTTTTCCGAGACACCATTGCACTTGGCCGCAGCCTCTACCCCCGACAACGAGGCTGGCATCACTTTTTTCAAGGACTTTATGGACTGGAGCTTGGAGTTTACAGGACTGACACCCCGGAACGCATTTGATGAAACTCCGCTCCATCGTGCTGCCGCTGGAGACAGCATAGCTGCTATTCGAGCTCTGGCTACTCGTAGCTACTACTGCTATGTTGATAACGGAGACCAGTACGGCCGAACTCCTCTCTGGCACGCGGCTGCCGCGGGCGCTCTCAAGGCCATTACGGCCTTGATTCGATTGGGTGCATCTGTCGACCTAACGGATGACTTGGGAAGGAGTCCGTTGCATGCAGCCTCTAGAGGAGGACACCATGAAGCCGTCTCCTTGCTTCTCGACATGGGCGCAAGAACAGACATCGAAACCAACGTTTTAAACTTGTTACCTATGGACCTAGCCGTCATGTTCGGGTTTACCGAATGCCTGAAGCTCCTGCTTGACTCCAGATGGCGAATCATAACCCAGGAAAATATGGACAGGACACTTCTAGTAGCGGCCTCGTTTGGGTCTTATGAATGCGTCAGTCTCCTTTGCCAACATGGCGCCAACCCGTTTGTTACTTTTGAGAATTACCTGCGCTCCGAGGATGGCCATGCTGTTGTTGTCGAGGAAGAGGCCAATGCTCATTCCGCTGCATTGGCAGAGAGAGAACTGCATATTGTCCACTTTTTTGATACCTCTGACATATGCAGATATCACCGGGAGCTCAGGCATCCCCCCGCAGACAATCTCAACAACAAACCTCCTGTCATGGAAAACCCACCGGCACCGCCGTCTTTCTCTACTCCTGTCGGTGCTCTGCCTCCACCCGGTGTTGCAGCACCTGCGCCAGGAGCACTTCCGCCTGCAGCAGGATCGGCTCCGGCTTTTGTGCCAGGCAGCGGACCGCAGTATCAATATGCCCCCAAGCCTCCAGCACAATCAGCACCAGCTCCTGTGCAGGGGAGCGGACAGCAGTACCAATATGTTCCCAGGCCTCCAACACAATCAGCGCCAGCTATTGTGCCGGTGAGCGGACAGCCATATCAAAACACGCCTTTGTACGGCAATACACCGTCTTATGGCCGTCTGGAGTATGGCAATGCGCCTTCTTACAACAGCCCGGCGTATGGAAACACTCCCTCTTACAGCACTCCGGCGTATGGCAATACACCTTCCTACAGCAGCCCTGCATACGGAAGCGGAAGCACGACCTTTCCCAGCCGTCCAAGTGCCCCTTCATCCTTTGCGCCTCAGGCGCCTCAGGCACCTCAGCAAGGTCTCGGGAAATATCAGTCTCCCAGTCGACTTCAATCCACAAACTTGCCTGCCCGCGCAAGCGCCAACACTTATGCCCCTGTGCAACCCATGGCGCCTTCGCAATCCGAACGGCTTCAAGAGATGGTGAATCCGTACGAGCCCTACAAAGCCCAGGCTCCAAGTCAGATTCGTCCAGCTACCTATTCATCACCTGCAGCAGGGGATACTCCCAACCAGGATTCGAGCGTTGCTACTCGAAACAAATCGGTACCCGCATACAGACCTGTGCCGTACCAATCTTCCGAGGTCCGTGTGCAGCCAGTGGTAGCGGTTTACCAGCAACAACCACCTTTGGGAACGGTAGTAAATGTCGTGGCCCCGCTTGCATCGCCACCAGCGTCTCCGGAGGAGAATTCTCAGAAGAGAGATTCTAAAAGGGAGTCGACTGGGATAGTGGAGATGTTTAGGAGCAGGAGATCGTGAGGTCAGTTCTCAATATGGCCGGTTTTGCCAGTAATTTCGAACTTGGGAACTTGTTGGATGTTTTATGATGATGTTATGAAGATATATGTTGTAATGCATTGGGTATTTTGTATTAGTTTCTGTTTTAAGAATGAGTTATATGGTCGTTTCAGGTCGTAGCACGTTTTGTATACATTACAGCCCTCTCTCAGTTATTTTATACCAATTTTGAGTTCATAATAGCCAATAGTTCAACTGAGTCAAGTTCACTGGCTATGACACTTGCACCATGATACGAGCAAAATGGTTGTTATATCAAGTCCCTTGATCTATGGAATCTATGCCATCTATTGCATCATATAGACTGTGCCATGCTTAAACATGAAAACTCGCGCGTTTAAACAAACCAAAAAGCAACAGATTAGCCCTCAAGCCAAGCCAGGTTGGCATGGTCAAATACATGGCCATCAGCATCTATTCTTCAATCAGGCTAAATCGTAAATAGATGCGTATCGAGGATCAAGATTGCTTGCTTGTTTCCTCTAAAGACTTTTTGGCTCGGCATGCCTCTCTCTAAACAACAGGCCTGCCATGTCCTCCTCATAGATCTCAATCAATGCGCATGGCTATTCCCTAGGCAAAACTGCCATCAAGCCATGACTGCTGTATAACCATACTCAGGCATCTATGCCCAAGGCCGCAATCTATCTGCAAAATGTAAAATTACATGCTCAACTTTTCAGGTGCGAATCCATTAAATAGCGATTAAGCTGTGTGTGTCGATGAAAACAAAAAGGCACTTTTGTTGTTGTCAAATGTCATAAAAAAATCAAGGCTGTACTGTCGATGCCACGAAAACATGATGTGATTTGGCGACTGGGGCAAAAAAAAAAAAATGCCCTTCTCAAAGTGCGCCATGCTTTTCCCTTCCTTTTTCTTGGATAAATCAATTCGATTTTGTGTTTAGCAGACAGGTCATTTCTTTGGGAATCCATTTGCGTGTCAAGTGCTCTCCCATAAGGAGTCGGCAATGTGAACTGCAATTCTCCAAAGGTGTGTCTCCTGCATCTTGTTGCTCGTGCGAAGCAGATTCAGATACAACTCGCACCTCATACATTTCGTTGCGTCGTCATAAGGCGATACCAGTCGGTATTTGGTAGTCGCAGCTCTTATGCCAGACGGCTTTGATGCTGTTTCCGTGATGTCCATATTCAGGATTAGAATACGACGGTGACAAAGCAATGCCTAAAGCCGCTCGCCATTTCTGTAGAGCGCAGACAAATAGCATCAATCATATCATGAGGTTGCCGTTGTGCAGAGTATAAAGAGCGGCAAGACATGGCCAGTACTGCAAAAGTACCACGTGGCAAGCTCGCCTTGCTCTGAAATCTGAAAGTCGGCGTCAAAAAGAATGTTATACACTGGCAGGCTCCGGGACTAGTTGAATATAGACGCAGCCTCGAGAATTTTTAGAAAGGCAGAGTTTTGAATAAGATAGTCATTCTGGCCGTTGTTCTCTAGGGTTCCCTTGGAAGGTTCTCGAAACCCAACACCTTGCATCTGAGCAATGATGTGAGCAGCAGCGTCACAGGACATTGTCTGCGGCGCAGCATCAAAGTCGACATCTCTGGGTGAGGGTGCGTTGAGGTTACTTGAGCTCGGTGTCACAGGGCCCGTGGAGTCGTCCGAGGTGATTGTGCCGTCAGAGTCGTGGCCAGAGGCACTCTGCTGCATACTAGCACTGGCCAGAACAGCCAGCTTGTCGACATGGGCATGCTCCGGGAACAGCGTCGCCACAGTCGACGAGCGTCCTAGGGCAGCAATAGACTCAGCAGTAGCAATCTTGGCAGCGTAGTGCTCGGCCTCATTGGCGTCCTGGCCCTTGAAGCTCAGCAAGAAGTTTTCCACAGCATCGACAGTGACGCCATTATGTGCGAGCAGCAGCCTCAGCCGCGAGTTCTCAATGGCCACCTCACGAGCCGCCTGCTGCATCTCGAGCGTTGCGGCCACGCCCTTGGTCTCAAAGTCCTGCAGCTTCCTCTGCATGCCCTCGACGTATTCCTTCCGGCGGGCCCGCGACCGACGCTGGTTTTCTCGGATGCGGATGGCTGCAGCACTGGATTTGGCTGAGCTGTCGGGTTCCTGCTACATGACGGAGGTTAATTGGTGAGTTTATGGGCAAAAAGGACGCAAGAATGTGGGAAAATGCAATTGGTGAAAATTTGGTGACATGCTGCCAAAAACAGGCGGGCGTGGGGGGGCAAGGCGGTTGTCAGCCAGTGTAAAAGAAGACAACTACTTACCTTGGCTCTAGGCATGATGACACTCAATTCTGAGTAATGAAGAGAAGAATAAAGAAAAAGAAAAAAGAAAAAAGAAAATAGTGAGAGAAGAGGGAAAAACAACAGGATCAATGCAAAATCAATTCTCACAAGTGACCGAGTGGCGGGTCCGAGTTAGAGAAGAAAGAAGAAGAGACGGTTGAGCCAGAGGAAAGATTTTTGTCAGCAGTCGCGTGCGCGCCTCTTCTCTTATTACACACTGATATTTGCATCGTCTCTGCACTGCACGAGCAACGACACCGAGAAAAAAAAAAATCTGTCACTACTAAGTGGCAGCTCCACCACCGTGGGACCCAGTTACGGAGCCGCTGCGACCAAACGGGCAATAAAGTCTGCAGACTAGCTGCGTGTCATTCTTTTCTGCTGCAATCGGGTATTTTTTCAGTGTTGAGAGCGGTAATGGATAATCAGTGATGGGTAATAGGCTGTGCTGTAACTTCAAGGCTGCAGATCAGTTGTGACGCCAGCCATTGAGTGAGCCATATGTGTATTGTCTCGTCTTGTTTCTTGTTCCTTGTTGCTCCAAGAGATTCATCCACCCATCCTTTCCCCCTCCCAAGTTCGTGGGCATTTGCCTCTATGCCGTTCATCATAATAAAAAAAAACTAAACCGGTTAAGAAAAAAACACGACTAAACGAAGGGAAAGAGAAAAATCATCCATTGGCCTCGCTTTTCCCAACTCCACCACGCCGTTCCAGAAAAAAAGAAAGAAAAAAAAATGAGCAAAAAGTAAAAATGAGCCGCTAGCTTGTCACCGAAACAGCCTATTCCGCGTCCTCGTTGAAAATCTCTCCACCCCGGTTCCCTGCTGGGCGTGCCACAATTGTTGCACTCCTACACCTCGGCTTTCGTGGCACAGTTTGTAACGCCTCCAGGCCTCTCGCAAGTGGTCGGGTCGGAGTGGGCCTCTGCGAAGATCAGGCTCTTCTTCGTTTTCGGCTTCGTCTGTGGATGGCGGTGGTGTTGGTTCATCACTCTGCTTCTCTCCGGCGAGAATCCATTCGGCTTGCACGTTTCGTGCTCCCTCGATGATTTCTCCGGCAAAGAGCTTCGCTACTGCTTTGACAGCAGTTGCCACCATCTGGGGGACTGACTGCGAGACGGTTGCATTGACCACCTGGGTTGAGTCGTTAGTAACATGCATTGACTTGTCCACCAATCCATCTCTTATGGAGAGAACAGAAGAGGCAAAAACCTACCCTCTTGACAACCGCATCTGACAACTTGGCCGCTCGCCAAAACTCATACCGATCGTACTGCAGCGGATCAAACGCTTCCACAAGCATAGCCCTCAATCTTATTTCCTCTTGCTTCTGCTCCTGTGTCCGCGCAACCGCATCCTCCAGCGCCATCTCCGCCTTATCATCATCCTCATCGTCCTCCAGCTCCTTATCACCTCCCTGCCCGCTCGCCGTCGTCGCCGCTTTCCCTCCCACCAAGCTCGGTGTCTTCTCCGCCGCGTCGTCCCCCTTGGCGTTCTTCGCTTTCCTCCCGCGCTTCTTCCTGGGGGCGCCGCTCGTCGTCGCGCTCACCACGCTGCCGCTGACGTGCGACGTGGCATCGACTGATGGGGATCGGGGATACGGCGAGCCTGCTTCTGGTGGGAACGACGTCTGCCGCAGGGGGTGAATCGGCGGTTGTGAAATGACGGAGCTCTTTCTGCGCTTGCTGGACGGCATGTTCATGTCCATCGTCGACGCTCGTTTCTTGCTGGGAATCTGCACCGGCGACGGATAGGGAGGCGACATGGCCGATGGCGACGTGGCATAGGGAGGAGACGCCATTTTCGCAGTATCTGAAGTGAAGCGAAGGTGAGGCGAAGGTGAAGCAGTGATTCTGTGTTGATGATGCCGATAAAAGCCCAACTTGCCATGATGAGGCACGCGTAGATGCGTCGGTTGCGGGATGTCACGTGATGGAGAGCTCCATTGCTTAGTTCAGCAATCTAATAAGACTAGTCCATATTAGGAATAGCAACCTCAATCTCCCTCCAGCAGTTCGTGTCAGTCAAACACCATTTGATGTCTCGCATATTTTCTCAACACTGCAAGGTAAAATCCCCGATAAGATGAAGTACCTGATAGTAAGACAGTTCAATTTACACATGCTCAAGTTACTCGATAATTAGACATCTCAGGAGTTCAATACAAAGACATCAATGGTTAAGTAAAACAAAAAGACTCTCTTGGTTTATTTTTTTTCTTTCACCCGGCAACATTAAGCCTCTCATTTATTTCCCCCAGATACATCTCCTCTGGCAGACAAACCGCAACTAAAACTACTAATTGAATCGTAAAACCGAGGAAGAAAGAAGTTGAAAAAACAATTATTTGCACACACGCGTTCGCAAAGTCTCTCCACCGAAAGTGCACCATCTTCCTCCTTCCAAAGAGAAAAGCATTCCATCCGTGCCCTCTTTGAATTGCGCCCATGTCGTCAAAAAGAGAAAGCAGAAGAAGAAGACACGCCGCGTCCTGGTATTACAAGCATACACATAGTCCTTCCCAGTTGGTACCGATTACCATAAACTCCCAGATCCTCCCAAAAAGAAGAAAACGCACATAATAGAAAGAAGAAAGAAAATATAGAGGGCTCTCAGTCATGGAACGACCAAGCCTCTTTTCTTCGTTTCTCCCATTTCCCAAGAATCAACCAAGCTACTCCCCGTCCAACATCGCATCCAACCCGTTCCTCTCGCTTTCTAATAAGTCTGCTGTGACGTTCCCGTTCGTCATCGTGGTATCCTTCTTCTTTTGATCTTCGTCTTCGTCTTGATTCGTCATTTCTTTAAACATTTGGTCAACCTTGCCATCGTCGTGTTTCATGTTTTCGTCCAAGTCAGCGGGAGTCATAGACCGCCCATGCTCACTCATGGATCTTTGTCTACCGCTCCAGACATCTGAACCCCATACCCCTTCAGCTTGATCTCTCCCCAGCTCAGAGCGAGTAAACATCCCAAGGTCCTTGTTCTTATCCGCGTCATCTTGGCCACGCATCAATCGCTCCTCAAGTGACATGCTCGAGTCCTCAGCGGCCAAATGAGAGCTGCCTGCGCGCAAGAAACTAGGATGCAAGTTACTCTCTGCTTCAGCGGACCCCAGCTTGAGCCCGTCGTTTTCCGAGGCCGATTCAGACTTCTCATCCCCATGTCCATGTGAGTTGGCAGAGATGCTTGGAGTAGTTGAATGAGATCCGCGAGAGAAGTAAGCCTGCGGCCCGTACGCTGCATTGTGTGGGTTAGGTACGCTGGGCATGGCCGATGTAGCTTGAGCTGCTGCTGCTGCCGCCTCCGCATTCGCCGCTTTCCGCCGCAGGCTATTGGCCTTGCCTTTTGCGTGCTCCGGTAGGTCGTCTGGGTTGTCAACTCCGTATTCCACCAGCATCTTCTGGAGTTTCGTAGGGCGAGGCTTGCGCGTGCTAAGAGAAACCTGCAGAATTGGCGGTGGTTCCGGCGCAACCGGGCACCACTTGTGAAGCTCCTGACGGAAGAAGTTGGTCTCGTATGATAGCAGAATCTCTGCGCCCTCAAGTTTTCGGAGGAAAAATCGCTGGGTTTCGGCCTCAGCTTCTGTCGAAAGAAGCGGGTTGCAGTACTGAGCAATCTTGTCTCTGAAGTTTTGCGCATTGTCTATAATCTGCCGAAGAACTTCCTCTTCTTCCGGTTGGAAGGGCAAGCTCGGTATCTCGTCAGCAAGAGAAGTGAGATCCTCTAGTTTGGGTCGAGATGCGTCGCGAGGAATCTTCATTCTCCAGTCACATATCGGGCATGTGTATTTGTCGTCCTCCTTTACTTTGCCACGGGCAATCTTTAGGCATTTGTAGTGGTACCTGGTGTATATCAGCGCGTGCTCTTTCTCCTCAATTGCTTGAACTCCAAACTCACCATTCGTGACACAGCTCGCACTCAATCATCATGCCAGCTTCGATTTTTCTGCAGATACAAAACACCTGCCTCGATCGCGGATCTTCCCACCGATTACCTCCAGCCTCCGGGCTGGCTTCTCTTGAAACGGGCTCTCCTGGAAGGCGTGGAGTGTCGTGGTCCGTATCGAAGCAGTCTGTGTTCCGCTCAAGGACATGCTCTAGATGGCTTTTAAGAATATGCAGCGGTGCATTGGACTTTCCAAAGAGCTTTTTGCCTCTTCGCATCCAATCCTCGTGACGCTTTCGCTCATTCTCTAGGTCGACAGTGCCGGTGGGCTTCGAATTGAGGTCATCCAGCTTCCTCGTGATCTCGAGAACTTCAGAGTACTTGGGCCGCTTTGTATAATCGGGGTCGCGGCACCGATCGGTAATGTCAATGATCTGGCGATGTGCCTCACGCTGCTTGTGGAGTATCTGGTCGACGGCAGCCAGCGTCTCGCGAGAGACAGGGAGAGCATTGGCTTGTACCTGAGCCGTGAGTGCCTCCAACTGAGGGTAGTGGACAAACTCAGCATGGGTAAGTTCTCTGGCCTTTGCCTCCCAGGCCTGGCCAGCCGCCAATTTGTCGCAGTAGTACTTCAGGTGGTCATTGTAGCTGGGAATCTCTAGCCGCTTCCCTTCTTCAATGATTTCTTGCACTTCTGTCAACAGTAAAAATTTGCCGCGGCTGGTTCTAGCCTTCTCGTTCCAGCGCAATTCTTCGAGTCTCCGGCATAAGGCCTCCAGCTCTGGGGTGTCTATGTTAAAACCACGTCCCTCTTCGATCAACTCCTCAATTGCCTCGATGGGGTGAGCGATATTTTGTTTGAGAATGGTAGTGGCATTATCCTGAAATTGCTTCACGGCGGCCGCCCGCTCTTGAAGTTGTGCTATTTCAGGGCAGTCAAACCCAATATGCTCTGCTTCTGTAAGCAAGCGATGAATGTTGCTTATGTGGCGCGAGTCTTTATCTTTGTCTTTGTCTTTCTGATCATTATTGGCACTTCCACGACGCCCGTTACTTTGCCAGACCTTCTCATTCTTCCGGCGGTTCTGCTGCTTTCTGACAATGTAGTTGGTGGCTTCTTCGACCCAGTCGTTGCATTTGTCTACGAATTCCTTCAGAATGGGAAGAGAAGTAAGCTCATAGGGAATCTTCTCGCCCTCGTGCAAAAGCGCCCGGAGGGTCTTTAGCGAAGGCGTAGCTTCCTCCTCGAGTAGCTTTTCATACTTTTCCTCCCAAGCTTCGGGTGTGCGCGCCTTTTCGGACACCTTTTGGTATATCGAAATCATGTCGTCATCAGTTTTCCGATAGATGAGTGTATGCTCTTCGCCCCTGAGCCGCTTCTCTTCCGGGACATCGCAACAGGCGTGAGTTCCCGCATGGAAAATACACAGGATCTTCCCAGAACGATGACACTTGAAGCGGGATAGGTATGCAAAAGCTTTACAATAGCTACAGCACTGCTCATCCTCATCGTGAACATCGGCGTCGTCAACCTTGAAAGTAAGGGGGCAGGAGTCCTCGCTTCCCCCCATGATTTGGCATCTATGAGGAGATACCTCGTTGTGCCTCGTCAGAAATTCCTCTCTCTGTACTCGCTCACGGTGGCTTATGCGATCGAGAGCTGGTGCCAGCCATTTTGCCGTTTGAATGGTAAGGCCCGGGCCCGAAGACACGCTTCCTTCGGCAGCCGTCCATAAGAGCTCGTCGTGAGAAAAGCACGGCTGCCGGCGGAATAGCTGCAGTCTCTCAACTCCAGCCTGTCCAAACTTCTCCCAGTCGCAAGGGGCAAAATTGACAGCTTCATTGAAATTGAAGCCATGGTTGAAGCCGGCATGGTAGGCTTGAGGGAACGTGATGACAAACTGACCAGCCCTCTGGTCTAAGGCGTAGACACGCACACCGGCCTTCTTCAGCTGCTCTGGCGTGAGAAGTGTGACTAATTGGAAAAGCAAATCCGGCTGAGTCTCGAACAACTCTGGCACAGCCTCCTTCATCGCGTTTTCAAACTTCTCGGCGTCTTCTCCAGGTATGCCATACCATGTCTTGGTCGCACCCAGGTGTTGGTAGTTGGCCGAATATGCATAGTGGTCCTCGTTATGCCAACAAAATGTTGAAAAGATCATGCCAACATAGACCCAAGGCACCGTCATACCTGAAATGTCGGATTTGATATGCCTAAAGAGACTGTCTTGGTGGAAAGGGAGAACATTGAGGTTCCAAGGATCGGTGGCGTATGGGTTACTTGGGTGTTTTTCGACGGTAGGGAACCCGGAGCCGTGCGTGGTGCAGTGGATGTCGGCACCGTATTCAACCTCGACAGTCTCTTCCAAGTCTGCCACCAGGCGCCAGAATTCGCTTTCGACATCTTCTTCAGTGACCGGCCTATGGCAATGAAGGGTCTCGTCAAAGGGCATCTTTTGCTCAAAGTAGCCCTGCTTGAAGTCATTTGCTTTTTGTTGGAACTGCTTCAGCGAATACAGGCCGCCTTCTTCGAACCCAAACTGACCGTCTCCCACTAAGCACCGCGGGCAATTCCACTCGGCTTCAGGCTTTCGTTTCAGCGGGGGATCAAGGCAAGGGCCGTGGTACGCATGATCACAGGATTCGCAAACGAGTAGAGGTCCGCTGTCATCACCGCGTCCGCAATTTTCGCACTTGTTTCCTGCAGCAGCACCTTCTTCCCGGGGAATT
Source organism: Trichoderma semiorbis (assembly GCA_020045945.2). Lineage (NCBI taxonomy): Eukaryota > Fungi > Ascomycota > Sordariomycetes > Hypocreales > Hypocreaceae > Trichoderma > Trichoderma semiorbis. Next base: position 7,525,779 of record CM034694.1, read on the forward strand.
CTGGGGACAGAGGGACGAAATACGGTCATATGCGAACCAGCCACTGTAGGCACATTATCCTTTTTGAGGCGCTTGCTTCGCCGGCTAGCCATATCAGCGTCGTCCTTGTCGGTATCCGCTTCCTTCTTGATTGAGTCTGCTGGGCTGCCGACGCTCAATTGCCGCTTCAGTGCAACAGCGGAGCCGAGACCCGATGGCCGAGCTTCGGGGGTATTTCTCGTAGACGTAGCGGGACTGTCGTATCGCTTAGAATCTGGGGTGTAACTCTTGCTCTCGCCATTGGTGGAACGGTTGACGCTGGTGAAGCCCGAATTGACTGCAGTGAAGCCGCCGTTGGTGTTGATGGCTGTAAATCCGGAAGTGGGTCCTGCTGAGGTGGGAGCAGGCGGTGCATCGGCCATGGGCGTGTCTCGATCCAGCTCTCTTTTACCAGCGACGCTGTTCTGGAGGGCATCTGATGCTTGTCGAGCAGGCGAAGCCCCTCGGGCGCTGCTCGGAGTGTTGACTGTAGATCGCTTCACGGGCGTTGGTGCGGGGCTCGGGGTCAAAGGACCGCCATACTCTTGTTCGAGCTGCTGGTGAACTCCAGGCTTTGCGAGACGCAGATAATCCTCGTACGGGCAAAGCCATCGCTGAAACGAGTTCTTGAGCGACGTGGACAATGACGACATAATCTTGCCACTATAGCCAAGATCTCTTCCAATTTCGGCCCATTTCTTCAACTTACAGACCTTGTCGAATCCGCCTCTGGATTCGACTGCCTTTTTCAGGCGATAAAGGTCGAGGGGCTTTTTGTCGACATACGGCAGACGATGTAGGTTGTTCCCCTGCTGTTTGTGAAACTTGGCAAGGCCATCTAAATAGGTAAGATTGGCTCTCGTACCTAAAGATGGAAAAAAAAAATTAATAAGCAAATTCCCTTGTTTTTCTATTTGCCTCTCTCTCCTTGTGAGAACAGGAGGGGAGTTTTCTGCTTCTGCAACAAAAAAGACTTACTGCCTTCGACGGAGTTCAATTCTTGTTTTCGAGTGCGAAAGTGAAATTTCTATCGACTTGGTCAGCGAATTGTACGGTTGAGCACGGCCCCAGATCGCCAAGCGCCCTGTTGGCGCAAAAGAACATACTTCAGTGTCAATTGCAAATTCGGGGTTCCATGAATCGGGTGGAATAATTTTGCAGATGCCGAACTGAGATGCTTCGGGTGCGATTTTTTGAATATACTGCAAGGGGTCACGCCATTCGTGCTCAGTCGGACAGTAGGTCGGGGCTTCTGATATGCCGTGCGGTCGTGTTTTCTTCTTGAGCGGCTCCCGCACCGCCGTGGGCTGGCCGCGTCTCTCGACCGAGGTGAGATCCAATGGCGCGCTGACCATGGAGCTGAGCGGGACGGGTGGATTTGTAGGATGATAGCCGTTGGAGTTGACCTTGTGCTTGGGCTTCGAGGACGAGGAGGCCGCAGGCGCCCCAATCGCAGGCGAGCTGCGCGAACTGGCATTGGCACTACCAGAGGCAGCAGCGGCTGCGCTGAGCGAGGCCATCGGTGCCATGGCGCAAACGAATTCCGGCCCCAGGATTTCGGAGGGTCACGGGGGCGTGGTTGAGAGCAGGCGCAGACGTCGTTGTCGTTCGATATGGACAGGGAGGAGGCGGCCAAACAGGCTCATATGACGAGACACCTATCGTGGAGGCTCAATCCGCATGGCATCATGTATGCGAGGGACCATGTGCGTCTCGGGCCGGGGCAAGTCGAGACGTGATGGAAAAGTGGCCGTGGCGTTTCTTATCTGGGCCGGCACAGCAAAAAAAGGGAAAAAGAAAGATGGCGGCTCGACTAGCGGAGTATAAGCATGAGCATGAGCATGAGCATGAGCATTCGGTGCTGCAGAAGAAACGGGATGTAAAACAAAGTATGTGGTCAAGGACGGGCAGCTGGAACATGGAACATGGCGCAACTAACACGAAGGGCAGTGCAGCGGATGGGAGAGTCAGAGACATGGACCATAGACCATAGACATACATACAGATACAGCGCTGGGGCCTTGTTTGATTGTCAAGCGTGCAACGACGGGCAGAGGGCCAAGGGAGCCGCAGAATCAAAAGCCAGCGAGTTTCTGCGAGTCTCGTTGGCCCTTTGGGTGGTGCAGATGCCGGAGCGAGATTGGATTTAGAGAGTGGGCGGAAGCGCACGAGTGGAATGGGTCGAGGCTTCCGGCGTGAAGGTGCGCAGGACGTTCCTGGCAGAGCAGCAGAGGGACGGGGTCAGAGCGACCGACAGGTACCTGCTTCAGTGCGGCCCTCCGAAGTACTGGTACAGGGCTTTCAGCGTTCTCTACTGAGTACAGGCGCGGTGCTGCTGGGAGGATGCCTGCGGGCTGGTACTTGTACCTGGGTACGGAGTGGATGGGGACTCTACCACCAGCGTACAGCGGGCGCGCGAGGTACCAGGGACTTGTGCTCGCAGCTGGGCTGCACTTGCCCTGCCAGGAGCTGTGCGCTGCAGCCAGCCAGGTGGTCCGTGTGGGTGGACCCACGGCCGCGGCAGCCAATAAGCAGCCACTAGTTCGATGGACCCCGGGCGTTTTTTACTGGGCAAGTACCACCGCTACGCCGTATGCAGCCTATCGCTCTGCGGTTGGACTTATGCGCGTGGTACGGGGTACCTTGGGGGACATTTCAACGCGCTGAAGTGGTTGGGTTTGGAGCAAAACTTCGAAGGTGCTTCAGCCCGCAGCCGCAGGCACTTCTACCTTGGTACCCAGAAGCATCCTGTTGCGCGCATGTACTCAGTACTTCTCTGGGCTGTCCCGTTGTGCATGGAGTCGTCCATGATGTAAGTCACTATGAGAGGCTCTTCTGGCGCGGTACCTATACTTGCAGGACTTTTTTTCCCTGTGCGGACGATCCGGTCCTCTCTTTCTCTCGGATCCGCTGCAGTGCTCCCACCGGGGCCACCGATCAAGAGGCATCAGCCGGATCGCACAGGGGTCGCAGGTACTTCTACTTGCATGCACTACAGCACAGCACATGTCCTATACAGGTAACCTGTGCCATGCGTTGATTGCTGCACGTATACATGTGATGTGATGCATATGAGTATGAGCACTGCTGAAGCGCCCGGAAGCTCTACTACGGCAGTGAGCGTCATCCAAGGCCGGCGTTTTTGACTTTTTTTTTGCCTCTCTTGTTAATTTTTCTGCGGCGTTTCCAATAGCGGCCGGCGCCATGGATACATGTATTTGGCACGAGCAAAAGTTGACAGCCCCACCGCAGACGACATCCGGCTCCTGTCGCACTACCAGCCTGCAAAAGGTACATACAAAGGGTCGGGCCAGTTTTCGTTTGCTCCCGCCTTATGCCCGAGTTTGGAAGGGGGGAAATGGATGGATGCAATGCAAGCTGTGCAGTAGAGGAGTACGGTAGAGTACAATCCTTTGTTGTACATTGATTGGCCTTGCTGACTGTGGGCTCGACTCGCATTATACCATTTGCTGCCATGTGCTCCGCCAATTTCTCTTATGAATCAGAACAATGGAGCTCAACTCCCTCAAGAGAATCCAAGAGAAACTTGACAGCAGTCAACCACAGCAACCGTGACATTGGCCAACAAGCAAACGCGATGCGTCCATGCGTGTACGCATCAAAAAGAGATAAAAGCGCGCCGAGTCAGATCCCATCGCAGTCCCCCTGCAAAGCCATCCGATGCTGCGCGTATTTTCGCATTGATCCGTCCAAACGCAACCGAAACCCCCAGCAACCGTCCAACCGGAAAATCATTGTCGCGCCTTGTGCTTGTACAAGTCAAGGCCCAGCTTGTAGCGCAGAAAATAGCCGAACAGTTTGCTGACAATGCCCATAATTTTTTTTTCTCTCTTATTTCCCTCCCACCCAAGAAGGCAAATCTGATATGAGTGGTTGCACCGACAAGGGTCAGGCCCATGGTGGCCAGTGCCGAGCCAATCACGCGTCGGTGAGGTTGAACGGACGTGTCCACAATTAGCAGCTGGCTGAGTGCAGCCTCGTTGCGGGAGAGCCAGAAGGATTTGGATGATGTGCAGCTCGTAATCAGCGGCCGGATTGCCCTGTATCACGCTTCTTACATCTTACCTGAGAATATAGTGGCATGCCGTTCTACCGCGCACTGGAACCCCAGATTCTGGGCGCTGTGTGCCGTACCAGTGGCCAGTCCTTTTGCACGCCTTTTGGTCCTTTGAAAGCTCCGAAAGCCCAGATTACCGAGTCTTTGGTGCGCAGCCCCCACTGAGCCGGTGCCGTCATCACCCCACCATCACCAGATCAGTCTTGGTCTAGGTAGAGTGAGAGACTTGTGCATGCAGCAGCAGCAGCAGATGCCGAGCCAATGCCGCAAGAGCTGGATTGAACGAAGATTAACTTATCGGACGCACAATTCTTCTCAGTTGACGGTAATACCCATGTCATGACTATTACACTCACGTTATGTAGTAGTTATAGCCAAATTATATAGATAGATCCATGGAATCTAGCCGGCTGTAGCCGATGCATCACGCATAAGTCACAACTCTATCTCAACCACGGGGCTTCATCCAACCAATCCAGTAAATCTTAACCACCAACAGTAAACAAAATCAATAATCACACAAAGAGCACTTAGACTTTCTTCTATAAGCGCCAAATCCCTAAAAGTCCCGAAAGCCCCCTCCAATTGGCTCTCTCCATCACGAGTCCTTCTTTGCCCGCTTCTTCTTCCGCAGCAGCTTCTCCACCTCTTTTGTTCCACGCGTCCGCAGACTCAGCTCCTTCATCATGTCTCCCCATCGTATTTCGCCGCTGCATGCTGGGCACTTGCAGCTAGTAGGAATAATGGCTCCGGGCTCATCACCCGCCAGTGCATGCTTGCTCCAGCAGTCAATGTGGCCCATTGCCTCGCAACCATCGTTGGGGCACATTGCGTATAAGCCTTGCTCAGGCTGCATCTCTTGATGGCAGTGAATGCACTGCCCTTGCCTCTCAAACGATGTCACGTTGTGGGCTTTTTTAATGTAGTCCTTCATCGGAGAGTAATCCAGCGCCAGAGCGTGAATCCCCCACGACGTCGTCGATGCATCCCCTGCAGACGGGCCAAAGTCGGTCAATATCTTCGGACCCGCGATGACGGGAGTCTCCCTTGTATCACTCCAGTCCTTCCAGACTTTGTGGGCGTCTTGACCAAAGAAATGCACATTCAATGGCCACCTTGAAAAGCTTGACACGCTCGTGAGAAGGTGAATATTGGGAATGACAGACTTGAGGCTGTGCAGCTTTCGTCTCGGCATCTCATTCCTTTTTCGCTGCGTCGCTACTGTGATACGCTCTTCCTTCGGTATGTGTAGAGTAAGATGTGGGTTATTTAGAGCCCATCTTGCCATTTTCAAGTCAGCACACAATGCCAATAGGTTATTCACGGGGGTTTGAAACGTACTCAAACTTGAGGGCAGCTGTCGAGCTTGGGAATCCAGAAACCGTCACAATCATCTCCCAGGGACGAAGAGTATCGCGTGATGTGCGCACCGCGCCGCCTTTGGCCTCGCCATTGTGCTGCTTCAACCGCCTGGGCGGATTTGGCGTGGATCCAATGTATATCGAGCCGGGCCTCACTGTTGAGCGCAAGACATAAACAACATATAAAGCCGGCAGAGGTTTGGCAAGGCCTGACATGCCTATGCTTGCTCACCACTTGGAATTTCAGGATGCGTCATCAATATCAATGCCGATATTATGCATGCTGTTACAAACGGGACGAGCATGAAGAGGTAAAAATCTCCCGGGTAACGCGCCTTGGTATTTGGTCGTGATGCCTAATTCAAACATGACTAAGCAATTATGTTGGCGAAAGACAGCGGCGGACAGTAGAAAACAACACAATTTCTTTGCGGATTGAACACCCAATTCCCTCAATTAACTCTAATTACTACAATATCAAGCAAGTATGTTCCCTGACCGTCCAAATCGCCATATCCACAAACTCCCAGCCTATGATGCATGAACCGTTCAAAGCAAGCCCTGCTTCTGTAAATCGTAGTATACCTTTTCCGGCATAACGTTTCCTTCGCCGTCCTCCATCTGAATGACGCTTCCGTCGTCAATCTTCCCCCTCTTCTTCTCTTTCTGAATCTTTTCCCAGAGCCTCATGGCCTCGTCAATCCCCGTAATGTCTCGGAAGAGACTGGTGTTGGCAATGCCCAAGCACTTGAGGCCATACACGTGGCGTGCCTCATTAAAGTGCTTATCAAACGCACGTCGGCCCATGTAGACAAAGTTTCCACAGATTTCGCAGGGGAATTCCACACCCAGTCCGTGTAATCGGTACAGCCAAAAGGGAATAGGCTTTCCATCCCAAGCCAGAGGGAGCTTGAGGGGGTTGTAAATCTTTTCTTCGCCATCCTCGCCTTCACCATCGTCTTGATCCATCGGTTCATGACGGGTATCAGACACGTTGAGGAGGTTGTCGAGTTCTTGTTGACGCTCCCGTTCCGTCATTCCTTGCTTGCGTTCGACATTGACACGGGTATCGCCCCGCTCGGTGCTCATGGCACTGGCCAATCGCTTGACTCGGTGCTCGCGCTCTGCTACAGCTCGCTCTTTTAATCTGGTTGGAGAGACAACTCCCTTCCCAGACCCATTCGCCGCCGGTTTCGCCTCTTCTTGTCGCTGGCTTCGCTGCTCTGCGGCTTTGATATGCTTTCGTCCCTTGAGGTGATTCTTGTAGACATTTTCGTTGGCGAATTCTTTCTCGCAGTCATCACACCATATGGCGTCTCCTGTGCGCTGCTTGGTTGATGTCGCCTGCTCAAGAGTCCACCCCTCGACTTCGTCCTTGGTCCAAGCCTCATCAAACTCCTGGTCAAAGGACTGCACGATCTTGTCCACATTCTCCAAAGGTCGTGTCCGTCGCATGAACGACTCGAGATAATCGCTTAAATCTCCGACGTATTTGAAGTATTGATCAGTCAGCTTCTCATTCCGCTTGACGCCTGCAAAGCCGGGCGCAAAGTTGTCGAATAACTCGAGATACTGCAGATAGGTCAAGCGCTTTACGTTTGGCAGGTTGAGAAAGGATTCGTGGCAAGTATTTAGATCAAAGAATCTTCCGTAGGCCTCCTCTCCTGAGAAAAGAGAGTCGACAATGGAGGGCATGGGTTCTGAAGGATCGCCATGTCTCGACACCTTGTATCGCTGCTCTGAGTTCTCCGCCTGCTCATTGGGATATCTTGCGTGGTGATCTCGAACGTCCTTCCACTGACGATAAAACTCTTCGAATGGATCTCCAGTGCCGATCTGTTGGATCTCTTGAGCCCTGCTTCCAGACTCGTCACCGTAGATGTTGAGTAGGTTCTGGGACTGCGCTTGGATCTGATCCAAGAGCTGTGCAACTTCGTGGTCGCGGTTGAGGCGATCGCGGATCTAGATCAACGGCATCAGTTAGGCATCGTCCGGAATAGCGAACAGAAACACAGTCTGGGGGAGCTCACATGCTTGGGGTCTTCGCGGATGCGGTCCGCAATGCCCTGTTCAAGGCGCTCTAGGTCCTCGTGGATGTACCGCTGCTCTTCTAGGACCAACATTGTGTAAATCTGTGATGTTGAGAGCTGAAAGGAATAATTGACAGAGGAGAAAAGAAGGTCGGCGCGACACCAAGAGGAAATCGCTGCTTCAGCCAATGCATGAGGTAGCGTTCAGTGACTCCATAAAAAAACACCAAGCAGGTCGCGTTTTTAGAAGGACCCGGGGGGCAAAAGCGCCTTATCGGTTCTGCCGGGGTATTTCCGACGCCAGAAAACGTTATCGATCGATCCAAAAGTTTTGGAGCCAAGATCCCCAACTACCGACCTAACATCATCCCGGAGCTGCCAGCAGGTTCAGCAAATCTCTTTATCCCTTACAACACCAATCCATCTTGCTACATCATGGCTGAGGGCGCTGGAGGCATTGACCGCAAGGCGGATGAGAGGATGGAGTTTTCCACCTCCAAAGAGGTGACGGTGCACCCGACTTTCGAGGCCATGTCGCTGAAGGGTAAAGCCACCTAGTCTACCGCCTTATCAATCGTGTCAAAGATTTGTCTAACAGTAATCTTCTAGAGAACCTCCTCCGCGGCATCTACGCTTATGGCTATGAATCCCCCTCCGCCGTCCAGTCGCGAGCCATTGTCCAGATCTGCAAGGGACGCGACACCATCGCGCAGGCCCAGTCCGGCACGGGAAAGACAGCCACCTTCTCGATTAGCATGCTGCAAGTTATTGACACGGCCGTGCGCGAGACTCAAGCTCTTGTCCTGTCCCCCACACGAGAACTGGCTACCCAGATCCAGTCGGTTGTCATGGCATTGGGCGACTATATGAACGTGCAGTGCCACGCCTGCATCGGTGGCACCAACGTTGGGGAGGATATTCGCAAGCTCGACTACGGCCAGCACATTGTTTCGGGCACACCAGGACGGGTAGCTGATATGATTCGACGACGCCATCTTAGGACGAGGCACATCAAGATGCTCATCTTGGACGAAGCAGACGAGCTCCTTAACAAGGGGTTCCGAGAGCAAATCTACGACGTCTACCGCTACTTGCCACCGGCGACGCAGGTCGTGGTCGTCAGTGCCACCCTTCCCTACGATGTTCTTGACATGACCACCAAGTTCATGACCGACCCTGTCCGAATCTTGGTCAAGCGAGACGAACTCACGCTGGAAGGATTGAAGCAATACTTTATCGCCGTGGAGAAAGAGGACTGGAAATTCGACACTCTGTGCGACCTCTACGACACTCTCACCATTACCCAAGCCGTCATCTTCTGCAACACACGCCGCAAAGTCGACTGGCTTACCGACAAGATGCGCGAGGCCAACTTTACCGTCAGCTCCATGCATGGTGATATGCCTCAGAAGGAGCGTGACAGCATTATGCAAGACTTCCGACAGGGAAACAGCCGAGTTCTCATCTCGACAGACGTGTGGGCACGTGGTATCGATGTGCAGCAAGTCAGTCTAGTTATCAACTACGACTTGCCAAGCAACCGAGAAAACTACATTCACCGAATTGGTCGTAGTGGACGATTCGGCCGCAAGGGCGTGGCCATCAACTTTGTGACCACGGAAGATGTGCGCATCCTCCGAGACATTGAGTGTACGTTGTATAACCTCGTTTCTACCCCGTGACAACTACTAAATTGCTCATTACAGTGTATTACTCAACTCAAATCGATGAGATGCCAATGAATGTCGCCGATCTCATTTCATAATCAGCCGCTCTCCTCGCGCACAATGGCGTACGGCGAATAAGTAGCATACCGAAGGACGCAGCACAGCTGGGGCAAGGTACAGAGCCGAGGACCAGGGGCAGGCCCGGCTCTTTAATAGTGGAGGAAAGGGGTACCAAGTTTGATCAGGTGAGCCTCTTTCTTCTCAGCTTGGTTGTGTTGATTTCGCTAACTTTGAGTAACTAGATTGACTATTTTTTTTATCGGCAGAGCCTTGTTTGGACAATAGGGTTATTGATTTCGGAGGGAGCACGACCTACAAATGCAGTCAAGTAACAGAAGTGTCGATTGACGGCAGCTTAAAATGATTGTGTGATATTGGATGTTCGAGTGAAAGGCTCTAGCCATAGTTTGAATGCTTCGATTACTTAGCAAAAGATGGCAGGAGGAGCAATCACCATTGTCTCATCCGACATGCTTTACTTAGTAGTCCAAATGCTCCATCTAGCACAATGATATAGTGACCCCTTTGCCGAAAGATATGATTTACTCCAGGGTATCGTGTACACGGAGCAGCTTTGGTAAAATGAGCATCGTCTATTAGTGACATGTCGCTATCACATCGGGCACGATAGCTAGGTAACGTGGTGGTCAGGGAGTATGGAAATAGTACCAGGGTAGGTGAACTTAGGTCTGGAAATAGGATTCCATCTCTCATTCTACGTGTAAGATGTTGAAAGGGAGCAGCCTTGGCAACATGGGCAGCTTCCTTCAGCCTTTCTATTTCAAGCTTCCGCGGGTAATCCAATTAAACAGCTAGATTTCATCACTCATTATGACGCACTTGATTTTTGAAACATACTACCGATCTGGGCGAGCCGAGGTAGCATCAGAAGCGATTGTAGCAGAAGGAAGGATATCCCTTTGAGTGCCATAAGGTGCTACCTATGTATCTATATCCACTTTTTTTTAACGCTAGATAGCTACATCATAGGACTTTATATACTAGCAAGAAAAACAACACTAAGATTGCTAGCAGCTGTTATTAACGATACCTTCTAATAAATATTAAAGATATTATAATTTAAAATAAATTCAACGATAAACTTAACGTTCGATTAGATAATTACTAAATTGAATAACCAGCTGATAGTAATACGGTCCGGCTGAACTTTAACCCGGAACCTTTACAAAGTCGTCATTTCAAACCTTTTGTTACGGATTCGGGCTACGCCCGATCCCTATAATAGCAAGGAAGCCCTACAAGCCTTATATAGCTAGTTGAACTTGCAGCTGCCAGCAAGTTCAATTCGTATCCTTTTGCTGTTCTTAACGCAATTGGCAAGCGGTAACCCCGCTGGGGAATAGCAGCGCTAGCTATTGCTGGAGCCCTCTGGGCCACTCCCTTACACCTTTACAAATTTAATATTGTAACCCCGTTATTAATACTTTACCAATAACGCCGCTATTGCTATTCTAGCTATTTTTACCTTATTTAACTGCAACCGCGTAGGCGGCCTTTGTAAATAACGTTATTCTAGGTCTAGAAGGTCCGCCGACGAAAGCATTGTAAAAAAACTACTAAACTAATATAATAACTAAGGAAATCTATCTCTAGCTAGCCCTTATAATTTATATAAGTTGTAAGGGAGTGGCCCAGAGGGCTCCAGCAATAGCTAGCGCTGCTATTCCCCAGCGGGGTTACCGCTTGCCAATTGCGTTAAGAACAGCAAAAGGATACGAATTGAACTTGCTGGCAGCTGTAAGTTTAACTAGCTATATAAGGCTTGTAGGGCTTCCTTGCTATTATAGGGATCGGGTGTAGCCCGAATCCGTAACATACCCCCTTTCCTACTCTTCCCTACAGGCCTTACCTCGCACCCCCCAGCTTCTGCCTATCCCTGCGCTTTGCGCCTTACGGCGATAGTGCCCCTGTAAGCCTAAGAACAGAACCCCTGAACCGGGTTCGAACCTAAGACCTTTGGTAGCAAGTTCAACTGTAAGGGAGTGGCCCAGAGGGCTCCAGCAATAGCTAGCGCTGCTATTCCCCAGCGGGGTTACCGCTTGCCAATTGCATTAAGAACAGCAAAAGGATACGAATTAAACTTGCTGGCAGCTGCAAGTTCAACTAGCTATATAAGGCTTGTAGGGCTTCCTTGCTATTATAGGGATTGGGCGTAGCCCGAATCCGTAACATAAGTATTTATAAAGAAAATAAGATAGTAGACTATTAAAAGACCTTAAAGCTAGGCTACTAGCTTTTAATATATCTAATAACTAAGTTTATACTATAAAATTAATTTTAACTACTGTTCTAATGCATAAGGCTATTTAATGCAGTAGAAGATTACTTAATAACCTATAAGCGAATTTACGCATAGTCTACCTATTTACAAGCTGTTTTATAAAATCTCTACCGCCCGGGTACTAAAATAGCTATTAATAAATATATCTTAGGCTTCTAAGGTAAAGCTCGCGAGAAAGTAATAATCCTAACTAAACTAACGCCTATAGGTTATAAAAATAAGTCGTAGCGTAATACAGCTTCTTTCTAAGGTAGATTTAGCATATACTACGGGCTATTAGCTTTCTAAAGCAAAGGCCTAGGAAGAAAAATGCTATAAATAGCCTTAATCTAATATAATTAGTAGTCATTGCCTTAATTAATCTACTACCTAAAGCCAGCTACTATATCTTTTTAAATAACTTATTCTTATTACCTTCCCTTTTCTAAATCCTTTATTAGCAAAAGATTAAGGCTACGGGTATTTACTATATAAACTATAGCCTATATTAGCCCTTTATTATTGTAAAGGTAGAGGATATAAAAGGCTACTGCTAGCTATATAATAAGCTTATAGCTATTTTAACCCCTAATAAGTTAGTTAACTAAATAGCTTAAAAGAATAATACGCTAGTCCTCCTTTTATTAACTATTTATTTTAGAAGGGAATTTTAATAATGTATATACTAAAGACCTAATATAATACAGCCGCAGGCCTAACTAATAAAGGAAGCCTTTAGTAAGGAAAATAAAAAGATAATAACCTAGCCGTCTACTGTGATTAACTATAATAACTATATAAGTGCTATAGATGTAAGCAATTAGCTTTAAAGCTATTAAGGCTACGACTACCGCTTTTAATAAGGTAATTAGTAGTTAATTACGTAGTCCTTTTTGCTAGATGTTACTTTCGTTAATAGCTATTTTCTTTAGCTACGTAGGTAGCTAAGTTAGAAGCCTTATTATAAGACTATAGCTATTATTGATATTATAGCTATAGTTATAGCGGTCATTTTAGTACCCTTTAGGGTACTATAGCTAGCTTATAGCGCTAGCTATAGCTATTTCCAATTAGCTATTCCCTATAACCTTCTATAACCTTCTATAACCTCAATCATAGCTATACTTGATCCTTGATCTAAGAGCCTACCCTATAGCTTATAAGCAACTGCCTAATTAGGCATAGCTTCTTAGTTTTCTAAATAGCTACTGCCTAATTAGGTATAGTGCTATTAGCAGCTATAAGCTCCCTAGCTTACAGAAGGTTACAGCACCAAATAAGCTCTATAACAGTCAATTTGCAGAAGTCCAAAAATCAGATTCAATTTTTGCAGACCCACTTTTTTCAGGGATTCTAGCTAATCAGAAGGCTAGAATTCTGCTTATATAAGCGTTTTTAGCCAATCTGATCGCTTGAAAAAGCGGGTCCCCAGGATTGTAAGGGGGGAGCCTTGCCAAAAGGCTTAAAATCGCTCAAGTGGCTGTTGGTGGCAAAAGGTAACTTTTACACAAATCCTCAACAAAACCACTTGTTGAATACTCAACAATTCTGCTACTACTAGAAGGAATTGGAATACAAAGGTTATACCGATTGATAGCTAGGAAAAGGGGCTATCTAACGGTACCGGTCTTGTAGTTTGATTCCCAACAGTTGTAGAGGAAATCGAAATATAAATAGAAGAGGTTTTCCTGAGTTTTCCTGTACTAGTAATCACAAGCATCTATAGTAATAACTAGCTATTGCAAGCTAAATTACACCTTATTATACTTTTTTACTTTGATTACTAGACCAGTGATAAGACTAGCTACCCTGTAGCACCTTTATAGTCTTATACTTATACTAGTTAAATTAAGTAGCGGCAGTACCTTATTAACGAGATCTATAAAGCGTATAATAGACTATAGTTAAGCCGGCAGCAATTACAACCTAGTAATAAATTTACACCTATTTCACAGTATAATTACGTCCGCCGAGGAAAACGGGTACGCTATGCAGCTTACCAAGGCTACTAAGTTGGCATAGTAAGGTTAAAAAAGCAAAAACCTCTTGCAGAAATAGGTGGAAATTCTAACGCTAACGTACCTTTTACGCGACTAGGTTGTGATAAGTGTAATATAGCTATTTGTACCAAGGGAAATTACTGGGACTTATACCATAGGCTAATTTTAGCTGGTTAGTAATGTACCTTTAATTTGCTGCTGTCTAATTGGCTATAACCCTTGTAAGGTACATAGGTGGCACCTTATGGCACTCAAAGGGATGGGGATCTAGATATCGACATAGACAATGACTCTCATGCGCTGGACATCCTACATCCATTGTTGGGCGGAAATCCGTCTATTTGCTAATTCAGAGTCAGAGTGTCGCGTGACACTTGGTGTCAGTACTGCTAGCAGTCGCTTCGCGCGCGAGTCACCGGATTGATGTAGATCAGTGTCTTGGTCGTGGTGCCGAGAGACTGTCTCAGTTCAATACCACCTCGTGTTGGCAGCTGTGACGCAATTCGCTGTCATTCACTCTTGAAATTGTCATTTTCTGCGCAAATAAGGGCTGTAGATGAATTCCGAGAAAAATCCGGAAGGAATCCAAGTGTTCAAGCAGTCGATATTGTCGGCTCGCCTCCTTTCTGGGAGCCATAGGATACTCAGCATTTCCTCGTAAGCTCTTGAGATGTCCAACGTTGAGACATCAAAGGTCGGCAGTAATCACATAGCTCGTATTACACAGATAAGGGCTGGAAGAAAAAAAAAAAAAAAAAAAAAAAAAAAAAACCAAAAAGGAAAAAGATAAAAAATCACCGAGGAAAAGGATCCTTGTATGCAACGTGACAGACGGTATCCTCTAAATCCCGTCTCAGCTTCAGGGTAAGCTGCGACGTCAGACGGAGTACGTACTGCACTCGAACTTGTGTTGTGGCACACCTGGAACCAACAGCTTCTTTTTGTTGATGGCAATCTTACTTAATTTGCCGCGATATTACACTGATGTTGTACTTTGTGCCATGTGGCTAGGTCGGTAAACGAGGCGCTTACTAGAATAGCAATGTGACTTGAACATCCAAATAGGCCAGCCTCCTACCTGTCCGGGAAGTGAGCAGCACGCACCAACACCTTAGACGCTCTCACCTCTTCCCAAATGAGGCGTTTTCTCGAGAGACGAGATGCCTACTCGAGCAAAGGATGGTCCCAGAAAATGCTACCTTGGTCTAACATGAGTTCTGGCAAGGGAGCAGAGAGCAACGGTGGTATCAAACAGCCCTGGACCCGAGGCTGTTCGCTACCCGTGGCCGTATTTCCGGGTCCTGGAGGCGGCGCCAATTCCAAGCCAGCCCTTTCGATAGACGCATCTTCTTGGTTCCGTCGGCTCCATGTTCTGGAACGACACCAAGCCTTGCGGAAATAGTTGCGGGATTGAGTTTGATCTCCGCATCTAAGAGAGTGTTTCATTCTGGAAGTGGCATCAATTCGTTCTAGTAGGTATTCTCAAGTACGCCGAACCCGTAGCGCGGGATCCTCTCCCGAATACATGTAGCAACCTCATTCTGTATATTATGACAGGAAAAAAAAAATGCTACTATATTACCTTGTGGAGCTGCGTAACAAGACATATTTACGGATACCGAGATTTGCTTTTCTACCAGGGCGGCTGGACCCTCACAGGATCCCGGGGCCACGATAAATCATGTGAAAGGTGGAAATAAGAGACCAGAGAAGGGGAAAAAAAAAAAGAACAGGCATATACAGGGACATGCCCCTGGGGGAGAGGATCAGCGTGTGTGATGGATGGCGCGCAGGAATTACCTGCAACGGCCTGTCCTGTCACAAGCCTCGGCCGTGCAGCTGCTGCGTTAGGTAGTTTCTGCAAAGTGGTGGACATGAATCGTCGCAGTGCTACTTTGTATGACTACGAAGCACCTACTATGAACGGGACCCCATAGAAAAGGGCAGAGTAAGCGGAACGAGTCCATGATAGCCTGTCTATCCGTGATACGCGGAATTCGAAGCTAGCAAGAGAACTTGTGATGACCTTTTGGGTCGCCTATTCTGGTGCCCTCGGCGAATTGGGTTACTGTGGGCCTTTACTGGTCGCAGGCTGATTAAAATCGATCCATGGGCGGGAAGAGGGAGAAGAAGAGAGAAGGAGTGGGAGAGAGAGAGATTTGCCATCAACGGAGACGACTCCGGGCTGCTGGGGGAGGGGGGAAATCACCGGCCGGGTTAGGGTTGAGGGTATAAAGACGCCGAGACGGAAGAATAAGGTACTGGACATTAGCAGTCTGGTGTTATACAGTAATACGGGAGCGTACCTGAATGACAAAGACTGCCAGACAATTAAAGAAAACTGGGATAAAAAAAAAAAAAAAAAAGTGTCGCTTCGCATGTCTCTCTGGCCGTTTCGTCGTTTCGGGTTAGGCTTGGCCTTTGCAATTAATTAATATCCGCGGTCCTATTGCTGATTGAGACTGCTTGGTCCTAGTAAGCATGCGAGATGGCTCCGCTTGGAAATTTCTCGACTCAGGCTAGCCGTTAGGTTTAGCTGTGTGTGACATGTGAGAGGGGAGCTGCAGCTTGGCTTGTTCATGACGACGAGACGAGACGAGACGAGATTGATCGGCCAAGTCAAGTTGGGTTGAGTGCAGGTGGCGATAACGGTTACATGCACTTGTGCACTACGCCTCTTTTTACTTGTCTTGGGAGGTGCAGTAGCTGGCTTGCAATCATCTGCCGGGATGCTGTTCCTGAATTACGAGTGCCTCACAGTAGTACCACGTATTATAGGGCCCCATATTTGACGCTTGTGGATATGCATCAGGTTCCATTCATCGACAATCCCCCAGGTGAAGTGGCATGAAACGACGTGAACAGGCCAAGACAGGACAGCACTCGCTGGCTGGGCAAAGGGCCTTGCTTGCTTCATCGTCTGTTTCCACCGAGAGATGCCCGACAAGATGGTCAACCCAAGCAAGGAGGCCGCGCACAGCCATACTGCCACATTGCACATCAATATTTTACCACCCGACCCCATTAGCCAGCTATTCGTCTCGGAACGGAGAACTGAACTGTATGGAATTCCGGTCCGTGATGCCCTGGAATCATCTTGAAACGAGCGCCCATTGTGACAGGTCTCTGCGTGCAATATAAACGTTTGATCGGATAAAGTCTTTTATCGCCTAAAACCAGTCGTCTAGATTAAGACGCCCTTGTCCCCGGGCATGTCAAAAACGAGAAGCAACCACGCGGGCCAGGCCTGCCTCTACTGGGCAATCTTGAGCGTGCCGGGGGTGGTTAGGATAGATTAGGGTGGTATGATGTTGATTGCCTGACCAGAAGAGCTCATCAGACTTTTGGTTCCGTCTTGATGGGACTTGGACTACAGGACTAAATACCGGACACTTACCTGGTAGAGTACGAGTAGTACATAAGGTACCTACCTAGTAGTAGTAGCAATCCCTGATGCTACTGCAACCTGAAGCAATCCAATACTACTTGACTGCCGATGATATTTGACATTGACTGGACCTTACAGTAACGTCTCGGTCTGCCAATGCATGGATGAGCTGCTCCAAGGGAGGTGCCAAAACCAGCCAATTCCCGGTAGCTTCTGGATACGGTGAAGGAGGAGCACAAAACACACTGGGCTCGTACATTACAGTACATGGAACAAGGCAAGGCAAGGCAAGGCAAGGCACCGTGAGGATCGCAGACCAAGACAGGCAGCAGCCAAAGGCAGCTAGGCCGAGGAAAATAAAATGATGATTGCGACGGGACAGCGCCCGAGGTCACCGCAGGGAGCACTACGGACATCCGCCTCGTCCCCCACTGGTACTGCACACGACGGCCGCAGTACCCAGTACCCTCCACTCGTAAGGGTGCTGGGCGACATGTTTGGTTCGGGGCACCGGCTCCGGACTGAGGATACCTGCGCTGTACCTGTGCTGCCCACGGCGGATACTTTTGGCGCGACTCTGGACAGGGGACCGGGGATTGATCTAGCCCGGCCTCGTGGTAACATCTCACATCCGGAATGTACATCCGTACCTGCAGCACAGGTGGCAGGGATGCGAATTACTCGGGGCATGGGCATGGTTATGGCCATGAGCTTTTTTTTTGCCCTTCAGGTTCAAGGTTCTTTTTTTTCCTCTTTTCGCACTCGCCACGGTCTCTGGATGCGCTCTCAGTGGCCAGCACGGCTCTGAAAACTGGTCCCCGACCAAAACGACGTGCACAAAAAGCCTCCATTGGATTTGTTTCCTCTGGGCTGCCTTTCGCCCAACCTGCGTTCCTCCCTGCACGTCTCTCAAAACGGCATCCAGCTTACGGATGCCCGGAGGTTTCTGTGCAAAAGCAGCAGCCGATAATATTGATAGTAGGACCTCGCCTCGACTCAGTTCAGGTTCAGCTCGGGGTAAGCTCTATGTGCTCAGCTCAGCTCAGACAGAAGCACAAGTCATGTCGCGCGTCTGCATCACCGACTTAATCGCAACTGATCGCCAGCCCGTCGCCAATCGGCTCGACGACCGCGATTCGCCCGCCGAGGGCTAAAACAGGACCGCGTCTGCTAGCAAGTGTCCGTCCGGTCTGGCGCTTGGTCTTGGGCTCGAGGCGCTTGGACGTTTCCCAGACTTTCTCCCCCAAGCGCTGGGACCGTCTAGAGACCATCTCGCCACCGTCCAAGCTCACGCCGGTGGGAGCCTGTGCTGCTCTCGCTCCTCCTCCCCTCCCCTTCCCCCTCCTCCCCTCCCCCTGGTCGGGCTCAGCACCGAGTGAGAAACAGGAAGAACGGGCAAGAAGGATAAAACCCCCGCTGGTCCATGTTAGATTGCACGCGCGGACCGAGTCCGCCAGCACGGAAGCGCGAGCACAAGCACAATCACAGAGACACGACAAGTCTCTTGCCCAGGTGGCGTCCGGGATGCCCCTGACCGGTGTGTCTTTGGGGTCTTTGGGAGCCACTCAGGGTCCGCGCTGGCTCTCCACGCCGAGAGGGCACTACTGTAGCTAAAGCAGCTTGAGAACATAACATTAACCTGAAGGGAAGGGTTCTTGCGGAGTCCCGCGCCCAAGGGAGCACAAGAAGGTTCAAGGTGGTCTCTCGTCCCTTGTCTTGTTCTGCCAACTCGCACACGGTGGCTGCTGCCCACCTCAACCGTATATCGCTCGACTCGCCGTTGTAGGAGTTGGTGGTGTGCCCGTAAGCCTCCCTGATTCGAGGACAAGATGAGCACGTACTCGTACGGACATGCGCTCAACTGTGCATCGGAGCACAAACACAAACACAAACCTCGGCCGCTGTCGTGCAGAGGCCAGAGGTGTCACCAGTAGCCGCCCTCATCAAAGTATGATGGAGTACTCGTACAACTTGCTGGATGGATGGAGTGCAGTGCAGTGCACACGCACCCGGTTCATCAAAAATGTTGCTGCGGATATCGCAATCGGGTTCTTAGCCGCGAGGTGGTAAGGCCCAGTAGCGTGCTGGTGCCTTGCCCACCTCTGTGGCTAGCGCCCAATAATACAGGCACTACGCCGTGCCACCTGGTACAGCACAGCACTTGAGAGCATCAAATCGCACCAGCGCTACTAACTGGACGCTACGAGTACAGGCCCTGGTTGCTGCTACGGGCCTGCTGCAGGGCCTGGAGGGACCCCCTGGTCGGATAGCACGACGCCGACTCGTCGTACCTGGCAGCTGGTAACCGCTATTGGGCCTGTCGGGGCCTGTCTGGGATGCTCGCAGGCGCTGCCACTGTTCGTACCCCCGCCCGTCTCCTTGCAATTTGTAGCCGATGGCGGGTTCGTTGCGTGTGAGTTCCGGGTCTCTGGCAGCTCCAGTCGATGGTCGGGGGTCTGGCGGCGACTCTTCCCTAAAATTGGCCATGGCCGGGGAGCTTGTCTTGTTCTATCTTGTTCTTGTGCTAGGTTCGGGTTGTGCTTGTGCTTCCCTGTGCTTGTGCTTGTGCTTGTGTGGGCTCTGCTTGTGCCTAATCCTGATCGCCTGTGCTTGTGTGAGCCAGCCTGTGCCTTGTCTTTTGCCTTAAACCGTTGAGCGTCTGGATATTTCTCTTTCGTCCTCGCCTTTTTCTTGAACCTTGAGCTTCTTTTGTTGCTTTTTGCTTTTTCCCGTTTTTGCCCCTTGATCTTCTCTTCTCTCCTTATTCTCGCCATCATCGGTTGACGAGCTGCTCCGGCTTACTTGATTCTTGTACATGCTTGTGCTGTAGCTTCATCAGCAGCTAGCCAGGTACCAAGTACCCGGCACGAGATACCCTTTTTTAGCATCCTCGTCTTGCTCTTCCAATCTCCATCCCTCTTCTTCCTTTTGCTCTCCTCGACGTCGTCTCGGGCTTCGTGCTAGCCTTCGAAAAGTAATCCGAATAACGTCGAGTCCAAACCTCCCCTCCCGTTCCTGATCGATTCTTCTATATCAAAAAGAGAGGGAGAAGGCGAAAGAGCTCTACTCCAAGCTCCATATTGCCACATTTCGCTGCGAGCGAAAAGAAAAAAAGGCATCCGCCGGGAAAACCAGTTCTCGAACCAAAGAAATCAGCAGCCATGGGTATCTTCTCCCGCAAACAAAAGTCTCCCCGGGAGTCGGGCATCCTCGAGTCTCAGTCCACCACCAGCTTCGGCTCCTCCACATTCCGCGGCCTGGCCAACAACCGGGTCTCTGCCGGCAGCATGCTCACTCCCAACACGCCTCTATCACCGATGCCTTCAATCAAAATACCAAAGATTGATCTGCCCCGGCCGCCGGACCCTCAGCTGGATCCCGCCGGCTACCTGCGAAGCCTGACGGCTGTGCGAGAGAGAGCCAAGGCCCTCATGGAGAAGGCACAGGATAACGAGCTGGTCCACTTCGACGTTGATATGAACAAATTTCCAGATGTTGTGACGTTTGTCTCTGGACTAATTAAGGTATGTTTACAGAGTTTTTTTTGGGGGGGGATAGTGGGAGTGCAAGTTCTGGGATAGATATGGGGGCAATAGTGAAGTTGCTGCATGGCGGTATCGAGCTCGAAAGACTTTGCTGGAACGACTTGCGCTTTGAACTGTCTATCTACCAACCCAAAAAGTTTTGGGATGTCAGATGCAGTTTATTGTCTGCTACATGCTTGTGTACATGCCTTTTCTCCCGTTTTCTATACCCATTGCCTCCCAAACTTCATGTTTCGAGCCTAGACTAACACCAATGTGCTTGTACAGCGTGACCACGAAGCTCCTTTCCAGGACATTCCCAGCCATGGTCGGTATCAGCATTTCTGTGTAGGAGGTCGAGATCGGGTAGTCGAGCTCTTGAATAGCTGGCCCGAGACCGTCGACAACGCAGAGCGATGCCGCCGACTCATCGACCTCTTCACCATCAGCGTACTGCTGGATGCGGGCGCTGGAACCACCTGGACCTACAAGAGCGTTGAAAATGGCAAGACCTACAGGCGCTCCGAGGGTATCGCAGTCGCATCCTTGGAGATGTTCAAATCAGTGAGTTTATCTCAGCCTTGTCATTGGGAGTTTTGGCATCTGACTTGGAATGTCTAGGGAATTTTCTCAGCAAGCCCAACCAACAAGCATCAGGTCGACAAGCGAGCATTAGGGGCTCTTAACACAGCCAAACTTGCCTCGGGTATGCAGGCCGACGCCGACAACGAGCTCATTGGCTTGGAAGGTCGAACAGAGGTCCTGGTCAAGCTGTCAGAGGCTCTCGACGAGCATTCCGAGTTCTTTGGGGCTGATGGCCGTCCCGGTAACATGATTGGTGAGTGAGAATTTGCCTTGGCATCAAGGTTTGCGTGCCTTCTAACTGTTTTGCAGACTACTTGCTATCACACCCTGCAACCCAAGCATCATCAGTCCTCATTGTCCCCCTGCCAATTCTGTGGAACCTTCTGATGGATGGTCTCTCCTCCATCTGGCCTACTCGAACAGCAATCAACGGCGTCCCGCTTGGTGATGCCTGGTCCTGTGAAGCCCTGCCCGCGGGATCAAACTCGTGGGAATCCATTCTGCCGTTCCACAACCTGACACAGTGGCTTGCGTATTCGCTCATGCAGCCTATGCAATCCCTGCTAAATATGCACTTTGCCGGCACAGAGCTGCTGACGGGCTTGCCAGAGTACCGCAACGGTGGCCTCTTTGTCGACTTGGGTGTCCTGACTCTCAGGGAGGAAGACATGGCTCGCGGGCTGGCTAATTACGGCGCGTATTGCAAACAGTCTGGAATCAAGGCCATTGAAGTCGCACCCATGTTTGAGGCCTCGGATGATGTCATTGTCGAATGGCGAGGATTGACAGTCGCTCTGCTCGACAAGCTCTTGGAGGATGTCAACGTGGCGCTAGAGGCGGAGCTGGATGGCCATGAGATGACCCTGGCACAGCTGTTGGAAGCTGGCAGCTGGAAGGTAAGAATCACTCATTCTCAAATTATAAATCAGGAACTGTACTAACATGCCTATTAGGGAGGTCGTGAGATTGCTGAGATCAACAGACCAAACACTAAAGAGGCGCCGATCCTGATTGACAGCGACGGAACCGTTGTCTAATAGAAGTGACGGATGATTCCATTTTGCTTCTTCACACTCACTCCCCTTTGCTTCAAAATTACTGTTTAACTACTTATACCAACTTGCACCCTCCTTTTCTTTTCTTTTCAAATGTTTGGGATGGCACGTATTGATTGTCTGGGCCTGTTTTGGGACGCGAATGAATGAGCACTTTTTCGGTTTTTGTTTTTTCCCTTTGTCTTGTTTTCGGTGTGCTTCTTTTTCACTCATAATTAATACGATACTAATGAATCGTACAAAAATGTCAACTGGGAGGGAAAGAGGAAAAAAGTGGAATTTGGGTTTGTTTGAGAGAACAGAGAGAAGAGGAGAAAAAAAGAAAAAGCTTGGTATGGAATGTTATTGCTGTGTGTGTGTACGTAGGGAACATTTGGAGGCAAAAGAACAAAAAACGGGAAGACAGACAGAAAGAAAGAAAGAAATAGGTAGTTAGAAACTACTATATAGGGCTTGAGCTCCGAGAGATTTCTTTTCTTTTTACTACATATATACTTTCAAGCAAGGCTTTTTGCTTTTGAGAATTGAGCGTATTATCAGGAGTGTTTCTCTTTTTTCTTTGAATGCTTGTCTAATTGCTTTGAATTGAGAAATTCTGCCCCCTTTATTTATTGTACAATGTCTCAACTTTGCTTGCAGTCGTGCAGAGTTTCCACCCATCCATCCCTCTCGCTTTTTTTTTTGTTCTCGTTGTATACATCTACGTACAGTATTTACTTTACACTAGCGGTAGGCTTTAGGTAGTACATGGATAGAAAAGAGAAGAAAGGGGTGTGTTATACAAGAAAACGCTCCCTAAAACGCTCCGTTTTGCTTTTGGCTTCCCCCCCATTGATAGGTAGCATCTCTACTGCTGCTGTTCTCCCTCTGTTGATATATCCTCTATGTGTCCTGGTTTTGTGTTCCCTTGAATTTTTTTTATTTCTTGCCCTTGTATTTCAACTCAAATTGTTCGCGCTCTTGCTGTTTCCGCGTGGTTTCCAGCTGGCGGATTAATTCCCGGCGCTTCCTCTCGGCCTTCTCCTGCTCCGTGCCAGAATACGTGCCGGTGTAGTTGGACACGGACTCGGAGACGCCCTTCTTCATGTCGTCGAGGCTGCTGGTGAGGCGTTCCCTGAGGCCGGCCATGCCGGGGGTCTCGGTGCGGGGAGCCTCGTACTGAATGGTCTTTTGGGGGGCGACGGCTTCGTCGACGGGGCCGTTGGGGAGGCCGAGGGAGCGGCGGATGGAGGGGATGTTGAGGATGAGGGCTGTGAGGAGGGTGGAGCCGCCAAGGGCGACGGTCATGAGGTTGACGGCGGCGGAGAGGAATGTGGTGCCGATGAAGCCAACGGTGCCGAAGATGTACATCATGGGCTTGAGCATCTTTCTCTGCTGCTTGGGCGTGTGCTTGGCGTTGATCTGGGGAAATAATGTATGTTAGTCATGGCTCTTATTATGTGAGAGGAAAGCCAACAAACTTACCAGCAGGGCACCCATCATCAAGGCGGTACCGGTGGCGGGGAGGATAAAGTAGGGGTCTGTGGCGGCAAGATCGGCAAACCAGAGGAAGCCGGCATTCTCAAGTGAAGGCACGGGAATGTGCGTCATGCCGCTCACGATACGGAAGAGACCAAACGTAAAGGGGATCTGCGCAAGAGACCACATGATGCCCCAGTTGCTTACGCCGTACTCGGTCCGCAGCAGCTTGTTCAGAACCTGACCACGCTGACGCATCTCCATATCGCTCTCCTGGAAACCTTGCTGGACCAGCTTCATGGCCTCGTTGGACCGCGGGTCCTTTCTCATCCTCTGCATGACGGCATTGAACTTGAGACTCTGGATCTGGGGGTAGAACATGACGGCTCTCAGAAGGACAGCCGTGGCCATGATGGAGGCACCCCAGCCCAGCCCAGCCCAGACGTGAACGTGCTCGAGCGTCCATTGCATGATGGAAGTGAATCCCCAGCCATAGTCGAGGCCAATCGCGTGCAAGTAGCCAATCTCTTCGCGCATGTTGAGAATGTCCTGGCCGTTGATAAGCGCCGAGATCGAGGAGAGGTCGACATCGGAGGCGGCGACGGCGGCGGGCTCAGTCGCGGATGTAGCAGCAGCCGCGGCGTCGGTCGGAGCAGCAGAGACTACTGTAGAGGCTTGTTCTGCCGGTGCGGGAGCAGCAACGCTTGCTGTCTCTGGTGTTGCGGCAGCGGCTTCGGCAGCAGAGGCGTCCTTGTTGCCGCTTCCACCCCAACCCCACAGAGAGAGCGATCTTGACGATGAGACGCCTCCCAGGACAATTGGAGCAGCGGCCGCATATCGAGTTCGGAATGGTGATGATGCGGTAGTCAGTCCACCGTTGACCTTTCCCAACGAGGTGCCGAATTGTCGTCCATGGCCCAACTTTCGACTCGAGAGGTTCTGGAGGTGGGATGGTCAGTTCTGCAAAAAGTCTCACATTTGCAAAACTACATGTACACAAATAAACGGGCGGAAGATCCTGCTCACCACCAATCGGCTCTGCGTCTGTGTCCAGGCTCCCGGTGAGGGGAGGGAGCGCGCAATCCCTCTGCTTGGAAGCATTGCGACGGTTTGTCGAGGTTATATATCAGGATGAATGCAATGCGGATATCAAATTGTTGCGCCCGTCTGGGGAGTTTTTCGATGCGGCGGAGAAACTTCGGACCTACCCCACGCCACTTTGTGATCTGCAGATGAGCGGCGCTACTTCAACTGCGCGGGTGTCTGATGCTAGATGGATGTACTCTGCATAAAGGTGGAGATTTCAGGGCGATGGGTATGCAGTAAGAGCTAATTAGAAGAAGACGCAGCTGTCTATGCCATGAGAAAAGTTGAATTGGTTTATTTTAATGCAATGGCTACAGCTTGGTGCAATCTGCTGGTGGTACAATTCGTGGTGGCCACTCATCCGCCGCTACTACCTAGTAGCTGCCTATATGGTTGGGGAGCTCTGAAACTGCAGCGGATGGGCCACAATCTTCTGGAAAAGCGCCTGCATCTGTTTATTTAGACATGATTGATTCATATACAATGCCCTTATCATCCTCATTCCATCCTTCCCTTCTACTCTAAGCTTGCGTAATCACTTAGTGACGGCCCGGGTCGCTCTGGTCGTTCACGGACTTCGATGCCTGGGCCAATGGGGTGGGCTCGTCTTCGAGAAAGAGGGAAAACCTGTATATAACCACGTTAGCCATTCAACTGCGGCTTGCACTTTCAATGCTTTTGATTTGGATATGGCGAATAAGGGGACGAATGCTGCGTAGTCTTGGAATCCCATTGGATAGCAAGGAAAGCCCAGTTAACATAGAGCTGACCTTTGTACCGCCCCATCCTAACCGGAATGCTGCCTCATGGGCAAACAGCTCTCCAAATCCCAGCATCATTCCGTTGATGAATGGCAGAACTAGATTGATGGCGGCGCTCCGTATCAGACTCCATGCTGTTGGGGGCTTGTAGAGAATAACCGGCGAGTTCGATGACGAAGGTGATGAGACCTCATCGCCTGGAGAGTATTGCTCACTGTCGGACCGCATGGTGATGCCGGAGTCGGCCAGGTGGGTGCTCAGATCGTCGGTGGACATGGTGACGGCTTGTCCAGGAACCTCGTGATGCCGTGGAGTTGACGCCTCGACGCTGGACAAGGAAGAGCGCGCAAGTTGATCCTATGATGCACACACTTGAAGTACCAAGTTAATGTCGATGGTCGCTTGGCACGGGATGGGTATTACATAATCTGGCATCGGGGTCGGTGGATCGCTATTCCGGTGGGGCCAAGTGCCGAGTTACTGCATTGAAGCTCTCAAGCTTGCATGACGAAAGAGAGCCGCTGCCTTGCTTTGGTAATCGTAAGAACAGCAAACCAAACCACTGCACTTGCTCAACCAACGCGTCTTCACTAAGCCAGACATACGTCTTGATTAAACAAAGGATAGCTCTGGATTTCAAACATTTCATTCTTTTCACAATCGTCTAGCACAGCTTGCCTCTCCCACTTTCCCAACGAACCATCTACACTTGTCGTGCACGACCCCTCACAAGCAGCCATCATGGTGCGGGACGACGAATTCAAGGATCACGATGAGATGGTACGGGACTTTGTTGCCATGAGCGGCGCTTCGGTAGAATTGGTTCGTCAATACATCACATTATTCAACATATTCATGGAATACACATGCTAACAAACGTTGGTTGACTTGTCCAGGCCACTCAGTATCTCGAATCAAACGACTGGGACATGCTCTCTGCTTGCAACTCCTTCTTCCACGACGAGGATGAGAGAAACGACGAACGACGCCGGCAACAGGCTGCAGACGGAACGCTAGAGCAGTACAGCGGACCGCGAACCTTGGATGGCCGCCCTGCGCCCCAAGAGGACTTTTCTAGCTTGGCATCCCGAAAAACGAACCAGCAGAAGAAGAAGGGCATTGCGACGCTAGGCTCCATAGGCAGTAGCTCTGCTGCCCACCATGACGACGACGACGACGATGAAGAGGATGACGAAGAGGAAGACGATGGACGAGGCAACCTATTCGCTGGTGGTGAGAAGTCTGGGCTTGCTGTCCAGGATCCAAGACAGGAGGGTGGTTCGAGGAAGATTATCAATGACATACTTGCCAAGGCGAAAGCGTGAGTGATGAGTTTGAGTCGGATGTTGTCTTCATAACAGGCTGCTGATAACTGTACAGGAACTCAAGACAGTCCGATGCCAACCCGGAGGCTGGTCCTTCTCGCCCATCTCATTTCCGGGGTACCGGCGTGACACTTGGTGGAGATGGCGTGGAGAGCCGAAGCATCCCAGATCCCCAAGGCCATGAGCGGCCTTCTGGCCCCCCAGTCGAGCGAGTGCTTCACATCTGGCAAGACGGATTCAGCATCGACGATGGCGAACTTCGTCGCTTCGACGATCCATCAAACGAAGCGGATCTCGCACTTATCCGATCAGGCCGGGCTCCCCTGCATCTTATGAATGTGCAGCATGACCAGTCGGTAGACGTCAAGCTTCACCAGCACGATACCCCGTATAAGCAGCCCCCAAAGAAGTACAAGCCGTTTGCCGGCACTGGAAATCGCCTTGGCAGCCCAGTTCCCGGCGCTACATCTACGACTTCTGCACCCGCTGCACCCGCCGCAGCTTCTTCATCCTCTTCTGCTCCCGCTCCAAGTGTCGACAATTCACAACCTACACTCATGATCAGAATCCAGATGCCCGATGGATCCAGACTTCCTGCGCGTTTTAACACCACGCACACTGTTGGAGACGTCTACGGCTTCGTTCAGGGCGCTTCTGTGGAGACTCGTAGTCGGCCTTGGGTGCTGTCGACGACGTTCCCCAACAAGGAGCATACTGATCATGCTCTAGTTCTAGGAGAGATGCCCGAGTTCAAAAAGGGTGGAACTGCTGTAGTCAAGTGGACGTAAATTTGATGATTTGGGCAATGATGGAAGGATGGGTTTCTTTTTTTCTTTTTTTTCGAGCTCTTAAACAAGTTTAGTAAAAACTCATAGATGAGTAGAGACCGTTGAATCGGTCAATTCCAAACAAGACATGGAATCACAATGCGGCCTGATGTCTCCTCATGCTTCAACGTAGTCACATTTATCCAAAGGGGTGGCCTGTTGTCCGTTTTCCTTTAGCAGTCATTAAAAAACTATCCTTAGGTTTTCTGCGCAATCTTGCGCTATGGACTGTTCTAAGTATATACATAAACAAAAGACAAACATCAAAACACCGTTGCTACGACTCAGAAGATAGCCAAGGTATTCTTATTCTTATCCCGAAACGCCCTCCAGTAACCAGTTTCGTAAATTCATTATAGTTCCCTGTTCGTGAACAGTCGCTTAGGGCTCTCAAAGTTGCCTCACACTACGCTGCCGCTGCCTGTATGGCCGCCGCCGGCGCAGGTGCAGGCGTATCCAAGAACTTGAAGTGCTCAATGGCAATCTGGCAGTTAAGCATGGCAGCATTGAAGCGCGCCTCGCCCGGCGGCAGGACCACCATCAGGTAGGTGTTGGTGGTGAACTTGAGAATGAAGAGACTGAAACGCATGCCGGCCTTGTGCTCCATGCGGATGAACTGCTCGGCGTTGCGAGGCGTGCCGGTGAAGCGGGAGATGCTCTGCTTGAAGTGCTTCATGATGTTGGACATGCGCTCGAGGCGGTCTTCGGTGGGGTTGCGGAGGCCCTCGGGCGATGTCCATGACGAGACGGCGAGGAAGGACGTGCGCTCGAAGAGGAGAAGCTCCTCGGCCTCGATGGCAACGCCGAGGTTAGCGAGGTTGCGCTCGATGACGGCCAGGTTGGGGACCAGGTCGTGGATAATGGATGCCCAGGCCTTGTACAAGCTTTGGTCCCAGATGGACGTGGCAAAGGGCGTCAGGTCGACGGTGCTGATGTCGACGCCGACGGAATTGACGTATTCGACCGTCTTTTGGCGGACGAGCCTGACGCGGTCGTCGTAGACAGTCTCACGAGCATTGGGCACGACGAGGTCCATCTTGTGAACGAGGATGTATATCTTTGCCGCGGGCGAGTACTGCAGCAGCGCGGAGAGGATGGAGACGTAGGTTGCGAGGTCGCGGTCGACGTCGCGCGACTCAATGTCGAAGACGTAGATGAGGACGCCGACGTTGGAGAAGACGTGGACGCGCTGCTGGGAGAGGTAGTTCTCCATAAAAGCTTCCTGGCCGCCGCAGTCCCACAGGTTGAGGGTGAGGTTGCCCAGGAACTTGACGTGGGAGAGGTCGATGTCGATGGTGGCGCCTCTGTATCTTGCGTGTGAGCAATGAAAAGGTTCTGGAGTTCTCATATATCTCAGTAGGGAGCGGACTCACAGTCTTCGGGTGTCGCGTGCTATGTAGTTGCTGAAGATGATGCTGCGCATGCTCGACTTTCCGGAGCCGGACTTGCCCATGAGGAGGACCTTCTTCTTCTTGGGCTTCTTGACTTCGTTGCGGAGGTCGGAGCCGGCATCCGGAGGGGGTTCGCCAAAGGAAGCCATGGTGGAGGGCGAATGTGACTGTAGAATGTTGCTGTTGTGTTGAGAAGAGTAACAAGTCGAGTTCGGAGGTGGTGATAGTGAGAGAAGTTGAAGTGGGAGAGCTTCGAATTAAAGGCTGCGATACATGCAAGGTACCCTCAATAGGCCGATAGCACAGCGGGGAGACCCTTCCGAGTTGTTGCTGGGTGTACCTGTGTGTACCTGGAAGTGGGCACGTGCAATTGCTGGTGTAACGTTTGTAAGATTGGGCATTTGCTCTGGCTGGGTCCTTTTTAATGAAGCTATCAAGATACCGGCTGATTCTTTGTTTGCTGCCATCAATCCCCTTATAACCATCCCTGTTAGGATACATGTGCAGCTCTACATGAGGCCCGTGATGTGTGCAGTAATACCATGGCTGCAAGTACCTCGGCGGTAGCAAACAAGTGCCACCTCTAAATCCTTTAGGCAGATCCAGAAGCTAAACCACAGCATTATCAGCTCTTATCGGCGCCTTATGTAATCCGCCACCTAAGGCAGTGGCCAGCACTTTGAAACCACATGTCAACTCCAATTCGCATCATCGCGTCACTCCCATCACCTCCAACCTACGTAACCCCCGAGCGCCAATTCCGAGAATGTCGCAATACTACAACCAGTACGGCGCTTCTGCTTCTCCCTCGGCGACCGAGAACCTCCAGTTCTACCACGGCTCGTACCAGGCCACGCCCTCACAAGCTCCCCCGACCAGCTATGGCGTACCACCCGGCGCTGGCTTTCGCGAACAGAGCGGCCTGAGGACAGGCTGGCTGGCTGCCTTTTCCGCCGAGGGATACGACAACGAGCCTTCATTACGAGAGGAGCTGGGCGTTGACTTTGGACACATGCAGGCCAAGACGCTTGCTGTGCTCAACCCGTTTTCTCCTATCGAGCGGTTGGAGCATGTCATGAACGACTCTGACCTGGCCGGACCCCTGTTGTTCGTCGTTCTCTTTGGCGCTTTTCTTCTGTTCAGTGGTCAGGTCCACTTTGGATACGTCTACGGTCTTGCCCTCATGGGATCGACGGCTCTGTACATGATTCTCAGCTTGATGACGCCGGATACGCCTCCAGGATACCCCGGCGCCGATGTTACGCCTAGCACGCTCACATTCACCCAAAACGCCAGTGTGTTGGGTTACTGCTTTTTGCCACTCGTTCTGACGTCGTTGATTGGTGTGGCCATGCCACTTGATTCAACAGCTGGATACATCATTACGACGTTGGCCATTTGCTGGTCAACATCAAGATCCAGCGCCATCTTTTGTGGTGAGTGTGATTCAAAGCTAACACGAGTGAATTTAAACTTTGCAAAGGCGCCTATATGCTAACTTACAACTACGTATACAGCTGTCGGCAAAATGAGAGATATGCGTGGACTTGTGGCGTATCCAGTAGCCCTGTTCTATGTAGGGTTTGGCATCATCACCATCTTCAACAGCCGAGGCAAGGCGCAATGAGTAAAGCCAGCGAGATGGTACAACACGGTATAAAAGGACTCATGTCGAAACGGTACATGGCAGGTGCATGACAAAGGGCGAGGGCTGGCTTCCTCTGGGATACAAGCATGGGGGATTATGTCGGCTCATAGCCCTTGCCACTTTTGATACCTCGATAGAGCGAAGGAATCGACTTGATTGAGCAAAGATCTAGCCGTTGAACGAAGAGAGACGTCACATATCCTCCTGACGAAATCACGCAACGCTTTTATGTTGGTATAGCGGTGGTTAAGCTGCTACCACAAGATAGCAACTGTATAATAAGGAGGGCCGACCCGGCTGCTACTGTTTGGCATGCCGCGGTTTCTTGGATAGAATCTAGAACAAGTTTGTACGAGAAAGAGAGAACTCTAGATGTACGTTAGCGGCGCTGCAAGCAAGGTTTGGATGTATCATTTGTGGAAGCAAAGTTGGTACGAGATTTGGCAGACAATAGTGCCAGATACTCTTTACATTAATACCGAATCTATTACGTCCAAATAGCAGTTTTGTAAAGCCTCTCTTTAACGTATCGCCATATCACAATAGTTCTGTGCTCATCTTTATGTATCGTCGAATTGATCATCATTCATAACTAAAGTAATGGTACAGTCGGATATCATACTAGACAATAAGGAAAAAGACCCCCTTCTTGCCAAACCAACCGGTCGCTGAATCATTCATTCCTGTGGTATCTCTTGCAACCGGCCAACCTAAATCCTTTTCGAGTACATTCTGTAAGAAACGTTTCAAACATAACAGGCTAGGCCATCGTAATCATTGGCTCAGATTAGACAAGTCTGCGACCTGTGGCATCAACATTGGTGGCATTTCGACTGTCCACGGCTGGATCCAGCTTGTTCAGAATGTCATGTCGATGAGGCCCTGCCGTCGTGGGAGCCGGTCCAGCCACGCCAGCTGGGTAGATGGGCCTAGCATTTGACTGTGCTCCGGCTCCAACTCCGCCAGCACCAACTTCACCGACGGCTCCTCTCATTCGATGGCGGTCTGCGTCAGAGTCGACTCGTGGATCCGCAGCATTAGCAAGGCGAGAGCTGTGAGGGCCATAAGTACCCTCGGGGACATTTCGAGGCTGGGCGGCCGATCCAGGGACGACGTTTGTACCCTTTGTGTAGTAGTTTGCGCCTCCTGTCTGGCCCTGGGCGAAATCGACGCGAGGGTCTAGCGCATTCGCCATGCGGGAGTTGTGCTGGGCGCCGTACGGGTTATTGCTGCCCATGACGCCGCCGCCAGCGGGCATCTGTCCGACAGGCTGCTGGCCCGGGAATCCAGCAGCAGCAGTGTTGTTATGGGCGCCTGAAGTGAGGACCTGCATGCCGCCGGTGCCGCTGTCGACGGTGGGATCGAGCTTGTTCATGATGTCGTGTCGGTGAGGGCCGGCAGTGAACGGGGCCGGGCCGGGGAGGTTAGCGTTTGCGGCGGCTCCGGGCGCTCCACCTACGGCGCCGGAGGCAGCGAGGTTTTGCTGCTCTGCTGCCACGGCGGCGTTGTGCTTTTTGTTGGAGAGAGGCATTGTTGTGATGTTGTGTTGATTGATTATAAGATGGTAGTTTTTGAATTTGTTGTGATTTTGAAGGAGGTAATATCATAGGGTTGACCTTTGGCGATGGCATTATTTATATCCAGTTTGCAGCATCTCGTGGCAAGCCATGACACACATCCATGATGTCGACATGATGCGCAAAACTTGCAAACACCTTGGATAACGAATGCCTAATTCGGAATCCGTCTTTGCCATATCGAACGCATGGCGCCGTTCTGGAACCGGCCGTTCAACCGTTGTGGCGAACCATGATGATCATGACGCTGCTAACCGGTTATGATGGAACCTGGGGCGGACGAGAACGCCAGGCGACTTGTCACGGGTGGCACGCCGCATGTCGATCCTTTGGAGAATATGATTTTGATCTGCCGCGTTATTACAGTTTGTGGAGATAGCGTAGCCTTGTTATCATAATCAAGTGATTGTAGGTTCGGGACATGTTGGTTGTTCTTGATTGGCTTTTGGAAAAGGGTGACGGCGCTTTGCTCATAAACGACGTCACCATGACAGGGATCAACGACGGATGTCGCATCCAGGAACAAATTCTCCTGGAATTGGAATTACTAAGGACTTTGAAGAGAGCAAAACTAAGTTACCCCAGAAATTGGCTTTTTTATTTGCTTTTACATGATACACTATACGATGAGGTCAGTACCTACCTAGTAGGCCTAGGCTTTCAAAGTACATGCACACTTCCACAGCATCACAACAATCGTATTCGAAACAACGGGAAAACTGCAATAATTGAGAATTGCCAAGTTAATTATTTGTATATTTTGTTCGCATTGTATCCATTGAGTAATTTCGCTGCGCAATATGCAAATCGCACGCTCAACTCATCAGCCAGAAGGGCTCGACTAATAGATCTACCCCCACGTCCCCGAACCGTATGGATAGAAGATTTCGACACATCACAACTTGAAAAGAAAAAGAGAAATAAAATTTAAATCTTCTCCGATTGCGATACTCGGCTTTCGCCCTTCTCCTCGTCCATTGGCTCGTCGATGGTCTTGCCCTCCGAGTCGCTCTGCTCGACACCGGCAACAACACCGTCAAAGTTGCGGCCGCGTCGCTCAGGTCCAACCATGACAGTCACAAAGATACCTGTAGCGATGATGGCCGTGGCAATGCCCATGGTAGGACCGTAGGCCTCTGCCTTCGTACCGCCGGCGACAGTGACAAAGGTCTTCTCCGAGATGGCGTTGACGATCTGGGCCGAGGGCGAGGAAATCATGTTACCGAGCTGATAGGTGACACCAGGGAAGGACGAACGGAAAGCAGGGGGCGACAGTTCGTTGAGGTGGATGGGAATCACGCCCCAAGCACCCTGGACGAAGAACTGCATGAAGAAGCCAGTGGCACTGAGAGCTCGCTCGCCTTCGGGGAGGATCCAGGCGGGGATCAGGATGGCAGACATGAGAGCGGCGAACATCATGGTGCGACGACGGCCCACGAACTGGCTGACGTATCCGATGATGGTGCCTCCGACGACGGCACCGGCCTTCATCAGGATCGAGGCACGAGAAGCACCGGCGTTGTCCAGCATCTTCTGCTCGAGCATAAAGGTGGTGTACGAGTCCTGCGACGTGTGCGAGTAATAGTTGAACCACGTCATGAGGATGATGCAGTAGACGCACATCTTCCACTCCTTGGCCAGCATCGTGCGAGTCTCGCGCCAAAAGGCTCCGGGCGAAGAAGCCTTCTTGCCGGCCTTTTTGGCATCGAGGAATTGCTGAGACTCGGGGAAGGGAATACGGAGCAGGCCAACACCAATGGACAATCCGGCTGTACTAAGTGTTAGACAATAATCTTGATGAAATTTGCGCCGAGAACGACTTCGAGATTATATTTTAGGTCACGTACCTCCAATCCAAAAGACAGTCTTCCACGAATCAGTGGCGCCCCCAACGCCAAGGTTGGCGCACGCAGCCAAGACATAGCCCATGGAGTAGCCTTGCTGCAAGATGCCTGACATCAAGCCACGCGCGTTGGATCTGGAGAGCCAAGAGATGTTAGTGTCGTGAAGCTAGAAGTAAAGATGGTGGCTTCGATTTGATTTCATAAGAAAGTAGAAACAAGATGGAAAAGTAGAGAAAGGGAAGAGAGTAGGATGGAAGGCGAGCGAAGAGAAACTATGATACTTACGGGCACTGCTCTAAAGCCATGGCAATGGCATTGCCGTAAACACCGCCCATAAACAGGCCGAACAAGCTTCGCACCGCCAGAAATTCCTGAAACGTCTTGCTGTAGATGGTGGCGATCTGAAGGGCTCCCAGCACCAGCATGTTGAAGACCATGGGCCACTTGCGACCCCATTTGTCACCAGCCAGACCGAAGATGGCGGCGCCGACAGAACGAAGCAGCAGCGTGAGCGTGATGGCTGTCGTAATGTTCGTCTTGGAGGTGTTGTAGTACTTGGAAAGCTTCACCGTCTGAATCGATAGCGCGTGGAAGTCAAAGGCGTCGGCCGTCCAGGCGAGCCATCCGACGATGAAGAAGATCCAGTCCTTGAGCGACAGCTGGGCGAACAGGCTGATGGGGTTCTTGAAGCGGTCGGGCTCTTGCCACTCGCAACGCGTCTCGCCGTAGCCGTTGGTGACGACGACGCGCTGCTTCCAGACGAAGAGATCCTTCCACGACTGCTTGGCCGTGGCGAAGACGCCCTTGGCCAAGTCGTCGGCAGGCTCATTCTGCCTTGTAGTGCTGTTATCTGTCATGGTTCCTTGGGATACTACACGAATGAGATGACTTGTATGTAGTATGTCAAGAGAGGGGATAGGGGAAAGGATAAGATGAGAGGCGCTGGGCCTTGTTGGCGTCGTACAGGCTCTTATACTTGTACGTGGCACGAGAACCAACAGAAGGCTTTGGCCATGGGGCGAGAATGTGATCAGTGCGACAACCTTATTTATATACCAGATGAATGCAATGGCTTAGCTGGGGAAAAACTCGAAAGGGTCATGCATGTCTTACGACATTTTCCGATGCCGACATGGGGGCACGAACAATACTGCAGACGCACGACGCTGAAAAGATCGTCCCCTCCTAGATCTGGATCCCGGCTGTACTTACTCGTACGCCTCGTTTGTGTTGCCCTGAATCCTGTGAATGGAACTAGCAGCCCACGAGGCTTGAGACTAAAGTTTACTCTTGGACGAATGAAGCTGTTGGCGCTTCACACTCGGTGTTTCGAGTTGCTTTCGATATCGGTTCTACAGGTACTGTATGAAGCAGAATACAACACCATGACAATACTACGCTACGCCATGTGCTAGCTGCCCCCCCGCTTCCGCCTTATTCTCTTCAAAGACCAGGCGGGCGTCCCGAATCACGGAGTAAGGAATAAGCACAAGCTGCGCCTAGACATATCCTAGCGGTGTCACGGTCATCTTCCGCAAAGACAGACCTGGGGAAAGATGGGCCAGATACATCAGCTGGAAGGGATCGGGATGAGGAGATGCGGGGATGACCCCATGGAGAGAATATTCGGGGTTACATGGGTAGACAGAGGAGAGCAATAGAAAGAGAAACTTGGGGATAGTCAAGGCCTCAAAGCCCGGCTTCAAAGCCCGGTCCTGGCACGGACTGAACTCGGGGCAAGTTGTCATCATGCGATGGAGAACTTGGGGGAGTGGAGAGAGAACGGACATGGTTTCGTGTAATTTGAATGGCGATAGGAGGAGTGCCAGGATGTGGCGACTTGTCGTGAAGCAGAAGCAACAATACGATGCAATAAATAGCTTAGTCTGGGGGAGCAGAGCGGGCTGAGCGATCTGCAAACGCCTGAAAGAAATGTCGCGGATACGCGAGACGGTTCGCTTGGCTGATGCCATGAGTACGAAAGTCTTAGCAGCAAGACACATACCATGTACATGTAACGGTGTTGGACACGCAGAATTAGGCGATGCTGATAGGATGACCGAACTCTAGGCCTGATTCCATAACAGCTACAACTACCATCACGAGGAGATATGGATAGAAACCAGGATGTCCTGATCCAATCACAGTCCGCAGGGCTCCAGCCCTCAGTCCCCGCTCGTAACCCTTCTAGCCACTCACCGAGCGTGTCGATATTAAGATTGATGTTTACCTTAGTATTAAGCTTAAGCGCTCCCATGGTGAAAGGCTATATGCTGGAGAAAAAAATGCAACCCCAGACTGATTTTGCCCGCCGGCTTCGCTCTTACACCAAGCAGCCAACAGCAACCCCAGGCTAACCCCAAGACATATCCCTGCTAGCGCTGGCGTTGACTGTGGGATTTTGAGTCTAGAGCAAGATGGTGTGGCAGATTTGAATATTTGAATGGGGACCTTTTGCGGTCTAAGAGAGTGCCAGTGCGTACCAAGAGTCTTGGCCCGGCTCTTGCAAACGGGTTTGAGTAAGCGCCCAGAGCCAGGGACGGAGGAGAAGCGAGTGGATGAGGCAATGAATCAATGAATCAAGAGGTTGAGTCAGTCTCTATCGCTCCATCTATCTCGTTCTTTCTAGCCTCTGCTTTCTAGGTAGTCTGACTTCCCCACGGCCAAGTCTTGTCCTTACTCTATAAGCACATAGTGTACGGAGCACTCTCCAACTGCTCCTATTTCTCCCTTCACTCGGCCAAAACTACTTACAGGAGAAAACCCGGCGTTGCATCACTCCTAGCCTTGGCTGCTTCTCCACGCCGCACACACCATCTCTGCTTACCGGTGCCCGTGCTACGACTCGTTCAAACTAGCATAGACGCAAGACGACGATCGAGATGGCTTCCACAGCCCATAATAGGCTCCTCACAAGGCCTCTAATCTTCTTCAGCCTCTCCTCCGTCCGCCCGCTCTCACCACCGCAAAAAACACCGCGTAGAATCCCTCCCGTGTGATGGAAGAAAAGGACAGTTTATGTCTCTCCTCCAGTCTCATGCAAGGGTGTCGGCAATCCCTGCTTTTGCCTTGCTTCTCGGCCATCTTGCCAAATCTCCTCCAATCAAACTGCTTCTTCCCCTCGTGACTCTTTTTTTTTTTTTTCCTTTCTGCTTTTTTCGAGGAGCGGAGCACCAGCTCCATTTTCTTGCGAGAGCCGCCCAACAGCAGTGAGAAACGGGCTCTCCGGCTCCCGCCACTTACAACCTTGATTACAAGCTTAAAAGTTTGTGGCGTGGCCGCTCCATCTTTTTGTCCTTTTTTTTGCCCATTGCCACCAACGGGTTTGTGTTAGCTAGTACTAAGTGAATTGGTATTGTGCTGTTTGTCCGTCTATTCTCCTTCATTTCACATGACTTATTGAGGTTGGAAGAGGTTAGAATTGTCTCTCCGCACGTAAAGGCTTGGCTAA
The DNA here is from genome assembly GCA_020045945.2 of Trichoderma semiorbis. Classification (NCBI taxonomy): domain Eukaryota; kingdom Fungi; phylum Ascomycota; class Sordariomycetes; order Hypocreales; family Hypocreaceae; genus Trichoderma; species Trichoderma semiorbis. The sequence continues at coordinate 7,563,194 of CM034694.1, forward strand.
GATGGAGTAGAAGATGCCAAGTCGTCTTACTAACTGAGCAAGGGTACAACCCCTTATAGCAACACCTGTAGATCCTGTTTCATAGATGTATTTTTACCTCTTTAGATAGAATAGTCTTGCCTTGGAAATAGGCGCAAGACAGAGTCAAGGCGCATTATTGATCAAGAGGACTAAATGACCTGCTGATCTAGAATAGTCCCCTGTTTCTAAAAAGGGCCCTCAAAATCATCACCAGGCTGTTCGTCTTTGCCAGTCTCCATCTCAATCCCACCCTCAACCGCTTCTCTCCACTGGCGCACATCAGGATAATTGTTCTCATCTGCAATAGCCGAATTTACCTCAACGTCGCTATAGACTTCTTCGTCATCGTCATCATCAGATAACTCGTCCAGCTCTCCAGAAGCGCCACACATCGCGGCTATACGAAGAAGATTCCACGATAACTCGAGAAGCTCAAAAGAAGGCATATGATCTGCGTTTTCTGACTTCAGTATAAAAGTTTGGCCTGTATTAAGCATCAAACCGCTTTCTCGATGAGCAATCTTATATCCCCAAGATTTACCGTCATTAATGCCAGTTTGCTTTGTAAAAGTGGCAAAATTCTGTACGATAGAGTTCGGCTTATACTTGCTTTCATTAAGCCAGTGAAATTGAACGCGAACGCCCTCTTCCAGCTTTTCTAGTGGTTTAAGTGCCACTTTGCAGTCATCAAACCAGGTATGAAGTTGTCGATTTATACAGATCAGATTTTTGGGAGACTCTGTAATTTTGCGATCCCCAATTAACTTGAAAAGTTTATTCTTTGTTTCCTCGCCCCAAAACATCTCGAGCATATTCGTTATACGCGAGATAGCTGCATTTTTCGAGACGCTGAATGGGAAAATATGAGCAGCATGTGGGTCGGCCATACCAGTGAAACAGCATGTGTTATCGTCTCGACTCTTGCACTAAAAATTGTTAGAGAGATTAAATACGAATAATAGTAAGCGGTCTAGATGCTTACAAGTTTCACTGCCTCGGAGCTTCGCGTATAACTTATCGAGGTGGCCACACTTAGATCTACATTCGCTGGCGCATGTGTCGATGGTGATGGCTGCCCAATTGAGAATTGCTGACTAGCCATGATTGGTAGAAGAGTATGGGCTACTTGAGCCATTGAGGAAGATTCTGAGTTGGATCTGCCGTGGCCTCGGCTTCGTTTCAACGGGCTTGGCTGCATTGACGGCGAGGGCGAATTATCGCTACTATTGGCCTCCGACGTCTTGCGTTGACGCTTCTGTGGGCTTGCTTTAGTTGACCCTGGAGGAGATTTAATGTCACTATTTGAGACTGATGATGCCGCCGACGTCGACGCTGATAAGTCTCCTTTTTGAGGGCCTCCTTTATTAGCAACTGGAGAGCATAAGGTTAGTGAATAATTCTCGACTAAAATACTAGTGAAGATCTCGAGGAGACATACATGCTCGAATGCCGTCTAAACTTATACTTTGCCATTGATCAAGCATACGATCAACTTCAGCTTGGTTGTTGAGTTTCTTGGATTCCTCCAGTTGAGCAAGTCTCGACTCCAAAATACTCACTGGAGCTACCATAATGACCGCAAATAGTGCTGCACTGATCTTGCTGGCGGATGTGGTGGCAATACGGTTAATTCGGGTGAAAATTTGACGTCGAGTCTCGAGAGCATCTACATAATCTTCAACGGGCGCATCATTAAGGTCATCGTTGATGAGGTCCGCGATATTAGAAGGCACTTTCTTGGCTATCTTGATGATGCCCTGTAGTTCGTTTGCGGCGTGCAGTCTCCGTAGCTCTTGCAACTCGTCATCTTCAAGACTCATCAATGTATTCAACTTCCACAGCTTCTCCAGCTGGGTGTTGTCGAGACTCGACAACATTTCACGCATCGTATTCTCGCTCGGGGGAGGATCCATGATTCTCTAGACTCGAAATTTTAGTCAATATGATAAAGGTCGAAAAAGACTGGGAAGTGCGTAGACTCACAGAGAAAAGACACGGGCTTTATAGGCGTAGAAGAAGATAAAAACCTAGAGATGTCCAAACTTTGAGAGTGGTGTGTGAATGATCTAAAAGTTAAGGGTTTGGTCAAAGTCAAATGAGAAAGGTGGCTTGCGGTGGGTTGTGAACTATATCTTCGGTGCGGGTCAGAATCTTCTCACTTTTGTTTCTGGCCAAGGGTAAAACCACGCCCAGTGAATCACGGTAATTAATGTTACGACTGTCGGGGCTTTGAACCCCTAAGATAGCTCACAGTATGTACGTCCACATTTTAAGATGAGAACTCGCTTTTAAGCTGCTCATTGTCGTGGTGGATTTGAATCGGTGACATGACAATGGGCGCCGTAACATACAACTACTTGAATCTAACAAATGCTACTCACCAAGTACACTTCTTAGTTGCTCATTCGGCGAATTCAAGAATTCTGTAGAGCGTTCAAAGGCGTTTAGGCACACTGTCGAGGGAATGCATGTATCGGTTGGAAGTTCATATATTAGCTAGAGATGCCCTACCAACCTATTATATAGTAACCTGCGGAACTCCAGACAATCCAACTCCATCGCGGAAAATCCTTCCATCAAGTATACCATCTCCACTCCGCATAACGCTGCAAAGCTCCGAAAACAACCCAAACGTTGTCATTGACAGAACATTGACATTGGCAACCAGCTAGTCGAAAATTTACTGGGGGAGGGCATCCTGGCACAGAACACCGAGGTCGGCCTGAAGACTAGTCAGTAACTTCTTGTCGTGTAACGTAAAGTGATGAGACCACTTACGATGCCGACGGTGCAGCACTTGGCCTGGAGACCAACACGAGCACAGACAGCGCTCAGGGGGTTGAGGACAGAAGAGACTTGAGTGGCTAAAGGCATTGTTAGCACATGCTCTTCACATGAGATGCCGCCTTTGATCACTTACGAGTCTCGCAGTCGAGGTAGAGGAGATCAAGGATACCAGAGCCACAGCACTTGGGGATGTTGTTGGTGACGCCGGCCGGGCAAGGGCCACCACCGATCTGGCGCTCCTCAAGAGCGACCTCAGTGGCGGGCGCGGCAATGGCCAGCGAAACAAAGAGGGCGATGGCAGTGAACTTCATCTTGAATGATATTGATTGCGATTGGTTGTTTGTTTGAGTCGGAGAAGAGCTGATGGGGATGAGGAGAACAAACTGTATTCAACGAAGGAGAAGCAGCCTCTATTTATGCTTCGGACGGTCGGCTCAGTCCTCCTCTGGATTTCTTCCCACGAGTCTACTCGTCATGTCATTGATAGACACTCATTGTCATTCATTTCGTGCCTCCTCGTGCCCTGCTTGCCTGCATCTCTTTGGATATTATTGTGAGACTCCCTTGCGTCGCCCAGCCCAGTTCCCGACCAGTCATTCCACGACACACCGGGAGGGAATACAGCCAACAGCAGAGCGTTGCGCAAATACGCACCTCGGAGCGGCCCGGCCTCTTTTCCTCGAGCCCGATAGCTAAAAGACATAACACCAAGAGCTGAAAGACAGAAATGCTCGCGTTGCCCAATCTTGCTGTCGGAATCCGAGACATAGGCGCCTCTCCCGTTGCCCAGCAGAGGGACTGTTACAGCCGCCGGAGGAACTGTAAGACATTGGCACGCCCCTTGCATTTCGAGATGAGATGTACGCCCTCTTGGAGGAAGAGCTGTGTCAACGTGTTTGAAGCCACACACAATATTATGACAGGCAATGTCTTGGCGAGAAAGATAAAGAGAAGACGGCCGGAAAACGGGCCTGCTGTCGGATGGCGGTGTCAGTTCATGTTCGGTAGGACTGAATCGTCCGGAAAAGGAGAACTCACACATTGAAAGCTGCAAGTGTTTTGCTGATTTTTCTCGAATGAATTGCTCCGATCGATACGAATGAAAGGAATGAACTTAGTTGAACACACATATCTCTGACCTTGCAAAGCCTAAACCAGAGACGGCGGTAAGCGCAAGGTCTATGATGGCGAAGCACAGAGTAAAGGAATGGCGAAGAACCTGGTGCTATTAGATCCTCACCCATTGTCGATCTTGAGTATCCTGACGAAATATGAGACTCTTTTGTCTTGGATTCAGCCCGTAACTTTGGATCCCGCATACCTTTGAGTTATACACGCTCTCCCATTTTTATGCACAAGGGAGTGTGTGTGTCAGGCAGCAGGGAGCAGACGGCAGGCAGCGTCAGCAGTCAGCAGTACCCCCGATTGCTATTCATAATGCTTGTCATTGTTATTACGGAGTACAATGGATGGATAAAGACAAGCAGAGCCTCCGTGAAGTATTGATCATGTGGCTGCTTCATAGAATAGTCATGCAACGTGTTCCTCCTACACTTGGGCCAGCGAACCAAATACGACGCTCAAATGAGCATCTGAAGGGAAAGGAGGGCTGTTTCCGTACGAGAGCATCAAACTAGTACGAGTATTAGCATCGATAATAGTACACTACTCGCACATCATCGAGATTGCCATTCTTCATACGAAAAGCTAGTAGGACCATTTGCTCCATCACCGCCTGAAAAGGGGTCTCACACATGCGTCCGGTGAGAGCTGCATGTTTCTTTCTTTCTTCTCGAGGGAGAGGCAAATACGACGGGATAGACGTACTATTTGCAGAGAAAGAGAGTCCAGTTTAGCGGTCAGACTCGGCTCACGGCCTTGCCAAGATGCTGTGCAATTGGTGTCTGAGGCATTACAAATTGGCTCTCCATCTTAATCTATTTTTCCTTGCTTTTTTCGGGGGCCAAAGAATAGATTTGGATTGCCTTGCATTAAGTTCACCACGTTACGTCGATCCTTGCCAGTGAGGAGCAGTTGAAATGCTGGCTACGTGTTTTCTGAACTGGTCACATACCACGAGCTGGGTCGGTCCTTTTTCCGGGGCCAGCCGAGGGGGGTCATGAAAAGGCATTGTTGCTATGAAGGCCAAGGACGGAGCACAATAGCGAGAGATCACTTGACCAAAGACACGCCGTCGTCTTGGTGTCCCTAGAGGTACGTGTGAAAGCTGGGTCGGTGGAGTGGCATGAATGCGTACTCGTATATCCGTAGCTTCACCGCAATGAGTTTTTCTGCACCCTGGTCAGCCGGTGATGATGCAAAACACACGATGTCCTATCCAACCAACACCTACGAGTACGTCCACATCACACCTAGCTAGCCCACATAAACTAGACTGACCTCATGAGTCTCCACGGAGCATCGTCCCCTGCTCTCCCATGACAAAGCATATAAATGCATTACTCATAGAAATTGCCCATCGGTGTCTTGCCAGCTGGATTTGTTCTATCGCTGACTGATGTGTGTGCCATCTCTCAACCAGAGAAGACACAGCCAGCCACGGTTAATCCTTCCGCTTCGCCGATGAGATAAATAGCCTGCAGAAGAGTTGCCAGATAGAGCCAATGTGGCGTCCGTGTAACCCCCGTGCAAGTGGTATGTATGACGGTAAGAAAAGCCGGGGCACCACTCCGAGGGTCGCGGAGGCGGGCCGCTATTACTAGTAGGATAGACAGAACAACAGGAGGACCGTGCTGCATGTATTATTAGACTGGGCGAAATTTGATAATGCGGGTTGACGACAGCTCGGACCTCTCATCCCCTGTTCATGACGGACGACGCGCATAACAAACTGCCACTGCATATGCACATGTATCCCTCAGGGATACTCTCTGGGCGAGACGATTCTTTTCCTTGTCATGACCTTTGGTTTGGATCACACTCCAGGGTGGTAATGTCTAAGCGAGGCTGTAGTTTGAACCTCGAAAGGAATGAAAATGGCCTGTATCCTTGCGGAAAAATCCGTAGTGGTTGCTGTTGCTCTCGTCGAAATAGGCATAATAACTGTGCTTATCCTAGGCAGTAAACGGCAAGCATGGAATACTGGCAGATGTAACCAGCCATCTAAACAAGGTACCTTGTAACTCAATGGGAAGGCTTGGTTTTGTAATTCAGAAATGGCGGGCTCCAGTTGTCTCTGAGGCAGTCCCCGTAATAATACGCATCGATATTGCTAAGTTGTTGCTCGTATCCATCCATGCTTTTATCCAACCACTGATATGGCCAATGTAGAGCAGGGAGCGGGAGCAGCAATACCGGCACTCGCTACTGTAACAGAACAGGTGCTTGGTACTGGGTTTTCGCAGCTGGGGAATTGGGACCAGCTCTACCGCTAATTGGGCTGGCCGATTCCATGGAGTTTGTGAAGACGGAGTCATGTCTCATGACTCCTCGTTTAGATACGACAAATCGGCCAGCTCAGCTGTGCTCTCTAGGGGCACTTCGCCTAGCAAAAATGGATGGAGTAGGCTGAGTAGGCTCTAAGTGACCCTTCAATCCCCGAAACTGCAATCCTCGCTAGCAATCGAACCTCGCTTTTCCGTGTGTGTGTGTCTGGGTGTGTCTGCATCGCAGTCTACTGCACCTGCGCGCCCGTCACCCAAACGCCGCTAGACAGGCTATAACACACATATTATGCAGCCCGGGGTGCTGGTCTGGAATGGTAAACGTTGATCGGTGACCCCGCGGGAGAGATGTAGGTTATCCTCGTTTCCAACGCCATACGAGAGTGCATGAATTCAAATGGCGTTTTGGACCAAAGGATCGATGACCAGGGGCCCAAGGGATGCCAATCAAAAGCACGTGCTGACTTTGTGTACCTTGTCATAAATTGTAAGGCATGCACGCATCTGTAGTAAACTACATGTAAGCTGCAGTTGAAGAGATGGCGCATGCCGTCGGACCCGTAGTAAGCGCCCATACTCTCGGGACGATGCTGCTGATGCTGCCGCTACCGTTGCTTCTGCTGCTGCTGATGATATTGCTGCTGCTACTCTTCAAGTCGTTCAGCTGCTCGAAACGAACAGAACGTCGTAGCCGCTTGCCACATTCGTCGACCTTGAGGCCTTTTGGTGTTAAACACTGGCTGCCACGCTTAGACCCTTGTCTTGTTTTGGAGAACTTGTCAGTTGTCGAGTTTGTCCGCTGGCAGCGCTAGAGCAAGCTTCTGCTGCAGCCGATTCAAAACGGATCGATTGGCCTCTGTTTGGCTGCATCTATTCCTAGTTGCATCTGATGTGGTCCAGTGGTTGCGGCCGAGGCCAACACCACTCCGGACCTCGCTTTACATAATGTGCCCCCGGTTGTCTGGGTCTTGGGATCCAGCCGCCTGGGATGCGCTATTCCATGCGCCACTAGCATTGGTAGAAGCAGAAGCGGGATATAAAAGCGTATAGCCGAGTGCTGTACGGATATAGGCTTGTGATGCCATCACAACTTGGCATTGGTGCTTCGTAATACTGAACAAGCATGTCTGTCTGCAGTGGGCACCGCGTGTATCGAGAATGTTCCGTGGCGCCTCTCTAATTGTATACTGACGTGAGATACTGTGGAGCAGCGGTTGTACATACGTGCTCGGATAGTATAGACAGTATGGGAGCACTGAGGACAAGTGGTGATGCGACTGGCCAAAGACTGGATGGAGTAGGACCAGGAGGTGCCGCAACGCATGCCGCACCCTGGCGAGAGACCGCGGACGAACTTCCGTAGATCCTAAATTGCTCTGACTCGTGTCATTAATCGAGGATCGGGCGAAACGAGTAATGCTGGGAAGTTTTTGCGTTTTGCATTGGCTTGGCCTGGCTTCAAGCAAGCATCATGCCTCCCCCCCCCCATTGCGAGAGGAATGGTTCCATGTTTCAGACGGCCACCAGGTGAGAATCCCGTGCACAAGAGATACGAGTACAGGGTGATTTCGGCCGAGCTGTCCAGCCTCGCCTTATTGCCGACTCTCAGGTGTTCCGCAGCTGACGATCCACGTAGCATCCCGCATTCTCTATCCAGGCCAGGATGCCAAGTTCCCCGTGCCCTGAATACCGGCTGTCTGGGCCAGTCTCCTTTAGCTTCGGTGAGCAAACAAATGGCTAGTGCGGAGCATTCCGGATCGTTGCATTGACAGGTGGATGATGCTGATGCTGTTGGATGCGAGCAAGGCAAGGCAAGGCAGCGGAGGTTGATGACGGTTGAAGGAGTTTGTTTCAGTTGCCGCGTTCGCAGAGACGGGCTGCCTGCAGCTGCATTTGCATTAGCAGCAGCAGTAGCAGGTACATGCAGCTGCCCTGACCCGTGCAGCGCGTTGCAGGTAAATGTACCGGGCAGCCATGGGCATCCTCAGGCCTCCTGCTGCAGTACGGACCAGGCTCTAGCGGAGACTTTTCCTCTGTTCTTTTGTCCCAGCTTCCTTCCTTCTATTGTCCCTCATGCACATCACCATTCAACCATCCAGCATACAGTAATTGCCTCACTGCGCCAAAAGGACACTCTCAACAGCGTCGCCTATCTGTCCAATCGGTGAGCGGGATCGAGGACAAACAAATCGACTTCTATTGCCGGCCAAGTGTTGTTGGTTGCTAACATTCTGTGCCGCTAGGGATGTTTGCGCGCTCCTCATCGGCTTCTGCGACCGCTAGTGGGCTTCGAGGGCCTTTTCTGCGGCCTCTGCCTCTGTGTTGTTGGTCCAGGGTCTTTTTTTCTTGTTAGAGGCGGCTCTGTCAATGCAACCCGTCAAACCGGTTAGCTATTGGCGTGCTACTGTAATGTGCATGCAGAGTGGTACATACGAGTCCAAGTGCCAGAATGCGGTGCATGGGGGGGCCACTCCGTCCAGAGAGCTTGGATCGTCAAAGCACTTCTGCTTTTGCTCTGCCTTGCTTTGGTCTGCTTTTGTTGTACCTTGGTGCGTCGGATTGACAATGCATGCTTGTTTCGTGTGAACAAGTCTCTCGTTTCAGATCATCACCCAGGCCTGGAATTCATCAGATTTCGCTTCCCGCAAATCTGTCGCGTGGCGCCCATGGATTTGGAGATGCTGCTTGGGACGGCGCAGCTAATTTCTCACCGCTTCTCGATTGGATCCCTCCCCTGGACCCTCGACGCACTCATCCCGCCACCCTGGTCGTGGGCGATGCTTGGATCCTTCGGCCGTCTGCTGTTGGGTCTCCCGCGGATACCGGTGCTATGGAACCCCGCCCGTTTCCCCCGTTATTAATTGCTTCTTCCATCTTTGCCGTCCAATCAGCCGTCAATGTCTCAACCACATTGTCGGGTTCAATGAGCTGGCCCCTCCACTCCCCCTCCAGTGTTGCACACGTCATTGCCAACCCGGCTTTTAATCTGCACCTTGATATTGCTAGCCCGGGAAACTGGGTAAAGACACAAGCGGCGTCTCAGCGGCCTCGTCCAAGTCTCTGCCTGCTGCTGTGTGCTATCCATGCTATGTACTAACTGCCTGGCCAAGAAACCTACCTAGGTAGAGTTTCATTCCGTTGACAAGGAAAGTTAAAATTCTCATTCTCAAGCCGTCCCGCCCCTAATCATGGCTCGGCCCGCCGCCTTATACAGTGTAGAGAGCTATTTGGATTATTTAATGACCGGCGTGCCAAGTAGCACATTTTGTGTCTACGGACAAAACTTGTGCCGCATTACAGCTGCTGGCATTAATGGGACACAAACAGAGAGCGACACCAATGGGCCAATTGTCACAGCAGTGTTAGGTTGGTTCGACTAGTCATATCGCGGTCTACTTCTGCGGTAGAGGGGGGGTCGGGCTAGTCACGTCCGTACAAAGTTCCAAATCGCCTCCAGCTCCATCCATCAACCTGTGGTTGGGTCAAGGAGCAGCTGTTCAGCCGGAGCCAGCCACTATTCCAGCTGAGTTACCCATTTCGTCCAATCCGCGTCCTCCTTCAACCGCATGGCCGTCTCCGGCGCGGTCCACAGCATAATCTCGATTCCTCCGTGAATGGAGGGTAGAATAATGACAAAGCCGTCCATGAAAGCCGGGAATGCCCACCTCAAGGCCTTGATGTCCCCAAGCTCCGGACCCCAGCGGGCCTCCTTGAGCATGTCTCCCAGCCGAGCCGGTGCCGTGACTAGCACGTCGTAGTTGAGTGGTGGCAGCAGCTTATTGGCAACGTTGCCACAGGTTTGCAGCGCGCCGGTCAAAGACCAAAGTTCGTCTGGAGTCCACCATTCGATGGAAGCGGCAACCTTCTTCGCGATTGCATAGAGTGATTCCACCCCGGGCGCTTCTAGCTCTTCAGCCGTTGCATTAGCCTTGGCCAAAGCAATGGCGTTACCAGGGTACTCGGGGGCCAGTGGCGGATCCACGCGCCTCCTCACATTGACCGAAGTTAGAAGCGAGCTCGAGGCGACCTGCTTCTCCGTGAGCCGCCGAGCCCTAGTGACTTGTTTCCAGATAAGCGCGGATAGTGTGGCATTGGCAGTGACGGACGCTTCTTCCTTGGTCCGTGGCACGGTTGCATCTCGAAGGGCGTCTAGCTTCTCCTGGGACATGGCCCAATGCGACACCCGGATGAGTTTGGCGATTCCGTCGTGGTCACCCGCAGCGGCCTTCTGCAGGATCTTGGCCTGCATATGCTCGTATGATCGATCCGGGCCAGTTTGGTATGTGGGGAACTCGGACAGCGGGCGTTCCATCCTTGGACCGAAGAGCTGAGATGCTTCCAACGAATCGTGATGCAGCTGCTGCTTTTCGGTGACAACCAGGCCTTCAGATACCGCGGCCACATGCTTGGCCCAAACAGCCACGAAGGTACCCATGCCCTGGGCATCCATGACCACATGATGGCCGCCAAAGGTAAGGACCAGGCCGCCCTTGATCAACGTCGCCTGCAGCGTCATGACGGGACTTCTTGCAGAGTGGCCCAGAGGCTTCGGGGCGAACTGAGACGCCGGAAGGGCGGAGAATGGAAAATTGCGTTGGGCCAAGTCCTCATAGTCGACATCTGGCAACTCCTTGACGTGGAACCAGACTCCTGCATCCTCGCCGTATTCGAGTTGAATTGTGTCGTTGGCTGGATCCAACGGAATTATGTCCGCAGCAAGAATGGTCAGTTCGTCAATGGCCAGCGAGAGGGCCCTTTTCAGATTCTGTAAAATTATGGGCCGAAGCGAAGGCTCATCAATCTTAAAAATGACCATCATCGGGAGAATGACCCTGACCATGTATTGATCAAGCGGTGTGACTGAAATCCGGCCTGGCACGGGCGCCTTGCTTGGTCGAACCAACGTCGTTTCTGAAAAGGCAATTGAACCCATTGTTGCAAAATACGGGCGAGAGATTGTCGTGCGAATAGAGTCTGATTGCTTGCCCGAGATGCCATCTGAATCGCCGGGTCGGGGGTAATCTTATATTATCCGCGGCGCTCATGGGCTACGCATCGGCGGATCGTGTCAAGCGCGTCTCCAGATTTCTAGAGCCGGCCACTTTTACGGCCACTCTGACCAGGCCGATCCCTTTTCCTCTCAACCTGCATGCTGTCACATGGCGGCGAGATTGATTAAGCTAGGCCTGGCATTTAATGCCATCCGTCTTTTCTTTCCCTTTTTCTACCCTCTCCTCCCCGTCTCCTCTTCCCTGCCATGCAATCAAAACTGGGGCGGCCAAGGAGATTATTCCATATGAAGTCAGCTTATTTATTCCCGCTCGTTTGACACTACGCTTCGGCAATCGCATATATCCCTAGCCTCGAACCTGGGTTGTTAACCCTCTTTCTCGCTCTCTCCATAGCAGAGTCGTTTTGCTCTTCAGTCGAACCCCCTACACATCATGGCTTCGACTGACGGCATCGACTCTCGATGGCTGGATGCCAACGGGGCTGAGCCCATTGCCATCATTGGATCTGCCTGCCGGTTCTCAGGCACTGCTTCCAATGAGGATGGTCTCTGGCAGATGTTGTCAAGCGGGAGGACTAGCTGGGCTAGCAATGCCAGAAACCGATTCAAGATGGAGTCGTTCTGGCACCCCCAGGCCCATCTCCCCGGCTCGGTACGTTATGGATTAAAGAATCGGAGATGTCAAGAGAATAAAAGAGATAGAGAAGGAATTCTCTTCTTCCCCCATCTCCTCCCCCCTGCCTCCTCCTCTTTCTCCTCTCTACAGCGTTGCTTTTCTTGTTACTATGGGGTTAAAGACTAACTCGCTCTTTTCATAGACAAACGCTCGGGGCGTTCATCTGCTTCACCAGGATCCAGCTGTCTTTGACAATGACTTCTTTGGCATCAGTGGAGTTGAAGCCAAAGCCATAGATCCTCAGCAGAGACTCATGCTCGAGGTGGCCTACGAAACTTTTGAGAATGCCGGCATTCCCCTGGGTCAACTCGAAGGCTCAAATACAGGCGTTTTCTGTGCCGTGTCATACACAGATTATGATCAGATCCTCGGTCGCGATCCCGAGACGTCACCAATGTAAGTCTCGCTCAACTCTACCACAAAAAGAAGACGGCGAGGAGGAGGCGAAACTTGGTGTATCATTTGTACGAATGCTCACCGCCGTGTTGCAGGTACCGCTTCACAGGGACCGGCCCGTCTCTCACATCCGCCCGTGTGTCCTATGCTTTCGACTTGCACGGACCCAGCAAATCCGTCGACACGGCCTGCTCTAGCGCGCTGGTGGCCGTACACGATGCTATCCAAGCTCTTCGAGCTGGTGATGCTGACCAAGTTCTGGTGGGGGGCTCTAATCTAATTCTGGACCCTGACAGGATGTCCATCATTTCGTCCATGCAGTAAGATTTAGGTGTCCCCCTTGTCGACCACCGTTGCTAAACAATTTCAAGGTTCCTCTCCCCTGACGGCCGATGTTATTCCTTTGACTCTCGCGCAAGCGGCTATGCCCGAGGTGAAGGTGTAGTTGCCATTCTCCTCAAGCCCCTTAGCGCAGCTCTTCGGGATGGTGATACAATTCGATCCGTCATCCGCGGTAGTGCAGTTGTGTCCGATGGCAAAACCCCGGGCATCACAATGCCATCGCCAGTCAGTCAATACGCAACTATTCAACGTGCTTACAAGACAGCTGGGCTTGATCCCAGGGAGACGGTTTATGTGGAAGCACACGGTAATACCTCCTGATGAAAGCCTTTCGTCTAACTTCACTAACAGAAAACCTGTAGGAACTGGTACCAATGCCGGAGACAATTGCGAGGCAACTGCTTTTAATAATGCATTTTGCTTGGACAGGTCTGATAAGCTTATTATCGGTAGTGTCAAGTCCAACTTGGGCCACACTGAATGTGTGTCAGGATTGGCGGGTTTAGTCAAAGTACTTCTGATGCTTGAGAAGGGAGGGATTGTTCCGACTCCTACCTTTGAACATGCAAATCCTAGGTTGGAATTGGATTCACGAGGGCTAGAGGTGAGCGCAAGACATTCGGAAAACCTTCTCTGTGCAAATGAGAGAAAAAAGACAACATCGACTGACCGATAGTCTCTCTTCTCTTTAGGTTGCATCCAAGTTCCAAGAGTGGCCAGAAGGGCAGCTCCGCCGCGCATCCATAAATGGGTCTGGTTATGGGGGTACGAATACCCATGTCATTCTGGAAGCTTGGAAAGAACCCGCCAAGACAGCAGAACCAACACCAATTGTTGAGACAAGGGTAACGCGTGGAGCAATTACTACCGAGTCTCCAAACAAAGGCTCCAAAGTCTTTGTATGGAGCCACCAGCGGGAAGATGGCTTCGCCAAGCTGGCCAGTATGTGGAAGAGATTCATTTTGACGAGCAAGGCAAACCGTCAACAGTTGTCTCTGGATGACTTGGCTTTTACGCTGTCATCTCGGAGATCCCGATTCTCTCAGAGAGCTGCCTTTGTTGCATCCAACATTGACCAACTCCTAGAAGGGCTCAGAGAGATTGAGCTGGGATCAATCCGCCCTGTCAAAGCATTGACGGATGCGCGAACGTGTTTCATCTTCACCGGTAAGTCGCTGAAACTGTGCTGAATCCAACCATAAGTGGCATCGATCAACCCCTGCTGACAATTTTCTTCCTTCCTGAATAGGCCAGGGAGCGCAGTGGGCGCGAATGGGCTTGGAGCTTCTCTCCTACCCAGTCTTTGCTGAGTCTATGCGGAAAGCCGAAAGAGAGCTCATCCGCATGGGTGCAACTTGGCGCTTAGTTGATGAATTGAGGAAAACCAAGGAGAATTCCCGCATCAATGACGCAGAGTTGGCGCAGCCATGCTGTACAGCTATCCAGGTCGCATTGGTGGATCTTCTTGCCTCATGGGGCGTGCATCCCGATCTGGTCTGCGGCCATTCAAGTGGAGAAATTGCGGCAGCATATGCTGCTGGAAGCTTAACCGCATCGGACGCTCTCAAGGTGGCCTATCACAGGGGCAAATCTGTATACTATCTCAAGCTAAAGAAGGGCATGAGGCAAGGTGGGATGCTTGCTGCAGGTCTATCAGAGACTGATGCGCAAAAGTATCTATCAAAGTACAGTGAGCAGACGGTCAATGTGGCATGCATCAACAGTCCTACCAGTGTGACACTGTCTGGTGATGCTGCAGCCATTGATGAGATTGCCTCCAAACTGGAAGAAGATGGTGTCTTCAACAGAAGATTGGCTGTCCCAGTAGCCTACCATTCTTCTCATATGGCTGCTATTGGAGAATTCTACCTTGCAGCGCTGGAGAAACTTCAACCTCGCCAGTTCAAACCGAGTGTGCGAATGGTGTCTTCAGTCACTTGTGATGAGGTTGACGGCAGTGAGATGGACGGTGCATACTGGGTTTCTAACTTGCTTCGCCCCGTTCGCTTCTCGCCAGCCCTGTCCAAGGTTCTCAGTCTCCCTGTGAAGGGTAGTTCCTCGTCTGCGCTGCCACCCACTGTCATGGTTGAGCTCGGCCCTCACTCAGCTCTTCAGGGGCCTGCTACTCAAATAGCAAAAACCATTACGGGATTACCTTCAGTGGACTATTTCTCCTGTTTGAAGAGGAATCAGGACGCAGTTCAGAGCGCACTGTCGCTTGCTAGTGACCTGTTCACTCACGGCCTTCCCATTGCACTTACAGGCGCCAACAACCCCTTGGGTGTCCACACAAAGGTTCTGACCAACTTGCCGTCATATAGCTGGAATCACAGCAAGGCGCATTGGAACGAATCCCGAAGAAGTCAGGCGTACCGTACGCGAAAGTTCCCCCGCCATGATCTTCTGGGATCTGCTGCAGCTGATAGTATCAGCGCTGAGCCATCTTGGAGAATGTTTATCAGGCTTTCCGAAATGCCATGGGTCAAAGGCCATTGCATTGATGGTCAAATTGTATTCTCCGCAGCTGGTTTCCTGACCATGATTGTGGAGGCCTTGAAGCGCCAGGCCAATACGTTACAACGCCCATGGAAGAACAGAGTAATAGAGTTTAAGCAAGTCGTCATCGATAGACCTCTTCTTATCCAGGACGATGCATTTGGAGCCGAAGTCTTTACCCTTCTGCGTCCTTATTCGGTGACATCTCGTGATGCGAGCTTGAAGTGGCAAGAATTTCGAATCTACAGTGTCTCCCAGAACAACGAATCTACGGAGCACTGTCGAGGATTGATTACTCTATCAGAGAATATGGGAAGACTAAGAACAGGCTCATCCTCTACAGTCGTCTCATCTCGGGTGGGTGATGGCTCTGATGAGTGGACACAACTAGAGTCAAAGCAGCTTTACAAGCTTCTTAGTTCTTCAGGAAACGACTACTCTGGGTGCTTTGCAAACCTTGATTATGTCTCAGCCCGTGCTTGGGAGTCTAACTGTGAGCTGACTGTTCCGGATGTGAAAGCCACAATGCCCTCGACCCACCAAGAACCGCATCACATACATCCCACGACACTTGAAGGCTGCTTCTTGGCGTGTCTCCCTGGCGTGAAATTCGCGAATAACTTGGACGGTCCTCAGGTCGTCGCTGCTATTGATGAGCTTTGCATCTCCACAGACGTGGATCTCGTACCTGGACGAAAAATCTCCATTACGGCTAGGACGAACCCCTATGGATTGAGGCAGCACTCTTCCGACATATTCGCTACAGAGTTCGGCAGTGCAGACCGTGTCATACTTCGTGTTGGAGGAATCAAATTCTCGTCCCTGGGTAGCTATCAGCAAGCCAACAGCCAGGTTGATGACCCCCTGTGTCATAAGATCGAATGGCTCATGGATCCGTTTTCTTCTCCAAGAGAAGCTGTGGCCAAATATTGCCATAGAGATTTGGTTTATAGGGATCAGCAGCTGCGGAGAACTTGTGATCCAGTTTCTCTTGGCATCATCCGAGATACTCTTGCTCAAATATCAAACGAAGATGAGCCATCAATTACTCACCATTTGCGACGTTTTTACGGGTGGATGCAAGAGCAGGATATTTCAAGCACCCCGTTGACCAATTCCAACCACCAAGCGCTGGGTGCGGCAAGCCAGGTGTTGAATCAACTTGGCCCCCATTTAGCTGACATTCTGCGAGGGAACCAAGACATAATGTCTGTCTTGTCAGATGCTGAGCTGTTGCGTCGCATTTATTCGGAAGACGATTGCTTCAGTAGATGCCACACTCAGCTCGCCGAATATCTCAAGTTGCTTCAATACAAAGTGCCGAATCTGCGTATTCTAGAAGTTGGTGGGGGAGATGGCGTCTTGACTTCCGCACTTCTTGAAGCCCTCTATGGGGAAAAGCGTGACTATGCTACTACCCGAGGCACATACGTTTTCACCGATGTCTCCGATATTCACACTTCCAAAGCTCAAGAGACGATGAGGATGTTTGAAGATGTGATGGAGTTCAAGTGCCTTGACATTGAACAGTCCCCAGCGCAACAAGGATTTGAGCTCAATTCTTTCGACATCATCGTCACATCAAATGCTTTACATGCGACACGTAGCATTGAGCATACACTTAACAACCTGAATAGCCTTCTCAAACCAGATGGCCAGATTGCTTTTATAGAACTCACCGCGCCGTCTCTGAGATGGGGTCTCCTCAGTGGTAGCCTTCCAAACTGGTGGGTAGGCGTAGAAGAAGGGCGTATAAGCTCTCCTCTTTTGTCAACACCAGAATGGGAAAGGGTACTGGTAAAGAGCGGCTTTTCTGGCGTTTCAGTCGAGATGAGAGATTTTGAATCAGATGAAGAGCATGAAGTAAGCCTACTTATCTCTCACGCTGCCAATACCGGAGTGAAGGCGGGTGTTGGAAATATCTCCATCTTCACAGGACAGCATAGTGATGCCTTGGCTGGTGAACTACGCAGTGGACTGATGGCGCGATATCCGGGAACTGTAGTGTCTATCGTTCCGCTTGCTAAAGCGACAGCCGCTCCTGGAACCTACATCTTTCTTCCAGACGTTGCGGATAACTTCCTACTGAGAGCAACTGAGAAAGATTGGAAAAACACAAGGAATCTCTTGAGTGATGCCAAAGCTGTGCTGTGGGTAACCAAGGCAGCTTCTTTGGCTAGTTCAGAAACTTCTGGTGCGCTCATTACAGGTCTGGCACGCAGCCTACGTGCATCACGGCCTGACCTCAGCCTTTTCACGCTAGATATTGACGAAGAGTCAGCGGAGGCTTCTGGGATCTTGCAGGTATATGAAAAGTACCTCGGTCCAAGTGCTTCTCCGTACTCGACGTCAGAATGGGAGCTTGCTCTGTCCAACGGAAACATTGTGATACCACGTCTGCTGGAGAGCAAGGAGGTCAATATCCAGGTTCAAGATGCTACATCAAAACATCATCCACGTGATGAAGTTTACACTGATTTTGGCCGACCTTTGAGTCTCCGGATCAATTCTGCTGGAGTATTTGATTCCTTATACTGGGCAGATGATGAAGCCCATTCTCTACCTCCCAAGCCAACACAAGTCAAAGTTCGCCTGGAGAACTTTGCACTCAACTTTAAGGACATGCTGACCACTACTGGCCAACTTGAAGGCAATTCTGCTATTCTCCTCGAGGGAAGTGGCACGATTATCGAAGCTGGAGATGCTTCTCAGTCGAGCCTTTCTGTCGGAGATCGAGTCAGCTTTTTTGCCCCTGATGGGCTTGCCACTATCAGCAATGTGGATGTTCGTCACACACTCAAAGTTCCTGAAGATGTCAGCGGAGAAATTGCTGCTGCCGTTCCATTGGCTTATTCGACTGCCCTCTGTGCTCTCCGAGACGTTGCCAGGATCCAACGAGGTGAGAGTATCCTGGTACACTCTGGAGCTGGAGCGGTCGGCCAGGCGGCAATTGCACTTGCAAAAGCTTTTGGTGTTGAGGAGATATATGTCACCGCTGGAAATTCAGAAAGAGCGGAGTTCGTTAGCAAAACGTTTAGTATCCCGGCTGAGCGTATATTATCCAGCCGAGATCTGGGCCTCGGTCATCGTCTTCTTGAGTTGACTAATGGCCGAGGCGTCGACGTTGTCGTCGGTTCTCTTTCTGGAGACGCATTTTCAGAAAGTTGTAGCGCCATAGCTCCCTTTGGCCGAATCATTCAGTTGTGCGAAAGGGATGTGGCAAATGGTGGACGGGTTGATATGAAACATCTCCAGAGAAATGCCTCTCTTTCTGTCGTTAACATGGGATTCCTCGCGCGAGAAAGGCCGCTAGTGTTCAAGGAGGTGCTGGAAACTTGCTTCAGTATGCTCCAAAAGGGAACCTTGCCCCTAATCGGCCCAATCGCTACGTATCATGCTTCCAACGTTGCAGAACAGCTTCGGCTTATGCAGGCGGGTGGTCACCTAGGCAAGATGGTGTTCCAGCTTGACTCCAGTCTGCCTTTGAAGGTAAGTTTTGTTCGTCTACAGCGTTTCTTTGTATAGTCTCGTGACTAACCTGGTCCAAGATTCAACCACCAAAGCCCAAGCCCGCGGTTCTGCGAGACAACAGCTCTTACCTTGTTGTTGGCAGTGTTGGGAACCTGGACACAGAAATTGCCAAATATTTGGCAAAACTGGGAGCTCATCGCCTCATAGCGTGTCAAGGATCTGGTATTGAGGTAGTATATGATGAAGTGAAGAGACTCGGGACAGAAGTTGCCTTTATCCCCGGCAATACTTCGACTCAGCCCCTTGTGGATCAACTTAGAGACGCAAGCATGGGTGCGCCCATCAGAGGAATCATTCTTGGGGATTCCGAGATATTTGTAAGAGGCCCTTTTCATCTCTGTGTTTGCCCTCTAGAGCACATCAGCTGACAATATGGCCATTAGGATACGGATATCAAAGCCGTGACATACTCTCAGTGGTCCACTACTGTTGAACCCACAACTAAAGGCATCATCAGCCTTCAAGAAGCCTTTGGTTCAGACCTCGACTTCTTCATTCTGCTGAATCGCACTTCCTCTGTTGTAGGGGGCCCTAAACAGAGTGTCACGAATGCAATTGGTGCGTTCCGGGATAGCTTCGCCCAGTCCCAAGCCCGTCTGGGATTCCCCGTCAAAGCTATAAATATTGGCACAATGCATAAAGATAGCCCTGCAAACGGCGACGAAGACATGCTGCCTCCTTCCGACGTCCGGCCACAGACGATGGAAGAAGTCCTCGCAGTGATCAACTACGCCATGCAAAATCCTGTCGCAAAAGGACAAATCATTTGTGGCGCAAGCCAATTCGCTCCCGATCCTTCTTCCCCGGCTACACAGCGTCCAGATGCTCGATTCTCACACGTCTGGTCCCGCACGGCGCCTCGCGCCTCCAAGAGCGGCGAAGACGACGCCTTTGACGTGCAGGCCGCCCTTCGAAGCTCGTCCAGCGGCGACGCAGCTGTAGATGCCGTGTTTACGGGCTTGAAGCAGAAACTTGCTCGCCTGTTGGCCGTTGCCACGACGGAGATTCAGCCGGACCGCGCGGTGTCGACGTATGGTGTTGATTCGCTGGTCGCGGTGGAGCTGAGAAATTGGATCACGGGGCATTTGGGAGGGCATGTGCAGATGCTGGAGTTGATGAGTTCCTTGTCGATAATGCAGTTGTCGGAAGTCATTGCCAAGAGGTCGAGGTTGGTGCCGGCGAGTGTGTTTGGAGGCGTGGAAAAGAGTTGAGAAAAAAAAAAGGTATCATGTAGATGTTGGGTTATTTCTTTCTTTGGCTTAAGGGATTTGGTTATGATGGGCTATGAGACACGACTGACGGTTCTTTTGTTTCTTCATGTACTCTTCTCTTTTTTTTTTCATGTAC
This sequence comes from Trichoderma semiorbis, assembly GCA_020045945.2. NCBI lineage: Eukaryota > Fungi > Ascomycota > Sordariomycetes > Hypocreales > Hypocreaceae > Trichoderma > Trichoderma semiorbis. Next base: position 7,583,205 of record CM034694.1, read on the forward strand.
ACTTCCTATTTTCAAAATTACTATTTCTTAGAACCACGTATATGGCTTTTATTCGTACAAAAGCTCAAAAATAAGCATTCAGCTCTTTTTTTTTTTTACACTGAACGCCCCAATCAATAATCTTACGATCCCCGTCTAATAATATCATTGATAATCATTCATGCCATTCCACCTCATGCCAACCCAAACAAAGAACACCTTTTGAGCCCAAAACCGTCTTTTGTCATCAGTATAGTCTATCTCTACTACTTTGTCTAGCTCTCTCCAGCTCCGGCGTCCTCGTCAATCTCGACGGGGTCCTACTCGAAAGCTCTTCGACCGTCGTATCTAGACGGACCTTGAACACTTTTCCGCGCCAGCTCACTGTTGTGCCGAGCAGGACGGCGCGAGTCCAGACGGGCAGGGCGAGCGCTTCTCTCCCGATCCAGGCAGGCAGCCATTCTAGGAATCGGCGTTTTGGCAGACCTAGGGGACTGGCCGATCCAAACGCGAATTTCGGCGTGTTTTGGTCGGATTCGATGGTGCAGCCTGTGTGAAGGTGTTTGAAGGTGTGCCAGTCCACTGTCATCCAGGCCAGAATAGCCATGAGCCAGATCCACCCAAAGGCAGCCCAAGTCTGCGGAATATCAAAGGACTCATGGAACCAAGGCAACGTAGTAAGGCCAAAGGCAAAGTACGCGCAGCACAGAAATGATTCAACACCAGGTTCGACCAGAGTAGCCGCCAACACGGTGAATTTTCTGGCGCGCAGCCAACGGACTCTCCGGGCAGCGTAGGCGGACACGGACATGCCTGCCATTGGTTGCAGCACCAAATCACCCCAAGCGATGCCGTGGTTCAAGAAGCCGGGGATGTTGGAGCGCCAGAGAAGATCCCCGATGAGATGGTCCTCGCAGATGTTGTGGGAGAAGTAGTCGACGCCTCGGGGACGCCCTTCGTTGGCTGGGAGGATGGGATTCCGGGAGGGGTCGGTGACTTGGTCTAGGTGAGCTTTGCGGAACATGTTGCTTTTGCCTACGATGCAAGGGGCCACTCCGACGACGTTGATGGCACCGTAGAACTTGACGTGAGAGGTGCCCATGAACATTTCGTCCAGACGGCCGCCACCGTTGTTCCATAGTCGGTTCCATAAGGTCTCGTTACCGTGTTTAGACGTGTCGGCGGCTGATCCAAGGAATGCCTGGCTCTCGGCAGAGGCATCTTTTTGATAATCGACGATATCGACAACAAGGGGTAGCTGGTGTACGAATTTGTACGGCTTTCGCGCGGGCATATCGGCCGGAACATAGCCCATCAGCGTATCTACCATGCGCCCCAAGACGCCGCTCGCGACCCAAACATTACAGTCAATGATCCAAATAATCTCCCCCGGCGCCTCGCGATATGCCCTGCTAATATTTCGTATCTTTGGATTCGGGCCCAACACGTTGACGCGACCGTGGGCGCCGTGCAGCACCGGGTCCTCGGCCTCGACCAGGATCTGCGCATCGTACGCGGGAAAGTCCTTGATGAGCTGCTGCAGGACGGGATAGGCCGGGTCGGCGGTGCTTTCTATACACAGCCGGACCGAGACCTTTTGGCGGCGGTAGTCCTGGCGAAAGGTCGAGGCGATGCATTCGTATAGGCAGGGCTCGAGGCCCTTGACCGGCCGGATGATGGTGACGCTGGGGGCATCGTCTTCGAGGGTGGAGGATATCGGCGGGGGGTTTCGTTCTTTGAATTTGACGAATCTGGCAGCGAGAGGCACAAGGAAATTATTAGTTCGAAGCTATTGTCGAGGTTAAAAGTCGGGATTGAAGAGGGCTTACATGGAGGTGATGCCGACAATCTGGACAAAGACGACAACCACGGCCCAGACGAGGCAGATGGTGGCTGCAACCTCAACAAAGCTAGTCATTTCCACTGCCTAGGGTCGAGGCATAACCATTACTCCTTCACTTCGAGCGTAGAACAATCACCTGCGAAAGCAGCGGGAGAGGCAGGACATTATATAGGACAGGTGGTGTATGTAGACAGCAATGTGTTAATAGGTGAGGGGAGAGCAAGCAAGCAAGCAACAGTCACGACGGACGGCTCGTCCGGGACTTGATAGTCGGATTAAGATTAAAGAGGCCTCTCACTGTGAGAGACGGTCTCGTACAGACAAGGAAGAAGCCTGGTTGTTATATATGGAGGAAGTGTGTCGTGTTGGCGGCGACAGAAAAAAAGATCCATGGATGTCCCCAGACTTGGCGATGTTGGGTAAGCTTGAGACGCTTGGACAAGCCCTGGACGGGTCGCTAACGTAGACACGAGTGGCTTAGGGAGGGGAAGGAATAAATTGGACAGATCGTGGTGTTTTTAGTATGGAGTTCAGTACGACGTTTTGTGTCCACTGATTTTGGGGTTTTAGTATCCATGCAGATGCGTCCGGTGGGGAGTTGGGGAAATACGGTCCAAGGAGACTTAATGCTGAAGCTGGCGAGACCAAGGATCACATGCGTCATGTACCATATTCAGTCCCTTCTTGATGCTGTACCTTGCTTCCAACATGCACACACAGCCACATGTATATATGCAGAATGCAGTACATTCAGGTTCCCTCAACTCAAGGGGCACGGCAAGTGGTGTGATTCTGGATGCTGATTTGCATCAATCCATCATCACCTGTCGGAAGGCCCGGGGCGTCACAGCAGCATTTGAAACTGCTCTAAACAATTTGATGGAACTGACTAGAGGCCCAAAATAGAAATCAACGAGCACACCGGGTCAGAATCAAAACCACTCAGTGGAGGTTTGTTAGGACAGTTTAGGTTCCATCAATGTGGATGACACCTCTCATGTGGGCATTTGAATCCAGGTTGATGACATTGGGCGACACAATCGAGTCCACTGCCTTTAGGGCATCCTGCAGGGCTTTTGCGGTGCCTGAGTGCCCTGGAAACCCGCCCTGGGCCGCCAGTAGCCCGCCTGCAAGGTCGCCCGTCGCTGCATCCAGCCACTCAGGTCACGCATTCTTGACGCCTGGCGCCCCAGGCATCCGCTTCGGATCCAGTTTTGCGACTTTCTCCGACCAACCGCCGAAAATCCCCTGCAGTCAGAAAAATTTCCCTCTCTTTGATTTAAAAACCCACAAGCAGAGGGAAAAAAAGCAAACAAAAAATAGCTTCCCTCTTGCGTCTCGACACTCTTTTCTTTTCGCAGTTCCCAGGCTGGTAGAGTGTCTCCATTACCTTTCTGGAACGGCCGTGGATGAGATCCTGTTGGACTCATTCAGCAAAGAGAAGCGTCGTTATTTGCCGGGCCATGCCTTGAGACAGGTGAGTCGAAATACTTTTTCTTTTTTCCATCTTGATGCGCATCAAGGCGCTTCGGCAATTGTTTCAACTTAGGAGCTTCATTTCGGCTCAAGCATATTCTTGCTCAAGTTGCTACTTTTGGCTCTGCCCGGGCGAAGAAGGGCTGATGCCCGTCGTCTTCATACGCGGGTTACACAGCAGAGTTTTCGCTCTGGCGGTTTTCCATCTCCCTTGCTGTTATGATGATTCCATTTGTGCAAAGAGCGACTATTCATTTAGAGACCTCTGTGATTGCCATTTGATTATAGACTACAACGGTATCTGATACAGCTTTGGGAAAATCTTTTTTTTCTCATCATCTTGTCTCGCTATACATATTTTGGAGCTTCAAAAACTGACTAAAGCTCCTCCAGGTCCAGGCCAAAATGAGCCCAGTCCGAGATGGCTGAGATGCAAGTTCATACTGAGCCCCCTTCCATAGGCAAGGCTTCACCTGCACCCCAAGCCCAACCCCCAGCCGAGGCCAAAGGCAAGGCCCAGGCCAAACCGCAAGCTGCTCAACAGCAACCGCGAGGTCCATCTATCCACCAGATATACGCGCTGCCTGCACCCATCCGAACCTTTCCCCTCCCAGCCTTCTACCCCAACAACCCCATTTCGCTGGTCCATGTTGCCTACGCATGGTTGGGTCAGGTTTTCCGGCCGCCACCCGTAGAGCCTGCCGTTGTCCACCATGGCGTCTGGTCTGAGACGACAATCTCTGTACACATCAAAGATGAAAAGTCCATGAGGGCCTTGTGGGAGCAAGGCTTCTATGGCAAGGGCAATCTCAGTCGAAGTGAGCCGAACTGGCTCAAGAGAGAGCAGGTTCAGCGAGGACTCCAGGAAGTTCACGTCAGTGAGATTTTCACGCAGCAGAGGCGAGATGAGCGAGCACAAGCCAAGTGGGAGCGTGCGCGACTTGAACAAGAAGCCATCTTGAAGACGAAGCTTGAAGAGGAGCGACTGGCTGAGGCTCGCCGTCTGGCAAAACAAGCGGTACAGGAGGCGCAGGAAGCCCAAGAGGCTCAAGAAGCTGAAGAAGCCGAGGAGGCCCTGGAGGCTATCGTCTCAGACTTGCCCAAACTCCCCCTTGCACCCGTTGGCCCGTTAGAGCTCCTCGCACTCCCAAACTCAGCGGTAGTCATTGTATCACGGCCAGAGCCCGTTCTAGCGCCTTTGCCGTTTCTTGCGCCTGTCGGTCCCCTGCAGATTCTGGCACTGCCAAACTCGGCAGCCGACGTTGTCAAGTTTACGCAAGTCAAGGCGGATGCCGATGTGGCCCCCACCACTAAAGCAAACGGATCATTGACTCAGTCCTCCTCCAACCACGGTTCGTCTACTGATGAGTCCGAGGAACCCCGAACTCCCATCACCACCGAGACCCCAGAGCTGTTTAGGGACGATCGATCTGTAATCTCATCGAGTGATGGCACGGGAAACAAGACGTTGCAGCGCAGAAAGAGCGTGCGATTTTCCCCCACGGTGGAGTCGGCAACGTACAAAGCCTCCGACCCCCCAAGCCCCAATCGCTCCCCGCCCGTACTGTACTCCCAGCCATCCCAGGCCAACGGCAATGACAAGTCGATAAGCCAACCCCTGTCCCAACTGCCGTCAGCAAGCGTCCCCGTGTCAGATCCCATCATCAACAAGGAACACCTCCAACTGATGCCAGAGGAAGCCTTCTTCCTCTCCTTTGGCCTTGGGGTTCTGGAAATCACGGATCCTGCATCTGGCAGAGTGCTGTCGCGCCAAGACCTCTTTAATCTGTTCCGGCAATACTCTTACTTCCCTCCCCGAAATGGTCCAGACGAGCCTGACCTCGAGCCCGATGACGGATTCCTCGTCCATTATGCCGTGTACCATCACTTCCGATCTTTGGGGTGGGTGCCTCGAGCGGGCATCAAATTCGGAGTCGACTGGCTGCTGTACGCCAGGGGACCGGTGTTTGACCATGCCGAATTTGGACTGATTGTGATCCCCTCGTACTCAGATGCTTGGTGGAAAAAGGAGGGCAAACAAGGCCCTCGGAAACCGTGGTCATGGCTGCATAGCGTTGTACGAGTCCTGTCCCACGTCACCAAGAGTTTGGTGCTGATCTACGTGGACGTACCGCCTCCTCACAAGTTTGAAGAAGCGCTCAAGGATGGCATCACGGAGGCAATGAAGCTATACAAGGTCAGAGAGGTCATGGTAAAGAGATGGTCGAGCAATCGAAACCGATGAATGGACTATTGACGTCTATTTCAATTTCTACATTTTCCTTTGCAGTGTCTTTGTGTGTAACATTACGGCGATACTTGGGGACTTTATTGGATGTGCAAATGCTTTGGGGTGCACGTCGGCGACAACGTGTGTAATTTATACGAGAAACGATGGAACGAATCTGGATCAAGTCACAGATGCATTTTTAAACAAAGAGTTGGCGCAATGTCCAAGAGCAACTTAAATTGATTGGTAGCATTTCTGAATAGCTGAACATTGAAAATTGAAACATATTTTACCCAATGTACTTTTGAAGCATGTGATTCAGACGCCACGGATTGTCAAGTGATAGAAGGGTTCCCTTAGGCCGAGGAGGATAATAAACACGAGATACTGGTAAACGGATAAGATGTGGAAACAAGTGTCAATAGGTAAGAGTAACCAGAAAATCGAAGGGGAAAAAAAAGGTAATAGAATAGAAATCATTACTGAATAGGGGCTTCTATTATTATTTTTATCATTATTGTATCTCATTCTTTCCCTCACTTTCTCTCAAGGCCCTCAGCAAAAGCTTGGTTCAACAGCTTGGCTCTTCTCGGTCAGGCGGATTGTGCCTCGGTCCACTCGCCCGCTCTTATTAGCGCAACCAAAACATGCGACTTGACAGTTGCTTCGGCTTCAAGTGAATTCTCGGGTCAGGAGTTGCGTTGGCACATTCAAAGAGAATAGAGAGATTTATTTCCTCTTGCTTTCATAACAAAGTGTTTTTTATTTGTTGTAGCCATGTTGTCCCTGGCTCGCACTTCTCGGGCCACAGCCGCGGCATCGGCAAAGGCTCAAGCTACTAAAGCCGTGGCTTATCGCAGCGCTCACACAGCAGCGACAACATACGGCGGTTCAAGGAGACAAAAGCGGGAGAAGCCAGATTCAGGGACAGAAACCGAATACAGACCTCAGCAGAGGAGGATCTCGGCCAAGGAAGCTGGGCAGCAGCAACAGCAGCAGACTTCGGCGGCGCGGTACTGGCCTAAGCTGGAGATTCCGAGGGAAGCCAAGCGCTTCACTTTCCTCGATGAGACGACCAAGAGGGGACCCACGAAGGTTGCTTGGACGGACAGGTTTCTCTTTGTAGAGGATCCGGCGACGGAGAATGGGAGACGGGCGCTGAAGCCGGCGACGTTGAGGGATAGTTGTGCTTGCCCGCGGTGCAGAGACACTTCATCTGGTCAAAAGACGTATTCTTCTGTTGAGATCCCCGTGGATATCGGCCTGCAGAACGTCAAGCCTACGAAAAAGGGGCTGGAAATCACCTTTCTGCGCGACATCCCGCGGTTCGTTGAGGATGAAAGCAAGCCTCATGTCATGCTTCTGCCGTGGGATTCCGTCGATCTGTCGCTCAAAAGAAAGGGCATGGAGGACGTCACTCTGCCTCGTCAGCGATCTGTCCTGCGTCGTACGGGGGTCGTTTATTGGGACCGCGAGACCATCACCCAGCAGGTCCGGCGCATCGACTACGCAGAGTTCATGAAGGACGACAGCGAGGCCTTTTGGGACGTCATCATCGACATTTGTCGCTTCGGCCTGGTGTACCTCAAGAACGTGCCCCGGGACGAAGACTCCATCGTGCGAATCACAACCCGCATCGCAAACATCCGCGAGACATTCTACGGCCGCACATTCGACGTCCGCGCAAAGCCAAAGGCCGAAAACGTCGCTTACACGAGTGGGTTTCTTGGTTTGCACCAGGATTTGTTGTATCTCGACCCTCCGCCCATGATCCAAGTCCTGCACTGCATGGACAACTCCTGCGCAGGCGGCGAATCGCTCTTCAGCGACGGCGAGCGCGTCGGCCGTCTCCTCTGGCCGTTCCTCACACGACACCGCATGGCCCCCCTGGCCGAGCACCACGTCCCCTACCAGTACGGCAAAAACGGCTATCACTACTTCTCCTCGCGCCGCGTCATCGACGGCAACGACGCCGGCTTCACAAACGTCTTCTGGTCGCCCCCCTTCCAGGGCCGCTACCTCAGCCCCGTCAAGGACATCCGCCGCTGGATCGAGCCCGCACGCATCTTCGCCTCGCTGATCAACGACCGGGACGCCATCCACGAGCAAAAGATGGAGCCGGGGGAGTGTGTGCTGTTCGATAACCTGCGCGTGCTGCACGGCCGTAATGCTTTTGATGCTGCTGGCGGAGGGGCGAGGTGGCTCAGGGGCGCGTACATTGCCGCCGAGGATTTTCTTTCTAGGGCTGCGCATATTCCCAAGGGATTGGCGGAAAAGTATCGTGGGGAGAGGCCGTGGGCGCCGGCGGTGGCGCAGAAGGCGTTGAGGGAGACGAAGTGGCATGAGGATGTTGTGAGGAGGATCAAGGAGATTGATCCAGCGTTGGAGGATTAAACGTTATGATGATGATGATGGATGTATATGACATGAGGCACTGTGAGTTTTGTCTAACTAGATAAACAAACGGCAAAGAAAGAAAGAAACATGATGTAAAACGTAGAAAGAGTACCTATATAGAGACTACCTGTTATAGCCTCAGATGTACATAACCTCTCATAAGAATTCAGACTAAGCAACCTAGAAGTGGCAACGAAAAAGCAGCCAAAAGCAAATTCCCTTTTCCCATCCGTTTGGTGCGCCGTGCATCATGACAATTGAAAAACTAATGCTCCTACATCTCGTCGCAAGCCTCCAAAAACAGAGCCTGTCCGACCCATTCAGCACCTCTCAGTTGGTAGCGCTGGCTTACTACCACTTCTTTGCCTCGACTCCTTCGGGAGGCACAGTCTCGACTTTCTTACCCTTGACATCGTCCCAGTTCGTGCTCAGGGAAGTTCCATTGCTCTCCGTGAAGCTCTTCATCATGGCCCGTTGCTGCTCAGGGGTGGCGCCTTTGTACAGCTTCTTGAAGAAGAGGTTAACATCCTTCTCGTCATCTGAATTTTCGTCAGCCCCAAACTGATCCCAATTTTTAGGACCACTGCGTGAAGACGTGGGATAGGCCGGTGTCGCAGCTGGTGCTGGGGCCGCAGCTGGAGCTGTAGCTGGAGCTTTCTCGGAACTAGAACAGTGACAGCATGTCAGTCAATGATTACCAAGGTCAGCATGATCATACCATATCAACTTACCTTGTTTCCACTACCTGAGGAGTGGAGACCGGGGCTCGTTTGGCTGATCCATCACTTTTGAGGGTTGCCCATTTGCCAGGTGTTTTCTTGGCCAAGCTCAGCTCAACCTTGTTGGGTGTAACGGTATAATGAGACTTGGCAGGAATAATTTCTCCCCACAGGTCAAGCTCAAACTCCCTCTCGTCGCCGTTTGGATAGACAACAGGATCCAGGCGAACCGATGATTCGAGGAACTGGACTTGGAGCTTCTCCTTGTTCACACCCTTTGAGAAAATCGAAACCGACATCTGCGTGTTGCTTTGGAAATCCTGCAACCGGAGCGGGGTGTCTTTGGGAACCGCAGGCGTTTCTGCTTTGACGTCTGCCTTGGTAACCTCCACCGACTTTGCAGTCTGAGCTTTAGCAGCCTCCACCTTTGCAGTTTCTGCACCGACCTTGGAAGATTGGTGGTCGGCGAGGCCCTTTTTCTCGGGAACCATGGTTGTCGTCAGCTTTCTAGCGTTGTCTTCTGTCGGCAGCTTCTCCATGGCGGACAGGGCCTGGATTCGCATATTGCTAGCCATCCGCCACTCCTTGAAGTGCGGCCTGTTTGCCGCCGCCGCAGCCAATGGATTTTCTCCCTGCAACGTACTGTCCTTCTTGCCAATGTCATCGTAGCGAGCAGCATCGAGTGCCTCGGCAGCCGTCACGGTCCAGAAGCCCTTCTCATCCACCTTCTCCAAGCCGGGGTCCTCCTTGGGCACTGCTGGGCCACCCTTGATGATTCTCATGCAGTGCATAAAGCAGTAGTCGGCGTTAGCGTACTGTTTGAGCTGGAAAAAGGCCACCCCGCGACGGTACTGAGCGGTCGCCATGAGCTCGCGCTTGTTACGCTCTATGGCCATGTGCCAGGCGAGGTCGGCATCGTCGAGGGCTTCCTGGGGTCGCTTGAGCCCGGCCAGGGCTTTTGAGCGAGCAATCAGCCAGACTGGGCTGAGAGATTCCTTGAGTGCAAAAGACAGCTTGTTGAGGGCCTCTTCCCAGTTGGATGCGTCCACGGCAGCGAGGCCCTGCTGGGCCATAGTGACGTATGACATGATCGACTATGGCGCAGTAGGTTTGATGATGAGCGAGAATTTCTGGTTTGCTGAAGATGTTGAGGAGTTTATCTTGCTTGATGATGAGGCCCCGTTCGTAAAGGAAATGGTATTGGAAATGAAAAAGTTGTCAAGGTTGAGGTGAGTGGCAGAAGGGCAAGATTAAATATGGTGGGGAGGAAAGCTGCAGTTGGAGTTTAAAGCTCTAGTGGGGTGAGGCGTGGAAGCTTCAATGCATTTCGGCGCCCCGCTTCTGCGTTTGCTGGGGCGGGCGAATCAGACACAAAGAAGCATCAGGTACCAACAGATATGAAAATGTGCAAATTGTTCTTGAAACATTAAATACATTGCTTCTATCTTGAAACTCTTCATTGAGATGTTGATGCAATAATATTCTATAGATGGGCAGTGTGTAGGTATATATACAAAGATATATAGAACCAGTCACGCAAACAGGCAACACTCGTCTAAAGCATATGGCAGCCTCTCTGTAGAGAGCCAGAGAAACTCAAAGAAAGGCAGAGAAAAGACGCTTTAGGCAGTACAAACGGCTTCTATTAGATAGGTATTACTTAGGTAAGATTTAAGGCAAAAATACTATAACGGTATTAAACTCTGATAGATAAGGTACTTAAAGCCCCCAGCTTCAAGACAAAAAGCATCGTAATCATCAACTCATACATCCATCCATACATCCACGCGTGCGTCCGTTCATCCGCTTACAACTTCTCATCAGGGTATCTCTTTGCAAACATCCCCAACGCCTTGATGGTAAAAGTAAACTTGTAGTTTGGGTACGAAATCATGCAAGACTTGTTAAACACGCCCTCAATAGCCTCCTGCAGCCACTCGCCGTTTTCCTGTTGGCGGCTCGCAATCAAGCGGATGCCCTTCTTGATCGGCTCCACGTCCGGATATTCTGCCACCAGGAGCCCGATGAGTGCCCAGGCTGTTTGCACTACAAGGGAACCTGACTCGTGTTCGGAATACTTCATGGTTTCACACGCCTGAAAAAAAAAAAGAGGTTAGCAGGGAGACGATAAAAACAAACGCGCTGTTTGTCGAGATGACGTGGTACTCACCCGGTAGCTTTCAGACCAGCCGCCATCTTCACGCTGTTTGGAAATGAGGAAATCGCAGCCTGCTCGGGAGATCTGGCTGTTGGAATACGTCTCTCCAACCGCCTTCATGCTCTGGAGCGCAAACATGGAGGCATAAGTAAAGCATATCCCCCAGCTCCCGTACCAACTGCCATCGTACTTTTGGTTGGTCCTGATCCAGTTGGTGGCCCTCCTGATAAACAGCTTTACATCCTTGGTTCGGTAGTCGGGCCAGTGCTTGTGGAAGAGAGACAAGGCCTGGACGCAGGCAGTTGTGCATTCGGGGTAGTCGTATTCAATCATGATCCTGCCAAACACTTCGGCCGCGTTCAGCAGCTCCAGCAATTCATCACCCCTTCTAGCCTCGTAAGATGAGACGGCTCCGTTGTCGTTCTGGTATAGCAGCAGCGTATCAACGGAATCAAAGATTCGCTGATCGTCCACGAGTTGCGGATATCCCTCAGTCTTCTGTAGCAAGATGACGGCCTTGAGAGCCTCGGAAGTGCAGTCGCTCACGCCGTAGCCCTGGTCTCTGTTGCTAAACGGCCAGGCACCCTTTCGGGGCTGTCGATAGCACTTTTCTTGGTCTTTGCAGTTCTCTCTGATCTGGTGTCTGTCCAAGTACTCGAGGCCCTTTAATAGCATGGGCTTCCAGCGTTCATCTGTGTGCAGGCCTGACTCAACCACCGACAAGATGGCAAAGGAGGTATCCCAGCACTGGACGCCGTTTGTGCCATTGCACAGCAGTCCCTCGTCTTTGACCCATAGGTACTCTTCTAGCCTCTCAATATGCCTCTTGGTGCTGTATGCGTCAGGGCCGTCGCGGATGTAGCATACGAGCGTATTCATGGGCGCGTTCACTGGAGCCAAGCACGAATACTCAGTGTTTGCATCCTCCATGTCGACAAGCTCGCTGACCCATTTCTCTCCCCTCTCTTTGAGAAAGTTGAAGCGGAGGTAGGGGTTGTAGACGTTGACAAGGACCCAGTTGATCGTGTTGAGCAGCCATGACTTGGGATGGTAATTGTCAATGGCAGAAATGTCGTTTCGGTGACTAGCCCAGACGATCTCGGCGTGAGGCTGCACAAACAACTCCTCCTTCAACGCCCGAGTGATGTCCGTCTCTTCGCAGCTCCATCTCTTGGAGTACAAGTATCCCATGGGCAAGAACACTTGTCGGATATGGATCCACCATCGCCAGGGAGCAATCGGGACCCAATCAGGAAGTAGCCAGATCTCGGGGGGCACAGGGTTCACGATGTCCCAGTCCACCACACCCAGCACTGCGAGCCAAAACTTGGCCCAGTGAGGGGCGTTGAGTGCGCCGCCCAGCTTGTGCAGAGTTCCCCTGGCCTTGACCATGACAGGGTCCTCGGGGTCGACGCCAACGATGCGGAGGACAACATAGTTCATGGCGGTGCCAAAGACTGTGCTTTCACCCTCGATATGTAGACCCCAACCACCGTCTTCGGGATGCGCTCGTGCGGTGAGGTAGTTTTTGATCTCGGTCGCGTAGGCGTCGGAAATTGGTGTCTTGGTGACATACCAAGCGATGACAACACCGCTGAGTAGGAACATGGGGCCGCCGTACTCGCAGGCCCAGTGGCCAGAGGGCATCTGAAGCTTTTCAAAGAAGGTGAGGCCATTTTTAGCAGCTTCGAGCGGCGTCTCGGCCTTTGGGAGCGCAGGTAGATCCTGGTGCAGTGGCGTATCAGTATCAGCTCTGCAAGTCATTCGATTTCAAGGGAGGGGCAAAGCATACCGTGGGCAAGTTTAGAAACCACTTCTCGGCATAGCTCTGCGGCCACTCTGCAGCTGCCTTGTCGTCGGCAAGATAATGCCACGTATGGCGGCTGTCGTCGTCCTTGACTCTCCATCGTGTGAGGTCTGTCTTGGCCTCCAGCTTGGGTCGCTTAGGGAAGCTGTCGGAATCATCAGAGCCACGCTTGCGAGACTTGGCGCTGCCGGTATCTCGACCTGTTGCAGTGGCCATCTTGACAAGAGAGTTGCGTGGGAGTGAATGATGGATGGCCGATTGGCAACAGAGGCCAGTTGAATGATTTATAATGGCGAGGGGAGAGTCAATGGCTGCTCCTGAGCCTTTCACATGCCAAGGGAACCAACAAACTTGAGCTTGGCCTCCAATTACCTAAGAGTCCCGTCCTGATCAATTGGATATTAGCATCAAGATCCTCCAATTTGTCTGATTCGGGCATTGGAGCGCATTGCTTTAGCGCTTGACTGTGCAGCGACATCCCCTTTCAGAGGGCGGGGGCGCTATAGCAGCGCTAAAAAACTGCCTCCAGCGTCAACAGAAAACTGCCCGTCAACAGATAATGCCCCTTGCAGCCGTCTTCGTATTCGTACTTGGCCTCTCACACTTGCTCGGGTAGGATTCCACCGCCAACACTCAACACTTCACGGACTGCTCAAAACCCCGACACTGCGTCAATTTGGCTTGTGATAGCCTCCAGAGTCCATCATGGATCAACCAACGGAGCACAGAACAATCCGAGAAGCACGGCAGGTAATCATCCGGCCGGTCACCATGACGACATCCGCTGGAACAGTCGTCTCTCGCATCGAATCCATTCTGGAGGCTATTCTGGACTGCGTGGCCCAAGGACAGGAGCTCAGCATCGACTTCGTATCCAACAGATCAGGATCAGAAAATAGCCCGCAAACGGTCCGTTTTCCAGGAAGGACTGCTGTGGAAGCCACAAAGTTTGGTATGCATCATTGCCCAAGCGGGTTAACTTTGCGTTCTACCTCTCATCCTGTGTGAATTCAAGCCCGGATACTACTCATCCTGCAGCTCGCCCACGATGCTCTCGTCTCGGGAACAGTATTGACCAAGCGGTTAGTATTGGAGATATTGTGACTTGGACTACTAAGATCGTAACCAAAATGTCTTGATACAGTCACATTTTCTATCAGCATCAAGGGCTGTTCGTGAGGCAAAGAACTGTAGACGAGTTGGTGGACAACCTTGCCTCCGCACTCAACGTTCGACGTGACGACTTGAACATTGTACGTCGAATACTCATTGGTCCTAGAATTCAATTAATGGATCTAGGTTGCATCTTCCAAGGGCGTTTTCTCGGGACCTCTGAGTATTCGCCTCAAGGATAACACAGTGGTTGGTCCCGCTACTGGAGATGTGGTTCGTATATTCATTCGCAACAACTATATACTATCCCTTCTCTGGTCTGACATCCTGACAAGGGAATTCCATTACCGGCAGCCGGATCCATTGCAGCCATTAGCTGTGAAACCATCCGATGGATACTGATTGCTGAAAAAGATGTGTGTGCTTTTCATAAGTGTATACCAGCTTCTTGCTCCACTAACCTCACCAAGGCGATATACCGTTCTTTAACCTCTTGCCTGTTTTGGCAAACCTCTTGTGTTGGCCCAGGGCTCCTCATAACGGCATGTCTCCCCTAGGGTTGCTCTTCGTCATGGTAACTAATGCCAGGGGGTAAAGGCAAAGGGATACCCAGACATGCTTACATGTTCGTTTGTGCAACTGATTCGCTTCAATTGCCCCCATATACCAATCTTTGTCTTGGCCGATTACGACCCCGATGGACTCAATATTCTTCGCCACTACCGCCTCAAATCAGAGATTGTATCCCAAGGTTTTACGGCTCCCGCAATTCGCTGGCTAGGAATCAAATCAGAAGATCTCCTGGAGCGCGAGAGCCGTCTTGATATGTTGAGAATACCCTCGGACAACTTGCAACTACCAGATAGCCAGTCTTCCAGAGAAAATACTGGCTCCAAAACCTCCATCTCGTCTACTGAATGTCGTGAACCAATTTCAGCCCTTTCAACACGAGATCGAAACGTCGCCGTTGGAATTTTAAAAAAGCTTGTAGACTCTGGAGATGATTCCGCGGCCGTCGAACTTGGACGAGAGCTTCAAGTTATGTTAATGATGGGCATCAAGGCTGAGATACAATGGCTCGATGAAGCAGGCAATTTGACGGAATGGCTTGATACTAAGATTGGGCAGATGTTTTTGGGTGCTTGAAGATATGCCAGAGAGTTGGGACAACAAACGGAAGGATGCTGCCAATCAGCCTGAAGTCTCTTTGGTCTGGTTGCCATACAACTCATTATCTCCAACAATCATCACTCATCATGGAGAATATTTGCAGTTTTGAGCCTATGTGGAAGGATTTTGAGGCTGATGGCCTTCGGAAAGATAATGCCAGGATCCGGCCTAAATCTATATGTATTTCTTCGCGAGAAAGGATTTTTAGACAGACAGAGCAAGCTTGTTACACCGAGATAGCTAGTCAAAATGTCCACCTACCCGGGACTCGAGGTACAGTGCAAAAATCGCGGGGCACGATACCCGCACAGTCCCCTCCACATGGAAGAATTGATCTAAAATTTTATACATGCATTTTTGCAACCAAGAAGAGTGAGAACTCATTCATCACCATGGCGCCGAACCTCACAGAAGACGAAATCGATGACGTGGTGTACTTTGCCAGAGTAGGCGAAGATGCAGATCTCGTTGAGACCCTGACGACCCTGTCAGAGCGCGAGAAGGTGTCACGAGCTGAGATCCTGTTGGCCGCCAAGGATGAGGGCAAGTCAACGGCTTTACACATGGCGGCAGGAAATGGTCATCTAGGTAAGAAATTCAATAAATATTCATTGGACTCTAGTTGGACGTCTGCTATGAAAGCGCTATTTGAGGAGATATGAGGACATGTCATGGATAGAAAGGGACTAACGGGGGCAATCAGAGACTGTTCGCAAACTCATTCAGTACTTTGATGAGAGACCCAAGGAGGAGAAGCAAGCTTTCCTGGACGACGCCAATCAGCATGGAAATACTGGCTTGCATTGGGCAGCACTCGGAGGCCACCTGGACACCGTCAAGCTTCTCATGGCACAGGGCGCTTTGCCGGCAATCGCCAACGAGCGAAATTACGTCCCTCTCGACTTGGCCTACCAGAACGAGCACAACGAGGTGGCGCAATTCTTTTTGGCCTCTGCGGGCATGCTGGAGGAGAAGAACCAGGAGAGTGGACTGAACGGTGCCGTTGAGTCGGTTAAGCTGGAGGATGGAGAGGGCGCCGAGGAGGAGAACGAGGCTTCAGCGTCATGAGATTGGGCGGATGCGAGGAAATTTTCATTGGCAACTGGATACGAAAAAAATCAAGGGACAAGGCCGATATGAATGGGCCTGTCATGGCAACGGCAAAAAAAGATACCATACGTGTATATTCTTGGGGTGGCGAAGCACATCATATTGCTTCGGATAGATTTCAAAGAGAGTTTGGCTGAATGGGTTCGGAAATATTGCACCAGGGTAGCGGTCGCCATCTAGCGAGACTTATCTTGGGTGACATCGTATTCAGAACTTGGGCGAAAGGTGGAAGCTCATCCTATGGTTACTGGTGGGAAGCCATAGTAGCTTTTGTTATCATGAGAATAGTTGGATGGTAAAGGCGGCAAAAGAAGGATGGACGGTTTCGTGGCACATGGACTGCGGAGTATAGAGTATGGGGTATTATAGAATGTTGATCGACTCGTATTATTGAAGCATATCCAATTCATATTCCGTATGCCTATCCAATTATCATGATAGAGAATCGATAGTAATAGGCGCCAAGGCGTGTTTGACAGAGCGACTAGTCCCCAATAGTCGCCCAATACTACGTAACATAAGATCGGCTAACTCGAATAGAGGCATTTGGCAGAGATTTGGAGATATCCAATGCCGTTTTCCCTTTTGAGGGATTCAGGCAAAGATACGGAGTAGAGGCACAGGCTCGGCCAGGCGGTGACCCCCACTGACCGATAAGGGTCCAGAGGGTCGAAGTTCCCCCAGAAAGTGGAAAGTGGCTATCTTGATAAGTGGCGGCGAAAACTCCAGCAAAAAGTTGGAGATTGTTCGACAGCAATCCGCCTCGGTGGGGGTCACCCCGGAAACGTTGGACATTGGAACGTGGGATTTCCCCAGTCTTCGTCCCCGCGGAACGGAAAAGGACCCCTTCTGAGCAAATCCTCGTGTGTCTGGTTGGAAAGTGCCGATGCGGATTGGATTGCTGGGGTTCGCTGCACAAGAGGCGGCGACACGAGACTAGAACATATCGCAAACCTTCCCCCCATGCACTCTGGCTTCATCGACGGGGGCCAGCAATGAATATATGACCTGGATGGAGTCGTCACAGACCGCGAATGTCTTTACGACGACTCGCACCAGCTCGGGATCCAGCGCTGGTTCGATTAACGTCAACGGCAACGGCAGCGGCAACTCAACGGGTTCGGGCTACAAGCGCGCGAGTCGCAAAGGCGCGCCGCGGAGGTTCGTGTGCGATCATGCTGGCTGCGAGAAGATTTATTCGCGAGCCGAGCACCTGCAGCGCCATCAGCTGAACCGTAAGACCTTTTCCAGCGAGTCGACTTGGATGTGATTGTAGAGATATGATGGCTGATTGCGACCACCACAGACAACCCCAAGGAAATCTACCGATGCGACGTGGGCGACTGCGACCAAAAGTTTGTGCGCCTCGATCTCCTGTCGCGCCATAAGAAGCGGCACACGGCCTCGTACACGCCCAGGAATCGCATCCCCAGCTTCGACACGGGCGAGACCGTCAAGTCGCCCCCCGACCGCCACACCATCGTCATCCCGCCGCAGTCTTCCTACGGACAACAGCCGTCTGGGCCTCACGATGCCGCCATCCTGCTGACGCCCGAGTCCAACACGGCTCCCACTCCGGCGCCGCTGAGCCACAACCACGGCATGACCAGGGCGAGCCATCAAGCCGCGACCTGGGCGCCTTCGCTCGACGACCGCTCGGGCAACATGATGCGGCACCGGCCCAGCTTCTACGCGGCGGATCCAACCGCTCTGCCGGAGCCCTCAGGCATGGTAGGCTTCGGCGCGGTTGGATATCCCACCGACGACTCATTGACGCAGGGCAACTTTGCCGCATGGCTCTTTGATCCCCAGACTACGTATAGCGACTTTAGCATGGCAAGTCTGCCATTCCTCGAGGGCGGACTGGAGTCTACCTTTAACAATAATATCCACTACGACTACGAATCTCTCACCAGCTTGTCGCCCATGGACCAGCCTCAGCGGCTTTCTGAGTCATCATCCGACGACTGGATCACCGAATCGAGGGGTCAGGAACTGCTTCATTGGTTCCAGACGTTCCGCAAGAAGCAGCCCAGGTATGAGCCGTTGATGCCCAATCTGGTTCTTGAAAGCGGCGGCGACATGCCGGCGCTCAACCTGGACATGATGAGAGACTGTCTCAAGGAGTTTTGGGACAATGTCTCGCCTCGGTTACCCATTATCCACCAACACACCTTTTCTCCGAACCGATGTCCCGTCTTGCTCCTCCTCGTCATGCTGTCTCTCGGCGCCGCATCATTGCGCGGCCGTGACATGACGGGGCAGCTCTCCGAGTACGGTGCATTTGCCGACGTTATCATTTCATGCGTGAGATGGGAGATTCTAACCTCCGACGACTCTGCACCGCCAGCGAGCCTTTGGGTTCTGCAGGCTCTCTTGCTTCTCGAATTCTATGAGAAGCTGTACACTTCTCGAAAACTGCACGAGAGGGCGCACATCTACCACCCTGCTTTCCTAACACTTCTCAGACGTGGAAGCCCCCTGATTGGCAGAACAGGCAGTGAATCTCCCCCAGAGCCAGACTCTCTGGGACCCGATCGACAGACACCCAACATGGCCTTGGATTCTCGGACGTGGTGGGCTCGATGGGCCGAGACGGAGTCAATGCACCGCGTGGTGTTTGCGGCCTTTATGCTCGACGTCATACACGCCGCCATGTTTGGCCACGCCGCCGACATGGCTCCCCACGAGATCCGGCTACCGCTCCCCTGCGACGACAACTTGTGGGCGGCCAACAGCCCCGACGTGGTGCGGCAATTGGACGCAAACTTCCGCATGTACGGCGTCAAGCAGGTGTCTTTTCTAGACGGGCTCAAGAGCGCACTGCACGGCAAGGAGGTCAAGACGCACTCGTTTGGCCGCATGATTATCATCTCGGGTTTGCTCAGCGTGGGCTGGCACTTGAACCACCGTGAGACTCACCTCAAGTGGCTCGACATTCGCACGCCGTCCATGGAGACGCAGGAAAACTGGCGCAAGATGCTGCTGCGTGCGTTTGACAACTGGAAAGGCAGCTTCGATATTGCCATGTCTGACTCCATCTCTGATGCCCCTGGCCATCGCGGCATTCCTAACGGACCCATCAACAGTGCTTCGGTATTGTATCATTTAGCACACATCAGTCTCCACGCGGACATTGTCGACTGCCAGGTGTACGCCGGCGCGAAGCGTCTTCTCGGCCGCAAGGTCTCGTCTAGGGACTACTCCAACGTCATCAAGCGCATGAGCGCCTGGTCAACACAAGCATCAACGCGCCACGCCATCCTACACGCCTTCAAGCTTCTCTACCGCGTCGTCGTCGATCCTCACCCTCGCCGCAGAAACAGCCCGCACCCCCCTGAACACTCCGCCATCCAGTACTCTGTCCGCAACGAACCAGATCCTCATCGGCCGTGGATCATGTACTACGCCGTGTTGGCCATCTGGGCCTTTGTGCAAGCTTTAGGACGGCCACCGGGCAAGGGGTTTCCGTTGCCGACATCGCAGCTGGGACATAGTAGTTACGCGCGGATGGTCGAGTACGTGTCCAGCGTGGCTGCGTTACCGGAGCTGGATGAGCAGGCATCAGCCGTTTTACACGAGGGCTTACCTGATTTGCTGGATGTAATGGTGGACATTCTTGAAGAAGCAGATACGGAACTGCTGGTTGAAGCGCGGGAGCGGTTAAAGGTGTGCAAGGAGATGCTTCTAGGGGGAACAACACGGCCATGACTATGAATTTGAAAGCAAAGGCTCTATTTTTACGGATATCTTTTCCTTTTTCTACTCATGGGTACATCTTCTATCAGGGAGGGATGAACAAAATTTATGAGTTATATATAATTGTTGGGGGCACTCGGGGAGGAAATCTTTCTTCTCTGGATCTTATATTGCGGAGTTTTGTTTTTCAAGTTGGGGGAATTATTTGGACTTTGATTCATGTGTGTTCTTTAGACTAGGCGTAGGATGGGATTTGGTTAATGAATGTGAAACGCAAACTGCATATCCTTCTACTTGACGATTCTATGATTGGTGAAGTTGTCTTTTCTTTGTCCTCCGATGCTGCCTATTCTTCTACTTGGCGGTTCTACGACTAGTGGGTTTTGGTGTAGAATTGTCTTTTCTTTGTCTCTTAACGCTGCCTCCCCCCCTGTTTGACTCTATGATTGGTGGTTCTTGCTGTAGAGTTACCCTTCTTCATCCTGTGATGCTGTGTACTCCCCTACTCGACTCGATGATTGGTGGTTCTCGCTGTAAAGTTGCCTCTTCTTTATCCTGTGATGATGTATACCTTCCTCCTTGATGATTCCACGATGGGGGGTTTGTTTGTAAAGTTGCCTTTTCTTTGTCCTTCGATGCTCCAGATACAGTCTCTTGGCCTAGTTTCAAGTTGTTCATCATGGATATATAAGTCAGTTGCGTAGGACAGTCATGTCATGTTTGATATCGTCTACTGAATCACTGCGTATGAATCATCTCTGATAACTTGACAACTTCATCACTACGCCCATCATCACGAGACACTACGAACAGTTTCACAACATACCTTGAACAATTGCTACCACATACCTTGAACAGTTTCACCGCACGCCTTGAATAGCCTCACCACATACCTTGAACAACTCCTGAACAGCCTCACCACTTCGGACATCAACATTCACTCAAATTACTTAAACCTTACCAGATCCCCCTCAAACTTGCCCTCAAAGTCACCAACCCAACGCATCATTCACATAATACCACAAAACCAACAAAGCCCATCACTTGCAAAAACACCCCAATGTCGAGATCAAGCACCAAGGACATGTTTTACCAAGACCTTAATGCCGCCTTTATACACCTCATAAAATTCACCCTCTCACCCTCCGTCCACGACGCCAAAATCCATGACGTCGACTGGTACATCTGCCCTCCCGCTGACCTACCACTCTATGGCAACTGCTTCTGCGACTATGCCCTCCAGGGGTATGACCACGACTACACGAACTGTAATGAAATAAATCTCCCTTACCCATCCATCATCAGTACAAATCCGGACAATCACGTGGATTCCGTCGTTAAACTCTGTCCGTATCTCGACCAACGTATCCCCGAAAATGGCGTTCGTCATAACCACCGACTCTCTTGCTTCAAACCTGTCAAGTCCGCAGAGATCTTCATGAATTGGTTTATGAGCGCGCCTGCTGACAGTTATGACTATACGCGGTGGGAACTCAACAAGGATGAAAGAAGGGCAATAGAGGATCTCGTGGACGACTACGAGGGATGGGTCCCTGTCAATGGAGCGAGAGGGTCTTGGAGGCAGAAAAAGGTCATGTTGTGCAGATTGATGGGGTGTTTTCGGGGGGAGGACATCCCGGATGATGCGTACCACTCACCTGCGCAGTGGGAGGCGCAGAGATTGCTGGAGGTTCTGCAATGGAGGGAGCTTAAATTTAAAACATGCCTGCAGGAACTTCGCTCGGCCATGAAGGAGGTTGTCCAGATAAGGATGGGGGAGCCTCCGAACGGTTTTCGAGGAAAACGAAATGAAAGACAATGGGAAAAACATTGGCGCAACCTTATAAAGGCACCGGACAGAAAGGAAAAGTCGACGCAGCAGCCCAGTTCTTCAAGAGGAAGATCTAGAGGACGAGAGGAGAAGCGGTGGCGCAGTCCTCCAGACGAACAATACTGCGGAGGAGATGAGCGGCAGTGGCAAGATCCCCTAAGGGAGACGCCGAGGTATAATACTCCAAAAGAACAACCTAGAAGAGGAAGGGGCAAGTCCAGTCGTCCAAAAGAACAATCTGGAGGAAAATATAAAAGCCGGCAGCCCAGCCCTTCAAGAGCAAAATCTAGGGGAGGATATAAGAGCCGGCAGACTAGTCCTCTAAGGGGAATATATGAGACCGTATTGGATGCTCTTCCTTCGGAGGGACGATTTCCGGAGCGGGTGGCCGGTGTATTCACAGATGACTATGAGAGGCGGTTAACCGGAGATCCTCCAAAAGGAGAGCTTAGGGGGGCGCTGGTCGATCTTGCAATAGACGAACTTGGGAGGCGGATAGACAATTCTTTAGGAATAAGAGAAAGGAGCCGGTCGAACACTCCTCCAAGAGCAAAATCTAAGGTGCGGGTGGCCGATCCTGCAACAGGATATGGAGGCGGGGGGTCCAGTTCTTCAAGAAAACGACATAGAAGACGACAATATATGGAGAATCACTGGGAAAGGTATTACTTAGATTAGCTCATCTAGTTCGCATGGTAGGAAGGATCAGGGTCATGAGATATCCAAGAATGTAGCAATAGAATGAAATGAAATGAAATGCTTTAGAAATGCTATATGTATGTATCGTTCTATGTATATGTCAGGGCATCTGTTGCCCGCAAAGGTTCGCTCGGTCATTATCCATCCAGTTGTAAATCAGCGCCCAAAGAAGGAACATGTCCACCAAACTCCAAGTAGCCGCACTTATAAAATACATCGGGCCAAAGAGAAAAAGAGCAAATGACGAAGGAGAAAAAAAGGGGGGAAGATACAAAGACAGCTAAGAAGACAAAAAATACAAAGCGGAATGTTTGCATGTGTTGGTACACTTTTTCACAAACTGGCCCTCAAGCGCGGCCAAACCACACGAGATGTGCCTTTGGTATCGGGTATCATCGAGATTCTTCATCTATCGGCAAGTGGCGTCGAGCAGCTGTGAGATTAAATCTCCTGCCAGCCGTGGCCTTGGGGCAGAGTGACGCCTTTCATAGCGGCTGGCTGAGCGGGTTGTTCGCTGGGCTCCAGCTCGCCCTTCATTTGCTCTTCGCTCTGCTCAATCTGCTCCGTCGTCGATTGGCCGTTCTTTTGCTCATCTGGCTCACCTAGGCCAATGGTGTCGATCCAGTTCCAGTGATCGATAACATCGTGTCCGCTTCTATCGAAAATGGCCTTGTCATCGTTGAGGCCATCGACAGCCACATCAGAGCTAGAGCCGTCCTTCTTTGCCAAGTCCAGCTTGTCCATGTGGGAACCATCGATGAGATCTCCAATCCAAGTCCGCGCGACAGGAATGTTGTTTGCTCGGAAAAACTGCAGTTGCGCACGCAGGTTCAGGCGAAGTGCACGCTCGGGCTCGACGGCGTTGAAGATCTTCCTCGTCAAGAGTGGGAATAGAATGCCAAAATCAGACTGACTCAGATGAGCTGAGCTTCCGACGTAAAAGAAATTGGGCTCCGGAAGCTTGTTACCACTAGGCCGCTCATAGATGGCCGGGGTGACAACTTTGGCCGTAGGGTCGGGAGACAATAACCGTGCCGTGACATGAAGATGCTCAGGCCACTTGAAAAAGGCTTCTGATTCAACAGCCAGTAGCGCAGTTCCTCCCGGTGCTGAGGGGACATCGGCGTATACGGGAAGCGGTAGGTTGAACAGAGGAGTCGAGTTGGGAGCTAGCAGAGGCAGACACCACATATCCAGGAGCATAGTGGCGTTCTTCTCCGTCACCTGCTTCCGAATGCTGCTGTCCTTGGCGGGTGTGAATAATGGCGCCTCCATGGCTGCGACCTCTGCAACATCGGCGTAGTAGGTGCTCTTGAGAAACTGGTACATGGTGGTGGAGCCGAAGCTGTGGCCCGCAAAGATGATGCTGCCGGGGTCGTTGACCTTGAGACGGCCGATGAATTGGCTCAGGCTCGGGGTAGTGAGATTGAGGTTGGTAAACTCTCGACCGGCATCCATGGCTAGAACTGCTTCGTGAACCAGGCCCATCTCCCAAAGTCTAATCCTAAGCTGCGCTTCTCTCGCCCCGTACACCTCGGGTGTGACCTCATGGGAGATGCGGTTGTACGGGACGACCTTTCGGGACAAGCGGCCGTTCTGGCCAGGAACACGAACAAACGAGGTAACGGCGCTTCCATCTCGGTGCTCGGGGCAGATGACGACGATTCCATGAGAAGCAAGAGATCCGGCGATGTATGAATACGAGTTTCGGCTACCGCCTAGGCCATGGGAGAAGATCATGGTTGGCCATCGCTTGTCGTCGGTATTGGCGGATTCTAGAGTGGCGTTTTTGTGAGCAGGAATGGAGGTGTAGTGAAGATGTCGTGGTAAAAATCTATTGGACAATGGCGTCAGGAGAGCTCAAGTTAAGGTTTAGGTAATTTCTGAAATATGACTTACGAGAGGAGCTCGGCTAGAGTGTGTCCAACGCCCATGAACTTGGTGTAAGCAGAGACATAGTGTCTTTGCGGTGCGGGCAGCCAGCTGATAAGCTTCTCGTTGGATCCAGCGACTGCGGGATAGAAGACTCGAAACAGCACCGTCGGGATGTCGCTGGCATTGTCGGGTCGCGGGGACGGAGAAGGCAGATCGTCGACGGGAATCTCGACGTCGAGGGTGCCGACCTTGTATGGGCCGGTGTACTCGGGGAAAGCTGGAACGGGATTTAATCTGGAGAGGTAGGCAGACAGCCTCGAGGTCGCAGAGGGCTCCGAGGCGCCAATCATTGTGGCGATTGCGACAGAAGTGGTGAAGAAGGTGTCGTCGTTTAGATGGCGTGGCGATGACCTAATAATCGTACCAAACAAGATGTATAGATGGATAAATAGGCGAGGCGAATGCGACCGCGATTGATGACGACGTAGAAGAAGACAAAGAAGAGGAGCAAACAGGAAGAAGGCGAAGATGGAAGGATGGAATAAATAAAGGAATAATAAAGGTAAGCAGTCCGAAACAATGGAATGGAAGGAAGGATGCTAGGGGGATGGAAAGTGTAATATTAAAAGTGTATTATTAGGGGGAAGAAAGAAATTGAAAAAATAGTTTGGACGTGCAAAGCAGCTGCTAGTAGTTCTAATAATAAGCTGGCAGTGTGTCGAATCAAATCAATTACGATCCATTACGATGCGATCAAATTCGATACGTACTTTTTCGTCGCCAAGGTTTCGGAGTCGGAGGCACAGCAACTTCACAGTGACGCAAGCCGGACCCCTTTCATGTGGTCAGCCCCAGCTCGTTGGCTGGCAAATGGCAGTGCAGATCGCCTCATTACATCAGCATCACAAGCAAAACAATGGAACCAACAGAAAATCTTGCCGTGTGCTACTCCATAGAGCGGTATAGCGTCGAGCAGATGAGGGTCTGGTTCAGCCAATCTTGGTCCAACTACAACAATCCGGGAGCTTCGTCACGCGACTCGTGCTTTGTTTTTGGATTCCAATGGCGGTAAAGATGCATCTGGGCTCCATTCCTGCTGCAGTGAGGCAGCACGAGAAAAAAACACTAACAAGAAAAAATCCTGGCGGCACAAATGCTAAGATGAACTGGCGTGGAGCTGCGTGTAAGAGACTGCTCGAGGCTAGGCCGTGTGTCTTATTGCTGGATCGGGACAAGCAGAATGGCGGACATGCCGTGTGAAGGTAGCAGAGACGGTGGAGATGCTGTGCATTTGCATGTGGTGAAGTTCTAGATATGAGATATAGCATGGTGAGAAGGGGGT
This sequence comes from Trichoderma semiorbis, assembly GCA_020045945.2. Taxonomy (NCBI): domain Eukaryota; kingdom Fungi; phylum Ascomycota; class Sordariomycetes; order Hypocreales; family Hypocreaceae; genus Trichoderma; species Trichoderma semiorbis. Next base: position 7,608,653 of record CM034694.1, read on the forward strand.
GTTCTCCTATATCATGCATCTAGCTTATGGGGGATTTGATATGATATGATATGATCCCCAATCGACATGTTGTAATGAGGGGTAAATTTGGAGTAACAAGGGGTTTACGGAGCGTATCGAGAGACTCAAAAGAGGATCCAAAGATGCAGATGGCGATTGGTTCGGAGTTTGGCGCTGGATGTGGGATTGCTGGATCTCTGCCAAGTACAGAGGCGATGTTGTCATTGATCAATTACACGGCATCTTGTTGATGGAGCAGTAAGGCGGCTGATGCGGCTGTTTCAGTTGGCGCTCATTTTGCCGCTGTAAGTTTCAGTCTCGATTGGGAAGCTTCACAGCAATTTTAACCTCCCTCAAGGCCTCTCGAGCTGTGGGGATAGGCGTTCCTACGTGACACGTCGCGGGTGGCAAAAATCTTTCACAGCAATTTTAACTCCTCCCAAGGTCTTGAACTGTTGTCGTCACATCTAGGGGTCGGGCTGGTAACCAGATCAAAATACCCAATTCACAGCAATTTTAGCCATTCTCCAGGCCTCAGGAGGATCCAAGAAATGCATATTACCATTGTGCCATCCCAAAAAGAAAGCTCTTCGCGTGTTCCGCTCAAACAGAGTAACTTAGACTCAACGCCTTGGAATGATAATACTTGATATTTTTATTTTTATTCTATATACCGCACTGCGTATTGTCACAGCCAAGAGCTTTAGACAGGTAATGAAAAGTCATACTCAAAGCAAGACAGCTTCTCATATCATCCAGTGCTCAGGCTTTGCTCTGGACAATGTCAAAGGCAATGTTCGAATCGCCGTCAAACTCATTCTCGGACAAACGGTGTGACAGTATCCCCAATCGTTCCAACAAACCCGCATCTCTTAGGTTGTAACCTGCGAATCTTGGTCGGAATCCAGCATCTTCAATCAGTTTACGAGCTGTATCCATAGATTCTGAATTGCCGCCAATGAATAAAACTGGTGGTACATGGCCCGGTGTCCATTTTGAGGCATCAAGAAGGGTTGCCCCAAAAGTATTGAAAGCTTTGAAAACGATCGCCTCTGGGAAAGCCTTCTGTACCTCCTCCGCAGTAGATGTCCTTTGCATGTACTCGATATCGTGGTAATGATTGAAGTTCTCATCCACGTTGAGAGGGTTCATGGTGTCAATTATAATCTTTCCTGAAAGCGTAACTCCGGCTCTTTGAAGTTCTTGGAGGACATGGTTCAGTCGTGGGAAGTATATCGAAAAGACTACAACATCGCCAAAGTTGGCCGCTTCGACGAGTGAGCCGTATTTGAACTTTGCCAGTTCAGTTTCAGCTAGTCCTTTGCTCGAGCCGAGTTCTTGGATACGTGTGCGAAGCTTTTCTGGAGATGTATCTTTGCTTAGCATGATGTCGTGGCCATGTCGAATCCAGGACGTTGCCAGATTCCGTCCAATATTGCCTGCATTGACAATGCCAATCTTCATCTTCAGAATGCGATGCAAAATAGTAAATAGAATAGTAAAATGAATGTTGATCCTTCTTGATCAAGGAGATACTCGGATGAGCACTTGTATAGAACTTAGTGCAGCCGCGCGCTGTTGATAAGAGATCGACAAAGCTTCCGCGGAAGCTCCTTACATCAGCCGCTTTGTAATTCACTTGATAATAAATCTTTACTCTGAATTTCATTATTATTAATGACCTGAGCGAATTGCATGTCTCAATTTGGTGCGTAAATGCTTCTTGTAGTTTTTGAGTTCCGCGGAACTGATTGATTACCAATTTCAAGACGCACTACTCCGATCGAAGCTGATGTTTGAAGATCCGGCACGTCATGAGGCCACCTATCAAATGGATTCAAGATATAGAGTCTCACAAAGTGATATGCAGTGGACTTTAAAACGCGAAGTTGCGTCTCAGTATAAAACAGCAGCTTGTGAGTTACTGCTTCAATAAGTCTTTCTGTTAATTGTATCAGTAATACTCTATCCCAAACAGATTAAACACTACTCAAAGACAGACTGCCAAAATGCCAGAACCACTTCGCATCGTAGTGGTTGTTGGAGCCACGGGCAATCAAGGATTTGGCGTAGTTCGCGCCCTGTTGGACTCGGAGACAGCGGATGGGAATCCATGGTTCGTCCGTGCAATGACGCGAGATCCCAATTCGGCGAAGGCAAAGCGCTTTTTGGCTGATAACCAGACGGCTGACAGCCGTCTTGCCCTTGTCGCCGGACATGTATATGACAAGAGCTCTCTCCAAGATGCTTTTGCTGGCGCCTATGGCGTCTTCGGTCTCACGTCCGAAGCTTACCCTGGTAGAGTCCTGGAGAGAGAAGAAGAGATGCAACATGAGATTGAAGCAGGACGCAACATGATCCTAGCAGCCAAGGCATGTGGTATTAAACACTTCGTCTTCAGCAGCTTGCCTGATATGGTCAAGACAACAAGAGGACAGTTTCCAAAAATCCATCATATGAACAACAAGCATGTGATAGAACAGATTGCGAGAGAAGAGCTCGGAGGAGCTACTTTTATAATTCCAGGTTTGTGCTCGGATAGAACAACGTGTATCATTGTACAACATTATTAACAGCGGTCTTCCCCTGTAGGGTTCTTCTACACAAATCTTAAACGACCTCAATATTGTCAACGGAGAGGTAAGTGTATCCTGCTCTTGCCTAATAAGTACTGCATGACAAAAAGAGACTAACTTAATGATTTCTGCAGCAGATGGAGTTGTTCGCTTCTGTTACCCAATTCCAGGCCACCAAGCTGCGCAATGGACCGACCCAACCCATGACGTTGGTATATTTGCTGCAAGTAAGTCATATCCGGCCATTACAAGTATATACTTAGTGGCTCACAAATTTTATTTTATATCAAGAAATATTCGATCTGGGACTTGAAAAGACTCACGGAAAGACGTATCTTGCGATGAGCCCTCCAATCACGGCCGACGATATGGCCAAGGCCTTTGCGCGAGTCACAGGCCAGCCCGCGATTCACGAACCGATTTCTGCTGAAGAATTCGCAGAGTTGGCAGTTCCTTTAGCCGGGCCAGGATTCAAGGAGGATGCCAAGCAGATGATGGAATGGGCCGCAGTGATGCCAAGTGATAAAATCTGTTTTGGGGCTATGGACGCGAATCAGGACGACTCTTTCGAGATGCTGGGCTTGAAAGCTAGTTCTTTTGATGATTGGCTTCATCGAAGTGGGTGGATAGGACCTGTCTGAGGACATGATAATACCACGAAACTGTGGTGTTCAATAGGATTGTATGGTACTCACTTCGCTCTACTATATATAGGTCCTGAGATTGGCTTAAGGGTAATGTGAACGGAAGCAATTACGACAAGGCCGAATTGTGTGACAAAAAGGATAATAGTCTTTGATATAATATTAACAAGTTCCGTAGTTCCTAAGTAGGTTGCGTGTTGGATTGTCACTCAAAGATGTTTCGAACAGTTCAATGGCATATGATATCCATTCATGACCCGATGTAACGCTACAACAGCGTTGTATGCCTAACTGAAGATACTGACTCATACACAATACTAAAGAAGGATACGGGGACAGACCCCTAAGATAGGTGCAGCACGCTTACGCTCAACCCTTTGAACAATATCTACACAAATATCCCGAAGTATGCGGACATCTTCTCTTTGCGTTTCCTCCGCACCAGCTTTCAGCCACTGCAAGGCCTTATCAACAAGTTGGCTATCGAGCTGTATCCGATGATGAAGGAGATTGCGCAGATTGTTGGTTACTAAAACCATCATGGACGATACATAAGGACAAGAGACGATCCTGATAACCACCATCAGCAAGGCATTCAATATGTTAGGGATCCACTTACCAACGAAACCAGATTTCCGCTGACCATGCCCGTTCAAACAAAATCATAAAGTCTCGCGCTTGGTGTACCAATGTTGCCCATCCAACGGGAAGCTGTAGTTTTCCCATACCTCCTCTCACGATGTCATGCACACCCCTCACCCACTCATCGTTCCAGGCATGAGCTCTATTAACAAGAGTCATACAACGAAGGCTAATAGAATGCAGAACACAAAATAAGCCAAGACTCGTTGAGTCGTTTGCTATCGAAGTGATGACGGCGGCACCGCCAAACTCAGATGGTATCTCGGCTTGCCATTTCTCGAGGGCTTCGAGTACGCTATTGGCTGCAGCAAGTCGCTCTTCTGGACTGCGTTTCGCCGCCCTTGTTGAGAAGATGCAGTCGTATACACCACCCTCGATGTTAGCAAGTTGCACACGTGCTAGGAAATAATTCATTCTGGCGTTTCCATCGGCGGTAGCTATTATTCCAGGAGCATCACCATCGCCATCGTCATCCGCAGGTAGAGAGTGTGGCAAGTCTAGATCAATGTCATCGTCAAGCTGAATCGACGGTTGCTGTGCACGCAGACTTAGGTCCTTGTCCAAAATATACACTAGCCAGAAGACGTGAGTATGCTGTTTCCTTTCTTCAGGATTCAGGTGTGCCGATGTGGCCCGATTTTGAAGACCCATTTTGTGTGCTAGGCGGATTGTTGCTGCTATCAAGATCAGAGCCTGAGTTGGATCGTGGGCGCTCTGGAGGACCATCACCATGCCCACTAGCGTCTGTATGTTTAAGAGTCTAGTTTCACTCAGCATTACATCTGAGATGACTGATTGTGCTCTGTTCAGATATTCGGTGGTATGGTCCGCCCGAGTTCCTGCATCACCATCACCATCTGGTGGCGAAATTTGCTGACAAGTCAAGGCGAGAACCACGTTGATAGCAGCCCATACTACTGGATCCCGCTGTCGAGGTGTGCGAGAATAACATTCGCCAACCAGACGCAAGAAGGTACCAGCGTGAAATAGTGGAAGTACCGAGTTGAGTTTGTTGAGAAACATTTCGATCATGGGCAAAGCTTGTTGAAGGGGAGGGAGGATCATGAAGCTGCGTGCATTGCTATGGTTTCCCGCAGGTTGATGATCATTGTCTTTTATAGGATTTTGGGTCTGGGTTTTATGTCGTTAGCAATGTCAAAATGCCGAACAGGAGGAGACACACCAATCGAGTTTCTAATTCCTGTACCCGCGCTCGTAGATTCTGGACTTCATCTGCCCCCGTTGTGTTATTGCCACCACAATGCCTGGCCTTGGGTTTTGACTTGCGGCTTTGGGCTGTATGAGTACATTCTCTTGCATAAATTATACAGTTAGAACAGCGAGGTTGTTGTCCATTGCATTTGAGTTTGCGAGTGTAGCATAAATCGCAGGCCTGTCCGCCGCTAAGATCAGTGATTGCGTCCTTTCAAAGATTGGATAGAGTACGACCTTTCTGGGGCGATGATCAATTTCCATTGCAGTTTTGAGATCCATGGAACTCATGGGTCAAGTTAATGGTAACATTGAATCGAGTGTTTGATTCCCGGAGCCTAATATGTCAGTACTATGACCAAGATGCTTCCGCGGAAGCTGGCTGACAAAGCGGAATCCGCCCGAATTTATCAGCCAACTTTAAAGTTATGTGGACTCACACCAATCTTGAGATGCTTAAAAAGTGGTCCTGTGATAGGTGAGACATGGTAACATTCAGTACGAGTTAGACTAGCTGAGTATACACGAACGTGATGATCCCAATGCGGCCCATATGGCTCAGTCTTCCGCGGACGTGGTACGTTGGATGTGAAAGAGGATAGGATTGGAAATCTTGGATTAACTGTGTACTGCTCCGTGGCTATTCTATTTCAAATGCATCAGAAGTGGTTCGGAGTGCATTCAAAGCTTTGCTTTGGAGTTAGAAACTTGGCAATAAAAACTTGGTATAAGATGTCCCTCAACCGTTCAAGCTGTCGACTAAGAAACACTCCCATACGCATTAAGCAGGAGACGCATCTTTATAACTACGACCTTCATATACACCAACTCAGATCACAATGCCCGATTACGTCTCCTTCACCAAGATATGGCACAATAAGCCCTACGCGGCCATCGACCCAACCCGCCCTGAGCTCAGCGCCGCGGGTGCCTTTGTTGTAGTCACAGGCGGAGGCACAGGCATTGGAAAAGCTATCGCCATGGCTTTCGCACAAGCCGGTGCCAAGACTGTCGCCATCCTCGGCAGACGCCTCGAGAAGTTGGAAGAAACGGCCACTGAGATCACGAGCAAGGCCAAGAATGCTGATATTCAGGTGTTGTTCGAAAGTGCCGACTTGAGCAAGCGTGTCGACGTTGACGCCGCAGCCGCAGCTTTGGTGAAAAAGGCCAATGATGCCAAAATCACCATCTTCATTAACTGCGCGGGCGTCATGCCTGAAGTCGGGTCTGTAGAGGGATATGATGAATCGGCACTGCGTCAAGGACTCGAGCTTGGCGTCATTGCCCCTTTCAACGCGATCCAGTCTTTTGCATCCTTACTGGCAGCTGACGCGCATGTCTATAATGTCTCTTCAGGGTTGGCCCACATCAAGCCTGTGCCGGGTATTTGGGTGTACTCTGCTCTTAAGGCTGCTACTACCAAGATGTTCGATTATTTGCAGGAAGAGCACCCCGAGTGGCACGTTGTTCAGATTCAGCCTGGAGTCATTTCTACGGGTTTCAACTCCCATCTCGGCGTGGTTTCGGAGGATGAGCGTAAGTGCATCCAAATGGTAAACTGGTCTTCCAAAACACTGACGAAGATGATACACTGTAGCTGAACTTGCTGGTCAATTCACGGTGTGGCTTGCGTCGCCAGAGGCCAAGTTCCTTAAGAGCAAGTTTGTCTGGGTCAATTGGGATGTCGATGAACTTAAAGCTCGCGCTGATGAGATCAAAAACTCTTGGCTCTTCAGAATTCTTCTCAATGGGGTGGAGATGTGAAAACATGTCTGTGACAAGTAGTAGTTGCAAGCTATATTGGGCAAAGATGGTCTAGAGTATCTTGGCTGGGAAGAGGCAGGGCTTCTTTTTTTTAAGGATAATATAAATCGCAATATGACACATAAAGTTGACTGTCAAAGTTTTAGATTGATGAAATGGATGTTCGAGCTCGTTGGCCCCTTGATGGCGAGGATATCCAAGTTTGTAATGGCTCGTTAAAGACCCGCGATATTACGATTTAAAAGCTTCAAAATAATCCTGACCCCTCCCAGAGACTTACACCCGATGTATAAGCGCCACTGAGATGTCAGAACCTCGGGACTATGGCTTCACAGCAATTTAAACCTCCCCCAAGGCCTTGTCCTCAGACGCGTGACATTACCTGCAGCTTCACAGCAGTTTTAATCCTTCCCATGGCCTTGAGCTGTCTGCGTAAGCGCATCTACCCGTCATCTACACTCCAACAGCCTGTGGAAACATGCAACAAAAAAGAACCACCTCGTCCTTACACTAAAAACTGATCTGAGTAATGTTCATTAATCAGGCGCCCGTTCACCGGAACATTCGCAAGCAATGTTGTGACGCAGGTACGATGTACTTCAATGTTCTTTTCTTTAGCGATTCCACCACTTGAGCCTGTACAAGAACCTCTACCAATCACACACCAGGCCGTTAAGCTGTTAAGTAAAGTGTTTCCAATGGAAGTTCTTCACAGCAATCTAAGGACCTCCAAAAGCCTTGAGCTGTCTGGATATATGTGGATGAGCATAGATATCCACCATTGCATCAACAGGTTCGAGGTACATTCAACGAAGGCTCAGATTGGTTTCACAGCAATTGTAGTCCCCCTCAATGCCTTTCGCTCTGTGCATTTAGTCATCAGCTGCGCTCCAAGAACCTTGGGACTTATCTTGCCCTTACACTAAAACCCGAACGTTCAGTAATCCAGGCACGCTTCAAATGCCTCTACGCCCGTTGTCCGTGAAATTTACAATGTTATGGCCCTGTACTTCTTCTCTCCAGCTACAGTATTCAACCACCAGCCCGTGTAAGAGAGACTCTGCCCCATCGCCGCCAGGCCTTTAGGCCGAAAAAGGCAAGAATACCCGATCTGGAAACCTCAGCAATTTTGACTCAGCCCAAGGCCTTACACCAGCTGTATAAGCGCATCGACACATCATCTACACCCCTCTAAAAATGAGAGAAGCAGTCCTCCTATACGAGAGATAATACTTGGACTAAAGCAGGTATAACACATTTCTTTTCTCCCTAATGGAACCTGTTTGCCCATCGTCCGCCCGCAGCGCTACATTAGTCATTTGGCGATTACCTCTCTCTGCCAGCTCAAACTCCATCGCCATCCACTCCAAGCTTCCAATCACGTTGCTCCCAAACTAAACCACTCCTCCATTGGCTGTTGCTCCGTAACCGCCTTCAACAGCCGAACCACCCGGACTCCATCCCGGAGAACCGCCTCAAAAACGATGGCCAAATCATCAGGCTACGGCAGCGGACATGTGTGTTGCCTCCATCCAGTGGTTGGTACCTTGCTTCAGGGCTGTGTTCCCAAACCATACGTGTACGAGCGATTTGCGTTCCACGTACCAAAGTGCGCTGTTGAAGAAACGCCACGGGGGGCTCGCAACGAATCGAAGCGCATTGCCAGCCGTGAATCTATGGGGCGCCTTGCATTGAGTGCATGCTTGGGTTCGGCCTGCGGCTGGCGCCGGATCGTTTCTTTGTGCCCGAATCCGCTAACTCCGCCCTTCAAGTGACAACCGTCTAGTGTTGCTATTGGTATTGTATGATGTAGTGCGGTGTTGCTTATTGCCCATTGCTCCAGAAGTTGGGTAACTTTGCGCGTTAGTTTGGCATTGATGACCCGAGCCTGTGTTTTCAGTTGATGCCTCAAATTCACGCTCGAAAGTATATAGGCCACCCTTTTGCTCTCCATTCTCCTCGCCTGACATTTCAATCTCACTCATAACAAGTCGAGTCATCATATTCCATCTTATCTACAACACACATCAACATCGACAATGGCTTCCGTCAACCAATCAGCTCAGACCCTCAAGGCTCTTCACAAGCCTGGCTCGCCTCTCGTGCTCTCCAACATCTGGGACCTCTCATCTCTCAATGCCATCGTCTCCCTAAACTCAGAAGGCTCTAAGCCCGTCAAGGCATTGGCAACAGCATCATGGGCCATCGCTGCCAGTCTTGGCATTCAAGATGAAGAACTCACCATGGTGCAAAACCTCGAAGCCATCTCTCGAATTGCCCCCCTTGCAGAACAGGCAGGCCTTCCTCTTTCCGTCGATCTGCAAGATGGTTACGGAGATCTCATCACAGCTGTCGTCACTGCCGCCGTAGAATACGGCGCTGCTGGAGCTAACCTCGAAGATAGCATCCCTTCCGCTGGTTTCGGTAAGGGCATCTCAGGCTCCCTCTATAAGCTTGAGGACCAAGTTGCCCGGCTCAAGCGTGCTTTCGATGCCGCCAAAGACGCCGGTGCCCCCGATTTTGTCATCAATGCTCGATCTGACATCTTCCGCCTGGAATCTCCTGATCTGAGCCTCGAAGCTCGGGTAGCTGAGGCTATCAAGCGTGGCAAGGCATATCTTACGGCTGGTGCCACGACAGTTTTCTTCTTTGGTGGTCCAAATGGCTTGTCTCGCGAAACCATCAAGACACTGGTCAAGGAGTTGGATGGAAAGGTCGCCGTTATGTTGTCTGGACAACCTGGCTCTCTCACCACAGCTGATCTGGCCAGCATTGGTGTTTCTAGAATCAGCGTTGGACCCAGCCTATACATCGCTGCGATGAACGCGGCCAAGGCCAAGGCATTGGAAATGTTTTCTGGTGGCGGATTGGCATAAACTGCATATTGTATATATATAACATGAATCGGCTCGGATGAGTAATTTAGACATTGGATCAATTGTGTTTTTACAGATTGATAGCATCATAAAAGAAACAAAAATACATACTGTATAAACTCAACTTTCATGTACTTCTTCTCAACAACAACTCAAATGCGATAGACGCAGGTACACCCCGTAGATGTAGGTAGAGAGAGGAAACCCAGGAGACAATATTGTCTGATGTAATTATTACTTCGCACACAGCCTGTTACTGTACGGCAATTGTGATTAAGTCAACGAAGAATCCATCACTTTCTGCATGCGTGAACCATAAGGCGGACCTCATCGTGACAAACTCAAGTCACTAGCTCAGGCTAATCCCGGACGGCTGTAGCCGTTTAGATCTACCAGTAGTGGAACAGAATAAGACCCAGTGCTTGACTCAAGGCCAGATGCTGCGCTGCAAGTTCGTGATTCAACTGAAATATTGAATAATTTCTAATGACCCAACAGAAAGTGCCGCGTCTTTGCACTCCTTTCCTGATCATGTAGCACGTAGGCCTAGTCCATATTCATTCGTTATCGCCGTGTTCATGATCCTTATTTCCGTACGCGAACATGGGACGACCAACAGCCAAACTGCGAATCTGACACATCATCTACGGCAGTTCGCATTCATCCTATATTGCGCATATTCTATACACATATTCCTCGATCATCCATGCAGAAGCAGAAAACTCAAGGAAGTATATTCCAACCCATTACCAAAGATTGTGGATCTGCCTTCGTATTCATTTCGCGTCAAAGAGACCTGGACGTGCATACATGCCCACATTTTGGCGGTATCGCGTATACGCAGCGCTTTTGCTCGTCCCCAGCGGCCCTTGCCGGGGCTATTTTCAAGCTTGTTTGATAATAGGTCAGCACCAAGGTTAAAAGTAGCGGTCGATCTACCTATTCCCAGAGCTAGGGGAACCCAACACTTTTACCGTCCTGCTTATACCGGTAGTATCTACGCGGTGATCGAGCTGACATGTCACTTTCTGTCACTTTGAGAAATAGTTTACTGCTAATTCAGGACAGTCCTTCGCAAAAACCTACTTCAAGATGTAAATTGCAACCGTGTAGATATGAAATCATTGCCGCTAACGTTACAACGCACTACCACGACCGCGGACCAAATGCCGGTTTCCTAGTCTGCGGAGCAAGCCGTCTCGTGTGCAAATACTAGTATCATTTCGCAACCAACATCCCCGCCTCCGGATGACATCCGACGTACTCAAACAGCTGCTGCTCTGGCTTGACCACTAGCACCTCGTGAAATAGGCGGAGCGTAATGACATTGTTCAGCTGAGCCGCGTACTTGAGGAACCCTCCAAAGATGGCCAGGTGTGTGGGATGCTCCCTGCTCCATCTCTCAAGAGAGGCAAGCTCGTCAAAATACGCCAGCCCAAATGTGCGGTCTTTGTCTGCACTTCTCGTTATGGGGTCGACAATGTCCATGAAGCGGCAGCTATAACAGCCAACCTCGTCTCCGTGATCGCGGAGAAAGTTCATCCCCGTCTCGAGCACAGGGTGCATCGTCTTGACGTACAGCTTCCGCTCTTCAGGTGCCGTGTCGGCCCAATCTTGGCCTGAGCGGATGATAGCCAGGTTCTGCTTGCCGGGGACTCGGATCCTCCGAGACAGATTTCCGTTTGGTGCCTGTTCTGCAGGGGCCTTGAGGAACTCTTCGCCTCTGAGGGCGTCTGTCTGCGCAGCTGCTAGACGATCTCGCATGCTTCCCCAGTAGACGTGCTCCTTGATGGGTCCCACGACTCCATCTCGCATTTCAGCTGCTCCCTCGGGAATCTCACCGCTGGAAAACACCGTCTCGAACCTGTCCATAGTTGGAAAGAAGACTTCGATGAACCAGCCATTCTCTTGTTCCTGTGTATCAAGGCTTTCCCACCAGGAGGTAAAGCCAGATTTTGCTGTCCATTTCTGATACGCCTCCTCGCTTTTCCAATAAGCAAGAGCAGTGATATTGTAATAACCCTTGTGGTCAATCACAGCCGCCCATTCTGAAAATGCTGGGCCAAGGGCTTCCTCTCCATCTTCACCAGAAAATGTCAAAAACGAGTTAACCTTGGAGATGGCAGCCTCTTCTTTCCCCGTCTTGCTGGGGAACTGGGCACCAATGACGGCCATTACCAAACTTGAGACATCCTTGGCGAACTGGGCGCTGTATGCAGGGAAAGGAGGCTCATAGTTTGCAGGCGTAGAAGCTGGAATGGTTCGTTCAACTTGCAAATGGTCCGGGATTGCCGTAACGAGGGTCATCTTGATCGTCGTTTGATCAGTGGTAGCGGTGACTCGGCAACGTCAGCTTTTTGCGAAACGGAATTTCGTTCAGGAACAGTAATATCATGGGGTAGGTTGCAGAGCATGGCGGAGAAATGCAGAGGAAAAGGAGCATTCGGGAGTTTTATGAACAGCGGGATACCACTTTGGATCATTGAGTAACGCATGTACTACCCCGGACTGGACCTATCCCATGATCATAGTGAAGATGAACATGCCGTACAAATGCCTTCAAAGGGATAGGCCAACAAAAAAGGAGTTGTCCAGACCACGGCAAATAGTCGCCCATCTTGGCGTACATCATTAGATGCAGCAGATTATGGGTCTTGGGGTTTCAATGCAGGCCTCTCCAACTTTAGTCTGGAGCTGGACCTCCAACACTAAGTCTCTTTGGCTATCTTTATCTCATTCAGGCATACGGGGCGTTGAGCATCAAGCATCTCTAGCTTTGAGGGCGTCGGTCGTGGCAAGCTGAGGCCTTTGCTGTTGGCACCCATCCCTGCAGCAGCGTGCCATCGGCAATGGAGTTTCCAGGGAGGACTATTTTTTCCTCTCAGCATTGAGCCATTTAATCGCTGTCAGGTAATAGGTTTATTACATACTCCGCATTTGGCAAAATGGTAGTTCGTCTCCCGGCCATTTTGTATTAAACCCGTGAGGGTATGGCTCGTCGCTTCGTTGTCACCACAGCTTGGTCCCCTTGGCTAGTCATTGAATCTAACCAGAAATCTTTCAGGGGAGAATTGGCCTGTGCATTTCAAGTATTTGAGAATCTTGGGCCCCATGAATGGGAGAAATGGCTCAGAACCCGATGATGGTACTGAATGTTTCATAATATGATGACAAGGCTTCCGGTTGGTTTCGGACGACATCATGCCAGCAACACCATTCCAGGTTGAGGCGTGGACAGAGTATGCCATTGGAACTCTGATTATTCTCGCGCGCATTGCCGTTAGATGTTCGATAGTCGGCTGGGACTGGGAGGGGGACGATTACTTTGCCGTGATTGCCATTTTTTTCTGGACGGCATGTTTATCTTCATCTACTCTTCCGTGTAACTGGCTAACATGACGACAGGGAGAATTGTGTATGCTCGAACTAATAGGTATTGTCATCGAAAAGCGACTCAACATTCAACAGTGCAATGATATTAACGAGCATCGACTTTCTTTCAGGTCAATATGGCTCGATTACCGGTATCAACGACGAGATAGCCCTCAGCCTGACGCCAGAAGAAACGAGACGAATCGTCATCGGCAGCAAATGCTTATTCGCTGGATGGATTCTATATGTTACGATGATTTGGTGCTTAAAGTCATGCATGCTCTTCCTTTTTCGGAGATTGACGTGAGTTGTCAATAGCCCCTGACAGTGTCGCTGCGGAGAGATAACTAATGGGGCGATGACAGGCTTGACCTACGACAAATGCAACTTGTCAACATCACTTCGGGAATTTGCGTTTCGGGCTATGTCTCAACAGTCATCGTAATGTTAACGAAGTGCTTGCCTATCCACAAGAATTGGCAGGTATATCCTTATCCGGGAGGTATGTTGCCAGATCGTCATCTACCTATATGAGATCAACATCGCCTAACTGCAGATAGATGCTTGCGCTTTGAACATTCCAAACTACCTGGCACTGGTCGTTACCAACGTTACGTACGGTCCATTTATTCCCTCTGCTACTACACAACTAGTAACTGACTGGTATCGTGACACATCCAGGACCGATCTGATGATATTGACCATCCCACTCCCACTGCTCTGGAGAGTGCAAATGCCCCTGATGCGGTATGTTCGTCGACACGAATCAGCCTCTGGGGATAGCTAATCTTGTTGTAGGAAAATCCTTTGTGCGCTTTGGTTGTGTATGGGCATTTTTATCATTATTGCGACACTCTTGCGATGCATTTTCTGCTTAAAAGATGTATCGTCCATCAACCTCGGAACGATCTGGTCTATCCGAGAGACAGTTAGTCCAATTCCCATTCTGACTATTCGGATAACGTATTTTTCAGGTCGCTAATTAGAATACTCTTGTCAGTTCGTCGCCATTATCGCTGTAAACGCACCGATCCTGGGCCCCTGGATGACAAAGAAGGCCTCCGTGATTTCATCTCGTGGCTCAAAGAGTAAGAGTAACCAATCCGGTAAAACAGGATCAGGACCCGAACTCGTCACGATTGGACAGCAGAGCAACCGCCTGGAGAGACTAGGGAAAGATGGACGATCGCACAAGACTGGCTGGACGACAATTGATGACGGCAGTGAAGAGCACATTGTTGGCCAAGATGCGGACGCGGCAAGTCGGGATACGGAGAGTCGAGGTGTCGAGTCTCGATAGTTAGAAATAAGAATTCGGATCTAACAACATCTGACTGGATCCTGGAAAATCCATTTCAACCAACCGCATCGTTACTCAGATATAGGAAAATAGCTCGTATGTTTGATGCTAGAAGATGGTTTAGATCCGCCACAATTATGGCCACGTTTGAAACGACCGATATCAAGGATACAGAAATTGGAAATTTATCATTACCATTTGTGTTTGGGAGCTGGCTCTCTTGACGACTCGCATGAGCATCTATTTTATGGACTTACGACCACCGCCTCTAACATGACATAGAAAACATCTTTACTGAGGTGGTCGAGCAATAGCAACATCTGCATTCTCACTCTCCAGAGTAAACTCCCCATCCTCATGCGGAATAACCACTGTTGACCCTCTCTTCAGAATCGACAGCTCAGAAGACTCCGTCTTTAAAGTCACATTGCCTTGGAGAACGACCAGAATAGCAAAGCCGCGCCGGCATCGACTCTGCCCTTTGACGATGACTCTCTCCAACTGGAAGTAACTGTGCGACTCCTCGACGAAAACATTCTCGGCAACTTTCGCTTCAGTTACCAATGCCATAGCTTCTTCTCTTGTCCGCCCTCTTGTCTCAACAGCTGTGAGCGCCGTCTCGAAACCAAGACCAAGATGACCTTCTGCTTTGCCATCGATTTTGAACCCACTCCATTCGCACAGGACAGACAAGTCCTCTGGCTCCTGAACCTCGACCATCAAGACGCTTGGGCTGATTGCGTGAAGGACTCCAGGTGGGACATAGACAGCCTGGTGGGGTTCAACGTCGATTTTATGCATTCGGTCCAGCAGCTCCGTGCCTCTCTCATCCTGGACAATTTGCAGCAGTTCCTTGGGGTCGACATCTTCAGTCAAGCCGAGCCAGACTGATCCCGGCATGAGGATATACCACGCTTCAGCCTTTCCATGCTTCCTCTGGAGATGCTTCGATGCCCAGTCAACGTGAGGGTGTGCATGAACAGGGAGACGCTGCCCAGCATCAAGCAGCTTTACAAGAAGCTTTGTGTCTGGTCCGTACTTGGCTACATGGTCGGCCCCTAGCCATTTCTCGGGCTCGGAGGCAACGGCATCAGCAAGCATTCTTCCATCAGGCAAGCGGGTCATTCCGACATTCCCTTGGCCGCGACAGCATGTTGTGGAAGCAACCCAATCTTCGGGCTCATGAGAGCCAATGGGGCTTTGGAGTTGACGAAAGGCCGATATTTGTGCTCCACCGGCGTAGAAGCGGCGAGGGGGGTGGTTTGGAGGGAGGAGGATGGGCGCCATGGTATAATATGTCTAACGGATGTAAGGTGGTTTGGTGGTGAGATTTTTACAGTATTTCAGCTGTGGAAGTGTTATGTTTACAGTTAGTGAGTTGAGATTGAGGGGATCTGGTTTTATTCTCGGTTCAGCATGAATTATTTTGTCTTGGAGGCAAACTACAATGGCTGTGAACTGGAGCTATGCTCTCCGTGCGGGGATGACGAAGACCGGAGCTTGTCTTAGTGTTTTTCGAGGCTGCTGATCTATATTTGGCGCGAGGCCTGCACAGGACACATTTGCTGATCATTTACTGTCTTTATTACTCAGCCATTATAAACAACGATGATCTTCTTGACGCTCAACTTAATGTTAACTGTCACCCCAGGAACTCGGATCATGAATGAGTGCTTGAGCGACTCAATTACTTGAGGTTCGTCTCAGGCCCGATATCCGGCAGAGTGCAGCGAATTTATGGTTAATATCACCACACCATCCCCACAGAATTACGCCTTTTAGCCGAAAGGGAAAAGAAAAATAAAGTCACGAACTATTAGACCAGTAGTAGTTGAATGGAGTGTTTCAACCCTATGATGCTGTGAAGTAGGATAGGAAGTCTAAAGAAGAGATGACAGTTTTCTCAGCTCATGCGATTGGCAATAAAAACGAATTGACAATTATATCTTATTTTACACGCTATTTTACACGCTATGCTACAGGCTATCCATCAGCCTCGAATCTCTCCTATCTATACCGTACATATCGTTTCTCGTACAAGATTACATTATGCCACAGCTTGAGCACTGCCCAATTGGACAGTGAATCAGTATGATGGATTAGATCTCGTCACTTTATTTCTCGGCGGCTTCGTGAACGTGGTCGTGAATGTTATCGTGAACGTTGTCTCTCGCATCGCTGCGCCTCCTCAACTCATCACGGTACTTGGCGGAGTCCCATTTGCTCGAGGTGATGGGGTTCACATGCTGAACATACATCATGTCGATCTCTTCCAGGGTTCGATCCTTGGACTCGATGACGAAGAAGAAGACGATGAGTACGAGGGCCGCGCAGCATCCGGCGAAGATGAGACCGTAGAAGTAGTCAATGTCGTCAGTGATAAATCGAGTGCTATAGATCACAATCATTAGTTCAGTACTGTTACAATTCTGAGATGATAAAACTCACAAGAATGAGATCAAAAAGTTCCAGAACCAGTTAGAAGCAGTGGCGATACCCATGCAGAGACTTCGGTAGCGAGCAGGGTACAGCTCGGCGTTAACAGCCCAAACCAAGGGTCCCCAGCTGATGGCGAAAGCGGCAATAGCGAGACAAGAGAATGTAACCAGAGCAGATCCAGCCTTAGGGGTGTTCAAGGGGTTTTCGTGATCGAGTGCGAAGTGGCCGACGAACGCGTACACACTATCAATTTTGTCAGCAACGTGACCAACGTCGATACTTTCCAAGAATTGTGGGAAACTTACAGGAAGCACATCATCATCCAGAGGCCACCAACGATGAGAATAATGCGTCGACCGTAGCGGCCAATGACCCAGAGACCAATGATTGTGCAGAATACGTTGACTGAACCCAAGATAATCTGAGTGGTGTAGCTGTTGCTGATACCAGTGGCGGCAAAGACGGTTGTTCCAAAGTAGAAGAAGAAGTTGGCACCGGTAAGCTGCTGGCCTCCACCAAGAACAACTCCCAGGACTGTGCGGTAGAGCATGCGAGGGGCAGTGAAGATCTCAGTCCAACGGAAATCATTTACATCCTTGCTCTCCTCGTCAATCTTTGCCTGAATATCGGCGATCTGGTGGTTGACAATGTCCGAGTCGGGAGAAAGACCAGAGAGTCGTGCAATAGTCTGGCGAGCCTCATCAACACGGCCGCGGCTGTAGGCATATCGAGGACTTTCAGGGAGGAACAAGATACCAGCTCCGAGAACCAGGGCCCAGGCAAAGGAGAGGCCGTTGGGAATTCTCCAGGCGGCGCTAGAATCCTTTGTCTCAGTTCCCCAGTTGACCATTTCAGCTGTCCAGATACCTAGGGTAATGAGCAGCTGGTACGAGGAGATGATGACACCGCGGATGACAGCCGGGGTACTTTCTGACTGGTACATGGGAACAACGACGGAAAGGGCTCCAATGCTCAAACCAGTGACCAGACGGCCAACGGCAAACTGAACCCAGTGATACGAAGAGGAGATTTCGATGATTGTTCCAATGCAGATGAAGAAGGAGAACAGTGAGATTGAGAGTCGACGGCCGATAGTGTCTGCCATCTTGCCGGCAATCAAAGCACCAAACAGTGCACCCACACAAAGGAGACCAACGATGGTGCCCTGACGGGCAGCGCTGAAGGTGTATGATCCATCGCTCTGTAGCTCTCCGAAGCGGCTAGCATAGTCTGGCATCAAGAAGAAGCCTGAAATTTGACCGCTGTGAGGCAAGAGAGTTAGATACAATCAACCAAACTACATGTCACTGAAACTCTGGTGTCTTACCTGACATAACCGAAGATGAAACCACCAATGGAAGCAACAGCTCCCAAAGCACAAGCAAGTACAGTGACCTTTTCCTCGGAGTGAGTCTCAGAGTGCTCTCCACTGCTGGGTGAATGGTCCCTCTTGGGTTCCTGCACAGCAGGCGTGGCTTGTTTTTTGAAAAGTCCCATGATTCTAGTTGCAAACCATGCAGTTACACTTGTCCAATTGGTTTGATTGAATCACGATTGGTGTAATGAGGAATTGAATTCAGGAGTTGGGTTTTAGGGGGAGAAGATGTCTGATAGATAAACTAGTTTCAAAAGCTAACTGTCGTAATGCTGATATAACTTGGAATGTACAGGTAAAGGGGATTCCAATAGGGATAGTCCCACATGAGGGTATAAAAGCTTGTGCGCTCGCGTCCATCTCGGTGGCTTTGCGGGCCTCTGGAGAACGGTCTTCAATAATCGAGCGGTCCCGTGGTTTGGGATCACCAGATGGGACTCAGCACATCCTTATAGTGTACTCTTACATCTCCTGTTCAATACTGCTACTATCATGAGGTTGAGGCGGAGAAATTCATCGGAGATACTCTTCCAGCCATTGCCGTTTTCGCTCTGCAAACATCACGCCGAGTCATGGATTTGTCTCGAGAGATCCACATGGCACCGGAATGTCCGGCCATGATTGCCGTGCATCTGCCGCTTGCGGATCGCTGTCAAAGCCTCCCGTTCCCACTCGAGTCCACTATTATGCCCACTCTGCACAAGCATTAACGCGCAATGCCGTATTCTAGATACGCAGAACAACGTGATCTCCACTGAAGGATGAAGATTGAAAATTTTCTGCTCGGCCCACGATGTTTTGAGTCGTCTGATGGCCACAATTTGGACCTCGTATATGGGCCTCCGGAGCTGAAGAGGCGGTTGGAAGAGAGTGCATTGTGCAGCTCCGAGTCCGTGTCCCCTGATCGACAGCTGTGCCAAGTCACATTATCTCGGCCGCGAGAGTCACGCAAAATTCGAATCACTCCAGTTGTCTGTAACACGACGGCTCACCCTGGTTGCAAAAAGTTTTCATGGGCAGAGGCGGCCGCCATCTTTGAGGAATCCGGCATCTGATGAAACTATTGAGACGCAAGATTGTTCATCTCGACTTCCGCAGATCTCTGCTTTCAGAATTGTCAGCGTAGAAAAGACGTTTTAATGACAGAAAACGAAGAAATCCACCGAGAGATGATCCAATGCATAATAATCAAACTGCATTATTTGCTTGGATGAAGCTCCGGAAATTACGGGCATAACTGTAGTCTTCGAGAAGCCAATGAGAAGTCTTTAGCAGTGATGATTAAGGGAAGAGTAGGCCCATTCAGGAATAGCTGCGATCTCGGATCATGATAGCCGCTGATGTCATAGATAAGAAAGATGCTGCATTGGATTTCGGATAAATTGCCACCAAAAATACATGCTGATGACTCGGAGTGTCGAGATGGAAGCAATTGAAAACTGCTGTTTGATTCAAGATGGGAAATGCAGCCCTTATATATAGATTCCAGTGAGGCTATTCCGGAGATTTTGACCCCCAGATGCCCCACAGCCGAGATGTTTCCGTTTCCCGGCGCGATCTAGGGTAAGATCATGGAACTTGCATTTAGGCAGTTCATTTAACCGACATATTATAAGAGGATAGCCGCCAGCCAGCCCACGGAGGCGGATATCCGTCTGGGGATGGGCTCTTATATAGAAATAGTCCAGCTTCTAAAGGCAATTTTCTGCCGAAGAATATCACCAAGTGGTTCAGGAGGTGAAGTATCTGCCTCCTTTGAGCCTCATACTATTGCATATGCTTCTGCTTACTCCAAGATACTTACAATCCCAAAGGGTTCAAGATTAGCCGTGCTGACGTCAAGTGGACGTTATGATGGCTTCGTTTCTTGCTTCGTCCAGGTTGAAGTTGGCTTTCAGTCTTCAGAACCGGAGCATGCTCGGGATTCGATGGTGTTTCTGTGGCGGCGGTGATGCGAAACAGCATCGTCATCGTCAGAACTCTGAATTGACAGTAACATGAGAAACATGTATATATATATATCGTCCATATCTCGAATAAACTCTAATCTCAGAGATCCATCATCAACAACACCAACCATCAATAGAATCAAGTGTTCAAACAAATTAACTTCTGACCAAAACATCTTATTCACAATGTCTGACCCCAACAACCCCAACATCAACATCAGGACCACTCCCCAGTGGGCGCTGTATCAGCGAGAATCCTTCTGGAACACAAACGATGGGAAATACCCAATCTTCAACACCGGCAAGTTCCTAAGGTCCATTTCACAATAAGTCTTTTCTAACATCAATAAGACCCGGCTGAGATTGAAAAGCTCGCCAAGGAGAAGCTTTCTCAGGGAGGCTGGTATTATTCCTCTTGCAATGCCGGACTTTCTTGGACCCATCTCTCCAACCGACAGGCCTTCTATCGACACCGTATCGTCCCTCGCATGTTGGTTGACACCAACCAGCGAGATACCGCAACTGAAATCTTTGGCCACCGCGTGTCTGCCCCCATTGGATTTGCACCAATTGGCATCAACCGCATTTACCACCCCACTGGAGAGCTTTCCGTGGCCAAAGTAGCCCAAGAGCTCAACCTGGCGTACTGCCTGTCTTCTGCTGGAAGCTACAGTATCGAAGATGTCGGCAAAGCAAACGGCTCTGGACCTCGATTCTTCCAACTGTACCAGAGTCCCGACGATGAGCTCTGCATCTCCATGCTCCAGCGAGCCTTTGACAACGGCTTCGATGCTTGCATGCTGACGACGGATACCTGGTCCCTCGGCTGGCGTCACAACGACGTCTTCACCGGAAACTACGCCTTCTACCACGATCACGGAGCAGGCGATCTTGGTCTCCAGGACCCTGTTTTCCAAAAGCGTCTCAAGGAGGCTGGAATTGACCCGAAGAAGAACCCAAAGGAGGCGGGCCAGAAATGGATTGATGAGAACATCTGGCATGGTCGCGCCATTACCTGGGAGAAGATGAAATGGACCATGGCGCAGTGGAAGAGGATTAGCGGTGGAAGGCCATTTTGCTTGAAGGGCATTCAGAATGTGGAAGATGCGAAGAAGGCGGTTGAACTGTGAGTTGCATTAGATTCTAGCATAATACCATGTTGTAAAGGACAAGCTGACTTTAGATCTCTACCAGGGGTGTGGACGGCATTGTTGTTTCTAACCACGCCGGACGACAAGTTGACGGAGGCATCTCTAGCTTGGATGCTCTGGAGAAGATTGTCGATGCCGTTGGCGACAAAATCTACGTAAGACACACCCCGTTTTTTAAAAGATATGTATACATATAACTAACATGTCATTGCAAGATCATGTTCGATTCCGGAGTTCGCAGCGCCGCCGACGCCTTCAAGGCCCTCGCCATCGGAGCCAAATTCGTCTTCATCGGCCGTCTCTGGGTCTGGGGTCTTAGTATCGCCGGAGAGCACGGCGTGCGACACGTCTTGAAGAGTCTGTTGGCGGAATTCGACATTCTGATGGAAGTTGGCGGATTTGTCAAGATTGATGAGATCAACCGCAGCTGCATCGATTCTCTGCCCAACTCGTCCAACTTGATTGCCGAGCACTCTGCGATCTAAGATCTGAGGATTACTCTATTAGGAAATGTTTCTACGGTACTACTAGCAGCTGATTACTTTTGGTAGATATCTGGTATAGAATAGAATAGATTTGTCAATTGAAAGTCGCCAGGATATTTTATCTAAACACTTTGCGTAAGAATATAGCCTGACTCGCATCTTTAATCCTTGCGCGAACGTCGGCCGATTGTGACGCAAGCACTAAGCAAGGTACGGTGCATGAACGGGTGAGAACCACTTTTACACTGCCATTGCCAAGCATGCTTAGGAGTTATGCATCTGTATTCAACCACTTATCTGTCAATTGTACCGTTGAAACCAGTTGACTGTAGTGGTAAATCACGCACTTCTCTCAGCTCCCTAATTTGCAGCATGAAGGCCCTTCTCGGCGTAACTCCAGTACCTCTTGGCACATCGTCGACGCAGCGACTTGCCCTTCCAAATCATAAACAAAAACGTGCTCAGGCATCCTAGTGAGAGAAAGCCCGCCATGATAAAGCAGTTCTGCAAACCCATATTAGAATACCAGGGCGTGATGCCGTAGGAAATGGCAAAACCAAGCGTGTTGCGAACGATGATAACAGACACCGTGCTCTCTCCGCTCATGTCCTTGAAGCAATCGACATTATACGACAGCACAATGGAGCTACCAGCAACGCAGCTAAAGATCAGGATGCCGAGACCAACGGCCAAAACCGCCCAGTGGGCCCCGTGAGCAGCACCGACGCCCCAGATGATGAGGCCGATGCAGGAGAGAATTCCCGCGAGAACCAGGGGCCACAGTCTTTGCTCTGGCTCACGGATGCCCTTGTTACGTCGTGCAAGTATAAGAGTGAGTCGATCAGCAATGTGACCGGCCCATATGCTTCCAAGGGCAGCTCCGATAAAAGGGCCGACGTAGATGAGGCCGACGGCGCCAGTAGACCAGCTGTACGGCGGCGAACTCAAGATGGGGCTCACCGTGGCATTGATGACATTGTACCACGAGAGACTGATTCCGTAGATGAGCCCAACCCAGGCAACGCTTGGGAACTGGAAAAGAATGGCAATGGGCCGCACCATGGACTTGAACATTTGCGTCTTTGTCGGCCGTCCATCCATTCTGACAAAGGGTTTCAGCTTCTCAATGTAAGTCTTCTTTTCATATGAGGTGCCCGTTTTCTGGTCTGTGACATTCGGCTCGGCCTTTTTCTCCTCCGTGCTTGCTCGAAGCTCTGTAGTCTTTTCATCTCTTTGTGGCGTCTCCTCTTCCAAACCTTCGAGGGTTGGTCGGAAGTACATTGTCTCCTCCATAAAGAAGAAGAGTACCACAAACGATGCGGCGGCAACGATGGCGCCGAGATTCATTGTCCATCTCCATCCATATGCCTCGGTGAAGAAGCCCGCCACGAGAGGAGACACGAAGCTGAAGCCGAACAAGGTGAAGACGTAGACTGACATCCATGCCCCCCGCTCATGAGCAAAGAAGATATCAGGAATGCTCACTTCAGGTAGAGCTTCGATGGGAGAATTGACCAGCCCGAAGAGAATGCGGTGGGCGTACCATTCGCCAGTTGAAGTCGAGTATGCGGCCCATACCATCAACGGAACCGTAATGAGCATCGATATCAGATACATCCCGCGACGGCCGTACGTCAAAGCAAGAGGTTGTGTTACAAGACAGCCCCAGCCACAAACAAGGAACGTGACTCCCGTAGCTTGAACGAGATGTTCCGTGGAGATGCCCGTGTCATGGGTGATGTCGGCCAGAACGGAATTCTGTAGCGTGAAACAGATTGCTATACCCATAGTGTAAATATTCACCATGGCTACGGCCAGGTATTTTCGTCGGCGGCTCCAGTTGAGAGGGTCCTCTGGGTCATCGCTTGGGCGAGGCACAAGCTCGACCTTGCCGCCCGCTGTGGCTCCTGCGAGGTCGACGAGGTGAACTGTGCCTGGGACAGCCTCTGGATGCTTGTCAGATGCAGGCATGGCTGTTAGATTTCCTCTTGGCTCTTGATAACTGGTTGGATGATGATTGAGTCGATCAAAGAGACCTCGGAAAGAGCTCTTTCGTAGCGATGCGTATATGACAACGCTCGCGGGAGACGGAAAAGGAGAAAGGAAGGCTGCCTATAAGTAACTTGTAGATTTCGCCCATTTCCTGCTTTCCTACCATGAGGAATATTACGCCAAGATAGAGTGTCTTCTGAAGGGGATGAGACAAGGGAATGCCAGACAAAAGACGCAGATCGCGGAAATGAGCACATAGAATCCGTCATGTTGGACACACAATCATCTGAGACATGTCTTGCGAATTGGTTGTGTCCCGAGGTAAGACAAAGATAATATGGCCTAATGATAGGGAATTTTACGAAAACCTGGCTTTTGTATTACAGTCAGTACGACCGGACATGATTGACGCAGTTCAAGACATTGAGGCACACGCCCACGGCCAGCGAATCTCTTCCTAAGATCTTGACGTTACGCATCTTTCTAGGATTACCGGGATGTTCACATCAATCAGCCGCTCTCCCTCGGCGCTTTGACGCTCTGTAATTTAGACGCCCCCGAACTGCAGATGTTAAGAGATATATCTGAGGCGAGATACACTGTTGTGGAAAGTGTGTGAATAGAAGCCGTGTTCTTCTCCAATCTTCAAAGCCTTAGTCAATTCCGTAAAACCGATCTATTTATAGATGAATTGTGGGATGCATCTTTTTAACCAGCATCTAGACAAAAGTCTTAAGATCTGCAAGTGAATTTAATCAAGGCGTCTGTCAAAAGGAGGCTGGGTCAGTGAGCCCCGGCGGGCATTATTTGCTTTTACTCCAGCTCCTTTAGTTCGCAAAGTGTTGAGCCACCATATTTACTCTCTGTGATAAATCAGTAGCCAATGGCTAGCGATGCTTCTTCGAAAAGCCACGGCTCTCTCACATCAGAGCAGATACAAGCGTGGATGGCTGTAGCGAACAAGTAAGGATATCTGAAACTCTCTAATTGGCCGTCTCAGTATTCTATGACGTGCGAGATAGTAATGGTCGCCGAGGTGGTTGGTAATGCTGTTACAATGAAGCTGGGTGTAAGTGGTGATATTGATGCGAGGCCAGGATCGACATGCGGCAAGTTCCGCCACCCCAGATAATCGAATCCGAGACGCGGGATGAATTCTATACATATAACTGTCTGCATTACTGTGTTATTATTAACGACCACCACGTAAGCCACTCCTGCCTCACTTTAAGTCCGTCTCACTATAAGTCCGTCCGTCTCATTGTAAGTCCGCCTCCTTCTGTGTAAATCCGTCTCCCCGTTTATGGCAAGTAAAATAGGACGATTATCAATCATGTCTTGCCGAATTGAGACTCTAGCCTCCTTCTAGACTCTCCATGGAGGTGTCGATATCTCTGAAATGCTTGTCAGTGTGCGCCTCTTCCCCGCGCGCACCAAGATGGTTATCTCAAAAAATTCACGGAACCTGGGGGATCTCTCCGCACGACCGATGTGTGTACAATGGCCTGATTAAGGCGGCTTGTAAAAGTAAATCACTTATAAAATGTTCAGCTCAGCGAGCACAGAATTGACCCTATCTGTCCAACCCAACACCTTCTACTCAACCCTCTCTCCCTTCAGTAGTACTCTTCTCCCTCGTTTCATCCCTTCTTATCTATCTTCTTCATTGGTGGGTACTCCGTAGCTAGGATGCATATATTATCACAATGCCTTCAAAATCTCTCCCAGTTGTCCAGGTAAAGCCTATCCTTAAAGGCTCCCCAGAATATGAAGCAAGGCGGGCAGCTGTGCTTGAAGAGTTTGCCGCCAAGGTACCGGATAACCTTCGACTGCCCATTGAGCTCATCAACAACCCTCCAAAGAACGTCACCGACGTTCCCAAAGAATGTGGTCTTCTGACCTCTGAAGAACTCGCTATCACGGAGGAATACGATGCCACCGCTCTGGCAGGACTCATCGCCTCGAAGAAATTAACAGCGGTAGCTGTCGCTACGGCGTTTTCCAAGAGAGCCATCATCGCACACCAGTTGACAGGTTGTCTGACCGAATGGTTCATGGATGATGCTATTAAGCAAGCCAAACAATTGGATGAGTACTTGCAGTCCACGGGAAAGATAGTCGGCCCCCTTCATGGCGTCCCCTTCAGCGTCAAGGAACACTTGCCTTTAGCCGGACACTATTCTAGCATCGGCCTTTATGATACAAGAGTCAAAGACGAAGAAGATTGCCACATAGTAGCAGCCTTGAGAGATGCTGGCGCCGTCTTTTACTGCAAAACCAACCAGCCTCAAGCTATAATGCATCTGGACACCTCCTCCTCATGGGGCCGTACCTTGAACCCCCATAACATTCGTCTGTCAGCAGGAGGGTCTTCTGGAGGAGAAGCCGCTCTGATAGCCATGCGAGGATCTGTCCTCGGTATGGGCTCCGACGTTGCAGGGAGTGTCCGACATCCAGCTGCCCTCTGCGGTATCTACGGCTTCAAGCCCACGATATGTGTTGTCCCTAAAAAGGGCCTTATAGCTGGTGGTGCAATAGCAGAACTCAACATCTTGACCACCGCTGGCCCCCTTTGTAACTCCCTCAGAGACATGGACCTCTTCATGTCTGTATTACTGGACTCGAAGCCATATCTGGTGGACCCAAACCTTGTTCCTATCTCCTGGACCGGTCTCAAATCTTCACCGCAACCTAAACCTTTGAAGATCGGAGTCATGATGAACGACGGGGTTATTGT
This sequence comes from Trichoderma semiorbis, assembly GCA_020045945.2. NCBI lineage: Eukaryota > Fungi > Ascomycota > Sordariomycetes > Hypocreales > Hypocreaceae > Trichoderma > Trichoderma semiorbis. The sequence continues at coordinate 7,635,167 of CM034694.1, forward strand.
TCCGCAACCACCTGTTACTAGAGCTCTCAACTGGGCAATCGAAAAGCTAAAAGCATCAAATAACTTCTCAATTAAGACATTTGAGCCATACAACGTCTCCAAAGCAATCAACAACGTCATTCTCGCATACTGGCCCGACGGCGGCAACGGCATAAAGAAGCATCTCGCAGCTTCAGGCGAGCCTATGCTTCCCCTGACACAATTGGCCATCAAAGCCTCCGAGGGCCCCGAGCTGACGCCGTACCAGATCCTGGCGCAGCACCTCGAGCGCGACCAGTTCCGCTGCGATTTTGCGCGCCACTGGGAGTCTCAAGACGTCGATTTTGTCCTTTGCCCGGTGTTTTTCGGTCCTGCGTGTGAACATGAAATGGCATTTTACCCCAACTACACTGCTTTTTGGAACTACGTCGATTATCCCGGCGTGGTGGTACCTACGCCGATCAAGGCCGGTAGGAAGGGGACGGAGAAGTATGCTGCTGATGCGCCTGCGCCTTTGAGTAAAGATGATGAGCATGTGCGGCAGATGTGGGAGGAGGGCGACTTTGAGGGAGCACCGGTTAACCTGCAGATTGTAGCGAGAAAGTACCATGATAATGACTTGTTTGCGGCGTTGGAGAAGATGCAGTGGGTGTTGGAATTCCCATAGACAATGGGGGCTTCATAGCAAGTAGATAACGTCGCAAACTTTGTGCATTGCTGAGTCTATTTTGATATCGTGTGAGGCTATCTGTCTAGTTTCTAGTTGTCCAAAGGGCTAACTGTGGGATCCCACGTAGTCGGTGAATACGAGTCAAAGTCCAGTGTTGCCATGTCTTCGTCTGTCAGTTCAAAATCGTAGAGTTCCGTGTTAGCCTCGATTCTGGATGGCGTCTCGCTCTTTGGCAGAGGAATAAAGCCCTGCAGCACATGTTAGCATCCTATTACACAGAATTATTAAAGCGGCAAATAGAAATAGCACCACGTACCTTTTGCAAACTCCATCGCAAGAGAATCTGTGCTCCGCTCTTCCCATACTTCTTCATCAAAGCCTGCACCTGCGGCTCATCAAATCTCTGCCCCTTGACAATGGGACAATACGCCTCAATCACAACTCCATGCTTCTTACACCATTCGACAATATCTGGATGCGGCAACCAGGGATGCAGCTCCCATTGCCCGACGCTAATCTCTCCCGCGTTGCCCTCGCCCAGCTCGGCTTCAAGCTCCTTGATATACGCAAGCGTCTCCTCAAGATGATGCACGCCATAGTTAGACACTCCCATGGATCGAATCTTTCCCTCCTTCTTTGCTTCAACAAACGCTCTCCATGTTCCCTTTCTCGCTTCCGGACCACCATAGGGACTGTGGTTGAGATACAGGTCGATGTAGTCCAGCCCCGTCTCTTGAAGACTCCTTTCAATGGCCTTTTTGGTCTCCTTGTATCCACCCTTGCGAACTTTTGTGGTAATAAAGATTTGATCGCGGGGAATGCCAGATTCTCTAATTGCTTCACCACAGGCTTTTTCACTGTCGTAGGAGCGCGCCGAGTCAAAATGCTTATATCCGGATTTGAGCGCGTGAATGTTGGCTGCCACGCTCTTTTCGTGGCCGATTTTGAAATGTTGGTCAGCGCCAGCAGCAGTCTATGGTTTGGTCAGTTTTTTATGTTCATTCTAATTAGTATGCGTATCTGATAGTTCTGACGACTTACTCCGAACCCTAAGACGGGAATCTCATAGCCTGACAGCATCTTATACTTGGACGCTAGAGTAAGTTGCGCCATTGTGACGGTTCTTTTGGCAAATGGTTATATAATGACTTGCGATAAGTTGCTCAAGTATATGTTATGAAGATATTATTCAAGATCTATACTTCAATCCACCGACTGGTGGAGGATAGGACACCTTTAAGTATCTCAACGCACAACAGATCGACAAACGATAGACGGGCCTAAAATGTGCAATAGTTCGGCCCACCCAGAGCTTCTCCGATCCAATTAGCACATCGGCTTTACAGCATTTATCCCCGCCATTAGAGAACGGGAATAGGGCAGGAAAATTACCAGATTGGGACTTTTAGGAAATGCAGATCCCGTTGCTGTTGCTGTATCTCCAAGCTGTTCACCCGCTTCTTCACTCTAGGCTTACAGATATTCAAACTTATACGATTGTCAAATGACAAATACTCTGGATTACATGTATATTATGAATACAATGACGTCTTCCATAACTGTGGCGTTGTCTTGTGTGTGATAGGTTCAATACTCACGCAGGAGACTATCATCCACAACAACACAACGATCGGAACAACGGATGCAAGCCAAGCGCCGAAACTTCATAACATTTACCATTTTCACCCCTCAGTCCACCTCATCTTCAAGATATCCTCTCCGAAAAGCTACTCCAAGTCAGCCAAAACTCTCAAAGACATTTCCAATCAGAAGTCTCACCTCCAACAACCAGACCCGTCGCGTACATCACCCGCGAAATCGGCTTCAAATCGTCCTCCCCATCTCCTCGATCCAGGTGCTTATCCCAAAACTGCAATAAATCTTCCACCTGATCCTGCAACTTCCCACTCGCATCACTACAACTCACACCAACGCATGTGCCAAACTCGCGAAACGCCAATCTTCGTGATGCGCTTCGTTGCATCATCACGGAAGTAGAGTCAAGTAGCTCCTCTGCTTTTGGCAATGCTTTGCTGCGGAACTTGATGGCCCACGGCTCGTCTCTCCAGATGTGGCACATCCATAGTCCCATACCCAGATCCAACATATCGGTACCAGGAGACAAGCTTCCCTTCCTCGACATGAGATTCCAGTAATCGTTAATCTCCTGTTGCAACACACCGTTCCGATGACCTTGTTTCGATGCAGTCGTTTGCATCAACTTGTAGACGACATATCCCGTCGCAGCGTCTAAATGGCCCTCGGAAGGAACAAGCACACTCTTCATATCCATGGATATCTTCCACACCATCTTGACGCCCCCCGACAAGCAATGCACCAAGAACCGCGGATGAATCGCCCTCGCCAACTGGATTGCCAAATCATTCCACTCCCTCTCACCCGCCGCAATAGAAAGCCTATTCAGCGCAAACATCCACAGCGTCAAGTAATGATGGTACTGTCCATCGCCGTCGCTCCCTGAAGCATCTAGCTTGCCGATTCGCAGGCCTCCCACCAGCGGCTCTTCATCCGTTGCGCCGTCCAGTCTTTTCTTTCCGTCTCTTGTGCGGCCTAGTATATCGTGGACAGTTATCACCAATCGTTTCGCCAGTGTGAGATACTTTGGTTTGGCGGTTTCTTTGAAGAGAGTGATGAAGTTGACGACTCCAAAGGCGTCTGTCCAGAGATACCTACCGCGATGGCCGCCGGCTCCGGGGTTATCAGGAGGGATCCATTCGTTTGCACTGTCACTCGATAACTCGTCAAAGGGGCCGTAGACGGTCTTCATCGCTTCAACGAAGCGGCCCATTTTGTCAGGTTGCGACATGATTTGCCTGTATGTTATATGGCAGCCACGAGAATAGTAGTGACTTGGAAACACGTTCCTAGACACGATACAAGAAATTGTTCTCAATTGTCGAAATCCGTGCTGCCAAATACTCGCCATTGCTTATATGGTGTTGGATGTGATGCCACTATGACGCCTCCATAACAGGTGGTCGGTCAGCTGAACATCTCGACCACTAGTTCCGCACTCAGCTTTTGTTTGGTTCTGTTACTAATTTTTGATGGAGACGGTATGTATTGAGTTTTCTGATTTAATTAGGATCTTTCGGCATTTAGTCGTAGGTCTGTCATTAAGCTTCTGTATTAAGAATATTTGCGCTTGTTAAAAAATTGAGTAGGGTCAGTCCCTGAGCATCTCTCCATTTTGGGCGAAAATGGAATGATCTCTCTGGTGAACAAATGAAAAAACATATAGACTCTCTGTCGAATCAACTTCATATACTTAAAAACCTCCCAGAGGTCCTTCATACACTCCCTGAGGATGATGCATCGCAAGCGGCCACAGCTCAAACAAACCCTGCGTCTGCATAAACACAAGAGCCCCAACGTCATCCCACAGCAAGCTCCCAAGAACGCGCACAGCACCCTTGTAGCCCGGAGATTCATCCATGCGCTCTGTATCGACCTCATTGGGGTCGTGGTCGGCGTCAATGGCAATCACGAAGCCGTTTTGCTGCGGTACTGGATGGAGATATGAGTCGATAACGCCCTTGTCCGCCGCCAGAAGAATATCGCTGTGAACGCCAGATGGAAACTCTGCTAAGTCCCTAAAGGATTGGAAATGACTGTATCACATAGTAAGCAATTAGACTGTGACAATGGATTGTTTGCAAGTGAAATACGTACGTTCTGAGGGTATCAATGTCTCCATCTGCGATGCCCAAATCCCGAGCATCCCGCCAATAAATCTTGGACCTTTCTCTAATTGTATCGACTTTACTCAGCTCGCGGCCCCAATTGGCAATGTCGGCCTCAAATTTGGTCTTGAAAGCTTCCCATTCTTCATCCGTATGGTCGTGAGAGAGACGATATGCCACAAATCCCCATTCAAAATTGTTTCCAGAACCAATGAACTGGTTTGCCTTCATCACCCATTGCTCTTGCTCTATGGGTGCCGGCTCTCCTCGAAGCTCGAGCCTTACTTTTTCTTGTGCTGTTACTTGACATTGAGCCGTCTTTGCATAATCAGACAAGACTTCAAAGCCCGTCGGCAAGCCAGCCGGCATGTCCATACCGCCACGCTCCTGGCCAAGCCATGCTTCGGTGCGCGACAGATACTTTAGCCTCAAATAGTAATCTGCTTTTCGAGCATCTGCGTTTGCCGAAAAGGAGATGGGCTCCCTACGGTATGGCTCAGAGGCATCTGGTCGCGGTGGCGCGTCATCCTGCGCGGCAAGGTCTTCACCCTCGTATCCATCCATTGGCAAAAAGATTGCTGAATCGGCCTGAGCCCCATTTTCCAACAAATCGTGAAGTTTGTTTGTTAGTGTCCATTCCTCCGGGCTAGGGGTAATTTCGGCCGTTGCGGGAATGCCTGAAAGCTCCTGAAGAATCGGAACGCGGAGACGGTCAATGGTGTTCACCACCCAACGGTGAGAGCGTGAAGCAACAAGGTTAAAGTGAGCCTTGATATACTCGTGCCACCGAGCTGCGATTTGAACTTCGGGCTTGTTTTCCAGTTTGTTCTTGGCATTGACTGCGTCCTCAAAGTCCTTCAGGTGTGCCCAAATGAGACTGTACGTCTCGCGAAGGGCTCCCTTGATAGGCGCAAGGTTGAGATAATGAAAGGTATTCGTAATAGCGCAGATGTATTGGCAAGCAGCGTGGAAATTTTCAGGCGAGTCAAGTTTAAGCTCGTTCCATCGCCTCTCAGAAAGGGGCATGATGCCTTCCCAGAGCCGCGATTTCATCGAGTGAAGCTCCTTTGAAATGGGCACCAAACGAGTTGAGTCTTCATGAGAGCCGATGCGCACCATCATCTGTTGCACGGGAATTTCATGACTGACGTCGAATGGAGGCGGCGCCCACGACGCCAGCGGTTGTTGCATCAGCATCACAACCTCTTCTGGCAGAGGCGGGAAAGACGACGGACTCCCATCCGAAAGAACCCCAAACATGGTGGCTTCAATGAAGTGCGGAATGGTCTGAGGCTCCAATATGCGGTCTACAATCCACAGCTTCGCCTCTATCTGACTGGGAGTCGCATCTGGCTGCAGGACATGTTCGAGAGCTCCAGATGGCGTGTTGCCTCGGGTGATGCGGTTGTTGTTGAGCTGGCTTGATTCCGAGGTTCCATTCTGGCTCAGCAGAAGGTCAAGGTTGAGCAAAAGATTTGCCATATTCATCTTGTGGTTGTCTGCGTCTTCCGCGTAGCCTCTGGGAAAGTTCAAGTTTAGCTTGTTGAGAGTTGTCAACTCAAAGACCCGAGTGCGGCGCCGTGGAGCGTGCAAGGTTGAAGAATCAAGATTGAATCTCGGAGACCGAGTATGAAGTAAGCGAGTGCATTGAAGTGACCGAGTCAGATGAAGTCGACGGCTTAACACGGAGGCCATCATCTTTATAAACTCAAGGTTCCGGATTCCAAACGCCAGTGTCAAGACCAAGTGGGACAGCTCAAATTTACTGGCCCGTTGGTGCCTGGCCTGCCTGAAGTAGGTGGGGGACCAAACGGCTAAAGTGCTTAAGTCGCAAGTTAAACCCCTATGTCTCCTATTGAAGCCATCTGACGGTCGACTTATTTCCAGGAATCAATTTAATTTTAGTCGCCAAATGAAAGACTTGTAAGTAGAAATGACACTGGATATTGAAATTACCATCGTGTCCCGTAGGTGTAGTGAGCTGCTGTTAGACATTATAGTTGCACAAATGCTTTCAACAAGGCGCTCAACTCTCCCCTACAAGTGTAAGATGAATCACTACCAGAATGTACTGCAATAGAGTCAAGTTCCAGTGTTTAAAGGCTGGAAGTGAGCATTTTCCAAATTGGGCTAATGGGTCTTGACACATGCATTTCGCCATCCCGCCTGCTTAAAGTGAGTGACGTTCAACTAAGCCGCCACAACTGGCTAGTTCCTGCGTTGAGCTTTGAGTTATGTGCATCATCTCACAGATAACATGCCATGGCACTTATAGCACAACAATTCGAAAAGCCATATCACTACTTGATTGCATTCATTATTAACCCGCCAAGGGCCGGCCGAACTTAAACCCCAACGGAGAACTCCTTCCGATGACCAAAGGCTATCTCCTCCAGCAACAGATGAAGATGACCGTCATTACTCAATATCGATACCAAGTTATATAGGTTGGAACTGCCGACCATTTCAGCATACTACTAGTAGTTAAATCTTTGCAGACATGGAACATGACTTACATTGCAGATATGGTTGAGGCATGTGTATGGCTTGCAACAGCTCGGATCTAATATTCCTGTACATTCTGCGCCCTAGATTCCCACTTCAATTAGTACCTATCCATACTGTAACGAACAAGGTCTGCTTTAGCATGGTAACCCTTACAAGTGGTTTACAATCTGCGTTGGCTAGAGCCGCACTGGCCAGAATGACTAAATAAGTGAGATTGATCTTCATTGTTGCTTGATATAGGAGTTCAATGTTGACAACACAATCATGCAGATGAACAAAGTGACGCAAAAAAGAAGTTAATGAAACGGATAAAGGTAGACCTTTTATAGATGACGATGTTGGCAGCTTAATAAGACTGCTAGGTTCCTCCCAGCATCTCTCAGCCAGGTGATCCAAAGCCCATGTTTCACAGCAAGGTGATTTAGAGATGATTCAACTTGGCTTACTAAAACAGGGAAATCGGCATCACATAGATAACATTGGAAGACTTACAGTTATGGAGTGATCTCAGACACTCACAAGGGAGGAGAGATGATCTGCAAAATAGTGATGTTGCACCTCGACTAGGACTTATGAGATACCCATACTGCCTGAGTAAGAACTATTATTCGAGTAATAGCAGGAACAGACGTCACTATATTCAAGATTCACGCTATAGTTGGCAGGATCTATCTGATAATCGAGCACTAGTTTGTACAACAACTCGTAGTAGATCTTTACCATGATCGACATGTCTGGGTAAGATCGGGGAGGAGGAATATGGTGTAACCATGGCCGTCTCTTGTGGCTTATCTAGGCAAGCTGGCAATGTCAAACACACACCAACGAGAGGGACATTTCACAGCCGAGCAAGTTGTAACATAACGGATGCAAATATTGAGGCAGCAACAGCTGTGTTGAGGTTATTAGGTTCATGTTGTGGGTATTTGAGATACCTGTTCAATATATCCCAATGGTTGCATATGAGTTATCCCTTCGCGAGCATGGCGGAACGGAGAAAAGAAGCAATCCACTTTGACCAAAAACCATCCCAATGCCTGCTTAGTTCTATTCATCCATCCATGCGGTCAATCTGATCGTACCAGTTTCCCGTTTCTTAAAAGTTCAAAACAAAATGCTATATGCTCAATCGCCAAAACACCCGAGGTTGGCCACGCTGACTCCCGCGACCTCCTCTATGCCCCGATACACGCAAACTGCCTCCTAGACCTCGTCATTGTCATCGTCGTCCGTCATTTCCATCCCAGTCTCTTCTTTTTCGTCTTCATCGTCAATCAACATCGTCCGCCGCCTGCCCACTCGCCCCTTTCCCTTGTCCATCATGCTGCGGCCAGGTCTGTTGCCGTACACCTTCTGAGACGCTTCCACCTTCTTTCTTTCCAACAGCTGCTCGAAATCCGCCAAGTCATCTGCTTCTTCCTCCGCAGCTCCGTCCACCAAAGCAGTTTCTTCCAACGCCTTGTTCAAAAGCTCCGTCGCGATGCTATCCTGAGGGTGGATGGCCAAAGCCTCATGAAGGACAACAACCGCCTCCTGTGGCTTGTTTTGTTCCATCAGAATGAGCCCCTTGGCACTGAAGATGGCTGCATCCTTGCCACCTGCTCGCAGTACCTCGTCAAACTCCGCCAGTGCTCGGTTATAGTGCCGCAGCCTGCGAAAAGCGTGCCCTAAATTTGTCCTCGCCGCGAGCCATGCTGACGGCTCACTGTCATTCTCGTCGGCCACCTTGAGGGCTGCTGTGAAATATTGGACGGCGTCTTTTGGATTATCCTGGTGGTATTTTACAATACCCATCTCGTTGAGAAGCAGCGGGTCCGTCTTACACAGCCCATAGGCAGTCTTGAGGAATTCTTCTGCAATAGTCATGTTGTTGAGTGCGTGATTCTGCATCCCCAGGAATATCTGCGGCAGGTGGGTGCCCATGAAGAGGCGTGCTGCTGTTGAATAAGCTGAAATGGCCTGGTCATGCTCTCCTTCCTCAGCGAATGTATGTGCGAACCCTATCCAGGCAGGGCCAAAATGTGCGTCCATCATGCTCGCTTTGCTAAAATAACGCCTGGCTTCTGCAATTTTTTTGATGCTGAAATAATAGATGCCCACGGCTAACCATGTACAGGGCTCTTCGGGGTGGGTGTCTGCCAGGTCGTGTGAAATCAGGAACAGCAGGTTCTTCATCTTGAGTTCGTAGAGACAGGCGAGGTGGACGGGGTATATCGCAAAGTTGTATTTGTCCTCTTCCAGGATGGCGTTGGTAATGGTCAGGGCGTCTCGGTATCGGCACTGCGTGTACAATAAATCGGCTCGAGCAAGCTGTAGGTCGGGGTTAGCGGCCAACTGGTAGTGTGTTGACAGCGAATCGTAGGCGGCATCGAATGCCGTGGGATTTCTGTATTTAGAAAGCCGGGTGGTGTAGAGCATCTTTGTGAACTCGGCCGCCTCCTGAGAGGACTTGGGGTCTCCCGAGAGATGTATTGAATCAAAATCGAGGCTGTCGAGGAACTGCCACTCCTCGTCTGGGGATAGTAAAGAATTCTTCATCAACTGCTGGAACGCCTCGAAGCACTGCACGTCGATCCGAACCGCATCCTTGTAACACTCCTTGGCACGATCAAAAGCGTTTTGCTTGGCATAGCAGATGCCCCGGAGGAAGCACATAGCTGCCTCAAATCGTCGGGTGGCCGCCTCATCGTCCCCAGCATCGTCGTCCCGCCTTCGCCCGCTGCGAGCCTGGTTTGAGGCCTTGCGCTTGTTGCTCGGGCCGTTTGATATTAGGTGTGTCGGATTGCGCTCCCCCAGGACAGCCAAGGCCTCATCGAATCGAGACTGCTTGATGAGACAGTGTCCGGCAAGATAGCGACAGGCAGGATTGCGGCTGATGAGGTCTTGCTTGGAGAGGAACGATTGCGCACGTGTGTAGTTTCCAGTCGCAAAGTGGACTTGGGCCAGCCAAAAGGCATCGTTGTCGTCGTCTATAAATGAAGATACACACACATTAGCCCAGATGGTCCACCATGATGAAGAATTGCTTGGTGGTCACAGACTAGTCAAGGCGAGGAGTTTGTCTCCGATAAAGATGGCCGATTCATATTGTGCCTTGTTGAGGGCATCCTGCCTCCAATCCCTCAGAAACTTCTCCATCCTCTAGCATCGAGAAGAGAACATCGGGCAGAGGGATAGACTGGAAGAAGAAAAGAAGTAAAGTGCAATAAAAAGGTAACAGATAGATGGAAAAGAAGAACAAATCGTTTAGGTATTTAGCAGGGTATCATGGTTGGGGGGTTCGGCGGCAAGAAGTGCTTGTATCGATATCGGAATCTCCAGATCTGAGGTTGACACGCGAGAGATGCTCCTAGGCGCGTAAAGTTTGTTTGCAACCATTATTCTCAGTTGCTAGGGAGTGTGATTGCACCTAAAGCGTTGCTACAGGGGGTGTGCTCTGCAAATAGCGGGGTAGCTTCAGCGGAATGACCCCTCAGTCCAGCAAGACACTCACTGGCTGCATCCGGGAATTCGGATTTCCAGGATTGGTTGATGACAAGCTGGGTGAGAGGCGAGGAAAAAAAGAACTCCACAACTCCGATACAGGAGCGAGTCAAATCCTGCGCCGTCTTCAACACCAGCATAAATCTATACCCTCACGACTCCAATTGACTCTTTTTGCAACGATACAGATTCGCATCTTGCAGACGCAACTCAAACCCCAGACCAGACACAATGACGACCTCCGCTCTTCCCATCCGTGCTGCGGCTCTTGTCCGCAACACCAACGAGACGTCGATCCAGATCGCCCTTAGCATCGACGGCGGCGAGCTTCCCCAGGATACCGACCCCCGACTGCTCGAGGTTGCCAGCGCACACGCTTCGCAGTCTAGCAAGTCTCAGGTGATTGCCATCAACACGGGCATCGGCTTCTTGGACCACATGCTGCATGCGCTGGCGAAGCACGCCGGCTGGAGCATGGCCCTCAACTGCAAGGGCGATCTTCACAGTACGTTTCTCTTTATCTTGCTCTCTCTCTGTGTGTGATAAAGATGTCATATCGTTCTAACAATACATTCTCCAATATCTAGTTGACGACCACCACACCGCCGAAGACTGCTGCCTCGCTGTCGGCACCGCCTTTGCCAAAGCCCTCGGCGCCCTGACTGGCGTCGCCCGCTTCGGCTATGCCTACGCCCCTCTGGACGAGGCTCTCTCTCGCGCCGTCGTCGATCTGTCAAACCGCCCCTACGCCATTGTCGACCTGGGCCTCAAACGCGAGATGCTGGGCCAGCTCAGCACCGAGATGATCCCCCACTGCCTGCAGAGCTTTGCTCAGGCCGCTCGCATCACCTTGCACGTCGACTGCCTGCGCGGCGACAACGACCACCACCGGGCGGAGAGTGCTTTTAAGGCTCTGGCTGTTGCCATTCGCATGGCTACTACTCGGGTTGCGGGCAAGGAGGGCGAGGTTCCCAGCACCAAGGGTACATTGAGCGCTTAAGGAGAAAAATATCGTACGGGAAAAAGAAGAAAAATAGAAAAGGCTTAAAGTAGAAGACGGAGTTTGGAGTTTTGCTTTTTTTTGGATAGTGTCGATACACATGTTCCGTTGCTGCGGTTTGGCTGGCTATCTTTGACCAGTTGGCGAGCTTTCACAGGAGAGCATATTTTGATATTGGAATAGAAATCATTTTTAGATATGCGTACATAGCCAACCCATTTTATTTGCCCCAAGAAACTAGCCATCATACATGTAACATTTTTTATACACTTTTTATGTCCTGTAGTCGCCGTTAATCGTAACATAATCGTGGCTGAAATCGCATGTCCAGTGAACGATGCTCTTATCGCCAGTTCCCAGCCTCACCAGGATTTCCAGGTCCTCCATCTCAAGGATCTCACTTGCCCTCTGTTCATCCACGTTCTCCGGCTCACCATTGACGAGTAGCTTCAGCTCCGCCGAGCCATCGGTGGGAACAAATGACACGCTTGTCCGCTCAGGGATAATCTCAGGGACATCGTTGACGGGTTGTCCAGGAGGCGAGATGAGAGCATATCCAGCGGCACACAGGATGCGGCCCCAGTTAGCATCTTTTCCGTACAGGGCTGTCTTGACGAGGGGCGAGCGAGCAATGGCACGAGCAATCTCGCGCGAGGCAGCCTCGGAAGCACCATCCACGACACGAATTGTAACGAACTTGGTGGCTCCCTCGCCGTCACGGACGAGATACTTGGCCAGCTCGGCGGAAAAGTCCGTCACCAGATTCTTCAAGGCCTCGTAGTCGGCAGACTGCTCGGACGAAACCTCGTTACCGCCGGCAGCACCGTTGGCAAGCAGGGCAACGGTGTCGTTGGTGGAGGTATCGCCGTCAATGGTCAGTGCATTGAAAGAGCGGTCGACGGAATACTTGAGCAGAGGGTTCATGAGGCTCGGCGCAATGGGTGCATCAGTGGCCAGAATGGTGAGCATGGTGGCCAGGTTGGGAGCCATCATGCCGGCACCCTTGGTCATGCCCGCAATGCGGTATTCGACACCAGGAGAAGACGGCAGCTCAAACGTCCTGGACATGAGCTTGGGGAAAGTATCGGTGGTGCAGATGGCCTTGGCACAGTCCAGCCAGTGCCGATGAGAGTCTCCAGCCTGATGATAGGCCATGGGGATGTGGTCCACGATTTTCTGGATAGGAAGTCTAGAGGGAGAGCATCAGCAAAACCAACTCGTCAATAATCATATTTTTCTTAATACTAACCTTTGTCCAATCACACCGGTACTCATCACCAGCGTCGAATCCTCGCTGCCAACCCTCTGGTCCGTCGTCCTGGCCATGCTCGCCGCATCCTCCAGCCCTCCGACACCGGTCACGGCATTGGCATTGCCAGAATTGACAATGACGCTGCGAAGCCCAGTATTGGCTTTACTCTGCAAAATCTTTCGGCTGAACGTCACGGGCGCCGCCTGGAACTTGTTCTTGGTGAAGACGGCTGCCGCCGACGCTGGCCGGTCCGACGTCACGAGGGCGAGATCCGGCTTGCTGGTGTTGCCCGGCTTGACGCCGACGAAGACGCCCGAGGCCAGGAAGCCCTTGGGATACGTGCCGGACGTGGGCACGTACTTGAGCTTGGCCGGCGGGATGGCGCTGGCCAGGCCGGTGGAATAAGCGCGCTTGAACTTGAGCATGGCTTGTGAAGAGGACGAGAGTGGCTATAATTGCATTGTCGTGTGAGCTGGGTTGAGAGCGACTTTTAGCTGTGTGATTAGCAGCTAAAATCGGAGCTATGATGTGCCAAAGCTTTGCGGCAGCCGACTGTTGGTTATGAGTCAAGTAGAAGATAAGCCCATGCCATTGAGGGCCGATGCTGGCAATTGAAGCATGTAAAGAGTCATCATTCATTGAATCTGAACTGTATTCACAAACATTGAGCTTAATCCATGTATTTTTAGCTTTTGGTTCCGTATTCAGCGAGACAGTCTCGTCATCTCTTCTGTTAAAATCGATCTGATAACAGAATTTGATGCGCCCCAGCCAGTAGCATATCCCACCTTACACCAGGCTATCCAGGTGTACTTAGATGCACCAAATCAAGCCATTGTCATTGTATAGAAAAAGCACATATCGAGTGATGCAGCTATTTTTTTCATTCTTTTCTTTTCATTCACTTTATTCACTTCAGCCCTTCCTTCACTGGTGCCTGCTTTGGCTGAGTCGCTGCCTGCCGCAAGTACCACCAGCTTGTCACTTTCACTCGCCCTCTGCTTACCTAATGGCCCAGCTCACGGGCCCCACTCCGCGCTCTATAAAATCTCGTCCGCCCGCCCGCCTTTTTCACTCTTCTTTTCTTTCCTTTCTTCCCCATCCAAGTGCACGGGCGTTTTCCTTCTCCGTGAAGCGATAAGCTGAGAGAGGAATTTTGCTAGTTGAAAACTATACACTGACCACTCCTAGCTGGGTTCGCCTGGCCAGGGAATATTTGGAACCCTACAGACTCTCTGCTTGTTTGGTGGAAAGAACCCTTTTTCTCTTTCATTGCGGTTGGTCCCTAGTGGACTAGCGTGAAGAAGGAGGCTCTGGCTAGAAAGGATTTGGGTGGCACGAAGTGGTGATCACGTAGGGAAGACGCGTCATGGCTGGATCAGTGATGGTGGCTAGATGTGGAGGATCTGGAGTGGGATGGTTGTCTAGATATCGAAGCATCACGCGCGTTGTGACGCCTGTTTGTGTGTAGCCTTGCAGCATATCCAAGTCATCCAGCAAGCCGAGCTGCGTCTCTGTGTTTTGACCTGGTGAACGAGTAGCATCGCATATCCTGTTCATAGCAAGGCATCATTACGAAAATAGTACTCCATCATCGCATCAACTCTCTCTACGTGACTCAGTCATCTTTCTCTAAACCCAAATCTCCAGCCAGCTTCCTCTCGCGTCGCCGTAAAAAGCAAAATAAAATTCACCGAAGCTGCAGCCAAAGTTTCTTCTGCAGCATCAGCAGCTTTAGCGCGGGGCATTTCCGTTTCCACCATCGATTATTTTCCAGTGACTCAAAAGAGACCCCACCTTTGAACTCTCACAAGCAGCATTTCATGGACTGACACACTTTGGCATTCTTTGGACGGGATTTGTTTATTTCTGCGGCTTTTGCATCTTCGGTGCCTCATCTTGCGACGACGTAACAGCTCCCACTCGACTACTTCCTTAGCATCAATTGCCGCGACCCAAATCTACGTCTCCGATACGACTCCATCCCTTGATACAGCCTCTCGCCTCTAGGTCGTCCCGTCCTGTCGCAGAACCAACCTCTTAATGGCGGCAGAAGCAGGCCAGCCCGCGCCTAAGAGCGAGGCTCCAACAGAAAAGAAGGACCAGGGAGACCAGAAGAAGGGCGCCAAAGACCAGAGCAAGGCCCCCGCGGCAGCAGCAGCAGCGTCTGAAGGCGGCGAAAAGAAGCTGTCCAACGCCGAGCTGAAGAAGAAGGCCAAGGAAGAAAAGGCCGCGAGGAGAGCAGCAGCAAAAGTCACACAGCCACAGCCGCCCGCCAGCGCGCCGGGCCAGGGCGACAGCGCAAAGGGCGGCAAACCCAAGCCCAAGCAAGATGGACCTCAGGCTGGTGCTCAGCATGGAAAGACTCCCGCCCCGCGATCGGCTGCGCCCATGACGGCGACGGCACCCAAGGAGGCAAAACCATCGGTTCCAGAGTGCTTCAGCCATTTGGCTATGGCCAAGGGAGTCAACCTGACACATGCGGATAAGGATGTGCACCCAGCTGTGTTGCTGCTGGGCCAGCAGATGAGCACAATGGCCATCAGTGATAGCACCACTCGGCTGGAAGCTACTCTCCTAGCATTCAAAAAGGTAAGAGCCAAAACTATTCATCCAGTTACTTTCACTAGAACATACGTCTAACAAGAGATTACAAAATCAGGTCATCGACTCATACACAACACCCCACGGCACCACGCTCTCACGACACTTCACCTCCCACGTCCTCAACCCCCAAATCGTCTACCTCACAGCATGCCGCCCCATGTGCTTCTCCATGGGCAACGCCATCAGATGGCTCAAGCTTCAGATCAGCAAGATTGATATCGACATGACCGACTCTGACGCAAAGAAGCTTCTGTGCGAGGCCATCGACAGCTTCATCCACGAGCGCATCACCCTCGCCGACCTCGTCATCGTCAACACCGCCGCCGACATGATCGCCCAGGACGACGTCATCCTCACATACGCCCACCACCACCTCGTCGAGCGCGCCCTGCTCAAGGCAAAGGCCGGCGGCAAGCGCTTCAAGGTCATCCTCGTCGACGACCCCTTTGAGCGGGTCGGCCTCGATCACGTCAAGAAGCTCGCCGCCGCGGGAATCCCCGTCGCCTACTCGCCCGACTTTGGCGCCCTGCGCACCAATCTCCAGGAGTCCACGACCGTCCTCGTTGCTGCGGAGGCCATGTTTAGCAACGGCGCCATGTATGCGCGAGCGGGCACCTGCGACGTCGCCACGGCGGCGTTTGACTTCGGCATGCGCGTCACTTCGCTGTGCGAGACGATCAATTTCACTGAGAGAGTGTCGATAGATTCGCTCACCTACAATGAAATTGATCCGGAGAGGAACACGGATGAGGAGTTTAGACTGCTGTTTGACACGACGAGGGACAAGTCGATTTCAGCTGTCGTTACGGAGCTGGGTATTTGTTCGGCCAAGTCGGTCCCTGCGATTTTGCGGAAACTGGAGGAATTGTAAAAGGGAAGCACATGAGCATGTAGCTAGGAAAAGACGTAAAAACGAATCAAGGAATAAAAAAACAAGCAAACAGTTAAGCCAGTTGTGTTATTATCATGACATTTGCAACAATGACTCACTTGCATATCGTGAATGGCAGATAGCAAAACATGTCTGTAGCTTTATATCATTTTCATTGAGTCCTCGTCGCTGGTTGTGGACGGCCGTTGATGATTCCCGTAGCTCGAATCTCAACCAACCTCGTCCCAGCCAACTCGTCGGTTCTCTCCCTCGTTTCCCGTCTATATATACAAATCCGGATATCCCACACCCCCCTCATTCATTTTTTACATCACTCTCCCTCCTCATTCAAATCCCAAAATGTTCAAGCCCTTAAGCCTCCACCCTCTCCGCATCCCGCTGGGCCTTCCTCGCCCTCTTCTCCAGCAGCGCCCTCTTCCGCTCGTTCAGCATCGCAGTCTGCTTGTCGTCCACGCCCTGCAGCCAGTACCCGAAGCTCGCGCCGCCCGCCGCGTACACGGGGTACGCCCACAGCGAGGACTTGTTGAAGAAGGGCCGCATCTCGATGCCGACTTGCCAGAAGCGCACGGCCAGGCCTGCAAACAAAACAAAACATTGTCAGCATTTCTTTCTTCTTTCTCAATCGAATAGTATTCTTTTTTCCTCGATCAAAGAGTTCGCCTCGATCGAATAGTTCCGAAGGGTTTTTGCAGGTGGGGAGGGACAAACCGAAGCAGCTCCAGAATGCGATGCGGTGGACCATGGTTGTGGAATGGGAATTGACTCTTTGGTGGGAAGGGATTGAAAGAGTCTTTCGATGGTGGAATTGTTGGCTTTGCAAGGGCCGCGGGCGGAGGAATTGGCCGAGTTTTGGGGCGGAAGTCGAGCTCGAAGATTGAGATGCGCGGGTATCTGGAGTTTGGGATCGGAAGTGGTGATGAGGTTGGGCGGTTCTTCGGGATTTGGCGTCACGTGGTTGGGCATGTGACCTTGGCTTACCTACACCAGCGAATGCCGCTCTATGAGACTCTCTTAGATGAGTGTATAGTCAATGGAATATTATTTTGGGAGAGATTCTTCCAAATTGAAATAGTAATAAAGACAATTGACTTCATTAGTCACTCGAGTCATTTGATGCTGTATATGGCAATTGCGTGCATATTCCATTCAACACCAACACCATGACTTGATACCAGAAACATCATCAGTTTATGAGTCTAATTGGAGAGAGTCTAAAACAACAGGCATTTCTAATTATCCTCCCAACATGTCATTGCGACCATTCTTTCTCATCTATCATTCAGTGTATTCGTCGAACGCCTCGCAAACAAGAAATGAAACAGAAATTGGACGCCACACAATGCATTCATCATATTAACCAACCACAAATTAGGCTGTACTTCATACCGGGCGATATGCCGGCGGAGGATCTAAAGGCACTGCCGCTGTTTGCGACGTTGGTCGAGTAGATGGTTGAGACGGCGCAGGAGCTCCCTGAGTCCACTGCGTCGTCTTCATCATCATCTTGCCCATGTATTGCTGAATAAATGATTCACTGTCCAAGAGTTAGCAAGGGAACGATACGAAACGGAACTGAAAGAAACAACGTACGTATAATAGCTGTGATCAGAGTTGTGCAGTGAAACCAGATTGTGGGCAAGCTCGTGAGCCAGCACCACCCACCACCAAGTACCTGCCTCAGCCTTGCCAGCTCCATTCGGCACATCAATCTGGGCAGCATGAAGCTGGAGGAAGAACCGGAAGTTGCAAAAGATGCTCCCACCAGTGTTGAAGGCTATCGTGCCACCAGCTTCGTCGTGAAAGATGTGAAGCACCTTTGGCGCCAACGAGTAGACGTTACCAATTTCGACCAGAAGCGACGCAAAAGAGTTAATCGCAGCAAGATTTGTTGACAAAAAGGCAGCTGCGTGGGCAGTCATTTCCTTGGCCACATAGACTTTCATACCGTTTGAAGCCTCTGCCACAAACGTTATGTTTTGAGCTGGCTTCTTGTCGCAGTATGTCGCCTGTTCTTTGACCTCGGAGACCTGAGGCTCTGAGTAGACACTATCAGATCCGTGGGCTCGCGTTGCATTGACGGCGTTCAAGAGGTTCTGCTGGACCACAGCTGGGTTGGTCACTTTGCCGTCATCGTTTTGCGATTGTCCACTACCACCAGACTGATCAGGGCCTCGATTGGTGGAATTCGAGTTATTGCCCATAAACTGCTCCACTTGTCCTCGAGAATCATTCTTATCGTCATCCTGCGTATCAAAGCCAAATCGGCGGCTAAGGTTCGAAAACAAGCCCCTGCTCTTCCTGTTATTTGCGTTCCTATCCTGCGCATTCTCCTCGGGCGAATCCCATGCTCCAGGCATGGATGGATGCGAAGATTTCGGAGATCTGGGAGCTTCCCGTGCAGCCTCTGCTGCCTGCGGAAGTTGCTGAGACTTGGAATGCTCTGCCTGTGATTGAGCCCAGTTTTGCTCCCTCTCCCGAATCTGCTTCTGCTCTTCTTCCAGCGCCTTGCGCCTTTCTGCCTCTGCAATGCGCGCCTCTGCGGCCTTCGCTCGAAGGATTCGGTCGACGTTGTATCCACGCGATCTCAGTCCGAGGAGGTCCAGGGTGAGGAACGGTTCGAAGAACAGATAGGCTTGCTGATTAGGCCTGTCAAGCAGCATTTGGCATATCGCTTGGCCAACCTGGTACATGTCTGGCTTTCCATCATCAGTCACATACAGGACCCATGACCTGTTGTTGTAAGTTGCGGCCGCAGAGCGTTTCTCGGTGTGCGACTGCCTCTGGCCCTGCAAGCTTCGTCGAAGCGCCACCGATCGGACCACTTCCACATTCAGGTTCTTCTCGAGCCACTTTGCGTCGTGCTTAATGGCATCCCGGCGGTAGTTGGCGTACTCGTAAAGGAAGATCTTGGACCGTTCGAGAACGTGCTTCTTGAGCGATTCAGCCAGCTGCTGCTTTGTTGTGTGGGAGCCGATGCGCACATCCTCTTGGACTATGCTGCTTAGCCTCGACGCACCGAGCTTTATATAAAAAGTCTCGAGAATATCTTCTTCAGGGGCGCAAATCAAATGCTCCTTGAAGAGGCGGTAGCTGATAATGTCGTCCACCACAACGATTTGGCTAGCAGAAGCAAGCTGATACTGCCTAATCGGAGCTTCGTCTTCATCCAAATCATTGCTATTAGCATTGCCCTTGGAAGGCGCCACTAGTTCCTTATAGGCGAGGAGACACGGTGAGCTTTTCATCTTGCGCCAAAGTTCCTTATCGCGCTGAAGATTCGAAGTAACCTCGGCTAAAGATTTGAGCAGATCCAAGTACTTCTCGGGGCTCTGAAGCACGCTTAGAAGTCTTGCTGGCTCATTGCATGCCATGTAGGCAACCTCCACTTTGGTCGGTTCGGCCTTTGCACCACATTTAAACAAAAAGATGTTTCCATCTGGACCAAAGTCTACAAAGTCAAAGATATCCCCATATGTTGAGGATGTCCCTATGTATGCCTGTGATGGACTGATATAAGCAAGCTTTGCGCCAGACTTTTCTGAAGCGGAAGAGCTTGATCGCTTCACCGGAACGATTGAAGCATTTCGAAGCTTGACTAAGCTGCTTTCTCCAAGCTCTCCAATGCGAGAGGCAAAGTAGCTAAAGAGAGTCACAGCGGATTGTTGGTTCTGGGGAGGGTTGGCAAGCAGACGATTAACACACTCGGCCATGGGTGGATCTCGAGCAACACCGAATTTCTGATATAGAATGTTAGTCTGAATATGCACATTTAAAGGGGCAAGGTGCTTACATTGGCGTGATCATGAAGGTCACGACTCAAGATATCAAACCCGAGCACCGCCGCTTTCTCGTTGGTAAAGCATGCACCCGGTGTTACCAACTTGGTGCTTCCCTGGAGCGGTAGGATTGGTTTGCGGCAGTCACTCAAATCAAAGGCGTTGTACCGATTCGAATGATGACTGGCAATGAAGTAAGTCATTGCAGAGGTCCATAGCGCCTGATCGCCTGACGACATCATATCCACCAGCTCGGGAACTGAGGGAAAAGTCCGCAAGCCGAGGACAACCAGAAATCGAGCTTCAGGGCTGTTTGCCCGGAAGCTACCGGGAGGTCCTGGCCACTGAATGATGGGCAGCCGGAGAGTTCGGAGGGAATCCTTGGGCTCAAATAGTTCCGAGACCTTGTACAGTTTTGTCGTGGCCTGTGTTGGCTCCGCGCCTTTAGGCCCTGCTTCAGCCGGACAAATTCTAGATTCTCTCAATTTCCGAAGGTCGCCTGACGGGATATCATTTTGCACAGAGGCCAAGTATTTAATGAGCTCCATATGACTCCATTTCTTTTGGCCATCTTCGCCGGAAACATTGACCAGACGAGCAAAGATGGTCTCCAGATCAACCGTCTTTCGAACGCCAAGAGCCGTCAAAAACTTCTCCTTGATCTTTTCGCAACCTTGGATGACCGGTAGGTCATCGAAAAGCTTGACAGAGGCAAAGAAAGACTCTGTAGGCTTTCTCAAACCCAGCTTGGTCGGCATCATCGGAGTTGACTGGACGAGACTCTGCATCGTGCCCCTATTAATCATAGTCATAGCCTCCCAGTTTTTAGACAACACTGTAAGGACAGCGACAGCAAATTTAGGAGATCTAGTGACACTCTCCTCTTCCGCCCTAGAGGCCGTAGTTTCGATGAGAAAGCGCAGCCACGGCACAATCTCCAAGGGCTCCCACCCAAGAGCTTCCAGTTCAGAAGCACTAATGTTGACAATGAGAGCATATGGAACGGTTGTTGGAGGGACTGGCATATTAGCAGGAATCTTTGAAAGACTAAGATAGTTGCTGATACTGCCAAGGGCCACGATTTCGCCCTTGTCGTTTTCATCGCTCAGAGTGGCAACGGCAACGTCCATAAGCGCAGCCCTGCTCCCTGGGTCAATCTCGCCAGTCAAGCTCTTCTTGCCCGCCCATTTTATAAAGTTAATGGCTTGGCTCTTCGTGAGAGCCTTGGCTTCCAGCTCTTCCTTGACATCCGTTACGGTGATATGCGAGATGAGCCCAAAGTCTATCAGCTTCCTCACGAATGGCGCATCCGTCATGTCCTTGGGTACAACTGGGATGCTATCCACGAAGGCATTCAGCTCTGTCGATCCTAGACGAACTTGCGACGTCTGCAAGACACCTCGGCTCGAATACACTTCGATGGAGGCCTTCTTGAAACAGGTCCAGAAAGCCTCCTCGATGGTCTGTCCGACTTGACTGCTTGGCGTAGAGTCGGTAAAAGTAAATGTCTTTAGAATGTGCAGCGCTTCAGGCATGAACCGGTTGACTATTTCGGCAGATATTTTCTTGCCAGCCTCAGATGATTGCCTTACTTTGCGATCGAGCTCGCTCATCTCATTGGCAAAGGCTAATCTGGCTATAATGCCAGAGGCTCGGAGAAGCTCCACGTTCCACGTTCTAACCCAGCGAGCGTTCAAGTCGATGGCCTCTCTCTCGACAGTTGGGATGACAGAGGGGGCAGAAATATGCATTCCAGCGCCGGTTGTCTGCATAGTAGGGAATCCAATAAAGATGCGACCACCCGGCTTCTTGTTTGGCAGCACAGAAGCAAAGACATCTGTAGCCTTGGCAAAAGCGTCGTTATCCGGGGTCGAGCCCTTGGAAGCTTCAGCCTCATCATACGATGTAGTGAGAATAGATATCTTTGTGGTCTTTGGTGGAGGCTTCTTGGTGGCACGCTCAAGCTCAGCTGAAAAGGAAGCTGATACGTGGGTCTTGATACTGGCAGTCGTAGCTCTGAGGAATATTGTGGCTTTGTTTAACGCAGTAACATCTTCTGTAATTTTCGTCTGAGCTTGAGTCTCCTCTGTCTGCTGTTTTGTCTTGAGGAGACTGTTGTTCGAGGCTGTCGTGGTGAGTCTCGCAAAGAAGGATCTCAGAGAGGGAGCCTCGGTGGAACCGTATGAATCCGAGGCTTTTGCAGCGGATGCTGCTGCTTGGGGCTTCCATCCAACTACGTTCATATAGGATGCGTCAATCTGTGTGCTTGTACGACCTACGCTTGTCACTTTCATGATGTTGTCTTTTGTCCTGGCCTCCAGGTCGCGAGGCAGCGCCAGGTCAACGCTGGGAGATGTCTTTTTGTGGAGAGAAAGAATCAGATGGTCATCGATCCAAAACTCAATCTTTTCCAGCGCAACAAAGGTAAGACTTGTAGCAAGAAACTGGCTGACGGAGAGCAGATTCGGCATAGGAGTCGTCGTATTTCTATAATCTAGCACGAAGGCGGTGTATGGCGACGATTTATCCTCAGGTAGGTGTGACTTTTTGGTAAAGAGAGAGTTTCCTTTCCAGTAAAAGGCCATGGCCTCGGCGCCAGAGCTAACAAAGGGCTCCTCGCAGTCGGCAAAGACGCTGTAGAAGCCAACACCGAACGCACCGATCTTGGTCTCATCGGGGTTTCCCTCTGCGATTCTCTTCAGACGACCCCAGTCTGTCTTTGTAAACGGCACGCCGTTGTTCTGGACAACCAGCCGCCGCAGCGTGTGGTTGGCTATCGTATGCTTCAACAGTTCGGATCGGCTCGCAGCGCTGGGAAGAGGGACGCTTGTTGACGGGTGCGTCTCCCACTTGATAGAGACAGTCGTGGCTTGCGCATCGGCCGCATTCTGGATGAGCTCTCGCAGCGTCGTCCATTCTCCAGAGTAACGGGCCAGGACCTTGTCAATGAGAGCGCGGGTATCAACAGTGACGGCTTCTTCGTCTTCGCCGTCCCGCAGAGCGGCCGCCCGCAGGCTCGAGTAGTCCATCGCCATGGTCGCAAATGTTTCTAGGGACTCAGAGGTGCATTCTCTATGGTTCGCAGCGCAAGTCTAAGGGCATCACCAAGGTCAGTACGAAAGCCGCAGCTTGGCAAAAGGGGAAGAGATGCAGGGTTAAACTGACGAGTCAGCAAATCTATAAACTGTGGCAAACAATGAAAGAAGAGTCTAGAACCACAAACTCCCCGCGCATGGATGCCTGCACCGTTGTAAAGGGAGAAGTTGGTGAATGAGAGCTTACGTTGCGGCTTGTGCCTTGGTTCATCGATGTCGACCGCTGTGCAGCACGTGAATTCAATATTTAGGGGAGTCGCCATAGCAGCCGGCACTAGCCATCAAGTCTCCGGCCTGAAGTCCATCACTATTCTTTGCCACAATCTCTAACAATTTTAAGCTCAAAATAGGCTGGATCGAAATGATTGTCATACGTCAGCTTTGTGTTATTAGACTTCTGATATGACAGGTACTATAAAGCCTAATTTATCTTGATCCATCAACCAGTCCACTGCCTCGTCTTGCAGTATTGCGCTGGGCCAGTTCAGCGTGGGGTGCTGCGTACATGTACCTATAGAGAGACAGACTCATGCACCACAATCTCCTATTACTGAGCTTAACATAACCTCGAGCACGGCTTTCGGTGTTAGCATGTTTTATTTCTAGGCTTCAGGCGTCAAGGTGTAGTTGGCCATAATATTTATAGGTACCACATCAATACAGTTCATATTTTATGCTCTTCATGTGATGATCAATAAAGTTCAAGGTCCCATTCTCAAATAGAGCCGGGCCGATATAAAGTTATCTGTAGTACAGTCTGAAGCACATAGTTACAAAGCGAGATGTTATATCACTGTATGTGGGCAATGAACCAATTCTAATATGCTTCTCACGAGAGCTCAGGATGGGAATTGATCCATCATTTCACAATAGAAGAATTCGACAACTTGCTCTCCTCGAGGCTAGGTTTTGACATGTATTGGGTATCATTGCTTATTATAAATACTAAGTACCAAACGCCAGCAAACATGATATGTCTTCCAGTCTAATCTTCTCGGCGCGAGCTTGGCCCAGGGCTTCTTCGTCTATGCTCCCTGGATCGAGATCGATGTCGTTGCCTACTCCTGTCTCTCTGTCGTCTTTCGCCTCGCCTATCGCCCTTCCCATCTTCCCGATCTTCTCGCCTATTGTCTCGCCGATCTCTGCTTCGACTCCTGTCGCGATCTCGGCGGTGTCGACGCTCACGATCCCGATCCCGGTCGCGCTCATCCCGTCCCTCGGCTCGATCACGACTGCGCCGTCGGTAGTCTCTATCGCGTCGCCTGTCAGGACTCCTGCTCCTGCTCCTACTTCTGTGTCGTCTCCGCTCTCTTCTATCATCGCCATGTCGTCTTGACCTCTCCGGTTTCGCTTCATCTCTCGGCGGCCCACTCGCGGGACCTACTTGTCGCTTTGTCTCGACTTCGATAGCATTGGCTCCGGACGTGTTTCGTAGAGGAGGAGGCAAACCCAATGCTTTGGCGATTGCGTCTTCTTCCGCCTCCTTGATCTTGCGCAGCTCTTCCTTTTGTTCGCGATCTTTGCGCTCTTCGTCTGTCTCGGCCGATTCTGCCGGCGTGGCGTCCGACTTGGCGTACCAGTTCAAATCTCGTCCCTTGGCCCATCGTCCAACTGGCGCCTTGAGGCTGTGGCCGAGATAGTTTTCGCGGTGGTTGGAGTTGGCGACTTCGTCCCAGCTAAAGTTTACGCCACCTCTGGAGCCGGTCTTGCGGATAGTTGAAAGAAGATCCATGGTCGAGGCTGTATAAGTCGTGATAAGAAATATTCTATCCAAGATTGACGGCAACTATTGATGGCCCTTGGTTAAGAATGTAGAATGTAGAAAAGTCGAGAGTGAAGGATGCATGTGCCAAGTCACGAAAGATGCAGCACTGGCAGAATTCATGACCCACCCGCGGGGCCGCTAAGCCGGAGCCCCACGCCTCTGTAATAGCGCCTGTACAGCTGCCTATCCACTAAAAGCTTCTAATCCTCTGCAAGCTCACTTTAAACCATTCACTCTCCATCACCAACCCCAAAATCACCGCCCTCACAATGGCGAATCCCAACGATCCCCCCCTCGACGAGATCCAATGGCGGTCCCCCCAGATAGTGGCCCAGATGGGCGGCCTTCACTCCAACACAATCCTCTTCTACTTTGCCGAATCGCCCTTCTTCGAGCGCACCTCCAACAACGCCGTCATCATGGCCCAGGCAATGAACAACATGGCCATGTACCACTACATCCAGACGCGCGAGGCGTTTGAAACACGTCTCAAGACAATGTCGGGGTTGGAATTCATTGTGGGGGAAGAGCCAGCCGAAACAGGTCCAGGCATGGGAACAGGTGTTTGGGTCATTCGGAAGCAGACGAGGCGGAAGCGATACCAAGATGATGACGAGATTACCGTCCACGCTTCGTTCTTTGTCGTGGGCGAAAATATCTACATGGCTCCCACGTTGGCAGATATTCTTGCATCAAGAATTGTACGTGGAAAAGCCGGAATGCCCCCGATCCACTATACATAGCTAACCTCTACTCCTAGATGACGATATCTTCAGCCATCGCAAAGGCATTGCCAGCCGCCGAAGCAGCCCGCAAATGGCGTCCCTCCACAGGCCACGTATACCAACTCCCCGCAAGCCAATCCTCCACCCAACCCAAGCCACAAGGATCCAAGGACGAAAAACCCGTACTCGACGAGGCCGGCAAACCTCTCTCGGCAGTAGCAAAGCACGACGCCCCCTTCATGGACAGAGTCGCCGAAGAATCCTTCATGATCCACCTGAGGTACGGAGGCGAATACATCGATGAGATCCCCATCACAGGCAAGCCGGGAGAGTTCCACCTCTCTTTCACTGGTCGCAAGCCCGTTCTTCCTCCTCAAGGCGCGGCTCCCACGGGTATTAGCGCTATGAGCGGGCCTCCTATGCTGAATACGAAGCTGGATGATAAGAAGGACGGCAGGCCGGATAAGACGCCGAAGTCAGCCACGATGCCCAAGCTTAAGAGGAAGAAGAGCAAGATGAGCCCGAGTGTAACTCCTGCTGCAACACCTGGAGCTTCATGAGAGGGATTGTTTTGTGTGCGGAAGTGCTCTGGGCATTGGCGTTTTTGAAGGGGGAAAGGGGGGAGACGGCGTTTTCGTTTTTGGTTTTTGATACCCGGCTCGAAGATGAGTCCGAACTATTGTACCGGCATATAGACAGCATAAAAAATAGCATATAATGACAATCATTCCAAGTCACATATACGACACACTGAATCTATCATGGATATCATGATATCGCTTTGCTATTTCATCTAGTAATTATTTTCACATATTTTTTACCCACCCATTAACGCCATTATGAGATTCTTTATTCAGCTTCTTGTCTTCTTCACTCCACAATCCATCCTTTGCCCGCCACCTTCTTCTGCTTCACCTTCTGCGCCGGCAGCGGCCATCCCTGTCCTGCCGTATTCTCCGCCCTCAAATACGGAACGACCCAGCACTCTCTCGTCGTCGCTCCATCGGCACCCAGGGCCTGAGCCTTGACCTCCTTGATCGGCTTACCATAGCTAATAAGCGGCGTGCCCTTTGCAAGACCAGCAAGCTGGCCACCCGTCACATCGGTGAGCGCATGCATTCTCGTCTTGGGCTTCTTCTCCGAGTCGAGTGCCCCTGAAGGTGTGGCGCGTTGGAGGAAGGCATATACGATGTACTCGGGGCATTCTTGGGGACTGACGTGTGCGAGCGAGGAAGTAGGATGGATGTAGACACAGGGGTTTTCGCCGCTGCCGGGTTTGACGAGAGGGATGAGAGGGATGTAAGGCACGTCGATTGCACGACGAGGTTTTCTGAATTGCTCGGGTGGGTTGGGTGCGAGGTCTGCGCGGATGGCGACTTGGTCCAGGAAGCCAGCTGCGGTCATTTGCTTCAACGCGCTGACTTGCTTCGGGGAGGGAGGGTCAAGCTTTTCTTGATATTGTAGTGCGGCGAAGGAGGGGATGTTTGTGCGTAGTAGATCTGTGATTTGCTTCCGCAGCTGCTGGATTTCTTTGAGGACCTTGTAGCGGACGAAATGGGTTTCACACCATTTCTCGGTTGGCTCGTGTGCAAACTCGCCGACGACTTGCAGAAGCTTGATGGCATCAGACTTGTCGTCCAAGAAGCAAAAGTTCTTGTGGACTTGATTGAACAGTCGCCTGACATTGGTCTGGCGATCTTCGGCTATAACATCAGCAGCAGTGCGGATTGCCGTGTCTTCCTTTTCGGCGAGAGCCGGGATGGCCTGGTTCTCTGCGAGGTAGACTTCTGCCGCGGACAGTCCAGCTACCAGAGCAATTGTATACGGCAAGCAGTTGTGGAGGTGTCCAACGAGCAAGATTCTTGCAAATCGCGGTGACAGAGGGAACAGAGACATTGTTGTTCCCACCTTGGTAACCTGGCCGCTGGGAGATATGGCAGAAAGATATGTGAGGAGCTTTTCGGCCTTGGCGAGCATTTGTCGGTCGGGGGGTGTAGGAAAGGGGAAGTTGACGACATTTTGTAGGTTCATCGCCTTGAGCTGCAGCACAATGCCTTCGATGGGCATCCGCAGCAGTTCAGGGTCTGAAAATTCTTGGAAATCTCTCTCGTAAACAGCCGACGAATAGAGTCTGTAGCAGTGACCAGGGCCAGTACGTCCAGCACGACCTGATCGCTGGCTTGCGCTGGCCTTGCTGATCCAGCCAATCTCGTAGCTCTGCACACCACTGAGGCGATCGTAATTCCGTTCTTTTGAGCGTCCGCAATCAAATACAAATCGGATACCGGGTATAGTTAAACTGGTTTCGGCAACGTTGGTTGCGAGGATAATCTGCCGAGTTCCTTCGGGAACCTCTTCAAAGACTCTCAGCTGCTCCTTGACTGGAAGCAAAGAGTACAGGGGCAGTACCTGCATCTTCAGAGGAACAACCTCATCATCTTCGCCTTCAAGTTTGAATTCGTCATCCCCCTCTTCTTCATCAGACTCGATGCCATCCACGTCATCAAACCCATGCTCATCAACGTCGCCAAAGTCAAGATCTTCAACTTCGACTGGCGCTTCGGTCGCTGAGATCTTCACCTTGGGACCCTCAGCTGACCTAGGGCCGCCGAAAGCCGCCTTGAGTTTCTTGCTCAGCTGCAAAATCTCATTGCGACCTGTCAAGAAAACCAAGAAACCTCCGGGAGGCAATTTCTTATGACCTCGGCTGATTTTTTTGAATGCCTCTTCAACGTAGTCGTGGTGAGTACGACGCGCGAAGTGGATAGTAACGGGATGCTGACGTCCTTCAACCTCGACAACAGGTGGAGGTGTTGAGAACAGGCTAGGGTTCATTGTCATGTCCTCTATTCTTAGAGTGGCAGACATGATGATGAGTTTTAGGGGCTTAATCGTTGGGTCTTCCTGTGACAACTCAGTCCTGAGTTTAATGACTCGGCTAAGCATTCCGATCAAAATATCAGTATTGACGCTTCTCTCGTGAGCCTCATCGATAACAATGGCCGAATACTTTCGCAGTGTAATATCCTGCGCAACCTCTCGGAGCAACACACCATCAGTCATGAATTTGATGGCCGTCTTTGCATCAACGTTGCCTTCGAAACGGATCTGATAGGCTACCGCGCTTGAGTGGTCTCCAAGCTCATCAGCCACTCGCTTGGACATACTGACAGCAGCAACCCTACGAGGCTGGGTGACGCCAATCAGTCCTGGTGTTGGGGAATCGGGAGATCCGTAACCCGCCTCATACAAGAACTGAGGCACCTGGGTAGTTTTTCCTGAACCAGTGGAACCACAGATTACGACAATATCATGGTTGTGGATTGCCTCCATGAGCCTCTGTTCTTCAGAAACAACCGGCAGCTTCATGCGAGCCTCTTCGATCTCGGGCGTTCTTACAACAGCCACGCTAAAGACCTTTCTTGACGTTTTCTCGGTGACTTGCAGTTCCATCGGTAATGGGTCCTGTTCGGGAGCTCTGGGAACGAAGTTTTCGGGCTTCGGTATTTCTAAAACAGCTGAATTCGCATCCACGGGTTGGTATCCAAGAGCCTCGTTTCGTTGCTGATGGGCCCATGCTTTAAAGGAGGACGACCTTTGGCTCTTTTGCTCTTCGTCTATACTTTCATCTTCATCTTCTTCCTCCTCGCTTGTTTCTTCTTCGGATTCGGAGTCATCATCGTCTTCGGATCCTTCATCTGAGGTGCCTTCGGATTCTTCTTCGTCAGAGTCATCGTCATCTTTCTCAGCCTTGTCGTCATCTTCGCCACTGAAACCGTTCCATTCATCTTCATCTCCTGATTCTTCAGACTCTTGTTGTTTCTCTGCAACAAGCGAAACCTTGGTCTTCAGCCCTCCTCTTTTCTGCCGCTTCTGAATCACCGGCCGGCCTTCGTCATCTAGTTCGAGTGGCCGCTTCAGACCTGTTCCAACAGTAACGGCTGGCGCAACTGTCTCTTGGGCGGACGGGGCAACGGGTTTCGGTACATCGGCATCGGGTTGTACTACAGGTGCAGCTGCATCGTCTGACATGTCCGCATCGTCTTCGTCTTCGTCCGCCTCTTCATCAACCTCCGGTCGCTGCTGAAATAGAATACTTTCCGCCGAGGATGTCGGATCCACGCCAGCTCTGTGTTCTCTTAGCGCACGAGACAACGCCTGCTTCTTCGTTTCGCGACCTTGTCCTAGGGATTTGCTGCTCGAAAACAGACTCGTATCGATCTTTCTCTCTGCGAGCTTCGCCAGCAATTCGCGGTTCTCGTCCTTGCGCAGCTTGTTGTCAATGTATTTCTCCAGACGCTTGGCTTTCTTCCCGCTCATTTTTTCTCCATCCTTCTTCAATTCCTCCTTCATGCGAGCCTTCTTCTCTTCCAGCTCTTTCTTCGCGGCCGGCAGGATTTCCTGGTTGGTGTCTTCGACCTCATGGCGGGCGCTTTCTTTGGCTCGCTCACGAGCCAGCACCTTGTGCTTTCTCTGTCTTGGGACGAATTTAGCCATTCTGAGGCTTGTTGGTGGTGAAGCTCTATCGCATTACGCTCAATGCTGAAATCTCAATGGCGCCGTTCAAATCGCAGCGCTATCGCGAAATGCAGAGGCCGATAACCAGAAATTTTGGCAGATAAAGAATTTTGCCGCTGCCGACCGCCAAAGTCTCAACACAGATTAGGAATAGTGCGGGGACCAACTCGCACCTAGCTCCATGAAGCTCAAGTGGCTTACCCTGGACGAATCTCAGACAATTCAAAAACGGCACATTCACAATGGCAACAACAATAGATATACGAGAAGACGCTTTCCCAGCCCGGAGTCGATCAGCTTCTGGATTAGTCAATGGCGTATCAACAGAAGTCACATTGCTAGAGTTTTCGGATAAGATCTTAATCACAATTAGCCAAGAAGGGCGACTGGCGCAATGGGTATGTTGAGATTGACAGAGCTTCATTGATGGGAGGATACTGATGAGATGGCAGATTCAAGTCCCCATGATGGGGACCACTGCGGGCATAGTTGACATGGCCCTTCCAAGTAGCAGCCACGGTCTGCTCCCCGCCACTCATCTCGCCCCAAAGACGCTGCTAGGAGGTGGAGGTGACGACAGAGAAACTCTTGGACAGCTCTACGCTTCACAAATTGCCAGCCACATTTCCTTAAAGTCTCCCGAGGAGAGACGGACTCTTGTATTCGGATTTGGGCTCACAAAAGCTGAGAAGGAACAGGAAACCTTTTTTGATCTCTTTGAGCTGGCTCTCAAAGTAGTGTAATGGATGTGCTACCGGTAGAAATGGAATAAAAGACTAGAGTTTCACATGCTGATAACAAACATCCTTCAAACTGCTCTCACACTCATCTTAGAAACAATTGGTGCACTCATCGTCAAAATACATCTGAATTTATCTATACTTTAACGGTAGGAAGACTTGCCAAAAGGAAGCCAGAAGCCTAAAAATATCTGTACAGCTTCGCTGATTCAGAAAGAAAGATGCCGATAGGTTTCTCTGCCTACTTCCGCCGTGGACGTCGCTTCTTCTGGGGTACTGGGATTCTATCGTCGTAAAATGCAGCCTCTTCCATACAATCGTCTAGAGTACATTTATCCTGATCTCTACGATGTTCGAACACCAACCATTCTTCTACTTTCTCCCGGAGGCCAGGGCGCAGAGACCGAATATAATCACCGAATATACGATAGTGAGGTTCTGAGTAAAGGCCAAGTTCAACGGCTAGATTATGGAAGTAGATGTTGTGTTCGAGAATGGGTCTGTTTCCTTGACGGGCATCTAAGTATTTCCTATGCGCTCGGCTCCGAGCCCGATGGTCGAAGAAGAGCGTGTCCATGTCTTTCAAGATTGCTTCCAATGTGGCAGCCGAAGAGACAGGGACCCCATTGGTCTTGGAATACTGGTCAATCTTCTTGGATAACGTCCATTGCTTAGCGGGACCAGTTGTGTTTTGGAGGACGGCTGCAGCGAGTATGTCTCCCGGTACGGCTCCGTTAATAGCAGCTCAATTTCGTATGTCGATTTTCCATCGTGGATAGTCAGAGATGGTTCCGGTAAACCGCCTGGGCTTATTTCCTGTGAGTCTCTTGTACGACTTCCACGCTGCCTTGCGTGTAATCTCCAGCAGGTCTTTCCAGGAGTTATCAGCTGTACAAACTTTCCCAAGCGCCTTAGCCAGCTCATTCTTGTGCTCTAATTGCAAGTTGGAGGTTTCCTGGGCTTTGGCAACAAGCGAAGCAACGGTACCGGACAGTGCGTCGAAAGTGTATGAGCCGCTGGGGCGTAGTTCTTTGGGAATTGATTCCCACAGCTTAAGAAGGCCGTCTTGAGGCGTTTCGGCAACCATCGTGTAAGCTTGAGAATTTGCTCAAAAGAGGGCAGCTAGATAGATATAACCCTGTATGCCCGGGTAAAAGAATGAGGTACTTGCGTCAATTGAAACACAATTAACCTGTGGAAGAAATACCAATCAATACAAGGTAAACCCCTCACAGGTACGCAATATCACGAATAACGGGTTCTCTTCGCAATTGGAACAAAATGCAAAAAAAGACCTGGACGAACGGGGAATCGAACCCCGGACCTTTCCCATGCGGGAGGGCAACTGAAGCGCTGCCAATGCTAAGGGAAAATTATACCACTAAACCATCCGCCCATGATTGGTTGAAGGACCTCTTCCGTATTTCTATCTATACAGAGTGCACGCACTGCTTCTCAATGAGAAATGCTTCAATTCACACGCACTTACACCACTCTTCTCAAACATGACCAATTAAACAAGATCACATAGAGCATAACACACATTATTCATAAATCATGCATCTACCTCATAAAAACTATCTAAACAAACTATCTTCACAACAGAGGAAAGTTGAGCAAAACAGCCGAAGAATCCGGCACCTCAACCGTAACCTGTCCATTTCGCACAACCGCAGTCTCTCCCACAGTAACGTTATGCAACCTCACAGGCTTACCCTTTGCAAGCTCATAGTTATAACTCCATCCATCAAAAGTAATACCAGTAATAGCATCACTTCCGTTCGCCAACAGACGCTGCACGCCAACATGCGCTCCGTTACGGGCACCGCTCACGGCGAAAGTGTACGTCTGACTAGGACGAGGGGGAGGGTTGGGAACGGACTCGAGACCCTCGCCGTCGACGGTGGTGTTGTAGCCGCGCATGTTGAGAACGGTGAGGCGAGCGAGATGGCCCTTGAGGAGGCCGCTCGAGTAGTGAGCTGCGTAGGCGGCTTCGTAAGCACTGGCCAGAGGGATGTTGGTGATGCTGACGGGGAGGAGCTCCTGGTTGCCCAGCGTGGCGGCGACGGCGACGCTGCCGTAGTAAGGGGCCTTGGTGCCCCTGGAGGCCAGATCGGTCTCAACAGGTTGCCAAGCTTGGTACTGTAATGATGGATCAGTCATGAGTGTCTTGAGATGAGTACAAGTTTAGACTTACACGGTAGTTGGTGCCCATGTGCATGTGGACACGCTTGAAGCCCACCGAAGCGGCATAGAGGTTAAAGTCAACGCCCCAGAGCGCGGCTCCAAAGGTGTTGGACAGACCAGGTCTGCCTTGGTTGTAGAGAGAGTTGCACTCGCCAAAGATGAGAGGAGTGGCCTTTTGGGCCGCAGCAGTGGTGAAAATGGCGTTGTACTCTGGGAGATGGCCTTGGACTGAGCTTACGGTCCTGTTGTGGTTCATCAGGGTGCCCTGGAGGGTGACGCCGAGGGAAGTGGCACCGCTAATATAGCTGTTGGCTGTATTAGTACGCGTTCATCTTAAAGGGAAACATATACTGAGACTTACTTGTGGGTTGAGAAATACTCAATGTTCTTGTTCTTGTCAAGGCCATCCTGGAAGGCGAGGGGTGCCTTGAGGTGGTTGCCAGTACCGGCAAACGAAGGAGCCATAAACTTGGGACCTCCAAAGAGGGCCAAGGTTGGGCAATGCTTCTTGACCTGCTTCGTGATCTCGGCCGTGCCGTTGAGCCACTGCCAGGCATATGTGCTCTCGTTCCAGTTCGAGGGGCGCACAGGGCCTTGAGCGGATGTCGAAAAGAGATCAGGCTCATTGCCGTACTCCCACGTGTATATGTTGCCGTGGCTAAGGGCTTTGCAGGCCAAAGGAACCGTGTCGGCGAGAGTCTCCCATCCCTCTGATCGGTTGGCACCCAGTCCGAGGTTGAAGCCGTGAGAGAATTGGACACCAGGCCAAGTGCCGTAGGACTCAAAGTAAGCGTCACCAATGTGAATGGTGGTCGGATAGTCGGGCGATCTGCTAGGATCGACGATACCGATCAGAGATGCCTTTTGAGAAGCATTGTAGAGTGCGTAATCTTGGGTGTTGCCACCGACGCGAATATACGGCTTGTGTCCTTGAAGAGCCCCGAGGTTGTTGATGAGGTTGTAGGAGAACGTATTTGGAGACGACTTGTTGCCTGTAGGAGAGAGAATTAGACCCAATTGACCATTTAAAGGGGATTTATCCATGAGGTAATCTTACCGGCAAAGTCAGGGAATGAAGCAAACTCAATTGAGTAGCTCACATAACCATCGAGAGGCTCGCCATTGGCATTGGGCTGCGAAGGAACGGCATACACGTCGGCCGCGGCGGATGAAGCGGCGCCGAGCAGCGTGACGAGGGCGCTTTTTGTCAACATGGCGTTACCGTCAAAGATTTTCCAAGTAAAAAAGCAGCTTAGGAGAGAAAGAGGAAGTTCCAATTGTCGAGATGCGGTGATGATGCCACTTATATAGCGTCCCCCCCTCCCCCCTGGGGAGCCCTACTATTGCTCGAAGCTTGGGACCCGGATGAGCTTTTCTTTTTCGATATTACTTAACACTTGATTCTAGGGACCTTGTTCCTACATTTTGCGTCTCCCCGCATAATGTGGTGCAACCCTGTCCCTTGCTAGTCGATGCATCGGTTCATCTCGGCCCTGGGGGATTGTCACATCACCTACCCAAACGGGAATATGACGATGATGGCTCGAGTCTTGAACATTTTTTTTCTCAGCTCCATCAGTAACGGCGGGCCAATCCGAATGTTTCTATTCAAGGCGGTGTCCCCTTCTCCCCCCTTTTTTTCTTTGTTGATGAGTGGTGAATATGCAAGTAAGACAGCAATTGACATACTCGTAGACCGCCCTGCGTCTGGTGAAAGAACTAATTGACCGGAACAAGCTCCGACAGCTGTTCGATGCCCGTATGCTAGTAGTGAGTGACAGTATCTCTGGTGAACAAAAAGCCCAAGCGAAGCTATATCCATTGGCTCTATCCACCTCTCGGCCCGAATCATGTTTTCTCCCGCCAAGCGTCGCAACAGCGAGATTCCGCGAATGGAGTGTCGAGCCGGTTAAGCTTCCCCGCGATTCGTTCAAGCTCTGGAAATATAGTAGGAGGATAATACTACGTAGTAGATAGTAGTCATCGTAAATCCATGGAATCCCCGCACAGCTGGTTCTGCCTATTGTCCTGTCCTGACAGGGCTGAGCGGTAGTGGCGTGTTTGTCGTATGTAGGTATGTACGTAGGATAATAATCCGACACCGCTTATACTAGCCGCACTGCAGCTTGAGTGAGGCTTTGATGCTGCAAGGTGAGCGTTATGTAAGGAGTGGAAATGGCGTCATCCAAGGTGGTATTTCTGTCATGTTGATTACAATTGAGGTTTTGCCTTGCTCCGGTCATACTCGTAACGATATTTAAAACGCTGGATTGCCTCCGCGAAGCTGCTTTTGTACTTCTTTTCGATGCCAAGTTCACCATATTCGGTAGTTGATGCGAGGTACCACTACCAGTCCATATAAGCTGACGTAAGTTAAACGGATCCTCGCACCAGAATTCTTTCTAACATTGCAATTAGCTGTTCTTCGATTGGTTGGAAAAATAAAGACACAATTAAAGACATGATGGACAGCAAGGAGAACGGCCGTCAATTGGCTGTGGAAAATGTCCAATTGCTACAATCGACATGAGCCAAATCATGAGCCTTTAGTCGCCCCCGAAAGAGATACCCAGATTGTGCGTACCGAGTACCTAATCTTACGCCGGAGACGCCATACAAACACGGGTACCTCGGATGGATCGTTACGCCAACGTTAGTAGCCTCCGTGGCATAAGCCATGGGCTTTGGACTAAGCGAATGCGAGAAGGAGTTGAGCCTAATCAGCTGATTGCGTCACTCGGTGTTGCGATGCGAGTTGTCGTTTATGCGGAAGCTGTATAAATTCTCTCAGCTGAGGCCAGACGAGACTTTGAAGTTCTCTTCATGATTGATTGAGCTCACACAACTTGACAAAGCAATTGTCGGCTTCAACAAACTGTTCTGCAACAGCTTATGAGAGAGGACTTGCGTGTAATTGAGCTCAACTCGCAACTTCAACCAACGGAATCTCAAGAGAGAGAGAGGCAACAAGAGGGAGAAGAGAAAGAAAAGTTCAGATTGAAACCGCCAAAACTCATCAGCCATGTCTCGCTACTTCCCTCACACGCCATACGCTGAAGACCAGCCTCTCTCGCACGTCATCCTCACAACTCACGTCCTCACCCGCGCCGTCACCACCGGCAGCATCATCGGCCTCGTCCTAACCAGCGTCCGCCAATCCATCCCCTCACTCCGCCGCCCCGGCCCTCTATCCGAGAAATTACTCCTTTCAGCAACCCGCAGCACAATCATCACCACCGCCATCGTCGGCGTGGGCCTCACGGCGCGGATGTGGGGCCGGGAACCCATCGAGTGGCAAGATCGGAGCTGGAGATTGCTGGAGAACAGAGGCCAGCTTGAGACGGACGACTGGACGTACGGAGGCATGGGAGGGGCGTTGCTGGCAACGGGGTTGATGGGCGTTAGGGGAGCGGGAGGGCCTGCGAAGTTGGGATGGCGTGGTGTTGCTGGGGCGGCGGGGATTGGGAGCGTGGGCGGCATGATTGGATATATGGCGTGGAGATATGGTATTAATGGGGGCAAGTTTGTTGAAAAGGACAAGAAGGGGGAGAGAAAGGGCATTTAAGGCATGGGTGGTGTTGAAAGGGGGAGCGAGGATGTTGCTGTAATAACACAATTTGTAACAATAGTATGGCACAGCGAATGGACACACTTGAACTCATCTCACGGAGACTCAAGGAATAATTTGATGAGATTGTAATATCATTTACAGTTTGACTTGCAAATCTAGATATCTACAGCTTCGCCCGTGGCTCCACCAGCTCTTCAATCTTCTGATACTGGTAAAAGTGTTGGAGGCACTGCGGATTCAACAGCGTTCCACTCGGCTTGATCGTCCTGCCCGAGATGATGCTCTTCACCGGCGTCTCTACTTTTTTGCCATTCACAGTAGTCTATCCCACCAATACATGTCAGTATCTCACATATACAACAGCTTCGGTAAGAATAGAAAGGAGGAAAAATAACGTACCGGTATTTCGGGAATCTCAAAGACATACTTGGGCACATGCCGCTTTGTCAGTCCCTCCGCAATCGCATCCTTTATCCTCCTCACCAGCTTCAAGTCCAACGTAAGCCCCGGCTTCATCAACACAAACAGCACAACTCGTTCATCCAAATCCTGCTGCCTCCTCTGTCCCACACACAAACTATCGGCAATCTCATTCGGGAAACATCTCTCCAGCACCGCATAGATATCCGCACTGCCAAAACGGATGCCGCTCGGATTCAGCACGCCGTCAGATCGTCCAAGCATGAGAACCGCGCCCGTGTGCGGGTTCATTGCGCAAAAGTCGCCCTGGGCCCAGGCACCGGCGAAGCGCTCAAAGTATGCGGCTCGGTATTTCGGTCCCGGAGCCGGACCGGGGCCGTCGTTC
Source organism: Trichoderma semiorbis (assembly GCA_020045945.2). NCBI lineage: Eukaryota > Fungi > Ascomycota > Sordariomycetes > Hypocreales > Hypocreaceae > Trichoderma > Trichoderma semiorbis. The sequence continues at coordinate 7,672,444 of CM034694.1, forward strand.
CACAGGAAGACGGGCATGTTGGGGAATGCAGCAGTGGCAACGAGATCGCCGGGCGTGCCATGCGGGAGGGGAGTTCCAGGGCTGCCCTCGGGGAGATCATGGTCGTAGGCGGCGATGGGGATTCCGAGAACAGGGCCTTGGCAGCCACCAACGTAAACAGGATCGAGGGGGTTTTCCTGACCAAAACAGCCGGCCTATATTGAACTGCTGTTAGCACAGGGAAGACGAGAGTAGAGATAGAAAAGAAAAGAAAACTCACAATGTCTGTACCACCAGAAATATTCGCCAACTGCGCCCTCTTCGGAAACGCCGTATCATAGAACCACTCAAACATCTGGTCCGGCAACACCATCCCCGTCGAAGTCACCGTCCTCAAGCTCCCCAAATCAAACTCCTCCCGCGGCACAACCCCCCTCTTCATCAACTCGCCCAACCACCGCGGACTCACCCCCATCACCGTCACCTTCTGCTCCTCCGCAATCTTCAACAACACTTTGGGATCCGGCACCAGCGGCGACCCATCGTACGCAACGCACCGCGCGCCGTAAATCGTTATGGCCACGCTCGACAGGTACATGATCCAGCCGGTGGTGGTGTACTGCAGGCCTACGTCTGTGGGGCCATAGTTTCGGTGCAGGACGTCTCTGCTGGAGGAGATGAAGACGGTGCCGACGGCGTGGACGAGGGCTTTGGGCGTGCCTGTTGTGCCGGATGAGTAGACGATGATGGAAGGGTCCATGAATTCGACTCTGACGGCTGCGGGACGGGGTTTGTTGACGCCGGCTTGGAGGAAGTTTTCGAAGCGCTCTGTCTTGGGGATGGCGCTTGTGTCGAATGGTTTGGCGAAGCGTTGGATGATGATGAATGATTGCAGGTTGTCGCATTCGGACATGCCCTCCATCATGCCGCGAATATTGGGCCTCAAATCAATGGTCTTGCCGTTGTATAACGTGCCATCATCGAAGAAGACAAACTACAGACAGTGTCAGTTTCATCCTTGTCATATCTGACAGTCCTCCAGATCAAAACCCAAATGATATAGATATTCGATCTCACCTTTGGATTCACCTGCACCGCCCTCTGCAGCAGCCCACCCACTCCCATATCAGTAGAACTGCTACTAAAGATTCCACCCAACCACACCGTCGCCATAAACACCACATATGTCCTGTATGAGTGTCCTCCAACAATAACCACTCGATCCCCCTTCTGCAGCCCTCGTTCTTTCAACGCCGCTGCCAGTGCCGCAACATCCTGGCGTAATTCTCCCCAAGTAACATGTCGAATCTCGGTGTTGCCCTCTCGGACCTCTGTGAATGCAATCTTGTCGTCTTCTTTATTTAGCTTACACAGCGCTTCAGTTGATGACGATGAAGTGTCTCGTGAGTAGAGTGCGTTTTCCGCCCAGTTCAAGCGCACGCCTTCGAACCATCGCGGCACTCCGGTTATCGGGATGGATTCGTCCACGACGCGGGTGTATGTGCCTTCGTGGATGTAAGGTATGAATTCCCAGAGTTGGCGGTAAAAGTCGCTGCGGTGTGCGCACGTCCATTTATACAGTTGAGTGAATGACTGTGAGAATCATTGTGAGCATGGGCTTGATATAAAGATACGTCTACATCTTGAGCTGAACTCGTTGTATAGTAATCAACACTGACCTGCAGATTCAGATTATATCTCTTGTTGACATCTTGCATGAACCGCCACATGTGGGTGCTCTCGCGGTCAGGATGCTCCCACAGCTTCCGCGGCAACTTGTCAAAGTTGGTGCTAGCCATTGTGTTGTGTACCAGGAAGTTCTTTCAATCAAAAGTAGAATATAATAACAATTGCTCTAGATTCTATAGATCTCATTAAAATAAATACTATGCACTCTACTCTTATATAGCCTTAAACAAGAGAGAAATGAGCCGAGGCACCCACACACACCCAACACTACACACAACAAGCCGCCAAACGACGAAACCCCTCCCCTCTTTTGTATCAAATTCCGGGCTTCTCCTCCTCACCGTCTTTCCCCTGCTCGGTTTTTTTGACACAAAATTGCATCTCTGCATGCATGTCTCTTAGCCCCGACCAATTTAACCCCGAATCCCACGCTGACGCATGTATGTACGGTAATACGAACAAGTGGTTCCTGGAACCTGTCATCACCTTATTCTTTTCCCCCCAGAATTCCCTTATCAAGAACCCGGATGGAACCTCGGCCCGTTGTGGGCCGTGGTGGCTACGAGTTCCCACGCTGGAAAATGCGGAGGAGATCGACCGGGTTATTTAGTTGGAGTAGAACAGGCGCCATCGTTTTTTCCATTTGTCGGTGGAAACTAGGAACTCTTTGGCCCGAAGCCGGAACCCGCGCGGGCGGAGATACTGGAGGCAGTGATTGATTGGAATTGAAAGCAGACTGGAGTATTTCGGTTAGAACAAAGTCAGCAAGCGAATGCGAACCTAAGCTATTTCATGTGCATCCATGGACAAGGGGGTTCAATGGAATTTGGAATACTATCCTGAGCTCTAGTCTTATAACTGGACTAGATCCTCCATGTCAGCTTTACAAATCTTGACAAATGATGGTTATCTCAATAGCCAAAGAGATGGAGGCGAAACCCGAGTCATGCCTAAGGAAAATAAGAGACAGCTGTTCCTACTATAATGAACACGCGCCCGCGACTCTAGCTAAAAGTTCTACCAAGTAACCAGTACTTGTGCATATCCTCCAGATGGACGTTATTATCTTACTGACATTGGCCCTTTGAAGATAGTCTCTTCCCTTCTAACGTTTCTAGGTATTGACAATGCTCACGATTTTGGATTACATCTTTACACACCGAAGCACGTTCGACAAAGTCATCAATAAATCAGCAATTAATATTAATCTTCAGCATCAAATCATCTTCCCATTTCACTTCGTCCTCATCAACCATTGAAAAAAAATTAATCGTAGAGATTTTTTTACCAATTCTATGCTCTTCCTGAACTCATAACTGAGCTTGTAAACCGCATTTCTCATCAACAATAATTCCTAGTAGCCTGTCATGACGCGTTCCGCCTCATCCACCCAGGCCCAGGGAAAGTTAAAAAAAAGAAAAATTGGGGATTAATACATGATAAGCAAAAGTAAAAAAAACACGAAATCCTCCCCCCTTCCTCAAACGCCTTGCTGAATGTCATCGCACAAAGGTTGAGATATTCCTCCATTCGTCTCCGTCCCGTTCTCACCTCCGTCTGATAATATCCGTTTTCAGCTTTACTGCAGATAAGTCTAGAAAGAAGTAGAAATAGGAATAGAAAAAAAATATGAAAATATGAAAACAAGAAGGAAAAAGACCATATATGTTGGACTTAAAGATATGGCATCCACAATGCATCGCACTGCGCCAAATTCATGGGGTTTACGGCCTTTGCGATAGCGTCAATGACCGTTTGGTTCGCAGGCAAATTGCCCGACGGGTTGTGGGCGAGGCTAATGGCACGCTTCACTATCGAGTCGCTGTTGAGCTGCACCGAGTCGCGAAGCTGGTTTTCGCTAATTCCGCTGCGGTGGCTATTCATCAGCCAGAACATCATCTCATCCCTCACAAACAAGGTCAGCGCGTGCTCAAGCTCATGCTCCGGTTCCGTCAAGCACCGTGCAATGGCCATGACTGAGCATGCGAAAATTCCCTCCATGGCTAGAGGGCCCATGAGGGTCTGTAGGTTTGGCGTCAACCGGAAGGGCACTGGCTCTGGGTTGTGGAAGAACGGCTTGGAAGCGCTCATAAACGACATGAGCTCAGAGCCCCAGATGTTGCCCGACCCACGAGCAATGTTCATCTTGGCCGGGTATCGGTTATGCATGTACAAGATGTAAGTCATAAACGTCAACGCCGACAGTTGATATGAGAATTGTCTTCGGAACAGCCAGAATTCGGCAAATTGTGGGAAGGCCTGTTGGAAATACTCCAGCGCCACCGTCGGCGGCACCCACTTCTCCTGGATGGCATTGAATACCTCCAGTCGCGCCGTGGGCGTTAGTTCGGGCTTGGTCTGTTGGTTTCTTGCGTTAGCCATCATCTCCGCCAGACACTCTTCTCCCTCTGCAAAATAGCTTACCTGTCCTCCCTTGGACTCGAGCACGCCTCGAAGTTTCTCCAGCGTAAACAAGACCGGCTCATCCTTCGACATACCCATACGCCTACAGTGATCTTCGTAGACCCCATGCAGCGTAATGTATGAGGTATCTTCTTGCACGATTCTTATGTGTGGTGCCAAGGGAACCATCAGCGGTAGGGTAAATTGCAAGTCTCGTCGCCGACTCTCCTTCTTGCGACTCAGAGTCTGGTTGAGATGCCTAAAGAGCTGCAGAATCTTTTCCTCTCGGCGACAATGTCTGGCGGCCGGATGCTGCACAGCCCATGAGTGAATGCTGCCATCGTGACCACGCATCTTGAGCCTGCGATACGACGCATTAACTGAGCGTATCAAATCAACATTGGGCAGGAATCGTTCTATCCGAATGAAATCCTGGTTCTTGTCTTTGTGCTGAAGATATTGTCCAGGGATCTCAACCTCGTCAAACTTTTGGTATCGGAACTCGCTGAGGTGGGGGGAGAAAGCTTCTAGTGGCGTGTGCACGATCCGACGATCCAGCTTCTCTTCAAATTTGGTCCTCCAGCGTCTCAGCTTGTGAATGTACTCATACATGGTCGGCTTAACCTCGACAAAATCGGCCTCAAACGACTTCTTGATATGATTCGGCAAGATCGTCTCGGCAAACCGCGTAATGTTCGTCTCGGTGGCAGAGGGAAGTTTGACGCTCTTGGCAAAAGACGCAGGGGTTCTGCTCACGTACGTCAAGGCATCGTTAAGCAGTGCGACAATGAGGCGGTATGCATCTTCATCTGGAGGACACTTAAAGTGCTTTTGAATCTGGTCAACCATAGTCTCCATGGACAGCGCCAGTAATGGGAAAGCCGTCTTGAGCACTGACATGACTTCCTCAGTCAATTCCCACGGCGGTCTCTTCTGGTTTTGAGCTGCCGGCTGGGCCTGCGCTTGACCACCTTGAGCGAGAGCTTGAGCTTGCTCTTGGCCTGCCGGTGCGGGGGCGGGCGTTGCCGATGCTGTGCCGCCATTCGCCTCGCCATTCTCGGTCTTGATGTGAGCTGCATCGCCACCACTGGCAGTACCTGGGCGTGATGCTGCTCCCTCAGCCTTGGGCGCTTCTTGTTTTGTCTGTAATGGAGAAGCAGAGCTGGGTTTGCCGTTGGCTGTAGCGGATTGACTGCGTAGTCGTGCCTTCTCCTTCGCTTCCTGAGTTTTCTTGATGGCCATCATATCTTCCCTGTTTGTCCTGAGTTGAAAGTAAAGAGCCTGGGGATATGATTTTGCGATTCCAAGGAGGATCTGGTAGACACGTGGAGCCTCTTTGTAGCCCAGGCCCGTCAATAGCTGAGGAATGAAGGAGATCCAGTACCATGTTGGAGTCTCGCCTTTGAAGTCGTCGAACCCAGCAGCAATAGAGCCCTTAGCATCGTCCAAGCTGAGAAGCCATAGGATCCTGGAAAGGAGCTTTCGTGACTTGGCACTCTTGTAGCTGCTTGCGGCTTGAAGGTAAGAGGTCAAAGCCTGCCTAGCCGCATTGACGTCCAAAGGATCCTCCTTGAACTTTCTGTCGTTGAAGTATCCCCACTCTGCCCAAGCCTTGGCTGCTCCAATGTCGAAATACAGCGCGGTACCGTAAGCTGCATCGGCCTCCTCTTTAAGCTCGAGTTTCTCAAGGAACATGCCCTTCAAGGTATAGAACTCGGCTTTCTGTTGAGGATTGAAATAGTTCAGGTTCGTATTGTTGATGACTTCCAAACCGCTGTTCAGTTCCTCAGGGTTTTCGTAATGGCATCGGGCTTGCTCGCGAAGTTTCAAGAATGCCTCCTGAATTTCTATGTTTGGAAGTGTGTAGATGCGACTGAGTTGGTTGATGCAGACTTCCGGTAGGCTGTGCTTGCGTGCGACATGAGCGAAGCGGTTGATGATCCAAGCTGTCTCGTGGAAGCCACGGTAGGCGAAGGAAGCCCCTCCTGCATTTTGCTGGCCTTGCTGTGGAAGCAGCTGGAGGTATGTTTGGTTGATGAGGTTGAAAATGTGTTGCCTCCAAGTTACCAAGTCTTGCCAAGCCGTGATGTCATCCCAGATGTTGGGAAGACGATCACGCCAGGCGCCGAGCAGCAGCTTAAGCTCTCCAGATTTAACATCGAGGTTAGATGCATTAGTGTTGGCTAAACTCTGACAGATGACACTGGCATCATGCAGCTCCACCAACTGTTGGAAATTCTGGAGCAGAGGGATATGAGCGTTGGTCAATCGAACTGGAAGCTGATGCCATTTCCTAATGGACAACTGTATAGCTTCGTCGCACACGCGTGCAAAGTCGGTTGCCGCCTCTTGCTGGTTGTGAAACTTGAGTAGAGACATGAACGCCTGGAAGAAGGCTCGGCGTGGCGTGGGGGCATCCATGACTCCTTTGATGATATTGTCCAGAGCCTCGCGGTGCTGCTCGTCCTGCCACATTTCGGTGTTGCGCCATGCGCATTCGAGAAGTAAGTCTTGGAAATTCTCGTGCTTGGCAAAATCCTGCAAGATCTCCCATTGCTGCAGCTTTTGGGCACAAAGAACCCAGTGGTCCTCCCAGATCATGTACTCGGCTTGAGAGAACGGAATCACGCCAGTTCTGGCTTTGATCTGTGCTGTCTCGTACAGTTTCTGGGCCTTGTCCCACATTCCATTCTGTTCGTACGAAAGACCAGCGTTGGTCTCTACAAACTGAGAACGACGACGCCAAGTCCCGTAGAAAAGATCGTCCTCCTGCAGCGATGCATAGAGATCCACCAGTGCATCGAGATTGCTCTCGCGGACAGTGGCCGAATCCGGCCCCGGTTTAATCGATGCATTCTCGAGCTGTACGAGGGCTGTGTACCAAGCATCGTACGTCTTCGCCTCAAACTTCAAGACATGTGGAGGAAGTCGACACTCTGGCCAAGTCTTTGCGGCTCCCTCTATCAGAGACTGGACAACATTGGGACGCTTCTCGATTTGACGACTGTGGTAGTCTTTTGTGAGAAGCGCGACCATGCCGCGCTGAAGCTCTGGCCTTTCATCTCGCAGAGTGGCAGACCAATACATTGGGAATGCAACCACCCATAGTTGATGAGCCAGCTGGTTGTCAATATGCTGTAGCTGCGTCAACGGCTCGATAATGTCCCGGACCTTCACATCTCCCAGCTCGGCCATGAATCGCCGATGACTAGCCATGAGACTCTCGAATTTCTCATCAACCATGTTGGTCGGCTCTCTCGTATCCTTGTCCTTGGGATAGACTGCAGCCAGCTGAGATGGGGCGATGACTTTGAAATCATCAGCATGAAGCTGTATGTTGGTGTTCAATTCCACGGCTCCCAGCAAAAGATGGTTGGCCTGGGCAAGCCAGTAAGAGTCCGCAAGAGTATCCCAATTTTGCGACGTCAAGACGTATGAGAGGCGGATGCTAGCTGTCTTGGACAAGCTCTTATCGAAAATCGCCATGAAACGATTTCGCATTTCCGCATCAACTGCTCTAGTGCCAATGAGAAAGGCGTGCTCCATCCGTACTGTCAACTCCGTCCGTGTAATCTTGGGATCCTCGTAGATGCGAATCACCAACTCCAGAAACTTGGAAAGCATTGTGGGATCTTGCCTGTGCTCGAAGGACAACATCTTATGAAGAACCGCCGTTTTTTCTTTAAGTGTCGGCCAGGTACCTTCAGATCTAAAAACCCAACCTTCTACCATGCCCAAAATTTCCGTGCATAGCTCAATGTGCATAGACTTTTCAACAAGTGTCGCCAAAACGCTGAGGAATGGTCGTCGATTGTCGCCTAGAGTTTCCATCCTCAGTGCCACGACTTGAATCTCTTTGATCATCAGTTTGGTTTGCATCTCAAGCTCATAGGCAGTGAGCTCCCCAGTAGTGCCGTTAGCTTCTTGAGTGCGTTGGACACCAGTTGCCTGATTCGCCAAAGCACTATAATGTTGTACATGTTCTCGTGCATGCTTGCTCTGCATAGCTTTCATAAGCGAAGGGATATGTTGATCAATGATGGCAGGCTTGCGATTGCCTAGCGACCACAAGATGTTGACACCCGAGACATAGAGATTGCTGTTCATCTGTTCTGTTGCTACCTGTGAGAGATAGGCAACAATTTCAGATGTTTGAACCTCAGATTCACCCTCAGCATCCGCGTCCTCCATAGGCGTATCTTCAGGCACCGCATCGAGAATTCGTCGAACGATGGACTTTAGCTCTCGTCCATCATCGTACTCCTTGTCAGCGAGGTGCAGACAATCTTGAACTTCTGGATTTTCCGACTTGAGACACTTCTCCAAGACCTTTTGGATTGGGGCGATGCTCCTTTGTATCCACTCGTCTGACTTGAAGTTCAGAAGAATGCGGACCACTTGCAGCGTATTGATGATGTTGGTGAGGAACTTTTCGTCGTATTTTTCCTTATCAGTTGGATCAGCGTTAAGAGCCGCCTGTGTCCTATCGTGAGCAAGGATAACATCAGTGACGTTGGGAAACAGGTCGAGGTCGAGGTCGCCCCAGCATTGGGGCTGTACAAGGTTGTAAAGGAGCGCCATGGCTTTCTTGCAAAGCTCCGTCATATTGGGCCCCGCTTGCGGAAGAGCACCAGCTGGGGATCCGCGAGGCTTAGCCGACGGCAGTTGATACCTTTCGTTAAGCTGCGCAATGAACTCAACCAAGTATTTGACCATCTTGAGGCGGAACAGCGGTGGAATTTGATATTCTGGTCGATCCGCTGTTTGCCTCGTTGCCGAGGGGGATGTCATTGGTTGGTCGCCGCTGTCCAGCTTTCGTTTCCTCGAAACCGGCGACTCAGATAGCGATCTCGTCGTCAAAAGAGGTGATGTTTTGCCCTCGATCCGCCATTGTTCCCAGGTCCAAATCAGCCACATCATGTTCAGGGCGAGCTTTTTACTCTCATGAGAGGGGTTTGGCGGTGCAGCAACCTTTCTCAAGGACGTGATGATGAGAACGGCGTACTTGTCACGAGCGTCGTAGAAAAGCTCAGGATGCCGCACAAGGAAATGGAAGATGCTTGTCATCTGCTGCATGTTTTGGCCTTCGTCAGCCAAGATGCGACGCGGTGCTACGGCCCATGGTGTGCTCCTATCATTAGGGCCCGTGCCACAGCGTTTGGGCAGAACTGGAGCAATGAGCTCCAATGCCTGCGTCACCAGTGCTCGGCCCTCATTAGAATTAGTCTTGAGTAGCGACAAGTATACCTGGCTGACGATCTTCGGAGGCGTTTCGTAGTGAGCAATGAAATACCCTATCACGACGTACGCTGCATGCTTATTGATAATGTCGTCTAGGCGTATAAATGTCCACCCAAATTTGATAATGTCTTTACGTGCTTCTTGGAGTGTTGCGTGGTAATATTTGACAAGCATTGCCGACAGCTGGAGCACCTCAAACCTTATGTGGTCGATTCCTGGCTGGGCCAAATCATCTGGGGTCATCTCGGGATGTACCTTCCAGATCTTAGTGCTCACGGCATCGATGATAGATCTATCCATCAGCCTCTGAACCCTATTCTGTTCTGGCTGGCCCCAATGCCGCATGACATCCGTAGCAACAATCGGATTAACAATGTAGTGGAGTAAGAAGTATTTGGTTTTATTCGACGCAGTCTTCCCTGAGTAGGTTTCAAGGCAGCGAAGGAACGTCGATTTCCAAAACTCCATCGAGTCGCTGCAGATGATCTTTTCGTAGATGAAGGAGAATAAAGGCTGAGTCGAACGAAGCTCCTCGGCGGCAACGGACTCCACCAGGTTGAATAGAGCATCCAAGTCTCTCGGTGATCTCTCCAGAGACTTGACGAGAATATTCATCAGTTGCTCGGCGGCTTGATAGCCCGGCAGTCGCACAAAGGCTGGGAGCGAATAGCCTCGAATGTTTGCTTCGAGGTCTCTCCCAATGGCTTTCAGCCAGTTGAGGTGTTCCTTCTTATCCATCCAAGCACTAGAGGCTGGGAATTGGCCGATTGAGTGGAGAATGTGAATCGTGTTGACAATGGCAACGTATTTCTTTTCGTTGTTCTGCCCAACAATTTCGTTGCATTTTGCGATCAACCCTTCCAAATTCTCCACGGCAGTCTCTCTCAACGGCGTGCTGTCTGGGTGTAGGAGGACTTGGGCTAGAAGTCGGCCATATTTCAGATCATCCAGCTTACCAAGTAGATAAGCCCAGATCTCTTTGGGATAACGGTTCAAGTATAGGAACATTGGCAGCCGGAATGGACTTTGATGAGTCCGTCGAAGCCGCTCTTCAAGCCCGAGGAAGCAGTCAATTAAGCGGTCTTTGAACGCTTCTGCTGGAGCTGGTAGAAGATGGAAGATGTTCAGAATAGCGGTGATGACCTTCATTTGAGGATGCTGCTCAAAAAATGTGAACGAAATTTGCTGCCACGCATTAGGTTCAACAATTGACTCTATCTGATCGAGCAAGCGAGCGCCTATCTCGACCTTGAAATAGCTTGTCAGAAGCTTCAAAAGCCTTGACAAGTTATCCAGCCCATGTGTATTAAGTCTTTTCGGGTCCGATAGACTCTGCAGCACAGGGCGCAGGCCGCTCTGGAGCAAGTCCTTGGGCAGACGTCTGTCAACGGCCAAGACCGACTTCAAGGCATCGTTTGCCGCCGCAATCGTGGGCTTTGATTCAGAATAAAGACATTTAAAAAAGACCGAAAGGATTTTACCCTTGGTCGGGTTGTTGGCAAATTCCTCAAACGTCATCGCAGTGCTGAGAAGCTTGATGCAAGAAACTCGCAAGTTGACGATGTGTTCATGCGTTCTGAACTCTGCAGGTTTATTAGCCAAGGATTCGTCGTTTGCGTCAGCTAATGCGAGCGACTCCATAAGCAGACGATTGAGATTCTCGTCAAAAGTAACCCAGTCATTTTTCAGTCCCATATGATATGTCATGGCATTGATGTATCCAATCTGTATCGGGAAGGGAAGGGCACGAAGAGGTTTGGCGTAGATAGGCTGAAGAAATCTTTCTTTGTAGGGCTCGACAAGCTGCCACACCTCACAGCCAGCAGCTTTCGCGATAAGCTCCAGTGAGTTTTTGGCTGTCTCGCGGACAAACTTGTTCATATGAGAAAGCTCATTGTTGAACTGCATACAGATTTGGGCGAGGCGGGGCTGCTTGGCCTGCGGTTGGCCAGGTTGCTGCTGGATTGGCAGGGCATCTTCCTTCTTAATGTTCTTGGTGATGCGCCTGAGCAATACTTCGAGACTAGTCTGTGCAAGGCATCTCGTCTTTTCCGGGAGGTCCAGCGGCATATCCTTGATAACGTACATCAGAGCGCGAATGAATTCAGTCTGCTTAGATGTCACCCAAGCATCGCCCAAGTCAAGTTCTGTGAGCAAAAAGTTGATGCCAAGGCTTCCCCCCGTCTTTGTGAACCATTCTTCCTCGTAGCAACTGTGGCAAAAGGTATTGCTTAGGTGGTTAAAGAGATGGAGACGGCCGACGTTGCTCTCGGAGCCAAGAATGAGAGCCGTGCATTTGTAAAGTTCCCGGATCGCCTGCTGCGCCGCTTCACGGACGTCTGGGTGATCTGATGCCAAGGATTCGACGATTGCATCCGACAAGACACGGGTGTCAATAGTTAGCGGACCTTCGCCGGCTTTCGGGTCAAAGGGGTTATAGTTTCGCTTCAGGTCGATCAAAGATCTGCCCACTTCAATGAGAACGAAATGCCGGCACACGTCAAGGAGAAAGGCGCCGGATTCCTGCTTGACATCTGGTATTGACTGCGAAAACATGACCGCCTTGAGCAGTTTCTTGGTGATTTTGTCCTGCTCATCTTTCTTGGGGATGGATCTTTCACGGCTCGACACTTCGAATGGAGCGAAGTTGATATCCATCTTGCGATTCAAGAAGTCTTGTGCCTGGAGTCTAACAATGCGAGGGAAATCTTCGGGAAGCTGGTCGAAACCGATACGCAGCTTCAGCTGGGTCTTGATAAAGTGGATGGCCTGTTTCTTGTAGTACTCGTCGTACTGCCGATTTTGGGCATTAGCCTTATTATGCCGTGGAACCTCCATCAGCTTTTGTATTGCAAGATCGATGCCCAGGTCAGCTGGAAAGGCTCTGTCCTTCTTGGAACCAATGAGTCGCAAGTCAAAGCTTGAGGCATCGTCGGCATAGTTGGTATATGTGAGAGGAACAGCACCTGTCATGAACTTGCGATTTCTACCCCCAAGTTTTCCCAAGATGCGCATGGTGGTATGCGCATGAAAGTGGCTGTAGGGGTGTGGTTTTAGATGATCAAACAGGGCAGTCATGAGCTCATCAATGACAGGTGCCATGATGGGATCGAGATAATCTGCGGTCAGATTGTCGACACAGAGCTCCAACGTTCGGAGACCCTGCCCAACAAGGTCCGTGCCGGCCCGCAGAGCAACTACTAATGGGCGCATGAGGAAACTCAAATGAGGCAGCAGGTGGCTGAGCCGCGCCGGGACGGTAAGGCATAGCTCAACGTAGAGGTCTCGCTCGGACGGTTTTCGCGCAGCCATGAGCAGATTGTTGAGAACATCCAGCAGCATCTCTAGCAAGGGCAATATCTGCTTATAGAGTTGCTCAAACTTGCCACCACCGATGCTCCTAAAAAGGGACCGTAGCAGAAGGAAGTAATTCATAGGCTCCTCTGCTTTAGTCGACAGCTCTATCGACTTTGTGACAATGCTGACCACGTGAGGCAACAGAACCTGTTCGTTTTGTGTGGCGAACAAAGTCACCGCCATAAAGGCGAGTTTGAAGAGCCGCAACAAAATGGACGATTTCTTAACGTCCGCAGAGCCAACCTCGTCAATTCTTTCCATGAGAAACTGCAAGAGCATGCCGCAAAAACTAGGAGATGTTGCCTCGCTTGCAAGGAAAAACTGAGGTATGTGGAGCAGAGCTGTGTGCTCGAAAATCATGTCATAGAGATGCGGGATCTCCTGCTGGAAGACTTCATGGAAGGTTGCTGGGTCGATGCAGTGAAAGACGGTGGCGAATGTTTCCAAGAGGTCTTTTTCTTCCTTGCTACTAGAGACCATATAGAAATTTGCCATGTATTCGACCGGTGATACGTACTGATTCTCAGTAGCCGGCTTCTCAATCTCATAGTATCTGAACACATAGGCGCCCTCTCGAAACAACTTGATAATCACATTTACCTCTTCTGCCGTGAAACCGTAGGCGACCTCTTGCCAATGCGGTGGCGCATTAGCAGGGTCAATCGGCGTGCCAGTGTTGCACGTTCTCAGCTGGTAGAATGTGTTCTTCAGTCCATTCATAAGATTTCTGAAGAGAAACTTATTATCTCCGACAGGGTCGGCTCCTCGATCTCGGGGATTAGAAATTTTGATGGGTACTGCGGAAAAGATGTCGGTCTCGTCCCAATCCGGCGGGTGCTCCTTGTCAGCAAGATATGATTCCGGCGCACCAGCTTCGGCCTGCTGGTGATACAGCTTCGAGAGCTTGACGGCATTTGGGTACTGTCGATTCATGGCGGCAAATTTGTCTCCAATTGCGTTGAGAATCATCATCAAGTAATGTCTTGCGTCTACCTTGTTGGGGAGCTTCGCAATGCATTCGGCCATGTTCAGAAGAAGTTTCGCACTCATAGTCTGGAAAGAAGTTCCGGGAAAGTTGTCTTGAAGATTTCGGGTATATACCTCCACTGTCTTGCGAATCTGCTCTGGAGTTAAGGAGTCACGCACATGGTGAATCAGATCCGCCAGCATACTATACGCAAGAGGTCTCATAGTCTCATACACGGTTAAGCCGTCTCCCGTCAGTGTGCGCTCGTCCAAGAGTTCGTCAATTTTGGGGAGAAAGATCTTTCGGAAATTGTAGTTGATAATGTGTCTGATTGCAATCAAGAGCTCCTTTCGCGTCCCAGATTTCTCCCGGGGGCAATCTTTGAGTAGCCGGATGACGATATCGGGTAATAAGTGCAAAAAGTCTTTCAACTGAGAAGCGTACTGGCGGAGGAGATAGGCCAGGAAGCTCATGGTCTTGATCTGAGCTGTGATGAAATCGCCAAAGGCAGCCCGGTTTTTAATGCCTGAGCTCACGCCAGTGTGTATATCGCCTCTAGCAGCAGCGTCGTCGTGCGCTTGCTTCTGGGCGCTTGCCTGAAGAGATAAGAAGCCCTTAATAAGCGGTACAAATCTGGGTACATTGTGGGCAACTGTGTTCCTGTAGACTTGGAAGATCGACACGACGATGATTGGGCATTCTGAAAGAACTTTGAAAGACTGCATCCCCTTGAGAAGTGGTCGATTTTGCTGCTGGGGATCCGCGCCAAGCTCAGCTACCGAGGCTACGGGAGAGCCTGGTCGAGGAGACTGAAAGTTGGCTTGCGTACTTCCTGGTGTTGACGGTGCACCAGGTTGTGGATTCGGGGCGAGAGATGCATTGTCTAGCTGCTCCATGACAACCTTTTCCATCTGATCAAAGAGCTCCTGGATCAAGTTTAGGAATGGCTGGACTTTGCCCTGCAAAACCTGGTGCTGATGACGCATAATGTCGGAAGTGATTTTGACACATAATGATGCGTTGTCTTCGTTGTCGGTTCGGACTAGTTGCATGAGCAGATCGACAATCTCTTCGGCGTAAGGCTTGAACGGCTCGGTGGGTGCCATGTTGGTTGGCAGTCGGTGTAATACCTCGAGGATGCAGTTGCGGAGTTTCTACCATCAACCGTTAGCAAAAAAAACCAACCCCAGCGTACCACACAAAGCTCTCACCTGCTCCGGGGAAACACTTTGAAAGATGCATGGTCCACGCAAGATGTTTATGAAAATGGGCATTAAACGTTTCAAGAAAGGTTCGTAGATAGGGCCATTGGTGTAAGCGTCTAGGCTGTCGCGCAAGGTGGTCGCGGCTTCCACCTTGAGTCGGGTATCTGTAGATTAACAAGAGGTTAGAAATCAGACATGATGGTAGAGGCTTGCGACAAGATGGAGGGGTGATAGCTTAAAGACAGGCGGGACGAGGTGGCTATGATCTTACCTATATCAGCGGTGCTAAGTCGCTTCACGACATCATCAATAGTAGTTCCCGACATGGCTGCATTATTGGCGTCCGCGAGACGCAGCTCTGCCTTCCATTCGCGGAAGGTGTGGCGAGGCGATGCGCAAAACGACTAATCGCAGCAAGGCTGAGGCCAGGAAACGAGGACGCGCCGTGATGGTTTCACGATAGTGCGGCAGGGCGCCGTAAATCGGCGGAAAACGGGAAAATAAAAGGGATATTCGGCAGATACGGGCTGATAGAATCCGAATTCGTCTGGGTATAATGAAAGACTCGAGTGGGGGTGATGGAGGATATGAAATTCAATATGCGGCCCGCAGCCTTAAGGTTCGGTTCACGAAGGAAGCTTTAACGTGACGCCTATGAAATTTCCAGAGTCGAGCAAAACTGGGCACCGTGGTCGCCAAAACCAATTGAGCTAGGGGCTGCAGAAACTATATTCCGTGGCGCTAGTCAGCCATACGCCCCTCCCGCTGTGGCGTGCGAATAACTTTATCTTATCGATAGGGATCTTATCGATAGGGATCTCCTCCCGATCTTGGAGCCCCACGTCAGATTTGCTGACTCCAGTAAGAAAGTCTGATAACCAACCATATATAAGTCTCCGTGCTTCGGAGTGAATTGCTCACTGCTGTATCCCGCGTCTTTCATCTTGGATTGAAGTATCCGCCTATATATTCTCTCATATTTATCGTCTTTTACGTGTCGTCTATAAGTTCGCTCTTGTATTGCTATTGCTTCTTTTTTCCATCCCTGTTCTTCCCTTTGTGCCGTATTGTCAACAAAGAACAAGATTCCACAACCCCACTGCAAGAACTGTCTAAACGGCGGGGAAACTTCGTAATTCTGCCGAGGAGATAACACAGTTGGGAATTTACTATAAAAGGAAACGAAGACAAAGCACGCTGCTGGTATATATTTCTTCATCCTCCAAGTCAATATCGCATCCCGCCCCAAGAGTTCTACTTGTCTTCCGAAGCCTTGTCTCCAATCCTCGCTTTCAGGACCTCAGCCTAACCTAGACCGCCCAACTTTTGATAGCGGCCATAAACGCCACAGATCGACACCCACGATATAAGATGAGCGGCGAAAACAAGGCATTCTTCTATGGTGAATACTGTTTTTGAATTTTGGGTAATCTTTATACTAACGTGATGTTCAAATTGTAGGAACTTTGGTAAGATCATGCACTAATACACTGCAAGGGAGGGAGATGGACTCATCGTTATAGATGGCCCCAGAGGTCTTTTTCAGCGTTTGCTATGGTGAAAAGCAACCGCCTCAGGCAATCCAAGACCTCCATACATTCACTCCAGCCATTCTAGATGGTTACTGTCGCCACAGAGTTCAATACGCAGACTATCCAGCCATTGTTGCAGAGGAAGGCCACTGCGTGCGAGGCATGTACGCGACTGGATTAACGGAGGCTAACATGCAAAAACTGGACATTTTTGAGGGAAGCGAGTATAAGCGGATCAACACCAAGGTGAAGCTACTGAAGTTGGAAGGCGAAAAGGAAGTTGAGGGAGAAGTGAAGGAGGCATCAGTTTACGTCTTTCTCAACGCCAATGACCTTGAGAAACGCGAATGGGATTTTGAAGAGTTCCGCCAACAGAAAATGCAGATGTGGACACGAGGTGACTGGGCATTTACAGATGGTAAGGTCTAAAGCTGCCGCTTGCGTGCATTGCAGACTCACTGACTTGATTGTCCCAGGTGACCAGCCAGCCCAGGTTGAGAGCGCTTAAATGTCGATACCTGCATGCATGCATGCATGCTGAGCCAGTGCATGCACAGGCATGAGAGATACTATAGGTACATTTCAAGTGACTAGGTAGAGAGACATGGGATGGGCGCCTTAGAGAAGATAATATACATCACATAGACGCTTAACCTGTCCTCTGACCAGCGCAAGCGCCAGCGATATATGGCGTCGTGTGTGAACTGACGGTGTAGTTATCACCAAACACACGCATCGTGTTATGACACGTGTAATCTATTTTTGGTGAAAGCTCTTTGAACGCATAGATCTAGCATGGGCCAGCGTTTCATCCTTGTCATGGTGTCATGGGTTGTCGGAAAGTTAACAGAGCCAACAACAACTTTCTTCTTCAGCGGCTCGACGACCAACAACGCAGCGTCTCCACACTCAACGACATGCTCACATCAAGTGCAAATATCTTAACGGATCTTACAGTTGTAAATTGGTGAATTCATTTATATATATGCTCATTATCGCGTAATAAGACGGGGCAAGGTTGGCTTAGAGCTGTTTGGGCCTCTCGGCGAGGCAATTTGCGAGAAACAACGACTATCGACGAAACGAGAAGGTAGAAACAGCCACGCAAATTTAGGAGAATTTCGGACCTGATTCCGAAGTAGCTCACCTGTCATACTCCTTGTAAGACGGGACAATTGAAGCTTAAAAATTAATTAAACAAGATTGCAATAGAAAAATGTCGATAGTTGGTGTCGGAGCAACAACCCTGCTGCGATGGAGTTGGCTGAGCTGAAACGCAATATCCAAGTGCAAGTGCAATAAGCTACCAGCCGTGTTCGGACGGCTCAGCCGAGAGCCTCAATAGACGGGACAAAAGAGGAGCATTTTCTGTGATGATATGACGATGAGCTCACAAACAAATAAGAAAGGATCAATTTTTTCAAGCCGCAGGGTGATGCCAAGGATTGGCTTGTCTGGCATAGACAGAGATTCATGCGGCTGTTGCGGAGATCTGAGCCTCTCACGTAACGAAACGCAGCTGTTAATTTTCCTTCATTACAAGCCGTCTTGGCCGTCGTGCTAGAAAGATCTTTTGTTCTCAAGTGGATAGGTAAGAGCTGAAGTCAAGTTGAGGAAATTATTATACTATATGGTCCTTGGCATTTTCGCCGATGTAACCAGTGTAGATGTAACTAGGCCGACGGATCGAGAGCCACTCCAATATCATCCCGATGGCCATAGCTTCATACCATCGTACCATATTACATAGCATCTGGGTCCTATAGCCAAGGTCGGTATGAGCCGATGAGGATTTTCTGGAAGCGCCAGGTTTCATAGAAATGAACAATGACGAACAGACATGTGAAGTATATGAGTGCACATGAAAAATACTACTCGTATTTCTCATGTGCACTCAGGTCTGCTGCGGATCTTACACCAAGCTGGCTTCATAGAGTAGCAGGCATATCCTAGTCTCTAGAAACAGCCACTGGGCGGCTATTGAAGGTGCATGAGCCTATATGCGCGAATCAAACAGCAATACGAATAGCGATAGGCTGTTTTTGCAGGCGTTGAGTCGAAAAGCTGTAGCTGTAGCCGCGTATTGGGCTGAGCTGCATGTATGAGACATGGAGTACGTACCCCCCGATGAGGCGGTCAGCAACCCGACTGTGGGCAATACGTACCTCTACCTCGTCATCTGCACCTCTGACTGGTCTGTAGCTTTTTCACCATCGTCAAGCCTCAGCGTCTATCGTCCAAGCAAACAACTCCGGGCATCTCAGCTGCCTCCGAATAGTCCTGCTGATCATCCATCACCGCATTTTTGCCGCCCGGCGACGCAGAGCCGATTGTTTCAATCCGCCGCCATCACAAATCACAACTCGAAGCCTGAGATGTCATCTCTGCCCACTAGCTAGGATGCCTGCCTCGAGTTCCGCGAGAATGGAGTGGATATGCTCGCCCAAGCCGAAAAGAAGATGCTGAGCATGAAACCAGCCTTTGTTTCACCAGAAGTCGATTCAACCCCACGGCAGCAGAGGCTAGTTCTGCAAAAGTAACCCTACTGAGGGATTAGACACCCTTGCCCCGGCCCCTGCATACCGAGGGGCCAGGGTCTGAGAAGCAGACTTTTGCCATGGAAGCAGCACAGCGTTGCATTGAGATCTCCAAGTAGGGACGATTCTCGCCACACAGACTCAGACATACCGGCTATAACACGCGTCTTTTTGTGGCTGTTGTGGCATGGCATGTGAGAGGAATAAACGATACGATGCGATGCAATACGACGCGACTCGTATAGCGACGATGGGGTGGCGAATGCCCCCTTTGCATTCGTTAAGCGCCTCCTAGCGGTATGGCTTTACTTTACAATGCATGGAGAAGAGAAGTCCCGGGGAAACAAGTTGATATGACGTCGCCGTGATTTCTGCCTATGGAATAGCACATCTCTAACCACGAGCAAGAAACAATGACCGAGCAAAAGAGCCAACAAACTGTTTACTGCTCGGGCCGTGGTCGATCACAATGTTTCTTGGGCGCACAAGGACAAGGTTCCCCCACATACCTGTCTCTGGAAATGACCACCGAGTCTCCAGCTAAGAAAGCAACCATGATGTCCATGAAATGCAACAATGTCGCCTTCATTCCCCTATTCACATGGTTCGGCTGTAAAGTACGATGCTGCTGGCTAAAGGCGATGCCGGATCCCGTGCATTATGAAAATATTTGCGGGCGACTACTGCTTGTTCTCACAAAGTATCATTCTTCCGTTTGGTCAGCTCTGCCACGGCGCATCTTACCCCTGCCGTGAAAATCCCCCACCAAGCAGTAAGCTGTGTGGCAGACAAACTTTGGCCGTCTCGATTTACAAGTATGCCTCGTCCAAGGAAAGGCTTCAGAGTTCAGCGATGCGATGCATCCCCTTGGCGTCAGCGCAAGACGCTATGATTACCCCGGATGTTGCTTTTTTTCTTTTCTTTTCTCAGTGGCAGATGCAGGGAGATCACGGCGCCTAGAAACCTAAGCCGTTTGAGCCGGACGACAGAGAAATCAGTGGTGCAAGATGCTTTCACTTGCTGCCACGGCCCGGAAGGCTTCTGGCCAATTGTGAATGATAGACCAGGGAGAGGGTGACAGCTGTGGACCCCCCCAATTGACTACGACTCTACTCGTACTAACCTCAGCCCGTAGTGTGTGGCCTCCGAGGCTCTGCACTCAAGGGGTCGGCTGGGCCTCATTGGTGGCCATCTATTTTAGCAGTACGACGGTGTCACGATGCATGAGTACGGAGTACACGTATTCCAACCAAGAGGGTGTTGCGGCCTCCCTCCGCATTTGACTTTACCAGCACGGCTCAGCAGCCGAGTCTCTTCGCCCGTGCTTGTATGAACATCAGGCTGCTGGATTCATGATAATCTGCGACATTTATGCGGCCTCTGCTTCAGCGCGGCTCCGTCCTTTCGCTATGCCACTGGTACATACTGTACTTATTATTAGGCATCGCTCTATTCCCCGAAGATTTTGGACCCCTGACGAGTGGCCCACATTGTGCATAATGCTGCCCAGGCTCACGGACCACAGATGTCTGACCCCTGTCCGGCGCGCATTCCTGGCCGCGGTATGTGCTAGCCACATCCCAGCATTGGCCGGTGGCGAACCTAATGGTAAGAAACACCATAGCGAGAGGTCAAGGTTACTCAGGGGTTCAACGCAGGCTGATTCTAGCTCTGCTTGGCCTTCTGGGGTTTTTGGCTGATGCCCACTCATGCCCGTCTGTTTAGGCGGCGTCTTTTGAGATCCTGAAACAACGACTCCAGCCTATCAGTGGGCTCCCAAGGGCACTCCCTTCGATGACCAGGCCACACTAGTGATCCGCCATGCCTCGAAACCGCGAGATATTCGTTCCGCGGCTGTGCTTAACTGGATAGACTCCTTGTCGCCGACGGCTCATGTTTCTTGAACGAAACATGCGAGCCATTCGGCAAAGGTCCCTGTCTGGACTCCATCCCCTGCCTCGCCAATGACTCTCCTGTCCCTCTCTGTTCCTGCAGCTCGCATCGTCCTGCCCTTGCTTCTTCTATGCTAGTCATGATCTAGGGGCAAATGGTCTTGGCGATTATTCCTCCGCCATGCCACTATGAGGCACGCAATGTATAAGATGGAGGTCTCATCCCAACCTTGCCTTTTGTTCTTGTCCCAGACATCTCCAGTCAACAACAGTCCTTCCTTCAAAGTGGTCGTCGTCAAGACTCACTCTCCTTCATTCTTACACGAGGCTAGCCCTTGTTTTCTTTCTTGATTTACTTTGCTCCGTCTCAAGCCTTCATTTGCATACGCCAGCCCGGTTGCTTGCTATCCATCCCTGAAGCCTTTCAGCATCAAACCATCCAAAATCTGTGATATTCACAATCCTGTCTTAACAGCATTCACTTTTGTCTTGACGACTATACATACCACCTCAACATTCGAGCCTCTTTCGTCCGGTACGACTTAGACTCACCACTTTCTCTCAAAATGTTCTCCAAGCTCTTCACCATCACTGTCCTGGCCTCGGCCGCCAGTGCCCACATGACCATGACCAACCCTGTCCCATACGGTTTGTCAAGCCTGAACAACAGCCCTCTCGACCCCAACGGCGCCGATTTCCCCTGCAAACAGCGAACTGGTGTCTACGACCTCCAGGGTGCCAGCAATGTGTATGCTCAGGGCAGCACCCAGAAGCTCTCCTTTGCTGGAACCGCTGTTCACGGCGGTGGCTCCTGCCAGGTTTCCGTCACTACTGATGCCCAGCCCGATAAGAACTCCGTCTGGAAGGTTATCAAGTCAATCGAGGGTGGTTGCCCAGCCAAAGACCAGGCTGGTAACATGGGAGACAGCGCCAGCGCTACGGATCCTTACACATACGACTTCACTATTCCCAAGGAATTGGAGTCTGGTAACTACACTCTTGCCTGGACTTGGTTCAACAAGGTTGGCAACCGTGAGATGTACATGAACTGCGCTCCCTTGTCCGTCACTGGCTCGGGTGGCTCTAAGGATTTCTTGAACACTCTTCCTGATATGTTTGAGGGCAATATCTTTGGCCCAGGCGGCTGCGGAACTGCGTCCGATACCGATCTCTTGTTCCCCAACCCCGGAAATGACGTTGACAAGTTCAATGGTGCTACCTCAGCATTCCTTGGCCCTACCAGCTGCAGCAGTGCTACCGTCGCTCCTACGCCAAAGCCTAGCAATGGTGGAGGCTCCGGCTCCGGCTCCGGATCTTCTCCTGTTACCAGCGCTCCCTCTCAGCCCACCAAGGCACCTCAAAGCATTCCCGGCGGTGTCTTCATCACCAGCCCTATCGGTGGTGGACAACCTCCCGCAGCCACCCAGCCTGCTGCTCCCCCAGCAGCTTCTCAGGTTGTCTCTCAGCCCGCATCCCAGCCTGCCCCCTCCAAGCCCACCTCTGCTCCTTTGGTGAACTTGCCCGTTCAGTCCCAGGCTCCAGTTGCTACTTCTGCTGCTCCCGCTCCCGCTCCCGCCCCTACCTCCGGCTCCGGCTCCGGCTCGGGTTCGGGCTCCGGCTCCAGCCCCAGCGGTGGTTTCGCAGCTGGCACGGCTTGCTCTTCCGAGGGCCAGTGGAACTGCATCGGAGGATCCCAGTTCCAGCGTTGTGCTAGTGGAGCTTGGTCTCCCGCTCAGGCTCTTGCTTCTGGCACTAAATGCCAGGCTGGCCAATCTGACAACCTCAACATGGTCGCCAAGCGAGGCAGCAACTCCATGCGCCGCGCTATCCGCATTCGTGCTTAAACGGCATAAACCAACATTCTTTTTACTTTCGATTTTGGACATACATGTCGATACCGTTTTGGACAACGGTCTAGGGATTTGGCATAGATTTGTGATGAACATTTGAACATTCATTTGTGGGAAGGATTGACATTCTTTTATGTACATATACTTGTATCTTTCGTTTTTTCTGTATCATTATGGGGGGTTTGGCTTGGCCTAGAAAATAAGAATTGGCATATCTATGGTTACTACCATCAAATTATGTGACTATTTCGTCCCTGTATGAGTGACATGAGAGTTTTCCATGCTGTAGGAACCATCATGATATCCGCCCGATTTCCTGGTATTTAGAGCGCTATAAATCGACTCTAAGACACGAGCTGAGACGGTTACATAGGACGCCTAATGAGGAACGAGTAAACTGGACAGCGTTTGTAACGGCCGTTCGCCTTTAACGGCCGCAGTGGATTCAATAGGGCTTTCGGCAGCGAAAACTATATGTAGCTATTTTCTTTGAGAGAAGCAAATGCGGGCTCATGTTATAAGAAACTGGATAGTGGGAAACTAGATATTGATTGACAACTGCTATAAGGCTGAGAGCGTTTAAGTGGTGTAGAGATGACGAGAATGACAGAGCTCAAAGACACGGGAATGGGGTCCGTTTTAGCTTTTCAAGAAGCACCACATCTTACCTTAAGCGCGAGAGAGCATATCCAAATCTACGAGAACCACAATTAATCCACACAATCATTCTAAATTTAACCGTGAAAAAGCCTCGCGAAGCCTTTTTTGCAATTGCAGAACCGCAGACGACAGGGCTTATGCGGCTAATCGCCATGAAGATTCGCGTCTATTGGCTGGGCGCGGCATGTCTGGCGCTTAACGGTTCGTCCAAGTGGAGATGCCGGGTTTCATACAGGGGATTTTCTGCAGCAAGGATGAGTGATGGCACCAACGGGTTTGTGAAGTATGGTGATAACAGCCTCACGCGGGAAATGAGGCGAGTGTTTGTTAGAGGAGGATATATGTTTGCTGTTGGTCGTTCAATTAGACTTGTCTCCGATCAGTTGCGAGGTAGTATTCTGTAAGCATCTGCGTATTATATAGCCACGCAATATCACCCTTTCCTATAAGTTTTCTTGGATTCTCATTTCCCGCCTCGTTCTCTTTTATTTCTTCTCCTTTTTCTGTCTCCCTCTAGATTTTACTGTGCGAGTTGTTATCTGTGGCTGGCCCCAGATTTCTAGCATTATGTTTTGCTTGTTTGCTTGCTTAATTTAGGATTGGATCATTCAGCGGATTTTTTATTATTATGTCGTCGCGACCCGAACTCGAGCCTCTCTCGCCTAATGACCACGCAGTTGGTCAGTGGCCACCACAGCCAGTCCAAGATGATACAGTGCATGGGGTGGAGACCAAATCATCGTGGTATCCGAGAATACGAGACATACGGCAACGGAAGGATGGTAAATACAGCTTTGGGTATTCCCGTGAAAGGAATACAGCAACTAAGATTGTTCAGGGCCGAAAAAGGGATGGAAGCCTCTATCTATGACAGCGCCGATTCTGATACTACTTACGATTTTAACGCTTCTCCTTGCTGGTGCTATTGAAGTACTGGCACAACTAAGCCGTTCTCGAGGCGGCCTCGCGTTATCACGAACCCAGGACGACATTCCACAATATGCTATGATAAGCTACCTCTACTTACCCAACATCATTGCTGTCTTATACAGTCTCATGTGGAGCTGGGTAGATCTCGATGTCAAGCGGATGCAGCCATGGTTCGAACTATCCAAGCCCGAAGGAGCGACGGCCGAAAACTCGATGTTTCTCGACTATCCGTACGACTTTATCGCTACTGTGCCTGTAAAGGCTGCTAGGAGGAGGTAAATATCACCTCATGCACGTTAAAAGTCTTAATATCTAATAGTCAAAGGCATTGGCCAGTCTTTTTTGCGGGAACAGTGACAGTGGTTATCTTTTGGCTTGTCACCCCTCTCCAAAGTTCCATTATGGGAACTGGTTTTGTCAATAAGACGGAGACGGCAGTAATAGGAACGAGATCATCCATCGTTCCACTGGCCAATCAATCACACTTTCTCACCAACCAAATCCTTAACACGGGATATTCCATCGGATGGCATGGCCAATCTTATCCATCATTCACTACCTCCGACTATGCTATTCTTCCGTTTTACATCGACAATGATCCAGGGGAGTCTCAGCTTCATACTAATTGGACCGCTACGACGACAAAATTATGGACCGAACTAGACTGCTGGCCGGCAACATATCAGCAAGAGCATCCTTCTATTACGCAGTGGGATTTCCAGAACGGCCAAGGCTGCAATACTACGATTATCATTAATTCCAACGCAAATCTTACGATGCTTTACGTCGGATACCTCTCTAGTCCGTACGCAGATTATCAGTTGGCCGATATTCACAACTGCCCTAACTCCACACACTCGAATCATCAGTTTCTGGCCGTTTGGGCCTCGTCGGACAACAGCAAAGACCAATTTGACCCCGAAGTCAACGTGACTGCGCTTTTTTGCCAGCCGGCTTATTATAAGCAAGAGGTGATGGTCTCTGTTGCCACCGATGGCTTCAGACCATTGAACACGTCGATCCAACCCATCTCTCCCCAAGAACCTCTCACAGAAAAAGAGTTTAACTCGACGTCTTTCGAGTTTTTGATCGGAACTGGAATGCCCATGGAACAATTGTTGAATATAGTACGAGATTTTCCGTTCGAAAATGTCGTTGAGGCAGATCCCCAGATCGACAAGACAAATCTGTCTATTCCGACTTCCAATATGGTTGGATATGCCCTTGCTCCCCATAATGTGCCACCAATCACATATGGAGATCCCAACGTTCTACACCAAGCATTCAATCGCGCCCACAAATACCTGTTTTCAATCGCAATCAACCAGATGCTGGTTAATGATTCAACCGTGACTAACAGCACAGCCATTTCCGAGTTTCAACAGAGCGGAATCATTGTCAGCCGACTGTTTTCTGCCATTGTCGAGGGACTTTTGCTGCTGGTGGCCATATTTACAGTCTTACTTCTGTGGAGCTGCCATACGTCAACGAGCTATCTAACTACCAACCCATCCTCCATTTCTAGACTCGCCGCAATCTTTCGCAATGGCCCGGAAACGAACAAGATGTTCCGTCCTGCCGATCACGCTGATGAAAAGTCACTGAAGGAGCTCTTTCAAAATGACAAATTCCGACTTACCCGAGATGAATATAGCAACACAGGCAATGTCTACATAGAGAAGGTAGCTGGCGTGGAGGTTGACCCGGATGAAAGGAGATTTGACAAGCCAATTGGTTACTACGACCCCATTAAACCGGCGCCCTTAAAAAGAGGAATCGGATTATTGTTTGGATTGGTCCAAATAGGAGCTCTTGTCGCTATCGTATACCTGAAAGTTCAAACCGACAAGAGCAAAGGTTAGTCCAGATCCATCCCACACTCGTGGTGTGATCTAACAAATGCATGTAGGCCTTATTCGACCGTCGACCAAGTTCGAAGTGTTACAGATCCTCGAAAACTACATCCCAACTGCATTCGCCACCTTCACTGAACCTTTTTGGGTGTTACTCAACAGATTTTTATGTCTCCTACAGCCGTTCAAAGTCTTGTCAAGGGGACGAAGTGAATCCTCCAAATCGATTGATACAACCTACACAGCACTTCCCCCTCAACTAGTCCTTTGGAGAGCGCTTAAATCGCGACACCTAATGTTAGTTATGTTGTGCGTCATTGCATTGCTTTCCAACGTCCTCGCTGTTGGGCTCGGTGCACTCTTCAACGAAGACCAGACAACAGCCATTTATACGGCTACTTTCACTCCGAACGTTGGCGCGCAATTGGACAACGAGACTGTTTTCAACTTTAATAACTACCTCGAGGCAAGATTGAAGACTTCTAGTCTGTATCAAGATGAGATGTACATCGCCATGGCAAATATTTCGTCTGGAATGCCACTTCCGCCGTGGACGACGTCTGAATATTTCTTCCAGCCATATACCGTTGACAGCGGAGGTCAAAGTAACAGCAGCAGTACTTATAATGTTTCTACTCGCGGTTTCGCCCTCACTGCAAACTGCACCGCCATACCGCGCTCTACAATCGCTCTCTCGTTTCCGCCAGATTTGGATAAGACTTGCTCGAATGACGGCTCCTACATCATCGATGTTGCCAAAATGACAATGAGAACGAGTGCAACCACAAGGCCTTCTGGACCATCTTCTATCGAGTATACTGCATCACTGGAGCCAGGATCTATTTCCGAGAGCTGCAGCAGAGCCATGACGTTTGGATGGGGTCGAACACCTCAAGGATTAAACATGAATGCTACAGTTGAGGCAAGCTTCGCATTTTGCCGGCCATTCTTCCAAACAGCCATGTTTAACGTGCACCATGACGCAGAGGGGAATGTATTGGCACACGAAAGAACCAGCGATGTGTCTATGCATTTGGATGAAGATGACGACGATCTACAAACCAACAGGATGATTAGCCAGATGAACAGCCTGCTCACACAAGGCGTCCCCGGGTGGCACAATGACACTTTGACACGAGACTGGATCAACTATCTCTTGTTCATATCTCTCGACTCGCGGAATTTCCTCGATCCCAGTAAACCGCCACCTGACCCCAATGACTTGATCCCTACCATCGAAAAGCTGTATCGACAGCTATTTGCGATTCTTCTCAGCCTAAATCAACAACTATTCGTGCCTAGCGGCAAGGAGGCCTCAGTAACAGGCCAGAAATTAACAGAAGAAACGCGTATCTTTATGGACCAAAACGCTTTTATAATAACCGTAACGGTTCTATCTCTCAACATCATCGCAGTCGTCATTTTCTACTCTCGCGGCATCATATTCAACCTCCCCCGCGTACCAACCACAATAGGCTCAGTCCTTGCCTTTGTCTCAGCAAGTCACATCCTAGAAGATCAAGAACAATCTTCAAGAGGCTCAGATGACAAATCAAAGGAGAAAAAGACGTATAGCTTTGGCCGATATATCGGGGTTGATCAGAAGGTGCATCTTGGGATCGACGTGGATCCTTATGTGGCTCTGGTTGATCCCGCATCGTTGAAAGAGAAGAAATCTTTGGTGCGGAGGGCGGTGACGGGAGATTTGAGGAAGAGGACTGGCACGTTTGAGCCGGTGAGAAGTGGCACTTGGTTGTGAGGAATGGTAACAACGAGGGCGATTTTTTTTTACATATAAATTGGATAGAGTGATACCCTACTTGAAGATTCATATAAAGCCGTATCTAAAGTATATATAACCTTTCTTATAACATAACACAATTTTCCAACGAATAGGGTATAAAATAGCTGGCAACTTTCTTGAAATTTGAGACGCTGATAACCATTTCATAATATTGGTGCATAATGTTTGAGACGCACCGGAGCGTCTAAGCCCGTCGAGCAGCCTTTGAGCCTTGACTCCCGTCATCAATCTTATGCCGTCTTACCATATCCCTCAACGTGACTTGAGATCGTGGTATGTTCCAACTCACTCTCTTCGCATGGACAAACTATATGGACTATACCATAGTTTGCTGCCAATAATCACAACTTAGAGTGGCACCTTTGCATCATGTAGATCATTCCCACACACCCTAACCATGTGCTCAAAATCTGTTCCCATCTCCTCATAATAAGTCATCAACTTCTCAATACTGCTCTCAACAAGACTCTGACGATATTCTTCGTGCCTCAGTGCACTAACATCAATCCCAAAGCTGTGCAGAATTGCCGTACGCTCATGCTGTCCCAAGTCATCGAGCCCTATGTTAAAAATGTCCTGACAAACCGCCACGGCCACCGACCTCCGAGCCTCGTCAAACACATCCGCTATGTCTTTTAAATCTCGCAAGACTGCATTACACCATGTTAGATCGAGCTATGAGAGGGCTTTCTTAGATGGCTCACATGTTTTGATGGCTTCATTCTTCTTCGAAATTGCCCCGATATTGCTCTGCGCTGCTACAGCTGCGTACAAAAACACAGCAATCGTCAATGTCAATGGATTTGACGCTAAACCGCCAAGAAGAATGGCTCCTCCGGTACTTGCGCCAGCTATCACACTTCCAAATCGAATATTTTTAGGCAATCGCATGTCGTTCTCATATCGTTCGACTTGTCGCTCTAGATGCGGCCCTAGAAAGTCTCTTGCTCCTGAGAGCATAGCATTTGCCGTGCGAAGATTCAAGCCAGTTTCGTAAAATTGCTGAGGAGTAAAACCTGCATAAATTTAACATTAGAGCTTTGGATGACAGCAATAAACAGACTGGGTAAGAATGGTACGGACATAAGTTGCTTTTTACTTTCCCTAGGTTTCCCATTACGTCTGCAAAGTCGACTTGGAACTCCGTTGCCAATTTCTCCGCCGCTGCCTGATCCACATTGGCCTCGTACAATGGCCTCAGCTGTATCCTGTCAGACAGCCTGCTTAATTTAAACGGATGATGTGTATTACCTCTTCCGCGACCCTGACAAGAGGTTCGATATCCCCAAGAACGGATGTTCGCACATTGAAGACCTGGTCAACATCTTGTTTGTGCATAAAGGAAAATTGTGGCACAGTTTGCCCATGCAGGAGCTGGTATGTAGAAAATATCTCCACAATCTGCGAAAGCGTTGAAAGGGCATTGGGTAGAGTAGATAATCTTCTCATGTCAGCAATGGTATCCGGTGATGATAACTTCATCGATAATAAGTCATGTAGTCATACCGGGCAGCAATTTCATCGATACATGCATCGTCTACTCCGGCGGATATTGAAAGCTGATCCACACGGATGTTCAGCTTATTGATGATGAAAAGCTGACAATATCTCTGCTGGTGCTCAGGTGATACGTTACGAGCAACTAAGCTCATAGTATGGGGCTTGCTGTGAATATTGAGAAAGAACCGAAAGATGATGGCTGGTATTATCCGCCTGAAGAGCTCTCGGACATGGTTCTGAGCTCTGCCATTGGGGTCGTTGTCCGTATACTCATTATGCTTGAATTCAACCTTGATTTAGGGAAACACAATATCAGCTACAATACTACGAGACTCGAGTGATGCCACGCCTATGCCAATGGGTAGATAGAAAGATTCTTGCCTGGATGGGTACGAAATCGTCACGATTAGAAGCGCCATCTGGTTCAATCACGGCAACTTCTTTCACATCCCAATTCTCAAGAGTGGCCTCCTTAAACGCCTCGGCAAATCTTTTGTTCTTCTTTTGCGATCTACCATCACTGGAGAAGTGCCAGACTTCTAGTCGAAGCAACAATTTTGGGTTCGGATCAACAGTAATGGTTTCGACATCTTCATAATTTGGAGGCTTCCCGCCCACCACAAAGAACGAGCTTGTAGATTCCTCGGGACTGGACATTAGACGATTGCGATAGGCAGTTTATGCAGAGTTGGATGGATTTTATCCAAGGCAAAATCACAGTTCACCAAAGAAAAAGAAATGATTCCGCATCACAGGGATGGACGACTTTTGAGGGAGTCACTTCGCCTCTCCCATCACATGTCGCAGCCTCGTAATTCGGCGATATGTATATCAAAAGTATATATCGTTCTATCTAATCTCTAGATAACGTCATGATTTCGCCATATTAATTGGTTGATGCCCAAGTATATTCCCGAGGTAGTTTTTGCGCCCGCGGATTGGACGTGATGCATGGACGAACACGTAGCCCAGGACGACTGGAGCGGCACGTACTTCTCCGACTGAGCTATTGGCAATCCTGCTGCGGGGTTGTAACGAAAGCGCCGACTAGGTAAATACCGATCATGTCAACATCTTTTAGCCAATATTGTGGCCATCCGGCGGCTGTATCCATTTCGACTCTGCATGTCTTCGAAAATGTGTTGACAGACTCCCGTCCATCAACATCAATCATGCCCTGAATAGCGGCTGTATATTTGATAAAATGAGCTTCCGCGCAAGATGTCTGAATACTACAGCAATGCGGAAACGGGAGGCCGCCGATCAACTGTTGAAAGCAACAGACTTGTCCGTTATCTGAATTCTCCTCAGTCGGACAGAGGAAGCTCGACAACATTTGTATTTGCCCCGAAACACTATCACAGGCTAGACGAGGCAGCCACCTGGGCAGAATTCGATTCAAGGATACGCTCCGTCGGATACCATCTAGGAAACTACGTCGAGCATAAAGGTTGCAATAAGGACTCAAAAGGCGTGGTCCCAGAGTATGGCCAAGGTGAGTTGAGGCTACCATCTTAAAACTATACCCCCAAGGTAGACTGTGAACTGACATAGGAGAAATAGAAGCCACAGTATATTCTCAACAAAGTGAGAGCCTTGTCCGTTACGGTGATGGAAACATGTCAAGTAACGCATGGCGGCACAAAGTGGAATCCGATATGGCCATCTCGGGCTTGGTCGCATTAAAAAATATCTTGGACCTGCTTTATGAGAATGGCAAACACATGATTGGCATTGCCGGCTCTCTTACCATGTGGTTCGTTTCTCTTTCCCCGTCAAGAATGTCTTTGGAATGTGGTTATCACACTCCGTTCTTCCCTCTGACCCAGGAATCTGGTCTAAGAGCGCAGCTAACGTCTTTTCGCAAACTGTGATATAGGTCAATATTAATGTCCGCATCGTACCTGGTACGCAGCTTACATTACAGCCCATACTTAGACAACGGAGCCTTCATGACATTCTGC
This sequence comes from Trichoderma semiorbis, assembly GCA_020045945.2. Lineage (NCBI taxonomy): Eukaryota > Fungi > Ascomycota > Sordariomycetes > Hypocreales > Hypocreaceae > Trichoderma > Trichoderma semiorbis. The sequence goes on from CM034694.1 coordinate 7,703,807, forward strand.
GCAGCTGGCTACTACACTGCATCGTCTACATACCAGCTATTCCATGTGGGACTGCGGACTCTGGCTATCAATCGGTGCCATTGCATCGTGACATCGCTACACAACCGCGTGCTAGCCGGCACTATTGAACAACCCAATGTTGAATCGCTTCACAGCTACTGGTTTCGTGCTCTAAGCTGGTATAAAGTCGAGGACAGATTAGGGAGACGCCAGTATGGGACGTCTTATGGTTGTTATGTAGAGAGATCTCTGCCGTCGTCTGAATATGTGATTCCCCTAGACGATTGAGGAAGAATAGCTAAGAGAATGACAATGACACGTATCAGTAGATTGAAAGATGTGACTGTGAAATGCTAGAGAAAGCAGTTGTAGTAAGAAATGCTAATAGGTAGGATAAGGCAAGCGGAAGGTTCATGGCAATAGGCTAGTACTCCATCAATACGAACTCGACAAGGTCCTCCCAATTCCGCTTACTTAAGCGCACCTTGATGGCCAAACTCACCTACTATAAGATGACGGATGATATGACATCACCCTCCACGATACCTCCAAAAATTAAAACAACCACAAAATGCAGCAACTGTGCCAAACAATCGTCCCCAGACGCCATCAACATCCCATGTCCGAAAACGAATTGAAAACAAAAGAATGCGCCAAACCCATTTAGCGCCAGCGCCCGTCTGCGCTTCCCGAGCCGCCCTCTTCTCATTGGCCAATGGCCATCAACAGCGCCTTTCCCGCTTGTTTACGTCTTGGCCATGGCAACCAAGTTCACGCCACAATCAATATCAACAGAACTAACACGCAAGCAATCAAGCAAATCTGAAATTAATCGTTTTTTCCTTCATCCTCGACTAATCATGGCAAAATCCATTTTATCCTTCTAATTACCAGTACAGTCCAATGCAGGATAAAGCCTTCATAATGATACACAGCAATTACAACCCTTTCTGCATTCATAGCCCCAGCTTCGCTCATCATGCCCAGCAGCAACCAGATATAAAAACCTCAGCCAAACAAGGTCTTCCGCTAAAGCATTTTCTGTAAAGAAAAAATCAAGGCAATAGCCTAGTATAAAGTCGTGTGCCGATTTCTTCTGCCGCTCTAATGCTTTCTCAAGCGCTGTACATCTTCCAAAGAGAATAAAGTTTGATGGAAAGAAGAAAAAAACTGAAGTAGAAGAAGAAGAAACGAATAGAAAAAGAAAAGAAAAGAAAAGAAAAAAAGCAAAATGCTTATGACACGCCTCCAGCGGCCGCCATAACGCCACCAACGCCCAAAGTGTGTTTTGTTAAAACGTAGATACTGACGCGTGAACGGAGACCGCTTCTGTCATTGACCGGTCTACGGGAACTTCAAGTCGTGCCATCATGGAGTGTTCGATATCAACTCGGTAGCTCCTTCATTTCTGCCGCCTCGACTCGTTATGCGAAATTCGTTTAAATCTCAATTTCTTTCATGGTGTCATCAATGACAACCTCGGGGGTTTTGCTGGTTGCCTTGGGAACCTCGACTTCCTTGCCCTTGTCCTTGGCCAAGTCTGATGATGTCCGCTCAAGGGTTGTGACTGTTGGACGCTTGCCCTCCTCGCTATTTCGCGGTGAGTCATCATCATCCTCCACGTCAACCAAAGTGCTAGGCTCGATAACAGCATCGGTAAGCTCAATTGTTGCCTCCTCCGTTACGCGGCTGAGAAGAGGAGCCTGAGGTTTGCCGAGACCGTTCCTCATGGGGCTAGTAAGAGGAGCGGAGTCGCGAAGTCGCTGCAAAGACCGACCACGGGTGTCACCGGCTGAGTCTTGGGGGTTGGCATAGGGAGAGGCTGATCTAGAGCCCAGAGGCGAGTTGCTCTTGGAAGCTGTCTGGGAGGTGGGTCCCTGTGACTGTCGTCGGGCTGCGGCGGCGCGGCGACCGTGCTTCTGGTCCATTCTCCATCGGAGAATATTGAAGTAAGAAGGCTCAACGCGTGCGTCTTTGAATTCTCGTAGCTTGAGCTCGTTAGTCTCTTCGTCTACGAACCACTTGCCGCTGTTGAGGTCGTCAGCCACCACGGCAAGGAATGCCGCCCAAGAGCGAGCAACTACGTATTTGGTATCGTAGTCACGACCGAAAAGGATAATCTGGCCATATCGACCAGCCGGTCCGGGGGCAAGATCAACAGCCAAGTTGTTGCCACCCCAGTCACGGACAAGAGGAATCCAGCCGGAGTGTGCGTAAGCTTTCTGGACGGTGTTGGGAGGAATGCAGGTCTGCTTGGCCAAGAGATTCTGTCTCCATTCGCCAGGGCCGTTTGATGACGAAGACGAACCAGGTCGCTGCTTGGACGAGGACGCCTCGCTACCGGATGGGGTTGGCGGCTTGTTAGCAGCGGCATCCAGCATGAACTGCTGGTTCACCTGGCGCCACGTCTCCCACTCTTGGGGAATCTCCTCACAGTCCATCAACATGGAGCCGAAAATGATACCCGAGGGCATTCCACCTCGCTCCTGACCGTCATGAATCATGAGAGACTCGCGGACATCTTGAGGCAGCGAGCAATCCAATTGGTGCTCCAAATCATTGAGGTCGTTGTTTGTGGCACCCTCACACAGCTGGTCAAACAGCTCTGGGTAGTTCTCCTCAGCCCATGCGTCTATGCGCCTCCAAGAGTGTGCAACAGGGGGCGGCGGGGGCAGGCCATTCTCAAATGACTGCATGGCTACGTCACCGGGCGACTGAACTTCGAAACCATCCTTATTTACATTTTGCGATCGGAGGCCGGGCGAGTATCCTCGGGTGCCGTTGGTAGGCGAGCCTTGCACAGAGGGCGCCCGAGAATCGTCAAAGTACGGGCTATGGATGTCGGCTCGAGAGTCGGAAGCGGTCGCGATACCAGTCATGATGTTGCGGCCATTCTGAAGGGGGACATGGCGACCCGTTCGTTGCGGTGAATCAAAGGAAGAGTCTAAAAGAAGCCGGCGCAGTTAGTACACCTGGTCGATTGCTTGATTTTGAACGTGGTGAAAGATAAAGGGCCCAAGACATACGTCGGTCATTACTGGTCATAGTATGCCAGAAATCGCGAAAGACGGATCCAATTCTGTGGTTATGTTCCATTAGCTTGCAGATCATGACAATTGCCGCATCGCCCTGGAAACGAAGGGAGTCGACTCACGCATTGGCCATTGTTGATTCTATCGCGGGCAATCACCCGACTGAAGCTGCGATGGCGCAAGGAATTCGAGAAAGCGTTGAAAGGGGGGAGAATAGGGGAGAGTTTGATGGCGCGTAAGTTTCAGCACCAGCGTCCGACTAAATCGCTTGTCCAGGCCGCGGCAGAAATGCGCAGCAGCAGTGCGAAAAGAGAGTTGAGAGAACAAGCAGCAACCAGGCCTGTGCGCATACAAGAATAAGATTCAGCCACTGACAAAGTGCACGTTGCACCTGGGGAGATTATGAAGACAGTTGGTCGAAAAAATAAATAGAAAACAATAAAGCTGCTGTGAATGGGGTATCCTTCTCCAAACGTCAACGGCCGAGGCGCCAAAACAGAATGTGATTGAACGGATTGGAGACGAGACTCCAAAAAAAGAAACGCGGTCTCGAAAGTGGCGGCCGGGAGGCGTTTGTGTGTGCGTCTGTTTAGCTGTAGCTTGAGGAGGCCACACAATGAGCTTGAGATTTTGAATGACTTTGCTGTGACGACAGCGAATGCAGATGCTGGTCAGCCGACTTGGATTTTGCAAGATCTTCGGTGGGTGCGGCGCAGATCAACGCATGCAAATGCACCAGTTCAGCCTGTTGTTGCGGTTGCGTTGGCGCGATTGGGGGGGATTTGCAGGGAGGGAAAACGATGAATGCTGGAGATGCTGGAAGATCAGGTACTAGAAGGAAGAGGCCACTGGCGTCTTGTCTGCTTGTCTTGCGGTGAATCAGTTGGAAGGGAAGGAGAGAAGACAACAGAAGCACAGAACAAACTGGAAGGGAGCGAAAAAGAAAGACGTGGGCGGTCCAACAAGTTCCAAAGGGGGAGAGAAAGGGGATCAAGGTGAAGGCGGATGCAAGCAGCTACATGTACTCGCAGTGCTCGCGACGAGGTCCGTCCCGCCTTGTTTGGGCCTTGTACCGGTACTTGTGCAGTTGGGGCCTGGCATTGACAGCGCTGGGGGACACGTCTAGCGGCGTCGAGGTGCTGCGTGCCGGCGACGGGGGAGGGGCTGTTCGGCGGGCTTCTACAGGGCGCTGGAGCCTGTGCAGCCCTGTACCGGCCGTTTCTACAGGGGCGTCAGGGGATCCTCTGGCGGTACTGGTACTGGTGCTAGTACTGTTACCGATGGTCCTTGACGGGTCTGGTGCTTGAGCGCGTGCAGGGCCGTACTTGCTCGGGTACCGCTACCTCTGCTTGTGCCTTCCATGATCTGGGCGTATTGTGCCTGGGGCCTCAACGGGCTATTTTCCCGGCGACATTCTCCTCCTCACACCGGAACTCGAGTTCATTCCTGTCAGGTCTCTCTAACCCAAACCCAACAAATCAACCCATGACGCGATATCTCGCAGCAGCAGCAGAGATAGAGAGGCTGCAGCGATACCAGCACTCGGACACGTGCGAGCATATGCACCTCGACATCTCCTGCGCCGATTTACCTACAGTACGTACATACAGCCTGCACCACACCGCACTACTCGTACACGCTCTGCTCTCTGCAGTCAGATTCATCGATGGCGCTTCTCCAGCTGCTTTGGGCGCCTCGCCGCGCTGCTGGCGCTCCTACTGGCTACTGGCCGATTTCTGCTGCGAACTTGCCTCCAAAAAGAGCCGAGTCGCGCGGGGGGGGCCACTCATCCAAGTAACAATCCACCCAAGAAAGGGGATGAGCCAGGGGTTGCCATCCAAGCAGCTTGATATTCGACAGGGGCACCATCCCCACCGGCCGAGATAATTGGTTACACACGCCGGGCAAAGACTTGGGTGGCTCCTACGAGTACCGCACTAATGCAGGAGGCAAGTCATCGACTTGGCTCTTGGCCTTTGGGCTTTTTAAAGAGGCCAGTTCGGGAAGCTCCATCGGTCTCCGGAAGCGCATAATCAGGCTCTTGAAATTGCAGTGGAGGGGCCAGTCAGTCGTCTTTTGTGCTGGGCTGCGAGTCCTGCAATTACTGGGAGCCTCGCGAAGAAGGGGGAAAGGCCTTGCGGCAAGGCCGTGCGCTGCTGCTGCACAGCGTCAGAGTACCAGTACTTGGCGTAAAGGAGCAGCAGCTCAAACAGGAGGCGTCGATGCATCTTTGTGCTTCTATGCTAACCTTGATTCGATCCAGATCCAAATCCTCGACTTGCTGATGCCACATGCCACGGAAGGATGAAGCTGCTGCATTAGCATGGCCGTTTGGGACGCCACGCGGCGCTACTGGGCAAATCTCTGGTGGCGTTATGCAGCGTATCATATCGCCGGCAGCGCCTTTTTAGGGCCAAGGCGATGACATTTCATTCAGCTTTTCTCTTATCGTTCGTGGTGTTTGAGCAGCAACGTTGCGGGCCATCGACTCTCCAGCTTTGGGGGATTGATCCAATTGGCATTCTGACCATTGTGAATCAAGCTAGCCGTCCACTCGGCCTTTAAACAAGGGCGTTGAAATGCAAATCCACATGCGCTAGAATGCGCCGTCCAGTGACCAAGAGGGGCCAGGATGACACCAAAATCCCCTGAATCTGTGCTCGCAGAGTCTGGGACCCATTTTCCCAGGCACAGGACAGGCACAAGCATCCACGCACCCTTTATCAGCTTGTCAAGGATCCCAGCAAGTCCCACTTTGATGGGACTTGGAAAAAAAAAAAAAAAAAAGATTCGGGGGCAAAAAGAATAAGAGAGAAAAGTAAGACCAGAGTCGACTCATTTGCAGTTGCAACTTGCCACCATCCAATGACCATTCGCTTCTTAGCCGATATTGAGTGTTAAATTTAGCAACATCGTCCGGTTGTTTTCTTCTGAGAACCACAGAAAGCCACACAGCCGGCCGCCTCGACTTCGTATTGGTAGAATTGTGTCCTGATTGATACATTTCTGGAGAAGAGTTGACTTGACGGAAATAGGCAAAAAGAATAGGGTGCTAACCCGGTTATTAAGATCTCGTACTCTGCCTTACACACCATGTTCATTTAAGCATCGTTCTTGGCCAACCACTGAGACACTTAGTCATCGCAACCGCACACAAGCTTTTACAAAACTCGTATTCTACGATGCCCATGCACAGGGATCTCTCGGAATGAGATCTATCGGGATCATCCAGTGCTATCTGTACGGAATTCGGCAGCAAAGTACCATGTACATGCACTCCGTATTTTGTGTGTTCCGCAAGGTACACCAAACGGCTCTTATACCCTAGAGCCGTTGTCAATTCTCCACATACGTTGGTTGCTTGTCGCCCTCAGTGCTCACACAGGATGATGCAGTTCAGCATGCTGGATCGCAACTATATCTGCTTTTTCGGTATGTTGCTTTAGCGCCTAGTAGTACTATAAATCCACGATCCAGCTTCAACTTCCTATATACAGACCGCAGCTCGAAAGCACTCGCATGTCTCGGTAACTTCCTGTTTCTACAGCTAAGAACAGTGTAAACTTTGATCTTGTAATTCCAACCCGAACAGACTCTCGAGTACCAACATAACTAGAGAGCATGTAGCTCTTGCGATCACTGCACTACATAACTCAAGATTTTGTGAGGCTGAATAACCATTCTCGATCTCTAGAGTGGCTTAAGCCTTTGAACAATGTAGAGCTGTGAGCTTGACTTGAAGAACTATAAGCATAGCCAGGTTCATACAAATAAAACTCAAATTTCGCCCAAGATGAAGGCCTCTGCTGTGGCTATACTGATAGTTCAAATGTTCGAAACATGCTGTTAATCTGAACCATAGTATTGAAGAACTTTCGGCTTTTACTTTCGAGAGCTTCCCTCAGCCATGGCTTTTTTACTCTTCTCGCCCGACTATATCTTCTCTATTCTTCCCATTTCCCTTTCACTCGTTGCTCGATTTCACTCGTTGCTCGATTTCACTCGTTGCTCGATTTCACTCGTTGCTCGATTTCACTCGTTTCTTAGGTTGTCCATCGCACGGTCCATCCAATATGGCAAAGTGGAAAGACTTACCGCCCGAACTCAAATATCAAATCTTTGAAGCCATACCCAAGGCATGGCCCTACCAAAGCACAGCCAAGTACGCCGCGGTTAACAGAGAATGGCAATATTACTTTGAAAAGAAGACCTTCCGGACGCTCGTTTTAAACTACTCGTGCATCGATGATCTTCGCCAAATCGTTCGGGGCCGGGAGGAGATTATCAAGCGTATTTGGCTGCGCATCCAACCCCCGACATGGGAGTGCTTCACGTGTGGCACTTTGGCACCATTTGAGCAACTTGCCAGAAATAACCAAATCTTCACAAAGGCTTTGTGGACGCTGATGGACATACTCAGTTCCTAGGGCGAAATAGATAGAAGCGACAGTGGTTCGGGGCTCACCTTGGAGATTAGTGTGCACGTTGAAAGCAAACTGAGGCATCGCTTCGACTGCTGCACCTTTGATAAAGATATCTATCCATGCAGATTACCTGAGTGGTGTATGATGGATGAAAGCTGCAGTCTATCTCGGCAATTGATACCATTCGAGCTGCGCAAAAACATATGCGACATCGTTAGCACCCACATGGATCTAGCCGAGGAGCTGCGTACTGGGGAAAACGTCGAGCTTGACTTTAGCGAAATGGGCGATGGGCAAACCACACAGCTTCCGACTGTGAGGTGCGTGAAGGAGTTGACTATTCGTTCGCTAAACTTGCGCTGTTTTGGATACCAGACGATGAAGGAGATTGCAAAAAGCTTCGGGAAGCTCGAGACGTTTAATTTGGAATCCGAACTGTTCTAGTCGGGCATCATTTCCAGATTTTGCTTAAGAGAGAGAATCCGCTTACCGTTGGATATTTTTGTGGCTATGGGTGTGTGCGTCCCACAAAGCATTCTCTCACGATACGAAGACTGGAGGGGAGATAAGGACTGAGTTGCGTCGGACAGTTGCGTCGGACAATCGACCACTCGGACGGCTGACTCTCGGACAACTTATCTCTCGGACAATCGGCCACTCGGATAGTCGATCCTCGGACAATGAAAGGTTTTACGACCTTTATGACTATACAAGGGTTTAATGTTATTAAATGGAAAAGGGATCATGATTCTTACCAATTTGGATGGCACTGAAATCTGGTATGGAGTTCTGGGGTGTATGCTGAGTGCTATTATTGCTTTGTTGGGATAAACGGTGTTTAAGGACTACGGAAGGGAATATAAGCAAAATTGGTATAGATTTGTTAAATCAGGATCAAATGACATTGAGAATATGAAACTAATGTAATGCTTTACATGCCATCGACCACGCTGGCTCTAAGTAGAGAGGCTGAGTTTGTAAGTTAGATGAATAAAAGGCTTCCTAGTACTGACAATTACAGATACGAACATGAATGGCATATATGCGGTGATGTGCTCACATGGACATAAAAAGTCAATGCATCTCTGGGAGTGAACATCGGAATTATCGGTTGCCTCAACGGGCATTGCACGGCCATACGAGCGGAATGATCTATACAGTTTTTAATTCCTTCTTCAACTTAAACCATATTCTATATCCCTGAGCATAAAAAGAGATGATGACACGATCTTCAGAAGATTTGTGTCATCTGCTGGTGTTGAAGTGATCTGAATAGGGACTCAACCTGAGCACTATTGTTGCACCTCAACAGGATCCCTCAATCAATCTACAAATGTGCCCCTTCCTGTTTTATTATTATACACAATACTCAACTCTATTTATTCTCTATAGCAATACGAGGTGTTATAAGTCTCATGTCTCTAATTATGTATGTGACTGTCTGTTAGGCCAAGGCTCACCATAGGTCTCGGACTTAGGTAATGCTTCTGCCCCGAGTGATGTTGTTTCCCTTCGTTTCAAATGCGCATAACGGAGATAATAGATCCTTAAACTCATAGGACAAGGGATCATAGTGATATCATATATGATTGACTATACGAACCGGCGGTTCTCCGCCATTGAGGTTGTGTAATTCCGGGTCGGAATTACAAGGTGAGTGAGGCTTACCGCACTCTGTAAACTCATCAATGAAAGCTGATATTGAACAAAGAGCCTTTGCTCTTGGTAGAATTGAACTCCGCAATTATGCTACAATGTAAAAATAGGGGCATGGTTCATTCACATGCCCCTCGTGAAATATATCCCATCTAGGGGTCTTACTCAAAAGCCACCACTGATACGCATGCAAATATATATAGAGCAAACGACCTCTGAGCTTTGCATACATCAACCAGTCTACCTTTCATCCCAATACTCTAGAACGACTACCATCTATCTCAAAATGTCCGACGGAACCAAGGAAACTCCCCTTATCACGTCGCCCTCGAGGCTAGCACATGTGGTTCTGCGCACCGGCAACCTCAAGGAAATGTCCCCATTCTACAAGACTTTCCTAGGCGGAAAAGCTCAAGTCGAGAGCGACCAGGTCGCTTTCATCACCTACGACGATGAGCACCATCGCATTGCTCTCGTTTCGCGGCCAGATCTGCAACAACTGCCACCAAAGTCCTGTGGTCTCGATGTACGCATTACAGCACCAAATTGACCAAGGGGTAATGTCACTAATATTCTTTTCTTTTTTTCTAGCACATCGCGTTTGGGTTTGATGATATCGAGGGCCTACTCAAAGCATACTCGCAGCGCAAAGAGCATGGCGTCACGCCGGTCTGGTGCGTCCACCACGGGCTCACCATAAGCATGTACTACCGCGACCCGGATGGCAACGTGTTGGAAACATTCATCGATGCGTTTGATGATTTGGAGAAGCAAGATGCGTATATGACGTCGAAGGACTTCGTGGAGAATCCGATTGGTGTGGATTTTGACCCTGAAGATATGTTGAGACGGGTGCAGAGCGGAGAGTCCAAGGAGAGTATTCACAAGAGGCCGAATATTGGACCGCGGGACCTGAGCACTGTACCATTATTTTGATGGAGCTGGTGGAACTAGGAGAAGCTCTATGTGTTGCTGATATGAGAGGAAATATGACAGTTGATATTTGGGCATTATTTCCCAAGAGTGTGTTAATTAATTTGACTTTTTGTAAGAGTGTGTCTGATCGTATATAGTGCATTAGTGTAATAAGTCAGGTACCGAGTAAGCATCAACATTGGATTACACTCGTAGATATCCCACACCCACGTTCTTTATCTGCCCCTGTTTTCTCATATTCTTATGGACAAAGTCTCACGAGGACTGAAACTCAAATTTTATGCAGTCCACCAAAGAGAGGATGCCTTGTTGTTCTGTCACATGTTCCTCTGGTATGCTCAATCATGCTCCTTACATCACTTGGCGTTCTTGTACCACCCACAACGCGCCTTACTTACAGCATCTGCATGCCCGGACTAACATGAGACATCGTGCTAAACCACCCCAATGCACATGCAGGTCATAAATCTAAGGTACATGCCGTCTCAACAACCGACGCCCTGCCTCGTATAATAATTTGCATCTTTAGACGGCGTCCAAACTGTCTTCAAGCCACCAGGAAAAAGCACAGCCAAGACGGCAATAAAGTGCAGTAGCCTGTGCACTAACAACAATGTGGAGAGCTTCATGCCATCATGCCCACTTTACCCCAAGCCAAGCTGCGTTACATAAGCTGGGATGGTCTGCACGTGCCACCTTGTTCAACCTGTTTCATCGAGGGCTTGACCAGCCTAATTCATCGAAAACACCGAGAGACTTTGACATTGACATTGTTTCAAACTCGTCACCAACATTGCAAGCATCTGCGAATCGTGACGCCTGCCGAGAGCGAGAAGCCGACTGCGTATTTCTCAGCCTTGCCAGCAATTGCCCGCCGATGATGGCACACTGATGTGCCCGCTGCGTGCCGCTTGTTCCTAGCAATCTCGCCGTTGTCGTCCCATGTCTGCGACGTCACCAATTGGGCACGATTTACCAGAGCCATAAATCAACCATCCCGCCCGCCGCCAGCAATGGCTTTCCTTGAGGATCCGCGTCTGCGTCAGCGCTGGAATCAGATTACACACGATGCAGAGACGGTGACTGAGAATGCCGCCGCCGGCATCTGGACCTTCCAGCACCAGTATATCAACCCTTGTCTGGGCTCATTACGAGGGGCCATTGAGCAATGCACAACCGTGTGTCTGGGCGATCCCGAAGAGCGCCTTCGACGGCAGCGAGAGCGCGCTCGCGAGCGGACAGAATACAGTTTTAATTTTTATGATGACTGGGATCGTGAAGAGGAGAGCGGCGGCCTGTTGGGCAACTGGGGAGGGGAAGACTGGGATCGTCTCTTGGCGGGCTCTGGGAGTCAGAGGAGAGGCGAGACCGTTGAGCAACCCCGACGCAAGAGGGGCATGAGCTACGGCACACGGGGAGCCAGGAGGAAAAACAGCGAACAAGACCCCACCATTATCCCCAGCACCCAACCCATTGGCTTTTTGAGCAAACTCCCCTGGAAAATGGGTGGCACTCTGAGATATAAACCTAGTGCGGCAGATCTACAGGAACACCCTGGTACCAGAAAACACGAATACACCGAGACACAGCCGCTGCTGGGGGCGGAAGATGATTCGGACCATGAGAGATTGTTACAACCGTCCCGATCAAGGAAGCGGAGCGGTACTACGGGATCGGGTGGGACGTCGGATTCCTATCGCTCTCGTGGTGATTTATTTCCAAGTGACGGTGAAGGTGATGAGGATGCAGTGGCGCTCGATGACGATGTGACCTATGACATGATTAGGAGAGATGATAGGAGTAGCGCCAGGAGCGGAAGAACACCGAGTAGCAAAGGAAAGCGACCGGCGCATACCGTCTCCAGAACGGTGTCGAGGACAACACTTGGCTCGGTTGCGTCAAAAGACTCGCTTGGCCTGGCAATTTTTGGCCAGGTACAGGACCCCACACAAGATGCTCAACTCTTGCCATCACTCAAGGACCTGGAGTTGGAAGAAGAGCGTCTAGGTAGAGAAGAAGACCAAGAGTTGGCAAAGAAGAAAGAGGCCGCAGCTCAATTGGCGATGGATCGAGGGTTGCAAACGGAAGCGGAGCCGAAACCAGCAGATGTGGCAGATGACGAATATTTGACTGAAGAGCCGCACGAGATACACTTGGACGACGACGAGGATAGTGACGATGAGGCACATTACGACTCCGGGCTATCCGGAGGTGATTTGGAGATACGGGCAAAGGATAAGGCATCACCGCCTACCCAGAGCGCTTTTGTACCTGCGCGGCTGCCGCATTTTGGATGAATACACCGGAGCCTTTTGGGATTGACTGCTAGCTTTGCTGAGACCTAGCTGGCTGGAGCATGCTTGGCCTTGAAGGCCATATGTATTACTGACATGGGATATCTAGATGTCACAGTTTATTGTTATGATGGGTTCCGGGAGAAGATTTATAACGCCTGGGAGCTGCTTTGCGTGGAAATGACGCGAAGCAGACATGGGTTTACTGATATCGATTGATGACAATGATGAATGATGAACACACATTTTTTTTCTGATGATATATATGAATCGTGCTCTAGTGATGGCCCTTTGTTAGAGAAGACGGCTTCACTTACCACCGCCGCGCCCAACCGGTGACGAAGTTGGAAGTTGCTCTCTCTAGTATTCACATGTCGTGTTGCTACCTTGGATCAAATATTTACTTGCGCATTTTAATTACTGCCGTTGATACCCGTTACAGTTTCAGCTATTGTCTCTTATAGAAAATTGCTGCTAATGCCAGTGCCGTGGCAGTTCGTCTCACAACCGCACTTGATACCTCGGTAGCGGCCGTTTCCCCGCAAAGTGCCTCCCCGCGAATCGTCTACCGCAGCCGCAGCCGTAGCCGTTTCCAGGGGACCAGTGCAGGTACTAGCCAGTGAATATTAACGGGCTGGGAGCCACCTTACTCCGTACTCCGTAGGCCTATATGTCCCTAGAAGGGAGCGTCAAGGATCAATTCCCCGTGCCATCAAGTACAAATCCATGTCCTGCTCGAAGCTGCCAAGGCGACTTCCTCCTCCTCCGTCTGTTCTCCATTCTGTGCCACTGTAGACTGCTCTGTGATTACCTATCCATAGCGGTCGGATATCGTCTCGTACTCTACCACGACCGTCACTTACATCACCTGGTATCACCAACCACCACTCCCTTCGTTTCATTCACTCCATCATCACCATGGCGCCCACTGGACCCATCACCACCCCCATCACCACCCTTTTGGGCATCCAGCATCCCATCCTCCTCGCTGGTATGGCGCGCACTTCGGGAGGTCGCCTTGCCGCAGCAGTGTCCAATGCGGGCGGCCTAGGTGTCATTGGTGGGTTCCAGTACACGCCTGACCAGCTCCGCGAGATCATTGCCGAGATGAAGGCAAACTTCAAGAGTCCTGATATGCCATTTGGTGTCGATTTGGCGCTGCCACAAATCGGAGGCAACGCGCGTAAGACGAATCACGACTACACAGGCGGCAAGCTGGACGAGCTGATTGACATCACCATCGACAGTGGCGCAAAGCTGTTCGTCAGTGCCGTCGGTGTACCACCCAAGTACATCATCGAGAAGCTTCACAAGAACGGCATCTTGGTCATGAACATGGTGGGACACCCGAAACACGCGGTCAAGGCGCTGGATCTCGGCGTGGACATTGTATGCGCCCAGGGTGGCGAGGGAGGCGGTCACACAGGCGACATCGCCAACTCAGTGCTGATCCCGGCCGTCGTCGACGTAGCAAGGAAATACAAGCCTCCCATGCTCAAGGGCTCGACGGCTCTCGTCGTTGCAGCGGGAGGAATTCGCAATGGACGAAGTCTGGCCAGCTCCCTGATGCAAGGAGCGGTGGCCGTATGGGTGGGCACACGCTTCGTTGCTTCAGAGGAAGCTGGATGCAGTCAGGCTGCTAAAGAGGCCGTCGTGACTTGCGGCTTTGAAGGCACGGAGAGGACGCTGGTGATTACAGGACGGCCGTTGCGGATGAGGGCGAATGAGTACATCAAGAGCTGGCATGACCGACCTGGCGAGATCAAGGCGCTGTGCGACAAGGGAATTGTGCCGATGGAGCATGATTTGGACGAGGGCAGAGACGTGGATTTTCCGCACTTGATGGGGCAGGTTGCGGGTGCGATTGAGAAGATTCAGCCTGCCGGGGAGATTGTTGCTGAGATGGTGGAGGAGGCGGTTGAGATGCTCAAGCTGGGAGGGACGTATTTGACGGCCAAGAGCCGATTGTAATGGAGTTGGAAATGATGATGAATATATAATGAAGAAGGAATATTTTGTTTATTAATCTTGAATAAGAACTATATCTTTGGGTGCCGTCTTACGAGATCACCTAATATGATGATGGACTCTATAATCCACGGCTTCTGGTATCCGTACTGTTTCTGTGAGCTTCCAATTACACGGTACGAACCAGATGTACCTTGTGGCATCGACCAAACCAAGTGTGGCTGGTGTCTTGTTAGTCCATCGGCACCTGTGGCGCAGCCCCACCATTGTGGGAACCGATTTTTGCAAATCGCAGACTAGCAACTTTTTTTTTTCTTATCGGTTCCTGATTGCTGGCGAAATATTTCTGCTGCAGAGCCTTCCATTACAAACCGCCTGGAGCATCGCAAATCACCAACGTCACAATGGATGCTGCCACATTGAACAAGAAGCGCAAGCGGACCAAGGTTGAGGCTGCTGCCGATGCCACGAAAAAGTCAAAAAAGTCCAAGAATCCCCCGCCGCCTGTCGAGCCCGAGGTTGAAGATGAGGTAGCAGAGGAGGAGGAGGAAGAGGAAGAGGAAGAAGCTGAGGAGAATGGGAACAACAACGAGGATGGAGAATCAGATGCCGGATCAGATCTCGCGGACAAGCCCGCCGCCAGAGATGCCGATGGAGATGTCATACCCAACAACTCTGCGCCCATACTATCGACGCTGGCCGACTCCCAGAAGTTTGAAGATCTCAAGCTGTCCGAGAAGACGATGAAGGCGATCCAGGAGATGGGCTTTACCAAGATGACCAGCATTCAGCGCAGCGTTAGTCTACCTAACCAATCTTAATCGCCAATGGCATAGCTTGTACTAACCTGCTTCTTAACCAGGCCATTCCACCTCTTCTTGCGGGCAAGGACGTTCTCGGTGCCGCCAAGACAGGTTCCGGAAAGACGCTCGCATTCCTGATTCCCGCCATTGAGATTCTCAGCTCCCTGCGATTCAAGCCCCGAAACGGTACCGGCGTTATTGTTGTCTCCCCGACTCGAGAACTCGCGCTCCAGATCTTCGGCGTTGCACGCGAGCTGATGAAGCACCACTCACAGACATATGGTATCGTCATTGGCGGAGCGAACCGAAGAGCAGAGGTCGAAAAGTTGACCAAGGGTGTTAACCTTTTGATTGCCACTCCTGGCCGACTGCTCGATCACCTTCTTAACACCCAATTCGTTTTCAAGAACTTGAAGTCTTTGATCATTGACGAGGCGGACCGAATCTTGGAAGTTGGTTTCGAAGATGAAATGAGACAGATTGTCAAGGTTCTGTCAAACGAGGACCGACAGACTATGCTGTTTTCTGCGACACAGACAACCAAAGTTGGTGAGTATCTTCTGGGCTTTTCTTCACACTTGTTGTAGCGCACGTGTCTAACTAAATGCGATTTACAGAGGATCTTGCCAGAATCTCCCTGCGGCCCGGCCCGCTATACATCAACGTCGACGAGGAGCAGAAGCACAGCACAGTCGACGGTCTGGAGCAGGGCTACGTCCTCTGCGAAGGCGACGAGCGCTTCCTGCTGCTCTTCTCCTTCCTCCGAAAAATGCAGGCCAAGAAGAAGAAGGTCATTGTCTTCTTCAGCAGCTGTGCCTCTGTCAAATACTACGCCGAGCTGTTGAACTACATCGATTGCCCGGTTTTGGATCTGCACGGCAAGCAGAAGCAGCAGAAGCGGACCAACACCTTCTTTGAGTTCAGCAATGCACCTCACGGTATTCTGATCTGTACCGATGTTGCCGCTCGTGGTTTGGATGTGAGTGTTTTGCTAGCTCGTTATTGGGTTAAGAATCATTGTTGCTAACGAATGAACTAGATTCCCGCTGTCGATTTCATTGTTCAATTTGACCCCCCGGACAACACTCGCGATTACATTCACCGTGTGGGACGAACCGCCCGAGGCACTGATGCCAAGGGACGAAGTCTGCTCTTCCTTCAGGTACGATTATCATCCGCACAATCTTAACTCCGCACTGACTAACATTCCTCATAGCCCAACGAAGTTGGCTTCCTATCTTACCTCAAGGCAGCCCGCGTCCCCGTCGTCGAGTTCGAATTCCCCCGCAAAAAGATCATCAACGTCCAGTCCCAGCTCGAGAAGCTCATCGGCAAGAACTACTACCTGCAGCAGAGCGCCAAGGACGCCTTCAAGTCCTACCTCCACGCCTACGCCAGCCACAGCCTGCGGTCCGTGTACGACGTGCAGAAGCTGGACCTGGCTAAGATTGCGAAGAGCTTTGGCTTCCCCACGCCGCCGCGCGTGGACATTACGCTGGGGGCTAGCATGGGACGGGATAAGGTGCAGGCGAGGAGGTCGTATGGTAGCCAGCCGAAACAGGTTGGCAAGTATAAGAGGGATAAAAGGAATTGAGGTGTAATATAATTTTGTTTTGTTTGAAGCAAGGGTAGCCCGTGATCCAATAAAATGACTGCGATGAATTGCAGTGGTGTTCTTTTGACAAGATGGCTTTGTGCAGGCCCGCCAGATGCAAAATCCAATAGAGGACATGGATCAGCGTGAACGATTGGTTTCTTTGGTCTGAATTACGGAGTTTGGACTCATCAAAGTAGATGGTTCACTCAAACAAAGCAGACGCAGTATGACGCTGGAGTCTCCTCTGTGAACAGACAACAGGCTCTTTTGTCTAAGTTTAATACTCTTGACCAACAAATATACCTGTTCACTCAAGCCAATCAGTCGACTCAACAGAGGCCATGGTTCAGTGGCTGATTCACTTCTTTGGCCTGAATTACGTGGTCTGGACCTATCAAAGCAGACGGTTCAGTCAAACAAAGTGAACATAATATACCGCTGAAATCTTGTCTGTGAACAGGCAACAGGCTCTTTTGTCCAAGTTGGATAATCTCGGCTAACAGGTATGTCTGTTTATTCAAGCCAATCAGTCAAATCAATAGAGGATATAGTTCAGCGTGGCTGATTCCTTTCTTTAGTCTGAATGATGTGGTGTGGAATCATTGGATCAGACGGTTCAGTCAAACAAAGCAGGCGCAGTATAACGCTGAAATATCGTCTGTGAACAGGCAACATGCTCCTTTATCCTCGAGTTTGACAACATCGACGAACTGGCAAGCTTGTACTACTCAAATGAATTGACTACTAGGTAACTACCTATCAAGTTTCTTCATCGGGTCGGAACTCATCAAGGTAAGTCGATCCACTCAAACAAAGAAGCCGTGATGTGCACACCCGCCAATCAGCCCACACCAGGCTCCTTTGTCCAAATATGACGGCCTCGCCTAGTCAGTGCGATGATGTTCCATCCCGTATATGGGCTGCTTTTATTGTTCACAAGTTTGTGGTCTGTCGATAACCTTCCTTGTCGAAGTGAGCTTCACTGTGAGGCGACTACTATATAAAGAGACGTCGACTCAGCTCTTGTCTAGAGGGATAACGCCCAACCCCGAGAGAACTTGCATCTTATAATTCTACATTATGAACCTCCCAGCATATTCCCTAACGGTGCCCGAAGGATCATATTCCCTCGATGATCCATTGCCGGAAGTATCATATTCCCCATTGCCAGAAGTATCATATTCCCCATTGCCAGAAGTATCATATTCCCAAGAGGATGAAGAGCTGAAAGTGCCATCTTCCCCAGAGGTTGAAAAGCCAAAAGTGCCATCTTCCACAGAGGATCCATTGCGAGAGGATTCATTGCCGGAAGTACCATATTCCCTAGAGGATCCATTGCGGGAAGTATCCATTTTGGTGAATAACCTTTATGTCCTCTCAGACGCTTTCTGCCGACACCTCCTCCGTCAATTCTCCAGCTCTGAAGATGAAAGACATATCATCCGCGATTGTTTAACGGCCTTTAGCACGCTAGAAAATAAACTGGTGGCATCTGTCCCTGGGTACTATCTCGAGAATCCTCTACACGATTCGTTGCGCGATTTGGTTGGCTATATTGTATCCTTCTTTGACTTTAAACGTCTGGAACGAATTTGGGCCTCTGGCAAGTTTCAACTGTCAAAAAATGTCGCAGTTGATCATGTAAGTTAAAGATTATTAGTATGTAAAGGGGACGAAACTAGCAAATGCTGACACTATAGCAACATTAGGACACTCACTCACATTTTGCGACAAGACTCAGAGAGTGGAAACAGTTGAGAGATGAAACCAAGAAACGTTTGCATCTTGCAAAAACCATGAAACTTGTAAGTAGTACTGATTCTCTCAAGGAAGCATCTTGTAAAAAGCCAACACTAAAGCACACTTAGCTTGAGCCCGGCGGACGGCTTCGTATACGTTACGATGATCACCTATATTTATTCGTACACGAATTGGAGATTACTGGTATTCTATCCACACAAGACTCCATTTTTGAACACATACATCCACATGACTGCGAAATGGTAACCTCAAAAATCTCACAGCTTAGCGATGAAGTTCATTGTATGCTTCAAAAATCACGTTGCCTAAAAAGGCTGCCGAGCGGTTACTGGAATATACACAAAGATTTGCGGGATGCCACTACTAAGCCTGATTTGTGGGAGTCTTCTTGTCTTGGGAAGCTTGCTTTAGGCGAAAGCTTTGAAGAAAAAAGTCGTCTGCTGTTGGTGACTGGCGAAGCAGGATGTGGCAAGACAAACCTGCTCTTACATATCGCCAAACTACTTCTGAAGAGAAGATCATACGCCCATTCAGACCCTCATAAAGTGGTCACCCATTTTTCTAAGGATAAGAACACAATTCAAGATTGCTTCTCATCACTGCGGGAGCAATTCAAAGGGAGAAATGACACTGGTTTCCGACTTTCGCCTGTGCTCCGACGGGACACATCTTTCGATGATTTGCGCAAAACATTGGACGAGTTTTCCCAAGACAATACGAATACAGCATATGTCATATTGGACGGTTTAGACAAGTACGGTAAGGAAGGTGTGACCCGCTTGTTCAAGCTAATTTCCACCACTATCAACTCATCACCAAAGATTCACTGGATTGTTTCGATCAGATCATTCGAAAATTCCACAGACATCAAGGGTATTAGCTATACACTGGCAAACGTTAGTGACAACGAGAAACTGAAAGACGCTGCAAAGACGTTTGTTTCAATGCAGGTTGATACATTTTTTAAAAGAACTGGACATCGAGATATATGGCGAGACTCTTTCAAAATCTCACTGATGGAGAAATCGAAAGGAAACCTTCTCTGGATCACGCTTGGGTGCAGCACTATAGAGCAGCACCCTCAATACGCCCTCTGGGGAATGAACCGTGAACGGAAAGACGAAAGAATGGAAATCGCAAGCTTATACGCTTACGTCGCCACAGAGCGGCACCTGACAGCAGAAGAAACGAAGTATTTCGGTGAAATTGTTACTAAACTGGCAGCCGCCGACCAGCCACTTGCGATTTGCGAGATCCGACGTCTTGTCCCGCTGTTAGACGCTGTTGACATCAAAGGAATGATCAAGCGGCGATTCTTTTTCTTTTTGGAAGTCCAAGATGATATGGTGTGCTTCAGTCATGAGTTAGCCGAGAAGTATCTGATCAGGAGATACGTTCGCCGGTCCAAAAATACATGAAAAAAAATGCGCTTCGATGTTTCTGAGAGCATCTTCTTCTCACAAGACGCCAACTTCATTATTGCGTATGGAAAGAGGCATCTGAGCCTTTGGGGCATAGAATCCAAAGACCGACTAATATTAATTAGATGTGTGCCGGTGATGTTTCAGTCTCTAAGATGGGACGCAAGGAAACCGGAATATATTTTTACAGAACATGGACGCTATTTTACCGGCAAGCCCTTGCTTAAGTTTCCATCCACTTATCTCCCGTCGCCCCCCTTGCACGGTATACGGAGGACTTGGATCCGCGGGGAAAGGGTTGCAATGGGATATGAATCGGGCCATGTGATGTTGTTGAACTTTGATGGGAGATGATGACACCGAGATATGACATTAAGATTGTCTTTAAAGGTTTGTGGTTGATGGATGATAATTTCTCGACTTGTGTAGTTATGAATAAATGCATAATTTTATTACTTCTTCCAGTAGATCCATCTATCACGTTATTCTGTATATTTCTCTCGGCCCTT
Organism: Trichoderma semiorbis; assembly: GCA_020045945.2. Classification (NCBI taxonomy): domain Eukaryota; kingdom Fungi; phylum Ascomycota; class Sordariomycetes; order Hypocreales; family Hypocreaceae; genus Trichoderma; species Trichoderma semiorbis. The sequence goes on from CM034694.1 coordinate 7,724,208, forward strand.
TACCCGCAAGATTACCAGCCTTGGTCAACTTATCACGGCATCCTCGTACAGAGAATCTACTTGCTAAGACGCTCATCATTTGCTGATTACAAGAGACATGGCCTGATATTGAATAGTTGGCTTCCCAGCGGTACGCATGGCTAAACTCGGGAAAGCAGGCGACCAACCCTGAAAAAACACGAAGCATTGAAACATAGCAACTGTTGGGATGAAATAAATGTGCCTTCATCTGGTATTTTGACGCCGCTCAAGCTGCCGCTGAAGTCTTATATGGCAGGGAAATACATGCTGTACTCATGCTGTGGAACCTGAGCAGGATTAGGCAACTTAGCTTCGAAGATTCATCTACAAAGGATTCAAAAAAGCGCCAACCTCACCTCCCACTTAATGTGTTACAAACATTTTTGGCAAGAATTTGTTTGTTTGAAACGAAGGTAGCTGTGATCCAATAAAATGATGGCGATCAATTGCAGTGGAGTCTTTTTGACAAGATGGCTTTGTGCAAGTCCGCCAGCTGGTATGTAACAGAGGACATGGATCGCGGCTGATCAGATTCTCTTTGTCCAAGTTTGATAACCTCGATTGACTGACATGCTTATTCCACTCAAGCAAATCAGCCAACTAGCAAGTTTCGTTGTTCTGAATCAGGCCATCGGAAATCACCAAGGGGGCCGATTCACTCAAACAACATGAAAGCAGTCGCAATTTGAACAGTGGAACTCTGCTAATCAGCTGACAACAGGCTTCTTTGTCCAAACATGGTGGCCTCGTTCAGTCAGTGGGCTGTCGATGACCTTGATGGTCGAAATGAGCTTCACTGTGAAATAAGGGCTACATAAAGAGGCGTCGGCTCAGCTCTAGTAGAATATTCTATTTGCATGCTTCTAGTAAATGGGTACGGCTCAAGCAACCAAGAGACCTGTTCTTAGTGGCACTCGCAAAGTGTCGATAACTGTTTGCACTAGCTCACTAAGCGACTCGGATAAAGATACACATCGCCGCTGTAGCTAATGTTCAAATATATGATCCGGAGACATTAGACATCATGGACGACGAGGCCTCTCACCTGCCGTATGATGGCCCAGAGGAGGAAATGCACAACTTTATCTCCATCATTTCTTTCCTTTCAGAACATTTCAATCAGCACCTCTTCTGTTTCCCTTCAAGCCAAGAGGCCGGACTCTGCTCTGAGTTCTCAACGGCCTTTGATTTGCTAGAAAGTGTGATAAAGGTACACTTCTCTGATGGGTCTAATCATGCCACCAAGGGTATTGGAAATGCATGGTACCATTTGGCTCAGTTGATCGAATCTTGGCTTCTCGGTGACCGAGTGAATGAGATGATTGAAAACCTGGGGCACGGAGGCGAAATGGCAGATGGTCATGTAAGTAATAGCTCATCAGATACGAGTACGAATCCAGCAAAGGCTGACACTACAGCAACATCAGAACACCCATCCGCACATCGAAAAGATGGAAGATACAGGAATTCAGGCTATGAGACATTTGCATATTGAGAAGAGCAAAGATTCCATCACCAAAGTTATCACTCCCCCTAATAATGACAAAGAACTGGATCCTGTAAGTACTAACGCTCTAAAAGACGGATATTGAGGAAGCTAACACGATAACATTAGGCCACCCATCGCCATTTCCCAATAATATGGGATTGTGGATGTCTATTTACATTGCAGGGCTATGTAAAGCCCAAGACTCCTATCTTCAAGGACCTTTCTCGGGACGATTTCAGCAAATTGACTTCAAAAATCTCGGCTTTCAAAAATGTCGTTGAAATGAGAAGTAGCTTACTCAAATTGACTAATCGTTACTGGAACACACTCGGAATGAGTGATAACATAAGTGGTAATCTGCCGATATCTTGGTGGTTCCCCGACGAAAAAGGAAACCGTCTGCTGTTGATAACCGGCGAGCCAGGATGTGGCAAGACAAACTGGACGCTGAATACCGCTTCATCAATTCTGCAGGGACGAGATAATAAAACCAACGAGAATATTAGAGCGATTACATATTTTTTCAATCACGGGAATACAATCGAAGATTGTATTTCATCAGTGGTTCGACAACTCAAACAGTTGGCTGAAAGAGACACCACCTTCCGTGTCGACCCTATGATCCATACATTATGTCACACAATTGAAGAAAAGTTCCGTTCAATATATGTCATTATAGACGGCTTAGACGAGTGCTGCAATCCGAACGACGATGAAACGGCTCCAAGACTCGAAAACTTATTAGAGTTGATTTCGAACACCATCAAACTGTCCTTTAACATACACTGGGTTGTTTCCTGCAGATCATTCGACAACAAATTAATTCCCCCGGCCATTGGTTACAGGGAACTGAATTTAAATGGCGAAACGGTAATGGAGCCTTCAACGAAGTTTATTTCCATGCAGGTTGATGCTATTTCCAGAACAGACAACACTTGGAATTCTTCACGCAAAGAGATCGAAGCTGCTCTGCTAGAGAAATCGAAAGGAAACCGTCTATGGACCAAGCTAGCGTGCAGTTTTTTTAAAAAGCGATCCTAATAATGCTCTCAATTTAGTATATAAACTTGAAGCGCAGATCGAAGACTTATACGCTCGCGGGTATGAACAAATGAAGCTAACAGCACAAGAGGAAATGTTTTTTAAGGAGATTGTGGCTACATTGATTACCACCTACCAGCCGCTTGCGATTTCAGAGCTTCGATCTCTTATCACGATACCAGATGGTGTCGACTTAAAGCAAACGATCCTCCGTCAATTTACCTTCTTTTTAGAAGTTCGAGAGGATATTATTTACTTTTCTCACCAGTTATCTAAAGAGTTTCTGCTCAAGCGTTATGAGGATATTGACCGGGTGCCACGAGAGAGGCATGCACACATTGCGCTTCGATGCCTGGAGATGCTTGTATGAAACAACCATGAAGCTAACGTTTCTGACGACATATCGGCTTATTGCGCTACTTCACACTGGATTAAACACCTCTTGCGGTCTCAATTCGCGTCCAATGAAACCCATACAAGGAGCATAAGTCTCGATGTCGCACTGATGGATTTTTTGAACCTTGGCTTCACTCGGTGGCTCGAATCCATGAACAAAGCCCTCCACCCATTGTCACGAACAAGCAGAGATCTTCTACAGCTTAGAGACTACCTTTTAGTGAGTTACAATCCCTGGTGCTCTTCAGCCATAGCCAACTAGCCCCCTCTCTTCTCGCCCCCTATTTTCCTCTCGGGCGATAATGGAGTGTTCTTAATAAGACTCTTCTAACGATTTTTTTTCTTTTTAGAAACATACAGATGAAACAAACACTCTTCATGACCTCATTGTCAATATACTGGATGCCGTGCGATTCCATTGTTTCCACGATAACGTGGGTTCGCATAACCCAGCGTTCTCCCGAAGTAATGATTACACGGTTAGGCCGAAGGATTCTCTTTTATTTTACCCATACAATGGGTTCAAACGGCAGCTAATCAAAAAAGAATTCCCGCAGCTGTCGAATGTGCCAGCGACAAAGAACAATTTAAACGACATGGCTCTGGATATCCATTTTGCTGAACGGCCCTGTTGCTGGGCTTACTCCCCCGATGGTCGTTATCTCGTTATTGCTGTGCTTTCGATATTCTTCCGGCATGCGTCTGTGAACTTATCTATATGGGATGCATATAACGGTGCCCAAATTGGAATACTTGAAACGGATCCTCTACTTGAAGCGGATAATATCTACGATAAATTCATACACAGCATCGCTTTCTCAGCCACGGGAAAGTTGGCGATATTAACTAATCTTGGTATTCTAGTTTGGGATTTTCCCACACGCACCTGCATTAAGAAGATGCTTATACACACAGCTGCAAAAGATGAAGTGCGTCGGAATCCTACGGACCTTACATTTTCGCCAGATGGCAAGGAATTAGCCGCTGTGACCTGCCATCGCATCTTTATCTGGACCTTGCCATCCTTCGAGGAGCACCGATATCTACTTGGGGAAAATCAAAACAGAATTCGAGCCATAAAACTCTTGGAAGATGGGAAAATTGCAATTGCATCCAATGAAGGCATCGAGATTTCGGAGTGGAAGACAGAAAGTGTTGTTCATATCCTTGACGAAGACCCGACCAAGTGCCTGGCATTCTCACCCAAACGTCAGTGGTTAGCGGCCGGATTGCCGAGAGTCATAAAAATATGGGATATAGCGTCGGGAGAACTATTGTACACCGTTAGCTCTCATCCGTATCCCACTGAATGCCTCTCTTTCTCGTTTGATGGGAGGAGACTGGTATCAGCATCAACGTCAAGACCATCAACGTCAGAACAACAGTATTGCGATCGAACGATCAGGATCTGGGACCTTGAGGGAGAGCTCTTAGCTCCCATCATATTATTAATACCGACGGAATATCAAACTCCAAAGGCCCCTGAATACATCGAATCAGTGATGTTTTCTCCAAAGGATTTCAGTCTGGCGGCACTGATGGGCAAAGACAAAGGCCGTGACAGAGGAGAGGGTACTATCCGGATTTGGGATACGTACGCTCTTCAGCACCAAGTGAAAAACCACCTCACTCAGTCAGAAAAACATGCAAATGACATTTCCTGCTTGAAGTTCTCTCATAGTGGAAAATTCTTTGCTACTTATGATACCGGTGGAGAGATACGTATTTGGGATGGAAAAACAGGGAAACTCCGAAGTTCGTTTCAGAGTGGATCCGGCGGGTTATTTTTTATCTCTCCGAAGGATCATATAGTCACTTATTCTGACGATGGTGTTGTGGCCATTTGGGATACAGAAACGGATGCAGAAACTTGGTCTCTGAGACTAGAAATCCGCGAGCATACTCAGCGGCTTTTGTGTGCCGCCTTCTCTCCGGATGGGAAGCGCATGGCTACGGCGTCAAACGATGGATACATGGGAATTTGGAATTTGCCCTCCAAACCATCCAATCCCCCCAAACCCTCCAAACTCTCTAAGCCCTCTAAACACGATATTATAGAGCTCGATGAGAATACTAAGGAACCGTCATCCATGGCATTTTCACCAGATGGAACGCGATTGGCTCTGACTAGTCTTGCTATTGAAATTTGGAACGTGAGTCCAGATGATGAGCCAGGGCTTTTGCAAAACCTATACGATAAATACACTCTTTTTTACCCTAATGGGGATGTATTTTTCTCGCAGGACGCCAAATTCATAATTGTCTCTGGAAACGGATCTTTAGGCCTTTGGAATATACAATCCAAACAATGCATAAGAGTTATTCACTTTGCAGATATTAAGTTTCAGTCTCTAACATGGGACCAACAGCACCCGGAATATATTTTTACGGAACTTGGACCTTATTTTATTGGCAGTGCCTTTAATCTTAAGGTCCATAACGACTCGAAAACACCAGTAATTTTTCATCATTCCCTTGAATCACCACCTGCACAGCACCTGGAGTCAGACTCGTACACATTACGACTGGATGGAAGTAGTATTAGTTGGAAGGGCAAGCTTTGGGTCCAGTTTCCAGAGCGGTATCGCCCGTTTAAGAAAGCCTCTAGATTCATGGCTTCGATTCATGGAAAAAAGATTGCAATGGGGTATAAATCGTGCCATGTGACGTTGTTGAACTTTGAAGGAGATGATACTAAGAGTTGACACTGTGATTGATGGTTAAGATTTATGGTTGATAGATGAATAGCTTTTGACTTAGACAGTTTTTGACTTGGAAGCTTTTGACTTGGAAAGTTTTTGACTTGGGTAATCATGAATTGATGCATGAATTGGTTATTTCTCCCGGTTGATCCACCTGCCCTGATATTTTATATACTTCTCTCAGCTCTTTCCCCTCGGGCTAGGTATGAGAATCTAGACCAACCCAGGAAACTTGACTGTATCGGAATCTGTGACTGTAAATTTACTGTTGGTATTGATCACATCTGCCAAGTGCCTAAGGGGGAATAAGCGGAATGTAAGATGCGTCTGATCACGAGCGAAGGACTACTTCTGAGCCATAACCCAAGTAAATGTAGTAGGGTGGAAGAGGGAAAACGAATAGTTCCAAGAGGAACATAAATAAAGATTCGCTTATGGAGTAGGTCTACCCTTCTGACTGCGAGGATTCGATATTCCAGACTTGACGACCAAAAGTTCATCGAGCGTTGAGGTACTTAATCTACCATTTCTAAACTCTGATCGCTAAATTTCTGATCTTCAAAACCACGAGATACATGCCTGTTCGGCTCGGGAGGGACATGATCTGCTACACAACCAGGTGAGCTCTTGGATGCCATCAAGCAAGTACGCGATTATGAGAAAACTAACGCAGAGAAATTTCATCGATTGATCGCATTTTTGGGTGCTGTCCTCCAGGAATCCAGCCAAGAAGCTCCTTTGCATACGCTGCTGCTGTTGCAGCGGCATATCGTTGCCACTGATCATTCCTGTGAGAGTCGGCGTAGTCGCTTATCCCCTTGATGACGAGACAAGGGAAGCTATGCATTACGCCAGCCGCTACCGTATCAAAGCAAAGAATGTCTTCTCCAACGTCACTTAGAATTTTGTCTCGAGTGGCGGCGTCCTCAATTATGGTGTCTCCAGAAGCAATTATCCCGTAATGAACCCATGGATCTTCGGCACCGCGGACTTCGCGCTTAATCTCATAGGCTGGATCGCAATTGGCGCATGTATCGCCTTCAACATGATCAAATGTTGCTTTGAAAAGCCGATCATTCTCAAATCCTTGGTGAATATACTTTGAGCCTTGAGTTGAGGGCCGGTGTACTAGAGGAGTGATCGCCCACAACTGTCCATTGTTTATGTACATCTCTTGAAGAGTTGTTGGAATCCTTGGTGAACTGACCTCATGCTCTGCTTGTAGAGCCGCCACCGCTTGAAGGAGGACCAAGGGAGGCGTGTTCAAAATGCCTTTGGGTTCCCATACTTGTCCTGTTTTGGCCTTTCCAAGGTCATATTGGATGACACCTCCTGTTCGTCCTTGAGGCTGGCTGACAACGATATCGCCGAGGCGGATATCCTGACCTTGATCAGGTCGAGCGACACCCGCCCCGATGCCCACCAACAGGCCGATCTTTATATGAGGTAAATATGAGAGGAATTTTGCAACCGTAACTGCTGCAGAACGAGTTCCGGGCACACCGGCAGGAAGTGAAGCTATGACGACGTTGTGCCTGTCTACCCGGCCCCAAATGTATGAGTTTGTGTCGAACGGGTGTTGCTCGAATTCTTCGGGTGCCTCATAACGTTCATGAAGCACAGCTATGGCTGCGGCACGGTCGATGGGAAGGGCAGCGATCCACCCGATTTTATAAGAGTCGACAGTATTCATGGCTTTATCGGTTGGTGAGGGATTATGTACAGAACCTCTAGATGAATCCAGAAGATAAATGTTGGCAACTATAAACAGGTATATATACCTATGTCGTCTTTCCCACATTTAAGCGCTGAGAGTCGCAGGGATGCGATAGCTGCGCACCAACGCATGCACGAGAAACAATTGCGATTGGCTTAGATGGCAGAGGACATGAATAGACGTGATGCTACAATTAGAATTATGGGTGCCCCGATTCTAACTTACTGGTTTCTTCTTAAAGGCGTGCATCTACATGTTTTGGAACTAGATTACATCGACGACCGTGTAAGTGGGAGTAAGCGCTGCAAGTCGGGTAGATCAACAGACATGCACAAGTCGATACTTTCGGCCCTGTAAATATTCATATCCTGGTCTTTACAACGTAGAACAATTTTTTCAATATTCATAATTGTTTAATTGATAGCATTTTCCGTCTTAATTAATCGCTGCATGCTCAATTGCAAAACTATTGCCGTCTTTTCTAGAGTGTTTCCTTGGGACTTGGACCATTCAATGTGGCTGTGTCACGTACTAACGTAATCCGCAATTTCAAATGTCAACCACCGTCTCAAATGTGACGCCAACCGCTTCAATCTCACTCAAACATCTTCAACAGCGACTTAATTCCCTTTGCTAGAGTTTGTTTTCATTTTTCCCCAGCATTTCTTTTGAATACATGTGTAAACTACTATAAAATCGCTCATATAATCACCATGGAAGCTCACGATAAAGTCATCGCATCCATATCATCCCGCGTCAAGCACTTCCATCAGCTGCAAAAGCCCTTTCGCATCTACCACGGCGCCACAAACAGCACGCGTCGCTCCCACCGCCGCTCAGACAACACAATCGACACCAGCCAGCTCAACCATGTGCTCTCCGTTGATGCCGCCGCCAAGACGGCCATTGTAGAGCCCAACGTGCCAATGGATCTTCTCGTGAGCGAGACGCTGCGTCATGGCCTAGTCGCGCCGGTTGTGATGGAACTTCCGGGAATCACAGTTGGAGGCGGTTTCTCGGGGACTTCAGGAGAGAGCAGTTCGTTCCGTTACGGCGCGTTTGACGCGAACATCAACTGGATCGAGATTGTGCTGCCGGACGGTGAAGTGGCGCGAGCGTCCAAGACGGAGCGACAGGATTTGTTCTGGGGCGCGGCCTCGGCGTTTGGGACGCTGGGAGTTGTAACGCTGTTGGAGGTGCAGCTGAGGGAGGCGAAGAAGTATGTGAAGCTCGAGTATTCACTGGCATTAGGAGCGGCGGACATGCTGGAGAAGGTCAAGGCGGCGTGTGCGGTGGAAGAGAATGACTATGTGGATGCCATTGTGTTTTCCATGGACACGACAGTTGTTTGCACGGGGAGATTGGCGGATGAACTGCCGCAAGGGACAAAGCCAGTCGGATTTCTGGGCCGAAGCGATCCATGGTTCTATACTCGCGCCAAGGATGTTGTCAAGGAGCTCAAAAAGACGACGGCAAAGGGAGGGGAGGAGAAACAAACGACAGCGACGGATTATATCCCCTTGGAGGACTACTTCTTCCGATATGATCGCGGTGGATTCTGGACTGCCGTTTATGCCTACCAGTACTTTATCACGCCGTTCAACAGGATCACCAGATACATACTGGATCCCTTTATGCACGCCCGCGAGATGTACCGCGCCGTCCACAAGAGCGGTCTCGCCGATTACTACATGGTCCAAGACGTCGGTGTTCCGTATGACAAGGTTGTTGAGTTTCAAGCCTGGCTGGACAAGGAGCTGCACATCTACCCTCTCTGGATCTGCCCATTGCGTATCCGTCGTGATGATCCGGACTCCGGCCACGGTCTGCACTCGGAATTCGCGAACCCTGATGTCCCTGACTTGATGAATTTTGGTGTCTGGGGAGGCGTCAAGGGTACTCGTCGAGAAGTCATCGAAAAGAACCGCGCGCTGGAACGTAAAGTGCAGGAATTGAACGGAAAGAAGTGGCTGTATGCTCACGCATATTATACCGAAGAGGAGTTTTGGGCGCATTACGACAGGACCTCGTATGATGCCTTGAGGAAAAAGTACAAGGCCGAGTATCTGCCAAGTGTGTATGACAAGGTAAAGGTCGATGTGGAGGGTGAGGAGAGGGCGAGGAATGCGACATGGAAGACAAGGTGCAAGGCTGGATTTTGGGATCTTTGGCCGTTGGCGGGATTGAGAGGGTTCTATAGTGCGGTGAAAGGAGGTGATTATTTGCTTCAAAAGAGTAAAGTGAAGAAGAACGAGCAGGCCGTGAGAACGGAGACGGAGACGGCGGCGAAGAGGGAGTGAGATGGACCTGTATGTTTGTGAGAGAGGTGGGATATAAGATACCCAAGAAGATCAGAGTGCAAGAGCATAGACTGTTTTAGAAGACCAGGCTTACTAGAACTTGGAATGCGTATTTATTTATTTTTTGTGTTGATGCATTAATGCGATAGCCATATACACTTTGATCCATCCTCTCCACTACTCGTACAAACCAAATGAATGAAGGTTTTGTTTTTGGTGACCATTGTTTGTCATTGCGACTTTGTTTTGATCTCGTTTCTCTTTCATTTGGGTGGCAACCCCGGGCACAGCAGACACACCTCCCTATCAGTCATGTCGAAAGCTTCCCAACTCAGTCTTTGTCCTCCCACTCATTTCGCCCATAGTCTTGTCACGCTGCTGCCTTGCCTCATCGGGATTCTTGACGATCCAGTTGTAGCCTATGAGAACGGCGAGGGCACCACCTCCAATGAGCATCCTAGAGTATTACTCCGTTAGTTGACATTCTCATTGTATGTCAGGGGAGATGCGGAAAGACGTACCAATTACGCTTGAGAGCTTCAGGTCCGCCTGGATTTCGAGGTGGCGGCTGTTGGCCTCCGGGACCGCCGAGGTCGTCTTTGCCTGAGCCAAAGGTGGTAACCCGGACCGGCGCGGTAGTGCTAAATGGGGCAATCACGGAGCGGGAGGCAAACGCCGGACGGAGGACGGTGCGGAAGGCGACGATGGATCTTGCAGACATTGTTGAGAGCTTGATTCGGGTTTGTGTTTATTGAGATTGATGGCAATGGAGTCTTTTGGTGTTTAGAACGAGAACAAGAGGGTGTGCAGGAGCTGTGACTGTGTGCAAGAGGGGCTTTTTATTGTGAGTAAGTGCCTGGATGATCGATGACTTCAATGCGGTGGCGGTATGATGCGGGCATGACGCGCGGGCTGCGAAACAGAAGATGCGAGTCCCGCATTTGACAGCGATATTGGATTGGCATAGGCAATTAAGTAATTTGAGGAGAAACTATGGGGATTTTAAGTAAATGGGTGATTGTGGCGGATGTTGGCGGTATAGGGGAGAGGTTGGTTATTTTCAGCGTGTTGGTGGTGTGATGGATGGGGGATCTTGGGCTGATGGCATGCGGGAGGTGTGTTGTCAATCTGATAATTTTTGTGATAAGATTATCCTTATTAGTAGATATTTAGATGGTTTCAAGATGATATACTCTGTCAATGAGATTGTATTCGATGGTGGCTGTTTGACTATGATCACTGAGTGTAATTGTATGAGAGGGGATCACAGGGTATCACTAGATCTGAGGTGACATGAAGACAGTGCAATAGTATACGAATAGTGATAAGAATTTCATCAGGTTTTTATTGTATTACAGGTCACATATATCTATCTATCCCATCTACTCGCCATTAATTGGCCACAGCTCTTGATTGAACTACTAGGTAGTGTGCCGCGAGCAAGCTCAACCTCATCAAGCTCAACCAGCACCATGCCATCAGAGCCGAATAATCTACCGCGCTAGCGTATCTATTTCTGGTTATAGACTACCAGATTTGGCTCAAGCGAATCAATAAGCGATTCTCAACCACCACCTGCGAAACTACACGATCAAGACCGGCCACCTTGAGACGAGGTAATAGCTCTTATATAAATGCACTGTCATAAAACAAACTCCGGCACATAAGAAGCTTGATAATCTTAATTCTTCATTATAGTACAACTTTTATCTACTTTGACATGCGTCTAAAAGTTCTACCCATTTATGCAGTGCCCAGCTCTAGTCTCGCTTCATTGAAGGATGCATCACCAACCATTAGCGCATCCTTCACACGCCAAATGCTCAGTCGGATCCAAATTCGATACCTCCATTGGGCAAAACCGAGCGCTAATGCCTCATGCATCAAATGATAACAAATTCCTTTCCCATGACGTGTCTCTATAAATTCCCCTTTGCTCCTCAGTTCTCAAACCCTCGAATACAACATCTCAAGTCCATCTCCAGCTCAATATTTCATCACCTACCAAAATGGGCCAACAAGCATCCGCCCCCCGCAAAGGCGCCAAGCTCCGTGTCATCGGAGCCGGCATGCCCCGTACCGGAACCGCCTCCTTCAGCCGGGCTTTAGAAATCCTCCTCGACGGCCCGGTATATCACGGCGGCACCCAAGTCACACTCGGTCCGGAGCGAGGTGTCAAGACCTGGCTTGAACTGTTTTCACATTGGCCGGCCCAAGACGAGGCCACCGAAAAGACAAATCTGGAGCTCATCAGGAGTCAAACAGATGGTTTCGTCGCCATGACTGACAATCCATGCCTCGTGCTCGTTCCGGAGCTCATGAAGCTATATCCAGAGGCATTGGTAATTTGCACACAGCGCGACGTTGATTCTTGGGAGAAGAGCATGGAGGCGGTTTCCAATGCCACGACCATGTGGTTCCTCCGCTTCGTCTTGTTCCCTCTGCCTACAATGCGCTACTTTGTACAATTCATCGATTCAATGCGCCCTGTATGGCTATTTCGATACGGAGAGACCGAGCCGCCGACAAGAAAGTCATATAACCGACATATCGAGTGGCTGAAAGAGATTGTACCACCTGAACGGCTTGTCTTTATCGACATCAAAGACGGGTGGGAGCCGTTATGCAAAGCATTGGACCTGCCAATTCCCAAGGACGTACTGTTTCTAAATATTAATGACAGCAAGGCGATTGATGAGTTGGCAAAGAGGCAGGTTCGGCGAGGATTGGCAAGATGGGCCGTCTCGTTGGCCGTTGGGGGAGCGTCTGTGACTCTAGCTGTGAGAAAATGGATGCGATGATGTGATTTCTGGGGCCTTAGGGGGAGTTAAAAATGCTGTGAAGGGGATTCACATCAAAGGGATTCCACTCATTAGATGGAAGAAGCCTTAAATGTAGATGGACCGCCATTGGCTATCTTGATGGGGCTAGTAGAATAAACTGAGTTTACTTTATCTAACCATAACGGCATTAACTGGACTCATCAAGGGTATATTCACTTTATTGAGAAGGGGCATTGCGAAGTACATTGGAAAGGGGTAACGTTTCCGAACCCAACACAGTTCAGCTTCATTCAAACATTGAGGGAAACTATCAATGTATTTGAGATTGAGTAATGACTAAACTGGCGTTCAAAATGTTTAGATAAATAGTTTTACTCTCTCATTCTTCGACCATTTTGTGTTGTTTCTTGGTAGTGATCTTCTTGTCAATTTACCGGCGGCGAACTGTCACAGACTGCATTGTTATAGGAACAGCTAGTAAGTTCAACGAAAGTGCCGATTGGTACTGCAACTGATCGAATTTACTGATAGGTAAAAAAATTAACGCCTCTGTACAACATTCATAGTCGTATTTCTTTCTTCAATTGTGTAATTACCTCTGAAGCGAAATGTCATAATAACTATTTCTCATGATACTCATATTCAATCATCGTGTAAAAGAGCCGAACAGGCCAATGAGAATCGTCAAAGCGGCACAACCACGTCTACCCCAGATCCAATAGTTTGACAGCTTTCGCCTTGGTCAGCAAAATATTCGACTTATTCCCGAACAATTCAATCTTACTCGTCCCCTACCGAAAAAGACCGCCTAGCCACCAATAGACCATGGCGCACCATAAATGCCGTCGGGTATTTTCTAGCCGCAAATCATGGCCCCGACGGAAGCTCCAGATGCCAATCAGAGGCGCTTCGAGACTCAGATGATGGCCATCACCGTCGAATTCCATTGCTGCGGATTATTATTACCCGCCAGGCGTTTCCGTTATCCTGTCCCTTCCGTTGCTCAATGGACAGCCTCGGGGCTTTCCACCCCAATCTCAGCTCCATGCTCTCCTAATTAGCGGAGATGGATCTCTCAGCCCGCCTTATCTCGACCTTTATATATCGCCATCAGCCGCAACAGCTGTAGACTCGTAGCTCCATCATCTCCAATAATCACCAATCTCTCCCCTCCTCCAACTCGTCGTCACTGCCGTTGGACCAAATGGGCAACTCAAAGTCAACCCCTCGATCCTCGTCACAGCCCTCGGGCCTTCGAAACGGCTTCGCTAAGACTTCTCAAAAACCTCAGATGGTTCAGAAGGCGCCGCAGGTCGTGGCAACGCCGCTACCACCACCTACTGTACCAGCTGGACCGTTAACCTTGAGCGGCAAAGTCTTTGCAATCACAGGCGGCGCCAGCGGGATTGGTTTGGCAACTGCCCAGGTTCTGTCAAGACGAGGAGCAGTTGTATGCATCGCCGATGTAGATCCTGAAGCAATGAAGGCTGCCGAAGTCTACTTCACCTCGCTGGAAGTGCCTCACATGATCACAAAGGTGGACGTTTCCAAGCGAAAGGAGGTCGACGCCTGGATCGAGTCGATTGTCAAGGAGCACGGCAGACTGGATGGCGCGGCCAACGTAGCAGGAGTGATTGGGAAATACCACGGCGTGTCTCCAGTTTCAGAGCTCGACGATGACGAGTGGGATAGGATTATTGGCGTGAACCTGACGGGTACCATGTATTGCATGAGGGCTGAGCTCAGGAATATGAACGATCGCGGATCCATTGTCAACGTTTCCTCGGTTCACGGTCTGAAGGGTAATTTTGCCCTTTCTATGTGAAGTTCTTGGGTGTCTTTTAATGCTGACCGCGTGTTACTAGGCTTTGCTAGACATGGTGCATATGACGCAAGCAAGCACGGCATCGTCGGTTTGACACGAGCAGCCGCCCTCGAGAACGGAGAGCGCGAGATTCGCGTCAACAGCGTAGCCCCAGGCGCCATATATACGCCCCTCATGCAAAAGAACTGGGACTTTTCAGGTCGACCAAAGGACGCCGCATTTGATGATCCCACAGCCTTTCAGCGACAGGGCACAGCTGAGGAGACGGCAAATGTCATTGCTTTCCTGTTGGGTCCGGAGAGCACGTTTGTTAGCGGAAGCGTGTACAAGGTAGACGGCGCGTGGATTTGAAGGATTGACGCCATAGAAGAGAGGGAAATCTGGCTTGCATTGTATTGCGGCGTTATCGTTGTATTTGTTTCGGGACCGGAGTGGCCTTTTGCTGTTGTTGAAGTTTCAAGTTGTTTGTCACATGTGTACAGAGCATGTCACGTATGCAGTTATGTACTTTCAACTCGTGTCTATTTATCGGATTGTTCTAGAAGCAATCAAAGAACTTTACCTACTTTTATCTAACTTGACATCTGGTTAAAGTGGTTTCAATATAGTGGTACAGTAGCCTTTGTCTCATGCAATTCGGCCTAATTTACGTTTCCAATTGCATGGGTCGATTGTTGGGTATCGACTGACACGGCAATTGGAAGTTCATCTCCGCCTCCGCCTCCGCCTCCATCTCCATCTCATCTCCTCTTAGAATGTCTGCCTGGGCCTTGTTCAGTTGTTCCCCGATGCTCCACAGGTGCATTAGCATCCCGTACTTCGCGACTCTGGTGCTAGTGCTATTCAACTAGGTCTTCCATGTCCATACGGTGATGGTTGTCAGGATCGGCGTCATGTGAATAACACAACAACAGAAGAGGAGACAAAGGGCCGCACTCCGGTTGGATAATTCTTCCGACGGAACAGACGAGCTGACACGATTGGCCGAATTATGCCCCCAAATTGGCCGTTCACAGTAGCATCGCGCGGTTCCACCCTCTCCACAACCTCCAACTATGGAAACCTGGGGAAACACGGCTATTCTTCTGGATCCCCGGCCGCAGAGGAGAGAAAAAATGACGGTGCCGGCATGAGGCAAAAGCCCTGGCAGCTATGCTAGAGCTTGCTAGCAAGAGTCTGCGCGAAACCAATTGGGGCAAAATGGCCAAGCCTCATGCCATTTAGCATCGACTTTCTCCCCGCATTCTGGGACGGGCACCAAGTTGCGAACGATACTATACTTGTACTGTACTGGATGATTGCAGTTGCTCTTTCGTTTCGTGTTTCATAAAAGGCACGGCCGTCCAAGTCCAGGCCGGAGCTGATGCTGGGTCCCCGCATAATAACCAGTCGCCAATCCGTCGGGTCCCCGTTGCGTTCACCCCCTGAGCCTCGTCTCTCTCTCCTTGAATCGTGCCCGGATATTTCAGCAAGTCTCCATCTTTTACGGGCAGAAGGGCAAGCCAAAGGTGGATTCCGCACCGCACGAACGAAAACATGGCAGCCGAAGCCGACGGTCAAGAACGGGATCGCCCTGAGCCTCTCGTCGCGTCATTGATGCACCGCAGCGAAACGCCAGACACGGAGCACGCCCGCCCACGGAAACGGACCCGTAGGGCTTGTGATAAGTGCAGTGCCTCGAGGACGCGATGCGATGGAGAATGGTAAGTCTGATGCTGCGGCTGGAGCTCCTCATCGTTGATATCTGACTGAGATTTGTGCCCGCGTGCAGTCCTTGTCGCCGTTGTGAAGGTAAGCTCAGCAGCTGTTTCTTTTCCCACATTCCATTCCAATTCCGCCATTGAAGCTTCATCTTCATTCATCTCTGCTTCATTGTTTCACTTTCAAAGCTTGGCGTATCTAACATGTTACCCTTTTTACCACTTTGAAAGACTACGGATACACCTGTCGTTACAATCGCGAAGTCAAGAAGCGAGGTCGGCTGCCAGCCTCGGCCACTGCCAACAACCACAACACCAACGGCAGCAGCATCAATGCCCGAAGAGACTCCTGGCCTCAATCACATCGACGAGGCAGCATTCGAAACGATTCAAACCTGGGCCGTAGCAGCAATGGCAATAGTAACAGCAACAGCAACAGCAATGGCATCTCCCAGGCGTCTTGCTCATCCCCATCAGCTAGCATCAGCTCTAGCACCGTTGGACAGCATCCTTTTGCCGACAGAGTGGATGCAACGTCGGCCGGTCCCGAAAGTGTAACCTTGGATCAGCGGGATCAGGTCACCACCGTACCTGACGCTCGCCAAGACATGCTGCATTCCATCAGTCAGCCTTACTCTCAAAGTCGAACTGCTCCTCCACTCAGCGTCCCATCTCTCATCCAAGTCGGACTTCAACCGCCACCTCCTCAGCGTTCTTCCATAGGCAATTCTCTGTCAGTCGGTGTATTCGACGGACAGTTTGCTGACTCAGAGGTCGTCCTGTCTGATGAAAGCGCTGGCTATCCCTCCCCAGTTAACGGACGGCCTCCTATCGAGACT
This sequence comes from Trichoderma semiorbis, assembly GCA_020045945.2. Classification (NCBI taxonomy): domain Eukaryota; kingdom Fungi; phylum Ascomycota; class Sordariomycetes; order Hypocreales; family Hypocreaceae; genus Trichoderma; species Trichoderma semiorbis. Next base: position 7,741,021 of record CM034694.1, read on the forward strand.
GGAAGTGCACGTCAGCACAGAGGCTCCTTCAAGTCGACTCCCAGTCATGAACGGAACCGAGAGTCGTTTAGCACTGCTGCGACTGGCCATGATGCCGCGGGTCTCATGTTGGACTTCTTTCACAAGGCCCCAAACGAGGATTGCTGGTACAAGTTTCTTGAGCCAATCTTGCCATACATCCGCAACATCATTCCCGCCTCGGTTGCGTGCGATTTGCTCGACATTTTCCTGACCGATCCGGGGAGCTCCTTGTTTCGTGTCGCATCTCCCTACATCTTGACTAGGGTCTTTCGTAAAAAGTCTATTGTACATCCAACAAATCCCAGATATACCACACCAGCGTTGTTGGCAACAATCCTCTGGTGTGTAGCACAAACTGCTGATGTCATGATGCTGCATGTGCCGGGCTCAAGGGCCAAGGTTGTCAACGATCTGTACGACTTGGCAACGTCTCTAATATCCGAACGTGACCCAGATAGGTGGCGTCGAATTCATGGTGAGATAGACTCAATTACTCTAAAAATAACAATAACCAGATGCTAACAACATTCCTACTCCAGGTGGCCTCCGAGCAGAAAACGAGATACCGCATCCTAGGCTCCCCAATGCTCCAACCGTGCCGAAAACCACGGTGAATAACGAACCAGCTGGCGAGACTGACGATGTCCTGACCTTTATCCTTCTCTCCATTGCTGTCTCGGGCTCTGATTTCAAGTCGGACTGCTACAAATGGTGGTCCAAGGCAACGCGGCTGGCCTTTTCGCTGGGTCTACACCGAGAGGATGAGCAATGCGCCGGACCTGTGACGCCGTGTGCCAACCCCCTTTGCTCATGCAAAAAAGACCAAGATGGCAGTATATATAACCTGGAGCTACGAGAAGAGCGCCGAAGAGTCTTTTGGCTTCTATACGCCCTGGACCGCCATCTGGCCTTGTCTTTCAACTCGGCTCTAACGATACCTGACTCTTATTGCGAAGTTTACTGTAAGCATACTATACGATATTATGCCTTTACCCGTTGACTGGCCGTTACTAATTTTGCTTTCAGCTCCGTTGCCTGAAGCTGTTTGGGAAAACCTCGATACAATCCCACACAGCGAAATCCCCGCTCGAAGGATTGGACCGCCAACGACTGCCTCTGGGTCTGCCTTTTTCGAATACTTTTTGCCGCTCATGGCGATACTGGGCGACATTATAGAAGTCCACCACAGGCGCCGTCATCCAAGACTAGCAGGTCTCGACGACTCGCACTCTGTAGCCGTGATCCAGGACCTCCTTTCCACCTACGAGCTCAGTCTTGCCGCTCTTTCACCAGAGAGCAACGATAGCAGCACCATGCCTTTGCCTATCCATACCCCAAAGGGCATGGTCGCCGGAATGCCTTCGAGGCCATCCATCTCTCACCAGCACCCGCCCTCTGCAGCTCCATACAACGCAAGCGATCCTTCCAAGATGCGGCTAGCGAAGGCCTATAGCGCTCACATTTTACACGTATTGCACGTGCTTCTGCATGGCAAATGGGATGCTATATCTATGTTGGACGACGGCGACGATTGGATTACGTCCAAGAGATTCAACGAGTGCGCGTCTCACGCCATTTCTGCGTCACAATCGGTCTCGACCATCTTGACCATTGATCCAGAACTTACCTTCATGTCCTATCTTTTTGGCATATATTTGCTTCAAGGAAGCTTCATCCTGCTCCTATTCGCAGACCGGATGCCCCAATTGGGTCCCAACGAGTCGGTGGCACAGGCATGCGAGAATATCATTCGAGCCCATGAGGTGTGCGTTGTGACGCTGAGTACAGAGTTTCAGGTATGGAGAGCACTCATAAATTCCACCGCCTAGAAATAATGCTAACTTCTACACAGAAAAACTTCCGTACGGTCCTACGATCCACTCTCTACAGCGTTCAAGGCGCGGGAACTACGAATTGGGATGAGCATCGCTCACGACGCAGAGCTCTGTCCCTGTACAGGTGGACAAAGGGAGCCAAGGGGCTGGCATTGTAGCGATGGGAAAGCCACAGGGATGAATACCACTCTACATCCAATGACCGTATACAAGTACATAACTTGACATGTGATGAAACGCTTCCAACAGAGGCTTTTCCGAATTGATACCCAAATTATGCTTGATTCATTTGTCTCGGCTGAATCCTTTAGAATAATTTACATCATGCGGTGAGGGGTCCTCCCCTGAGAATCAGATCAATTCAGCCGAGAAACAAGGAGATTTTATCCTTTCGGCCTGTGCTCGTTCCGCTGCATTAGCAGGGGAAATTTTTGCCTCACCTGCATGAGCAAAAACCTGGGGTAAGATGCGGGGGAAAGAAAAATCTCTAGATTTGTTGGAGTAAAATGCTTGGATGGCGCCACCGACGGAGGAGGCTTCCATCTCAGGGCGTGTGATTGCTATCGTGGGGTCTGAATGCCGTCGGTTATTTGATGACTTGATATATACAACTGACCCAAACTCCCCTCATTTGGTTGGGATATAGAGGAATATTGAAGTGAAAGCTCATGTAAAAAGGAATTGGTGCGTGTCATTATAGATCGGGAGGTTTCGGCTTGCATCAGTGATGCCTTGGTTTCGTCGTATTTTGAACATATCGGGCCTATTCTGTTGAAGCATGAATGCCCAGTGCAACCAGACCCCATAATATTAGGGCGAAATGATCCTAGAAAAAACATTCGTATTTTTTAGAGTTGTATTGAAGAATAGGCCGGGGTTTGGTCCCTATTTGGTGCAAGGACAGGACACCATCACTAATCATCTAGGCTGATGCAGATGGGATGGAAAGAGGTTGCATTGCAGATAGTCGGTGATCTATTTCTCGGCGGTTCTTTTTCTCTCGGTAGTTCATTTTGGTGTATATTAATTAAGGAGAATAGACTGCCACTGCATCTTGCAGGGAACGGAATATTGCTGCCTAAATGTCTGGGTAAATATACCAAGATAGGCTTGCAGTATATGCGGATGCTGATGGATAGACGAATGCCTACAATGGTAACAATTCAACAATTAACGTTACTTAGTTGGCAGAGAAATGTTTACTTTCTCATCGTCGATGGAGACTTTAGAAGGTTTATACTACTCAAAGGAAGCTTGCTCTCTCCTTGTTGCTGTTAGACGTTACATCAAAAGCCCATGAGTACTACCAATATAGATGCTCGCTCAACCGGCACAACTCGCATCATATCTCACCGTGATGAGGTCAAATATCCTTTGTATTACAAGCGAATAGGATTGCTCTGAACGTGTACCAATCTGTGCTAAGCCTCAGCACTGCCACGGCCACCAATTTCACAGCATTTTTAACTCCCCTCAAAGCCTGAAGAAAAGCTGGTTTGATGGGCCTGGCTCCAGTTTCTCATATAAAAGACCAATGGCAGCTTATGGCCAAACTTGACGGCAACTTCGCTTTCGTGTTTCACAGCATTTTTAACCCCCCTCAAGGCCTGGAGGAAAAGTTTCCATGATGTACTTGGCTCCAATTTCTTGCAGAGAAAAGAGAAATAGACCAATCGGAATGCAGTAGGACTCAAACTTCCTTCACAGCATTTTCAACGTCCCTCAAGCATTGAGAAAAAGCTGGTTTGATAGGTCCCGCTCTAACTTTTTGTATAAATGGGCCAATGGTATCTAAATGAATGAACCAATGTAACAAAATTTTGAACCGCAAATGGGGTGCATTTTCACAGCATTATTAACCTCATCCAAGGATTGAAGAATAGTATTATATTACTCGTACCTACGAATCCGAGAATTGGGCTGGCCGCCAACCAGGTACTTGGCGCTCGGCACCGGAGAAAAATTATTGCACAGCCAGAAAACCGCCCCACTCCAAGCAACGCCGAAATGCCAGCTGCCAACAATTTGAACTTGGTCGCCTCATCCATCCAACGGTGCCGTGACAAATCCGCAATTGCTTCAGCGAGGGCACCGATACAACCGTCGACATGGTGTTGCAAGATCTTGGGCGTCGCATCAATGCGGCCGTTTCTAACCTCACGCGCGAGCAGAATCTCGACGAAAAGGTACGACTCAATGCCTTTGCCCCGCGCTCTCGGGAGGCGAAAGTGCAGAACCACTGACTGACGGCGGCTTCAGGCATTCGATTCTATGCTCAAGGAGATTTGCGCCGCCCTTCTCGAAGCCGATGTCAATGTTCGACTCGTCGGCCAACTCCGAAAATCGATTCGCAGCACTGTCAACTTTAAAGAACTGCTTCCCGCCGTCAACAAGAAGCGTCTGATCCAAAAGGCCGTTTTCGACGAACTGGTCAAACTCGTCGACCCCCATGCCGAGCCGTTCAAGCCCAAGAAGGGCAAGTCGAATGTCATCATGTTTGTCGGACTGCAGGGTGCCGGTAAGACGACGACGTGTACAAAGTTGGCGCGCCACTACCAGACAAGAGGCCTGCGGGCCTGCTTGGTTTGTGCCGATACGTTCCGTGCTGGTGCCTTTGATCAGCTGAAGCAGAATGCGACCAAGGCCAAGATTCCGTACTACGGCTCGCTTACAGAGACGGATCCTGCCGCCGTTGCCCGAGCCGGTGTTGAGCAGTTCAAGAAGGAAAAGTTCGACGTCATCATTGTCGATACCTCAGGTCGACACAGACAGGAATCCGCCCTGTTCCAGGAGATGATTGACATTCAGGCGGCAGTTACCCCCGACGAGACTATCATGGTACTGGACGCCTCAATAGGTCAACAAGCCGAGGCCCAGGCCAAAGCCTTCAAGGAAGCCGCCGACTTTGGAGCAATCATCATCACCAAGACAGATGGCCACGCCCATGGTGGTGGTGCCATTTCCGCTGTCGCCGCCACACACACACCCATTGTATTCATCGGTACTGGAGAGCACATGCTGGACCTGGAGAGATTCGAGCCTCAGCGATTCGTCCAAAAGCTACTGGGAATGGGCGACATGGCTGGACTGGTTGAGCACGTGCAGAGTCTCAACTTGAACCAGAAGGATACCATGAAACATTTACAAGAGGGTATCTTTACGGTGCGAGATTTACGAGACCAGCTATCCAACATTATGAAGATGGGACCACTATCAAAAATGGCGGGTATGATTCCTGGCATGAGCGGCCTTATGCAGGGCATGGATGACGAGGAGGGAGGCGCAAAGCTAAAGCGCATGATTTACATCTGCGACTCCATGACGGACAAGGAGCTTGATTCTGATGGCAAGATTTTGATCGACGAGCCAACCCGCATGACACGCATTGCCCGAGGATCAGGCACATCGGTGCGCGAGGTGGAAGATCTTCTGACGCAGCAGCGGATGATGGCCGGCATGGCTAAGAAGATGGGCGGCAACATGAAGAACATGCAGAGGGCACAGCAAGCCATGTCGGGTGCAAACAAGGCGCAACAGATGGCTGCCATGCAGAAGCGACTACAGAGTATGGGCGGTGCCGGTGGTGCTGGAGGCATGCCAGATATGGGATCATTAATGAAGATGCTCGGCGGCGGCGGCATGCCTGGTGGAATGGACATGCAGGCAATGATGCGACAGATGGGCATGGGCGGTGGCATGCCGGGAATGCCTGGGATGCCCGGTATGCCAGGAGGAGGCGGCCGTGGACGGAGGTGAAGGGAGAGCGCTTGTGTCGCCGTGTCGGGTATTTGCTTTCATTGTATCTTTGTTTCGGAGCTCCGGTAGGTTGGGCAAGTTTATGGATGACGGCTGGTTGCTAGAGCTCATGTGCATAGGTATCGGCGTTTGGGCAGTGATGAAATGATTGAATGGTGGCTGCAAGGGAAGAAGCGTGTCAAGTTACACAGCGTTGGCCTCTTGTTTGTCAGCGATCATGGACGCTTGCTTTGCTTTCTTTGAGGCCGGCCGTCATGAGGATATACCAAAGAGAAAAACTTAATGTTGATGCCTTTTTTGATGTGTTTGCTTCTTGATATCAACAACAAACTTATACGGAGTTCTTGGTGTTTTGGTGATGTGAAATGCTGGCTTAGTCAACCTGCAGGACAAGCTCGTGACCCCGCACACCTTAAAATGCTGGACTCGCGATAAGCCCACTTTTGGCATCCATCCGACTACGACGGTCCTGGAACTAAGAAGCTGCCCCACCGGTCCTAAACTCAACGGATAGCTTATAATCCAGGAAGAAGATCCGAGTGTCGTTGCAAATGTCGTCGAGAGGAAGAGGCAGAGGTGGTGGAGGATATCAAGATCGCGGAGGATCACGAGGAGGAGGCGGAGGAGGTTATAGAGGTGGCGGGGGTCGAGGTGGAGGGGGTCGAGGTGGTGGTGGAGGAGGAGATCGAGGCGGAGGTTCCTTTAGAGGAGGAGGAGGAGGAGACCGGGGAGGAGGAGGTTCTTTCAGAGGTGGCCGAGGTGGAGGGCCGCCTCAAGTCTATTCGTGAGCACCAGCATTCTCATTATACACCACTATCATGGGGCCATAACCACTCATCACAGCGGCTACCACAGTGTTCCCGGCGGAGTCCCCGCCCCCGATAAGACGGTGACCAAAACGGAAGATGCTCTTATAGCTCCGGCCAAACCAGTCGATCTAACTACGCTCGGCCTACAAGATGTTCTCCCTCGCCGGCCAGCATACGGCACTAAAGGAGCGGAGGTTACCCTGTGGGCAAACTACGTCTCTTTGACCGCATCGTCCAAGCTGGTCTTATACCGATATGAGATGTCTGTCACTCCGGCCGCGACTGGAAATAAGCTGACACAGGTTGTTCGCTTGCTATTGGAGGCACCAGAGCTGGCCGAGTATAAACATGACCTTGTGAGTGATTTCAGGAAAACCATCCTCAGCCGACATAAATTTAGTGATCGGACCATCAACATCGCGTATCGATCCATTGGACAAGATGAACCAAAGGAGGATGGTGTTCAGTATCAGGTCAAACTCCATCTCACCAATACCTTGGCCACCTCAGAGTTGATAGAATACCTCACATCGACCAACCCATCTGCCCAGTATGACGAAAAGCTGCCCCTCATCCAGGCTCTCAACATCTTCCTGAAACACTACGCCAAGTCGGGCGACAACCTCGTCTCCATGGGGTCGGCCGAAAGCGGATCATCCAAAACGTTTGCCATAGGTCAATTGTCTGATACATGGGACCTTGGAAACTGCCTCACTGCTATACGTGGCTTCTTTGCCAGTGTCCGTGCGGCTACGGCTCGTGTGCTTGTCAATATCAACGTCAGCCAGGCTGCATTTTTCCAGGAGGGCCCGCTGGATCAATTCATTCTCCGCCTAGGCACTCAGGGAGGATTGTACAAGTTGCAGACATTCATCAAAGGGATTCGGATCAGAGTTACTCACCTGCCAGACAAGCTAAACAGACGTGGTAAACCCGTTTCGCGAGTGAAAACCATTTGGTCCTTGGCGACTAAAAACGATGGGCAAGGCCTCAAGAACCCCGCTCGAGTAAAAGCGTTTGGAGCTGGGCCAAAGGATGTCCAGTTTTGGCTCAAAGAGGATTCGAAAGATACAAAGAAGCAGGGTGGGAAAGGCGCCAAAGCTCAAGGAGGACAGTACATCTCTGTCTATGACTTCTTCGCCAAACGTGAGCCTCCCATCATGCCACGCTCATTGATCCGTCCACCATTAGCTGACATTCCCACAGAGCATAAAATCTATATCAAAGATACTCAACTGCCCGTCATCAATGTCGGCGATACAGCAAATCCCAATTACTTGCCGCTCGAGGTTTGTTATGTGCTGCCTGGCCAGCCGTGTAATACCACGCTCAGCACGGCCCAGGCCCAGCAAATGATCAGGTTTGCTGTTCGTAAGCCGTTCGACAACGCTACATCTATTGTGACAAAGGGACTGAAAATTGCGGGCCTGTCTTCTGAAACAAACCCATTATTGGTGAGCTCTTGTTGAGATTCTGACACTATGAAACGAATGACTGGCTCACTCATTCCTCCCAGGCTCAATTTGGAATCGACATTTCTCAAGACCTCATTACCGTTTCGGGCCGCGTTATCGCTAGCCCAAAAGTTGGTTACGGCCAGAACCGACAAATTCCCACGTTTGGGGGCAGTTGGAACATGCTACCAAGGGACTCTCCGAGTCTCAAATTCAGCAACGCCGGCAGTATGCAGAAGTGGTCTTGTGTCTACATTGAGATGCCCAACGACTATCCGCACGCCCAGACATTCACCAGTGCAGGCCTTACTGAAGTCTTACGCAGCTTCCATGCCGTGCTGGGCGATACTGGCATCGCTGCCAGCCCGCCGCTTCAACCGTTTCAACGCCTTCAACTTAGTCATAACGACGACCCTGAACTCGAGGCGTTGATGAAGCGTGCTGCATCGTCGCTACAGCTGCTCTTCGTCATCCTGCCCGCAACTCCTATTCCGTTGTATAACCGCGTCAAATATCTTGGCGATGTGAAATATGGCATCCATACCGTTTGCAGCGTCGGCACCAAGATTGCCAACCCCAAGGGCCAAGACCAGTATCTTCGCAATCTCGCGCTCAAGTTTAACCTAAAGCTTGGCGGCAACAACCATCTCGTCGATCCCACACACTTGGGATTCATTACTGAGAATAAAACCATGATTGTTGGTATCGATGTAACTCATCCGACGGCCGGAGAAAAGAAGGCTCCCAGTATAGCCAGTATGGTTGCTAGCATTGACCAGAAGCTCGGCCAGTGGCCCGGTATCCTCAGCATCCAGCCTAAAGCCCGTCAGGAGTTGGTTGCGGATCTCACTGAAATGCTGAAATCGCGCCTGCGTTTGTGGCGCCAGAAGGGCAAACACTCAGAGTTTCCGGAAAATATCATTGTATACCGCGACGGCGTCTCAGAGGGGCAGTATCAGCCGGTATTAGACCAAGAGCTCCCGTTGCTACGAGCCGCCTGCAAAGAGATCTACCCGGCACCAGATCAAAAGAAAGGCCTGCCACGCATGACTGTGGCCGTTGTCGGTAAACGCCACCATACTCGTTTTTATCCAACTATGGCCGCCGACGCGGACAAGGGGGGAAACACCAAGGCTGGTACTGTGATTGATCGAGGCGTCACAGAAGCTCGCAGCTGGGACTTTTTCCTCCAGGCGCACACAGCACTACAGGGAACGGCCAGACCAGCGCATTACTATGTTGTGCTGGATGAGATCTTTCGCGCAAGATACGCGAAGACGCCTGGAAAGAACATAGCAGATGAGTTCCAGAATCTGACGCAGAGTATGTGCTACGCATTTGGTCGGGCCACCAAGGCCGTGAGCTACTGCGCTCCGGCATACTATGCAGATGTCTTGTGCGAGCGGTCACGATGCTACCTCAGCAGTTTATTTGAGACGCCGCCTGCTTCAGAAGCGACGTCGACGGTGGAAGGCGCTGCGAGTGGTCCTAATATTGGGGCATTGCAGCAGGAGGTGCAGGTCCATGAGAGGCTCAAGGATAGTATGTTTTACATTTGAAAGGAATTGCAGATTGCCAGTTGGAAATGGACGGACTATGTTTGGACATTTCTTGAGCGAATTTGGATATCATATTTTTGTTCTATCATACCACGAATAGCAGATTGGATTGAAGATTTTTTTTTTTTGGATTACCTAAATGATGATCAAGTGTCGATTGGAGGAACACTTGGATGATTGTATGAGTTCGGTGAATTCGGTGAGACGACAGCCGGTCGGTGAAGCAGCCCGAAAGTGGATGGCGGGTCGAAATCTCGATGACCATGACAAGCGATGACGTTTTGATTGGGCTTCTCGCAACCCCCACTCGGAGCAAAGGTGCCGGCTAAACAACGTTACTGCCAAGCTTGTTGCACATATGACGCTATTCACGGCTGTGGCCTCTTTGATTTGCGGGAGCGGACAGGGGGGACAAGCCAAGTGCAGGACAGGCAAGGACAGGGCAGCGGGATGGCAACGGTCCAGGGCTTGCCAGGGCCACTGGAACGGGTGGCGATGACGGTGGAAAATGTTGTGGTTGACGTCAGGAGGTGACGATCCTGAGTTTGGTGGTTTTGCGTGCGTGTTTGTTGGAAGGAGTGTATCATGATGATGAGTTTGGGTTTGGGTGCTGGTGCTGGTGCTGGGAGATAAAGGGAGGTGCTGCGGCGTTGACTTCCACTTGGATCTGGCTTCTCTTCTTCTACTCAACCTCTCGTCGCTTGAGTTCCATCATCCATATTGGGGATTGCTTGCTTACAGTCATCGGCCATGGCTCTCTTTGGAAACAGAGCTCGTGCTCCTGCGGGACAGGCCCCAGCAGCCAACACTACGACTACGCCGACGACGACGACAAAACGGAGATGGGGACTCGGCCGTGGTGGAGGATTTGGCCGTGGTCGCCAACACACTTCGTATGCGATGCACTCGCGTCCTAGCTTTGGACAATGGCTCAGAGTCACTTGGTTGGACATCTTGACCATGGTGGCTATGGGAGCCATCGGCCTCGGTGTAAGTCGAGCCTCTACCAGAGATGCAAATACAAACAAGCAACAAAGCTGACTCGACGTCTTACTTAGATCTACGAAGCCAAACCTGCGCCGACACGCTCATTCCCCGTCACCTTTTCCGATGGTGAAATCGTCTGGCCTGAGTTTGGCTACCCTCTCCGCAAAGAGATTGTCCCCATCTGGTTGGCAGCTTTTCTCGCCGCCGTTATTCCCATCTTCATCATCCTCGTCATGCAGATCCGCATCCGCTCATTCTGGGATGTAAACAACGGTGTCATTGGTCTCTTGTACTCTCTCATCTGCGCAGCCGTGTTCCAAGTGTTCTGCAAGTGGCTCATCGGAGGCCTTCGCCCACACTTTCTCGACGTGTGCAAGCCGGATCTGAGCCGCGTCACAACTTCAGGACTAGACAGAACCGGGTTCCAGCAGATTTACTTTACGCGCGACATTTGCACCGGAGACCCTGACCAGATTGACGACAGCCTGGAGTCATTCCCCAGCGGCCACACTACCGCGGCTTTCGCTGGCTTCGTCTACCTCTCTCTGTACCTCAACGCGAAGCTCAAGGTGTTTGCAAACTACCACCCGGCCATGTGGAAGCTCATCGCCGTCTACGCCCCCATCCTCGGCGCGGTCCTCATCGGCGGTGCGCTCACTATTGATGAGTTCCACAACTGGTACGACGTCGTCGCCGGAGGTATCATCGGCACTGTCATGGCCTTTTCCGCTTACCGTATGCTGTACGCATCCATCTGGGACTGGCGCTTCAACCACATCCCCTTGAACCGCGGTGTGGCTTTCCCGTACACCGTGGGCAATGGCGATTTGTTCGACTCGACATTCACAAGGCGTGTTGGATGGGGCACGGAGAGCTTTGCTGGAGGCACGACTAATGGTGTTGGCAACGGATACGGACACCATCACGGCAAGCATGAGTATGGATACAATAACGGTGCTGGATATGCCAACGGTGCCGGTCATACTAATGGCGCTGGGTATACTCATGGTGCTGGATATACTAATGGCGCTGGACCTGCGGCCAACGGAGAGTATGCGAACCCGACAATGCCTCGACGGGCGGTTGGACACCCTCCGGAGCAGATGGTGTAAGATGGTGGCATGGGAGTTTTCAAGCCACTCACTTTGTCAATGTCTTCTTCTTGAGGAACGTTTCTTTTTCTTTGTGTTGTACGAGAGATTGAAAACTTGGGCGTGCTGTGGTGTTGTTCGTGTTATTATTGCATCTGGACATGCGTAATGAGCAATGATGCTAATGAGGGCGTGGCTTTTCTTCACGGTTAATGTTTTATAATACCCGCAGTTGAATAATTAGTGTACAGTTTTTTTGTGTAAAAAAAACATTTCTAATAATATTGTTCATTCAATCATCATATGGCGTGCAAAGTGCTGACCACTGGCTCATATCAAGATGCTCCCAACAATATTACTGTTTTCTCGTATCACATAATTCAATCCCACCAAGACACGGACCCAGTAATACAAGAACGCCTGATCTGACACATGTCAAAATAGCCAAAAGCGACAAGACAAGACACCAACAGCCGGAGCTCCACCAGCCCCGGTTCTCGGCCCCATTCACACTCTGAAATTCCAACCGTCACAAAAACAAGAGAAGCATCTAGAAAATCATTCAGGCTATACTACTAATAAAACAGCTTACGCGATGCAGAATAAATTAAATAAAGACAAACCAAAGCCACCGGTCCGGAGGGCTAAGCAGCCCGCAGTGGGGGAGTTTGTCCCGAGTCTGGAAGCTCAGCTAATATTCCAGCTACTACTAGTAATAGTAAATAGTAAGAGTCAGAGGCCAAACTCGCCGAGCTACATCCGGGATGGATGACTCTTTTTTTTTTTCTCCAGCTCCAATTGGTTTTTTTTAAGACCAGCGCGGCGTCGAACTTTCTTTTGCAACTCTCTTCTTTCTCCTCTTTAACTGCTCAATTGAATTGCAAAGCTGTCTGTTTAGCTGTTTGCCGTTCTCCAGTGATCGACGTAGCTCGTCATCGTTAGCAATCTCGACTCAACTCGAGATTCTTCTCCTCTGCGATATCGCACTCGCCCATCCAGCAAATCTTGCGCTTCAACCCGCGAAATCCCGTCGCAATGGCTTCCTCCGGCCACATCCTCACCCTCAGCTGCCCCGACAAGCCCGGCATCGTCCACGCCGTCACCGGCATCTTCGCCGCAAAGGGCCACAACGTGCTCGACCTGCAGCAGTTCTCCGACCCCGTCACCAACAAGTTCTTCATGCGCGTGCACTTTGGCCCTGCCCCAGACGTTGCCGATGCCTCGTCGACTGAGCATCTCGAGCCCGACTTCCAGGCCCTCGCCACCGAGTACAGCATGACGTACAACTTCCGGCCCTTGAAGCGCCGCACCCGCGTGCTCATCATGGTGTCTAAGATTGGCCACTGCCTCAACGACCTGCTGTTCCGCATGAAGACTGGCCAGCTGCTCATCGAGGTGCCCATCATTGTGTCCAACCACCCCGACTTTGAGGCTCTGGCCAAGAGCTACGGCATTGAGTTCCACCACATACCCGTGACCAAGGACACCAAGCTGGAGCAGGAGGCCAAGGTGCTGGAGCTGATCAAGCAGCACAACATTGAGCTGGTTGTCCTGGCCCGATACATGCAGGTGCTGTCGCCCAAGCTGTGCGAGGAAATGTCTGGAAAGATTATCAACAGTCAGTCGAACCCAGTCGCATTGTCATTCCCATGTCCTTAGCTAACACAGTGACCAACAGTCCACCACAGCTTCTTGCCCAGCTTCATCGGCGCAAAGCCCTACCACCAGGCTTTCGACCGCGGAGTCAAGATTATCGGTGCCACGGCGCACATTGTCACGGCCGATCTCGACGAGGGCCCCATTATCGAGCAGCAAGTCACCCGAGTCGACCACAGCATGGACCCCAAGAAGCTGACAGAGGAGGGATCCACGGTCGAGACGCAGGTGCTGGCGGCGGCGGTTCGCTGGTATGCCGAAGGAAGAGTGTTTTTGAACGGACACAAGACAGTTGTGTTCTAAATACGATGACTTGATGAAGGAGAAAAAAGCGACACGACAGAACGTGTAAGCGTATATATCTGGCGATGCATTAGCATCCGTACATAGTCCAAACTTGCTCTTACATACCCACAGCGGCATTAGACTCACCACTCCCATATGCTTGTGAAAAAACCACTGATGTCTTCATTACCCGGCTCGGGCAGCCAAAAACTAGGGCTGCAATTTGACAAAGAGCGATGTTGGCGAATCAACCAAAGACAACTGCAGCGCCAAGACAGCCATCGCCGATGAATACAAGGAAGAGAGGGAATCCTGGTTTCTCAACTTGATTGGATCCTACTAATAAAAACGGGGCACAGGATTCCAAGTGCGGTCCTGCGTCCAGTTGGGTGTTGAGGTAGGATCACCGACTTCCGAAGCTAGAGGGAATCAGAGGCTGCCTCTTGGATGATCCGTCTCAAGAACAAATCCAAGTTTAAAGCCTAGTAGGGGATTGACAAGCTTGGTGATGTCAGTTGGCATTGCCTAGCGCATCTTTGACAGGCCTGCTTGTGTTGTAACGGCAGACAGGCGATGAGGATGCGTCCAAAGTAGGGGGTTACCACATAGTATATGCTGCCGATGATCCGATGGTGGTCGCGCTCGGGCAGTATAAGGGCAGCACACCTCCTTTGTCGTAATCTAGCTTTCTAGTCGAACCAAGGCTGCAATACCGACGTCTTTAAAAAGCAAAGTAATACAGCTTTTCATCAGGCGCTGTCAAAATGGGCGGAGTTCCATCCATCCCCACCGACCGGACCCGGACCGTGCAGGTCATCGGCACCGGCTACTCCCGCACCGGCACCGTATCCATGGCCCTGGCCCTGGAAAGGTTGCTGGGAGAGCCGGTCATGCATGGAGGAACGCAGTTGTTCGGCCGAGAAGACGGTTGGTCCAGCCCCTGATGCTCCTTCCGCTCATGCTCACACTCATGGAAACAGCCTATGTCAAGCTTTGGTGCGACGCCTTCGCCAACCGTGACAATAAGCCCGTCCTCATGAAGCTCCTACGCGAGGCCACGGCCGGATTTGCTGCCGTCACTGATGTTCCCACCAACGCCTTCATTGCCGAATTGGTCGAGCTGTACCCGGATGCCAAGGTGGTGCTCGTGACGCGGGATCCGGATAGGTGGTTTAACAGCATGCAGACACTGCTAAAGGACGGCTATGGGTCAATGTCGGTGCTCAAGGCGATGCTGTGGCCATGTCCTGGCTGGAGGTGGGCGCCAACATGGTTCAGATACCTACAGATTGTGTAAGTCGAGGTAGTGCGCTTGGCTGTTGTTTTTTGTTGGTGCTGATATTCGTGGGCAGAGAATCAACCCGTCTTGGACCAACAATGTCTCGAGGTATGTATAACTGTGCAATTGCCGGCAGTGACTTTGTTGCAACCGTAGTGCTAATCTTGGTAGAATCCATCCTCATTCACAATGAATGGGTCCGCAACCATGTTCCCAAAGATAGACTCTTGACCATGGACCTCAAAGAAGGCTGGGAGCCTCTGGCCAAGTTTCTCGACAAGCCGGTTCCCAACGAGCCATTTCCTCACGCAAACGATGGCGAGGCTATGCAAAAGTTTGCCAAGGGGGTGTTTCGCACGGCGATGCTGATTTGGCTGGGCATTTTGGGGGGCGTGGGCTTGTTTGCGTGGGGTGGGATGGCAGTTTGGAGAAGGTCCTTGCTGTCGTCGGTTCGATGAAGCTAATATTCGTCTATATGTATAGTATGTGAGTGAATGAAGAATGAGTAATGGCATGCGTATTGAGAACATCAGCGGTCAGTCATGCAAGTGATGGTGCAAGTCGGTGGTCACTTGAAGCGCCGACGGAGTGCGAGTGACTTGCAGCAACAAGGCAGGCAGAGCTGATGCGTCACGTGAGACGACATGCCCAACATGAAGCCGTTCCAGGTGCCAAATCCATGGTATTACTGATAAGGGATAAGGTGCCATCCATTACGGAGCAGCAAATAAAAGAGTTGGTGTTGAAACCGTCTATTTTGCTTTGTTTGTTTTGCATTGAATTGTTTACATTGTTCACGTTCGGTAGCCGGGACATTGATTGACTTCTGCGCTGGTCTGGATCCAGCCAAGCGTCATGTAGCTACGGAGTACATGGTTCAAGCCACTTGTTTTGTGCGTCGATTGTTGATGCCTTTGGGGGCGTAGTCTGGAAATCATGTTCTAATGCACGTCCAAAGTATCTAGGCAATCAAAGTTCAATCGTCGGCGGAGGAACAAAGAAGCTACTGAGTGAAGCAGAGGAAAGTCTATCTATACACGTTCAGGTACTATATCTCATGAGACACTCTCTCACTCATACACTCACTCACTTACACACCACTCAACTTATACCGTCAATAGGTTCATCAAATCTCATTTTTTAAAATCACCCATCATCAATCGTCATCAGCATCCCCACCCTCTTCTCGCTTATGTACACCCTTGCCGGAATTAAACAGACGCAAGAAATCCCCCATCTCGTCCGTCCCGCCCAATTCTGCCATCAAATCTCAGCTCGTCACGTCACGTCACGTCAGTCACGCATCGCCATGCCCCCTTTACGCCCACTAATATGAACTGCCAGCACAGCACAGCGCAAGTGCTATGCTCTGCATGCTGACCACTAAAAGGCCGCTGATGCCCAGCGAGAAGCCCCTCCGTAGCGCAAATCCATTGGTTCCATTTCCATCCATTCTATTCATATGTTAGGCTTCAATCAATTATCCAGCACAGTTCACTTGAGTTGAGCAGCTGATGCCCCGTGCTTTCGCTCACTGTAATCAGGTGGCGGCGCCTCTGTAATTCCGGCCCGAGCCTTTGTTTCCCTTGAGAAGATTAACGCCAGAAATAAATCCCCCAGACCAAGACCCGGACAAACAAACCCCTGCTAGGCCCAATCTGTCTTCCACCATTGCTCTCACCACCCCTCATCCCATCCCATCCCATCCCATCCCAAAGCCAAAGCAACTCAAAACCTCGACATTTTGACTTTGCCCGTTGACCTGGACTGGACCCGTTTCCTTTGTTGACTTCTGCTTCGTTCTCTCTTTTCTTTCCCCTTCTTTAATCTTGCCCCTGCGCAACCGCCCGCCCGCTGATCCCCGCGCCGACGTGACGAACGAGCTGACTCCAATCCGAAACCCGACGAGCCTTACAAACCAACCAATCCAACCCGCCCTGATTTCAATCTCATTCCGCTCCTTCATTTCGCCGCGCCCTGTCGTCTGCCGCTGTTCTACCGTCCTTCTCTCCCTTTGTTCAGCCTGGATTCATCAACCATCATCGCGGCCCGCTCAGACCAGCTCCACGACGCCGCCGCCGTCGAAACCACGGAGATGGATATTTCCCAGCAGCAAGACTTTCTCCCCCCTCACGAGGCCGACATCAGCCAGGGCCCCGACGACACCATGGGCGGCTTCGACGGCGCTTCAGAGGTCGCTTCCAGCAATGGTGGCTTCCATCACCAGCAGAGCCACTCCCTCGACCACAGCCTCGCCGGCAGCCTGAGGCAGGATGAAGAGTCCCCGAGCCGACAGACTCCGCCCGTGTCGGGATCGCTTTCGAGGCCAGCTAGCGGCTTGTCAAACCCGGCACCTCCGCCATACAACGACTACCGGCCAAGTTCAGGCGACCAATCCAACGGCCGGAGCCATGTGGTGATCAAGGTCGGCATGGTTGGCGATGCCCAGATCGGCAAGACGTCGCTCATGGTCAAATATGTGGAGGGAAGCTGGGACGAGGACTACATCCAGACGCTGGGTGTCAATTTCATGGAAAAGACCATTTCCATCCGCAACACCGAAATCACCTTTTCCATCTGGGACTTGGGCGGCCAGCGCGAGTTTGTCAACATGCTGCCGCTGGTGTGCAATGACGCAGTCGCCATCCTCTTCATGTTTGACCTGACGCGCAAGAGCACGCTCAACAGCATCAAGGAGTGGTATCGCCAGGGCCGCGGATTCAACAAGACGGCAATCCCCGTCTTGGTCGGCACCAAGTACGACCACTTTGTCAACTTTCCCATCCAGGACCAAGAGGAGATTTCCAATCAAGTAAGCTGTTGGTGATGGTAACACATTGCAGGACGATTTGCTGACAAAATGCCATCCTATAGGCGAGACGATTTGCCAAAGCCATGCGGGCATCACTGATTTTCTCAAGTACAAGCCACAGTATCAACGTACAAAAGGTGTGATCGCTTTCACGCGCTCGTATTTGCATTGCGGAAACTAATCTGATTATAGATTTTCAAAATTGTTCTTTCCAAAGCGTTTGATCTCAAGTGCACCATTCCCGAAATCGAAAACGTCGGCGAGCCATTGTTATTATATCAGTCTGTCTGATGATTTGCAGCCCTTTGCTCCCACTTCAAGGCTTGACTAGACTCTCCTTTCTTGTTCTTTTCTCGCCAAGTCATTTCTTTACGATAATACATTTTAATGGATGAGTGCTCTCGCAAGCCGTCCGTACAGGCGGCATCAGCAGAATACAGAGCACATGCATTCAAACCAGCGACACAGATGATGGCGGAATATCATTGCCCCCAAGGACGAGGAACAGCCATTCGCCATGCAATACACAGACGATGGAACGACGAATTGCGCACGAGTAACAATCCCTTTTGAAAGATTGTCTTATCGCCATCTTTACCTTTTTGCTTTTATACTCGAATTACTGCACCCACGGCACCGAGCATCCAGAAACACCACGATAGACTACCTCTGGTGATACAACGACGACGCTCCTCAGCGGTGACCAAACGCAGACGGCGTAATAGAGACGCTGTGAAAGCTACACAGAAACATTGAGACCAACAACTGCTTGAGCATTAACTAGTTTGAATTTGGAGGAATGAGGAAGAGAGAGACGGAGGTTACTTGTATTTTTTCACATCTTTTTTTTAACTCCTTTATTCTTTTTTACTCTTGTCTTTTTTTCACTATCAATTCTACTTTGAAACAGGGCTCGAGGAAAGGGCACACACACTATACGGAGAAACTAGAAGGGAAAAAAACAGGGTTGTGAAAGGCGCCTCTGCTTCTTTTTTTTTTTAGACAAGCGCAATGAGAACTTTTTGCGAAAAGAGGACGAGATGGCGAAATTGGGGGGACATACATGGCTGGGCCAGTGTTCTGAATCTTACTTTTTAGTTAATGTGACGGTCCCATGAAATATGCTCATGTTTTGATGGTGTGAGATGAATCCTTATCCGGTCTTTTTTTTATTCGTTACTCTGATGTGATGGTGATCTTAGATGATGAACCTACATGTTGTGAACTTACATAGTGAACCTACAAGCTGTGAACTTGCGTGGTGAACTTGCGTGGTGAACCTACATGGTGAACTTGCGTGGTGAACTTACATACTGTGAACTTGCATGCTGTGAACGAACTTTTGCGATTTACGTTACCGTGATTATGGAACTTGAATACCAAGCTCACTACATACCTAAACTTGGTAGTTAATTGATCCCATATGCCCCGTTCCCTGTTTTGTGTATCCCGTACATGTGTTGAGCTCAAGCGAGCCAAGTGCCTCGACGAGCCAGAAATGATCTAAATGCAGCCGATGCCCCCCCAATAGCCTACAGGTTCCTGTGTTATGAAGAGGTGAGATGTTCCTTTTTTTGTGCTTTTTTGTTTAGTGTGTCTCCTTATTCCAGCCGTCCTCCTCACTCTATTCCTCGCGGATACCTATCGTACCTTCAATAGCCCTGACGGCCAGGATCGTTCGATGCCTGTCCCTCAGAGCGGTAACTCTTGGGCCTCGAGCCACCAACGCTCATTCGGGGATTATCAACGACAGCTCGAATGGTCGCGTCGCTGTCTCTTCCCCAAGTGCGCACCGTGGGCGTAGGCGTCTGCGGGAGTTCGATCTCATTACCACGAGCAAGAGTGTGGGAATGACGCGACGTAGCCCGCTCAGCGGCGTACTCCATGGGCGGCTCAAAGTCGTACTCGGTAAAGGCAAATCCACCACTGGTTCTGTGGGCAGGAACTCTGGCAACAGTGCCTTCGAGAGGAATCTCCATGCGCTCGTTGTGGTGCTGGTAGCCATACTCGGTGGCAGATGGTCTGGTGCTGACTATGCCTGCACCTGCATCTCTGTGAAGACCGACGGGATACTGCTGAGATTGAGCCTGAGATTGGACCTGAGGCTGAGACTGCGAATGGGTAGTGATTCCCCTGAGCGTTTCTTCCGAGTCCGTCGCCCAGTACGCCCAAGCATCAAAGTCATCGTCCACCTCGACGAAGCCGTTGATGATGGCAACGCGACGACCATGGGAGCCAGAGACGAAGATGGAGCGAAGGCTGTATGCGGGAGCAAGGTTGTTCAGGGTACGACGGGGAGGCTGCTGGTTCTCGGGGCCGCAACGGATGCAGTCCTTGGGGATGAGCAGGTAGGCAATGCCGATGAGGATGTTGAGAAAGATGAGGACGGCCATGATGATGGCGACGACCAGGTAGCCGGTGGAAGATCTCTGTCCCTCCATGATGAATCTTGATTTGAGAGGTAGAATTGAAGAGTCTTGAGTGGTTTGGTTGCTGGGATGATTGTGGTGAAGGCGTGCCAAGTTGCTTCGGGGGGAGGACGAAGCTTGCACAAAAGTTTTGGGAGAGGAGGAAAAAAGGCGAGCACCAAGATTTCTGAAGCACCTCAAGATAAGATGCAAAATTTTCTTTCCTTCGTTTGTCTTCGTTTATTTCTTTTGACTAAGCAGCACAATCAGTTCTTGCCATCTGGTATTCTCGCCTTTTCAGCTGGCAGCCACCTGGTCAGCTCTTCCTGCCTGTTTTCCCCCTCTGGCGGTAGCTGCCATCCATTGTTCTTTGATGTGAGAGTGCTGTAATGGAAGAAAACTTGATATAAAATCATAAATAAAATAATATTGAAACGTTACTAAAAACAACTGTAATATCTTGGTTTAATACAGTTTGGTGTTTCATTGAGATCTATAACTCTTGGTACCATTAATCCAATTATACTATCCAGGCACAGTAATATCTTGCAAATTCCTACTTTAGGCTTATAGATATCAACGTAAAATCTCTCCATAAACTGCAACATCAACACATTTGACCCAAATCCTCATAAAAACACATTGATATCAGATTTATTGTATAAAAGCCACTAACCAACCATGCACACATCTTGAAAGCGCCTCTGCAAATCACCCGCCCCACCACCACCAGCAAGCATCACACCTTGATTGGCCACGAAATCTCCCGCGGCGCTTCACACCATGAAATTGAAATACGTGTATAGCCCATTTTTTCCACATTTGACAGGAACCGCTTTATTATTAGAACCTCCAAAGTGCATGTGCTTGATATACGTGTATTTCGTGTGCCCACCTTTGACGTCTATTCAACAGTTCAGCTTTTCTTTTATGTACAGATTTACTCCGGATCTCGGTTTGAATTGTCGCGTAAAATCTACGCCTTGCCCCATGCCTCCATTAGTACCAGTTCTAGTACGAGGTACTTCTGCTCCCTGGTGGCGTCTATTAAAGTTGAGCTTGTACAGCCATCGCCGTCTGCTGCATGCGGCCATCTCTGCCTCCCTTGACGTATCGCATTTGTTAACATGGAAAAAAGTAATTGCATTTTGTTCTGCATTGCACGCCTGCATCAGTCCATTAATTCATCTGTTGCTCTTCGAGCTCACGTCTTGGCATCATTACATCAATTGCCGACCGAATTCATTGTCAGAAATCAGGCCGTTCCAGCAAGCCCCTTACTGGGGTCAGTGCGCCATGTAACATGTCCGTCATTATCAGCGCCAACTGCAAGAAAAAAAGGACCAGTCATAAAAGAATAGGCGAACAAAGAGAAATGGAAGAGAACCTTGGAAAAATCCCAAAACGGACAAATCAGGCCATCCACAAGACAGCATCGTGACATTGCAACAATGGAATCACTGTATGGCAGTCGTAATGTGTGCTGGCATGTATGCTTTTATGTATCCCTTTATATAGGTAAATGTAAAAAAACAACTTGAACTCGTACTCGAGGCTGGAGCTCATAGACGAGGCACAATTCCATCCAGCGGCCTTTCCAGCGTGTATTTCTACCGTAAATGCGCTCCAAATCTTGGGGCTAAAATCCACACAACTCCATTAACGCCCGGCTATGATATGAAATCTCCCTCACTCTGCTATCGCAGGGCCATACATGATTACAATGAACAGTTGAATAAAAGAAGAACAAGAGAAGTGGCGGCACAAGTGTGACTCGGCGGAGAAGAAGAAAAAAGTAGAGGACCTTGGAGATGGGTGGTACTCCAAAGCGGCGGTCGGCATATTGCCCCGGAAGGGCCTGCGAGAAAAAAAGGTTCGTACGACGTTTCGTCATCGGAAGCATCACGGAGGAGCATGTTTGCTTTCAGTTGGACTTGTCGCCCCAGAGCGGTGCGCCCAGCGGCTTGCTTATGCCAAAGCCGACGCTGACGGCGACTCCCACGACCAGGACGATGATGAGGACCTTGGCAATGATCTTGTTGCGCGGGCTCAGGTTGGCCATGCAGGCGCAGTTGTTTCGCTTCACTTTGGTCTGCTGGGCCTGCTTCTCCCAGTGGTCCTTTCCGGGCCACACTTGGCAGTTCTTCTTGGCATCCAGCGTCATGCTTTTTCGGAGGGGCTTGTCAAAGGAGCTGTGAGAGTTGAGAGCTTCAATGTCGGCATCAAAGGGATTGGTGGTCGTCTTGTCGGAGGTTGGGTTGGATGTGATGCTGGTGACCGAGGTGGCATTGGTCGGCACGGCATAGACGCCCACAGTAGGGGTGAGGGCCTTGTCAGGCACAGAAATCTCGACGGTGACTTCTCTGGTGAGAACAACGCTGGCAGTAGACTGCCTCTTGTCGGGAGTAGCCATGATGATGGTGGTGGTTATGAGGGCAAGGCAAAAATGCGACGAGGTGTGGGGAGAATGGCCGAAATCAGATTCTCCTCAGATCAAAAAGAGGCGAGAACAATAGCAAGAGGCAAAACACAGTGGACAAGAAAAAAAGGCTGTCTGGGAAACGGAAGTCAGCATCTTGGATATATGCAAGGGAGAATGTTTGTAGGGGCTGTGCGCAGAGACGAAAATAAAAAAATATGCGTGGGGAGCACCTGACGTTGCCACTGCCGGCACATGCAGGCCAACGGGAAGTGCGAATAGAGTGAGGGAAAGAAATCATACCTGTGGGTTGCACGAAGCTTGGGAAATGGAACAATGCAGCTGGTGACAGGTTTGTCAAGTGGTAGGGGAAAGTCGTATTCGTGTGGCGACGGCGATGTCGAATTTCGAAGGGGGGAGGCTTGTGGCGAAGAAAAAGAAAACCAGAGAGCGGAGAGGAGAGGAGAGTGAAAGAAAGAGAAGCAGAGAAGAGAGGAGAAAGACGCTGTGGTGCCAAGCAACCACGAGAGAGAAAGATGAATGCGGTTTACAAGGTTGACATTGGCGAACGAGCTTGGACCGCTTTGACGATGGGATGCAGGCTGGGTGCTTCAAAAGTTTCCAATTGAACGAATATCCAATTAGACAAATGAAGATCGAATTATCTATCCTTGATGAATGAAGGAAGACGAAGACGAAGGGCAATTGGACAAGACCGAGAGACAAGAGGCGAGAAGAGGGGGAAAGTCGAGGAGAAGAAGAGAGCAGCCTGATATCGAAAAGAGGGAGGCGAATTGCTTGGAGGTAGACCAGCAAGCAGAGTGGACAAGGTACTTCTTGGCTTGGGCTAAAGAGGGAAGAGACCTGAAGCTCGAGGCGTTTGCAGCTGGGGAGAGAGATTGGCGCTAGCGGGCGCAGGTACCTGGTGCGTGTACTTGATGTACTTGGAGTACCTAGTACCTGGTGCAACTGCCGAAGAGTACGCCGCAAACAGCACAGCACTCCATATGTTTGTCAAGTAGCATCTCCCCAGTTGATCAGGTACCCGAGAGACAGACCCCCAGGTATCTCGCATTGAAAGGCTCATTGCAGAGCTGCCAGGGGACTCGCCAAGGTCCGGCTCAGCGAGATTGCCTCCTCCCGCTCGGGCCACCCAGAGCCTAGAACAGCCCCGGCTAGCTGCGCGCTAGAGCCACTACGGCCGCAAGGTTTAGCGCACTAGCGTCTGCGTGTTAGTGGGTGCTGTACTGCTGCAAGCTGCTGCAGGCTGCTGCAGCCGAGACGCAGGGGAAAAATGGATGCCACGAACCTCTGGAATTTGGATCAGATGGCAGGGGTGGCGAATGCCCAGCTTGTTGGGCGAAACGTGGGATTTCTGCTGGCCAGATGAAGGGGACTGGGACTCGCATGATTTTGGTGGGATTGGGGGCGATGCACTGGATGATTGCTTGCATTTGATATGATATGGCGATATGAGGATGAAGATGAGGATGAGGATGATCTAGAGTAGGTATTACAGCTACAGTGAACAATAGAGAATTGTCTTGCCTCTCTTCATCTTCCATGTCTCAGCATGTCATTTCCAAAACCGGGGACGCGATAGTCTTCTTTGTTCCTTTTTGGCGAGTACGAAAGAGACCACACAGCGACAAGCAACACAGCTTCGAACATACGATCCAATGCCTTGCGTGCTGGTATCGGCAGCAAAAAGTCGGTTAACCACTGGAGCATTGGCACATGCAAGCGTCATCAACATGAACCCAACTCATGGAATCAACTCCGTACATACATACGCACTGCAACCGAACCAAACAACAGTCGAGATTCTCCTCCTCCCAAGAATCATGTCATGCCGTCCCCGCTGATGGACAACGCAGCCGTTGTTCCGCTTGGGGCCATTTGTGGAGAGGCCCCGTCCAGGGATGCTAGTAATGGCTCCGAGTCAATCAATCCCTGGCCACCACGCGTATATGCCCTCCACCCATTGGCCCATTTGTGCATCTGCCATCTGGATTCGAGCATTATTACGAGTACGAACCGCCGGCGTATCTACGTCCACATCTCCTTAGTCATGTCGCGCTGAAGGAGGCTTTGACGGCTCTCGAGCCAGTGCTCAATGGCTCGTTGCATGACTTGGAGCTTGTCGTCGGATGACGGACTGGTGATGCTACTATGCAGTACACTTAGAAGAGACGGTGTCGTTTTCGGCAGGCTAGTAGCAATTGGCTTCGTCTCTCTCTCTATCTCTCTTTCCATATCGCTTCTCCATTCAGGCTGTCGCTTCTTCCTCGTCTTCCCCTTAACCGAGACACACAATTGACCCCCTTGCAGACGATGAGGATCGCCACCTACTTAAATGACTACGATGACCGCATCTACATCTGCATACGAGTCCAGTTCTCATGCTGATACTAACAGCTTCAGATACTACCAGCTACTATCGCTTCCACCACCCCCCGCACTTGTTTCCACCACGCAGCCCAAGAAACCGCCATCTATCTATCTCCTCGTATCTATCTATCCGCTCAGGGGCTTATTCTGCCATCTGCTAGCTTGTCCCTCATCGTTTCAAAACTCATTCCGTGGCGCGTAAGAGTGGCGCCTAGTGGATGCCCAAAGATCCAATCCCCGCGTTTCCATGTGCCACTTTCGGCAGCTTCCAGCCCTCGGGCTCTAGAACAATCAACTTGCTCTGGCTAAATCTCTTAGCATCGCACACTATCGATCTTTTGCTGAGATGGCTCTGGAGTCCTGTGGCATTTTGATGTTAGTGGCATGAGTTGCATTGCGCCGTCCATTGTATAGTATACGTGTGCGTAGTTTTGTGGTGGCAACTCGCAAGTACTGACACGTATTACACGCGCAGGGCCACAACTATTACACTACTACGAAGTGCGTAGTCATATATGCGTCGTATTGTTGGGTACAATATTACCTCCAGATGCGAAGAAGGATATTAACAATGTATCCTGATGATCCTACAGTACCAAAACACTAGCTGTTATGACTACCTGCAGAGCTAAAACTTGCTACACTTCGAGTCCGAGTTCGTCTTAAACGACGACGACGACGATTACTGTTCTCATAATCGTCCGGCTCAAAACGGTACACACCAGCGGCTGCATCCCACATTTGATATTCTTTTTGCTTTGCCATTTCTGTTTCCCTTTCCCTTTGCATTTCTCTTCTCCTTTCATTTCTTCTTTCTTTATCTCTTTCTCTTTCTTCTCTTTCTCTCTCTCTTTCTCTCTCTCTCTCTCTCTCTCTCTCTCTCTCTCTCTTTCCCTCTCTCTTTCCCTCTCTTCTTCTTCTTTCCATGCCCGTAGGCCCATGTCGAGACCATATGAGCTAAGCGTGGTCCCATGTGATATGTCTTCTCTGAGTGCGACCCAGCGAGCCCACGTTGCTCCATCTTCCAAGCGCTCCATAAAAGGTCGTAGGTCAGCTCCATGTTTATCAGCCAGCAAAGCATGCGTGAATAGCTTAAATGTGGCATATGAGAGCAGCGCCGGATCATCTTCTAGAAGCCGCTGCTGGCTCATTTCAGAAATGTCGGAGACGGATACCCAAGGCGAACAACCTGGAGATCTCCACTTAGCAGAAACAGCGTCATCCTTTTCCAACCATTCAACAATCTTCGCATTGGGATTGAAGACCGATGGTCTTAGCATCTCAGATTCAGAAGTGTTCTCTTCCTTTGTTCTTGATATCTCGTTGTTTAATAGTCGGTGCTCTTTGTCGGATGTAGAATCATGGGAGCTTGCATAATTGACATCGGCTAATGAATCAATAATGGGTGGACTTTTGTCAGATGTATTCAACTGAGTTTGAGGGAGGTGGGGGGCTGAAAACGGCTTCCTCTCAGTCAATACAGGTGGCCTTGTCGTAGATTGCACCTCAAGCAATATACCCTCTCCAGAGGATGCACTTTTAGCCCAACTGCCTGTAGTACTCGATTCCCTTCTACCTCTCAGGTTGTCTCTGTGTGTGGCCACATAAATTCGCGCCTCAACAAGTGCATCCAACTCTCGAATGTTGAGGTAGTCTAGACAAGTCTCCATTATTGAGAGATGGCCATTACCAATTGGATTGAACTGTAGGCTCGAATCCAACACTAAGAATCCGTTACTCTTCAAGAAGAACTCACGCACAGACTCATGTATAACTTGGACGATCCTGGTATCTCCATGCTCGAGATCAAGCGATCCCGCTCCTGCGTGGATTGATATATCTTCAATTACACCCTCTTGTGGATCACCTGCGTAGACTCTATTCACTTCAACCAAGCCCCTAGAGATCCTTCGGATTTGCTTCTCAAGCTGCTCATCGTTTTCGATGAAATTGTCGGATTGGTGCCACTCGCTAAGCGACTTCAGCAGGGGCTGTCGAATGAAAGCCAGTATGTGACGCCACTCGTGAAGACGCAGTGGTTTCGTGGCCAGAATAGCCCATCGAAAAAACTTGACGGTTAATTCTGCTTCATGGGGTTCAAATGTAGAGAACATGTCTGAAAACAAAGTTTCGAGCTCTGCTGGTACATCCACAACTCGTTTGACCAGGTACGACATTCCCTTGCCATCATCCCAGCTTCTAAGCACGTCTTCCACCACCAAGACAGCCCAGAGAAATATACCATCAGTTTTGCTCAGGATCTGGTTTATCAATAGCTCCCACTGAGGCTTTTGGGTAGAAATAGAGATCTGGAACTTGTGGTCCACATATGTCGCAATATCATCATAGTTATGTTGTTCGACGATTATTTCCAGACAATTACTCAGGGTAATTGTGGGGAAATGCCTCCTGGACAGACAAACGTTAAGACTAATTCCCTGCTTATACGCAGATCTGGTTATATCTCTCCAGAAGTAGGCCGTTGACCGTATACTAAAGTTATCACACTCATCCAAAGCATCAATGAAAATAATCGTCGTCTTTGACAGGCTAAGCAGCACTGATGCTAGGAAAGATTTAAGTTCCGTCTCTGTCCAGATGGACATGTCCACACCTGTACCTTCTCCCTTGAGTTTATTTTTTTCTTCCCAGAATTTGTAGAAGCGCCAGAGATTCTGTCTGTCTCCAGGAAGAAGTTGGTATAATAATGACTGGAATAGACCGAGGCTCGAGTGCTCAAGCACATCTCCCTTAGCGCTGAAGAAGAAAGCTGCAGTACGGTAGTTCAATTCCCCTTGCTCCAGTGTGGCTCGGCGGAAAGCTTCTTTCATGAGAGTCGATTTACCTGCGCCGGGTTTTCCTTTCAAACAGAGAAGTCCATTGCTCTCTTGTCTAGTTCTGCCGTTGAACCAGTCTCGATATAGATCAAGATTGAATAGCCAAGAACAAGTCTGGTCAGCAGGTCGTTCCAAACTTTGGTACCGAGTATTAATAGTCGGAAACCACAGAGACATGAGGCAAGCCTCATTCACTTGACCACCTTCATCACCAATCGGAATATCGGGCGTCCCTTTCGAGGAGGTGGCACTAAATATTGACCCAGGTTTTCGTCGCACGCTCTGCCCCGCTAGGAGGTCGATCGTCTTAGGCCTCAGAATTGAGTGATACATAGAACGAAGCTCTCCAGCTACCTTGTGGTAATTTGGGTCGTCTTTCCCTGTGTACCGACACATTTCTATATGATTTGCTTGCAACGTCTCGGCCCGTTCACGAGAATCCCCGATCAACGATGAGTGATCGGGAACCACCTTTTTCCCAAGCTTTGCCAGACTGAGGCCTTCTTGGAAAGTCTTAACTCGAAAGTCATATTTCTGCCATAGTGTGGAAAAGTCTTCTTGCGCTCGTAATAAATCTGTTGTCTTTAATCCCAGGGCATCAAGAATGACAGGTGTTGTCTCCATGCCAAGAGAGCTGACGACAGACCGCACTACTTGGCCAAGTGCTGCAACATCCTGGCTACCACGGTGCGGTGTGCCAAGAAAAATTATTGATGAAGTTGACTCGACTATGTCTTTGAGCTCAGTTTCGGAGGATAAAGATGATCTCGCAAGCATCTTGAAGGACAGTTTAAAAATTGCCATCCGCGCCTCAGGTCTAGGGCAGACCTACCTCTTTGATAACAATTCCACCAAGGCTGTGGGAAATGAAAATCAGCGGACGTTTCACATCACTTTCTCTGTGCAAAGAAAATAAGAGATCTTTGCTGTGCGAGAGAATGCTGTTATGGTTTATCGCGCCGGCCCTGTACTTAGTAACCTTGCTATCGTAGCCAAATGTGAGAATGCGCGCGTTCGGGCATTCTTTGGGAAGCAAATCGGCAGGCCAGAATATGGGCTTGAATTGGTCATCGTTTTCCCTAGGAAGTGTAGTAGCGGTTGGTTATATGCAGTCTACCGGCGGAGCTTTTGATGATTTCCAGAACATACGGCGAATTCTGCTTCTTTTCCTTTCTTTTTCGCCTGTTGACGTCGGCGTTTCAAGTATATCGGGGGCTTTGGGACGGTAAGTCCATGTCTTGGACGGATGTCCCTGCAAGCCGTGGACAAATACAATGCTGCGGATACCGTATCAGTTGGCCTTATGCCTATTGCACTAAATACTGAAAAGCTACATGATTATACAGACGCACTCGACGATTGGCGGTGAATTCTCAGCCTCGTAGACAACGGATAATCCAGTGTCTAAAATAGTATTCGACATGTTCCGTCTTAAATATAGTCTTCTTTGCAGAGATAGTTAATGGGAAAGATTAAGAGTTTGAGAAGATTAGGCTGGGGAACTCAACGAGGCAGATCACCAAGGCAGACGGGCCTAAGCTGAGGTAAGTACCTATGCATGCATGTGGCTCAGCTTGGTTTTCGGTCTAGGGTGGCGTCGAAATTGAAGCCCAACCCGCGATGTAATAATCTTATTGGAGGGGATATGATCGGCCATTATCGTTGTGACAACTGTGCGTTAGAGCCGCCTAAGGTACATTCCAAAGTTCATTTTAGAAATCTATTTCGCAAAGGAAGTCATGACATTCGTTCTGCCGTTAGGTCATACAACACTTGTTGTTTGACTGGCCAATCTGCAGCAAACATTTGATCTACCTTCGTAGTGCTCGCCTTAGGTACATGTACCTCATAGCAGATGCTCAGCAACCAAAACAGCAGCCAACAGGCTTTGATGTATTTGGTTCACTAACGGCACTTATATTTTCCCATAATAGCACGGAGAAAGAAAGGCCGCCTATCGCGTATTGAGTGATAGAACTCCAGGTACGCAACCTTCATAGTTGCCATTTCCTCCTACCAAGGTACAGGTCCATGCAAGTCCATTGCAAATAAGGTATCGACGGTATTTTGTGCCGAGAGCATTCCTGTATCATGGCCGCTTCCTCTTTAGAATCTCCAAATCTCGCTTCGTCATCATGCCTCCCAATCTTCCTTCCACATACTCGTGCCCATGGTTTCTTCTTTTTTCCACTTTGTTGATCCTTCACTGCCTCTTCACCATCATCACCACAACATCGCCGCCATCGGCTTTACGGGTCCAAGCATCATTCATTCCAACCAGCTGCAGTTCCTCTCCATATGGGCACCTGAGTTACCTTTACTGCCATCTTTTGCATCAATTTCTTCATCCCGCAAGCTCATTCTCTGCTCAGCCGCTCTTGGCCAGTTTCTCGACTATGAATCGATTGCCATCACGCAATCATGTGTCACTGCTCGACATCTGAAGATGCGGAACTTAGCCTCCTGCGCTTCTCGATATGCTTACCAGGTGCCGATGGCATCCCCAAGCCCAGAACACCCGGTGATCAACAAGTGGCATGGCTTGTGAGCCCTGCCAGTCTGGATGCTGACCCGTCGACACCCGAAGACTCTGGTTGGATCTGCGGCATGTATGCTCGAGCTTGGACTCGGCTGGAAATGGCCATCTATGGCCAAGATGTGGAAGATTCTCAAGAGATTGCCTTTTGCTACGGAGATGCTATTACTTTTGCCGCCTGCTTGCCCTGTATGTCGCCTCGTCGCCATGTCAACATGTCTCCAGCCATCGCTAACAACGTGCACAGTCTATGGCTTCACTATTGGATCACTACAATATGCTGTCCGCAGCTACTTTGGGCTTGAAGGAACCAGGAGACAAGATTTCAGCGATGGCTGCTGCTTTCCACGCGACACAATTCTGAGGAACGAGCAAGAGATTATCCTTCGTGAGAGGCTCCGTAGGGCCCCAGAGGAGAAATCGCAGCCGCCATATGGCTGTTACGATCAAATGCTCTACCAATCCCAGACAGAACAGAAGCAACAGCAACAGCAGCGTGCTGTCCGAGGAGACCAAGCTCAGGCCCCTACCAGCGAAAACAAGACGGCAGCCACGAATACCAACGTCAAGCCCTCACCAGCCAAGGTACACTCTGTGCATGAAGATGTTCGCCAGCCCGCTCAAACCAATCGACGAGCTCCGCACACTCTGGAAGAGGATCTCGCCACTCCGGCCAAGGCAAAACGACAGGAGCACATTCTTCATGACGACGCCGAGACAGCGACTCCCGCGAAACCGGTGCCTCACGAATTGGGCGCAACGTCGTTGAAGGCTGGGCAGTGAAACGAACTGAGTACATCATGTTGTTCCAGACGATAGCATCGGGTTGCAAATGGATGAAGTCATTCGGTGGTGAAGATTATTCGCCTATATACACACTCTCACACCACAGTGGTCCTAACGTTATCCGCCCTTGATAGAATTACAGGTAGCTTGATAACAGAGTATCTTTATCCAAATATGCACATGGCTCTGTAAAAGCATTGTTCAGCAATTACTCCTTTCCATGTTTGTTCATAGCTTTCATTGACGCTAGTTCAGTATGCAGCTTCAGCGAAGCAAGACTTCTATCACTTCTTCTTCTTGACCTTCGACCGCCTCTCCCTTCATAACACCATAGACAAAACATTCGCTGTGGAAGGTCAAACTCGGATCTGGCTCTTCATCAGACGCTTTTAGCAGAGCATTCAGGATTACAGGCACCCTACATCCGCCAATGATCCAAAGTTCCTGACCTGGCTTAACATTTCGGGGGCCAAGCCCAATATGTCCATCCTCAGTGATGAAGATGACCTGTGACCGAACCATTTTATTTACCCATTCGTTGGGGTTGTCCTCGTCGTCGGATCCATCTGGCGATAGGCTGCCTGTGATGAGGCCCAGGAAGGCCGTCAATCCGCCGTCGGAGAGCTTGTCTGGGAACTGCTCGTGATGTCTTGACAAGAGTTTGCCCCATCGGTTGCCGTATGAGCGGAATATAGAAGCGACTGAGCCCTCGCCGGCTATGTCCTCGCCAGCTGCAATGCCTTCCACTAAAGCGACACGACTGAGCTTTAGGCCGCATATGCGAAGGGCAGTATTGTTGTCCTCAACTCTGAGACCCTCTCCGACGCCAAACATGCCGCGATCTGCTTCGAAGCCGCCCCAGTGCCACCAGTGGTGATGATCCCAGAAGTTGCACTTGCTGCGTCTGGCTTCGTCCTTGACGCCGCTCCAGTCGACGGCCCACGATGCGAGGCCTGGAATGTCGGTGCCTTCGCCGCCGCGGCCGATCAGGGGCTGCAGGTAGGTGCTCATGCCGATGAGGTCGATTGTCACGGTGTGGTAGAGCGTGCGCACGTCGACCTCGTAGTTGCACATTTTGACTGAGGGCAGAGAGACGTCTTGGCGAAAACCTAGCACGCCGTAGACTTTGTCACGGGGGTCTGTTGCGGAGCGGAAGCGCCAGCGCCAGAGGAGCTGGAAGAGCTCTTCTTCGCGGGAGGCGCTGAGGCCGCGGAGGGAGGCTTGGAGGTTGAGCAGGCAGCCGTTGTCCCAGAATTCATGGTGGATTGCTGGCGCCGTGTCGTTGAAGAAGCTCTCTGAGGCTTTGTCGAGGACGGCCCAGGGGATTTCGCAGGGGCCCCAGTAGATGGTGGCTGTTGGGGGGAGGATTGCTTCCTGGACGGTCCAGATGCGGCTCCACCAGGATACGTTGAGGACGGTTTTCAAGGCAGATGCGGCGGTGATTCTTTTCTGTTCGTCGTCAAGCCAGGGGGGAGGGTCTTGGTCGCCTGCGATCCAGGAGAGGGTGTCGAGGGCTGCTTGGGCGTCGGTCTGGGTGATGTCGCCTAGGGAGCCGAGCCAGATGACGCCTTGCTTGCACTTGTTGTAGATGCGGCCCATCATGGAGACTTGCAGCGACTTTTCGAGATTGTCCGTCTGGTTGATGCACAGGGCGTCGGCCCAGACGTGTCTTGGCTGATCGGGGAGCCGCAGTCGTCGGAGGGCATCGGCTAGTGAAGGCGTGACTCCGACATTGTTGTCTCCGAAGAAGATGTCCTCATAGGCATTGGGATTGTCGTTTCCCCAAGCGTAAGAGAGGGCTTCGTAGGGGAAGTCAAGGTCGTCGAGTGTTGCTACATGGAATTTGCAGCGTAAGGGGGAGTCTGGGGGGCCGGGTTTGATCTGGAGAGTGCGGATTTCCGATTTGAGGGAGTTGATTGCGGGCAGGACTTGGTCGTGCCAGGAGACCTTCTTCGCCATGATTGCGTGAGATTGATTTGATGGTATTCTCATGTGACTCTCTTCTGTCTCATTGTCTCTTTTTGAAGTTTAACAGTTAATCAAGTTTGAAGAATCGGTGTAAATATCGTTGCCTGGAGAGACGTGCCCCGCCGATATAAAACAGGTTGGTTGCCATTGCAGAAATTGAGCGTCAGGATGCAATGTCAGATATAAGCACCACAGAATTAGTTAGTTAGGACAAGGGAAGCGATGAGCGTTTCTTATGCGGCAGCGTGGTGCAAAAATAGAAGGCTTTGTCGTGTGATTGCTCAGAGCTGGGGAACATGGGATTTTAGTCTGCCGCTAAGCATATTGTATGCTCTTTTTCATGGTGGGACCCTGGTATGGTGATGCTGTGTGAGCAGATGGATGCATTGAGGTTGTCGAGTATGTTGAAGTTGTTGTGAACAATGGCTATTATTAGGAGAAGAGGCCGGTAGTTGAGTGGTTCAATGGGGACGTGATTGCCGGGGCGTTGTATGCAGCTGAGTTCTGTGACTGTGCGGCTCTTTCGACGCAAATTCATGATTGGTGCAAAATCTTATCCTTGTTTAAAGGCTTGTCTATCGTCCTACTGTACAATAACCCTTGATCTCTTGGTCGAAAAGGCAAGCCCCTAACTAGAGCATCTATTTAACTGACACACATCGTATTTGTGAGTCAAAAGACCCTTACAGGTGGCTGTTAGTCGGACTTCGTTTAGCCCGCATAGAGATGAATTAAGGTATTGACAACTAGTAGTTAGGGGAAGTCAGATGTCAGCATTGTTCAATATCACAAGAAACGACAAGTAGATACGTTGCAACATGGCGATGTAGTTAAAGTGGTGAGTGCTACAAATCCGTATTACTTCGTCCCCCAATAGGGCGATGAGTAATGCTTCATACCTTACGATTAGAAGAATAGTACTTCGATAGAAGGAGACTTATGATGACTGCATGAGACATATAACCAATGATGGAGTGTAAACGAATAAATGTCCCACAACTAGTCGGGGCATTTCAAGACAATGTTGAGGCTCTGCATGGTGGATCAGCTGCATGCTTAAAGTCCGCCCCTGGCATGGACTAAATCCCGATTCATTACTTCCCGAGCAACACACAAACCATGCCAATGTTATGGGTGATAGGCAGAAGCGTGGCCGTAAAGGCAATAGGATAAGACGCCGTTATTATGTGGTGGTAGTCGATAAAAGTCGTCTTATAGCGGACATGGGATGCGATCATGTCAATGCGCAAGCATGTGTCGCACATCCATGGGAGAAATCAGTTCGTTCGTAGATTGGTTTGAGCTTGGATTTGTCGTATGATTAAGATGATTATTCGATTACTATTGGTATAGTCGTATTCCAGCTGGAATGTGCATTCATCCCATGCAAATACTAAACATGACATATTCTCCTCAGTTTCTCGTTGGTTGTAACATCCAAAGCTCCTGCAAGACAGCCCGCCCTACTGCGAATTTCTATCCGCCAAATTCCAGCTCCCGCTTACACATCCAATGCCTCCAGAAACAATTCACCATCAAATACACCTCGCCTTGATACAAGCGCCAACAAAAATCCATCCTCTCAAGTTATTTCCTTTAAACCCGGCAATAAATTACTCACCACCTCCAAAAATCCAAGTAATATCCCCCGACCAAATCTACATACTATACGTATTCTTTCTTCAGCTCGCATCACCCAAGACATCCATCCGCATTAGGCATCTCGTACACCCACTAGACTAGCCCAGCCAAACTTACAAATAGCGCTTGCGACGTCAAGCAAGCCCACCCTCCCGCTACAAATAAAGGTGTGGCAGCCTTTGTAATGCCTAGACTCGGAGTGTGTTACGTAGTTTGGCTTGGTATGTCTCACTCGTCCAATCTATATAGCTTAGCTTGTGGTTTCGAAACTTGAAGAAGCGAGCGGCCCGTTGACAAGGCCAGGCGCGTTTGCGGACTGGATTGGATTTTGGGGGCGGCTTGTAAGAATATTGTGGACCGAAGCATTTGCTATATATGGCAACAAATGAAGTCGGGTGTGCAACTGGTTCGTTCGTTCGTAGGCGATGGTGTCTTGTACAAGTGCGAGTTGAAATGGTTGGCTCCCAAGCACGACATGACAGCGGCAATGATATGAGATGAGAAAAAAAGAAATACACAGCATTGCTACATACAGTCTATCAGAGGGTACAGAGTACATCAAATGTATTAATAAGGAACCGGGCGATTCTCCTTAACCCAGAGCTTCAATCCCTCACTACCAGCCTCCGGCGGCGTAAACTCATTCGTCTTCCAAAGCCTCCTATCCGTCTCTGAAATGTGAAACTCCCAATCATATTTACCCTTCATCAACGGCGTCAACAGCCGGTTAAACACGTCGCCAGCCTCGCGCCTGACCTTGTCGTCGTCGGGGTAGTTGTGCGCGACGTGGTTGATGGTGAAGCGGATAAAAGGTTTGTCATTGGGACCGCGCCGGACGCCGCCGACGTAGAAATCTTCGTGGGCGACTTTGATGAAGTTTACGACGACGTAAAAGGCTGGCATTCCGACGGAGACGTAGAAGTCGGTTATGGCTTTGACGAGGGCATCTTTGGATGAGTTGTCGGTGTAGGTGTTGGGAGGGTGGTAGACGAGCCAGTGCGGCATGATTGCGGTGGTATTTTGTAGATGCTGCTTGGAGAAGAGTGTAATAATGGCTGGTTTATGGACTGATTGATGAAGAGCTGTGAGGGACATGCATTTTACAGGGCTTCGACGTGCTTTTTAAGTGTCAAGCAAGCCATCCAGATCAATACGAAAATGGCATGAGGAGAGGCATAGCTGCATCCATCTTGAGCAAGTAAGTGAGCGACCGTCCACGTCGTCTCATACTACTGATATCTAAAAACTTCTAATCCGGGAAAACGAGACAAAACACCAAAGATGCCAGAAATCTTCTCGAAACGGTAATCCCTCTGCAGTGGCGTTGAGTAATACGGCGCTTGTGGGTGTAATTGCTGTGGGTGTAATTATAATCGCACCGTCCGCCCGGATTCGCCGGCTGGAGCCCCGGACCCGGGGATAAGTGGGGTTAACTCCAACCGTTCAAGGCGAGTCGGAGGCGCTGAGCTAATTGCTGGACGGTCGTGGAGATGTTCCTTGATTGCTCATCGTGCAGCGGCTGACAAACCGGCGTCTGGACGGACAGACCTGCCTTTGGACGGACAGACCTGCCTCACAACAGGTCGTCTCAGCTCAATGACCAGCATGATTACTGAACATCATGAGCTGAACATGGCTTCAACGTTTGTTTAGTCGACGACTGTGTCTGTAGATGGTGAAATATATATAGACAGCAAGAGTGTCGTTGATAAATCCAATCAGAGTAGAAAAGGCACAGTTAGCAATTCAGCAACAAATCATCACAAAATCCACAATTCATCAAGTGTTCAACATGTCTTCAAAGCTGGCTTTCATCACGGGTGCGACGGGCTTCATTGGCTCGCAGGTCGTCACATCGGCTCTCCGCGAAGGATACAATGTGCGCCTGAGCGTGCGAAAGCCTGAGCAGATTGAGAACCTGAAGGAGATAATCCGCGACAATGCCTCAAAGATTGAGTTTGTCGTTGTGCCAGACATTTCCAAGCCTCAGGCATTTGACGATGCTCTAGACAATGTCGAAGTCGTCTTCCACATTGCATCGCCCATGCCTGGAAAGGGAGCCGACCTGCACAAGGACTATCTCGATCCAGCTGTGCGGGGGACGCTCTCTGTTCTGGAGTCTGCCAGAAAGATCCCCAGCATCAAAAAGGTGGTCATTATGGCATCGATCCTGAGCATTGGCCCTCCCGACCTCTTTTTCAACACGGACACTTTTGTCCCAGGTGAGTACAGATCCACCTTCCTACATAGGGCCCAGAGGTTGGCCCAGGGGTTGAAGCATTCAACTGACACAGCAGCAGCAAACACTGGCAAAAGGCACGAGCTTAACGTTGAGCAAATGTTCCCTGATGGCAAGGGTGACCACGGCACAATGTACGTGGCATCCAAGATTCTGGCCCATCAGGCCTCGCAGGATTGGGTCAAGGAGCACAAGCCGGCCTTTAAGCTGGCCACGGTCCACCCGACCTTTGTGCTTGGCCACAGCCAGATTCGCAAGACGGCCGGCGATATCGACGGCATCAATGCCTGGTTCTGGAAGTCGCTGCAGTCTCCGGCACCCCTCTTCCCATCGGTGATTGTGGATGTGCGCGATGTCGCCGACCTGACCATCAAGGCGGCCCAGCCAGACGTGCCAGATGGTATTGAGCTGGTTGCTTCAGGCGCACCAACGACGTGGAAGGACATTGCGGCGTGGGCAAGGAGCACATATCCCGAGCTGGACACGAAGCTGGTGGAGGACGGTCCGGTTCCCTTTAGGGTTGACAACGACGTGCTCGGAATGAAGTGGCGGCCATTGTGGGAGACGCTCAGCGGGCTGATTGACCAGCAGCTGGCGCTACAGAAGGGCAACTAAGTGCCTGCATGTGAAGCTTGTACAGTACTGTAATTGGCATTGGATTCATGAATTCAAGGATAGGGACCGGTAGATAAAAGGGAGATTGAGCTTGGGGAGAGTCGAGACAACTATGTGCTCAGATTCGATGGAGAACAAGGGATAGATTCGATTAGACGTGCAGATAGCTGAAACTGAAACTCGAGTTGGATTGCAGCCCGTCTAGCCTTTTGATCGTCTTCTGGCCGCTAATTGGTGAGACAGGGCTTGGTCCAATTGATTTGTGGGTTGGTGCAAATGTAGGCAATCAATAGTAAGACAGACCAAGACAAGGCCAAGACAAGAAGAAGAGACAGCGAAGAAGATGCGAGCGAGCGCTAAGAAGGAGAAGCAGCAGCCAATGGGGAGCGGCGGTGGCGCAGATGCATCGGCCTGGTGCGACTTGTATGAATATTGGATGTCGAAATGCTGCAGTTGGTAGTGCAATATGCAATAGTCGGATGCAGGTTTGGTAAAAAGGGCTGGAGCTGGATGTTGGATGATGGCTGAATGACGAGTGGAGTGACGAGATTCGGCAGCGGCTGGACGCGTTGATTGGAGCGGGCCTGCGAGATTTCGGGGCAAGCCGAAGGCCCTGGTCGTTGAAATGTGCAGGGAGATGCCCAGGAGGGATTTTGGTAGCAGCACGTCATGCAAGGCGGGTTTTTCTTCTCTCTACATCAATTAAAGTGGCTGAGCGGGTGGCGTGTAAAGTGCCTTGAGAACAGGGTGCCTTGAAGGTGGAAGAGTTGAGGTTTGCTTGATCTATCTATTACACTGGATGGTTGATATCCTCAACCCTTATCGATCGCTATCGATCACCATCAGTCAGCCATCACCTCCGTGTAAGAGATGACATGACCCCCAATTCGCTTCGCTTCAGCTTCCTTGTGCAAATAAATATAGACACTTGTACAATCCCGGCCTCCACGCGCGTGCTTCGCGCGTCTCCTCTAGCGCATCATGCAATGCACCATCACGCACAGCTCGCAACCTCCCCCTGTCGCGCATCCAAGGCGCATCCCTGACCCTCACGCATCCCCACGCGTCCATTGGCCTCCCGCCCGCCAATCGTGGCAAAGCACTTTACCCGTCCCGGCAGACGCGTCAAGTTACTACTCTTTTACAGGATGTACGAGTATGTACAAGATGCATGGCCAGCCGCCCGTGTGTCTCGCCGGCTCGCTTTTATTGTCTTGGGGGGGCGAAATCTGGACGAACGAGATCTGCCCTTCCCTCTCATGTCTCGATGCTCTTCCCTCCCATCCCATCCCATCCCATCTAGTACATTCCCCCTCTGTCTCTGGCATCAAATCATAGGCATCAAATTTGATAGCAGAGCCTCGTTCTTCCCCCCTGCTGTAAATCCCCTTCACTCAGCTCCCGCCAGTTCCCAGCTTCATTCTCCCACTCTCCCCCAACCCCACATTCATGAAAAAGCCCACACAAAATCTGAAATCCCATTAAACTTAAGCGAATCGTCGGTGAGGCGCGTCGCGACGGTACCTCCCTCTTGCCAATTTGCGCACGGACCTCTTTGTATCTGCGACCATCTCGTGAGCCGTCCGCTACCTCTGCCGCCCTCTTCCATCCTCTGGCATCCTTCTGCTAGGCTGGAACGCTAGGCCCCCGTTTGGCCGTGTCTTGCGAGCAACCACTGGGCTTTAGCAGCCTTAGCACCACCTCTAGCACCCAGTAGTGTTAGAGGGTAAAGGTGCCCCTCAAGTAGCCCTTAGAGTAGCAAGAGTATCCGGTACTCCAGGGCCGCCCGCCCAGACGCCTCGAGACATGTACCGGCCGCCCTCTGGCCGCATCGCCCTTCTCACGTCCACATCGCGCTTCTTCAGTGTTTATTAGTACTCCCTCTGTCCCACTTGGGCCTCGCGCTCTTCTCCCCTCCCATCTCTTCCCATTTGCTTTTGTTATTCGCCTCGCTCTCTCTCACACCACGTTCGTTAGTGAATCCTCGCCAAACTCGAGAGAACGCAAAATCATTTTGATACCAAAGCAAAGCATCGCAGTGGCAAAAGAAGATGATGAAGACCGCACTCTACCATTAATTCCAGACCCAAAATTGACTGACCGCTTGCTCCCTTCGTCCTCGGTGAACCAACTGCCATCGTCAATCAACCACATCGTTTCTTCATCTCCCCACCAAAGTATTCAACCAAAGTGGAACCACGGCAACTTGTCGCATCGCATCGCATCGCATCAATCACTCCTGCATTTGTACCGCATCGCATCGCATCGATTCAGTCCTTCGATTAAATCCCTCTGGAGCAATGGCCGCCGTCACCCGCCAGCCCTTTGCTCCCCTTGACGGAGCTCGTCTACAGTCCCTGACAAGCCTTAAGAACAGACAAAACGGTATGCTTTGCATCTTACCCAAGAGGAAAGAAGAATAAGCAGGGACTAATTTTGCCGCAGCCAACGTTTCTCCCAAGCGGAAAGCAGAGTTTCTCGAGATTGATAACTGTGAAAATGTCGATCCCCTGCTCTTTGCAAAACGCTCCAAGGGCGTAAGCTCAGGCACCCCTGCCAAGGATGCCCTCAAGCCCTCCAACTTCTTCCTCACTCCCAAGATCAGCACTCCCGTCGCCAGTGCACGATCTCTCGCCAGCCAGAACAAGGCCTCTTCCACGCCTCGTCGCATTCTGAACCCAAAGTCAAATCTGGGCAAGGCCAGTGTCGACAACACGCCAAAGTCCTGTCCGGTAGCTCCCGCGGGCCGCTCGCCAACTCAGGGCAAGCGCTCTAGACTTCTGTCGGGACGGCGTCGCGCCACTCGCCTGGACCCCCCATCCTTCCACCTCGGCGGCTCTTCCGCTCCCTTCTCTCTCGATGCAGCCCTAAAAGGCACCATTGCGGGCTACACCCCTCGGCCATCCGTCAAGAAGCCCGTCGCTTCCAGCCTGCTTGAGCCTGACTCCAAGGCCAGCTGGTTCTTTGACATTCACGAAGACACCCCTGAGCAGGAGATGACCAACCTTTTGCAGCACAGCACCTGCACACTCGACATCTCATCTGATGAGGAGACGGAGCAGCGCGCAAAGCGAGATGGTGCTGAGGGACGTGACAAGGAGAACATTCCTCCTGCAGACGACGTCTCCCAGACTTCAGCCCAGCGTGCTAGCCCGTCACCCAAGGGTGATGAGATGATTTTTGAGAAGCAGCGAGTTGCGCTTGGTGAGATGAATGCGGCCGACTTTTATGCTGAGGGCTGTGACGAGACATCGGTGATTCTCATCCACGAGGACGAGGAGCCAGAGGCCCCCATCGCCACAGTCTCAAACATTCCCTCCAACATTCCCGAGGAGCCGGAAGAGGAAGAGGAAGAAGACGAGTTGGAGATTCATGAAGACATTGACGCTCTCATTTCAAGATCCGACTCATCCAAGGCCGCTGTTTTGCAGCCCATAGAAGGCACAGGCGAAAGCTTTGAACTCTGGGAAAGCAACAGCGCCAAAGATGAAGCTGAAAGCGACGTTGGGAGCCCGTAAATCAACGGTCCCAACCGATGGCAACCGGATTATAAACGAGGGAATGAGTGTACGTTTTTGTATGTCGGATGAAGAGCGAGCCTTGAGCATTTGTGTTGTTTGCGT
The DNA here is from genome assembly GCA_020045945.2 of Trichoderma semiorbis. Lineage (NCBI taxonomy): Eukaryota > Fungi > Ascomycota > Sordariomycetes > Hypocreales > Hypocreaceae > Trichoderma > Trichoderma semiorbis. The sequence continues at coordinate 7,782,028 of CM034694.1, forward strand.
TTTGTTATTGTTTTGGTTCGGCCTGTTACCTGTGTCTTTGTCTTGTTTTGTCTCTTATTTTTCTTCTCTTCTTCCTTTCCTTTTATTCTCCCTGTGAAAAAGGTCGTGGCTTGGCGCATCAGTTTTGCTTTTCCCGGACTGGGCGGCGTTTCCGGTTCGGTTTGGTACGGAATGGTTATACCAGGAGTTGTTGCTTGATGCGCCGGTTTGCGACTGTACGAGTTAGTAGAGCCTACCAGAGTACAAGAGTATCGTGCACATTTAATCGTATTGTTTGAATGCTACAGACAGTCTCGGTGCCTTATTTCTTATCCGCGTGAAGTACTCCGTAAAACACCCGTGAATGAGACTTCATGTGCCTGAGCCCAACCGTTACAATGAGAGCCCAACCTAACGAGTTGTGCATGACTTTGCCGTACCGATCAAGGAATTGGAAGCTATAGCTGTTAGGCTAGCGGTGGTCAAGCGCTGTGTTGATCGCCCGCCACGCCCATTTTCAGCCACAAAATTCTTACAGTGCGGGCGCCCAATCTTATCATGCCATATGATGATGAAAGCTCATGCAGCACAGACGCGGTGCACCTTTTGACTCCTCAAGCCAGCCTTTTGCCCGCAGTTGAATGACTGAATTGATCAATTCAACACCAACACACACAATCTCAGTCCTCAATTCCAACAACAGCATATCTACATCAATAAGGCATAAGAAGCTTCGTCAATAAGGCATAAGAAGTTTTGAACAATGTCTTCGATCCACGACCTCGCCGCCGCTGCAGTCGCCGGCACTTCGTCCCCCGCGGCGGGAGCGGGCGATGACAGCACCGAGACCAAGATGAGGGGCGCCTTCATTGTGCTCGAGGGCCTGGACCGGAGCGGCAAGACGACGCAGGTGAAGTTGCTGGAGCAGAGGTTTGTGGAGGAGGGGAGGCCGGTCAAGGTGATGAGATTTCCGGGTGAGTTTTTTTTACATCTTTTTCTTGGTTTATTGAATGAGATTTTTACGAAATTTTGATATGATGTGATGGCATGACATGATGTTAATGAGGCTCTGGGGTTTTTTGCTGGGTGCAGATAGAACGACGCCGATTGGGCAGATGATTGATGGCTATTTGAAGAGCCATGTCGATATGAGTGACCATGCGATTCATTTGTTGTTTAGTGCCAACCGGTGGGAAGCTGCGTAAGTTGTTCTCATCTCTACTACTGTATACTGTGATGAAACGCTGAGACAAACGACTTATTCACATATCAACAGCCAGCAAATCCGGGCCTACCTCGCCGCCGGCATCACCGTCGTCTCGGACCGCTTCTACCACTCCGGCATCGTCTACTCAGCCGCCAAGAAGAACCCGCACCTCCCACTGTCCTGGGCCCGCGCCCCGGACACGGGCCTGCCGCGGCCAGACGTGGTGCTGTTCCTGGACCTGGACGAGGAGGCCGCGAGGGCGCGGGGCGGCTGGGGCAGCGAGAAGTACGAGAAGGAGGAGATGCAGCGGACGGTGCGGGAGCTGTTCTGGGCGCTGAGCATGGGGGGGAAGGACATCAAGGGGCAGGATTTGCTGCAGCAGCTGGGGGGCATCGAGGGCGCGTCGTGGAGGCAGGATGAGGAGGATATTGTGGTGGTGGATGCGAGTAGGGCGGTGGAGGAGGTGAGTGAGGCTATTTGGAGGAAGGTCAGGGCTAGGGTTGATAGGGTGGAGGCGGGTGAGATGGGCAAGGTGGTGAGGACTGCGTTGTGATGGGATGGGGATGTGACATGGGATATGGTGATGCTGGTTGTTTCTTCATGCATAGTCGGCATTTCCCTTTTGTGTGTGTGTGTTTTGTCCAGTCGAGGAGAGCAATTTGCCATTCTCGAGTTGTCCACGTTCGAAAGATATGATACGCCTCATTCAAACTTATTACTACCTAGCTTCTATATCAACAACCAGCACAACAACAACAACTACCTAGCAAGCAATTGAAGTCATCCCAACATCAAGCAAGCCCCCTGTCATCAAACACCACAACTTCATGCCTCGTCTTTTGCAGAATGCAGATATGCATCTCCTTGATAAGGAGAATACCTTGCATCGTCAGCCAATCAAAACTCTGGGTGGTCTAGTTGGTTCATGGCGTTCGACTGTAATGGATAGCATCTCATCGAAAAGTCGGCGGTTCGATTCCGTCCCCGGAGATGGTTCTTTTTTTTCTGGACGTTGTCTTCTAGATTGAGATTCTCATGAATCAGCAATCTATTATATCCTTTCAACTCTTTAGTCTTGTTCTACTTCTTTTTGGGTTTTTGAGATTCAATTGCAGAAGGAATGACTGCATTGTTCATATCCTTGCCCTGTCATACACGTCAACCACATGAAAATACCCACCCCGAATCTCACTCACAGCAAAATCCCAAACAAGAGGCCGAAGCCCCATCGCCAAAAATCGTACCAGCCCGCTATCAAATCATTCCCCCCATAGATTCCCGTATGGTAATAATTACCCAATTAGCACCTCTCGATACAATCCACTACCCGCAAAAACACCGCGTGATTGGTTCCTCTTTTTTATGTCCCTCTCTCTATCCCCTGATGTTCTACCCGTGTTGTTACTCATGGGGTATCAATCAGTTGATAATATTTTGCGTCTGTCTCCGGGTGTCGGCGCCTTGCATCGGGTCGGGTCCTTTCTCAAGCTCTGATACGGCGATTTCACAACATGACTAAGCCTACCGACTCAAAAAACGCTGATTTTCGTTTCCCCCGGCATTTTTGGAGGGGAAGAAGGGAAAGCACCGGGTTAGTTTGGGGCCTGTGTTAGCGCTCCGATAAGCTAAAACGGGCCATTGCGTTTTCCCTCGGGGGCGGCGTCATACAAGTTTTTTTTCTTTCTTCCTCTTCTCTCTGCGTTTTCATTCATTCTCCTCCTACTACTCCTTGTTGTTTGCCCCAATTCGTCAGCTTCGGTTATTTATTTTTTACAAGTTATCACACAATGGCTTCAATTGCTTGCTCGCTGCGCGCTGCCCGGCCTGTGGCCATGCGCCTTGCGCCCCGTGCCGCTCCGATGGTTCGGCTGTCGATGCCTGTGAGGAGCTTCACCAGCTCTCGCATGAGTACGTTTCTCGTTCTACTTCAAATCTTGAGTATATCAAAACCTATTGATAGCTAATCTTAACCTCTCCAGGCCTTGCCCGCAAGTATACCAAGGACCATGAGTGGATCGACCTCTCCGCCGACCGCAAGACAGGCGTCATCGGCGTCTCCGAGTACGCCGCCGAGCAGCTGGGCGACGTCGTCTACGTCGAGCTTCCCCCCGCGGGCGAATGGACCGACCAGGGCGACTCCATCGGCGCCGTCGAGTCCGTCAAGAGCGCCAGCGACATCAACGCCCCCGTGCGCTGCAAGGTCACCCACACAAATGCCCTGCTGGAGGAGAAGCCCGCGACCATCAACCAGGTGCCCGAGGACGACAGCGCGGGCGGCGGCTGGATTGTGAAAGTTGAGGTTGATGAGGAGGGCGCGAAGCAGTTTGATGAGTTGATGGATGCTGAGGCGTACAAGGAGTTTACTGCCGAGTAAATTATTTTGCGTGGGGAGAATGAAGAGGGAAGAGATGGGGTGGTTGCGGCGGGTAAAAGATTAGACGAAGCTTGGTTCTTTTTTGGCGATGGGCTTCGAATTGTGGGGGAGAATGGGGTGTTTTTTTCTTCTTGGAAATGAGAGGGGAAAACAGAGAAAGAGACTACTTCTTCTCTTTTTTTTTAAATCCTTTCTTCATTGAAAATGAGGGGGTGGGAATTCTATGCATGGCGTAGAAACAGTTCAACCTGACCAAGGGGGAGGAGGGTGAATGGATGGTTTTTTTGGGTTCTTTTAACATTAGGGAAACTTGGTCGCATTTGGTGTACCATATAGGTAACATATATAACATACAAAGTGGGTGGGCTGATACGGTATCTTCCATTTTTACATTCAGATGAGGGTATACATTTTTAGTTTGCTAGGCCGGCTTCTTCAGCGGCGTCAAATATCAAGAGCTATGACGATGCAGTTTTCCTCTCCTCTCTTTGTTTTCCCTTCCCGTGTTGTGTCGTGTTGTACAGCGGTCATTTTCATTTCATTCATTCCAATCATTGAGGTGGCGGTGGTGCCGGCTTGTTCTTGTTGATGTCGTCCAGGATCTTGTTTGCGCCCCGGCTGACCAGATCGGCGGCCATCTTTGCTCCAAACTGGTCGGCTTGCTCCGCCGTGGTGATGGGCTCGACGGCCTCGCCATCGACGCCCTCTGTGCCCTGGACAGACACGACCGTGGCCCGTAGCCTCAGCTGTCCCGGTTCAACCCACTTGGTCTCGACGCCAATCGGAACGCTGCACCCGCCCTCGAGCGCTCGCATCAGGCTCCTCTCGGCTACGGTTGCCAGACGGGCGTTCTTGTCCTCGATCATCTTGAGCGCGGCCAGCACTTTGTCGTCGCCCGCTCGGCACTCGATGCCCAGCGCGCCCTGTCCGACAGCGTGCAGGATGCCGCCGTTGTCCGACTCGAGGAACTGTGAGATGTGAGCGTCCAGCTGCATGCGCTGCAGGCCGGCCGCCGCAAGGATGATGCCCGTGAGCTCTGGGTCCTCCTCCAGCTTCCTCAGCCGGGTCTGGATGTTGCCGCGGTGGTCTTTGAACTTGAGGGAAGGGTATCGTCGGGCGAGCTGCGCGATTCTCCGCACGCTGCTGGTGCCAATGATGCTTCCTTCTGGCAGGTCGGCGAGCGTCTTCCAGCCGTGCTTGTCGACGAGCTCCTTCTTCAGCACCAGCGTATCTCGAGGGTCCTCTCGCTTGGTGACGCAGCCCAGCACGAGGCCCTCCGGCAGCGTCGTGGGCATGTCCTTTAGCGAGTGGACGATGATGTCGAGCTCGTTTGCCTCGAGCCTGTCCTCCAGCTGCGTCGTCCAAAGCCCTTTGCCGCCAAAGTTGTACAGCGCAGTGTTCTGGTCGCGATCGCCCGTCGTCGTCATGCCGGAGATGGGGAACGAATACGCCGGCAGCACGGATTGCAGCGCCGCCACGACAATATCCGCCTGGGCCAGGGCCAGAGGCGAGTTTCGCGTGCCGACCCTGATGGTCGTGGGACCCTGTGCGAGGGCTGGTGGTTGTTCGTCGGCCATTTTTGGGGAGGGAACTTTTGCTTTGCTTGAGGATGGTGATGACGGAGATTTTCTGGAGAAACGGGGTGGTTCGAGAAGAGTTGGAAACTTCCGAATGCCGGTGGAGGGGTAGTCAGCAGTTTTGGCGGGGCATGGATACTGTGTGAACGGTGTGTTTTTTGCGGGACATACAGTACGAATTGTACGCAATTACTGTATCGTGTAGGGTAAGTTGATGTACACAGCTTCCAAGCATTGACGAAACATAGCACCAGCTATATACTTGAGTAGATAGATCAATTGTTTGCGATAGAGGCTGTTGCTCCATATTGGTGGATTGCCTATCCGTTTCTATTCTTACATCACTAGAGTACAAGTGCAACGGCTCTATCTCAAAACATCACGGTAATTGCAGATCTTCAAAGCTAGTATAGATGCAATAATTACCAGCTTGACAGCCATGAGATGGTTTGCTCATCACCACGAGTTTCACAACGTCTAAAAGGATTATTACGCAACAATTGAATGTTTGTTCTCAACAGATGGCGTGTTGTGACAAGTGAAAGGATGGAATTAGAATAGAGAGGAGAAAAGAGCCGAGCTTTGGTCACAGTCATTGCTTGTTCTCAACACAAAAAGTTAATATCCCCTTGATCTCTATACTCTGTATTACCTGCTGAGATCTCCGTACCATCTACAGATGATGCATTGAGATGAGATGAATCGTAAGAAGTGATATTTCTACTAGGTAGTAGATATATAAAGCTGTAATGGGTCGAGAGTCATCATCATCAACTGTATGGCTGCAATTGCCTCCTATTCATTCATCTGGGAAGTTATTGCAATACTCATCATATCGACCAACTCGTACACTTTAACATATACTCACAATGAAGCTGGCTCTCACTCTCATCACACTGGCTGGACTGGCCGCCGCCAACCCCAGACCCCAACTTCCAACCCCCGACATGCCTCCTCCGCCTCTCTCTTCTCACGCTCCTCCTCCAGAGACAGACGATGATCCCAAGCCTACAACTTCAACAACCACTTCGACTACCAAGGGCGCACCGCCTTCAGAGCCGACCAAAGCGCCACCCACCCCAGACGGGCCCATCTGCGAATGCGGCTACACGTATTGCGCCTCAGTGTTGATGGGCATGAGTAAGTCACCCTGACAAGATCATCACTGGATGAAGCTCATGTCTTCGTGTAGAAAAGCCGTGGTCTCAGAAGCAGCTGGGCGAGGCATACTGCGACACGCCCAACGCCAGCTGCGACAACAACGTGCCGGCCACCAACATCACGTCTGCCCTCTACATCTGCCTCTGCGACGACCCTGACCAAGAGGTTGGCGCGCATCTGGATCTTGTTTGCGGGTGTGACAAGTGTTTGAACATTGGACCTGACTTCCGGGGCCGCTGCGAGACTCCGTGCCACGCTGGGAACTGCCAGATGCAGCAGCTGTGGCAGTGAAGGACGTGATGTTTGAAGATGAGACGTTGGATGATTTTTGTATCGATGTTTTGTGTGCTTGAAGCGGACCTTGGCCCTTACAGATTGACGACTACATGATTTGCATGTAGATGCGCAGGTCCGCTGCATATGTTGAATGCTTTGATGAGTGCAGGTGCTGCAACCTGGATAATTGTAATGTTAGTCCGACCTAATAACACTCCTTTCTAATCTCTGCAAATCAAAAGCCATCCAATTAATATTCGTCATCATACCTTGGACCTCGGATTCTCCAATCTTCCCACCGGCAAAATCCCCTCCTCTTTATCCTCCTCATCCCGCCCAAATCCCACCAACTTCCTCAGCTCATCCCACGCCCTGCTCCTGGAAATAAGCTCGTATGTACGCTCGGCTGCATCGGATCCCGTCGATTTGCAACCACAAACTCGACTTCCCTCGACACCCTCAGCGCTGTCACCATGCACCGTTTCTTCCCAATCCGGCCTCCCGTTCGCGCGGCGAAATGCACTCGCCCTTCCCCAGCTTTTAGCGCCGATAGGTCCCCCGCAGTGGGGATTTTAGCGGCCCCCGTCTCCGTTCCAGGCAGAGCAGCTCCCTAAACTCCCCTAACTCCCCCAATCGATGCCCCCCCAAGCCCCCCCAAGGTCCCCCTCACGCCCCTGTAACAGCAGGCGGCTGCCCCCCTGTAGGCTTCGGGAAAAATCTTGGAGAGACCCCCTGGAACCCCGCACCTGATGGTTTCTGCCATTCATGGATGGATGGATCATGGATGTTAGTGGTAACGTCAGAAAAGAGAAGGTCCGTGGAGCTCGAGATCGGCCAAGGTACATGGCCGGCCGGTGCAATACAGCCCGTGAGGCTCGTATCGCGCGAGTACTTCGAGGCTGGAGATGCTCCGTCATGTCACCATTGTTGTTGTTTCTGGTGATTTTTAGCCGCTTGTTACGTACCAGTCGTGCGACTTGGAGTCGGCTTGGGCGGGGTTTTTACATGTGCATGTGCGTGCAGTTCTTGGATGGCCAGCCTAAAGGCCACTTCTCCTCATGCGCTTCTTGTCGGATCATCTTTTTTCTTTTTTCTTCTTCCAAAACCCCTTCTGGCTGTTTCGTGATAGCTTCTGCTTGTTGCGGAACCTACGGAGCGCTTCTGGTTGCTGCTCGCTGCTCGCATGGGCTCTGGTAGCTGCTATTCGCATACTCAAGGCGTCAGCCCATGTGAACCCGTATAATCGAATCGACCGAGTAAGAGGTTTTCTATGGGAAATAATTGCCTCTCTTTCTAACCAATGCGCCCGTCTAGATTTTGAACTTAGACAACTCGTTTGTGCTGTGTGGAAATCGCCTCAGATGAGGGTCGCTTCGTGATGGCGTCCTCTTTGCTTCGCCCCCTGGCCACCGAGCTTTACTTGTCGCCATCCACTGCCTCTTCGTCGCGGTTTCTGCGCTCTCGAATTAAAAGTGAGTTTATGTTGATCTATGCGTGAATTATAGCTCTACCGACTTCTACTAACATCCGAATCTGCGCCTAGATGTTAAGCCACTGCTAAACTGCCGCCGTCAATGGCATGCCTCTGCCGGCGTTACACGACAGACTGCCATTGTCGCTGCGGCCCCCAAGTCTCTGGCGCTGGTTCGTCATGAGTCTCCGGTCGCACGAGCTCCCGTCCTACTGCCAAAGCTGTATTCGACGGAAGCCGCTGCTCCTGTGCCACCAACGACTCCCTACAGTCAGCTCACCGTTGGTGTGCCGAGGGAAACCTTTCCGGGAGAGCGTCGAGTCGCATTGACTCCGACCAATGTGGCTCTCCTCCTTAAAAAGGGTTATTCCAAGGTTCTGGTTGAGCGAGGGGCCGGTGCTGAAGCTGATTTCCTGGATGATGCATATCAAAAAGCTGGCGCCACTCTCGTCGACTCCGCGCAGGGCATCTGGTCTGCTGCCGACATCGTGCTCAAAGTTCGGGGACCCTCCGACGCCGAAGTTGGAGCCATCAAGGAGAACCAGACAATCTATTCGTTTTTTCAGCCTGGCCAGAACAAAGATCTCGTCGCAAAGATTGCTGCCAGAAAGGCGACTTACTTTGCCATGGAAATGGTCCCTCGTATCTCACGTGCTCAAGTCTTTGATGCCCTTAGCAGCATGGCAAACATTGCTGGCTATAAGGCTGTCTTGGAGGCGTCCAATGTGTTTGGTAGGTTCCTGACTGGCCAAGTCACGGCTGCTGGCAAGATCCCGCCATGCAAAGTCTTGGTCATTGGAGCCGGTGTAGCTGGTCTTAGCGCAATTGCAACTGCTCGTCGCATGGGTGCCATTGTCCGCGGATTTGACACTCGCCCTGCTGTTAGAGAGCAGATTGAATCTCTCGGCGCGGAGTTCATCGAGGTTGACATGCAAGAGGATGGCTCTGGTGCCGGAGGCTACGCCAAGGAGATGAGCAAAGAATTCATCGAAGCCGAAATGAGACTCTTCAAGGAACAAGCTAAGGAGGTGGACATCATCATCACCACAGCCCTGATTCCAGGAAAGCCTGCCCCAAAGCTGATTAAAATGGACATGCTCGAAGTTATGAAACCTGGAAGCGTTATTGTAGATCTCGCTGCTGAGGCTGGTGGTAACTGTGAGGCCACTCAAGCCGGTAAGATGATTACATACAACGACGTCAAAGTTATTGGTATGTGGTTATCAACTTTTTGCCTACTCAGCTGGATAATATCATCGCTGCTAACATAGACCGCAGGATACACTGATCTCCCGTCTCGTCTGCCCACTCAATCTTCTACCCTCTACTCGAACAACATCATCAAGCTCTTGCTGTCCATGGCACCCAAGGACAAGGAGTTTGGAATTGACCTGTCCGATGAAGTTGTCAGAGGCGCCATTGTCATGCAAAAAGGAGAGATTCTTCCGCCCGCCCCCCGTCCAGCTCCTCCTCCAGCACCGGCTAAGCCTGCAGCTGCAGTCGTGGTTGAACCCGTAGAGCTCACCCCCTGGCAGAAAAAGACTCGAGAAGTGGCCACTGTGACTGCTGGAATGACAGGCGTGTTGGCTCTTGGAAAGTTTACTGGTCCTCTGTTCATGTCTAATGCCTTTACATTTGCCCTGGCTAGTCTAATCGGTTACCGCGTTGTTTGGGGCGTGGCACCGGCGCTTCACTCTCCATTGATGAGCGTAACGAATGCGATTTCTGGTATGGTTGGTGTTGGTGGTCTCTTCATCCTAGGCGGAGGCTTTTTGCCCGAGACAATTCCTCAATCACTGGGAGCCCTTAGTGTACTGCTGGCCTTTGTCAATGTTGGTGGTGGTTTCGTCATCACCAAGCGAATGCTCGATATGTTTAAACGTAAGTTCTTCGCTTTTAGTATCGTGAAATCTGGGCAGAGGCTAACAGAACACAGGCAAGACTGATCCTCCTGAATACCCCTGGCTTTACGCTGTCCCGGCTGCCTTGTTTGGTGGTGGCTACATTGCCGCCTTGTCTACTGGAGCCGCTGGTCTCGTCCAGGCTGGATATCTCATCAGTTCCGTTCTCTGCATTGGATCTCTCACAGGTTTGGCTTCTCAAACAACCGCTCGAATGGGTAACATGCTCGGTATTCTGGGTGTGGGCTCCGGTGTGTTGGCTAGTCTGGCTGCCGTGGGATTCTCCCCGGAGGTCCTGACTCAATTCACTGGACTTGCTGCTGTTGGAGCCATTGCGGGTAAGTAGTTTCAACGATATCCAACAAATCACAATGAGTTTGCTGACAGTGCTATAGGCATGCTGATTGGAAGAAGAATCACCCCTACTGATCTGCCTCAAACTGTCGCCGCTTTGCACTCCGTTGTTGGTCTGGCTGCCGTGCTAACTAGCATTGGAAGCGTCATGGCGGACGTTTCTGATCTTTCAACTCTGCACATGGTATCTGCCTATCTTGGTGATTTAATTGGTGGTGTAACATTCACTGGTTCCATCGTTGCGTTCCTCAAGCTAGCGGGCCGCATGGGTTCTCGACCAAAGATTCTCCCTGGACGACACATTATCAACTCTGGATTGCTGGCAACCAATGCTGCCACTATGGGTGCTTTTCTCACCATGGCTCCCGGTGCTCCCATGATTGCAGCCGGAGCGTTGGCAGCCAATACTGTTCTGAGTTTCATCAAGGGATACACGACGACCGCCGCAATCGGAGGCGCTGACATGCCCGTTGTCATCACAGTGTTGAACGCCTACAGTGGTTTTGCCTTGGTAGCAGAAGGATTCATGCTGGATAACCCTCTTTTGACCTCTGTGGGAGCCCTGATAGGCGTCTCTGGTTCCATTCTATCGTACATCATGTGCGTTGCGATGAACCGGTCTTTGACCAATGTCTTGTTTGGAGGCCTATCATCTCCAACGACGGCCCTAGCGTACAAGCCAGAAGGCCAAGCAACCGAAACATCTGTGGAAGATGTTGCAGAACAGCTGGTCAATGCCGAATCCGTCATCATAATTGTAGGATACGGAATGGCTGTTGCAAAGGCCCAGTATGCGCTCTCAAGCATTGTCCAATCGCTTCGGTCCAAGGGCATCACTGTGCGCTTCGCCATCCACCCTGTTGCTGGCCGCATGCCTGGGCAGTGCAACGTGCTTCTTGCGGAAGCGAGTGTCCCGTATGACATTGTCCTGGAAATGGATGAGATCAACGACGACTTTCCGGAGACTGACTTGGCCCTTGTGATTGGTGCCAATGACACGGTCAATCCGATTGCCATGGAAAAGGGCAGCTCCATTGAGGGAATGCCTGTTTTGCATGCCTGGAAGGCTAAGCAGGTTGTGGTAATGAAGAGAAGCTTGGCGAGTGGCTACGGTGAGTTGAATTTGTTTTTTATCACCTTTTTGTAATCTGGATGGGTACTGACAATCGACAAATAGCTGATGTGCCGAACCCAATGTTCTACATGCCCAACACCAAGATGTTGTTTGGCGATGCCAAGGTTTCCTGCGATGGTAAGTCATTCAGTAACACCCGTGTGGCTCGAATTTGCTGACAATCTTGATAGCAATTAAATCAGCTGTAGAAGGGAAGCTGTAGAGTGGATATGTGAGCGTGTGGTAGACGTGATTGCAAGGCGTAGGGATTCCTGCTTGATTTGATCATTTGTTGCGTAGCAATAGATGGGATTAGATAGTACTGGGTCTTTTTGATAGTTCCATCTTGGTTTAGTTTAGCAAAGAGTAAACATTTGTCGAAAATTTGGTGATTGCGTCTTGAAGGGGCGAGGCAAGCTCCATGATTCTCACTGCGGAAATGCACATGTCTTGTGTCTATTGTTTGATTTGTTTGCGTTTGTTGCGCGATTTCAATATGTACACCATATTTTCCCACGGTTAAAAAAGAAAACGAAAAAACCACTCATACCCTATCCTTGGCCACCGGCTCCCAAGCATTAAGCTTCGATTTCACTCTGTCATTTCACATATTAGCCTTTTGATCCGCCTCAACGCATACAGAGTCTCCCAGCTCCAGCATCGAATCCCGACTTACGTGTTATATGGCTTGTAAGCTCCTCGCGTTCCGGTAAAGTTGGGCTTGGGAAGAGCGGGCTCAAAGTGTCGTGTGCCCGTGGCGATCAGGCTGTCCTGGGTCGGGGGCTTGTCGACGGCGTAGCTGATCCAGGCGTGCCAGCCGGGCTCGACGTGGGCGGCATCGTAGTCGTGCTTGGCGTAGTCGACCCAGCGGGTTCGGAGGGGCAGTTCCTCGAGGTTCTCGTAGTATTTGTTGCCGAAGCGATCCTGGCCGATGAGAGTACCGTACTTGGTGTCACCTGTGGTCTCGTTGGTTAGGGGTTTATGTCAGGCCTGGTGGTGGGAGTTGCTGGTGAGGGCATACCGATGTACTGTTCGAGGAGGATCGCAAAGAGCTGTGCGTTAGTCAAAGGTCGTGGGAGGTTGAAAGGGCGAAAGACGAACCAGCATCTGGCGGAAGTATTCCTGTTTTGCGGGAAAATGTCAGCGACCGAACCAGCAATTGGATAGATACGGGGATCCGGAGGCATGAATACCTTGATGCCAATCTTGCGCAGGTTGCCCAGAGTCCTAGGGAGGGTCGACATGGTTGCGGTTGGAGGGCAATTTCCGCCGGAGGATGGATTGCGAGCTGGGCGGATTACTTTGGAAGCTGGTGAGAGTTCGAGGTCATTGAGGTTGGCGTGAAGATTCCGGGGCGGTAAAAGCTCGGCTGAATTGATTTTAACCTCGGTGGGTTCTTTGGTGCCGCCACAATTGATATGATAGCATCGCTTTTCTTTTCTTTTCTTTTAGAATGCGAAGTGGCCTTTTTCGCTGATTAAAGCTGGAAAAGAGTATCAATTGCTCTCATAGAGAATGATTGTGCGCAGCTGCGCCCGGTGCGCCTCCAGGGCCCGAGTTCTGCGGACGAAGCCCAGCATTCCCCCCCCGCGATATCAATACCGAAGCTATGCGACACCTCACGGAGCTCCAGCACCAGCTCATGGAACGGGAGCGGGATTGCTGGCGCCGCTTGTGAGCGAACTGGATCGCATGGCGCCGAGCTTCGATGTTCGAGGAGAGCAGATCCGCATCTTGAAGACGCCGGCCGAGTTCTACGAGACGCTCAAGGTGCGAGATGGCGCTGCGAAAGAGAGAGAGAGAATTTGCCTGGGCTGATGGATTGAAAACCCGCAGGACCGAATACGGAATGCCAAGAAGAGGATATTCCTGTCGACGCTGTACATTGGAAAGTCGGAAAAGGAGCTCATCGAGACGCTGCGGGAGGCGATGAGGCTGAACCCGGACTTGAAGCTGAGCATCTTGACGGATGCGCTGCGGGGGACGCGCGAGTCGCCGCAGGCTTCATGCGCTTCGTTGCTGGCGCCGCTGGTGGATGAGTTTGGGGCTGATCGTGTTGAGATCCGGATGTATCATACGCCGAATTTGACGGGGTTGCGGAAGCAGTATGTGCCGAAGAGGATTAACGAGGGATGGGGGCTGCAGCACATGAAGCTTTATGGGGTGGATGACGAGATTATCATGTCTGGGTATGTTGGGTTGGAGTATCATGATGTGTGAAATATTCATGTGCTGACGTTATGTGCAAAGGGCTAACCTGTCAATGGACTACTTTACGAATCGACAGGATCGCTATCACCTCTTTTCATCCAAAGAGGTGACTGACTATTTCTGGGGCATCTATAATGGCGTCGCATCGTTTAGCTTCCTCGTTCAGCCATCAAAGGAGGAAGCGGCTGGATATACCCTCTCTTGGCCAACGACAAACTCTGCCCCTTCACCTTTGGAGAAGCCACAGTCTTTTGTCAAGAAAACTACATCTACACTGCAGGAGCTTATAGCCGCGCCAGAAAGGCAGCTGGATAGTGAATTAAAGGATACCCGAGTATACATGCTCAGCCAGATGTCTCAAGTCATGAACCCGGATACTTCAACAGAGCTTCCGGTGTTGACGCGGATTCTGGAAAGGTTGGCGCAGCCGGCATATGCTGGATCATCGTGGACGTTTACCGCTGGATACTTTAACCCTGCTCCATCATTAACCAAGTTGCTGCTTAACACGGCTTCCAACAAGAATGTCGTCATTACGGCGGCGCCCGAGGCTAATGGCTTCTACAAGTCAAAGGGCGTTTCTGGACTTTTACCGGATGCCTATGTGCTTCTCGCTCGTCGTTTCCTGTATGCTGTCCAGCAGTGCGGCCGTGAGGGTGACATTACTCTGAAGGAGTGGCGTTTGGGTACAACTGGTCAGCCTGGAGGTTGGACATACCACGCAAAGGGCATTTGGATAACAATGCCCGGCGATGTTAATCCCAGTATGAGCATCATTGGCAGCTCCAATTACACGAAACGGAGCTACTCTCTCGATCTTGAGGTGGGAGCTCTAATTGTGACTCGGAACGAAACACTAAAGGCCCGACTCGGAGAAGAACAGGGCTGGCTGCAGGATCACGCAGCCGGGGTCACGATGGAAGACTTTACGAGGAACGAGAGGAGAGTTAGTCTCAAGGTGCGGATTGCCATGTGGATTGTAAAAGTTGTGGGAGGCGCCCTGTAATTGACATGGGTGAATAAACGGGGTAGCTGATTAGGCATTTCTTGGGATTGGTTCGGAGTGAGAGGTTTTAAAAAACGAGATACCCAAATGGGATAAAATAGAATTGTATAGAAATAGATGATGTAAATATTGATAGATGTCGAGAGACGATGGTGTATTTATTGTGAGTCACGGGCTGAATATAGATTGAATCGCCGATGTGTCCGAATTCCATGGCTTCAGCTTTAGCTTGTCTTTTCGAGCCGCCAATCCTTTGTTGAGATGCCAAGCTAGAGAGCTGAATAGTCTGAATCCTTCAGCCACGGATATAAAGGGAACGAAATCCTCCTACCGTCAATGACAATCTTTGAATCCTTACTGCTCTTGTCCCGCATTTTCAACCATGGCCATAACAGAGAAGCCCATTGTTCTGTATCACTATAGCCCATTGTTCTGTATCACTATGCACAATCTCCGTATTCACAGAGAGTGGTGTGGTATCTTGCTTTGAAGGGGATTAACTACCAACAATGCGTATGTAACGGCAACTCAACATCCCTGGGTTAAACTAATATGAGCATAATGTAGTTTCAACCACGAATTATGCCCCGGCCAGACATTCATCGTCTAGGCGTAAAATACAGGCGCATCCCCATTCTCACAATAGGCAGAGACGTCTACCTAGATACTCGCCTCATCATCACAAAACTCAATGAACTACACCCCAGCCAAGAAACCCTCCATCTCTCAGTCGCGACAACTCCAGAACAGCGAGCGCTGCAGCAGCTCCTCCAAGTATACATCATGGATTCCGGGTTTCAAAGAAACGTCGTGCAGCTTGTTCTATTTAACCACAAGGGCCTAAATGACCCGGCGTTTGTAAAAGATCGTGCAGAGTTTATAGGCGGCACGACGTTTTTCCCGCGAGAGGCTCTGGAGGCGGTGCAACCGGAGGCGGTTCGTGTGGTGAAGAATGGGTTTGAGTTTTTGGAGCGGACGTTGTTGTCTGATGAGAGGGATTGGCTGTTGGGGACTGAGAAGCCGAGTATTGGTGATATTGAGGTTGCTTGGTCGTTGGTGTGGTTGGAGAGAGTCCATGGAGCGATTCCGGATGAGTGGATTCCGAAGGAGGAGTTTCCAAAAGTGTTTGCTTGGATGGAGAGGTTTAAGGGTGTTGCGGCGAAGGCACAGGAGGAGTTGGGTGAGGTGAAGACATTGAATGGGGATGAGGCTGCGGAGTTGATTCTGGGATCGGAGTTTTATGAAGAAGAGGGCCAGGTTAATGAGGGAGATCCGCTGGTTCAGCATTTGGGGCTGAAGAAGGGGCAACTGGTGAGAGTTTGGCCAACAGATACGGGAGTTAATCATAAGGAGCTGGGAGAGCTGGTGAGTATTAATGGGAAGGAGGTGATTGTTGAGGCGAAGGCGGAGGAGGGCGGATCGACAAGAGTTCATGCTCAGAGACATGGATTTGCTGTGGCGGCGTATGAGGAGTAGTGGTTTAGGAATGATCATGACAGATATGGATATCGCTGCTCGGCCAAGAGTGGGAATAGCCACTATTTATTAATGTGTAATCTTCACTTTTTAATTATGATGATCATCTTTACTTGAAGTCTTGAACTCAAGCTATAGTCACTAATAACCAAAGCCCTTTATTAACTAGGCTCGTGTAACTTATGTACATTGTTCTCTTCCGTTCTCTTA
The DNA here is from genome assembly GCA_020045945.2 of Trichoderma semiorbis. Classification (NCBI taxonomy): domain Eukaryota; kingdom Fungi; phylum Ascomycota; class Sordariomycetes; order Hypocreales; family Hypocreaceae; genus Trichoderma; species Trichoderma semiorbis. The sequence goes on from CM034694.1 coordinate 7,798,345, forward strand.
CTATGTATTCTCTCCTATGTATTTGGCAATCCCAATAACAGTGGAACGTTTACTATCCCTAGTATGCTATTGTACTCTTCCTCCATTGCCCACAGTTCTCCGAGAGCGGTTTAATAACTTCTTTACATATTTCACCCCATAGCTCATTCGTGTTCCAATCCGTCCAGCGCTTCGTAGCGGCCCCGTAGATGCAATATCTTACAGCATTCTCGTATAATGGCAGCAGCGTGTTGTAATCATCATCTAACCACTCAGCAGCGAAAGACAGCCGGGAGAAATAATCCCCTGACGTCTGCTCCATTTTTTGAGAGAACCGATCTTCCAATACGGTATGGTGCCATATTTCAAGCAACAATATTCCAAGTTCCAGGAGAATAGACTTGGGCTCAGCGGGTTTCACCTCGTTGGCTTCTGTGCCTTCGATCGTTGCACACACAAAAGGTCGATTGAAGTTGGCGAGGGGCGCCACACCATCAGATACCGGGTGTAATAGGAAAAATATTGAGTCCTTTGACCATGCTTGACCAAACCACCGTGTTTGAGAGAACTGAAGCAGACTTGAAGCTAGTTTCGAGGCGAGCAACATGCTTGATTGCAGAGGCAGCCTTGCTCCATAACATTTGGATGTCCCCGAAAGTACATCTTTTAAAGTAATCGTTTGACAGCTGTTTTTCTGCATTATAGTCCTCTCTTTTGCTGTCACAACGCCCATTCTGTTACTTGTATGTAGTATAAAGGCGACATGTTGTGCGTTCTCGTGAGCCGAGACAACAGCTGCGCAAAAATTGTCTACTGGAGTAAAGTTTGGCTGATGCGAAGAGTTCGATACATTTGTTTTAATTGGTTCAGGCTCACAGATTTTTACCCGTGAAAGCTTTGACTCCAGTGCTGGGAGGCAGTCGCCACTTCCGTCTTCCTGCATGCATCTGACCGACAGCTCATGACATCTTGTCTGAATCGGAGTGAGAAGCTTCGCAGCAAAGATCAGCTGAAACGCCAATATTGCTTTATCTTCTTCGCTCCATTGCTTTGTAGAACGGAGAAGTTTTGATGCTACGTCAATTCGGTCTTCAAGCAAGACGTGTACGTCGTGTTCGCTGTGGCAAGACCCAGTACAGCAACTACACAGAGCCGTGTACAGATTTTTGGAGGATTTCTGGATTCGATGGAATGCTTTGGCTAGTTTGGTGGTATTGGTTGATGGCAGTGAACTAACAGGTCCATGGCGATTCATCAACATCGTTTGCGAAAATGTGTGTAGTGTGCTGGTGGCCGTGTCGAGCTCGCTAATGCTCTGTTTTATTTCGCTACTCCTGAGAGCGACTCTAAGTCGAGGGATTAAATCTGTTCTGTGTTTTTTCGCTGTTTGATTTGCTTCTATGATGCCAACAAGATCGTATGGGTTATCCTGTACTGAACAGTGAGAAGGGCTTTCTATAATTCTTCTTTCATCATACCTTGTGAGAAGGGATGAGGCCATCCAAGTGTTTGGCTACTTCCTCTAAAGTAGTCTGCATGTCTCGCAGCCTCCCAGTCAACGCCTTGTAGTTCTCATCCCCTAGGAAGTCCTCCACCTGAGCCTGAATCTTCTTATTTTGGAAGTATGCAATGGGATCCTCATTAAGCAAAGCCTCATCGTAACTATAGCCGCTCCGCGTAATGATCAGATGAACAGTCTCTGATACTGTTTGTCGCTGTAGCAGCAGTGCATTCGCAAGCTTGTCGACATACTGTCGCTTACGGAATGCCAGTCTGCCTTTATCATATCCCTCACGCCATAGCTCTGCTCCCGAGATAAGGATGGGAATCGCCCGAAGAACAATAGAACAATTCCAAAAGCTTCAAAGGTCGACATATAGAATCTTTAAAATGTTTGAAAGGCCTCCCTAATTTCGGATGCTATGATATGACATCGTCAGGCGCAGACTTGGGAGGATTCCCGTGAGGCTCTGCTGATGCGGGGATATTCCTGACCACCTGTGCAGGCTGTGAGGTGGCAATAGCATGTACAGATTGCAAGGGTATTTGATGATGATATGCACAACTTGAAAAGGAATATACCATCCAAATGCACCAAAATGTTTATATGGTAGAAGACCACAATCAGCGTCGGAAAGTTAAATAGCAGACGCCTCAAAAATCTCACCACATTATACCGCATCTTCTATACGCAGACCTTTGAGCAGCAGACATAGTGCACCTAAATCGCAAGGCTTGGTAATAATGGAGATATTATTCCTATGAAAAAAATCCAATTGGCCAAGGTAGATGATTACTCCCCGCACAGCTCAGCGTGAGTAACCATGCAACCATTGACCCTTGTCAATCGCCAACTGATCAAGTTGTAATGGCGTTTCACGAACTTGAGTTATCAATTATCCATTATGATTCTTTTGCCTCTATTAGCAAGTTATCGACCCAGAAACAAAGCTCGTGATCATCGGGTTCTGAGCGTCAGAATACAGCGCAATGGAGTCTCTCGCGGATACAGGTCTCGCAACAATGAAGCGGTTCAAGCTTCTTCAAGAGGTTGAGCTGAAATCAGTCGAGGATCAGTCTCACGAATCGCCAAAGCAACTCTTCCTTGCTCAATTTGACCGATTTGAACTTTGGGCGGTGAATCTCGGCGTCTTTGTAATGGGTCACGGTTCTCTGGATTACAGGATTCGCGATTCCGAAAGTATGAAAGAGGCCATACTTCAGATGATGAAAAACTTGAATAGATCACTCGATGAAGGTAAAAATTGCATTTCAATCGTCTACTTTTTATCCCGGACCTGTTGTCATTCTGGAGTCATTCTGACATTATACTACAGCCCTTGCCTACCTTCATGGCGATATTGAACAGGAAGATGAAGATTCAGATACAGACTCAAGCTCTGAGATGGAATCGGATATGGACTTGCTTCTTGATAGTATCAAGGATCCCATTGATCGACTATATAAGATGGCCGTCTGGATACGAAACCCAGCGACTAGGATTACGTCCACCAAAGCCAGATTTTTGCAGCAAGTCGATGAAGAAACAAACGTGGATTTGTTCAAATCGTTCGAGAAATTTGATTATGAGCATATCAGCTCTCTCTTTCTAGAATATGAAAAGAATAAAGCTATCCAAGAAAACCCAATAGCCAAACCCCACGACACAGTTGGCAACGACGAAGCGCTTGTTGAAGATCAGGTGTGGGAGCCGATCAGAAAGACGTTGGAGCTAAATAGGATGAGACTATCAAATGGAGATGAATCCTACCTTGTTCGCCGCATAGCTCGGGCTAACGGACTCAGACGGCAGCAATTCGCTTATTGGAGAAAGCATAAAAACAAGCTTCGTGAACACGCCGCTGTTGTCGTGGAAGTTCCAACGCATAATTTACCTACAACAAGTCATATTATACAATTGGAAGACAATAATGAGAAAGTCAAGGCACCTCTCACAGTCACTACGGCTACTCAACTACGCCTTTCACATGATATTGGGAAAGAATTGGAGAAAGAAAATGTCATGCCCCTTGCTGTCTCTGAGTATGCTCCGTCAGCATGGAATCCTAGCAAGGACATCGTCAGCTTTCCATCGCCCCCGAAAGCATCCCCGGCTGATGAATTTTTCGAATGTCCATACTGCTATACCATTTGTCCTGCTTCCATTCTCTCTGAAAAGGCCTGGAGGTAAGACTATTCCCCCGAAGCTCCATGGATAGGTTTGAGGTTACGTCGCTTACCATTTATCTGTTAGAGCCCATGTAATACGAGATTTACGACCTTATATTTGCACTTTTGAACATTGTTCAAATTCTGAGCAATTATATGACAGCCGTGATGACTGGATTGAGCACGAGATCTCTAGGCACCAAACCGTATTTCGGTGTCCAATGCATGAAGAGGAAACCTTCACCACCTTGGCTACATATGACGAACATGCGCAAAAGTATCATAAAGAAGACGCAATGCCGTCGAGCCTTGCAACACCAACAGTTGCAGATATCCACCGCAGCTGTCCTATTTGCTCGATAATTTTGGGGACCGTGCAAAAGTTACAAAGTCACATTGCTCTTCATCTTGAGAGGTTCGCCATGTTCACCTTACCTCGCTGTACAGACGATAGCGATGAGAGGGCCTCCAGCGGCCGGTCTGCTAGTGCTCATGTTGATTCTAATAGATCTCTCGCTAGTGATCTAGATACAGAATCAAATGCTACCGGTAATTCGTAACATGATAGCATCTTGTCATCCGGAATTCGGTTCGACGACCAAGCTCAGACTCAAACTCAAATTGGAATAGAGCAGAGTAGAGCAATGATCTCTCTCCACGACGCCGCTGCCCAGGGTAGCCTTACAACCCTTGATCCTTATAAATCGTCTTCTATCCATTTTGATGTTGATGAAATCGATCGCAGAGGTCGCACAGCCCTTGCCTATGCTGCTTTAAGGGGACATATTGACGTTGTCAAGCTCCTGCTCAGCGAGAATGCAAATGTTAACCACGCAGATGAAAAAAATCGAACTGCGCTTTGGTATGCGTCTTTTTCCCACCCATCTATCCCTCAGCAGCGTCGTCGTGAAGTCATCGAGTATCTGTTGCTCAAAGGTGCAGATCCCGATGTACAAGCGAAAGATGGCTCAACTGCCCTTATGAAGCTCATCGTGCATCGGGATTCCGGTGCTATTAGGCTTCTGATACAGAAGGGCGCATCTACTACCACAGTAGTCGAGAAAAGAAAAATGTCAGTGTACGAAATATTAACCGGAGTAAGACGTATGAGCAAAAGAATAGCAGCGCTACGCTCACCTGAGGGTATAGTATCGCGAGACGAGGAACGATTCTTCTTTGAGGAAATGGAAGAAATAAAATTCCAGCTCAAGAATTATGGAAGAATCGTTAGAGTCTGGCCTCCAGGCGGCACCACAAACATTACGCTCTTTGAGCTTGGAGATACATGTATTGAAGCTGGCCTAATAGATGAGGCCATTGAGACACTTGAGCTCCTGAAATTCCTCCAGGTCAGCGTGTTTGAATATGACGACCAGGGGTTACTACCGACAGAGCAAGGATTAGCCAGAGCTTACGAAGTAAACGAAGCGCTGCGAGAAGTGGATGAACAGTTGGGGCAAGGTGCCAATCTGCATATAGAGCCAAACAAGAGTAAGGCTCTGGACATCTTTGCCCGTACGGAGGCTGGGATGAGACATGCCCAAACGATATGGGGTCCTAACATTCTGGAACATTCAACAAAAACCACAGGATACGGTGGATAAAACCCAGCAAGAATCTTACGCTCAAGCCCAACAATTTCCAATGGACTTGGTTCAGGAAGACCCTGAACCATCAGAAGAGCCGGACGTTCAGGAAGGCATCGACCTCGCCGGCCACAACGGACAAGACTCTAACCGAGCTGATGACGACCGCCGGGTGCCCATGGATCCGCCTGAGATCACCGAGTTCGCTTCTGAGCGATACTATGAGAAGCTCCGCCAACTGCAAACCGATCACCAACAGACGAATGATGATAAATCTAATACCACAACGACGGCGACCGCGTCTGAGTTCATCCTGCCATTGCGAGATTCATCGAGTCCCACGGATGAGAAGCCCCGCCCGTCAGCTCGAGGCAAGAAAAGTTTCCTATCATTAAGACAAAAAGCTGCCGCACATGCAACCCACCGTTTGAGTTCCGTAGATATCATCGCAGAGCAAGAAGAGGCGGGTAGTCCATACCTATTCAGGAAGGAAGATAACGACCTGCGAGGGGGGGGACATGATATTGAATCAGAGATATCAGTATTGAGGGAAATGTTTAGAGTGCTGGTGGAAGAATCTCAGGCAGAGTTTGAACAGGCAGCTGAAGGCACGGAGCTCAAATTAGAAGCGCAAACATTGGCCCGAACATTGGCACAACAAACGACATTATACATGTTGGATGTCCAAGAGCTAAAGATTCAACATTTTGAGGCAACCAACATAGTGGAAAGAAATGAGAAAGGAAACGCACTTGACGACAAAGTTAGATCATACGATTTCTTTGGGATGAGAGATATGATCAAAGAGATACAAAAGAGGCGAGAAGCAGAAGAAGCGCGACTAGCAGAAACAGCACGAGAACGAAATGAAAAACAAGCACAGTCAGAAAAGCGACTACTTCTAAAAATAGAAGAGGCCAACAAGGAGCTGACTGAGCATGAAGAGAGAAAGGAGAGACAGCTAAGGATTATGGAGAGACACAAGAAGGCATTGGAGGCAATTGACGAAAAGCGTGGACTAAAAGATTCCTCTGCAGCACCGCCAGAATTGGAAGCACGAGATGCCTCAACAGAAGTACCAACAAGAACAGAAATGTCCAAATCGGAGTTGAACGCCTACGAAGAGGAAATAGCAGCAGAAGATAAAAAGATAAGGATTGCTGTTGAGAAGTTAATCGGCCTGAAGGAAGAGTTACGTCGCGTCCGAGCAGAAAAGGAAGCCCAGATCCCGTCTGGTAGCGAGAGCCAAAAGGCTCAATCGAGACGTAGCGAAGCAGCATGGCAATGTGTACGTCTGGAGACTTGTTTTCAACCTTCCTCTCTTTATGTTAAGGAAGCCATTAACATACATATTACTAGTGTCAATGCGGGACGGGAGATCTCTTTCTTAGCTATTACTATTGCACTGAACACGACTGTCGACACCCGTTCTGCCACAAATGCCTTATTAATTTTTGATTATGTAGGCTCGGCATAGTATATCCATCAATGGTCTTTTGTCTTGGTTATAGAAAATACACTGCCTACTAGAACTAACATCAGAACAAAATATATGGAGTTATTATTTTATTTTGATCATTACATTGCTATACAAGCATTGTGATCCTCTAGTCTACGAATATAGTTTTGAATCGAGGGCACGGGGAAACAGCATGTCCGGTTATTATTTCGAATGAAGGCAGTCAATGCTAATCCAGGATAAATTTGCTTCTCTTTAACTCGACATTGATCTATCCGTGCGCATATTCATAAAGAGTCTCAATGGGAATTGTCTGTGCTCGATCGTCAGCCCCAGGGGCCTACGACTACTGCGTAATATTTTGCAGTTTTCTGCCCATATTCACATATTTTACTCAAACCTGGCCGCAAACCATCTTCACACAGACTCTTGGTTGTCCAATAAAGCTTTTCTAGCTTCTTATTGGGTAGATGATGCTGTATACATGCTCTGAAAGCCCTGGCCAAGCTGTTGTGCAATTGATTGCTGCTGCGGCTGCTGTACTGCTGGTGGCGATAGTGACAAAGGCGGTTGTTGTGTTATGGACCGTGGAATCTGCATGGGGTCCTGCACTAACGTAGGACTCTGGAACGGAGCACTACTTGTAGGGTCGACTCTATTATTCCATTGCTGTTGGTTGATGGGAACGTTTGGCATCTGCATCTGCATCTGCATCTGGTTGGAATTCGGGTAGACAGGCTGCGGGGAAACAATGTTCTGGTGCTGGAATTGCTGCTGTGGCATTCCGTATTGCTGAAACAGTTGCTTCTGCTGCTGTTGCTGTTGCAAATCCTGATGCTGTTGGAAATTTTGAGAGTACTGAGGCTGTTGTTGTAGGATGTATTGATGTGGCTGTGGAGATGAATTCTGTACAAACGCCTGTTGCTGTGGCAGTTGCGCCTGTGTTGAGTTGAGAAAGGCCTTTTTCTTGTCTTGTCCTCTATTATTGGCTCCAGAAGTGTCTACAATATTGTTGTTCTCGTCGATCCAGACAGCTCGTAGTCGACCTTCCTTGGCCCGCTGTGCTGCGCCAATACCATATAGCTTGTTCATATAATCGGCAAACTCGAGATATGCATTCTGTACAATTTCGAAATGTCTTTCGTTGAGATTAACGAGAGCATCGGGCTTCAGAATAGCCTCATGACTGTTGCCCTGAGCTTCATACTCGGCCAAGGCCAGTGCTGTCTGGCAAGCGTTACGAATCTGCCGGCCATTCCAACGAGCTTCCCTGTGTTGGAGGAAATGAGTAGCAGCGAATCCGCGAATCTTTGTGTTCTCAATGTTGATAAGTCGGTTTTTCTTCGCGAACCGGTCTTCAATCATGGCCAAGTTGTTGTCGAAGACTTCAAGAGTTTTACCAGCATCCAACTCTGGATAGTATAAGCTGATGTGAATACGAGAGGTAAAGGCTTCGTCAAAGTCTCCAACACGATTCGTAGTCAGAAAGAGAATACCAGCATAATACTCCATAACACGCAGGAAAACTAAAGCCAGCAATCAGTAACTGCAATAAAAATGAACAATTGTGTACTTTTGACGCACCTGCTACAAGTCCGTTCCGCACAAAGTCTTCTTTGGTCCTCGCAGCTAAAAATACATCCGCCTCGTCGAGAAGAAGGATACAATCCCATCGATTTGCCAGTGCAAAATTTGTTTCCAAAGCCTTTTCGACTTCTGCTGCCGTTGTGCCGAGATCACCTGATAACAGAGGCAATGTTAGCCATTGGTCAAACATAGCCATGCAAAGATTCACATACCGCACGTAATTTGGAACAATGGCTTCTTAAAAAGCTCTGCTATTCCCTCTATTTTGGTACACATCGTGTCAGAGAAGTGAATTGGGCGGATGAGACGGAGGTTTGAGTCACGAACCGGCAGTCGACGTTTTACCCACTCCGGGCGCGCCATGAAGAAGCAAAATTAATCCCTTTCCTGTAAAGAATGTCAGTTTGTTGTCTATGCTAATCATTCATTTGAAGAGTACCTTTGCCTTTGACAATGTCAAACTGCTGTTGTTGTCCACTTGATGACTTTTTGTCTCGGAAATGCTGGGCAACTGGTGACACTATCATGGACCTGTGCTCTTTCTCGATAACAAGACGATCAAAAGCGGTTTTAGGCTTCTTATTGTCGTTACTATTGCGTGCTCTCTCATCGGCCAACATGGCTGACGCCTCTGGCGCATGTACAGCCGTCATGTACGTAAGATCCAGTTTAGCTAAAGGCTTTCTGTCAACAAACAACGACAATAATCAGAGAATCTTGACTGCGTACCCCATTTTCGGTTGCGTAGTATAAAGCCAAACACACGATACGACATGATAACTAATTCCTCGTCTGTAACATAAGGGCCGTTTTCAGACCCAGCCGCTCTCAACTCTTTCAAGGACCGTGGGAAAACGGCAATAGAAGGCTGTTCGTTCAAAGCTGTTATCCTGGGTAAAAGTCTATTGAGATATTCCCTTTTTCGCTGGTCGTCTATATGTGTATCGTCGTATACAACATCGCCTTCGCAGCAGCCTCCGCGACAACGAGCGTCGGCCGTATCATCATCATCGTCCGCCGGAGGGTTTCCAATGAGGGGCTGTAAGATTGGCTTCCACTGCTTCTGGCTTTCATCTTCCACGGAAAATGCTGTTTCGAAGTCGATAACTACCTGCCCTTCGACATCATCGCGTACTTCGAGCGTTGGTCCAGCATAGTACATGTGCTTGACAGCGGCAACTTCTAGAAACATGGCTCCCCGTCGTATCAGCATTCGTCTGTGCTTTTGAAACTATGATAGACCTTCATCTTCTGACCACAACGAATCATCGAGGTCGGATTGCTTAACAGGATGGAAGCGAAGAGGATAAACTTCGAGTAACGTAATATCCTTCTCACCATCGAACCTTTTGAAGTCAAAGATTTTGGTTACTGGACCAATATTCTTTCCGTCAAAGTCGATGTAGATACAGGTGATGCTAAAGGGTGACGCTTTGCGCTTGTCATCCGTAACGTTGTTATACCACCTCTCCCAAGGCGCCGCAACCCGGTGTTTTGCGCTGGTGACGCCGATGACTCTGTATACCTGCTTGCCATCGCTTCCGATAACTTCCATTCCAGGTCTGAAAAGTAGCCAGAGATCTGAAAAGAGTACTTTGCGGCATTCAGGCTTCCCGAAATGAAGATGTCGCGAGAAAATGTCTGAATCTATAAAATCCAGAAGGCATTTTATATGCTCCGCTGCAGCTGGTGATTTGGTAAAGTTATCAAGCTTTACGCCTTCGTCTTCTTCGTCTTCTACCTTCTTTTCTTCTGTTTTGTCTTCCTGTCCTTCTTTTTCTTCTAACTCTTTATTTTCTTTATTTTCCACTTTCTCATCTATTGCTGTCGCTTCTTCTTTCACATCTTGCTCGATTTTGTCTTCAATCTATTCCGCTGGCTTCACAGCTGTAGGTTCTTTAGCAGGAAGCTTCTCGACTGTAGAATCCTCTACTGTCGGTGTCAGACTTGAGTCACCCTCGGTATCAGGTATATCGGAGGCAGCTGGTTTGTTCTTTTCTTCTTTTAGCTTCTGTGTGAGCTCTTCGTACCACACTAATAGCGCAGGCCTGCAAAAGTAGAGAGCTTTGAAAGGCCTAACAAAGACTATCGAACGATAGCCCGAGTTAGTTAATTCCTCATTCGCAGTTGAGGCGAGAATTTTGGCGATAATGTGACGAAGAATAGTCGAGTGGATCCGTATTCTCTCAGGAAGAGCTCCTTGGCCATTTTCATTCGCTTCGTGCATCTTGCCATCCAAAACAAGTTCCGTCTTACGCTTTCGACGATTACCAAAGCCGGACCACCGCCGGTAATCTCTGGCGTCATCATCGACAATAGGATCGCCTATGAGAACATCAATGGCACATGACTCCTCCTCAAACATTGATTCCATGGCTTTGAAAGCCGCCCAGCTCACCCGAGTGAGCTTCGGCTTTGCAAAGACCCGCTCTGTGTCTTTGTCGGGTTCAGCTTTCACAGCATCCTCAGGTTCGTCGTCTAGCGGAACTTGATGCTTCTTTCGTTTTTGGGACTCTTCTGCTAGGTAGAGACGATCCATGTCCCGTTCAAAGTTCTTACGGAGCCGCTCACGGCGGTGGCCATAATCGATTTCGCGGTCAAACTCCTCATAGGCATCAACCTTCGCATCAGCATTCACAGTATCTTTTAAATCCACGCAGCTATGAGATGAATTAAAAGGATTTGGCCGTTGATAAACTTCATCGTTGCATAGTTCCCAGCGGCGATCAGATCTTCCGTTCCTAAAATAGTCGTTGAATGACCATAGATTCCATCCTCCAGGCCCTACATTCACCTCCCACTCCTTTCGGTGCTTATAAAGGCAATCTTCCATTCGTTTGTACTGTTCTCTTTCAATTTCTCTTTCTGATGGCGGATTTTCTTGTTCAAGGTTTGTCGATGAAGCGGCTTTGGCCTGTTGTTCGAGTTCGAGAATCTTCTTCTTTAGAGTCTCGATGTCGTCGACGAATCTGGCAACTCCTTGAGGAGCAGGCTTGTTATCATCCCCCACTACATTGCCATCTTCACCAACGCCAGCATTCCCACTGTGAGTTTCATCATCTTGACTTGAGGCCAAGAGAGTCGAAGTCATGGTCGAGGTAGTATCGACGGTCTTTGACTCATCGGCCTCTGAGAGAGGGCCGTTTAGACTCATTTTCGATGCTTAGTAAACTGCAAGCCCCAACGAGGCCATACAACGCAGCGATGGTTTGTGTATTGCTTCACTGAATCGGCATTTGCGAATGGTTCATCGGCGAGTGAGAAGGGTTGAATGCTAAAGAGTCAATATGTTCTGAACTAAAGATGAGATTCTGGGGACAACCACCAAAAGAGCCTCATGTAGGAAGCGCTTAGCATTCTAAGATTAGGCGAATCAAATCCTACACACCACGTTCGCAGACATTTGGGGGCGAAATGTCTGGATAAGCGACTAGTTTGCTATGCGTGATCCCACAACAGTTCTAATGGACTGCTCAGCCACATAAATTCCCACAATATCCGTCTCGGAAAACCACACCCATGCAGCACGGAAAACATCTCAAAACTACAGATAGCTGTTGAGGAATGGCTGTCAGATGAGGGATAATTGAAAGAATGGATACGGATTGACAGAGTACAGGAGCATGGTTGCGAAAAGTAGTGCTATAATGAGACCACTATGCCGCTGCCTAAGACTATGTTGATCATTTGGGCATCCTTGCAGATGACGAGGCCAATAGTACGATACTTGGATATTACATACATGATTGGCGTCATAACCCTTCCTCAGCGGTAACTGGCAACTCGATTCATATCATCACACCCCAAATGAATGAGCGCAACTGGTAATGGTAATAGTTACCGATAACGATTTGATTCGAAAAGTGGAACAACTCTCTCGAAGCTATTCACCAACAGCACCTTCAAGTTATTCTTAAAGGCCAGCAATATGGCAGACCCAGACACTGCTGGGTCAAGTCTTGGCCATCGACCTGCCAGTGTCACCTTTATCGACAATCGACTTCCAGAGCACCACCAACTGTTTGCGGATCCTTCTGTGCATTATGATCCCGCTGTTGAGAAGTATGTGCCGAGTATGGCAAAAGTGGACGAGGGCGTGGCCTGGATCCCAAGACCCGTATTGACAAACATTAATGCAATGAAGTTCTGGGAGGATATACTCCCAAAGGCTATGGAGGAGCTGAAATCAACAGTAGAGCCTGACGGCCGATCTAAAACAACATACAGTATCCGAGATAAAACCAGCTGGGATGCAATTTATAGCAGTCTCGAAGCAGCAAAGTTTAAATATGAAAACAAAGAAGGTGCAGCAAACAAACTACGCGACGTGCGACGAAAGGCTGCGAGCAAAATTGCCCCTCTGGAGGGTGTGGTCAAGATAGCTTCAAAGGTTGTCCCTGAGGGCACCGCAGCGACGCCCGTGCTGGGTTCTTTGCAAGTGCTTCTGGATGTAAGATGACTACATTGAAGAATTATGGGTATAAGTTTGCCAGACTGACGAGAGTGGGAATCAGGCTGTGAAGATTGCTGCACGCTTACGCGAAAAAGTCCTTGAGAGTTTCGACGACAATGTTTCCATATTTTCAGACGTTGAGCTGTTTCTAGGAACTTTTCCAGACGATGAGAATGTCGTAAACGCATCTGTGGATTTGACCGTTGCCACTCTCAAAGGAATCGAATTAGCTATTGGTTTCTTCATAAGCAACTCTCGTAAGACCAAATTGACAGAATTGGAGTTGTAAATAAGCTAATACCTGTTGGTTGAACAGTCATGAGAGGGACCAAGGCGCTTCTTACCAACAATGAGTACGAGAAACGCTTGTTGGAAAGCCTTGATATGATCAAGACAAAAAGCAGAAGCCTCATGGAGGAAGCTTTAAAATCACATATATACGAATCTCATACTTGTATGTATACCAACTCGGAATACGAAAACTTCATCAAACTAATACTCTCTGCCAAAGACTCTCAAGAGACACAAAAGCTATCTCGGAACGTCCAAACTATGAGTGAAAGGGTTGATAAGCAACTGCAAAATCTGGGAGACGGATTCAACTCAATGAATCTACTATTGACAGAACATGTCAAAGAAAAAGACAGCAAGTTTTGACCTTGGTGAGCCCAAAGTGGTAGGTATGGCCCAAATACTAATATTTTGCAAAGAAATGCTCGAAGCTGCTCGACAGGAGCTTGAAGAAACTCAGCGCGAGAACCACTTTCTTAGAGCGGAAAATAACACGTTACGTGCCTACTCACCATTACAAAGCGTATCACCATATCTGGCACCGCAGACGCAGATATTGGCAACACAGTGGTACATCAGTCAACACAACCTACGACAGCTGCTGAATACGCTTGATGTCGACCTCCGAGATCTTGCTTATGTTGCAGACAAGAAAGAACAATTCCCTCCCAAACAACGACTCCTAGCTGAGCAAATTGTGAACACACAGTCGTTTCGCAACTGGGTGGTGTCGCCGACTTCTTCCAAGCTTTTGGTCCACTGGGACTCCCGGCTGCCAAAAGTAATTGAGGGCATTTCACCACTATCCGTCTTCTGTATGACTATGACACAAGCACTAAGAGCCAAAGAGCGATTTGTGTCAATGATGTGGTTCTGCGGACGGCATGTCGAAGCAGACGAGTCTGGGAGCTGTGTTGGCGGGCGTGCCATGATTGCAAGCCTGATTGACCAGCTACTGAGGCAGCATACATTCGATGCTCATTTGCTCTCTTCCTCAGCCATTAACCTCGTGGGATTGCAAGAAGGCAATCTCGACACATTAATAGAAGTTCTATGCTACTTAGTGCGGCAACTTCCGCCGACTGTGTCAGTGTTCTTCATCACTGACAACGCTGCCCTATTTGAACGAGACGAGTTCGAGTCAGAAGCGCTGCAAGTCTTTTCTATTTTGATTCGTCTTTCTCAAGACACAAGTATGCCTGCTTCAGTCAAATTACTGCTTACGAGTACACCGGGCACAACAATAACACGCAGTGCGTTTGAGAGTGAGGACTTGATCTTGAATGTAGAGAACTTGCCGCAAATGGTCTGGGCAGCGAGTGACGAGCGGATGGTGAGGGAACTTGAAGGAGAGCTTATTTAATTCTGAAAATTGATTGAACACGACAATTCGTAAATGACCGACCTGTCGTGTATAATTCGAGACAATGTTTGTTCTGTGATACGAATTACAAGTGGTTCGTTGAGAAGAGCAACGCCTAGAAATGTACTCCATGGTCAAGCTACATATAAGAAAAAGCTACAGACAAATCAATCCATGTCGAATTACAAATTTTATACTCGATACGAAAAAGGAAACAATGTAATTGGTACATTGATATTAATATTCGAACTTATTTGGATAGGATTATTTCGTTAAAGGGTAGGCCATAACCGCAGTACGATTGTGTGGTGGAACGCTAGTCTCGCGAAGCAAATTTTTTTCGCCACCAATTCATATAAAAGAACCATCTCTCCAGCTGCTTGGCCTTACATTCAACACCAGAATCTAAATTATTCCGAGAACAAGCCTCGCAGCGCGGGCGAAAAGCTTGCAAACTGTCTTTTCAGGCATGGCTTTATAAATTTATGTTGGCCCGGTTAATCTCCGAAGCCCCCGTGGTGGAGTGGTTACCACTTAACTCTTATAGATCCGGAATGGTTTCTTGGAGATATGTTAAGGTCGCCAGTTCGATCCTGGCCGGGGGCACCAACTTTTTTGCCCTTTTGCCATATTTCTCGAAGATCTAGTATGCGGAAATGGAGAGCGAGTCATCGAATTTGACGCAATAATGTTTCTGAGCCCGAAGATCGTGAAAAGTTTGTTGTTTTTTCGGAGTAGTATTGCACGTATATTAAGCGAGGTAAGTACGTACACGCAGGACATCAAATGCTTTTCACGCCCACTACAATTATACCAGTGTGTAATCTATTCGGTATCTCGAAAAAAGAATAGAAAAGACAATCCGGCTTCTGTATCGTTTTCTTTCCCCCGGATTATCATTCTCATTATGCAACTTTATGTTGGTATTGTGTCATCGTGAATCCGTTGTGATTCAGCATGTAGAGTTGTCAATATCTCGTACAGGATGCATTCACGATCAGCTTTAAGACCCCAAAATTTTAGGCATATTCCCGCTAAAGTCTCCATATACTTTATTTTCTCCGAATGAGCCGGCATATCTCAGGTATTTGCGGGGCCGATTAAACAAGTTCGGTGAACTGCTGGCTTGCACCACATCTGTCGATTTTCCAGAACACGAGCAATCATGTGCACTTGATGTTAAAAGCCAATAGACTGAAAATTCGGGCAAGCCGCGTGATGACAATAAATGGGTACAACACGGCCTGTGGCTTCATAAGATCGATTCCCAATAATGGTCATGTTCGGTGTAAGTCCAGCCGATTACCCCAAAGAGCAGCTCCGCATTAAACTCCGGGTTTGGAGATGGGAATTTGTCTTGGCCCCGGAGTTGAGCACCCCCGGTCTCCAGACACGATGGCTAGTGGCGGCATCATTTCGATCCAGTCCATAATCACTAGCACCGGTATGACTCTTTCGATGAAAGAATCAGGTGCTAATTGACTGTTTAGTGCAATGGAATCCACCGGGGGATTCTTCCTTTATTAGAAGATCACGACCAACTTGTGTCCGGAGAATTTCAACGACATCCATATCATTGTAACCCTATAAACTGAGAAGCACGTAAACGGCAAGATGAAGTGGCCAAAGGCACCGCTTTTTTATGTATGGGCCTGTTTGATGGCGTCCAGTGTCCCTATACTCTTTGGGTGCGTGATGGCATAATTCACCATTTGAGTATTCGAATCATCATGTCACTAACAACTCTTTCGTCCGATGATGTAGTTTGGACACGGGTAACATTGGTCCTGTGACGACGATGCCTGCCTTTCGCAAGACCTTTGGTGACTTTTCACCTACCATCCACGGAGTGATTGTTTCGTCTGTTCTCATCTCCGGTGCTTTCACGGCGCTCGTCGCCGGAGTTCTTGCTCACAGGTTTGGCCAGGTCCGCATCTTCTCAATAGGGGCTTTCGTTTTTGGTGTTGGAGCAGCTGTTCAATCTTCTGCTTCCAGCCTCGCTGCTTTCATCGTTGGACGTCTCATCCAGGGTGTAGGCGAGGGCCTGTTTGTGAGCAATGTATGGGTTCAGGTTTCCGAAATGTCTCCAACCAAAGTCCGGGGTACAATGACAGCGCTGCCACAATTCACCATTGTTATTGGTGTGGTTTCCGGTTTCTTCATCTGCTATGGCACTTCTCGTCTCGGCCCATCGACGTCACTCAGCTGGCGCATCCCGTTGGCCACCACATCAGCTCTCGGTTTCTTGTTGTCAGGAACATATTGGTTCGTGCCGGCCTCTCCACGCTGGTTATTAGCCAAGGGTCGAGTTGACGAAGCGCGTGATGTCCTCGTTCGACTGGGCTTTGACGATGTCGAGCGTGAAAAATTGTTGGAGGAATCCAACAACCAGGATCAAACGAACAACCCTGCTGATGAGACGCTGTGGCAAGGTCTCAAACAGACGTTTGTGGGATTCAAGGAGGCTTTCTCAGCGCCGTTCCGTGCCCGCACCGTGTTTGGATGCTTCATCATGGGCATGCAGCAACTAGCTGGAATTGACGGCATTTTTTACTATGCGCCGATTCTATTCGAAAAGGCCGGGCTGAGTGGTGAACAAGCATCCTTTTTGGCTTCCGGCGTTTCTGCATTGGCAATCCTGGCGGTGACCATCCCGGCCACCTTTCTGGCGGACAAATGGGGGCGAAGGACTTCAAGTCTGTTAGGAGGCATCTTGATCACAACCCTCATGCTCGTGATGGGATCTCTGTATGCGGCTGACAAGGTCCATGCTGACAGAGGAGCTGGCAAATGGGTGGTTATCGTATCGATTTACTTATTCGCCATTGTGTTCAACGGAACCTGGGCCATCGGCTTCCGAACCTTTTTGATGGAGAGCCTACCGAGAAAGACGAGGAGTAGTGCATCGAGCCTTGCTCAAAGCGCCAATTGGGTATGTAATCGATATTTTGGGGGGTTTCGAAACAAATGATGCTAATTGATGCAGTTTTCAAACTATCTCGTGGCCCTCATCACGCCGGTGCTCATTGCAAAGTCGACATATGGAGCCTATTATCTGTTTGCTTTTTCTTCCCTCTTCACCACCATCATTGTGGCGCTGCGCATGGTCGAGACGCGAGGCCATAGCCTGGAAGAGATTGAGCAGCGATATGTTCAAAGCCGGGGTATCTCGACGGGAATGTCGATGCCAATGGTAAGGATAAGGCGTGTGCAAGCCACTCAATAGCCGGAGCTATTGATGAGACATCATCAGCTTGATTCTTTCGTAGTTTGAGAGATGGACGTAATATCGGCCCCAATAATTTCTACTTCAGAACGATAATACTCAATCTTTGTGAATGGTTTAATTAGCAAGCAAATTTTGTTTTTAAGAGCGGCCTATGCAACAATGTGACCACCAAAGCATGAATGCCGCCTAAGAAGATACACATCAACATTGGAAGATTCATTCGAGAGAGAAGTAATCAAGGCGACATCTGAATCTGGCACGGAATAGAGTCTTAGAAGAAGAGTTGTGATGTCCACTAGTCCCGAAATCTAAGTTATATTTTCAAGGGCAGCTGTTTCGCTTTCTTCTTCCTTCTTGAGGTGGCAGCTTCACCAATCAGATGCCATAGCAAATGCTACTCCACCCAAATCTTGAGTGCGCGGTGCTAGATGTTGTGTCGTGAGGGGGATGATGGGAACTATATTGTTTTCGACAAGTTTCACAGCATTTTTAACCTCTCCCCAGAGCCTGCCTTTTGAGAGCCCCGCATCCCACCCCTAGCCTGTTTCGTACCCAACTATGGAAACATGGGTGTGCTGAAAAAGGATCGCAATGCACCGATATAATGGCAGCTGAGGAGAAGTGAAAATATCTAATTCAACATGTCAGTTTGTTGATCGTAGCAATCATTATTATTTTTCTTTCTTTCTCTTTTATATCATCTTGTTCGTGGTGTCTCAAAGCCCATCCAACATCTCAAGCTGATATGAGTGACAAGAGTATCATGTGATAGATCACGTGCATAGTATCCTGTACCTCCGCTTGCACCAACAACTCAAGCAAAATGGCGGTACTAGGGACTGGCACGCCAGGCTCCACTCCCAATTGCAGTCCAAAATCATTGGAGCTGCTTTTTTCCAAAGCATCTCAACACCATCAATCGCAGACTCTCAAGCTTCCCACGAGGCAGAGCAGCGACGACGAGGCTGAGGTACAGCGGCTTTGTCAAACACACACAAACAATTTTTGAACAAACCAAAAGAGCTACACTCGTAGCCTCTCATCGTCAAGATGGCGTCCAACAAGCTCGGCAAGATGGTGAGTTGCTTCTCCTCCCCGCCGTTCTCTTGGAAGCGTTGACGTTGACATGGTTAGACTGACGAGACGTGATTTAGGCCGGTTACGTACGAATACGCCCTCGATCCCCCGTGACGTTTGGCGTGATGGACACTGACGAATCTCCCAGATCAACTACCGGATGCGCGTGACCCTGCAGGACTCGCGACAGCTCGTTGGCCAGATGCTCGCCTACGACCGACATATGAACCTGGTCCTAGCCGACACTGAGGAATTCCGCCGCATCAAGCGCAAGAACAAGACAGCTGCTCCTGGCGGCGCACCGGTGGGCCAGACCATCGTGCAGGAAGAGAAGAGGACACTTGGCTTGGTGATTGTTCGTGGAGCACACATTATCTCCCTGACCGTCGAGTCACCTCCTCCCGCCGATCCTAGCGCTCGATTGGGCAAGGCCACCACCGGCGGCATTGCTTCGACTCTTCAGGCTGGCCCTGGCGTTGCTCGACCTGCTGGACGCGGTGCCGCGGCTCCGATTTCTCTCGCCGGTCCGGCTGCTGGTGTTGGTGGAGGTGCTCCCCCTCCAGGATTCCCATCCTTCCCTGGAGCCCCCGGTGCTCCTGGAGCTCCTGGCTTTGGAGGACGTGGCGGCCGTAAGTTGTTGTCTCCCACTGTTTCGAGAGCCATTGGTACTGATTCTTGGACTGTAGCCCCTCCTGGATTCCCTGGCCAGTTCCCTCCCCCCGCGGGTTTCCCAGGTGCTCCTGGCTTCCCTGGCGCGCCTGGCTTCCCTCCTGGAGGCCCTCCTCCTGGCTTCCAGCCCCCTCCTCGACGATAAAGAAGCTGTATGAAAGCTCTAATTTCTGCGATACCCACGCGCGCAATCTAGTCCAAATATGACGTCCCGGGGGAAAAGGAGACGGATATGTGCGACTTTTAGAAAATGGGAGAATTGGAATACTTCGCTAGGAACCGCTGTTAAATGATCAAGGGTGGCGTTTGGTGATGCTGAAAATGACACTTGGCTTGTAATCTAGCATCAACCGGGTACATTAAGCTATGAATCGGAATTCTTTTTTTTCATACACGTCAATTGTCGGAAGCACGTAATAACAATATGCCAATTCAATGTTGTGAGATTGGTTGAGAATGGAATATTATCATTTGAAGCCCATCTGAAGGCAGATTGATACGAAAACTGATTTATATCTGTCCACAAGTACATGCAGTTACAGGGCGTAACCTTATATGACTGAATGCTGGCATGACAATCTTTGTACTCATTCATACAAGGGTTCCTTTTTTATTCATTGAGATCCAGGATATCGAATCCATGACTAATATACATTTCATTTGGGTAAACATCTCTCATCCTCTAACAATCCTTTTTTACTCTCACAAGACCTTTTCTCCCAGTGCAGGGCCTCCCTTGGGAATCCCGTTGACGAAAATCCGGCTCACCAAGTCGCTCTGGTGCTGCTCAATCATCTCACGCAGCACACTCCTCTCCATAACCACCTTGCCCGTCTCGAGCAGATCCTTGATATCAACATCGTCCAGGTCAAGAGCTCGTCCATCCCAAGGCACCTGCTCCATGGCTTCGTACAGCCTGTCTCTTCGGTCACCCGTGACAAACAGCGTGCGGCCGTCCTCACGACCAAGACCCAGCGTGCTCAAAACGCCAGACATGTACTTCTTCAGATACGCCTCCCTCAGACCGTCCTTGAGGTACTTGTCCGCCACCAGGTCGAAATCATGAGGCATCGACAGCTCCATGCCATCTTCGCAGACAATCAGCTCGCCCCGTCTATACCGGTAACTCAGCGCCGTGCGCCACGCCTTATCGTAGACCTTGCGGTTCAATCTAGTTCCGAAATCGCGAGGATGAGGACCGAAGGACTTGCCACCGCCTCGCAGCAGGGGGCTCTGCCTGGTACCCTGACGGGCCCTTCCGGTTCCCTTTTGCGGGCGCATCTTGCGGTGAGAGCCGTGGACGTCGTGGCGGGTCTTGGAGGATGCGGTGCCCTGCCTGGTGTTGTCGCCCTCGTAGACGACGGCGAGGTGGAGGAGGTCGCGGCGGAGGGGGAGGTAGAGGTGCTGGACGGACCATTGCTCGAGGGATTGCGGCTCGAGGGAAGGGAAGCTGTGGATGGTGACGGGGACTGTCGAGACTGGTGGTTGGAGGGGTTAGGCCGAGGGCAATCTCGAATCTTGGGGGGAGTCTTGTGATGGTCGCTCACTTGGATTCCATGACTGGATGATGGACTGTGCAGAGGCTGCGGATTTTGTAATCTCCTTTACCGGTGATTCGGTAGCCATTGACCGTGTAAACTGTCTGCTGAACGCTGTTGTCGCCGGCTATTCGCAAAAGGTCAGCCTCTCTCGTCATATCAAAGACTTTTCGACTGTCTCTCAAACACACCTTGGACGCGGATATCCTCAGCGCAGCCATGGCCTCGCCGAGGCACCCAATTCCCTTTCCAGCCATTTCCGACAGCGACTTTGTGCAATCTCTGGCTGTCCCTCTCACTCCAATCGTACGTTTAGAGTGACGAAAAAAGACGGATTCGATTTCGGTGGTGCAAAGAAGCCCAAAATGCGCAGCGGCGTTTTCCGCCTCCGGCCGCCGAAAATTTCAGCGGGGCTAGTTTTGCAACTCCAAAGCCATTTTGCACCACCACCACCAAGTGAACAACCTCTTTTTTGATATCACGGGATTGTCCAATTCTACCGCCCCAGCCTCAACAATGTCGCGGTGCCAGGCTGTAGCGAGGCCATTGGCACGGCAGCTGCGCCAGCAATGCGCAATCCGGCCGTTCACGACGGGAGCTGCCCGCGCCGCCGCCGAAGTGCAGCAGCAGCAGCAGCAGCAAGGCTCGTCGTCTTCTTCTACTATTCCTCCTCCTCCAGCCCAGCCCAGCGCCCTCGATCTCGACCCCAACAGCGTGCTGCCGGAATTCGAGGCCGATCTGATCAAGGCGGGCAAGATGCCCGTCGGGTCGCGGAGGCGGAGAGTCGCCATGCGCACCACGGCCAGCATTCCCTTTGAGCAGCTGCCGTACCAGGCTTTCCAGGAGGCGAGGGCCATTCTTGCTGCGGACAGACAGGAGAAGGTGGCTAAGATTCAGGAAGAATTGGCCAAGATTGCGGCATTGGAGAGCAAGGACGCTTCGCTGGTTAAGGGGGGGCAGTCAATGAAGGATACGAAGCTGGCGAGTTTGAGGCGTTATGTCGAGCAGCTCAAGATTCAGGCGGATATCAACGATCCTCTGGTCAAGAAGCGCTTTGAAGACGGTCTAGGTAAAGAAAGAAGGACGCTCTTATTCCACTTATCAGAATGATTATACTGACTGTATCATTCTATAGGAGACATGAACAAGCCCATCTACAGGCACTACGCCGAACGCAAGTGGCGCTCCTACGACTACCGCCTCATCACCCAGCGCATCAAGCAGTTCAACATCGTCCCCGACGTCCTGCCCAAACTCGACCCCGTCGCCGACGTCCAGCTCTACTTCCGCCACTCCAAGGTCGCCCCCGGCGCCGTCGTCGACTCCCTCGTCAGCGAGCACCCGCCCCGCCTCCGCGTGCAGGTCTTCGACGCCGGATCCCGCCTCGTCTCCCTCGTTGTTCTCGACGCCGACGTCCCCGACGCGGACAACGACGCCTTCTCCAAGAGATGCCATTTCTTAGCGGCAAACATCCCGCTTAGCCCGGACAGCACGAGCTTGCCCCTCAGCCGCATCACTGCCGAGGACCAGCTCGCCGTGCCCTGGCTCGCGCCCGTCTCGCAAAAGGGCGCTCCTTACCACCGTCTGGGCGTCTACCTGCTGGAACAAAAGCCCGGCGCCAAAGTCGACGTCGCCCAGCTCAAGCAGCTGTACGCCGCACGAGACGGCTTCTCGCTCAAGTCGTTCCGCGACAAGTTCAGCCTCACCCCCGTAGGCTTCAACATGTTCCGCTCCGTCTGGGACGAAAACACCGCCGCCGTCATGGCCCGCCACGGCATCCCCGGCGCGGACGTCGAGTTCCGGCCCGCTCGCGTGCACAGCCTGAAGCCGCCGGTCAAGCCCCGCGGCTGGGAGGCCAAGAGGCAGGGTCCTGCGTACAGACACCTGTGGAAGTACACGAAGCGCATCAAGGGCTTGTCGAATGGCCGCGGATGGACCAAGAGGAGGTAGAAAGGGGGAAAGAGGGAACAAGAAAAAATAGAAAGCTCATGATATTATTGTACGATATTACTTATGATGTGTATAAAAACAAAATGGAGTGTTACGTTTGGTACCAGCATATTGGCCCGTGAAAAGGAATTACATATAATGTACCACTACAAGGAAAAAATATTACGTTTGAATACCTACCAAGGTAATGAATCAACAAGGGGAATCCAGTCTTCAAAGAGTGAAAGATGAAAAAGTCCGCGTTTGATATATTCGTCGGCACTATGATTAAAGTAAAGTAAGAATATGTACTGTACTTACAAAAAACTGGGCGGTTCGGGATATTGTCCACAAAAATACAACATCAATCCTCGAAAACGCTTGCCATTGCCCCAGCTCCTTTTTTGTATATCCTCCTCCTCCCCCATTGCAAAAAAAAGTTGCAAGTTTTCAGTCCCCCAAAGCGTTGCCTTTTTTTCCCGTTCCCTCTCTTGGCAAAAGAGGTCAAAAGCTGAATAGCTAAATACCAAGATACTCAGGGGGCTCGTAGCATTGTCCGTAGACCAGGTAGTTCCAGTATTAATTAGAGAGCCTCGTTCATTAATTACTCTCCCAGGTATATGCTTTGTGTCATAGCCATGCGTTATGGCTGCGAGTGTCGCCGTGCGTCTCATCAATTGAGTCAGTGCTGGAGCGACGAAATGACGTCGAGCTGCAGTTGCTCAGTGTGAATCGTCATGTAACCTCTCTGCTCCCCAAAAAGGATAAATCTATGCATGGCTGCCCTCAGCCTTTTAATTCCCTCATTGATCTTTTTCTGATCCTTTTCTGGTATTTTGCCAATTAGTTTCAGACAGCTTCACCAGTCAGTAGCTCGTCGGGCATATAGTCGAGGTTGATGCCCTCATGCTTGTGCATTGGCGATTCCAGCTGGGAGCGTTGCGATTCTGCGGGCGAGGGCAAAGTGCATGACCCAGGAGCTGCATTGTTTCGTTTAGTCATTATTCCAGACATGTAATGCCAGCTGCACCGAATTCTTCACCAGGCAAACTCACCATTGGCGGCAGCTGATGGACGCCTCTCACCCGGAGGGTCCATGCACCTCTCGACATATCGGAGAGCTTCCTTTTCGATCCAGAAATTAATATTGGGATCATTGCACGCCGCATGCGCCATGAGCTGGTTCTTTATGCGAGTTACTTCGTCGAGTAGTGCAAAATATTCCACGCGCAGGCTGTTGTGGCGGAGCTCCATGCCCGACTTGGTCTCCTCCAGCTCCAACACCCATTCCTTCTTCTTCTGGCGGCATTTGGACGCAGCGATGCGGTTGCGCTCCAGATTCTTGCTGCGCTGGGCTGCATCCTCCTTCTTTGCAGCAGCTCCTCTTCGGGCCGACTTTCGTTTTTGCGACGGAGGCGGCGGAGGTGGCTGCTCTTGCTGGAGCTCCTGCTTTATTGTTGTTGCCTGGGCCGAAGAAGCCGTCTTCTGTCGCTTGGAGCGAGGTTGAGCTTCCGAGGTGGACGCATCGACATTTTGAGCGGCGGCCTTTCTCGTCCTTGTCATCATGGTGGCGGTGGCTGTTGATGTTGATGCTGCGCTGGGAGCTGTCTTAGTCGGCTTGCTGCTGCTGCTCTTACTGTTGTGATTGCTGCTGCTTTTGGCGGCGGAGCTGGCGACAATCTCATGAGGGGCAATTGTCGAGTCGAGGCTGCCAATGCTGCTTCGGTGGTCCCCAAAATACTCAATGGAGCTTCCGGGCGACAGCAATGGCACGGAGGGGGGCGTTGTAAAGTGCGAGTCTGGCGTGGTGGTTGCGTATGGCGAGAGCGACAAGCCGGGATCGACAAGCGAATCAATGCCTTCTGGCTGGAAATCAAAGGGAAACCCGGAGCCTGGAACGTTATCGTGGATGCCCAGGCCGTAATCTACAAAGGAAGGACTGTCGTTCATTTCCGCCTCTTGTTTTGTAAAAGGCCGAGAGTGGTAGACGAGGTGAATAACACGGGCGAGCAAATCGTCAATCAAGTGAGGATCTGCTGCTCAGTTCAATTCAACTACCAAATGTCCCGCGACAGACACAGACAGGGCTGTGACAGCTCGGTGAGGGGATCGCTGTTGGAGCTCTCCAAGGCCGCTGCGGGGCCGTTGCACGGAATCTGGGATCCAGGGGGTGATCCGGGCCTGGGAGGGGAAGCTGAGCAGTTCGCTCCTCTCAATCGCAGGGCAACGAAGCTGAGTGGAGCTTGGACAGGGTCGATCGGCCGGTTTGACAGGACAGGAACAGGATAGGATGGGATGGGACAGAGACGGAGTGAAGGAGGGAGAGAGTCGATCAGATCAGAGAAGAAGTGTGAATTAATTAATCCAGTAGTCGATGCAGCTGAAAAGGTAAAAAGTTGATCCAATGCCACATGGGGGGGCGGAGGAGAAGCTGATCTTTGTCTGAAGCCGGGGAGGGGGTGGGAAGTGGGAGGAGATGGAAGAATGGAAGAATGGAAGCGAGGGCGGCAAAAGATCAATGATAAGAGGAAGCGAAGGGTGGGATCGATTGGATTCACACAAAGCAAGAGGCGAAGCTTTGGGCACCACCAAGTAGCAAGTAGGTACAAGTAGCATGTAAGAGGTACTGAGACAATCAGGTTAGGTCAGGTCAGGCCAGGTCGGGATAGCATTGATAGCTGTCGAAGGCTGCAAGCGGGAAGACAAAAGACAAGCAAGCATCCAAGTCTAAGCAGAGAGACAAGAGGCAAAGAGGGGGGGCGCAAGAGCTAAATGGTTCGACGGTACAGCATCATGCACCAATCCAAGTTGCAAGTGAAGGGCGCTATTATAAGCAAGGGAACAAAGTACGGCTGCTAGTCGAATCAGATGCCCGCATCCGACTGTGCTTAGGGTGCGCCTCCAAAGCATGTCCCAGTCCTGTGTAGGTTATGGTTATCCGGCATCCTGAGAATCCTCACAGAAATTAACCTTTGCGCCGAAACGGAGGTGCGGGCAAAGGCTGGTTTGTTGCGGATTTGTTGAACAAGAACCGGAGCGCCACCAGAGAAGTGAAAGTGAATGAAGCATTGGATCGGGTGATGGGTCGATTCGATTATGAAATGGAAGCTTTCAAAAAGCACGGGATGCTTGACAATCAATCACGCTGGTGTTACATACAGTATCTGGTACAGTACTGCATTTACATCTACATGTACGTCCATCTACCTGTTGCACAGCATTTCTATGCCAAACGGAACCGGACCATGCCAAGTACACCGGAGTCCATCCCCGGCATCCGCAGATACATTACAGTAGAGACATAATCCTGCACAAGTGCATACATACAGTACAGTACAGTCCTTCTTACATGTAAGAGAAAGAGTCAGTCAGGTCAGCCCCTGTGGCAACGGAACCAGGCCAAAGTTTCATGTTCCTGTTGTTCCTCACCAAGTTTGTTCGTTCCTTGGCCCCCATCTTGTTCTTGTTTGTACTGTACGGTACCATGGAGAGGATACTGCGCACATACCTGACCCGAGTACCGAGCGCACGCAATCCATCTAGTCTTGTACCTCTGTCTAGTTATTGCCCAAGTAACAAAGCAGCTCCAAGCACAAACACAAAAACACACAAACACATGCCGGGACATGCTCTGCCGTGGGCTGTGGCGATCCCTGGCAACGAAAAAGTGTGGGAACCTCGGCCAACGGGTGCCTCTAGTGCGATCGCGATCCGGCCTTGCGATCCACAGCCATGGCCTGGAGGGAACCAGCCCGCCTGAGCTTGTATCGCCCGGGTTGTGGTGTGTTCCTGCGACGTTCCGACGGCACCATCAGGCAAGTCTCCAGCTAGTACCCTCCAGTTTGCTTAGACCGCAGACCAAGCAGCGACACAGCTTGCCACGCCATCCTCGGGCGACTCCCGCTGTACTTGGCCTCGACTTGCCCAGTACCTGTCCGCGGGGTCCCAGCAACAAAGCGCCCACATCAAACGGGCTGGATGGGGGGCCACTCTGCGAACTAGAGCCCGCTGCCAAGCTGCCGTTTGCAGCGACAGAGTTCGCTAACCTTGTGGCGTGTGTGAACTGTGAACCTACCAGAACTTACCTGTACTTGCTGTACTTGCTGTACTTGGCATGGACACCTCACTGAAATCGATCGATGGCTGTGCTGTGCTTTTTGCCTTGCTCAAGCTTCAAGCTCAAGCCACAGCACAGCAACATTCCGCCACCTGAGGGAGCTCTCTCCTCTCCTCTCCTCTCCTCCCATCCATCGTCCATCGCCATCGCTTCCATTTCTTTCGCCCATTTTCCTCAATATTGCGCCTTCAATCCAGTTCCGTTCCCGCTTCCCGTTAGGCCCGTCCAGCAGCCACAGCTTCCACCACGGCCTAGGTCTAGGCCTTGGGCTGCGATGCCACTGAAGCACCGCCTGGACTGGACACGAAGCTGCCCGGATGTCGCGACAAACCACAGCCTAGAAACGCAGGGCCCGTCCGTCAGGCAACAATCCGGCCGCAGGCATTCAATGCTATGCTGCATTGCCAGGTTGCACCCTGTCCTGTGCTGTCCTGTGCTGCAACGCTTCTGCATCTGCATCCACGCACTCTGACACGCACGCTCTTCATGCCCGTGCCTTGGTTTTAGATGCATCCTGGCCGCTGCCATTGGCTGCCGCCGGCCACGTCCACGTACCACAAAAGCTTGGTCCGACTCTGCCCTACTTCCGCACAAGGCATGGCTCCCCTGGCTATCCGGACGGAGGCTTTGCATTGCTGTGCTGTGCTTTGCTTTGCTTTGCTTCGGCAACACGACGGGACAACAGCCAGAGACAAAGCAGGGCCAGCAGGCGAAACTCTGCTCTGCTCCATACTTTTTGGCTGTGTTTTAGAATGTGCCCCCCCGGACTCTTAGGTTTTCCCGCTGGAAATGCTATTTTCCCTCTTGCTCCAGTCACTTGCTTGCTTGCTCGCTCGCTCTTACGAGTATATCCCCGGAGCCTTTGAGCCGCTAGGTAGCTCCGGCGAAGTTTAACAAAGCGGGCGTTCCTGGAGCTGGAGCTGAAAAACGAAAACGGGGACATGCTACAGCCCGCTAAGCCGATTGATGACTTGGCCCGTCGTCTTAGTGAGCACAAGTAAACCTGAAGCTATGGAGCAAGCTCCTTCAGCCATTTACCCATTGCTGCTGAGGTTTATCCGCAGGTAGCCAACCAAGCCGGTCCAATCCAGCTAGTTCTGCGCCGGACCGGGGAGGCAAAAAGGCGAGGGACCCAAAGACCGGAGAACAAAGTTTGGCCATGAGTCCCCAAAACCAGGTAAAGAGAAAAACCAATGTGCAGATCACGGCAACTTTAACGGCGTCCGGTTAGCTGATGACAACGAGAGGAGCTAACGATGCGCAGACAGTATCATGACAGGCCGTCAGTCGATCATACCACTTGTGCTCGATGGGCAAGTCTGCTTTTCCCATCAGGCCTCTCCGGACTATTGCAGCTCTAGGTTTACTTTGCCGTAGCACTAGCTGTTTTTATTTCATCTTACAACTTGGCTTGCAGAGCTTGAGAAGCCATGCAGGTTGGCATTTTGCTACCCCGCCGTCAGCTCTCGTTTGATGTCGGCACTTTCACATGGCGGGCTTGCCGTGATGGGTCTATGCGGAAACCTTTAATGTTGGAAAAGTCCATCTAGGTAATTACATGAGTCAATAACAACGCCATAGAATTTACCTAGAATCATATCCGATTCCAAGACGACGACAATTTGGCTCAAAGACTTATACCCGACCAGAAGCCGAGGTCGAGTCAATACAATGGCAAATCACCTCTCGCCGTGATCAGCCAAAGGCTTATTTACACAGTTCGACAGCTACAGCTCCAGTACAGCTCGCCGACTTCGCTCCGGCTCGCCTACACCCTCTTCCAAGGCAAGGCAGCATTCCGTTCTCGCGCAGACAAGCTTCTGTGGCTCACAAACAGAGGCTTTCCCATCGGGAAGCTTCTCGCCATGTCCAAATGGCTGCACACCTGATCCCAAGAGAAGCAAACGAAAGCAAGGCAAGCAAGCAAGTCAAATGTGTTTCGGCTCAGTGCCTGGCGCACGTCGGCGCCAATGCTACCTAAACGTTATCAAAAGGAGGGCACCAATCATGTGCGCACAACGAGACGCAGGTTTGCGGGAGTTTGATGCCGTCGGGCGACAAAGATGGGTGTGCGCCGCGAGGCCCTTCTAACAAAGTACTCGTACCCAGCTTCGTGTTTGTTGAAGACATTCGGCCAGTACTTCGAGCTCCAATGGCGACGAGTGGATTGGACTGGCAGCCAGCGATGTGCAAACAGGCATGGTGCTTACTGCGTGAGTGAGTGTTGTCTATGCGTTTCCCGCAGTTGGTCGATTGGGAATCTGCCAAATGGGTAGCGGAAGATGTAGACGAGATCAGACCAGACAGCGGCTCTCTGGATCGCTCGGATGGAGCAGGCTAGATAGAACCTGTGTGTGCTGTGTTGCTTGTAATACTCGTAGTCTTACAGCGTAGTCTTACAGCGTCGAAGCTGTCACACCTTAAGCCGGTATATCCAGCCCCCCATCCCTGTCTAGGATTTAGACGTCCAAGCTACTGAAGCTGGCTGTGTAAAGGAACAATCTTCATCGACAATGTGGATCTGTTCGGTGAGTGCCAGGCTCAGCTGGTGGTGACATTTCGATGTGAAGTTCCAGACTCTTGAATAAGATGATGCTTTTTACGCCATGAATTTCAGCAGCTCGATTCGACTTGCACAAAGCATGTTTGAGAGCCGAGCCACTGGGTGACGAATCGGCCACTGCTTCCTTGGTGCAAGACTGAGACAGCCGGCTTTGCTAACATACAGTATTCAGGATTCCGTTACTGTACAGCGTGAGAGTGAGGCCTCCCCCCTCTAACTCTTCCTCTTCCCTCTCCTCCCCTCATACTGGAGCTAGCCAGGGAGCTATTAGACAGCTCTAGACAGCTATTAGGCAGAGCGGAGGGGAAGACTGCAGTAATGGAGGGGCAGCAGCGGGCACGTGATACGCCTTATGCCGTGTCACCTGATCTCGCGATATTCGCCAGGCTCTGGGCATCGCGACTACACAAAAGCTGGTGTAACACGCGTTGAGGGGTTCCGAAGAACAGCTGCGTTTTTTGCAATTTCACAAGTCTCGACTGACTTTGACTGTACATTTCACGCCTGCTTGATAAAGCATAGAATACAAAGTACCTAGACGAACAAGCACAGCAGATATTCTCTATACAGCATAACACGGCAAACAACAACAGGCCATCATGTCTGAGCAAATGTCCTCCCCGCGCATCACCGCCTCGTACCTCGACAACTTTGTCGGCCGCGTCGTTACCATTGTCGGCAAGGTCACGCAGCTGCGAGGCGACCAGGCCACGATCGACGCTGATGGAGTGGTCACCATTCTGTTGAACCGCGTACGTACGCCCTCAAATGTCTACCTACTAAAAGCAATGCAACTAACAAATCATGTCTCATTCAAGGAAGCTCATCTCGCCCATGGAAACGCCGCACAGGTCATTGGCAAGGTCAACCCGGATCTGTCCATCAAGGCCCTCAGCACTCGTGATGTCGGCCCCGGAGTTGGTATGTCCATCTTCTATCCCCCATCCCTTCCGGCTGCTGTATCCTCGAATACCTTTGGAAGAGAACTCTCTCAACTGATAAAAACCAGACATGACTCTCTGCTCCGCCGTCGCAGAACTCACCCACCAGCACAAGGACATCTTCGTCTCCGACAACTGACGGGTTCCGCCAGGCCACGGCGTCTCGCCGCTCCGCAACATCGAGCCTCAGCACCAACCGCGCATCGCCATGGTCTGGCCCGGCCCCAACCAAAACCAAAACCAAAACCCCATTGTTGAATCATCATCAAACGCAACTGTATCTGTATCTTCGCATTCGCCTTCGCAGTCGTCTTCGTCCTTGTTTGAACCGCGTCCTCGTCCGTCTATCGCTCGTCCTTATCGCATTGCGTCTCCTCCTGTTCTTCGCGCCTCTTTTAATAGTCCTCCCAGCGGACCGGACTGGAATCATCATCGCCAGCAACAGTCGTTCGACCTCGATTCTTACGATCCTTACGATCTTCCACCGCAGCATGTCTCCGCCGCTGACACTCAATCTACCTCGTCGTTGCCTTCGACGGCTCCCCCTCGCGGCTTCACCACCATGCCGGGCTCATTCTACTCTAACCCGGATTCGCGCTCCGGCTCGCCCTTTTCCGATGACGAAGAAGACATGTTCCGCCTCGCTCACGACATCTCGCCATCGTGGCAGTCCAACAACCCTTATAACTCCCACTTCTCGCTACCATCCTCTCGAGATGCACCACGCATCTCCCCCTATCAACCCATCCCTTCCGCCCAACCTCGTTCCATCTACTCCCCTTCATCATCTACTTCTCCCCCTCCATTCACAAACATGACCTACTCCACACAAGCCGCAGGATCCCTCCCCTCGCCGCCGAGCTCCCAGCGTGAACGGCCCGCCTCACCCTTCGTTGCGGATTCTCTGCCTACGCTCCGCCAGGATGATTCACATCAGCTCGCTTCTCCGCCAATGAGTCCTATACGACGACCTCAAGTTAGAGGTCGGGGTGACTATGTGAGGGACTCGGAGGACACTGATGCCCTGGCGCTCAACGCGGTGGTAGATGGTATTGGAAGGATGCAAGTCGATATGAATCTGGATGAGGCGGGGAGATGGAGGATAGCACGTCGGAGTGACTCTGACTCTTCTTGGTAGTATCAAGGACTGTCGATGCTGCGAAATGGTGACTCATGGAGGGAGTGCATAAGCCAATGTACTCACATAGATAGAGCCAAGTTAGATTGGAGGAAGAAACATTGGGAGAAGAAACAAATGTATTGAGGAGCGTTTACAAGAAGTCTTTTTTTATGCAACAAAACACAATCATGATTTTCTATCCTAAAACTATTACTAAACAGCACACCTTTTTTTTTTGTCCTTTTCCTTTTCCTTCTTGAAACCCCATTACTGACCAGAAAACCATCCAACCCCTGCCAACCAGAAAAATATCCAACCCGTCCTACCCATCACCCCACCGAAAAAAAAGAATATTCAAAAGTCTTCATCCGCCATCTCCCACACATCACAAGAACTCCCACTCGTAGTAACTTCCACCGAACCAGAAGCCTCACCCTCTTCCATCTCAAGGTATTCCTGCGCAGCAATCCACATCGCCACCGCCGCAGACCCAAAGTCCACCATCCGCGGGCTGCTCACTCCATCCAATCCATGAAAATCTCGCTGGTGTCTGCGTCCATCCGTCGAAATCGTTTCTTCGTCACTCTTGCTCTCATGCAAGTCATCTTGTATTTCCTCAGCAACAACGCCATCAAACCTCGCGATACCAGAAGCTTCACTCCCCAAACTCTTTGTAAATCGAACCCTACAAGCCCGATAAGACCCTTCAGCATCTCTCCCCTCGAGAGAAATCACCTCATCATCGCAGCTTTGACGAGATCCTTCCGCCATGGCGAGAGAGCTGTGGATGCTTCTGATCCGGGTCGTGAATCTCTGGAACCGCGCTGCCTTTCTCTCGGCAGCTTCGGCTTTTTCTCTCCATTTCTGAATCTCTGTGCTGGCCTCGCGCAGTTGTTCGCTCAGGGATGCTGGATGGGATTCTTCTAGCTGCTGTACTCGCAATTGGAGTTGTGAGACCTCTGCTGATTTCATTCTTAGGAGTTTTTCGAGCTCTTGGAGTCGATTATTGTTGTTTTCCGTCCCATTGTTAGGACTAGTATGTATAGGTGCATCTGTCTGGATGCCCCTTTCTTGCGTTTCCGCATGTATGAGTTCCTCTCTTCTGTTCGCAGATGGCTCCTGTGCATCATCCTATGTGTCAACGAGCGGCCACGCGTTTGAAGATGGAATGCGTTTATTGTTCGCCATGGATTTCAGCTCCACATCCCCAGCAGTTTCGGGGTGGCCATGAGGAGTCTTATTAGGGTCGTAAAGCTTATGAGGGCTGCTGTAAATTCGATGCAATGCTTGCTTATCTTGGTATGCCCCTTCA
This sequence comes from Trichoderma semiorbis, assembly GCA_020045945.2. Classification (NCBI taxonomy): domain Eukaryota; kingdom Fungi; phylum Ascomycota; class Sordariomycetes; order Hypocreales; family Hypocreaceae; genus Trichoderma; species Trichoderma semiorbis. Next base: position 7,831,227 of record CM034694.1, read on the forward strand.
GCTAGGCCGAAAGCATCTTTTGGTGCCCCGACCTTGGGCTTTCGAGTCGTCAACGGAGACTCATGCGGATCTTCAAACATGGCCGCCAAGGCCTTGACAGATCTCCTTTTTGTCGGTGTTTTATCTTCACACGAATGTTTGCTATTGTTGTCGTCGTGGCTGCCGTCTGATCCAATAGAGACCAAATCTGGCAACCGAGGCTTCTCATGAATGACAATCGAACCATCTTGGCCAACTGCCTTTAAGTGAGGAGCCATCCAACGCGTATGCTCATAAAATCCATTGGCTTGCCCGCATCGGATGGTTTCGGTCGACGGAGCCGGCTGTAAGAACGGATCTTCCGATTCTTTTATATATATAGGTGGATAGAGGTGGTGAGATGATTGCGTGCTTCGAAGTTTCTCCCCACTGCGCGTGAGTAATCTCTCAAACGCCCTTCTTCTCCCGTGTAGTCTATCTGACAACGGGGACCTAATGGTCCTGTGAGTTTGCGCTTCTCTACTCTCACGTCTATTGATCCCTTTCGGTGTTTTCTTGGATCGGACTTGTGAAGGAGGCGTTTGTATAATATTCCTGGCTCCTGAAAATGTATTGGATGCTGGTGAGTTTTTGTAAACACCACAGCGATTCGTGTTGCGGGAGGATACGCGCGGGGGTATGGACTTCATAGTAGTGCTCTGGGTAATACCAGGGGCACGATTTTCAGCCGATAGTCGACTGACTTCTTGGTAGCTGCGGGAATGCAGTAGAGGCGTGCTGCCATCTTGGCGAGCTCCAAGGATTCCGCAATTGTGCTCCTAGCACGATTGCTTTAAGGACGGTGTGACGTTCCTGGTGCTGGTCGAAGCTGGCCCAACCATGCCACTAGTAGGCGTGGTAGGGAGGAAAGCTGTGTTGGAAGGATTTCTCTGGTGTCCCTCTTCCATGGTCGGACTCATTCGAGGAAGAGATGATTGTCTAGAGGGCCCTCTGCCGCTTCCCTGTCTGGACAATCGTGATCCTGCTGACCTTGTTCTCCTGAGTGAGAGTGAGACTGTGGTGAATCCCAAATTCTTATCTTCAGCGGACAAGTCTCTCCCGTTTTCTACACCCAAATCCATTGTACGACTGACCACGAATGATTCGCAGATGGAGGACTCTGAATTGTCATGCGTCTCTTGCATTGGCGCCGTCTTTTGGTCAGGGTTTGCTGCCAGTAACAGCATCTGGCGAACAACGTCTTGCCAGTTAGAAATCACCATCTCGGTGATGTTATTTACAACTTCGATCTTGAAGAAATCCGGAACATTAATATCGCGTCCCTTTGCTTTTGGCCGATGGCAGCGCTTCTTTGCTGGTATCGGAACCAGGGATAGGCCAGAAGTTGATGAAGACTCCTTTATGTCATAGTTGTCAAGCTCGTCTGACCCAACCAGCAACTGACCAAATATAATTCCGAGAGCATGATATGACATGAGCTCACTAGGCGCGGAAGCTCGACCCTCGGCATCACTAGTCGGCGATTGTTCAGTGGCGTGGCCAATAAGGCTGAGCAAGCCAAAAACTGCACAAATCAGGTCCCGTTGGAGTCGCGAGTCGATAGTTTGGATAGCCAACGCAATGAGTCGTGCACGAGTCTTTTTCAGTTTCTCTGCTGGAACGTCCAGTCGATTTTGCAGTTGTGAATAGATTGCAAGAAATGCATCAAGCAACGTGATCGATCCCAAAACACCTATTGGCAACCCCTTGAGAATGCGTTTAAAGGTAGAAGCCACGTCGTGGAGATGATGCGGGATGGATGTTGGCAAGGTGGGTTGATAGGTGGTGCTGGATATATGAACGTCACTGCCACTAGCGTCACAATAATAATCGTAGAGAGATTTTACAGTCTTGAAGGAGCCTGGGACTCGGAAAACGCCTCGAAAGTCGGAGCTCTCAGCAAGGTAGTGAGCCGTGGCTCGAATGCACGTAGGAAGAGCCAAAGGGTGAGGGGAGAATCCAGGGGGTAGGTACAGCAGGCTGTTGCCAGTCAACCGCACCAAGTCTTGAATGTCGAGAATCCTGTGGTCTGATTTAGAGTGAATGGAGGATCCTAGGTCCGAGGTGCTTCGTTTATGTGCCCAAAGCCCAGGGGCTGCCTTCTTTGGCGTCGACTGGTTGGACGATCCTCGAAAGATTCGAGAGAGCCAACTTTTCTTTTCAGGACTGGAAGAGCCACTCTGCAACAATAGAAAGGTTAGAACAACAACAGGCAGCTTCATCACAGGAGGCAACAACAGAAGGGTTAGAGCAAAAACAGGAAGCTTCGTGACAAGAGAATTTCTTTTATTTACCCGATTGCGAAGATGAGCGTCAAATTCCCCAGCAACTAGCGGTCTCACTCCGTGCTGATGGCCATTAGCTTCAATACAAGTTAATATAGTGGTTTTGGATATTTTAACCTACCTTGGTTGCTACCTGGTTGTATTCCTCTACGAAGACGGATCGATCCTGTTCTTCACCTCCATCGTTGGAAAAATTCAGGGTTTTGGTGCTTGGTGTCCACGTGCGGCTGGTGGGTATGGTTGGATTGCTCTCCATCAACTCTGGGATGACTTCAGAGAGAGGGAATGCTTGCGATGCGCTATTTGGTACATATCGTGCCCGGTTCGCTGGAGGAACAAAGGCTGGCTCTGCAGACTGGATGCTCGGGGGGTTACTGCGTTGCCGGGCCGCAGATGAGCCAGTCAAGGGGTTGGTAAACAAGACCATGTCGCCTGATGTCGAATTTGAGATGATGCTACGTGATATTGTAGTTGAGGCGATATTTTGATGGTTTATCAATGGTGAGACTCGATAGAGAGAGTCGGCGTGATGGAGAGAGGCGTATACGCCTATAATGAAGATGAAGATGAATTGAAAATGCTTCGGAAATCTCTGTCAAATTGTAGAAGAGGATCCAATCAAGGCGATTCAAAGTGGCTTTATCCAATTCTAGCATATATGTATGCTTTTTGTTTCGGTGTCAGTCGCTCGGTATGATATTCGTCGTTCTGCGACTGCTCAGCAACACCAGAGGCTCGCAAATTCTCGTAACGCTGAGTAGAATGTTCCAAATAGCGTGCAGAATCAGAGAGGGGGGAAGCGTGGGAGGAAGGAAAGGAAGGAAAGGAAGAAGTGGGAGAGGGTGGGAAAGAAGGAAACAATAAGGATGGGGGGATTGCCAAAGCAACGGCTTTGGCCAGCGCTGTTATCAAAGTATAAGATAAAGAAAAGGTAAAAGAGCGCGTTGAAGTTATTCGAGAAAAGGCGCTGCTCTGAACCTTGGCCAGCGCAGAGAAACAGAAACTCTATGTCACGCCCAGAGAGCCGGGCTTCTGGTGACTTTTCCTGGATACTGTGGTATCTATCTCCTGGCTTCTTTTGTCTTCTCATTTTTTCTGTAAGCAATTGCAGCAGAGTTCAGCAGATCACAAAAGGTGTTGAATCCGGATGGTGTAGCTTTCACAAGAAAGGATAGCAACAGCCCCAAGATAAGAGAATCAAAAATGCTTCTTGTTAACAGTCTCAACCTAGACAATTTCCAGCCAAGAGTCTTTGGCTTTCCGACAACTGCCCAAAATAACCAAAAAGAAACCTACCTTACAAAACTCTATCGGTTGAATGAGAAAGAGAAAAAAAGGGGCTAAAGTAAGTATGTACCAGAATCCTAGCAGTTCCCCCATAGTGCTACTCGTCGTCATCCCAAAAATCACCAGTACGCCGCACAAGATGTATCCTTAATCTTAATCCCCGTGCCCATTCTTCCGTGTACAGCCTCCGTCTTGATATCGTGTCATGCACATGCACCATTGTCGCCGACCATTACTCGGGAATATCTTCTTCGCCATGAAGCAGCACGTATTTGAGGATGTCGGAGAGCGAAATCACTCCCTTGAGCTTGTTCTCATCATCGACCACAATCAATCGGTGGACGCGGCTCTTGCGGATTGTGTCGAAGATGGAGTCCAGCCTGTCGTCTTGACTGCATGTGAAGATGCCCGGGTTGTCTTCGGGCCGCTTGCACAGTGCCTCGCCCACGCTGCCGTTTAACTCGTCGTAAGCCCCGCCCTTGATGCAAGGTATAATGTCCACGGCTTCAAAAGCATTGAGAACTCTGTTTTCGGAATCGACGATGGGCACGCAGCTTATGTTGCCGTTGACCATGAGGTTGATAACCTCGAGGACTGTGGTTCCCATGCGTGCAACGAGCAGGTCGTTGTAGGTACCCAGCTGGATTTCGCGAAGCGTCTTCTTTAGCAGAATCGTATTGTGTTCGTTGTTGACAGCGATGAACTTGAGGATTCGATACTGTGTGATGACGGAGATGACGGTCTCTCTGCCGGTCTCTTCATCGACGTCGACGAGGGGGATCCTTCGCGCACGAGTCTTGAGCATGCGTCGAAGTGCTTCGTACAGGGGTCTCGAAGGATGGACGGAAACGGATTCGATGGGAGTCGCCCCAATGGCTTTTTCGATATCTAGGTACGTCACAGTTAGCCCTGTGCTACGCTAATTGCAACTTGGGAGGGAGGAGTAAGCACCTCGCAAACTGGCCAGGCGGAATTGATCCAGCTTGCTCATCTCATCGGGGAACTGGCAGTGATACTGGATCACATTGATGTAGTCGGTCGCCGTCAGGATGCCGGCGAAGCGCGAAGTGTGCGAATCCCATAGAGGGGCAGATACAATGGCTGCAGTAATTTCCCATTAGCATCGTGACAAAAAGCAGCCCCCAAGGTGGTGCGGGGAGAAGCGCGGGGCAGAGTCGAGAGCCCGATATCGTCCTGGGATCGGTTGATTGATTTCACTCACAGTTCTGGATCAGGATATTGAGACTCTTCTTAATGAGCAGATCCGTGTCGAGCACAATGAGGCGGAAGGATAGGGGGAGCACATCGTAGCTAGTACGCTTGCGGAGGAAATCGCGGATGGCTTTCTGTGGAGAGACAACACAAAGTCAGCAAGAGAGGCGATTGGGAAGAAGGCGTAGAGGAAGAGTAGAAAGAAAGAAGGGCAAATGTAGAGAAGCATATCTCTCCATGGCGTGACACCGCTATCGGGGCTGGCCAACGGGAGGGAGAGACGGGGGGAGGGAGCAATAGGAAGGCAGGCAGACGTACCAAGCCTTGTCGCTGCTCCTTGTCGAGGGGACTCAACGGCTTGGGATCCGGCGCATCAGCCATGGCACCAGCGTGGAAGAGATACGACGACGGGGCGACAAAAGGAGGCAGCGCAATGGATGGCGGACGAAGCTTGAAGCCCGGCGCCGGAGTCGAGGCGGGTTCAGACTCAGCAGAGCCGGGAGTTATAGCAGCGGATGCCGGTGCAGATCCAGAAGCAGATCCAGAAGAGCCGGGCGAGGATCGAAGAGAGGATCCGGGGGACGATGCAGGGGATGCAAGGCTGCGGCGAGGTGCAGATCCGGGCTGGGGAGCGGGCGATGGCGATGCTCCAGATGTAATCGTAATGGTAGCAGATGCGGGTGCAGATGCAGGATCTGGTGCTATGGCTGCTGGTGGTGCTATTGTTCCGGGAGCGGGTGCAGCTGCGGATCCAGGACTTCTGGTGCTATCGCCAGCGGTGATGATTCCAATGCTATCAGCGTTGTTGATTCGACTGCTGCTAATGTCGAGTGAATTGTTGTTGCTGCTGGTGATGTCGTCGTTGTTGTTGTCGCTGCTCCCACCGGCGATGGTGTTGTTGATGCCTGGTCCAGCTGCAGATGCTGCCGCTTGTCGGCTATCCATATCACTATCGCCAGGCGCATCAGCAGGTGCGGGGGCCAGCTGAGCGCTAGCAGCCTCCTCGCTTTCCTCCATTCCAGCGTGTCACAGGCGCTGGAGCTCGGCTGATGTCAACTCGCTTTTTGGGCTTATGTGGTCGTGCAGTGCGGTGCAGTTGTTCGCGAATCTGCATGTACGAGTACGGAGGCAGGCTCCGATTTGGCCGTCGTTTTTGGTGTTCTTTTTTGGTTTCGGGACAGCAAAAGACGCACTTCAACGGATGCGACGAAACAGGCAGCGCTGTGGCCGATCTCGACATGTACTCGTACATACAGCGGCTGCGGCTATTTCTTGTAAGGCAAGGTACATCAAATCCAATGGTAATTACACCTACACCAAATGGGGCGGATTCCGCGGTACATGGATGTCTGTAAGTACATACGAGCACATCAAACTGATTAATCTACGTCCAGATTTCCCCGATGCTCACGCCTGGAGAAGCAGCTTTTGGCGGCGATCTGCTGCGCTGCGCCATGTGTCTGAGGACGCAACGGTTTCGGGTCTAGACATTCATGGATCAATGGCGGTTGTCTCGGACACGGTATTTGGCCCATACCAACAAGGGAATCATTGGACTGAACAGATGGTCCAAATTAAGAATTGCATTCAATGGTAAGTACTACAAGGAAGTAGACACAGTTTTTTGTCGCTTTATACTTTATATTGCTGAGGGAACCTTATCAGTGGTGTACATACACTGATAGATAAGGTGAATCAACACACACACACACACGCGCGCGCAATTCGTCATGCCCGAAAATGGAAGCATCACAGCCAGCCAATGTATCAAGACAAGGTTCAGCATTGCAGCCGCTGCACACACGGGGCGAGTTGATTGTCCCATCAAACTCCAACTCGGCGCCGGCCACACCCTCTTTCCTCATAGTCTCATGTTATCTATCACTTCATGCGCCTTGATATACGACAAAGGCAAAAAGGCAAGTCATGCTACGCCCGTGCAGAGTCATCCCGTCTGACGTCACCGCGCCGGATTCATCGTAGACCCTTTCTTTCGATGCGAATTTCTGCAGGGTAAGGTGAGGTGAGGCGATCCCCTTTGGTGCAGCTGCATAAAGCACATGTGCTGACTGATCTGATGCAAAGCAGTTGAATCCTTCTCCCCGTGGGCACGATAAGATAATGTGGACAGCCTACTGTACTAAGGTAGGTGAGTGGTGACGGTGACGGTGATATCAATCGATGCATGCATATGTATGTAGGTATGTAGGTAGGGATTTTTGTGGGATGGCGTTGAATTCGAATTTCCCCGAGGGCTTTTGAGCAATTACGTGCTCATTGGCTCTCAATTGACGTTTGGAGTCGCATTTGAGTTTGATGGCTTATCGTCCACCGCCAATTGTCTCTCCATCTCTCCATCTAGGGTAACCAACCAGCTGAGGATTAGGCAGAATGGCTGTGATTGACTCAAGATCAAAAACTCCATGAGGATGAGCACGTTCCATAATGCTCTCTTACATACATAGTACGATACAGCCGAATTCAGATTACCCAATGCTTCGTATTCGTGGCGACATTCTCTTGTATCATCAGCATCTACTACTAAGTATCTGGTGGTCACAAGGTGCAGCCAACGTTCGAGCCGAGCTCCATCAATCTGCACATCTCCGCCTTTTGGCCCACGAACATGCCCAAACCAAGCCCCAGCGAGGCTATCGAATGTCGGGTTGAAAAATTTTCGACTGGCCACGGCGACAGAGCCTATGCTCAACTCGTCATTTATTATCGTCGTAGCCGCCGATACGCTTGGAAAAATCCAAAGACGGTAGGACTGCGCAGCCAATGGGCTCCTTGACAGCTGGACTCGCAGGACTGGTTCCGCTACATTACATACGTGGTTTGCGGACCCGATCCCCCTCCCCCTCAAACGCAAAGAGTCCAACCCAAGACACTGCCTGAACCAGCATAGACCGCCGATTCGCAGGTTGGCTGGGCCCCGAGCGCTGCGAATGAGGCGGCGGTTGGCAGATACCCATGTTTGCCATGCCCTCATAGCACCGTCTGGCGTGAACACGTAGGATCCCGAACACTTAATCATGCCGCGGTGAAGAGGTGCAAATGGTCCAATAGACGCCGGTAGAGGAGGCATGAATAAGACGGAGTGTGTCGTGCTGGCCGCTGTTGTGCATACAAGCACGGAGTACTAATAACTAGCACCAGCATGTTAGTAAGGACAGGCATGCAGCATATCTTGTACAACAATAGGATGCATGTTTCATCTACATGTACGAGTATGTAGCGGCATTGATCAGCGCCATAACAGACCACGTAGATGCCCGATAGCAGGGGTTGGAGTTGGACCGTCCAAAACTGAACAGAAACCTAAACCTGATACCACCTCGCCTCGCCTCACCCCAAGTCTGAAGCTTTGCTCTGCTCTACAGGTTTAAACGATATCCATACAGTCAGTAGTCACGCCTGTCCTCTGACCGCAGTGGGCCACCACTAGATGCCCTTCTCCAAGCACTTGTGGCCGCATATCGTCCAAAGCCCGCCTATCTGAGCCCTTGACTACTGCCTTAGTGCTGCCAGCAGACTCCGTATTACTATTCCCAATGCCGCCCAAGCAAGTGGCCGCCTTGCATGGGGGTCTTGTCGCGGGAGTACTTATGCTCGGCGTGGGATTTCTGTGGCTGCCGCAAGTACCGCCTCGACGTCTGGTCCATGTCCATGTGCTTGTGACGACTTCGCAGCGACCCCCTGCGACCCAAAGGCCAAGGCCTAACCGTCGTCGAGCCTTGGTGTCCAGTCAGTCCCTTCCAGAGCCCAGCCTAGCCCTTGCCCTTCTCGAAGCGATCAATCCGATCTTGAGAAATAGAAACGGATTGTCACCGCATCGCCCGCGGAATCCTCTTGCCGTCTCGTCTTGTCTTGTCTGCCCCCTTCTCACTTATGCCCATGCCCATCGAGTACTGTATCAAGTGAGGTCCAATTCCGCCCACCGCTCTGCAAGCTCTATACATCCAAAATCCACATCGTCTCCTCCCGTCTCCTTAGGTCAAGTGCCATCAATCAATTTCTTAGGGCTCCTCTTCAGTGGACTCCCAGCCTGCGGTTGCTCACTCTAGCGGCCCTCGATCGCGCCAGCAGCCAGCAACAGCAGCTTCAGGACCCGCCCTTTCGTCACGCTCCCGTTGCCGTGGCCCATCGGTGGATACACGCCCGATACTTGGCGCCTCGGCCTGGCCACAGCATAAACAGCAGCCAGCACAAGCGTCCAGGTCAGCCAATGTTTGTACTCGTCCCGTAGCTGCACAGGTACCCATTTAGAGGTGGCGCTAGCGTCCGAGCTCCATCACCACCGCCTAATAAGCACCGCCAGGGCCAGAGCCAGAGCAAAAGCATCAACAAAAGAAACAGAAGCATCTTCCATCCTCTCCTCTCCATCCTCTCCGCCTCAAAGTCGATCAAAAGCCCAGCTGTCGCCGCCATGGGTATTTGCAACTCGACATGCTGCGGAGGTGAGCCAGTCCCAGATCCGTTGCCCTGTGTTTATCCGACTTTTTTCTTCGCCCCTTCTCCGAGTCTTCTCTCTAACTCCCGTTTCCAGGGCGAGCCCGCGATGGCCTCTACGAACCTGCTCTCGCCGATAGCGAGCGAGAGGCGGTTGCCGACCTTCTTCAGTATCTCGAAAATGTGCGTCTACCTTCCTCATGATGGCTTTCGATGCTACTGGCCGTCATTCTTCCCCCTTTGCCGCCCATGACTGAAAGCTGACTTGTCTCTACGGATGCAGCGCGGCGAGACCGACTTCTTCTCTGGCGAACCGCTCCGAGCCCTCAGCACGCTGGTTTTCTCGGAAAACATCGATCTACAGCGCAGCGCCAGTTTGACGTTTGCCGAAATCACAGAACGAGGTATGGCCGTCTCGGGCAGCTGGTCTCTGCAGTTGGGATCACGCAAGGGCGGTGGCGCCGGTGCTAATACGAAGCTTTGTAGATGTCCGCGAGGTCGATCGCGATACTCTTGAGCCCATCTTGTTTCTGCTACAAAGCCCCGATATCGAGGTCCAGAGAGCTGCCAGTGCGGCACTTGGCAATCTCGCCGTCAACAGTAAGGAAGCGCTTCTACCCGACCAAACCTGACCAGCGTTCTAACTACTGCGTGCGCGCATCTGCAGCCGAAAACAAGGTTCTTATTGTCCAGCTCGGTGGCCTGACGCCTCTGATCCGACAGATGCTCTCGCCAAATGTCGAGGTTCAGTGCAACGCCGTGGGATGCATCACAAACCTGGCTACGCATGAGGAGAACAAGGCCAAGATTGCCCGGTCAGGGGCTTTGGGCCCCTTGACTCGACTGGCCAAGTCCAAGGACATGCGAGTTCAAAGGAATGCCACCGGCGCTCTTCTCAACATGACACATTCTGGTGCGTTTCTTTTCATCCACATTTTCTTTGTTTTTTATACCATCTCACTTGGTTTCGGAAATTTTCAAGCGGAGACGGCTGTGACGCAATGCGCTGGGCTGCTGCTAATTGTATACCTTGATAGACGAGAACCGGCAACAGCTGGTCAACGCTGGCGCCATCCCCGTCCTTGTCCAGCTCCTGTCTTCTCCAGATGTCGACGTCCAATACTATTGTACGACCGCCCTGAGTAACATTGCCGTCGATTCCAACAACCGCCGGAAACTGGCCTCCTCAGAACCCAAGCTTGTCCAGTCCCTCGTAAATCTCATGGACTCGTCCTCACCCAAGGTCCAGTGCCAGGCCGCCCTGGCCCTCCGCAACTTGGCCTCCGACGAAAAGTACCAGCTGGACATTGTCCGAGCCAACGGCCTCCACCCTCTTCTTCGCCTCCTTCAGTCATCGTATCTTCCTCTCATCCTCTCCGCCGTCGCCTGCATCCGCAACATCTCCATCCACCCCCTGAACGAGTCTCCGATCATCGAGGCAAACTTCTTGAAGCCCCTGGTGGACCTCTTGGGCTCTACCGACAACGAAGAAATCCAGTGCCATGCCATCTCGACGCTGCGAAACCTGGCCGCTAGTTCGGATCGTAACAAGGCGTTGGTGTTGGAAGCCGGAGCTGTGCAAAAGTGCAAGCAGCTTGTGCTGGATGTCCCTGTTACCGTTCAGTCCGAGATGACGGCCGCCATCGCCGTCCTCGCCCTCAGCGACGACCTCAAGTCTCACCTGTTGAACCTCGGCGTTTGCGATGTCTTGATTCCCCTGACCCACTCGGAGAGCATCGAGGTGCAGGGCAACAGTGCTGCTGCCCTGGGCAACCTATCATCCAAAGGTAAGAGGCTCGCTGGCTATCCCCATCCCCACCCCGTAGAAGCATGAAGCTAACAGACGGTTTGATAGTTGGCGACTACTCCATTTTCGTCCAGAACTGGAACGAGCCCAACGGTGGTGTCCACGGGTACCTGTGCCGCTTCCTCCAGTCCGGTGACGCCACCTTCCAGCACATTGCCGTGTGGACGCTGCTGCAGCTGTTCGAGTCCGAGGACAAGACCCTGATTGGCCAGATCGGAAAGGCTGACGACATTATCGAAAACATTCGACTCATTGCCAACCGCCAGGTTGCCGATCCCGAAGTCGAGGAGGAGGACGAAGGCGAGGTGATCAACTTGGCCCAGCGATGTCTCGAGCTCCTGGGCCAGAGCGGCGGATCCAAGGCGCACATTGAGGGTTAAATGCCCGGAAGCTTCGAACAAGGATTAGCAAATCACTTGCAAGTGCTGCTTTGGGACCGTCAACCAGGTTGCGAGGAGGATTAGCGCGGCATGGCGAAGGCGACGGTGTTTTAGGCGTCTCAAGCTTTGTTCCAGATCAAGCCACGAGGGTCGCTGCCTTCCCATCCAAGCTTCCAAGTATGTTGGGAAGAGGCCTTTTGCCCTCGCATCCTTTTTTGTTTCTGCGGGCTTTGGTCTTCAATTTTTCGTTTTGATAGCTTTTTTTACACTTCCCCGCTCAGCGAAGAATTCCCGAGGACGTGCTATTTTCAGGAGAGTACCGTTTCTTTCTTTTTATACTACGCCAGCCGAAGAGAGAACCTTTTCTGAGGGACTGGGAGGACAAAGTGCCATGTTCCAAGGATGCAGACGTCGGCTTGTTTTCGGTTTTATTTCGTTTTCAGTTTTCCTTTACCCCTTTCTTTTGTACAAAACATATTACGCAGACAATGACTGCGACTCGTTCCGCATGCCTATTGGAATGAAAGTAGAGACAAAGATGACGATGGCGGACTTGAGTGGTTTGGGCATGAGCAAAAGCAGATGTAATTAGACAAGGATATTTGACATGCTTGACATGCAACTGCCCACCTACTGGCCGATTGTCTTATCTAGATGTTTTGGTGACTGGAGTTTAATGATGCTATGCGTTACTTGGTACAGCCGCGCCTTTGTGCGTGGGTAGTAGTATATGTCTTGTTCCGTAGATTTCTGAGTGGTGAAGTATCATGAGTCTATTTTCTCGAGGCCGTCCTTTGCCCATTGGCGATCCTTCCAGGGCAGAATCTTGCCTATGATTTTGCCCTGGACCAAGGCGAGTGGTAGCGGGCCAAACTGTCTGGAGTCTCGTGAAGCCGGCAGGTTGTCGCCAACGATCCAGCAGTGACCCTCAGGAACCTGTCTCCATTTAGTCTCTGTATATATATTACATAAAATCACACGTAGCATTTAAAGAACGAGAATCTCAGACCAGGAAGAAGAGAGAAAGGCATACCTGAATCATTTGATCCTCGCCCGGCTCTCCCGGCGTCCCCAGCGAGACATAGTCGCCCGGCATGCCAATGATGCGCTTGACGCCGTTTTGGCTGGAGAAGATGGGGATCTTGTAGAGGACGAGGTCGCCTACTTTAACGCCGCGGCCGAGGCGGTAGCGCATGTCGGCGGCGATCCAGTCGCCGTCGACGGTGAAGGTGGGCAGCATGGAGGGGCCCTGGGCGGGGGAGACCTGGAGGCAGTGGGAGAGGGTGAGGTGGGCAAGGCAGGTAATTTTGAGGGTGGAGATTGTGAAGCGGAGGGGGTGGCCGATGAGGTGGGAGATCATGATGGCTGTTGTGGTGATGGTGTTGACATGGCTTTTTGTGCGAGGAGGTTTGGGTGAGTTGAGTGAGGTTGAATATATTGGTTGTATGGTATGAGATGAAATAGGTGTTGTGTTGAGTTGAGGGTGAGGTTGGGGTTGGGATTGAGTTGAGAGAAAGTGTCATGTGAGAGTTGCAAGTTATGAGGCTATTCGCAATTATTCATGGGGAATTGTTAGTCGTCTCAATACACACATGTGATTGGCTGATTGTGCCTTTTTCTAGCACCAAGGGCCCATACTAGACTAAGCTGTGACGCTATATTTTTCCGATGCAGCTCTCTCAGTCTTTCTCTTTTCCCCTCCATCGAAATGGATTCACTACTACTAGCGCCGACCTAGAAATATCAACTCCTCGATCTCTGTTTATTCCTAGCTCCAGTGGCTGGTGGCATTGTGTCTTTCCTACATGTTTACGAGCTACCTATAATACACAATGGCTGCTACTCGCTGTGTCTGCGACTCTGCGAGATTCGCTTCCTTCTTCTCCCGGCCCCTCTCCTCGACCATCAGCTGTCAAGCTTCAAGACAGAGCTTGCTGCAGCACGTGTCCGCGACATCCTCTTCTTACTCCATCTTCCGAAGTCGACCTTCTTCACAGCAATTGAGATGCTACGCCGGCACATCACGCCCTTACAAAGGCGGCAAAAAGCCCTCCGCAGGCCCCCCTTCCGACGAGGACCCGGACAAGGACCGCGGATACGACCGGCGCTTCACGACGCAGCGCGACATTGAGCGGTCCGGCCGCGACCGTCCGCCGTGGGATCACGAGATTACCGATCCGCAGATCATGGTGATTGACAATGGCAGCGCCGAGGGCCCGCTGGCGACGCGGTACGTGCTGACGAAGCTCGAGGAGGGCGAGTCGCTGCGCATGATGACGCCGTACGTCCCCGCCAACAGCGAGACGGGGGCGCCGGCGAAGTTTGCCGTGTGCAAGATTGTGAATAAGCGGGATGAGTATGAGAGGCAGAAGCAGCTCAAGGAGCGCAAGAAGACGGCGGTGGCGGCGAAGGCGAAGACCAAGGAGATGGAGCTTACGTGGGCGATTGGCGGGCACGATTTGGCGACAAAGTTACGGCAGATGGGCGGGTTCTTGGGGAAGGGGATGAAGGTTGAGTTGATGATTGGGAAGAAGAAGGGGGGCAGGGCGGTGGAAGTGGATGAGGCAAAGGATGTGCTGAAGAAGGTGCAGGAGGAGATTGAGGCGCAGGGGGCGAGGGAGACGAAGAAGGCGGAGGGACAGGTTGGGGGGACGATGAGGCTGTATTTGGAGGGTATCAAGAGGTGATGATGTACGAGTATGGCATGGTGTTGATCTTTTTGTTTTTGGGTATCCCGTGTATAATAGAAACAAGATGTACTATATATGTGTGTACCAAAGGTAGAGAGCCCATAGTCTATAACCTGACCCCTGATGATGGAAATCATCCACGTCAGGCGGCAATCTTTAACAACGTCGCTTTAGATGGCTGCAAAATAGTTGCCATATTCTTCACGCCAATCCTTTCCTTTTATGAAGCCAACAACGCCGAATTCCCACGAAAGAAAGAATAAAAGCAAACAAGCCCCCCTCCCAGTTGTCGCCATGATCTTTTCCGTCGTCCAGTCATAAAAACCCATTTACATAATCTCATCATCGTCATCATTCAGCACTGGTGCTGGCGCAGGAGCAGCAACCGCGGCAACCGCAGCGGCAGTCTTGCCCTTTGCGCCGTCGTCACCGTCCATGTCGTCGTCCGTCTCCCACTCACCACCGTTAGCCTCGTCGTCTTGACCCAGCACCGCAAAGGCATTGGCCTTTGTCTCCTGCACGTCCTTGTTGATGTCGTCCCACTTCTTGCTCCTAGCCTGCACGACTTTCGCCTTGCCGAGGCTCTTCTCGAGCTTCTTGCTGGTGCGCTCGACGAAAGCCTCGGCCATCTCGAGGCCCTTTTCCTGGCGCCGGCGGCCCTTTGCGGAGAGCTGGCGGCCGCGACGGGATTTTTTTGTGACGCCGGCGGAGTGGCGGGCGGCGAGGACGGAGGGGCGGGCGGGTTCGGAGGAGGATTTTGTGGAGGGGAGGGAGACGTCTTTGAGGGACTTGTCGGTGTTGATGGAGGGGGAAGTTGCGCGGCGGGCGGCGCGGGAGCGTTTTGAGGGCGCTGTGGGAGAGTAATTGAGTTAGTACATTGAAGGTATGGCTGGACTTTAGGAGAAGAATTTGGTGTGACAAACCTCTCTTTTGTGTAGGAGCCATGGTGAGGAATTGGGGAGAGGGAGAGAGCTGGGTGTGTTGCTGGTGGTTGATAGATGGTTCAGTGGATGGACTTTTTTGTGTGGATGGAAATTTACAGACTGGCGCGGGTAATCGATAACCGATAAGCCGCCACGGGAATTTATCGACGGCGGCGGGTAAGTGGAGCCTTTTACATTGTGGTTTGCCGGATGGGTACGTACCTACTCCGGGGGCGATTTAAAGCTCACTGCAACAATGATGGCGATGTATACGATATGACTCTCTGATGGAGTCAAAGTAGGGAGTTCTATTAATTTTTATGTAGCTGATAAATATGGGATGTTCCCGCTAAAATTGCATAAACAATACTGTTACAGGCAACCCGCCATGCCTCTATACGGAGTCGAGTAGTGTGTCATTCGTTATATCCAACCAAGAACAATACAACCTCATTTTTTCTTGCTTTTTCTTTTTCCGCTATTTTTAAATTTATTTTTTCCTTTTTTTTATTGTAAAGCCGGTATTTCATACCTGTTCATTGCTTGCCCACCATGGAAACGACATGTCGGGCTGAATGGAGCCCATGCCCCAGTATGTCTGCATATTGTCGAGTGAGAATGAGTTGAGCGAGTCGGCGCTGCACGACCCATCAAGATCAGGCCCTGAAATCGATGGCGGGCCCGGACTGGGCGGGATCTGGTGAATTGGCGTCCTGGGCTGCTTGCTGGTGTTCCCGTTGATACTGCTGCTACTACTGCTACTCCCCATGGGCAGTCCCAGAACCTCACGGGCGATGGCCTGGACCTCGTGAAGATTGCTGCCGGCCTGCGACCACACGTTGGCCATGGCCTTGTGGCAGCCGATGCTCATGCGGATCTGGTCGCGCGCCACGGCGAGCTTCTGGCCGCGGAGGGTGTAGCGGCAGGCGGCGAGCAGGGAGAGCGTGCCGGTGGTGAGCATGCAGACGACAAAGGGCGTGTGGCTGCAGGGTTTCGTGGGTAAGGCGAGGAGGCCGATTTGAGCCTCGGCGGCGCGGATGCATTTGATGGTGTGGATGGAGCGGAACTCTGCATTGTCGGAGTGGGTGCCTGCTGGAGGGGGAGTTGAGCAGCTCGAGATGCATTCTAGAGCATCGAAGGCGCAGTTGGAGAATGGCCGGTGGAGGCCTACAGTTGTTCTGTGGAGAGAGGTTAGTATGGAAAAATAAGGATGTCGATTAGGGAGGCTTACGCATGAAGAGCCATCATGGCTTGGAAGATCAGCTCGTCGACTTGGCCGTCCGCTGAAAAGATGTCTTTCTTTGACTCTGGCAGCAGCAGCAGCCATCCCTCAATGATGGAGTCGACAGAGTCGAGCACCCTGGGAGACGGGCCTCCCGTGTCTGATGAATTTGGCGGTATTGAGAGGGCTCTACACATGGCTGATGCCATACCGCGAACAGCGCCTATTAGGTAGGCAAAGGATGAGAAGACTGTGTCTTCGGAGCTGAACTCGCGGGAGTTGAAGTCGTCCAATGTTTTTGGATGTGGGATATTCTTCGGCCACTCGTTAGCAACAATGTTGGAGTCTCGATATTCAAATGAATGATGCAATTACTTACCCCTTCCTCGTACTCTTCTTCCTCGCACGGAAGGTCTGTCGTGGCTTCGACGGAAAATGTGGCAAAACCAGCATTGCGCTTGATGGCAGAGTAATACGCATCAATCATGTATAACTGCCACCATGTGCGCCGCCAGGACTCTTCTAGCACGGCATCTCCGTCTCCATGGTCTACGGCAAACTCGCGGCGGTGCATTCCCATGTCGAGCGCGAGCTGGATTGCCGTGTCTATGTGGTGTCTTGATTTGGCCGTGTTGCCGCGCCAGTACATGCTGGCGGAGAAGATGGTATGGCACTGAACCATGAAGAAGTTGCATGACGTTGTCGGCGTCTGGGCAATGGTTGAGGATGCGAGCTCTTCCAACTCTAGGCATTTTGGTCGTAGTGATGGCTGGTGGCTGCTTAGGTAGATGCTGCCGATGAAGCGCATCACGTACACCAGTGGCCGTAGCTCATCTTGCCGGATCGGATCTTGCAGATAGCGCTCTAGGAACCGGCGAGGAAGTACGCAAGGGTGATAGCGGTGGAAGCAGTTGTAGTAGACATCGATGAAGGCGTCCCTGGTGATGTCGACAGATTGCAGGTCCGTCGACGGCAGCACAACGCTGGAAGTAGACCAAGAATCGTCTGGAGGCGTGTACAGGCTGGGATCAATGGCCGGCTGCTGCGGAACCAGACCGGATGGCA
Organism: Trichoderma semiorbis; assembly: GCA_020045945.2. NCBI lineage: Eukaryota > Fungi > Ascomycota > Sordariomycetes > Hypocreales > Hypocreaceae > Trichoderma > Trichoderma semiorbis. Next base: position 7,848,568 of record CM034694.1, read on the forward strand.
GGACGTTGTTGAGGTGAGACACGGAATGAGACCGAGCCTCAGTGCGTCTCATCACAGCCTCACCACTGAAGCCTCCATCAATGCTCCCGGCGGGCGAGAGTTGGCCGTTGTTCCTTGCAGCAGCCAGAGCGGCTTGGTTTCGACGAGCAGCCAATGCGGCTCGATCAAGACCGCCGCGTCTCGACTTTGCAAAAATGCATTCCTTGTCCTCTTCGATGCAGCGAGCACACCGCGGCTTCTTTGCGTCACAGCGGACGTGCCGGGTTCGACAGGGCAGACAGGCTAGTGACACTCGGCTGCCGGAGGACGGTTTAGGGGAGCCGCCCTTGCCGGCCGAGAGTTCAGAGTCCGGATCCATGGGTTGAGTTGTGTGTGTGCTTTGTGAGTCTGTAGTTGGTTGGCTTGTGAGTGAGCGGCTTCCCGCAGGCTCTGTCTCAGCGTCTCTCTCTCAGTGTTGCGGCAACCTGATGCCGCCAGATCGATGATTGATAATCGGCTGGGCCCCTAAACACGGTGGGGGATATCCACGACAATGCGGGCAGCAATCTCGCTGGCAATACGTGAGTCCACGAGGCTTCAAGTTCCAGGGGGCATGAGGAGGGCAATTGGTGAATTGCAGCTCGGGGTCCAGCGCGTTGTATACCGTTTTGGACCCCGCGGGTATCCGGCTCGGGTATCCGCCACATCGGATACCCGCCGGTTCGATTCAAGCTTATACCAGGCCCGTCCGGAGATGCAAAATCTCACCCGCACGTTCGACGCCGCATCCTTTGCCTCGCCTCGTAAAACTCTGTGGCTAAATTTGCAAAGAGTGGGAATGCTCTTTGGGAAGCGATTGGAAGGGATAATTATTGGCCTTTTTTTGCTTAGAATGACGGGGGCCCCGGCTTGCGAATATAGCGCATGATCTGCCCCGTGCTCCGTATAGGACTCTGACACTGTATGTGATGCATGGCACTAGGATACGCGAAGAAGCTGGTCTAGGAAGCAGCTCGGACAAAATAGAAGAACTTGATCTCAAGCTCGTTTAAAGTCTCTTTCTAGTGCTTACGTGGATTGGTTGTGGTTTACGAACAGAATAGTCCGCATAGAGTCTCTTTGCGTGATGAGCAAGTTGAGAACAGTAAGTCCTGTCCTTTGGCACAACTTGAGTAGGTTTTAACATGAATTCCCGCTGCTTGCTTCAATATGCAAGTACCTACCTACATGAGCACAATGTAAGCAGCCACGCAAAGCATTGCCGGAAAGGTAAAATAATAGACTGTACGGCATGCGCCTATTCTGTAGAGTATAAAGAGAGAGGTTGGCAGTCTCATCGCGCGTGACAAATCTCTCCCTCCTTCTCTGCGTCTTACTTACCTGCTGCAAGTTGACTCGTCCTGATACTCGTAAATGCAGCCTTCTGCAGATGCTCGCCGTCCTTTCGTCCACAATGCCGTTTACGGTTACGCCAGAGTTGGCCACCCCCATTTTTCATTCCGCAAGCTACCGTTATTCTTATCTTTGTGTCAAATGCTCAACTTGGCACAACCGCTGCGTTCAGTGGCGATGATCCCCGGGTTGCATGGTGGAGACTGAAGATTTGAATTCCCACGAACCGGTCTTTCAGAAACAATGGCGGCGGCGTCAAACACTTGTTAACGTCTTCCTTCGTCTCGGGGACTCATGACTAAGGTGTTGTGAGTCCATCTCATTTCAAATCGGAATCGTGACGGGATCAAGCCACTGCGGGTGGCCACCCGGGTATCCGTTTTGGGAACTCGGGATAAACGACAAAGGTGGCATGGCAATGGCGGCTTTTCGATGCGCAATGCGCAACTGCGTCGTATGTTTTTTTTTCTTCTCGGAACCGGGTTTCGTATGTTTGGGTCTGTTTTTCCTGTCTACAAATGTGTATAAAAGGGCTAGTTGGGAGTTCTCTTTTCGTATTTCTCAAGCTTAGAAACAAAACAAGCAATGTTAACGCATCACATCAGACGCAACTTCGCAACTCGTCAATATAGCACAACCGCCATGGCTCAAAAGATTGTCATCATTGGCTCTGGCTTTTCCGGCCTCTACAGCGCCTTGGCCGCCAGGCGACTCATTGAGGAGAACAAAGACCGTGTCCGCAATGGCATCGACGTCGTGATGGTTGCTCCTGAGCCCAAGCTCGTCACTAGGCCGCGTCTTTACGAAGCCAACGCTGCTGGCATGTCAGCCCCGCTGAGCGAACTTTTGAACGCCACGGGCGTTGGGTTTGTGAGAGGAGTTGTCGACGTGATCCGTACCAAGGACAAGCAAGTGGAGGTTGTTGATCCTACGGGCGAGCGATCGAGCATCTCGTATGATAGGCTGGTCCTGGCGGCGGGAAGTCGTGTGGTGAAGCCAAACCTCCCCGGCCTGCGCGAGCACGCCTTCAGCATCGATACTATCACCGATGCGGCAGAGCTCGAGGCCCATCTTGGACGCTTGGCGGCGCTGCCTTCGAGCCCCGAGAGAAACACCGTGGTTGTGTGCGGAGGTGGGTTCACGGGCATCGAGCTCGCCACGGAACTCCCTCGGCGCTTACGAGCAATTCTGGGGATGGCAGAGAAGGTGAGGGTCGTTGTCGTCGAAAAGGCAGATGTCATTGGCCCTGATCTGGGCGAGAACCCTCGCCCGGTTATCGCTCAGGCCCTCGGCGACCTCGAGGTTGAGACTAAACTGGGCAACGCCGTGGCCTCGATCGATGCTCGCGGCGTGGTTACGGCTTCAGGAGAGCGGATCGATGCCCTCACGGTCGTCTGGACTGCTGGAGTGGAGGCCACGCCCCTGACTCGACAGATTCCCGGGGACAAGGACAGGCAAGGACGGCTACTTGTCGACTCTGATCTTCGCGTCCCGTCGAGCCCCGACGTCTTCGCCACCGGCGACGCGGCTTCAGCTCAGACCGATGACAAGGGTAACCGTACGCTCATGTCGTGCCAGCACGCGATTCCGCTTGGCCGTTCCGCCGGGCACAACGTTGCTGCCGATCTGCTCAAGATTCAGGGCCAGCCATACCTGCAGCCCTCGTACGGAACGTGTCTCGACCTTGGCGGCTGGGGCGCCGTCGTGTGTGATGGATGGGATCGAAAAATCTTCAAGTCAGGTGGACCGGCCAAGGAGATTAAGAACTGGATCAACAGTTGCGTGATCTACCCTCCCAAGGCGAATGCAAAAGAGGCCTTTGAAGCGGCTAACCCCATGGTTAATCAAATCTCGGTCCTTTGAAATCAAAGATTCACAGATTTGTAATTCATGTGCTTTTGTTTGTTTGAGCACTGTGTTTTGGAGCTGTTCAAAAGTTAGTCAAGCATTAGCAAGAAAATGTCTGCATGAGGTGCATGGCGGAGAGCGAGAAGAAGGGGATCTTTGAAAGACTGATAGACTCAACTCATTCTAGTCATTGTGGCCTGTAGCGTTAGAGTGGAGCATATAGAGTAGACGTTCAATAGAGATAGAGTAGAGAGAATCTGATGATGTTTGTGGTTGATATTGTACTCTTGGCGTTCGTATAGCAGTGAGTAGCAGTGAGTCAATACGAATTATGTGTGTCGAAGCTGTGCAGGCAGGGGGTGATGTGGCGAGCCCCCCTTTTTGTGGTGTTGACACCCGAATAAAGAATAGGATTTATCGGCGTCTTCTCACTTGACGGATATGGATGGAGTAACACTCATATATAACTGTTGCTTTATCTAATGGAGCAGCATGGGCGGCGTTATCGGGTCTTTTTATTCTTTTGCTCTGCTCTTTGACTCCTTTTTGGAAATCTTTATGCTGTGGGGTCACTTGCCTTTGCCACTGTTCCGAAGGATACGAGGTTAAGGCTCTTCATTAAGTGCCCGATCGTATTGGCTGGACAAGCCGGAGATGTCCTTTCCCGCTCTTTCTTTCCAGTATTTGACATCTCCAGAAGCCAATTTTCCGCTTAGTCATTTATATAAATGAAGGATAAGCAATCATCAATCAAAGTATATATATATATATAGTTGGACAAACTGACTATGGGCCTTGAGGATAGTCTTTTTATGAGTGTGGTGGGTCGAGATGGCTATCCGAACCGCATCAGCTCTGGAAATTCTCCCCTTTGTAGCAATTGATGGGATGGTTTCGGGTTAGTCACCGGAGACCATGGTCTCATCTTCGTGTATGAATAATCCTCTATAAATGTAAAATCAGATTGCAGTATCCGGCGTTGTCTAGGTCTTTATTTGTCTAGACTATGTAGGTGATTTTGAAATAAGAAAGAGAACAATTGTTTCGGGCTTGAGCCTGCAATAGTGTACATGACTACTGCAGCTGTAATCGAGAACACGCTGCTTTCCCCCATTTAATATATTATACTGACTACATAATTAATATAATATACTTGACAAGATATTTTATTCTATTTACTAATATAAACATAAGCATTTATCCCTTAGGAATCTCCCTACCCGATAATATTAGATCTTGGATCCAGGGAATAGATCACCACCAAGAATTCCCTGTACAGGACTAGTGCGCGCGTATAGAATAAGCATAGGTCCAATCAGTATCGTATCAGCAGTTACTTGCTCTATACTGAAAGGTGAGACTTGTCATGATTCCATTTATATGAAAGGTGAGACTTGTCATGATTCCATTCACATGAGGGCCGAGGATAATATCACAAAACCTCATTCCTTATTCTAGGAATTATAAGTATCGTCGAGTGCCGGCCTGTCTCCAAGTCAAGCTGACCGCGTTTACGCATCAATCTCAATCAATCCCGAGCCACTATCACTCTACAACAATCTAAACCCTTCACGATGAAGACCACAACTTTCTTCTCGGCCACAGTCGCTGCCCTCTCAGTGCTCATCGCTCCCGCTGTTGCTGATTCGCACGCCGACTTTGTCCTCTTTCGCGGCGAAGGCTGTACCGGAAGCACCCTCACGCTAGATGAATTCCTCGGCGATAATGCTGTCTCGTCCCCCTTGGGCGAAGGTTTCTCCTCGGCTAGACTCCAGAATCCCGACGGCGGCCATGCTTTTGGAGTCTGCGGTCAGGGCTTTTCATGCGGCGGAGCTCACGTCATCCTCGACACTACCAACTGCTTCCAGCTCGAGCAGTCGAATGGAAACTTGATCCATATCGACAAGACCTGCGTTGACGCTGGTTGCTTCTCCTAAGCGCATATTGTTAGAATGGCGCTGAGACTTATAGCGCACCGGCATGAGGGGGCCGTCTCTTAACCACAAGTTATGGCGGAAGATATGAGGGTTTCACAAAAGTAGATAGAATTCAATGCAATGATCTCTTTGCTTGAAGTCACTGGCTCGTCATGTTGAAAAGGTACCTCTGCACGCACACATACGCATAGCGTAGGGCTGCATGTAGAATCCCGATGCAGCCTCATCCATTTGACTCTCTAGACTGGTATGCAGCGTGTTGTAATCTTTCGAATTCCGTGATGTAACCGAGACTTGGTAGGGTAGCTTGTAAAATATGCCTTGACTTGCCATTAGAACAGTCGTCGAATTAACGGTGTTGATAACGAGGTCAGCCGTTGCGGTGTCCCGTTCACACTTACCTTTTCCCTTCCTTGCTTAATCACAGACATCGGAGATTGTATTACAGATTCAAATCATTAAATGAATACAGTAGCAACTTTCCACCCAGGGTCAGCATTTCAACTATCGTAATGCACAGAAGGGTTAGCCGTTGTGAATAATTTGTAGTAGTATTCTTAAGTCTTGTACTAAATGCTTGTGTCTGTTGCGAAACCGGAAAGCGGAAACTAGTGCTGTAATCGATCAAACTTATCGATCGAACGGTTAGAATCATTAAGGTTTGATCCATAAGCCTATTGATCGATATTATGTGAATGTATGTAGGTAGGTATGGTGTACCTTATAGCCAAGTCTCTAGCTGCTAAAGCCGCTTCAAACAGCGGCATGCGCCAGCCAAATTCGGCGGCAGTAGCAGTTCATTCTTGATTGAATCTGTAATTATGCATATTTTTGGCTGAAATCGTATTAGCAGTTGTAATCACAGTGGCTAGCCCGTAATCATGCATACGAAGCCTGTACAATAATCTGACAAATCGTAATGCTACCTATGAGAAGCCGACCTTCTTATGCAAACGCAGCAGTTGGTTAAGTAGCTCTAATATGCTTACTGGGCTGCTGACGCTTGGTATGTCGTGACATGCATGACTGCATCGCCAGATTCAATAGAAGCGTTGCATCACAACAATCTCAAAGGGACAAGTAGAGGAATAACTGGCCCATTACCAAGTGATTGGCCTAGTAGTTTCACGCCATTGGCCAGATAACCCCGTTCCTGGGCTTTTCTTACGTACACTTGTTCTTTTCTGAGTATCTAAAGTTATGTTGTTTAGTGAGCTCGGAGATATTAACGGGCCATAATGCTTAATCCGGCAGATACAAGGATACGCATATACTCGTATATATATAAACTGAAACTGAACTGCATCATTGTTATACTCTTCGGAGTAGACTTATCTTTAGTTTATTGTAACCGATCAGTATAAGAAACTCATTAAGCGCGGCCGGTATACCGCATATTGGCTTATAACTAGACTCAAGGTGAGATGGGTTTGACATTTCTCAGACTCGCTTATGTTGTATTGGTAGGAACTAATACTGTTGTCTAGAAAGAAAAACAATCCTAATATGGCTGAAGACCCTCTTGCTGGACTTGACGAGGACTTTCTCCTCTATGCTCAAGCCTTTACTACAGAACTGCACCGGGACGTTTACCCTTCGATAGACCCAACAAGTCCCGCATTGTCGCAAGCGGGCAAAGTCGTGATCATCACCGGTGCAAGCAAAGGATTAGGACGAAGGGTAAAAGGTCTTACCGCAATTATTGCGAAAGCTAGTTGCTGATGTGCTGTTTAGGGATTCGTACCGTCCTTTGCTAAGGCGGGAGCTAAAGCAATTGTGCTCGTTGCCCGCAACTCTACTCAGTTGCAAGAATCGGCGGAGGCGCTGACAAAGGAATACCCAAACACAAAGTTCTTGCCTATTTCGTGCGATATCAAAGATGAGGCTTCTGTGAGGGCAGTGTTTCGACAGGTCAAGGAGGCATTTGGGACTGCCGACGTTTTGGTCAACAATGCGGGTACCCCAGACGATGTCAAGCCTTTAAGGCATGCCAACATTGACAATCTTTGGCACGGAATTGTAAGAAACGAGTTATTTTCTTCAGATTGAAACAGTTTATGGACTAACACCACTCAAAGGAAGTCAACATCAAGGGCACTATTCTCATGACGCAAGAATTCCTCAATATGGTGGGCACAACGAAAGAGGCGACCATTGTCAACTTGTCGTCTGCCATGGCTTTTGTGCCCCTACCTGGACAGGCTAGCTATGCTCTGTCTAAACTTGCGATTGCGCAGCTGTCTGCCTTTATCGCTCTGGAGAACCCCAACGTGCGAGCCGTCAGCGTTCATCCGGGAACAGTCATGACAGACCTCTTGACTCCATCTCTCCAGAAATTTGCAAAGGACGCGCCGGAACTGGTTGGCGGATTGTCTGTCTGGCTGACGACCAAGGATGCAGCTTTCTTGAATGGTCGGTATATTACTGCGAATTGGTCTGTGGATGAGCTGGTGCGCCGGAAAGCTGAGATTGTTGATGGGAAGAAGTTGGTGATTAACCACACAGGAGAACTTGCGTATTAGCGCAAACAAGCATCACGAGTCTTGAAATGATGAGATGAGAATGTAATTGATAGCATGTAAAAGAAATACTACTAGTCAATTACCAACTACTCAGGAAGCCGACTTCTCTAGAGATTATGTTATTGAGCGCTCATCTTACCTCGCTAATTTCTCAGTATTTTGTCACAGTGCTACACGCAAACAGGGATCACAGCGCCAACCAATCACGGCATCCACAGTGAGACACTGTTTAAGCAGTAGAAGATGCATTTCAGTGACTGTCGTGTTCCGTGTCTCCTATTTTCTGGCATGTTTCCCTCTCACAACTGAAGTGGTGCAAACAGGCATTCAATTGTCTTGAGTGAGGGGAGATGAGCAAATATCTAGGATGGGCGTGGCGTTTGCTCCAGAATCAGCTTCCTGGTTCTCCCCAATTCTCTCTGCCGAAGCCCAATCACGCGACATCCGCGCTAGGCCTGAACATGAAGAATCTCTTTACCGTCGTCATAGCGGGCTCCCAGTATTTGCTTCATCCTCAGAAATTGGTATGATCCGACGTGTCCGTCAATTGCGAGTCGTCAGAATTCACTGTTTTTTAACATTGGATGGTTGTTGTTTAGGGCACAATTGAGGAGACCATCAATCCCGATGCGCTTATTCCCGTCACTCTCCTCAAGACTACTGAGATCAATACGGACCTAGAGGGCATCCTGCAGTTGTTTGCAACAGTAGACGATGTCTTTCAGCCTGATTTTGGTGGCATCCTGGTAGAGAAGCCTGAGAAGAACAAGACGATTGGTTTTGTCCAGAATCCAGCACCCCGCAGTAGAGCTCTGTTTAGTTTGCAGCGACCGGAAGTTGAGGCTGCTGCTTTTGAAGATTTGCCTTCGGGTCCGTATTTTCTCCATGGGCCAAATCTTTACCAGGCATGGAGACTGTATGACGATTTCTTGGATGCGTTTACCTTCGGGGTGATTCCCAACAGTGTAAATGGTACTGACGACGGGTATGTATTGCTCAATTGGGGCAATAAGTTCAATTCCCAGGGCAGATTCGTCTAACGTGAAATTCAGGTACGAAGCGCTCTCGTCACTCTCTGACAATGGTTCATCCAAGTCAATTGCGGTGCCATCTAGGCTCTACCATGCTGCACCGTCAATTCGAAAGCCGCTATCTGGAGTCCGCATTTCCATCACGGACGCCGCATCACTGAAAGGTGTGCAGACAACTCTGTCGAGCCGATCTTGGTCTCAGTTGTACGGAACTGAAGCTTCTGAGACGGCAGAATTCGTCGAAAAGCTAATTGACATGGGCGCCATAATCGTGGGAAAGACCAAATCATCGCAGCTGGATTCTGGGAGAGAATGGGTAGATGTGGCTGCTCCGTGGAATCCAAGAGGTGATGGCTACCAAGATTCTGGTGGAAGCGGCGCTGGTGCCGGAGCAAGTGTTGGCGGCTATGACTGGATGGAATATGCCATTGCTAAAGACTGTGAGTGTTCTGATGCTCTTATTGTGAATGGGAATACGTGAAGTTTGCTGATTCTGAGTCTAGCTTTTGAGGGAGTTCGTGAGCAAGCGCGTGTTCATGGTGTTTACTCCATCAGAGCCTCCGCTCAGGCTGCATCTCTGCAAGGATGGAGAAATGATTCGCAGTAAGCCTTTGTTATGGGACAAGATTTCTTCCTTTTCCTTTTGCGTGAGTATCGAGACTAATTGCCTGATCATACTGCATAGGAATTATGCTGCAATTGGCTTGATGAATCGCAACTTACACCACCTGCTCAGTATTGCTCAGCTCACATTGAACACGTCAAACGCGAACATGCCGTTTCCCAAGCGCATCATATATCCTTTGGATTTTGCTTCAACCACTGAAAGTGACCAGGCTCAAGACAATAAATTTGTCGCCATGTTGGAGCATTTCCTTGGAGTCAAAGCTGACAAGATGCGCTTATCCGATGCTTGGGACGCGCATCCGCCAAAGCAAGCCAATGGACAAACCCTTGAAGAATACATGAAGGAGGTGTGTAAGAAATTTGCCAAGTATTAATTTCTCCGATCTCCCGTCACCTGCTGAATATGACGCAGGCTCCCTTTAGCTCCTTTTGCTCTGATTTTTATCATGAGTATGAGGACTTCCGCGGTGATTACAAAAACAAGTTTGGTCGCGAACCCTACGTTGAGGCGACACCTCGTTTTAGATGGTAAGTGGTAAGCTCACTGCACACATGCACTACAGATCCATGATTCAGGACTTGGACAGGCATGACTGCAGTAAGCAAGTCAAGAGTGTGGACGAAGTAATGCTAAAGAGCGGACCATCAGGGGCATCGGCGAAAACGAAACGAAGCAAGACTACACCGACCACCACGAGCGCATCGAGGTATTCAAGAAATGGTTTGGCGACAACATCATGTCGACGCTCGGGGATTCGGAGACTATCATGGTCCTCCCCTTCGGCCCTCATACAGTGCAGTATCGCGATGACTTACCACGGTGGGTTGATGACATGGTTTCTGTATATTACTTGCAGGATTCAGTGCATGCAGCTAACATCATCTAGACCGCCGACCAGAATCGACGACATTGGCCCCGAAGTCCTCGCGCCTCTTTTAGGACTGCCGCATCTTGTTATTCCCTGTGAGCCTTCTTCTCGAACACCTTGGCGTCATTTCCCCCATTGTCGTCCTTCCCCTTTGAGCAACGCTGTACTGACGAGACGATGAACATCACAGTCGCACAAACATCCTACCATTCGCGAGTAACTGGTAAAAGCGAGAGTCGTCCGTTTACCGGCTCTATCATGGGCCCTCGTGGCAGCGACATCATGATCCTTCAGCTAGCTAAGGCGGCATTAGGACGTGCGGAATGGCGGTCGCGGGTTGATACTGGGCGTTGGGCGTTTCCTCAAGGGTATGAACCGGAATGAATTAAAGCGCGAGATAAAGGCCAGAGGTAGAGATAGAAACACGGTTGTCTACACGTGTTTGGTCATGGGTTCCCGGCTAGTTTAGACGCACGGGTCCGCTAAGATGCTGTGCGATGCGATAGATCGGAAGCGAATTGGCACGTTTGAGGCGCTCAGCTGGGCTTTGACACGCTTCGCTATGCAACATGCAACAGGGGCTTCGGATGTCTTGTTGCTCGTTCCATGGATGCGGGGATTGTGAGGCTGCCGCGATACCGTATTCGAGCCTGGCCGAGCGCCACAATATGTGGTTAAATGCGCAATCTCTCCACCGGGTGACGCTTGTTAGTTGTTGAGTTTGAGACAGTTTTCGGCGTTGAGGATATCCAGACACTAGAGCTTGTGCGGAGAAGAAGAGCCCACAGCCTGTAGAGACAATAGCCATGGGCTAAGATGAGACATCCGAGACTTGGGGGCGTCTGGATCGTGTCACTCGGCGATCGACAACGATTCGTCTGTCGGCCGAAGCCGGGCTAACGAGCGGACGGAAGCTGTGGACACGAGCCGCGGGCGGCTCCAGCAGAGCAGTCCCAACCCTGCCAGGATGGAAGCCTACCTTAGTTGCATTGCATGGTGCAAGGATGAGGGAAAGCAAACAACCCTTCGGTCGCTCTCCGTTGTCCGATGACCCTGCTCTGGGAAAGCTATTGTTGGGTGGACGATAGAGAGAGAGAGAGAGCATTGACGATGGAGAAGAGCATTGGATGATAAATTCTAGGGCATCGGCTTGACTGTTTGCTAGATGCATTGGCCTCTCTGCTGCTACTTATACCGGGCGGCTGGCGCTGTCTTTGCACATGTTCTCATTCCAAGTCCCGCAGGGTTGACATCATCCATCTATCTCATTAATACCATTGATAACAAAAGGACTCACTGGATGATATTTGGCAATAACTAACTTATATAAATCTGCAACCACAAACAACCAGGGGAGCGAAACACAAAACTGCCCTAGCATTGAAGCTACTACATCGGCTTCTGCCGCAAACCGCAGCCATGGCAGTTGGATCTGCCAGGGAAAAGTTCCCCAATGACCTCCTCCTAGTCCAGTTCCTCCGCTCCGCCAAGAGATGCGCCAACCAAAGACCCTATATCCATGACCATTTTGGGTATGAAAAGAGCTTTGAGGAGCTCATCGCAGACATTTTGCGCATGCGCGACCTTATGCGACAGCAATTGCCGGCGTCTGCATTCAGCGAACGAGGCGTCTTTAAAGATGAGGCTCCGTATGTTGCTGTGCTGACACGGAGTGGCTATGAGTTTATCGTTGCCTTTTTCGCGACTCGAGTGCTGGGAGGAGCACCTATTCCTTTTGGTACGTAGTAAGATAGCATTGGAATTACTGTTAGGAAGAGTCTAAGCTAATCAATTGTGATGACTTTTCCAGGATCTGGCATTCTCCCGGAAGAAGCCCGATACTTTGTCAATAGCTCCAAAGCGACATGTATACTAGCAGGAAGCGATTGTTTCGAGAAAGCTGAGCGAATTGCCTCCATCTCCAACGGCCCGACCGATTCTAAGACCATATCCATACCCATCATATGCAACTCCGAGCCTGTAAAAGAGATTGAAGTTACCATCGATGAGACGCTGAACATGGATCCTCAGGGGCCTGGTCTGGTGATTTTCACATCCGGCACCACCGGGCCTCCAAAGGGTGCTGTTCTGCCGAGAATCTGCATGGTCTTTCAACCAGATGCGCCTGCAAACTGCCAGACTGTTTGCTTCCGCCCTCCTCACTGGCTTGGTGGTGCCATCAGCCTAGTTGAGCCCATGCTCACGGGCAAGCAGGTTCACATACTTCGGGAGCGAGCCGGTGTAGAGAACATCTGGAAGGTCTTTCGCAACAACCAGATCACGGGAACGGGATTTACGCCTGGCGTCCTGCGCGAGATGAAGGAGTGGCTGGAGACTCAGAGTGAGGATGAGCAGGAAGAGTATCTCAAGGCTTTTAAGAGGATTGGTGTGATCCATTGCGCTGGCGCTATGGTCTCGCCGTCAGTTTTGAAGTTCTGGAAGAGCAGAACGGGATTGATCTTCAACAATGTTTACGGATCAACGGAAGTTGGAGGGCTTGCAACGTTCAAGTGTCTTGACGGCACAGAACGATCGGTATGCATTGCAATGTGGTTTCTCCTAATGTGGTCAGTAAACTAACGAAGAGTTTGCAGGATGCAATCGGTGTCGCATTTCCAGGCATAAAAGTTAAACTGGCTGATGGGGACCATGGAGAGCTTTGCGTCAAGAGCCCATTCATGCTAACACAGTGAGTTTGTATTAAACAAGCTGTCTATTTTTGAAGCCAAAAAGAAACACTACTAACGAAACTGTCAAAGCTATATTGGTGACGAGGAAAAAACAAAAGCTGCATTTGACGACGAGGGGTATTTCAAAACGGGAGACTTTGCTGAGCTGAAAGACGGGGAATATATTTTCTCTGGCCGCGCCAACACCGACTGTATGACCTTTTCCCACAAATTACTCCTCCTCTATTCAAACCTCTTTTCCTATGGAACCCTAGTTGCTGATTAGTATCTTCCTAGACATCTTGTTTCGCCATTATCGCATTCCTAGCGTTCAGGTAGAGGTCGCACTTACCGCTCTCCCTTATGTAACCGAAGCCTGCGTCCTAGGCGTGCCGGATCACGAAGCAAAACAAATATGCGCCGCCGTCGTACGCCTCACTCGTGAGCAGGAGAAGTTGCAGAGCAGACATGGCGAACGAATAATCGATCTCGCTCGCCTCCGTGCCGACATGAACGAGACGTTGCCGAAGTATATGCTTCCCGTGCTGGTCAAGATTCTTGGCCCTGGAGAAGAGATGCCGCAGACGGTGTCACATAAGCCTATCAAAACCCAAATTATTAAGAAGTGCTTTGGAGTGGAGAAGTCGTGGTCTGCTGAGAATTCCATCCCTGGGGTGGAGTATTGGGGAAGTATGCCTGCTCCGGAGGAGGCAGACACGAAGTTGTGGGATTGGCTTGGCTTACAGCGAGCTGATTTCAAGGCTGAGGCGTAAAAAACAACCCGAAGCGGAAAACGAAAACAACAACACAAACAAAAACAAGAGAGAAACAAGAAAAAGAAAGAGAAAAAGAAGAAATAAGAAGTAAGAAAAAGGAAAAGGAAAAGGAAAAAAGACAAAGCAAAATAAGAAAGAAGAAAGAAATCTATCGCATGGTCCAGCCATGAACGGAGGGTTTGAAGATGGTGTGATCTGTTGCAGCTTCAATGACTTTGGTGTTGGTATCTGTATATGTGTCCGAGCATATGTATGATGGCGCATTTGGTGATTTACGACTGTTGTATTGTTAGCTTCAATTCCCGGTAGGTATATGTATGTTTTGAGATGATGATGATAAGATGATTTGTCGACAAGACCGATCAGAGACTTACATGAATTAAAGGTGTTCGGGATGCATGTAATCGCATGCTAGCTTCCTACATCCGTGTGATCTTGTCGCCTCTATCCTTAGCTTTCTTCTCCCAATCCCAGGTTTCGTGCCTGTGGGCGGTTTTCAAATATTCGGTCATGGCGTATGACTGAGGGGTTCTGCTGTCTTCGTGATCAGAAATGTCACGTCTTGGTGTGATATCCGGATCAAAATCCTACCTTGATTGTCCTTGACCTTGTCTGTACGGTCGCATAATTAGCGATGTCGCGCTTTTAGCGTCCGATGTTGGTCCTGATCTTACCTTGTCGATCCCTGGCTTTGGCCCTGGCCGTATCCGTTGGCGGGCCGGGTGCTAGAGCCCCGTCTCGGGTCGTAGTTGTAGTTGGAAGGAGCCCGTCCAGACATGATTGCTGAAAAGAGTACAGAAAGTTGTGTTGAACAATACGGTAGGCTGAACAGCTGAGACGGTTGGTTCAATAGAAGACCGTATCCAGTTGTTGGTCCAAAGATTCAAATCAGATCCTAGGTCTTATTGACTGGTGGTAGCTCAGTAAAGTATGCGCAATGTAATTGAAGAGAAAGATTGATACCGTTATATACAAAAAGCCTGGTTTCATAGGCATGTGATGGCTTTAATACATGTATTCTACATCTCAAACTCTATCTACACACCTGTGAGGCCTCTCTAAATTACCATGGCCTGGATCGTTCTTTCCACTTGATCAGTCCAGGTGATACATTTCAATTTGTTTAAAAGCCTTTTCATCGTTTCTGTGCCAATAGCAAAGTGAATAGTACCGAGAGACAGCAACGAACTATGGCGGTGCACAAGTGGCTTCGCAGAACTCTACTATTATCCATGGATGTGTTTTCAAGGCGAAAGCGCTAGGGAGACGCGCTTATACTTTTTAACACAATGCTCGACTATATCTCGGTGTGTTTATTGGCCTTGAGTGCCGATCATTAAGTCGGTGTGTAGGTGAGGGTAGCGGTGAAGATGAAAAAGGATTCCTCCGAATAGTATCATCCCGTCACCTGCCTCTTTTTTGTGCCTGGCAATGGAAAAAGTGGCTGTGAATTCGTCATTGATGATTGCACCCGGCTGTCGTTCGTAATGCGTGCCTGGCAGCGTGTAACCTCACCACACCACCCACTCAGGTACCCGGCGGCATTCTATGAGGTTGCTAAAGATCAATTTAGGCATTCGTTATTAGATCGGTCCCAGAAACTTGTCATAGCCACACTTGGGGTGTGCCTGACCCTGAATTGTGAGGTGAGGCTTGTACAAAACGAGGCTGCCGCCTACAAGGCAACCCATAAGTGCCATAAGGCGTTCGACAAGGCCTGCAGGCTTTTGGTTAGAGACACGCACTCAGAATTCTTGAATGACGGCTTTGGGAGGCCTTTTGACTATTGTTTGAGTAAATTTTTTATATTCTTACGTGGGTTCATTCATTAATATTGCTGTCATCCAAAAAGTGGGCGGTCATAGTGTGTGTCAGCCCAACTACCCAACTGCCTGGCGTCCTGAATTCACCAAAACTCAACTTTTGTAACCGCATATCCCCCCCCCCTTTTTTTTTTCATTCTAAAAGATTTTATGAATATATTATATTATCTAGTCTGTCACACCGAGCGCATAACTCCACTTCCCGATGCATCGGCCGTCAATGCATGCACAGAGACTCGCGTAAGACATCCATAACGTGACATCCCGACATCCCAATCATAACAGTGAAGCGAAGTTATCTAAGTATGTTATTGATACACATAGGTAGAAGCTATTGTCATAAAGGGATGTTTGGGCATTCCGGCCGCCATCCACCATGGTATGGATAGCATACTCTTATTTCGCAACACAAAGTGATACAAATATGTCAAAGATCCATAGGCCACCAGCCGATATCATATCTCTATTTAGATAATTGCCACAGCCTTGCCCCGCGCTTAATATCTAGCCTATACCTATACCCGATCTCCGATCTCCTTAGGGCTATCTTTGGGGCGAACTTCTCGCCAGGCTTGGAACGTAATTGCCAGATCGATCAGGTATCTATATTGAAGTGGCGAACTATATTTTCCAAGGTCAATACGAGTAATGACACTGGGATCGTATTGTAGAGAAGCTCGAGGCAGCATTAGAGAATTGCCTAATTGAGAACTGCTAGGTTGTGCACGAAATCGATCTTAGAGATGAGCATATGTAAATACTTCTCTGCATAATGATATAGGGTAGCCTTTAGGTTTACTCCACAAGTCATCAACTATGATTCTCAATCTACAAATCCAGTGAATCATTCTAGGGTTGTAATACCTGCTCGGGTCTACGCGCCTATAACAATGTTATACTAATTCAATTATCGAACTATTATCTAAAATCTTGATCACAAGAGATTTGACCTCAGTGGGAGCGACGGCGGATCAAAATTTTTGTATAATGCTGAACAACTTGGTGTTCGCCCATTGAAAGGTGTGAAGAGGATATATATCGACTATAGCCAGACAGCTATTGTCCTTGTAGGGCAAGAAACATATGATGCAAATAACTGTAATAGCCATATGCATTCACCAATACACAATTGCAGCCTCTTCATCTACGACACCAATTTTGTGCATCAAGACGGTGATATATTATCTTCTGACGAATCATCCACTTCACACTATCAATTATTAGCAGAAGACGAACTAAATGTCATAGATGGGAATAGAGACGAAATCTGGGTTGATGATAGAGCTGCTTAAATGACTCCCTATCGTGGGCGAAAGCGACGAGATGCACAAGTTACCTTGGCCTTCTACCATGATTCCAAGCGCAGCTCATGCATCTCAATGCTCGGCCAGAGACTGTACTCTGGACTTCATCTCATTTGATCGACATCTAAGCCTCAGGGGCAGATCCCGCATTATACGACATGTCATTGCGCTACAGTATCACAACCACATCAGACTCTCCCTCACTTCCGTAATGGTGCTAGTGCTTATAAAGGGATAACGATGTTGACTTAACGTTGCAACCCAAGAGGGAAATCCCTGTGTCCATCATGCACTCCCGCAAAGACTTACGTCCGCAAATACTTACGTCCGCAAATACTCATCTCGAAAAAAATGGGGTTTGTATCTTTGGGTCTTTATTTCCGGTTCGGGTCGTCGCTGTTGAGTGCATGGTCTTCTCACGGCAGTGCCTAATATGGACCCTCTTTGTTCGGCTTACTACTTACTTGGTAGATATGACAGAGGTATGGACTACCTAGCATTCAAGTTACTATAGGGATGGCACGATACGCATAGGGTTCTAAACAACCAGTTCACTTGATAAAAGAAAAAAACTCTTTTGCAAAACAATCAAGAGTTTCCAAAAAGCTATGAAGACTTTTAATAAATGGAGAGTTGTCCACATATCTCGACTATTCGTCGTGTGAGGTAATGAAAACGGTAACCCCCTGATGGTAAATGTCATATATAGACACTCTGACCGCAAGTATGTGTCTCTGATCATGAATCGATACTACAACTCTTCCTGCCCCATGCGATATTGTCTGACGTGGTACATGTGCTTATGATGTATGATTTGATCGGTTGTCGTTCAGCGAATATGGCTGGCATGGGCAACCACTGCTTGGGGATGAAAGCGGTCGGAGCTTACACTTATTATTAATTGCGAGCGGGTTAGCAAGTCTTGCAATAGTCGTATAGTCGAAGAAACAGATATAAATACAGAGTTCATACCCCTTCTCCAGCTTCAAATTGCCAGTCTTCACAAACAAACAGCCTTGAGCATCATCGCAACCTTACCACCACCAACCTATTACTTGAGTCTCTTGTCTCTTCACCTTGAAATCACCAGCACAAGTGCGTTATATTCTTTAAAATTACCCTTTGTCTCGATGTGAAACACGGGTCTAACTTATTCAATATGTAGAATGCAACTCACTCAGGGCATCGTCATCGCAGCTTTGGCTGCTGGAGCCATGGCAGAGGGTATCAACTGTAACGGAAGCTCGCAATGTGGCAACACCGGAGGCCGCACTACGGATATCCTTAACTCTGTCCAAGGCATCAACACCGGCCGCACGTACCAGAACGGTGAGCACATTGCTTGCTGGGAATCTTCCCTTGGAACTGGTATCTGCGCTTTCCTCCAGGGCACCGGTGGTATCACTGGAGACCTCATCAAGGAGCTTGTGCAAGATATTGTCAATCACGGTTGCACTGTTTGCGGAAGTGTTCCCGTGTTTTTCAACAGCGGTGATAACAACATTAACGACCATGGCGAGCTTACTATTAACTACGTTGGTTCTACTGGCGGCTGCAATGGGCTTTGCTAAGGGGTCATATTGGCAACCCACGAAGCATTTTGACACGGGGGCATTGATCAGACCGACTCGGGACGCTACTCGGAATACTTGAATGTAGCCTAATCCCTATAATAGATAGTGCCCTCCCTTTAATCTGTCATGTTCTTAGTTGTCATGTTCTTGGTTGTCATGCTCTTAGTTATTGCTATATTTTATACTATCTCACATTCCCCCTCTGATGGCCCTGTAAGCTTTTCTGACTATATATCGATAACGTTATGAGAGCTCTCGTATGCGAATGATTAGTTTAAAAGGCCTCGTATAGGTGTACAACAGCAGATAATATTTCTATTTACCAGAGAAATCTTGAACAAATTATGCCATTAAGCGTAGAAAAAGAAGTAAATATACAAAGATCTCTGACCATTCGCAGTTTAATATCTAGCGGTTATCCTTTACCATAAACATCCTACGGGATCATCCGCCTGATTTCATGAGAAGCTTATGGCCTCCTTGACCGCTAAAACAAACCCTCCAATGCCCAAAAGACTCCTGTTGACCAGATAATTCAGACCAGTCGCATGGCCCATATCTATCCTTTGATGTGATTCTTTCAGCACTTTGTTGGCCCGTGGTACACTAATGGCATCATAGGCCTTAACCGCTTCTGCCAGAGACTTCGCTTTGCATAACTGCATTGAGAGATCCCAGCCGTCTTTGAGTGCAAGACTAGCTCCATATCCGGAAAACGGGCTAACAGCGTGATTGCTGTCTCCGATGAAGATGACTGGTCCTAGAGAGAGGTCATGACTGAAAGGTTGCTTATCTCGAGCAGCTAGTCGAGACACGTCTCTCGGATCTGTAGCGTCGAGTATGCTCTGGAATGGTTCGGGAAATTCTTTTCCAAGCTCTTTGCATTCATCTATAACTTTTTGCGCATCTTCGAGGCCACTGAGTTTCAAGGGCTCTTCAATGGTTGGTGCACGATAACTCATGCCCCAAGCCACGCTTGTTTCATCGTATGGCGACAAGAAGCAGGCCATGCCTTTACCTGCAGAAAGCAGCATTCCCCAGTTCTTATCAACAGGCTGTGGTATACCATTTGGGAAAACAGCCAGTCCACCTTTCTGCATAACTCCAGCGTTGTGACGTCCCGACCCAATACTCAAGTAGTATAGGGTAAGTTCCCAAGGTAATAAGCCAAGGTCAATTAGTTTATATTGGCAGAGAGGACAGGAAGTAGCTTTAAGCAGATGTAATCACAAAGCGAGTAAGATGTAATAAAGATTTAGTCTGTATTTAATCTTAATGCTTTATTAACGACTATCTATCTAAGTTCTCTCGAGAGCGTAGAGAATTAAATCTTATATATCCAGTCGTTCCTTAGTTATTACCAGTGTAAGTCCTATTATATATAATAAAAATACACTTATAAAGTTACACTCTTATTATATAAGTAGATACATATTCTACTAAAAGAGGAAGTCCTATATCCTAATTAGGTATAGTCTTCTAATGTATTACCGACGGTGTGCGATATAAGGTCTTATATAATTGGGTTGTAATATAATGCCCCTCTTCCATTAGTCTTATCCTTAAGGCTATAGTAGTACATAAGGCTATAATCCTCCTTTTTTAGCGTAGTAAGTAACTTCTTCCTTATTATAATGCCTTGTAGTATCTTAAAGCGTCAGTCTGTTATTCAGAAGAGTTTAACTAACTATTATAAGGCAGCTATAGTGGTAATTAATACTATTAGGATTTTCGTTATACCTTATTCCTTTTATAACACTCGTGGTCTGTTATATAAGATAGCGTTAGGCTATTAGAAGTATTTAAAGTGTACCTGTAGGGGTTAGCTATATAATAGGAATAGTATTTCTTTAGCAGCTGGTAAGTTTGTGGTTTTCCAAAGTAAAGAAATTTCTTCTAACCTTTCTTAGCTTAATGTCTTACGTCTAAGAAAGAGAAGTTAAATGCTAAAGAGCGTTAGGCTAAGCAGGAGTTGCTTTAGTAATAGTAAAAGCTAATAGAGCATTAATAACAGTCTATATTATTATCTTAGTCAATAAATAAAAGTCTTGCGTAATTATTGCGCCTTTGTAAGCAACGTAAATAAGTAAATGTGCGGGGTAAGTAAATACTTTGCAGGGGTGCTCAGTTACTTAATAAATTAGATAATATTAAGCGTGCTAAGTTAGGGGCTATAGCGGATGTATAGTCTAATAATAACGCTGGCGGAATTAATTAAAATACAATCCTTAGTAGCACCCTTCTAGATCCTTTTAAGGTTATTATTAATCCTTCTTCTTCCTAAATCTTTAATTCAGGGTATAAAGGTTTAGATCTTCCTATATGTCACGACCCAGCTCTTATGGTCGCGACAAGGGGCCTACAGGGTAGGCGCTCCCGGATAAACGTCGGGCCGCGTAGCCAATCAGGAAACGGTCGACGAGAATCAACGTCAATTCCAATCGACGCACGAACAAATCGATCAGAATTATGATTAATTCCACTCGACTTTAGAATACACAACTGGATATATAAGTTTACTTTATATCACTTATTAGAATACTTAGATAGCCAGTTATTATTACAGACACAGCGTTTATAATACAATTAGTTTAGAACCCAGACATCTACTCTTATTCGTATTATTAGCTAGTGACAAGATTGCCCGTTACCGACCTAACCGCTCCGCCAACATAAACCATAGAACCATTCTAAGGTTTATCCCTTAGGAAAAGCATTATCTATACTAATATATAAATACCAGTTCATCACACAATAACAACTCTTATTCAGACAGTTACCTTAGACCTACGGGTAATAAAACACTAAGAACTCAGCAGCTTATAAGCTTCAGAGTTCTAGACAACGACACTAATTACAAAAGCGAAGCTTAAAGTAATTACAACAGCAATATTAAAATCTAAGATAATTTCAAAGACACTACTAAAAACGTCGCAATAGCTCCGCAACTACCTGCAAATCTAGACGAGGCCAACGTACGCTTTACAGCGCTCGAAGAACTTATAGAACAACTACGCTAGATAATCAACACTTAAGCAGCTACTATTACAACTCTCTAAAGACTATAACCGGTAGGAAACCCTATAGTAAACCCAGCCCCCGCAGCACGTTAACGGAAACCCGGAGAAATCATTAAGCCACTACTGTTAGATAAATTTAAAGAAGACCCTAAGCAAATTTAAAAATTCTTTACGGACATAAGAAACTATTTTAGCTACTTTCTAACTACTATAATTAGTAATATTATAAAAGTTTAAACTGCAGGAACCTATTTAGCTAAAACTGCTAAAAATTAGTTTAAACTATATTTTAAAGACTTTAAATAAACTAAGGAACTAAAGAAATAATATACTAATAAACTATTCGCTAACTATACTATATTTAAAAAACAGCTTAAAAAGCTATACGGAAAAATTAATAAAGCTAAAAAGGTAAAAAAAGCGCTCCTATAAATTAAATAAACCAAACCATGCGCCAAGCACACAGCTGCCTTTATATATCTAGTCGCCAGAACTAACCTAAATAATAAAGTATAGCGTATACTCTACTACTAAGGACTAAAGTCCGACGTTAAAAATAAGTTATACCAAGATAAGTTACTTAATACTCTAGACAAACTCTCCGAAAAAGCCACCCACATCAACAAACGTCTATTTAAACAACATAAAGAACGCAAACGGGAAGGAAATACACAGAAGGTAATCCCCAAATACTTCTACTCTAGTAATAACACCAACTAGGGAAAAAAACAGGATATTACGTCCTATAATAATGGGAAACCAGGACCTATAGATCTTAGTACTATTAAGGTATAACGTAAGAACGTTAAATACTATAACTATAGAAAGAAAGGATATGTAAAGAAATACTATCGAGCTTTAAAGAAAGACAGCAATAAGAAATTCATACCTATCCCAAAACCTAAGGAGAACTATAAGACTATAGCTATTATTGATATTATAGCTATAGTTATAGCGGTCATTTTGGTACCCTTTAGGGTACTATAGCTAGCTTATAGCGCTAGCTATAGCTATTTCCAATTAGCTATTCCCTATAACCTTCTATAACCTTCTATAACCTCAATCATAGCTATACTTGATCCTTGATCTAAGAGCCTACCCTATAGCTTATAAGCAACTGCCTAATTAGGCATAACTTCTTAGTCTTCTAAATAGCTACTGCCTAATTAGGTATAGTGCTATTAGCAGCTATAAGCTTCCTAGCTTACAGAAGGTTACAGCACCAAATAAGCTCTATAACAGTCAATTTGCAGAAGTCCAAAAATCAAATTCAATTTTTGCAGACCCACTCTTTCAGGGATTCTAGCCAATCAGAAGGCTAGAATTCTGCTTATATAAGCGTTTTAGCCAATCTGATTACTTAGAAAAGCGGGTCCCCAGGATTGTAAGGGGGGAGCCTTGCCAAAAGGCTTAAAATCGCTCAAGTGGCTGTTAGTAGCTAAAGGTAACTTTTACACAAATCCTCAACAAAACCACTTATTGAATACTCAACAATTCTGCTACTACTAGAAGGAATTGGAATACAAAGGTTATACCGGTTAATAGCTAGGAAAAGGGGCTATCTAACGGTACCGGTCTTGTAGTTTAATTCCCAACAGTTGTAGAGGAAATCGAAATATAAATAGAAGAGGTTTTCCTGAGTTTTCCTATACTAGTAATCACAAGCATCTATAATAATAACTAGCTATTGAAAGCTAAATTACACCTTATTACACCTTATTACACCTTTTTACTTTGATTACTAGACCAGTGATAAGACTAGCTACCCTGTAGCACCTTTATAGTCTTATAAGAACCAAACCATTAACACTATACAACCCTCAGTAAACCACAACATACTGCACTTCTCAGCATATTACAATAATAAATACCAAACGTATTTCAGCAATAAGCAAGGATCAGGCTGATTCCCTAAAGGACCTTATAACGCTTAGACCTTAAACACACTTAAGGAAGTCACCTAAGAAGAGATAACAGAAATCAAAAACCAATATACTACACTTATAACTAACTAACACTAAGAAGGCATAAGCTATACCCGGACACTAGTTTAGCAAGCCCCCGATAATATAAAACTTGCAGTTATACAGCTACATTTAGAAAATAATAAAATAACGGAACAAGAGAACTTACCTAACTTTAAAGATAAAGAAGAAGTTATCTGCAAATGGGAATAAGATAAAGCTATATAATAGTATAACGAAGATCTTCTAAATACTGCACCTTTAATATAATATAACCTATATAAAGGAATAACTTAGGAAGAACTTAACGACCTTAAAAAACGTATATATAACTAATGTAGGTTAGTAGAACTTAAAAGTATTTACTACCCCTGTAAAATAACTACAGAGGATTAGGAATACTTTAAAGACTAATATAGATAAAAGGGTATTACTGAAGAAATTAAACGCTACGATAAAATAATATAACAAAAGGAACTTAAAGAGCATTAGAAACTTTAGGAACGATAGAGTTAGGTTAAATAGATTAACCTATATACTACCTTCAATAGAACTAAACTACTAGGAAACTAGTTTTAACAGTATATTAAGGTTAATGTAAATAAATACCTAACGGCTAAAGCACTAGGGTCAGCCCTCTATTACGTTAATAATATCTTAATTACGGACCAATATAACGAAGCTAATATTATTAACTATAAACTTCTATTATATAAATAATACCTTATACTTAAACTCTAGGAATAGTATAAAGACTATAGAATTATAAAATATAGATAAAACAAGTTTACACTCTGCAATAAGAACTATTGCAAAAAACACTAACGTTAACGACGCGCTCTTGTATATATTACCTATAACCTGGAATAATAAGGGTTTAACCTTGCAAAACATAGCACTAATAAAAAACTATAAGGAATTAACTAAAACAAACTTCGGAAGTACTACAAGCTTACTGCCAGAGATGTCCCGTAACCTGGATATACCTGGTATAAACGCTATAATATTTAAGATAATAAGCTAGGATAGATTACCTTAGACCTTAATAATATAGCTGTTGACCTATATAGTAATAACTATTATAATAACGTAGATAATATAATCTACTATAACCTAAATACGATCTTAGGACTAAAACTATAAAAATTCCAAGTACCCAGTACCTTAAAAAAACACCTAATTATAGTCTACATAAACTTAGGAGCTATAATAAGCTATATTATACCTTAACTTATTAACCGCCTAGAGTTAACCAACTATAAGAAGGAGAAACTATATACACTTACTAATATTAAATAATAACCTTTTATATATAATAACAGAACCGTCGACCGTAAGACTAATTACCTTAAAATCTAGTTTAGTAGAATTGTAAATTACTTAAAGTTTAATATTACTAATATCTTAGGATATAATATACTCTTAAGATATAATTAACTAGAGTTATATAACCCTAATATTAATTAAAAGGAAGGCTATGTAATATAGTAACCTTACGCCTAATTAACTAATCTTTTAGTAAAACTATAACTAAATTAGGAGGATTAATAAAATGTAATAATATCCCTGATAATAGGATTAGAGACCCCTGCGTTAAATAAAGAAAAGATATAAAAATATATAGAAATAGAAACAGTTATAAAACAGGTACTTACTGCAGAACTACGAAAGTTCCTAAAAATAGTTAAATATATTAAGAAACCTAAGAAAAAATAACTTAGATTTCTTAACTTAATTATATAAAAGGTTAAGGATTTATACTACTAAGACTAAGATACCCTAGAATATTTAAAAAACGTACTAACAGACCTTTAGTATATAAAAGTCTTTAATAAAAAACTTAACACTAGACTACTAGAATATAGCCAGTAGGATTATAAGATTAAACTTATAGATAATAAAGTCCTAACGTTTAATAAGATCTATAACCTAAGTGCTACTAAGCTTAAGATACTTAATAAATAAATTAGGGACTAGCTGAAAAAGGGCTATATTAAACTTTTTAAATCCTTAGCAGGATATTTAGTTATATTTATACCTAAAAAGAACGGTAAACTTTAACTTATTATAGATTACTGATAATTAAACGCGATAACTAAGAAAGATATTATACCGCTACCCCTAATTTCGGAAATTAAAGACTAGCTTATAGAAGCTAAGATCTTTATATTGCTAGATCTTAAAGGAGTATATAACCTTATTTAAATTAAGAAAGGCAACGAATAGAAAACCGCCTTCCGTACTAAGTATAGACTTTATAAATATTAGGTAATGCCTTTCGGACTTACGAATACCCCGGTATTTTTTTAGAAAATAATCAACTATGTATTATAAGACTACGTAGATTATTTTATTATTATATACCTTAATAATATCCTTATCTACTCTAGGAACCTAGAAGAATATAAGGAATACGTTAAAAAGGTATTATAAATACTCTAAGATAACTAACTCCTAGTGGAACCTAAAAAATATAACTTTTATATACAGAAGGTTATATTCTTAAGATATATTATTACCCTAGGTAGAGTTTAAATAAACCTTAAGAAACTTAAGGTAATTAACGACTAAAAGCTACCTAAGAATGTTAAGTAAGTATAAAGCTTTTTAGGACTTGTTAACTACTATTAACGCTTTATTAAGGATTTCTTAAAAATTGCTACGCTACTTACAAACTTAATAAAGAAAGACGTTAAATTTAAACTTATATAAAATACCCTAACGGTCTTTAAATGCCTTTAATAAGCTTTTACTACTGCACTAGTATTTATAATATTTAACCTAAATAAACCTATTATAATCGAAACTAACGCCTTAGATTTTGTAATTAGCGGAGTACTCCAGTAATTAGATAATATACCTAAGAAAAAGCTTAGGCCTATTGCCTACTTCTTTAAGAAACTAAATGGACTAGAACTTAGATACTTTATTTATAATAAGGAGTTTATAGCCATTTACTAAGTGCTTAGTAAGTAGTATTAAAGATATTACTATAAAGGAAGCTGATTTTTAATAACTATCCTTATAGATTACTGGAATATTACCTACTTTATAATAACATAAGAACTATCTTATAGATAAGTTAAGTACTATAAGTAACTCTCTAAGTTTAAGCTTATTATTAAATATTATAGTAGTTTAGATAATAGATGCGCTAATATACTTAGCAGACGATTAAACTATTTTTAAGAAATTCCGGAAGTTAAGGTATAAGTATTAGAGAAAAACTAGTATAGAGACCTTACGATTAGATTAATTAACACTATGTACTAAATTAAAATAGATAATCTGATTATTAATGATATAAAGGAATACGTTAAGAATTAGGAAAATAAATAATACCCCTAAGGTGTTTCTATAGATATTAGATACCTAATACTAGATGGACTTATCTAGGTACCAGAAGACTTACGAAGTAAAGTGGTAAAATTAGTTCACGTATATAAGCTAAACGGACACCGTGGAATATAAAAAACTACTTAATAAGTTATATAATACTTTAAATTTAAAGGTATTAAGAAATAGGTATAGAAGATTATGTTGGAATATATAATATATAAATAAGCTAAAGTATTCTACTACCTCCCTTATAGAAAACTATAACCTTTACTAGTTCTAGTAAGAAATTAGGAATTAATAACGTTCAATTATATTATTAAGCTTTTACCTTCTAAAGAACCTATAATTAATAAAATATAGGATAGTATCTTTGTAATAGTTAACTAACTTTTGAAAATAGCTTACTTTATCCTAGTTACTAAGAAAAGCTCTGCAGAAGACCTAGCTTACGTCTTTTTCTAAAATATATATGCCTACTATAGACTGCTAAATAAGATTATCTCCGATAGAGGATTAACATTTATGTTAAAATTTTAGCAATCACTTATAGTAAGAATTAGACTAAAATATAAAGCTAGTACAGCTTATTACCCCTAGATAGATAGATAAACCGAGTAAATTAACTAAATTATTAAGACCTACCTATAATATTACATTAACTTTAACTAAGATAATTAAGTAGAATACTTATTAACTACCTAAGTATTCTATAACAGTACACTAGTAGAATCTATAAATTACTTACCGTTTTACGTAAACTACAGGTTTAAACTAGATCTACACTAACCTCCTATTAAAGGAGAAAATACTAGTAAAGCTATTATTATAGTAGATAAGCTTAAAGAACTATATTAAAAATTATAAATATAACTTAAATTTATTAAAGAATAAATAGCTAAATTTACAGATATTAGAAGGATTAGCAGACTAACTTTTAAGGAGGGAGACATAGTCTACCTACTCTAACACTTATAAAATAATAAACAGCTAAATATTAAAATTAATAAGCTAAGTAATAAACTTAACTTTAAAAAACTTAGACCTTATAAAATTACGAAGAAAATCGGACCTATTAACTACGAAATAGATCTTCCACTTGCCCTAGGATAATAAAGAAGAGCTATATATCTGAATTTTTATATCTTACTATTAGAAAAAGTACTAGTAGATGAAGAAATAGGCGAAGTTATATAGGACGAAATTATTATTTAAGGTAAAGAACTTAAATATAAGGTTAAGAAACTTAAAATAATAAGATTTAACGAAGATACCTGATAAACTAAATACCTGGTAAAATAGAAAGGCTATAATAAAATAGAAAACTTATAGCAACCTATTAAGGACCTTGAATACTTAAAAAACCTTTTGAAAGACTTTTACTAAAGCTTAGGTTTAATAAAGAAGAATTAAAGGTACCTTAATTAATAGCGTTAACTGCAGTTATAGGATCGGATAGATTAGGTAATAACGTTTTAGCCTAACGCGAGGCCTCCGCTTCTCGCTCCTTCCGCTTAATATGATCTAACTTATCTAAATTGTTAATACCCTGAGATACTATATGCGCTGCCTTTTTAAACTACTCCTTATGTTATTTCCGAAGATAAATAACTTTAGCTATAAGATTTACGATCTCCTCTTTAACAGCTTTGACTTCGTTGTCAAGCTGGTTGCGCCGACGGGAAATACGTAGTAATTGTTAAGGTATAAGAAATACCTTATAATAAGATTTGTAATCCTCGACATACTTTAAGCAACGACTTAAGTTAACCTTAGAAGCTAAATACTAAGACCCTTTCTTTTTGTAATAAAAACAGGGTTTTATTTCAACAGATTGCGATAATATAAAAGCAGTAAGTACTACGCTTCTATTATGTTTCTTTTTCTTTCCTTTTGTATTAGCCAAGTTAGTAGATTTTTGAATGCGGAAAGTTATTTTGGCGATAGATAAAGAAATAAAATAAGGAAAAATACTTATAGATAGGAGGTATGGATACTTATATACTAGATTACCTGGTCTTAAGGATAAGACTAATAGGAGGGGGAGAATTGTGTTACGACCCAGCTCTTATAGTTGCGATAAGGGGCCTACAGGGTAGGCGCTCCTGGATAAACGTTAGGCCGCGTAGCTAATTAGGAAACGGTCGACGAGAATTAACGTCGATTCCAATCGACGTATGAATGAATTAATTAAAATCATAATCGATTCTACTTAACTCTAGAATATACAACTGGATATATAAGTTTACTTTATATTACTCATTAGAATACTTAGATAGCCAGTTATTATTACAGACACAGCGTTTATAATATAATTAGTTTAGAACCCAGATATCTACTCTTATTTATATTATTAGCTGGTGATAAGATTGCCCGTTACCGACCTGACCGCTCCGCCAACATAAACCATAGAACCATTCTAAGGTTTGTCCCTTGGGAAAAGCATTGTCTATACTAACATATAGATACCGGTTCGTCACACTATAGTATAGGAGGGAATTCTAGTGCTTTCTTTTTTAGTTATTTCTTTGCTCATTAGGTAGCTAGCGTTAGGAGTTTTAAGTATAAGCCTAAGTTTTCTTAGAAGTCTTGAATTAGTTCTATTATATTGAAGCTTTTGACAGGTTCCCAGGTATTATAGATTAGGTTATACCCTTTCTATCTAACTTAGTATTTAATCCTGTTGTTTTCTTCTGGATTTCTTTATACTGCTAAGACTTTTTTAACTTCTTATTCTTCTTTATCCTTAATGATAATAATTTTGTTTAAAATTAGTCTTTCTGTTACTTTATTAATTTATGCTTTTTCCAAGAGTAATATATAAAATATAGGGTATTTTAGTTATATACCTTCTGGTATTTCTAGTTTATAGTTAACGTTACCGATTTTCTTTAAAATTTTAAATAGGCTGATTTTTCTAAAATTAAGTTTATTATTTAGTCGGTTTATCTTAATGTTTAGTATTTTATAGCTTTATATATATCGGAGTAGGTAGACTATGTCCCCTTCCTAAAGGGTTAGTCCCTTAATCCTATCCTTATTTACATAATACTTTATATATTTCTAAATAAGTTCCAGCTATACTTTAAGTTCTTTATATAAGTTAACTATTAATTCTGCTTAAAGTTGTGCTTTATTAGCGTTAGGGCCCTTCTAAGGTAGTTTATATACTAAGGGAGTGTATTTATATAAAGTATAGAATAGTATTAATTTAGTTAATTTAGATTTTATACTGTTATAATATAGTTAAGCAAGAGGTAGTTTATTAACTTAGTTATCCTGTTATAGGTTGATAAAATATCTTAGGTACTGTTTAATAATTTAATTTATTTATTCTATCTGGCTATCTATTTTAGAATAGTATATACTACTAAGTTTATAATTTACTCTAAGGTTTGCTATAAGTTCTTACCAAAACTTAGAGGTAAAAGTTCATCCTTTATCTAAGATAATTTCTTAAGGCATACTATGGTTAGCTGCTATTATTCTTAAGTAGGTATATATAAGGTCTTCTACTAAATATAATTTCCGATATAGTAGGAAGTATACTTACTTTATAAACTTATCTACTACTACTAAAATACTATTATAGGTTACCTTAGAAAAAGGTTCCTTAGAAGGTGGTAGATCTATAATATAATCGAAAGTAACTGTTTCCTATAGTAGTTCTAGTACTGGTAAGGGTTATAGTTTTCTATAAGGTTTATGCCTTCTGTATTTAACGCGTTAGCATTTATTATAAGTTACTATAATATTAGCAGCGATTTTCTTTATTCCTTTAAATCAATATATTATAAGTATTTATTAGTGCATAGTTATAATTCCTTAATATCTAAACAACGGATGTTTATAAACGTATTTTATAACTTTCTTTCGTAATTTAGGAGGTACCTAATGTTTAGTTTTATTTATAAGATATCCGTCCTTTATTATTATCTAAGATAGAAACTAATATAGTTTCTAATTTTTTACATACTCCTTAATTTCTTTAAAGAGTTTATTATATTCCTCTACCTTAAAGATTATATTAAAAGATCTTTATTTATAGTTGCCTTATATATTCTAATGTAATATAGTACCTTAGTAATCGGGGATTTTTTAGAAATGATTAATTCTCCTGCTAAGAGCATCAGCTCTTCCGTTTTCTAATTCTTTATAATATATAAGTTTATAGTTAAATTTACTTAGGAATTTAAAATATTTTAGCTATTATCTAGATAGTTTTTAAGTAGACGTAAAGTAAGTAATATTCTAATAATCAGTAAAGATCTTAATTTAGAATTTACTTCCTTTATAGTATTAACTCTACTGTTTTAAATAGCTCTTAATTCTTAAGAATTCTTTATTGTAGACTACGTAATTAAGTTTGGCTTTATTAAGTTTTCGTAAGTAGAATATAATAGGGTAAGGTTTTCCTTTGCTGTTTTGTTAGTTAAGTACTCCTCTAATTGCATATTTAAATACGTTGGTTTTAATTTCCACTGGTTTTTCAGGGTTATATATAGCTAAAATAGGTTCTAAAGTAATAGCTTACTTAATTACTTAAAACGCTTGTTTAGCTTCTTCTGTTTATTTAAACTTTTAATTTTTTTTTATTATATTAGTTAGAGGTTAAGTAAGGATTAAGAAGTTTTAAATAAAGCGTCGGTAATAGTTAGTTAATCTATGGAAACTTTATACTTTTTTAACTAATATTAGTGTCGGCTATTTATTAATTATGGTAATTTTCTTTAGGTTTATTTATATAGATCTAGGGGTAATAATATATCCTAAAAATTCTACTTCTTAAGTATAAAATCGACATTTCTTAGGGTTTACGAGGAGGTAATTATCTTATAATACTTAGAGTACTAAGCGTATATATTTTTTATATTCTTCCTCGTTTTTAGAATATATTAGAATGTTGTTTAAGTAAACGATAACGAACTTATTTTAATATTTCCGAAGGATGTGGTTAATCCTTTTCTAGAAGGATGCGGGTGCGTTTGTTAGTCCTTAAGGTATTACCAGGAACTTGTAAGATTCTCCTAGGGTGCTAAAGGCTGTTATTTATTTATATCCTTCCTTTATTTAAGTTAATTTATAAGTATTAGTAAGGTCTAGTTATAAGTATATTACAGCTTTTTGTAGTTAATCTTTTACTTTGGATATTAGTAGTAAGGGAGTTTGGTCTTTAATTATAATGTTATTTAACTATTTATAGTTGACGACTAGTTGTAGTTTTTTATTTTTCTTTAGAATAAAAATAATAGGGTATTGTATAGGTAAGTTAGAGATCCTTATGTATCCTTTCTCTTTCTGCTCCTATATCTATTTATTAAGCGTGTTAAGTTCTAACTAATTAAGGTTATATAGTGGAAAATACTTTAGTTATTTCCCTTCCTTTAATTCTATTATATAGTCTTATTTAGTATATAGTAATATTTGTATATTTCCGTCTGGATTAGTTAGGGTTTTTTAAAACAGAGCCCTGAACTTCTAATATTACTTTAGAATATTAGCTATTAGGTCTATAGGTTTCTCTTCCTCCTGTTTATTTTATTTATCTTTTATAGTTTCTAAGAATTAGTTAAGTTTATATAGATCTCGTTTCCCTCTGGTAAACCTTTTTAAAGATCAAGCTTCTACAGTTTTAAATTATTTTTATTATTATTACGCAGGGATCTTTTTAAGCTTAGGGAGTTAAGGTCTTTAGCTTCCTCTGTCCTCCTTTTTATCTAGAGTTCTTTCGTTATTTCGCTAATAAATTAGGCCTTTGCTTTATTTTATTAAGGGTTTATATTAGTATAACTATAGTATACCTAGGATAATATTATATTTCAGGGTATTAATAATATTATATACTACTAGAGTAATTTAACTAAATACTTTAAGATATAGGTAATTAGTCCGTCTTTTTACCTATTTATTATTATATTTAAATTATTTTCCTTCTTTATAAAAAAGTTAGTACAGTTTCTTCTTTTATGTTTATAGTAACTGCAGGTGTATTACAATTGCGGCTAATATATAGTTCCTATCTACTCCAGAGTCTACTAAAACTTTAAGCAGTTCCTCATTCTATATCGTCGTAAAAGTAATCTTCTTCTTAAGAACTCCTCGTTCTTTATTACTATTATATTTATATTCCTTTTTAAAGGATATAAATTCTCTATTAGTCTTATAGTACCCTTTATCCAAAGATTATTCTAGTTTTTTAAGTACCAGTCTTTGATTTTATATAATATATGTAATTTATAGTATAGATTTTTATAATTCTCCTATTCTACTGCTTTAAAATATAATCTTATCTACCTAATATAGATTTCGCAGGTTATTTAATTATCTTACGGATTATCTAGGGTCTTCTGATATTTATAATATCTTCTAAGTAATTCTTTAGGTGCTCCTATATAGGTTCTAAAGTTAAATCTAATTCTATGTAGTTAATTTATTAGTTATTATCCTATAGCTCGTGTTTTTTCTAAGACTAAGTTATACTAGTCCTCTAGCTTATGCCTTTAGTATTTAAGGTAATCTAGTTTATTATATTATTAATATTATTTAAAGGTATATACTTTAGTTCCTTTATTTTAATTATACTATTAAATAAGTTTTAAAGTTTAGTAAATAGTATATTAATAATTTAGGCAGTTTTCTATTCATCTATTATTTCTATATCTATAAGGTGTAGTTAGATGGGGTTCGAGTATTGTAATTTATAATTCTTAAAACTTATAGGTAACCTTCTATCTACTGTACTATCCCTTATAGTAAGGGTTTATAATAAAGATTACCGAATTTCATTATAGAAAAATATTATATTCTGCTTTCTATTTTAAGTAATATATATATTAATGGGTAACGTAGTTTATCTAATAGATCCGGTAGTGGTTATTATTTACGGGATTAATCTAAGGGTAGTCTTAAGGTACTTGTTAGTATTTTCCTTCAAGTTTTTATATTTTATCTACGTCTAAACTTATAATAATTCGTTATTTTTTATTATATAGTTGCTATTATGTAAGTCTGTCCTAAATTTCTTAGTAAATGAGAGTTTTAATATCTTATTTAAGGTTATAAACGTTAACTTGTCGTTAAAGCTTAATAAGTTTATTAATTTCCTTGGATTTACTTCCGACGAAGTTAGTAATATTCCTTACTTATCTTTTATATAAAGGTAGCTTGTAGTTTTGTTAAGCTGTAGCTTCGATTACGGGGTCCTTAACTAGATTAGGTATGTTTTTAAGCGGGGTTGTT
Source organism: Trichoderma semiorbis (assembly GCA_020045945.2). NCBI lineage: Eukaryota > Fungi > Ascomycota > Sordariomycetes > Hypocreales > Hypocreaceae > Trichoderma > Trichoderma semiorbis. The sequence continues at coordinate 7,882,478 of CM034694.1, forward strand.
TCTCTTAGTTCGTCTAATTCTCTTAGTTTTTCCTTATGCTAAGGGTAGCTGTTATCTTCTTATTATAATAAATTAAAAGATTATTTATTTACGTCTATAATATAGACTTCTTTTCTTAGTTTTAGAATCTTATTTTTACGCTTTTTCTTAGGTACTTAGCAATTTCGGGCTATGTATCCTATCTTACCGCAGTTATAGTATTTAAATTTTTTCTTACGCTGTAGAATATCTAGATCTATTCTTCCTAGTTTACCACTATTATCTTTAGTAATTTCCTTATTTTATTTCTTACCTTAATTAGCTTAGTATCTGTTTCACTAATACTGTTAAGTAGTATTAGTTTTAAGTTTATATAGTAGGTTGTCGGCTTAAACGCAAACGTCTATAAATAAGATTAGGGTATAAGTTAATTAATTAATATCGTATACCTTCTTTTTAACTTCTTATTTAAGGCTGTTGTAGAATTGTTTTATAAGTGCTGACTTATTTTAGTTAAGGCGTGTAGTAATATTTTAGAATTTTACAATATAGTCTAAGTATTTTCTTTTCTAGTATATAGTAACTAAGGTATTCTTAGCTATTTTATTTTTGCTAATATCCTTAAATACTTTCTTTAGTTTAGAGATATATTTATTATAATTGTTAAAGATTTATTAAGTTTATTCTTCTACTCCTTCAGCTAGACTTTTTAAGTAGTTGTCTAAAATAGGTCTGAACTATTTTAAAGCAATACCTTTAAGGCGTAAGGTAGTAAAGTAAACCTTCTTTTTAATAGTATTAAAGGTGTTTTTAAAATCCTTAAAGTATACTTTAAGTTAAATTAGATATAAGCAGAGTTCTTTAATATCTTCTTTAAATATAGGAGGTAGCTGTTGTTTAATAAGGATTTTAATATTAACCGTTTTAGGCTTATTTTTATTAAGTTTATCTACCAGAACTTTATTAAGCTTATATATATTCTAAATAAGAGCCGAAAGTTAATTATTTTTAAAAGAGGTAATGTTAGGCAGGTCTTATATAGTAATATTTCTATTATTATCTATAGTAAATATACTAGGGTTAGTAATAGGAATTCCAGCAGCTAATCCTACTTTAGATATAGTAGTTTATATTACTTAAAGGTACTTAGTATCCTTTTAAATAAGAGTCGTTAACGTATAACGTCCTGACCTAATACTTAAATAATATAGGGTAAGTTCCTAAGGTAATAAGCTAAGGTTAATTAGTTTATATTAGCAGAAAGGATAGGAAATAGCTTTAAGTAGATATAATTACAAAGTAAGTAAAATATAATAAAGATTTAGTCTATATTTAATCTTAATGCTTTATTAACGACTATTTATCTAAGTTCTCTTAAAAGCGTAGAAAATTAAATCTTATATATCTAGTTGTTCCTTAGTTATCACTAGTGTAAGTTTTATTATATATAATAAGAATGCACTTATAAAGCTGCGCTCTTATTATATAAGTAGGTACGTATCTTACTAAGAGAGGAAGTCCTATATCCTAATTAGGTATAGTCTTCCGACGTATTACCGACGGTGTACGACATAGGGTCTTATGTGATCGGGTTGTAACAAGCGTACTGTAGTGTATCATCGGGTCGGAATTTTAATCTAATTTTGCTGGCAGCTCCATCGGCAACGATGAGGAGGTCACACTCAGTGGTAGTCTTGTCTGCCGGTATATGGTCTCCTGAGAGAGTAACCAGAGTTTTGCCATTTGGAAGTTTCTCTGCATCCACACATGCAGTATTCCACTTAATTTGGCCGGGTCCGACAGCACTGGTTAGGACCTTTCGGAGATTCTTTCTTGCAATTCGGATTCCTGCAGTAGTAAGACCAGCCGCTGGCTTAAATTTCATGCTCAACATTTCATTCCATGAGTTGTTCCACACTTTGAAGACGAATTGATTCCCTAGTCCTTGGGTGGCGTGGTTGAGGACCTCATCCAATATTCCGAGATCGCGAGCTGCATAGAGGCCGCCGGTTTCGCCGAAGCCAGCCAGAGACAAACTGTATCCTTCCCGCCCAGGAGGCACAGCATCGGAATCACGCTCATAAATAACAATGTGTGGAGGCTCCAGACCAGCAGGCCAGAGTTGTCGAATTGCGAGAGTGAAAGAGAGGCCTGAGATGCCTGCACCTGCAATGATGATCTTTTTGCCTGATAGAAATTGCGCGTCCATTTTGCTCGATTTGTCTATGAATGATCTATATTCATTTTTCGGAATCAATTGATTTCATCCATTTCCCTTTATACACAAAGTTTTGGTCTTGGTAGTTTTATAAGACTATAAAGGTGCTACAGGGTAGCTAGTCTTATCACTGGTCTAGTAATCAAGGTAAAAAGGTGTAATAAGGTGTAATTAGCTTGTAATAGCTTGTTATTTCTATTGATGCTTATGATTACCAGTACAGGAAAACTCAGGAAAACCTCTTCTATTTATATTTCAATTTCCTCTGCAACTGTTGGAAATCAAACTACAAGACTGGTACCGTTAGATAGCCCCTTTTCCTAGCTATCAATCGGTATAACCTTTGTATTCCAATTCCTTCTAGTAGTAGCAGAATCGTTGAGTGTTCAACAAGTGGTTTTGTTGAGGATTTGTGTAAAAGTTACCTTTTGCCACCAACGGCTATTTGAGTGATTTTGAGCCTTTTGGCAAGGCTCCCCCCTTACGATCCTGGGGACCCGCCTTTTCAAGCGATCTAATTGGCTAAAAAAAACGCTTATATAAGCAAAATTCTAGCCTTCTGATTGGCTAGAATCCCTGAAAAGGTGGGTCTGCAAAAATCGAATCCGATTTTTGGACTTCCGCAAATTGGTCGTTATAGAGCTATTTGGTGCTATAACCTTCTGTAAGCTAGGGAGCTTATAGCTGCTAATAGCACTATACCTAATTAGGCAGTAGCTATTTAGAAGACTAAGAAGCTATGCCTAATTAGGCAGTTGCTTATAAGCTATAGGGTAGGCTCTTAGATCAAGGATCAAGTATAGCTATGATTGAGGTTATAGAAGGTTATAGAAGGTTATAGGGAATAGCTAACTGGAAATAGCTATAGCTAGCGCTATAAGCTAGCTATAGTACCCTAAAGGGTACCAAAATGACCGCTATAACTATAGCTATAATATCAATAATAGCTATAGTCTTATAAGTTTCAGATCAAAACTCGCTGTTTCGCAAGCCCGAGAGCCGGAAGAGCATAAACGATCATGATTCGCTGACAAGTTGCTGACGAATCGACGCCGCCGCATAAAATTGTCGCTGAAGAGAGAAGCCCGAAGGCCGAAGGCGTCGATTTGGCTTGATGTTGATGAGACTCGGTGGGAATTGTAGGTAAATGGGGAAATAGAAGGGAAGATATTACGTCTTTCGTTCCATGTACTCAAAGTTGGAAGTATATATGAACAGGCTTGGAGTTTGTGTTAGTTGGATGTAGACAGTTGTAATACGTTATTTACACCCTCGAACTCTTACTAGTATACTAAAAGCCTGATCTTCTTTGTAAAACTGCATCATGCCTCTCCCAGAAGACCCTACAGTTGCAGATGTTGGCAAAAAGCTTGCTGAGACGCTACGGTCGCTTTCTGGACCTCGTCCAGGCATTCGCCCGGGTAAGATTCTTACGGTGGCTTATGCATGGCTTCTGTTGGAAGGATTATTGGTCCCCTATGCTAATACGTGAAGCAACGTGAAGGTCATGCAAAAGGAATCCTCTTCAAAGGTGTTTTTATACCTTCGCCGCAAGCAAAGGCGCTCTCAAAGGCGCAACACTTTAATCAACCTTCGACTCCTGTCATCGCCCGGTTTTCTTCGTCGACAGGAAATCCCGATATCCCAGACTCGGACCCACGCAGTAATCCTCGTGGTCTCGCTATTCGCTTTCAACTAGCCGAGACGCCACGTCGGTTACACACTGATATCATTGGTATGCCTAAGAACCACCTCGCTGCTAAATCGATAGCGTTGGACCTAAAATTGAGAAGAAAAGAAGTTAACATGATTTTCTATTTATTTTAGCTCATAGTATAGATGGTACCCCTGGCAGCAACGGCGAGGAGGCGCTTGAATTCTTCACTGCCTTGAAAAATGGCACCATCACTGAGTATATCAAGGACCATCCGAAGGCGGCCCATTTTGTACAGCTACCAAGACCATTTCCAGCAAGTTTTGCACACCAGAGGCACTTTGCAGTCAATACCTTCAAGTTCGTTGCCGCTTCTGGGAAGGAAACATTTGTTCGATACCGAATCGAGCCTGTGTTGGGCGTGCAAGAACTGAGTGCCGAGGAGGCGGCTGCCAAAGGCCCCAACTACCTCTACGACGGCATCGTAGAAATGCTGGGCAAAGCGCCAGTTCAATTTAAGCTGACGGCCTAGATAGCAGAGGAAGGAGACGTAACAAGTGATCCCTTGGTCAAGTGGCCAGAGACAAGGAAGGTGGTGGAGTTGGGAACTATCAGTCTGGTAGACGTATTGAATGACAATGCGGCACAGCAGAAGTATATCATTTTCGATCCCATCCCAAGGGTAGATGGTGTTGAAGCCTCCGATGACCAACTGCTCCAGCACAGAGCGGGAGCATATCTAATTAGCGGACTAGAACATAGAAATGCATAGGCGAGAACGGACATGATGAAGAATGGAGTTTTCATAAAGTATCTAGTCTACAGTTTAGAAATAATCTCTTCCTGTTGATGAGTGAAGATTCAGTCCATCCAAAATCCAAGCCTTCTAGTTTCGTATATGCGCCGACTAAGTTATTAAGTAAAGTCATGGTTAAAAAAGTCCAACGGATTGCCGCTTATATCTGCATCTGCAGGAAAACTCATCGTTTCAGAAAAATTCAACGCTTCATTATCCATGGGCTGCCATGATCCTAAGGGGGTATCGTTTTGAAAGTGCTGGAAGTCGGCTTCATTATGATCGGAAAAAGTGCTCTGTTCTGCCCCGGGGAATATATGGCTGTCGCCAGAGTCCAACAGACTGCCCGCTGGCTGGCCAAGCGATATATAGGAAAAAGAGGGCGAATCTGTCTGACCAGGGGCCATAAAATCCCCATCTATCATGGGGCCCTGAGGTCTCACCACCGTTTCTTGTGATGGCCCCATTGTTGCCATGGAGGGATACATCGTGTTGCTTCCAGTTGAGTCCCCATCTTCAGTGCGTCTATTGGCCGCGGAGGTTTCAAAGGAACCACCGACCCGACTTGAAGATGGCTGAGAGTTTGAATATTGCCGCTTTCTTTTGTGTGCGTTGTCGGTGGACTGAGGCGCCAGATTCCTGGATATGGCACCGAAAGCAGGGCGAAAGCTGTCTGTAATGCCCATACGGCTCATACTTGCTGTTACACCTGTCAATAGTGGAACCGATTTTGTCATTCTCAGATGCATTGGCCGTCTCTGGCCCAAGGGTTTGTCTAGTGGAAGCCGCCCAGGCAATGGGGAGCTCATTTGCGTATGCCTTGAGATTGGGCTTCGTGCTAGTAGCGGAATGTTTGAAGCTGGGCCTCCGAAGAGATTGCGATATTGGTAGAGAATCGGGAGCTTAATGCTTCCAGAGAGGCCATTGTTATCAATGTCGAGACATGCTTGCTGTAAGAATGCACATGTAATCATGTGAATGCGTCCCATGGCTTCCATGGCGTTAATGATCAGCTCCAAGCTGGACAGGTCGGCGGGATTTATCTCAGACAATGGGTCCTGCTTAGCCAAATACACGTATACCGTAGTAGCACAGTACAGTGAAAATGCACATAGTGGGTTGCTCTATATACTCCATTAGTTAACCGTATAGTCAAGGCAGGCTGAAAGGGAAGGAAAACTCTTACAAACAGGGATGAGCGGTGAGACGTTAACTTAACAATGCTGACAATCTCTTCAGCAGCATTCTTTAAGAGACATAGGCTGTCTTTTCTTAAAGAGTCATCAAGCTGGTTCTTCTCAATCGTCTCTAGAGCAACATGATGCAAGCATATAACGGATGCGTGAAAGTTCAAGTTGATATAGGTAGCCAAAGGGTCTCGTAGGTTATCAGGAAGGCGGAACCTATCCGGCATGAACATAAATAAGCAAGACAGCTGATTATCTAGGCGACGATGCCTTTTCCAAAATGTGCCGTTCATGATATCTTCAGGGTGATCAGATGGCTTTATCAGGTGGACATGGGACATGATGGCCGTCAATATGTGGTTAAGGATGAGCGAAGCACTGAAGCCGCCATAGGGTGCACCTTTTAGAGCTTCGTCCAAAAAGGGCGTTTGCTCTTCCTGGCCAGACGAAAAGGCTTCTTCGCTAGCTGGAAGTCGCGTCATGATCTAGGCATGTTTAGTATGTGATATGATTGAATTGGACTCGGTGGAGGCGACATACGTCTTCAGCGTGGATGAGGCTAGGCCAGCCCGTTGCTATACTTCCCTGAGCGTCGATTGAAAAAGCCACCCAGAAGACCCTTCTTCGCTCTTCTAACTCGGTCCAGTCAATTGGAGGGACCAAGGTTGCTGTACCATTATCATTTGTCATATCGAGCCTGTCAAGAGTCATCATTTGTACCAGGCGGCAGCATCGAGCAGCGCTCATGGACGCCCTGGTATAAAGCATGGCTCTGGCTTCATAGCAAGTGATGAGTGCCCAGGCCTGAGCATGTCGTATCGTGATAAAATGCTTTCCTTCATCCTTGTATTCGTTAGCTACTTGATGCGTTGGAGATTCGCACTAGTGACTTACCTTCATTTCATCGGCCTGGGCGTATTGCCTGGCTCTTTGATAGAATATGTCGGCGACTCGGTCGTATTTAGGATGCCACAAAGCGCCCATTGCCCAAATGGCATATTGCAAGCACATTGGTGGTTTTCTTAGAGGAGCGCCATAGAAGTCTTTGTGATATCTACCAGAGTGTATTGCCGGCATATAGTGATATTGTGTGGAAAAGAAAGAGTTGTGCCTTCATTAAGTGAGTGGAGTTGTCCTTGAGAAATATGGTAAAATAGCAACTCACAGCTCTTCAATTACTTCAAACGGTGGTATTGACTACGACATGCCCAGATCTACCAGTTGGCGATTGCTAAAGGTACTGCTAGTTTGGTCATCAAGGCCCGGTGGTTCATATGGCAGCTGTGATTCTTGTGTCGTTCTGTCGGCAGTCTCGCCCCGACCAAATGGGTCATTCTGGGCCAAGAAATCATTAGGAGGAGTAATCTGGTCATCAAGGCCGGTTTCGTCATCATCATCATCTATCTCTGCAGCACTGTGTTGATCTTTGGTGACATCTTCGGTGTCTGGGTCAACGTGAAGATTGCTTTTGCCAGCATCGAGACTGCTTTGGCCAGCCTGCTTGAGATACCCTTCTACCTGGGCTGTTACAACATGTGAACGTTGCGTGTTCCAACTAATCAGACGCCTGGATGACACAAATGAGCAAGTCATACCTAGCCTAGCCTCCAGTTCCTTGACGTTACTTCGCTGGAGAGTCGGCTTGCGTCTAGCCTCTGGGTAGATGCACTCGCCCTCGATTCGCACGCATCGAGAGCAAGCCGGTCTCTGGTGATCACATTTCAGTTTTCGGACCTTGCATGAGATGCAGGAGAGGGGCTTCTTGGGCTTCGCAGGTGGCTGCAGAGCATGAGGTTGCTCTGCCGGGTCAGCTGTTGACATGGTGGTCTAGAGATGTTATAACCCATGGGTTTTAGGTAAGGTAACGGCTTAGTCCCGCCCATGGGTAATAAATGGGTGATAAATAGGTGAATAAGTTAGTATATACCCAATTTGGGTACCTATTTTAGGTAATAATATTTTAGGTTATATATAGGTAGCCTAGCGTAGGTACTACCTACAATAGGCTACCTAAAGTAGGTAGTATACTAAACTTAGAAATATATAGATTATTATAAATAATTATTACAGATACTAATATTAAAGAAATATATATATATTATCTATAATAACCTAAATATCGTACTATTAGCTTCCTCGGCCTTTATAATAATCGCAGACGCTAAATAGGTTAAGTACTGCTTAATTATAAGGTATAATAAAGTTAACTTTGCTAATAAAGTTGCGTTTATATAAAACGATAAAGAGTTAGTAATACTTATAAATAAAAGCTAGATAATATTAAATATTCAGGTGTTATTAGCCTCTGTAGGGGTAATAAAGGGCTTGTAAAATTAATATTATTATTATTATTTTAATAGTAATAGCTATCTTTATTATTAAAAGAAAAGGAATTCAAGGGTATATAAATTAAAGTTTATATTTCCGTATTTATAACTAGCTCTAATAGAATTATAATCTCTTCTTTAGTAGGATCAGCAAGCTAATATAATAATTAAAGGCGTTTATCAGCTGTTTAAAGAATATATAAATATCCTAAAGCTTTTTTCAGCTTAAATAATTAAGTATTATATAATGCTTTATCTTAAGAATTAAAGTAATAATTAAGACTAAGTAAATAAAGTCGTCGCTACTAATCTTCCTATCTAAATAAGTAGATGTTAAATTGCTCCTTAATAGTTTTAATATTTAGTTAATAATAATTAAAATAATAGATTTAGCAGCAAATACTCCAAGCTCTTTTAAAAGGAACACTACTTAGCTAAATTATAAGAAAATCTCTAGCCATATAACTAAGATATATATATTAGGGGATATACGAAAGCCTTACCCAAAATTAGTAAACAAACTTATTAAACTTCTGAGCTTTATTAAAGAAGTTATAGCAGATTACATCTGCTTATCTATAATTATCAGTAGCCTAGTAAAATTTAGTAAATTAGATTATTATAAAGGATTATTATAAATAGTACTAACCTTCTTAGGACTAAAAAACACAGTATATATATTATTAAAAGCTGGTTAACTAGGTTCAGAAGTAACTAGGTAATAATAGCTATAATAATAATAAATAAATACCTACTTAAAATAATCTTATAAAGCTTAAGATAATAAACCTAGATATTTAAGACCAGCCCATCTATAGTCATACTTTACATTTCCACTAGGAAGGCAAAGAAGCTATATAATAAAATATATATCTTAATCTTTTAAAATAATAAAGATATACTTCTCTAGCTTTATTTACGTAGATAAAACAGCCGTTATAAGTAATTATTACTATATATCTTCAGCAGCTTCACTTTCTTTTTTAAATAAATTAGATAGAATTACGTCTAAATATAATACACTAACTTTCAGATATTAGATAGTAATTAAAAGTATATAATTCTCTTTATAGCTTATTTTATTTATAAGCTATAAAAATAAACAGCTAATATTAATTAGGTATTCAATTTATTACTAATTCTCTATAGTAATCTCCCAATTATATTAGTCTAATTAAGATAAGTATTTATTAATTACAGGCTAAAGAAGATAAGCGTAAATAAGCATTAAAGTAGTAGAATTCTATTAAGTTAATATATTATAAAGTAGTTGTAAAGGTTTTTTATAATCTAGCGGTAGAAATCTTAGATTACTTTGCTGGATTTTTTAAAAGATAGCCTATTACTTAAGGCTTTTACTCAGTACTTAAGCTAAGCAGCGGACCTGCGAGAGATAAAATTAGTAATTATTACAAAGGATTATTATAAATATAAAATACTTTTAAAATAATATTTATAACACCAGCCGATTTAGATAAAAACTCTTTATTATTATCTACTTTATTATCCCCCTTTAAAAAGAGATCAGGTATATTAAAATAAAAAGCAGATATAATATCATTATATTATATTAATTTCTTAGTATTAAAAACTTCAGCCACAAGCAAATTAATAACATAGGCTAAATAGTATATCTATAGAATTAGTATTTATAATAAAGTATTAAGCTAACGTTAGATAGCTTCTGTTAATAATTGCATTTACAAATATAAACCATTATCTACTATAATAGCAAAAACCTAACCCAAAAGCTTATATTTAGCTAAGTAATTAATAATATAAGATATTTAAGTATCTGCACCTTAATCCTTAGATACATTAATAAAATCAAGGCTAACCTCTTAAAAACACCACCGGTGATTAATAAAATAGCCAATAATACTAAAAATATAGTATTTACTTAATAAGGAGGTCTAAGTATTAAGGGTTAGAGAAATATTTACATTTAGCGGAAGATCTTAAAGCATTATTTATTAAACTTTATCTATATAAGCAGATATATGCTTTATAAGGTATATTTAAGATAGTATTATAAATTAAGGGCAGAGCTATAATAGAAAATATTAAAGCGATAGATTTTAGGTAAGATTTATAAAAAGGTTATTACCTATAAAAGTATAAATTAAAAATCTTATAACTTTAGTTTACTATTTCTAAGACTTAACCTAAAAATAATTATTATAAGTAATTATTATAAAATATAAAGCTATATATATAAGGAAATTCTTATTACTTTGAATAAAAGAAGGAGGGTATTGGTATATTTGTTAGCTAAGATAGTCAATAGATTTAGTATAGTGTATCATCGCTAATATTCTAGTTAAATTCTAGTTGGAATATGTAAGAGATCGCTTACAGCAAATATAAATTACAACTGGATTTCCTTCTATAACTCGTGCACCAGAAAGAAAAGATTACCAAATAACAGCCATTTTACGTTTATTAAAGATATTTAACACTTTTTGCTATCGGTTTTCTAAAGATAACTACTAAAGACATATATCTAAAAATACATTAAATATATTTTAATTATACTACTTAGTTAATTACCACTAATAAAGGAAAATATTAACAGTAGGCTCTTTAAAAACATAATAAACAGGCTCTCCTTAAATTTAGAGTAATAGGTTAATTATTAAAGCTATATTTAAATACTGGTAAATAAACAGTAGTAAAAAGTAATTATTTTAAATAATTATTACAAATATATATATTTTAAATTTTATATATAGGGTAGGTCTTATATTCCCTTAAATAATTAATAATACCTATTCTTTATCTACTTTATAATTTACAATAGAAGCAGTGTAATAATAATTAACTAGATATAGCTAGTAATTTTTTTAGACTACTAATAATATTATATTAATAATATTTTAAAATTGCAGATAAGGATAAATATAAGATTAGTAAATATTACTATAGGCTATTAGTTAAATATAGTCAACTGAAGTTCAACTTTTAAAAGTTTAAATAATTTTTTATAAGTTTTACAGAAATATAAAGCTTTTTCTTTTTATTTTTCTACTTCTATTTTCTTTTATTATAATCTATTGTAATAATCTATTATAATAATCTATTGTAATAGTATTATTATACTACGTTAATAAAGTACCAGTAAGACTAAATGGCTTAGTTAAGGAGTGAAAATTCATTAGATTATTCTCCATCCCTTAAAAAAACAACTACTAAAACGCTTACGGCTATGCTTAGGTATAATATTATATTATTTTTACTTTTCTTTTTATATTAATATTCCCAGGTTCTATATTAAAAAAGATTAATCAGCTTTAAAGAAGTATAGTTTTTATTATTCCTAGGGCTATATTCTATTGCCTAGTTTATAAAATTATATTTAAAATTATATATAATATACAGTTTTAACGTAGTACATTAAAGGTATTATAGGAAGTTACAGAATCCTTTATTACTTTACTCTTTAAAAGTAAGTAAAATATAAAGTATTATAGATTATATTTTACTTATATTACTTAGATACTAATCTTTTAGCTCTTTATACTAAGAAAATAACTATATATAATTCTAATATTACTTTAGTAAAAACAATCTTAGTTAATATAAGCCTATAGGAACTATTTCTTTGCAAATAGTACTAGCTATACTAAAATACCTAATTATTATAACTAATTATTATAAACACAACCTATTTATTTCCTTTACATATTCTATTTTAATAAAACCTTAACTATACTTAAAATATCTACTAGTATATTTTACATTAGTTTACTATATAGGATCTAATACTTAACTTATTAAGTATATTATTTATACTCTAGAGAGGTATTAATTACATTAACTAGGCGCTTAATACTCTCGTTATCCTATAGAAATACTGGGCCTAAAAGCGTTTCCTAAGCTGACGATTGATTAATTAATTCTTTTTGATTAATTTAGCGAATTTGGCAGATATACTGAGGTAAAGTTAACTTAAATTTAAACCTACTACGGCGAAAACTACTCTAAAAGAAAATACGATAATAATAATAGCTAAGACGTATTTTATAGCAGCGGTAGAGCTTAGAAGTATAATTATTAGTAAAATACTAGGAAAAAAAAACAGAAAAAAAAGAGGAAAAAAAAACAGAAAAAAAAGAGGAAAAAAAAACAGAAAAAAAAGAGGAAAAAAAAATAGAAAAAAAAGAGGAAAAAAAAACAGAAAAAAAAATAGGAAAAAAAAACAGGAAAAAAAACAGGAAAAAAAGAGAGGAAAAAAAACAGGAAAAAAAGAAAGGAAAAAAAGAGAGGAAAAAAATATACAGAGTTCTTTTTTTTTCCTTTAGCAGCGGAATTCGTGGGCACTTTGCACCTAGGATACTCTAAAGCTTAATTTCTAACGGCGAAAATATAAATTGTGTATTAATTAGCACTGAAGAGTTACTATATAGTATTAGTAAATAGCAATAAGGATTTAAGCATATATATACATTTGCTTTTGATCTTTAATATATAGCCAAGCAGCTTACACTTACTAAGGCCATATCTTCTATAAATACAGCTTAATCTAAAAGTATTATACAGCTGCTATTAATTACTTTTTACCTTTCTTAAAGGCAAGGTTTAATTTATTCTAAGGAAAAAATCAGTAAATTATAAAAAATCATTTATAATAATTACTTATAATAATTATTAAAACATACCTCTTGCTGCGTAACTACTTTACCTTTAATAGACTCGTAGAGGTTCTAATTCTATAGCCTAGCAGGAAGTTTCTTAACTTTATTATTATAAATAAGGTTATATAATTTAAAGCGTATCTGTTCTTTATTAAAGAGCTCCTCTATATCAGGCTCCTAATTAGCATTATTATTATCCTAAGTAATACTATAGGTATTAGTTATAAAGTTATTAATATTAAGGTTATTATAGATATTATTAGGATAATTTTCTTTAATATACCTAATATTATTAATAAATATAAAAAAACCACTAGAAAAATAATAAAAGACTTACGCCTTTTAATTATAAATAAGCTCTACCTTAGCCTTAAGTTACTTTTGTATTTATATATTACTATATATATATATATCTAATTCCTTAAGTATAGTTTTAGCTCTTTTAATAGCCTAGTTAAGCGTCTGTTTTACTTAGTTATAATTACGCTAGATTAGTAATATATTATCTAGGCAAGCTCTTGCTTTCTTTATATACGGATTTTTTAATAATTTACTATTATTCTTCCGCTTTTTCTAAGCATTAGGTAGGCGGCCGCAGCTATACTTCAGAGGGTTATTATCTATACTAACGCTATAATTATTATAAAAGATTATTATAAATCTAATATATTAAAGCATAAGGTATACTAAGAGTAGTAGGAGGATAAGAAAAGGAGGACTTACTTTAGGTACTAAAGGTTAGAAAAGAAAGAGAAAAAAAAAAAGCGGGGCGGCGTAAAATAAGATTTTTATATTAGAAAAAAGTAAACGAAAAGTGAATAAAAAGTAAAGAAGGGAAAAAAAGCAGGAGAAAGTAAAAAAAAGGTAAAAAAAAGTAAATAAATAATAAAAATAAAACAAAAAAAAAACTAAACAAAGAAAAAGAGATAACATCTGCATTCCAGTGTAATTATTAATGCATTAAAGTATATTAATTTCTTTATTGTTTTTTTATATATTAATTTACCGCAACCTCACTTTTTTCAGCTGTAATTCACTGCACTCACTTTACATTCACTTTGCAGTCACTTTTTTATTTACTTTCAGAGTCACTTCACTTTTCGGTCACTTTTCATTCACTTTATTCTTTATCAAACACTTTCTCTTCTACCTTTACTTCTTCCCTCCTCCACAAGCTTCTTCCCTCCTCCACAAGCTTCTTCCCTCCTGCAAAGCATCTTCCCTCTTATATAACTTCCTAAAGCCATATAACGTTAAAGCCTTCGTTAATATATTAATTTTATTTAGTATTTAGCTTTTATAATACCTTCGTAATACGCCCGCAGTACTCAAGCACAGCCTTTATTTAGAAAATCGGCCAGAGTAAACAAAGATAATTATAGTTATCTTTAAGCTAGTTGTATATATCTTAATTATTATAACTAATTATTATAATTAATTATTATAATTAATTATTATATATTAATTATCTACTCCCAGACGCCGCACTTAATAAAATTCACTAATACCAGAGAGGCAGCTAACTTTTAATCCTAAAGGCGTTATTTACTTATCTTATTAAAAAGGTTATAACTACCGAAAGCCAGTAAGCTTTAAGGATTTAGAAAAGTACCTTTAAAGCTATTTAAGAAGCTACTAAATTATTTCTTATAAATTACTTTTCTAATATATTTTTTTACTTTTAAGTTATTATTACTATAGCTAATATTTATTCTTAAGTAACTAATATTATTATAATCTACGTAAGGTATATTACAGTTATACTAAAAAATAGTCAGCTTCTAAAGTTAATCTTAGCTATTATAACTTTAAAGCATTTCCTTAGGACTAGCGCTTATCCTACCCTTACTATAACTATTACTACTCCCTAGATAATATAATAAAATAACCAGGATAATAACAGGCCTTAAGCTTTTGCTTATTACATATTATAAAGGATTATTATAATAGATTATTACAGGATTTAGGTGTTAGATACCCTAATTATTACTTTTTACTTAGTATTTAAAGTATAGCTATATAGCTTTTAGATTATTATAAATAATTATTACAGGATTTAGGTTTTATATACCCAATAGGTACCCGTCTTATTTTATTACTTACCTTAATTACCTATAGACTGCCTATAGTTATTATAAGCAGCCTATGGGTAGCCTACTTTCTTTTTTTAGGTTATAGGCTTTATACTAGTATTTTATTCCTTAGTTTAGGTTACCCATGGGACCCATGGGTTAGGTAGTTGCAACTCTATGGTGGTCGTCGAATTTCATCTCCCTCTGCTCAGCCTAAAGAGATCTCAACTCTTTCGGCCTTCCAGATGATTGCTGAGTTGTCTGGACTTCAACAGAGTTTATATAGTAAGAGTAACCGGCTATGCCCAACCGTTGGTTAATATAGAAGTAGGTGATGCTTCAAGGCCTGTAGCCTGATGAGCTTTAGTTTTCGGCATTGATGACTACTGCTGAACTAACCAAAGAGTCACGTTTTGAGTCTCTTAGCGCGTTCAAGCTTATATTTCCGAAAGCGGGTACGCAGTCCTCCTTAATCCTTCGCAGACGATGACTCTTACGTACGTCCATGTATGGCCAATTTGAGCATGTCCAGGTTTCAAATGTGAGATTACGTAGACCTTGGTATATATCTAGTTGTGGTGTTAATGTACTTGGACATATTATATATCTCTTGCGACCACTTGTCCTCTTCATTCGTAACCCAGATGACGACCTCGGCACCATCAGACGGCGATTACGACAGCAGTTGTGTATACAAAAAATTAGTCTAATCAGTCGTTGATTCACTTTTGTTCCTTTCCTTCTTCCTTTCTTCGTCTGCAGTTTCGTAGTCTCTTAATTCTCTTATCACAGCTTATAACAACTATGTCAAATTCCATTGAGATAGACGCAGTGATTCTTTTTAAACAAGCCTACTTTTTAGTGTCTCTAGTTGCCTGCATATGCCCGATTGGCTATGAAGATCGATCTCAAACAGTGGATTCCTGGCATGTCAGAATTAGCTTTCCCCGATGCGCACATGCATGATGACATGGTCTTCAGCTACAGGCACTCCACATCGCGAATATTTGCTTCCTAGGATTTGTAGATTATAGTTGCGTAGACTCTATCTTAATATATCGAAGATTGACTCAATTTCTATCTAATTGTGGAATTTCGAAGGGCTAGTCCCAGTTGTCTGCTTAATTCTGTTTGCAAAAAGTGTCACAGATCTTATTTTACTAGGATGGAATGTGAACCACTCCTACCCCATCCTCAATCGTAATCTTCGTACCAAACGGCTGCGAGTACTCACAGAGACGGCTGAGGATATCATTGGCAACTTCGGGGGTGGGCCTTGTGGGTGTGCCAATCATAGAGCCGTTGCGATACGTTTGTCCCAGATCTGCCGGGTAGACAAGAACCCGAGACAACTTTCCTTCAGCGTAATCTGCCGATACTAGCAGAGCTTCCTTGTTCTCTGGTGCATCCAGCCAAGCCCAACGGTTCTCATTGACCTCACCGTCTCCAACGACAGGGCCTTCTAGCGAAGCAGGAACTCGACCAGCAGCATCGTCGCGCCATGAGCGGAACTGGGCGTTTTGGAACACAAAGTTGGAGACGCCGTAGACAATGGGCTTTCCTTTGTAGATCTCGACTCCTTTGAGAGTGTGAACGCCGTGTGCAAAGAAGAAATCAGCGCCGTTGTCAATGACTTCATGTGCAAACTTGACCTGATAATCGGGCGGGTAATGGTCGAATGAGTAGTGTTGGAACGAGAAACGGTTCTGGTGCCAGTGGAGAGTAACGCTCAAGAAATCAGAGAATTGCTTTCCAGAGCGGACTTCTCGGAGAATATCGCGCAAGTCCTGGGGCTCCATCTCATAGCCGTACTCTCCTGGCTTGTCGGCCACGCGGAAACGGAGATCAAAGGCTTCAAGGGTTTCAGCGGAATCGCTTGCCTCGGCACCTGCGATGGCTCGGAGTTGCTGCATCTGTTCCGCAGTGACGCTGTGGGAAACATTCAAACGAAGAGAGTTATTCTTGTATGTAATGGGACCTTTCGATCCGTGATGGTGTTCTAAGCGTTTCTTGATGCCGGCCACTTCTTCATCTGCCTCTGCACTGGCGTTCTTAACACGAAATTGCCGTCCAAAAACAAGAACAGATCCTTCTGGATCTGGTTTGGGCAAACCAAGCGGTCTGGGGACTTCACTACGCCGAGCGATGATGCTGTCCCGCATTGCTCTCAGTTGTTCAAGCTGGTCTGGCGTCACAACAATCGGGTCGCGAGTAGGTACGCCAACGAGTTGAGAGTAATCCTCGGTCTCGGAATAAGCACCGATGAAGCCTACAATACCCTTGGGCGTAGTCTTGAAGCGAGCAAGCCGTGCCTCAACAGTGTTGTAGTCAGTACCGACATAGTCAATGCCGACACGGCGAAGTTGTTCAAGATTCTGGACAAGGCCAGGATCACCACAGTCAAAGGTGTGATTGTTCGCTCTTGTGACCATATCAATGCCCATGTTCTTCCAATCGTCCGCAACGTCTTTGTCTGCCTCCATATGGGCAATAGAGCCGCGGAAGGTAAGGCGATCAACGATGGTGTTCTCGTTGTTGGCAAAGGTGATGTCGGACTTTTGCATCAGCTGGACAAGAGCTTGGATATCTGGTTCATCTCTGTTCGAAAACGGTACCATTTGGATAAGATCGCCAACCGCCACGACGTTGAAGGGCTGTTTGATACTCATGGCCAACTCGCTTTCCTTGTCCCGGAGGCTGGGCGGCTGGCGCATCGTAATCGAGATTGGCATTTTGGCGGCTTGGGTATTTTAGAGAAGAGGATGAAAGTTAAACTGGTGTATTGAATGAGAGGGAAAAGCTGAATTCTAGAGAGGGCATCATCAATATTATATGTTGTTTCTTCCTTTCAGCTCTGTCCATCCTGCCCACTACCACGTAAGCCTCTCCTGGCAGTTTTGAGCGATGGCTTGCCGAGACCGGTCCCGAACTCCTGAACAACATATCTAAACATGTTGATTCCATGCTAGAGAGAGTTAAAATCCGTCAAAGATCCGCGTTGTGAATACTCATCGTCAGTACCTCGTGTTAGTGCGAATGCCGCACGTAAAGCCTAGCTACGCCTCTTCACAAATACGGACTTTTACAGTTTTCCGTGTCGTCCAAATCCGCCGGAATATGATATAATCACACAGAAAAGATTGATATTTGCTCTTTTGGTCAATGAAGTTGATCCAGACCAGACGATAGTCGAGGGAAGATTTCCGCCTTTGGTAATTGGTGAGAGCCGTGCTGGACCTAATGCAAGTGTCGCGATAATTTCCTCTTTGGGTAATTTTCCCTGTGGCGAAACTCCGGCCATGAGCTGTCTTACTCGTGTTGACAGCACAACCAACGGCGGACAAATTTTTTTAAAAACTTATAAAATCGCAGTCGAAGGAATGATTCGTTTGCTAGGTGTATTCATATATTCATCAACAATGAATCTAGCGTAACCACTGCCGATATTTCTGTTAGTACGCAGAATATGCTGTCCATGGAAAATGTCGACAGCTTTTCGTTTGGTATTAACATGACTATCCCAGGGAGAGCTAATCACAGACGCGGTCTCGGTATTCGATAAGAAGATCTGCGGAAAATCTCGCTACGCGTATCGATACACTCCTCACGACATTATATGACAGATGATTTTGGTCAGTCAAGAGGCGAGGCGCAGAAAATTTTCCCATGGGGAGAGCTGTCCTATTCTTCTGGCTATGGCGATACGGACTATTCGCCGTCACACAGCCTCTTACTGTACGGCCATGGGTCTTCTCGAAACATGACTGGCAATGGATATCTCCTTTGAAGGCAGCGTACCGGAATTTCTGTCGGCGTCTGACTTTGCGTCTTTCTATCACCTCTCTTACTTCAGATCAACAATGTAAAGCCTGCTGCGACCTTTCCGATACAACCCAGAGGATACACCCCAGAGCAATGGGCATGACACAGTTGTCTGTCCACGATATGCTTTAGGATTCCTGCTGCTATAAAGAAGCTATATGAGGCGCTGGCTCTAACGACGCTTGGTAGTATATCTAGGAAGAAGAGACGGAATGTTGATTACTACGGTTGTCGACAAAATCCAGCTGAGCTAATATCTAGGAAACCTCAGGGGCTCTCCTGACTATGATCGCTGACTACTATGGTGGATAGTCTAGCGCAAACTCTTGCATTAATATGCATGTCCTTTTATAGTCACTTACATATAATGCTTTGGTAAGGCTTGGAGGTTCCAGTTCTCACAGTTTAACCTCGTACAGTCATCAGAATAGTGTCCGTAAGCTGATCCAAGCATGGCAAGTGTCACTGCATTACATGGGGGTCCGAAGTTATAGTTCATGTCCCATACAACTTACTAAGCGGCAAAATTCGTGCATTCATTTGGAGCTACGGAAGAATATCTTTGTTTTTTGCCTTCCCCTCCTCAGTTTCAAGCGCAAGAGCACTTTATTGACAAACTTTGATTCTCTGACAGAGATCCTGTTAAGGATGTTCTAGAATGAGGTGATTGAGTGTTGATATAAGCTTATTAGGGTTCCTCAGTTTGATAATGTTGACAGGGAGGATCGGAAATGACTCAAGGACTTCCTTATTACCGTCCTTATGGATTCTGTCACAGGATAGAAGTCAAGTAGAGCCCCTTAGCCACCAGAATATATCCATCGGGAGGATAATTTACTCCGGAATATGCAGGGGGCCAGATCAACACACGTCCATCCACAAAACTAGGAAATGCGCCCTGCGTAATCAGCCATAGTCAGCAAATACTATAATTACAACCTATGTCATGACGTAACCAACTCCCACAACTCTTCTCGTATCTGCATGCAAATACGAAGACATGGAGACAACGGTAGCACAGTTGTCGGCCGTTCATGTGTTGTGGAAGCATGGCCTTCGAGTTGCTCGTGATCATAAATCAACTATAGTGCACAGCATTTGGTTACAGCGGGGATATTGCCTAGTTTCAACGCTACTGAAACGATGGTTCGACATGGCTTATAGTTCGTTATGCTGCTCGGCTTTAGCCCGCAATACGGACACGGAGAAACTCGTGGCAAACATCCTAGACAGCCGAAGTCCCAAGAGGCGTCAGCATTGTGGCGTCTCGCTAGTTAATAGGGACTCAGCATGTGTTCCCCCACCGAGCTCACCCAGGGAACCTGGTTTTTGAAGCTTTATTCTTTCCAATGCTTCTCTTTGCAACTCTTTGCCCAGAATTGAATGGGCTCGCGGTGTCATGCCACGTGTGCTGTCACTTTAAGATGTGCAATCGACGATTATACCCACCAACACACCGCTTACGACCTGCGTTACAACCCAAGATCACTGCTGTATAAGATCTGGTGCTCTCTCCTTTATGAGGATCAGTGAAACAAGGAGAAACGAAGAGCGACTTGAACACTCGAGGAGTTTCCTACCGGCAAACACCATAGCAGCCATATCAAGGATATCGCCAAAACTTTTGAGCAGCTCCATTTCGCAATGTCTACGGGAGTTGCGCGCCGCCAACCACGCAGCAAAGGCTGTGAGCAGTGCATTTCACGCCGCATCAAGGTAACTACAACGTCATTTGCGCTTTTGCCATTGGTCATTTGACTGTTGAAAATTACTCAAACTCACCGGATTGATGCAGTGCGATGAGAGAGCCGGATGCTGTAAGAAATGCGCACGCTTCGGACTCCCGTGTTCTGGAGCAATTCGTGGGGCAGTTTTTCTTGACATGACGGAGAAAGTTGCCTGCAAATCGCTTTGGCCGCGGAAGAAAAAGAAGAGAAGAGTTGCCGACACGAAAGAAACCGCCAAGGAGCAAGTAGAGAAGCCTGCCCCTACAGATGATGCAACAAAGCGACAAGGGAGTACGGAAGAAAGCGAAGGGACTGATGATGCAACAAAGCAACGAGGTAGTACGGAAGAAAGCGATGAGATCACCCCCATCGCAGCCTCATCCGCCTCTTGTAACCGCACAACAGGTATTGAAGAAGAAATCTCATACCTTGATCTTCTTACAAACAATGATGAGAGCGAGACTATCTTTGGCGGCGCAACATACCAACCAATTCACGAGCATACCTCCCATTTCGACGAGGACAACTGCTTTGGCAAGGGTTTCGATTACAACATCAACATTCCCCCGGAGCTGGACGCTTCAGCTTACAATGAATATTGCTTCGTTGGTAACTTTGCTCAGCTCATCATCAGCTCCCGTCGCAACTATTCCTCTCAGAGGCCACAATCTTGGATCCTCGAGCTCCCCCACTTAGCTGCAACGAATGCTTTGCCATCCTCACTCAGATATGCCATGCATGCTGCAGCATTATTATATCATGCCGTCACCAACAATGATATAAGAGCCAAGATAGCTGCCGTAAGGTGGTACATAGCCGGAATACAGACCTATCGCGCTACGATACTCAAATCGCCGGCAAAAAAGACACTGCCGGCACCAGTGCCAGAGGCGGCTCAGGGATCCAAAGAACCATGTATAGCGGAAATTGCAGAAATATGCGTTCCGATCATGTTTTCCTTTTATGAAGCATTGCAAGGCGGGGGTTCAAATGCGGAGTTGCTTCACCATGCGGCAGCCACCGAGATGCTGGAGAAACGAGGGCCGGAACAATGTGTCAGTGGACTTGCACATAGTGTGATGCGCTCGTTAAGAGTCAGAGAGGTGAGCACTTCCGTCCTATTTCCAGACATCTTGATGGCTGTTTTCGTTATTTTTGACTAACATAGCTCCCCTTAGGCCTTTTACTCCATAATGAACAACCGAGCTGCCAAATTCTCCTCGCCTGAGTGGCTTTCTATTCCCTTTGAGCAGAAACACAAGATATGCTACGACCGGCTAATCGATATCCTCCTTTCATTAACCAAAGTGCTTCGCCTCCCATACATGAACCAGAGGGGTGCAACACTGAGATACTCAGTAAACCGGGTTCACGACCTCTCCACAGCTCGTAAAGCAGACATGGAAGAAAGGGTAAACACTCTCTTAGCACAGCTTCAAGACTGGTGGCTAGATTTTCAACAAGAGCACTGTGAAATCATCACATTGAGTCCACAATGCTCATATACTCCCGAAAACGCCTACATCACCGTCTCTTCTCCATCTTCCGTCCTTCCGCTATCCGGGCCCTGGATGGTTGCCAATAACGAAACACTCACATCGAGTATGATTTCCATATACAGCGCCACTCACATGATCCTCCACACAATTCTTTTCATCATTTCTCTCTCGAGACCTCCTCCAAACCCCAATGGTCCCGATAATCTATCAGATGTTGATGTGCATCTGGCCGCAATTTCTGCATATGCGACAGCGGTCTTCAACGCCTCCGCGTATCTGAGCATGATCAATCCATTTTGCGGAGATGCTGTTCGAACAAACTTCTCCCTGGCTATTGTTGCTCAGTTTGCATTGGAAGACTCACAGCGCGATCAAGCTCGGCGCATGCTCAACCAGTGGCATGTTGATGATGAAGGATCTCCCAATAGCCCAGGGACCACGAAATCGGAGAGTCTTGTTCTATAACTCATAAAATGACATGGATTAAATAACAGATATGCTATGGTTATACCTGATAACTCGATTATACTTCCTAGGAAGGCAACTTGCAGTGTGTAGGCCATATCCTTGTCCCAGTTATGGTGTAATATATAAACTCTATTAATTTGGATTCTCTGTGTCGATATTTTCTTTCTCTAAGAAATGCATGTACAATTTGTTCGTCATTGGCCAGCTCATTGATCAAACTCTCCCGCATAGAGTATGTCACCCGGCACATTCATTCGGTCCCATAAAACTCTCATATAATCTTGTAGATCTCGCTTTGCGAGCACCACTTCGAGCTCTGCTTCTGCATTCTCGACTTCCATTTCTGCATCCTCAGCTTCTGCTTCGGCATTCTCGGTTTCTATTTCAACTACAATAGCAAGTGGATCAGCATCATGATAAGTTGAGTATTTTAGGATTTCCTTCAGTGTGTAGCTTACCCTGAATGTAAACTGCGGCCCTCTTGCCGTTATACATGGCATGGGGGACGTTCGTGACATTGTCTGAATTTGCGTCTCCAATGGCGAATATACCAGGAATGTTCGTAACCATGCCACGAGATTGATCTGCAGCAAGTCTTCCACCATACAGGGCCACACCAGTCTCTTCACCCAAGTTGGACTGTTGCGCCGTATCGAAGTTGGTCAAAAGAACGGCCCGAAGCACCGGTGCGCCAGTCTCGAAATTAAGCTGGAAGAGGTCATGTTCGGGATGGGATGGTAGACTAGGGTCCTCGTCTCCGGTCGTTCCATTGGCAAGCCTCCTAATAGATGTAAGAGTTCGGTTGTCAATCTTTATATGGTGCAGCTTCAAGTACTGCTCCCACTTGGGAAAGTCTTTCTCAGTGGCAGCCCGTTGCTCAGGTGTGTCCGTGCCGTTGACAAATATTATAATATCTCGGTTAAGGGAGATGATTTCGCGAATTGCATCTGTAGCTTTCTCCAAAGGCCCTAATATGCCTAATTGTTGGTCCGCATGTTCATGCCCGTCGCACCAGGGACACCAATAGATGCCCTTGCCCCAATTCTCGATGAATCCCGGTGTGGACGGAAGTAAATCACGTAACCCCGTTGCGAGAACGACCTTTCGTGTGGTGAATGTGAGTTCATTGTCGCCGGGATAATCGGCAGAGACTGTGAAATACGAATTATTCGCCTCTGGTTGGATCTTGGTGACGGTGCCGTTTACCAAGTTGGCGGTGCCATATCTCGAGATCTGCTTGCGTGCCACCCAACGAAAGTATGCTGGCGTGACCCCTGCCCATCGGTTGGTATGCTTTTATAATACATGGTTGTTTGTGTATTTGCGCTTCTCACGGGTCTTATATGCGCATATATGCATACGTCTATATGTGGAGAGATGACATACCATCAAACCCAATCACATCATGCACATGTCGAGTAGGAGCATTTCGGTATTCGCCCGAATCAATTAATAAGACATTTCGGCGAACACGGGCCAGGCCACTGGCTGCACTGAGGCCTGCAGGACCCCCTCCGACTATTATCACATCATAGTCAGGCCGAGCCGCTGGCTCTGAGGCGTTATCTGTTGAAACGGCGCTGGAAAGGCTGACTAGAGCCGACAGAAAGGCAGCAGTACTTGTAAATTTCATGGCGACAGTCACTAAAAGAGATCAAGTCAAGATGTGATAGATTTTGAAGTCTCTCAAGTTCGCGACGTCCTCGGGATGAGGGGAGACCAGTCTCTCTTACTTTATGCTCAAACCTTGCTTTCACCCGCTGTAAGACCTTGTCGTCAGATGCCACTACGTTTACGCAATATACATGTACCCTTGCACATCTTAGTATCAGACATGAGTGCCTTATGCATTGCACACAAACACATACGGATCACCGACTTTCTTCATGTGCGCAATGAGAGTTGTATTTACTTTTGAGTGTTATTTATTTGCAGTGGAATTTATTTGAACTGCTATTTGTTCGCAGTGTTATTGTATTTGCAGTGAGACACTGTCTGTTGGCGGGTTGAAGGCAATGAGCCAGCAGAGCTGACCGGCACCTGACCTTGAAAAATGAGTTCATAGGTTGTGTTTAATGCGGAAATAATATGAAGTCATACCACTGGCTGGATCTGCGAATGCTACCCAAAAATACCACGTACTTTGGCAAACCGCCTTTTGACCGTCTCAGCTGCGCAATAACGATGCGGTATTTTTGTGTTTATCACGAGTTGGTGATGTGTCCATATGACAAACGTTAGGCAGGCAGTGGTTTAGAAATACGTACAGAAACTAGAGCGTAGAGCATATAGAGCAACTCGTTTCTCAGTACAGTTACCTCTGAGTCAAGTCACTTGTTGACATTATCCCATGTGGGCATAGACAGAAGATGCATGTAATTGATACAGCGTTTTCTACAAGCCAGGTGATGTCTAGGCCACTGTTTCTATTATTGCTCTTATTATTGTCATCAAGAAGTAAACGGTTCTTATTGCTACCAAGTTTCTTCCAGGCACCCTCTCTGAAGCTTTGAATATAAGTAAAGGGCTATCTATAACGGTTTATATCCTCAATACCACGATGACACTTCTCACTGACGAATTCATAAAGTACACACTTAAAATTGCCTTGTTAAGCTATGTAATCATAACAAATAAACAGCATACTCGCTAAGTGGCCCGCTCAAGCATATACATCTCCATTGCTTTGTACATCATGCAGCAACATGCTTAAATTTCCAGAAGAGTCGCAGCCTTCCACTTCTCATCCGATGCAGCAAGTTCCTCCCCGACCTGCTTCGCCAAACCAAACGTCTCGGGGCCCAGCAGCAATCGCAGCGGCGGGTCGTCCTCCTTGGAGATCTTGACAATCACATCGGCCACCTTGGCAGGCTCTGAGCGGTAGTTCCTGTACTGTTCCCGGATCTTCTGGAATTCTCCCACAGACTGCTGGTATGGCTCGCTGATGACAATCTCGTCGTTCGCGAAGCCAGCCCAGTCGGTCTTCATGCCGCCAGGCTCCAGCACGGTGATCTTGATGCCGAATGGTGAGAGCTCCTTAGCTAGAACGCCGCTGAAGCCGCCAACAGCCCATTTGGCAGCCTGGTACGCCGACAATCCAGGTGTCGCCATGCGGCCGCCCACGGACGAGACTTGCAAGATGCGGCCGGACTTTTGCTTGCGCAGAATTGGGGTCACAGCCTTGGAGACGTAGACGGTTCCAAGCAGGTTAACGTCGATTTGGTCGCGGTAAATGTCAATGGAACTATCTTCAAGTGATCGAGGGATGGCGTAGCCAGCGTTGTTCACCACAACATCAATGCGGCCAAACTTGTCGACGGCGGCCTTGACAGTGCTCTCGACTTGTTCGTTGTTGGCAACATCGAGGGCCAATGGCAGGATGCGGTCCGGTCCGTACTTTTCAACGAGATGGTTGACAGTGGCCGGGTTGCGAGCAGTAGCGACAACGTTGTCGCCGTCAGCGAGGGCGGCCTCGACAATAGCGAGACCAAGGCCCTTGGAGGAGCCAGTGACGAACCAAATGCGGGCCATTGTCGTGAATTTGAAGTGATTTGTTGTATATATCGTCAATCTGTGTATATCTGAGTAGGTGATGTTTGCTTATTGTAATGCCTTGAGTTGTGTGAAGAATGATGCTGTTGACTTGCTGTCTAGACATCCCATCAACATACGCGGCATCACCTTCATCTTTATAGATCTGTCCTTCAACCCACATCGCAAATCTTGAGCTTAAAACTCCTCATCTTCATCCCGTTTGCTCTACCTTAACTCCGTGAGGAGGCAATCTACAATCGAGTTGTAAACTTGCCTCCCCCTCAATGTGCGGCTCTCCACGCCGCTCAGCGCGACTCTGTACAACCACAAGCTAGCGGCGGACATGGCCCGACAAGTGAACCAAGATTTGTTATCCCCGGGACTCCATCAGGGCGAGCGGGCTTTTCCCGCTCGGCGCGGCCGCTCCAATTTGTAAAAATCCCACCCTGCCGCTTTCAGCAAGGTTTGCGGGCAGAGTTACGGAGCTGGGTCTCAAAGCTTTTGCCCTTCGTCAAATCTCCTACCAATGTAATTGTCATCCTCGCTTGTCCGAAGCGCGACACACTGAACACTCGTACACAGAAAGAGGGACAATAGAGCTTTGCCAGTAAACAGATCCTCTCAACTCGTCGCCGGGCCCTTCTTCCGCCTTCCAAACCAACTGCCGATGTTTCAAGTGCTGTGAGTGGACCGGAGCTCCGTGTTAAAAAGTGTCCATCATTCGTTCCCGCTCCGGATCTGTAGAGCTCCTGAGCGGCCGCTTGTACCTTTCCGGAGCTACGATTATCGCCATCAACCACCACCGAATTTCTTACTGACGGTCTTTGTGCATTGGGCTTGCTTCTAGATTTTCCTCTTCCGATATGAGTGATAAATCTTCGCAATCTAGCCAAAAGGCTGTGCGTGCCTGCGCAGCCTGCCAAAAATACAAGCGGCGGTGCGACAAGACCTTGCCCAGCTGCTCTCTGTGCACCAGGTAAATATTCCATCTGCCTTTCCTCATTTTACCTGCTTCTTAATGTAGCCATGAATTTGTTACCACCTCTATTATACTTATATTTTACCGGAATGCCTGGCATCATACCAGCTTCCGCTTCCCGCATACTGCTTTAGAGCGGCCGCCTTACCGGCCGTTGACTCCGGCCCCTGCTCCGAACCAGATTTCCATTCTTGTAGAAGTCCTCATATCTCATTGGCCTATTGCTCACATACCCAGGTTACGCAGGCCATGTGATTATTCCAATCGGCAGTCGGAGAATGAGCTGAAAACCCGAATCCAAGAGCTCGAGTCTCTTGTCGCCAACCATGTGAGCAGGCTGTCTCCTCAGCCTCAATCCACTTCGACAGCTTCCAGTCGGGACACAACCAGCTTCTCAATATCGCAATCCCCTTGTGCGTTTTATCCAGCAGCCCTCCGCTTCCAAAAGCTGTTCTTGGATACAGACATCCAGACCCGCCCGGATGCTCCCTCTCCGCCTTCGAGTGACGTGATCCCCGCCGCGGTTTGGGCCTACTTGGGGGATCAGGCCCAGAGCGCGGCCATCATGTCACAGTATTTCCAGACAATCCACAAATGGATTCCCATCATTAGCCAAGTGCGATTAACCGCGCTGGCTGATTTGGAACTAGGTAACCGGCCCAGAGCGGATTTTGCTTTGTTGCTCCTTGCCATGAAGCTCATCCAGAATGTGCCCGGAAGCTCGTCCAACGCAGTGAAAGATTTGCTTTACATCTGCGCAAAGGAATTTGCAGCTTCTCTGGAAATAGCGGGTGTATATACGCTGCTAAAGCTTCAAGCTAATCTACTTATCTCGGTGTATGAGATGGGACATGGAATATTTCCCGCTGCCTATGTTTCGGTGGGTTGTTGTGTAACACAAGCCATGGTCCTTGGCATCCATAATCGGGAAGCTCCTCAAATCTTGGAGCAGCCGCGCACTTGGATAGACTGGGAAGAGAGGCAGCGTGTCTGGTGGTTGGTCGTGATCCTTGAACGGTAACCCTCCCTTCATAGCGTGTTCAATGCATATATCATCCGCGTGATACAAGTCTAATGACGAGCAGGTACATCACTTCTGTTGGAGACAACCGGCCTCTCCTATCCGCTGATCCGAAGACAACATCTCATCTGCCTGTCAATGATGACTCTTGGGATTCCGGCGTAAGTGACGCCTAGTTTGCTAACAATATCAGACCAGTGAAGCTGACCCTTTGTCCACAGCAAGCCATGTATCCTGAGCGTCTCATTCTATCTTCATCCAAACATCTATCAGCAAGTCCATTTGCTCGTCTTGCTCAGGCCTCTCATCTCCAGGGAGAAGTGATTAAGCACTGCAATGATGATACGCGAAGCCTAGCACTAGTCCAGAATGATGTCGAGGTGCTCAGCCAGGTCTTATGGTCCTTCCTAGAGGTCATCGGCAAGGACAGGTCCAGCATGATGCACTTTTACAGCTCCGTGGGTGTTTGTCTAAGGTGAGTCTTTCGTTTATACCTATTGAAGACAAGTCAGAAAAAATAACCTAGAGAAATACTATCAGCGCACTGATGAAGTTATGCGACCATCACTCTTGCGACTCATTCGCCATTTACAACGATAGGGCTCTCGATGTGACCGAAATGGCCCTTGCTCGCGAAATAGCTCTCCGATGCCAAAGCATAATGAAGGATTGCATTTTCAAGGCCATGTCCTTCATTGAAGTCCTCGGAGAAATGGTGCAGGATCAAGAGTCCATCGAGAATCTCGCTAGCTTATCGCCCTGGTTCTTGGATAGCATCTATCAATGCCTGGCCAATATCGTTTATCTCATGGCTACGACCCCAGTCGTAGAAGCCTCAGGATACCCGTCGCAGGTATCTTTATGTATGGACCTGTTGCGAAAGGCAAACCAGAGATGGAATGTCGCAGGTAAGTAATAAATAATGTTGGTCATTATATGCTGTTGGATACTAACGCAGGTAATACAGGAGCTTACCTTGAGGCTATTGACTTGATAGAGCATGAACTGAAAGTCAGTCATTATTAGGACCATCCTCTTCTCCAAAAAAACTCAATTCAATTCGTCACGCAATGATTAAACAGTGTGTATATCATGATAATATTCCCAAATTTTGGCAAAACTGAGAGTTGGTTTTTAAACTGTCGATCAGGCCTCTGATATCAGGTTGTCGCTCAGAGAACGATTGCTCTGTCGCGGCAATTTAAATGTGACGGATATAAAAGGAAGACAATGATTGGCAGGATTATCCTGGACATGGTTGCAGCTGGTCTATTGGGTTCCATCCAATGCAGGGTATTTGTATGGATGAGCACATCATACAAGAGGGACTATTGGTCAATAGTGTAGTACCAGGAGCTGGCGGAGGATTTCAGCTGCATACAATTCAGCCACAATGCTGTGTGATAAAGGCGGAGTTCAGGTTTCTTGCCGAGGCAGCGGTCTTAGACATTGTGAATATATGTGCGATGCTCTCTAATTTTCTTCCTGTGACATGTATTGCGCGCTGAAGGATCGAATTTCCGGCAATGCGACAGTCATGTCCAGCCGTCCTAATGCCTTGGAGCCTCTCCAGCCTATCGGCGATAATCTCTATCTCTATGAATCCTCCGATTCTACTTCCGATGAGAGTCAAGGTCCCTCTCTGATCGTTCTTTTCACCTGGCTCGGCGGAGCGACGACCTCCAGAATTCAGAAGTATCTCCTCAGCTACCGCACCATCTGGCCTGCAGCAACAATCCTCCTTGTCACTACACGAGTATTTGAGTTTGCAGCTGCAACATCTGGTGCCATCCATGCGCGTTTAAAGCCGGCGCGCGATGCTATTCGCCGGCATGTTGCCAGCAGATTGAAAGGCCGGCCTTCGATACTATTCCACATATTCTCCAATGGAGGACTTCATACCGCTATCCATCTGATCCTTTCGCTACGGGATACTAAAGATGGAGCCGAACCACTGGATATCAGGCCGTATCTCAAGGGAATCATCATAGACTGCTGTCCGGGACAAACAGACTATATGCGCACATACAAGGGAGCCATAGTCTCTCTTCCATCTACTCTTTTGGGGCAGCTACTCGGAAAGCCGCTCCTCTTTCTCGCCGTAACTCTCTCTACAAGTTTAACGCATGCGGGGTTAGTTGCTGGCGTAAAGAATTATCGCCGCCAGCTCAATGATCCGAATGTCTTTGGGAGCTTGGCAAGACGGCTTTACTTGTACGCCAAAGAAGATGTAGTGGTTGGATATAAAGACGTTGAACTGCATATAAAGGAAGCAAAGGAGAAAGGATTAGAGGTCGATAATGTTTGCTTCTTAAACAGCAACCACTGTTCGCTACCTCGGGGGAATGAGGAGATGTATTGGGATACCATTAGGGATTTCTGGAAGAAATCGGTGTTGAAGGAGCAAGATCAAATACGATGCAAATTATGATGCTTACACTCCTGTCCACTTCTTCACATCGGGGTTTAATGGGATATGCATCTGCTTAGTCCAAAACTTTATACGCAAAGAGACATATACTCTCTAGAGACACCAGCGACATGCCCGTTCAGTATTAGGTGGAACAGCTACTCATTCACCAAGCTATCCAACCAGCCAACAGATCAGAACCGTCGTCGCCAACCTTTCTTGGCAAAACAACATACACCCGCCCAGCTTAATCATCAAACACTGGCAAGTCATCAATACAAGCAAGCCAAGTACATATCCATCCATCAAGCCCACCTTTCAACCGTGGGTCAACAGCACCACTTTTCTGTCACAAGTCAGGAACGAACACTAACTTATTGGATGGAAAAGGGTCTCGGTATGCGGCCAATTGTTCAGTGAAGCAAAGCAAGTACGAGTACTTCCTACATAAGTCTCCGCTGTTTGTAGTTTTGAAACTCGGGCTCCATGGACTCCGGGGTGGCCGAAAGAAAAGAGAAAAAAAGACCCTTGGTGGATAAGAAGAGTTTTTTTTTTTTTTCTTAGTCCGTGTCTATTAAGGTTGACAGCTTGTAGAATCACGGGAAGAGTAAGCTGAACAATTCCGGATGCAAAATAGTAAAAAAAATAGTTTATTGTTCCCAAAAATCAACGTTAATATCTGCGCTTCTTGTCTTGTCCTGAAAGTAACTATCAGTGTCAATCGCTTCATTACTTCACTTATTAAAACTAGAGATGCGCCATCCAGGAACAACAGCCAACTCCCCTCTAGCCAGGGCACGACGATACTAGCCCGGCGACCGGCATCGCGACAGCTTTGCACTAAAACATTCCTTTTCTAAAAATACAATTGCCCGATATCCATTTCTCATTGGTCAATTGCAAGGTTCCCAGGGGCGCGGTGGCGAACAGGTTAATTAAGTCATCCGCAGCTTTTACCCGAAGAGTTTTGCCATGAGAGCTGAGAACCTCGCTCCTGAAGATCGCACTCCCCACTGACCACCGAGCTGCCGGGAAAAGCTGAAACAAGACATGAGCGTAGTGTAGGAAAAAGAAAGAAAGAGAAGAAAAAACGAAAAGAAAAAATGTCACTCGAGTTCCATGATTCGTAGCTTTCCGGGCTATCTTGACGCGCGCACGATTAAAAAAAAAACCAAACATATTCATATTATAGCCTAGCCCACCCTAACTCCAATACCCTAGACGCAATCGGCTCAAATCGCCATGCAATGCAAACTCGCCCGAGTTTCTGGGACCGCTAGGCCGCTAATCTCATCGTTGCCTGTCGAGATCGAATCGGAGAAATGCCATGCCTTGTTCGATCGATATATTGATGCTTTATTTTGCCGTGCCGTCATCTAGGAGATTTTCCATCGCCGCTGCCACAAGAGGTTGCATCGAGAGAGGGGCCTTGGCGGCGTCATTTCAGCCGGATCTGATCGTGGACGGTTAAATTTTCACCAGTATATATCCCAATTAGATCGTGTAGGCAGGTCAAATGAGGTAATGATCGAGCAGGGTCCTTGGCGGGATACAGTGAAAGAGAAAAAAAAAAATCAGGTCGCTATATTATTAGGTGCTACTTGAGGTAGCTGTTTCTATATCTATCGATAGTTTTGGCACGTAGAGGGTGACTGTTTTGTCCACGGAAAAGGCCTCAGAGCCCAGAGCCAGGTATCCTAGGTAGTCGCCAGACTTTGGAAGCTCAGTAGTGGTAGAGGTGAGCTTAAACAGGCTGTTGATGAGAGGAGAAATGTCTCCGTTGAACTTTTCCACCGGAGTGTTCGTGTACCATGTCAGGACGTTTTGCTTCTGTTGGTTGGTACCAGCGTAAAGGTTGCTATAAATGGTAGCCATCAGCAATGCATCCGCGAGGGGTTCCTGTAGTACGCAGAATAAGCTTACAATTCGTTGCCGTCAAGCGTCTGAGTGGAAACAGGACCTGTGGCGAAGCCGATGGGCTGAGTAGCAGGGCCGATGGCAGCAAACCAAACCATGAGTTCGTACTTGGCCTTTGAAGGGTTTTGGGCAGCCGTCTTGTCGCTGTCGATAAACATGTCGATGGCAACGTTGGTGTTGAGGTTATCGGCTGTCAGATCGGCGAGACTCGCGGCAACAGTAGTCTCGTTACCAATACCGTAGGACCATGCGAGATCTACATCGACCTTGGAGATGCTGGTAATGGTCGCAGGGAATACATCGCTGTTAACCTGGATGTTGGGGAAAGCGTGGACTGGGTTATCTTCCGGTCCAGGGGGGTACTGCCAAGAAATCATGAACTGGGGAGCCGTGGTCTTTGTGGCATATGTGCCGTTGTTAAACGTGGTGACCTTGAAGTCTATCAGCAGGCGTTACACCAGGATGAGGAAGCCTGGGTTCCAGGTACATACATTAACACAAAGCGCTCCCGGGTCACCCGGGTTCCAGTTCCATTGATTGGGATTCACTAGCGAGAGCAAGTGTCAGTCGAGCTTGTTGGATCACCATTTGCAGCAGAGAATGGGTGATGAGTATGGATAGAGGAGAGGAGATGCAAAGTAGCAGTGGCAGATCAAAAAAGGACCCAAGATGCAGTAACGAGCTTTTCGAGTGAAGTTTAGGATGGGGATTAAGAAAAAGACATGGCGCTCTGGTTTGGCTTCATAAATGGTTCGCGGACATCCAAGACAGGTCCATAGTCAGAGCCGCAGCGTCGAAACAAAATAGGCCTCGCCAGAACAACATGAAATAGTCGAGAACCAATGTTTACTGCCTTGGCTGAATCCATCTTTGTAACCTTGAATTGATTGATTGCGCCACAGCACATTTCCAGGGACATTTCAGGCGGCACCTACAGGTATATTGCTGGCCTTCCGTATCAGGCGTAATTCCAAACGACTTCTGGCAGTATCTCGTTTTGGTGACACCATTCTTTGGTGGTGCCGGCGGCTTGGGAGATGGAATCGGGGGAGGCTCAGGCGCAAACAGAGGCGGCTGGCCGGTTGCTGCTCGGTGCGATTGGAGGCCGAACAAGATGCCCAAAGTGACGGCGATGGGGATGGCCAGCAGCGCCGCGTTGACGAGGATGCGGATTGTCATTGCGGCGGCGGGAAAAGCGAGAGAAGAAAGAAAAAACGAGCGTCTGTTGCCGCAAAGCTGCGGAAATCAACGAGCGAGCGTCGTCGAGGGTCGCTGAGGGCCGTCGAGAGAATTTTGGATGCTTTTGTCGAATGGATGGAGGGGGAAGCTCAACTTTCTCGTGAGAGGAGAGTCAGCGATACGAGGACCTGGAGCTTTGTCCAAGGTACGGGTTACGAGGTACGAAGCGCATGTACAGGTACATGTGCCGGGTGCCTGGACTCGGCTGTGCGAAGGTGTGAAGAGTACAAGCTGAGGCGTGGCCGAGCCCGTGCAAGCGCATGTACTCGTACGGTACCCGGCGACGACGCTGAATTTTGCTGGCTGCAGCAAGTACTACACGCCGCTAGTGGACGCGGTGGGCGGGCTTTAGTGGTCTAGCGCACAGGCCGGTAACGCCTCAGCGGTTCCGCGAAGTGCTGGAACTGCCTGAAGCAGCTGTGCTTGGGGGGGAAACAACGATGAGCCGCAGCTCGATTGCTCCGAAAATCCGTCTTCACGCTGGAAACAAGTGGGCGCCGCCACAAACACGATTCTAGTGCTCGATGCAGCAGCTGTATCCGTGGATCGCCGGGGATTGCGAGGGATAAGGGAGAAGAGGAAGAAAAACTCAAAACTGGGACGGTGGAGCGTCTGTGACGGGGGATGATGCACTCGTGTCAGCCAGAGAGAGTTTCTAGGGGGGCTGAAGACGGGTGACGGACGGGCGATCTGCCACTGACAAGGACGGGAGTCAAGATGCAGTGTTACAGTTACATACGTTCACATTCACATTCACAGCAGGGCGGCAAGGCGGGTATCCGTTTGATGTTTTGATTGCTACGAGTAGGTACCCGTAAGAATAGCAGATACAGTACTGTGGCACATACGAGGTTGGTCATCCATCTGTCATGTCAGGTCAGAAAAGGGGGCCGGGTGAGAGCGAAGAAAGAATAGGGAGGTAAACAAAAACAAAGCGAACAGTGCAGTGCAGTCTCGAGTCAACGAACAACCTGAGCAAACCGCCTCCCAGCCTCACAGCGAAGCCGATGGTGCCGGAGTTGACAACATGAATGGCGTTGAGCCCCCAGACAGGCATCGCTTTGACACCAGCCGCTTTGCCGTTATCAATGGATGTCTGACGGCCGCTACGAAAGTAGTACAAGCATCACTAGCATGTGCACATGGAACCGATTCGTGCGTCAAGTCTGTCAGTTTCTGCCTGTCTACTTAGAGTATGCGCCGCTGTAGTGCCGAGAGCAGCACCAACACACGCATGGAGCGCTACGGCTACGAAGCTTTTGGTGGCATCTCGGCCGTATCAACGATTGCGGCGATGCCAACCATCGTAGAAGAAACCCACCTCTGCTCCATAAAGTACGAAGTTGCCTCTTTGCCTGCTTGCTGCATGTACTTGTTGGGCACATGATCGCGGGAGAAGCTCTCACTCAGGCCATCAGGCCGGTGTCAGAGAGTCAAGGAAGAGGAGTAAAGTAATGCTACTGCTGCTGAGTACTACTTGGTAATACTGATCTATTCTTTATTCTCACTCTCGTCTCTCCTCTTCTTTGTTCTTTTTTTCCTCCAACCACTTTTTCCAAACCACACCTCAAATCTGCTTTTCTCAGCGCTAATCCAATCACGATCTAATCCGGTTTCCTTATCCCGATGGTGGAGACGAAGCTTGCCCCTCTTTTTCTCTCGGAATCTTTGAAAACAAGAATCAAAGACATGCAAGGCAAGGACAAGGTGGACGAAAATCACGGCGGTTCAACCATCACTTGACATCGGACTAACACCATCCCGACGTCTCAGGTCTCACCACAGGCCGATCACAGCTGCTGTGCTGAGCAAAACGCTGCCGGGAGATTTTAAGTGGATGGTGGGAACGGGTACCTTGAGTAGGCATAGGATAGTCTCGTAGCCTTGGGCCAATCACGCCGGGCAGGATTGAAGTGATTGCTTATCTATTGCACCCCCTTTTGGCGTTACTGTACTGTATGGAGTACTCGTCAGCTCGAATGTCTCTTTGTCTGTCTGTGTCTGAATCAGAAATCAGAACCCCAAAAAAAAAGGTGGCTTGGACAAAGTCGAGACAGGAGTGTGTTTTTGTGGGAATTGCGCTCAAGCATACAAACAAGGTAATGCTCGCACATGCGCCTACGCAACTTGGCATTTGCAGCTCCGCACTGAGGCTGCAAGTCAAAAACAACATTCAACGACAAGCTTCATTGCATCCGACGTCAAATTGCTCTGCCTCGTGTCAATGGATCAATATCAATTGTACAAGTACAGGTACACCAACTACTAAGCAACTGCGGGTGCCAGACAAAGGTCCAAATATAGCAGCAGTTCTCCTCTCTGCTAGGACCGCTTCGTACAAGTACATGTCCCAGTAGTAATTCCCGGCCCACGTCACGCCACTCCGGGCCTCGTATTTTCTTTGGGCACATCAGAGAAACAGGACAGACAGAACAGACAAAGAAAAAAAAAATGAAAAAAAGAGGGTGCATGCACACTGGCCCGGCCTGTGTCAACGTTGCCTGCGTTGTGCGTTATACTGCATTGGTCGTTTCCGACCAGCCTGCAAACCAGCCCGTTTGTCGCTAGCCTATGACGACGATTCCCTGCTCGCCTTATCCGCCCGCCAGAACACGAGAAAAAATGGTGTGAACCCTGTCTGCAGCGCGCGTATCCTGTACAAGATACGATGCGAAAACTGGAACCCCGCACAGGCCCAGCTGCCGCTTGTGCACGCCCGCTGACCCAAGTACTGTGTACCTGCATCAGCTGCCAGCCCGTTTGGCGGCTCCGCAGGCTAGCAGCACCGCCTACACGCACAGGCGTTACAGGCAGCTGTCGATGGCGGGCCAGGGAGCTGCTGGAGCTTAGCGTTGGCCACTGGCAGCCCACTGGCAGCCCACTGCCACCCGCTGTTCCCGCTGAGCTGCTGCTTTCAAGGTTCGGGCTTCAGCTGTCGTCACTTGAATCTCGGTCGTTTGGCATTGGCGCTTGTACATTTGCAAGCATGATGTGAGCCAGAAAGCCGTGGATTGTGGATGTAGATGTGGAAAGCTACTAAGATATCCATACTGCGAGTATTCTCAAGGCCAGCTTAGTAGCATCGCACTTTGATGGACCAACATGTAGCTGATACAAGACTACAAGACCTTCCAAGTACTGCCTACCGTCCCCCCCACATGCACCTTTTTCTCGCCGTCTGTCTGTCCCAGCCGCACTTCGTGTCTGGTGTCAGTCAACCCACGGTTACCTCCACGAGGACCCCCTCGTATGTACTTTGCTAGCCCGACCAACCTCGTACCAGCGCTAGCTCCATCTTTCACATCTACCCAGAACCCGTACCTCGCGCGGTACCAGGTACTTCCTTACTTGTGCCACACCACACCACCTCCATCTCATCCAACATTCATCTCCTTCCGCCTCGGCCTCTTCCTTTTTCACTACCTTTCTTGCTTTCTTCTCTCCTCTCAACCTTCGCTATTCCCCTCCTCTCCCGCTGTCATCTGCGGCGAAAATAGCTTCGCTGCTCACATTCGTTTAGTACATATAATTTTTTAGGGGAAAACCTACTCTGTCCCCTTCAGCAGCGGCCCCCGTTACACCCCCAGGATAGCTTGCGGCTTGCCCAGTGCCAGGCCTGTCTGTGCTGCTACTTTCGTTTATCTGGTGCAATCTTCAGCCTCTTTTCGATCCGGCCAAGGATACACTTTTCCCCAGTTACTGCATCCATCACCGCCATTCATCATTGAGGAGCAAAGAACAAGAAAAAAGACCCTTTTGCTCCGGGCTGACCGGCTTCTCCCCTCGCTCACCCCTTTGGTAATCCGATAAGACCCTTCTCTCTCGCTTGTGGCCCGAGCCACATAAAACCGTTCGCCCATCATGATGAGAGGTCACCAGGAAGAGTATGAGGAGATGGTTGATATTGGCAACTTCCGGCGTCACCACCAAACCGGCTCCGACGACTCTCATCCACGATTGCTCTCTGACAACATGAGGTCCAACCGCTCCAGTGCAGCCCATCCCGACGACTTCACACCACCGCAATGGCCGCCTTCCATTGCAGGAACGGGAAGCTCTCCTTCTCTGACCTTGAGGAGCGGCGCTACAACGCCTTACGACCAGTTGTCTTCGACAAAACACCTGATATATGCCGATTCAAGATCATCTACTCCAATGGTATTTATAACTCCCCTCTCCTCTTCTTCCCTCTCCCTGATCCTCTGCTTTTGACCCAATTGTCAGAGATTGGTAGTATATAGGTACCCTGTATACTTGTGACCATGACCATGACTCTTGCCGCGAAGTCGCCGCTGACGTCCTTTACTTCCTGTTTTCCTTAAACTGCAGAACCCAAGTCACATAAGCCTGACCACTCTTCTGCCACAGAATGGCCGTTCTCCGAGCAAAGAGGTTAGCAGCGACAATGATGACCACAACGGCGTGGCCATTTTGCACGACCGAGACGATTCCGACATCTGGAAAGGCTGGAGACGATATCTCTACACTCTGACGCCCTTTCTCACCCTCCTCAACACCGGAGTGTACTTGACCTACCTTGGACTTCGCATTGCCTGCGTCATCCTGGCGCAAAAGGCATCCGGCACCACCTTTGCCGCCGCCTGGGTTTTCATTGCCGTCGAACTTGTAGTCGCCGTTCCCTCGCTCATGCACAACATCTGGACCATGTGGTCTTTGAAGAAGAGGCACAGGCCCAAGATGAGGCTGACTGGAAACGACGTGCCCACTGTCGATTGCTTTGTTACCTGCTGCGGTGAGGATGACGAGCTTGTCATGGATACGGTTCGCGGCGCCTGTGATCAAGACTACCCCATTGACCGCTTTAGAGTCATTGTTCTGGACGACGGCAAGTCTGCCGGCCTGGAGCGATCTTGCGCAATTCTCTCGCACACCTATCCCAACCTGTACTACATGGCCCGCGTCAAGATTCCTGGACAACCCCATCATTTCAAGGCCGGAAACCTCAACTATGGTCTGGATCAAGTTCATTTGTTACCTGGCGGTGCTTCCCAATTCATGGCGGCCCTGGACGCTGATATGGTGAGTTTTCTCTCTAATTTTTTTTCCGTGTTAGGGGAGAAGGATGGAAGACGGAGAAAGACTACCTGTGAGCCGTCAAAAGACTAACATGTGTCGCAGATTCCTGAGAGAGATTGGCTTCGCGCTTTGCTTCCTCACGCTGTAATGGATCCCAAAATGGCCTTGGTTTGCCCTCCTCAGCTGTTCTACAACACGCCCCCCTCCGACCCTCTGGCTCAGTCTCTGGATTTCTTCGTTCACGTCATTGAGCCTATCAAGGACGCCATGGGCGTAGCATGGTGCACTGGATCCGGTTATGTCGCTAGGCGAGAGGCTTTGGAGCAAATTGGAAACTTCCCCCTGGGCTCGCTGGCTGAAGACGTCGCAACATCGACTCTCATGCTCGGTAAGGGATGGAAGACGGCCTACGTTCACGAACCTCTTCAATTCGGAACCGTTCCCGAAGATTACGGCAGCCACTTGAAGCAGCGTACTCGATGGGCTATTGGTACCGTGGATACGTCGTTCAAGCTCAACTTTTGTCTCTGGGGTGAAAAGGTCCGCCAGATGACCTTTGCCCAGCGTTTCTCCGGCTTCCTCTACGCCTCTCTTAGTCTGTACACGATCTTGCTATCCATCTCGCTCTTTGCCATTCCCATCATTCTGATCATGGGCAAACCCCTGGTCGCGTACGCCAACGATACACAGCTTCGATGGCTCATCCGTGCCTGCTTTGCCAACACCATCGTCAACCGTCTCTGCGAGTTTGTTCTCTTCATCCCCGCCGGCTATCACACTGGCCAGCGAGGCTCTCGGTACCAACTCTGGATGTCGCCTTACATTGCTCTCTGCATCATTCGAGCATTCGCCCTGCCAAGATGGCTTGGCGGAGAAGCACAGGCTTTCAAGCCTACCGGTTCGCTCTCCTCGGCCCTTAATGAGCGTGATCCCAAGCTCAAGAAGAACATGTTCCGCCGTCTGTGGACCATCCTCATCAACTACATGGCGCTCTTCCACCTCGCATTCGTTTATCTGACCCTGGTTGCCGTATGCCTTGTTTCGTACCGCTGCTTCTTCCAGGAGAGCAACCGCGTCAGGGACATCCTCCTCTGCCTGGTGACGCACGCCTTCTGGCCGCCTTTGACGTTCATTTTCATCTGCAGCTCCCTTTGGACCCCAGTCGCCTACGCCATTGACCCTCCCCAGATGCCCGACCGAGAGGATCTTCTTGTTCGCGACCCCGAGACCAAGGTTGCGCACCCGACAACCCAGAGCAAAAAGATTGCCTTTGGTGGCCAGGCGGCTTGGTTCGAGTTCGAATACACCTTTTCGACACTGTATACATGTCTTATATTTGTCGCATCTTTCCTTTTCTAAATGCATTACGGTGGAAAGGTTTCAGAGACACACGTACATTCAACCGTGTCTCGGGCTCCACGACATTGGAGTAGGGTTCTAATGTGAATGCGAGGGATGTTTGATGGCAGCAGAGCATTACGATGAGCACCGGCTGGGTTCCACGGGATATTTTGTTATTTTTTTCTAGATGTTGAAAGGCGCAAGGGATATGTATGAACATAGAGACACGTGAATATTTTGACTTGACAGTAAGGTAATTAAGCAGGCATGCTCGACGCAGTCGAGTCTATTGCAAATATAGATTAATACGGCGCAATCCGCCATGTATCTAGCGAACAAATGAACAACACATTCATTGCAGTGTTCTTTTCCCTATTGGTCCGTACAACTCAAGAGTGAAACTGGTGTGGTGGTCCAGGACAGCCAGAGGCTCGGGATATTCGGCTCGGGACAAGTACCCTTTGTTTAACCTTGTTGATACAAGTTGACACGCATAATAATATCCGTCTACTGTGCAGCTTAGCAAGACAGCAAAGCTTAGCCATGGTCCACCTATGCTCCAGCGGACGGAGAAGGCATGCAAGCATGGCCGGTACGGGATAGGGGGTGATGATGGAGGCGGCTGAGTCTGATGGAAGGTCATTACGAGCCCGGCCTAGGCGTCTAACGTGCCCCAGATCGTGTCAGATTTGGGCGAGCCATAACGCGTGGCTACCAAGTTCCGAGGGAGAGGGCTGAAAATGGGTGGAAGCTTATATCTTGTTTCCGTGGGTGGACTCATTCTGACGTTCGTGATGGGCGGGTTTTTTCCATTTTGAAGTGGAGCGAGCTTGGGTTTATGTCACTTCGTACGGAGGACTCCGAGGACTTGTTTTCGATTTATTGGTGAAGGCTACAGATACGATGTTGTGAGGGAAAATAGGGGATACGGGATGGGAACCTGAGGGTCACAGTTACGAGCACAGGCATATTAAATCGGGGACTACGAGAACATGGGAAGAAGACGCAGAATCGCCTGTCTACAGTATACATGGGTAATATGGGCTTTTTGGCTTGCTGTGGAATAATTGGTTGCAGGAGACTGGGCGCCATTTGAACTCTTTTTGTGTGTTCTGGAACCTTGGCGGAGTGCCGAGTTACCGTTTTCGGTGGGAGCGAGTTGACGTGCGGGGAGGAAGTGAACTCTGAATGCTTGACGTGAGGAGAGCTCGGTTCGGTAAAGCTTGCTCGTTGTCTGTTCCTTGCTTTTTTCCTTTTCTTTTTGAATGGAATGTAAGAGCATGTATTGTACTGTACGGGGTGGGGAATAACGGAGGGGAGCAGGTTCACGGTGGTTTAGAAACGGATTGCGCGGCGAGTGGATTCAAAACGCAAAATCTCCATGGGGCCTTTGTTGGTGATGAATACGGAATATGTACTTGCACTGTACTCTCGTACACACCGGATAGTAACCCTGTCCGATATTGGTCTATCCTTGCGCCCGGGCGGAGACCAAGATGGATCGTATAATCGGCCCAGATCCAAATATAGACAAACAGACGAAACCCACGCCCTACGCTCCCCGAATTCACCGCTGCCTGCCGGGTCTGACATGAACAATGATGGGCGCTTTTTCCAACAAAAACACGCAGCGAATCCCCAATGCATGCAGTCCAAGGCGGCGGTGCTCCCGGCTGGTCGGCTTAGGCGGCCTGTCATCACCTTCCAGATCTGTACGAGCACACTTGTTTGACCCCCGCTCGCTGTGCTCTGCTCGTTACATGTCCGAGTACCGTGCAAACAAACAGGTTATGAGAAGCATGCTAGTAAGGTAAATTTTTGGGGGAGGGGGATTGTGACTGGTTACAAATTTCCAAACGAGAATTGCCGAGCAAATCAAGGATGGAGGACCGGATTGGAGCGGAAGGGAAAGCGAGCAAAGGGCTTTGAGGGGCCACGGGATCTTTTTCCTTGGGATGGACGAGACGTTTTGGTTACATTCTGGTTGACGGGGTGATCTGTGGGATTTTGAGCTGTTTGTGTGCAAGTGACATGACTCTTTTTGGGAGGTTGGGCAGCATGTATGTATGTAAGAGCGCCTTTGTTGGCGTTGATGCTAATGCTATTGATGGAATGGATGGTTTTTGGGGCGCCGAATGTATGTCAGGCTTGGTCTTGATGCTCCGCTTTCCCCGCATCTTTGTCTTTTCGGGCATATTGAACGAAAGCCCGATTTTGGTGATGGAAGGATTGACTCTATTCTGTATTGGGATGTAGGATGTTGAGAATGGAAAGGCTGGGGATGGGGTTGGGTGCTTTGAATGGGCATGTGCGAACGGAGTAGATGGTGTTAATATGGCATTTATCGTGATGACCTCTTTAACTGCAGGGTAAGTAGGTATGTCTTTGTAGATGGACCTCGGATATGAGATGGAGATGGAGATTTGAATCTGGGGTCATGGCCATGGCGTAGCGTTTAAGATTCAACCTTTTAAAATGGCATCTCGGGCTGCGATGGTGTCATTTGGTTTGCAAGAAATAGGGACTGCAAACTGAATATGGGCATTGATGAGGGGAATAAGTTTAGTTTCTGTACAATATGCCGGCCATTTCTCGGTTCCCTTTCTGTATTTTGCAAATCACTTCGAGTGCCATCTGATGGGGAATCCAGGCCGTCCAGCAGCATGGACAGAATTCCTCTTGCTAGACAGTTGAGTTTGGCCTCCCCAGCCATGAAATGCAGTCGCTTCTAGAACCTTGGGGAGCTAGCAAATGGAAAATGCTTCCATTCGTCAGCTGCTGTGTCCAGTCCCGAAGAGTGAGAGCACATGCAGCCCTGGATGAATTAGATTGTGATGCTAATGCCGTCTTGCACCCCAAAAGCAAAGCCCTACCTCAGCTAGTGTCTGTATAAATGTATGTTAACAATGCATGGCACGACCGTTACTCGCCATGTGATGAATCTGTCATGTCCTCAGCAGATCATCAATAGCCCAAAGACCACTTGACACCGAACAATGGATCAATAGCAGATCTACACAAGTAACCGCCTGCTTCGGCGCTATTGGCCCCAGCCGCCTAGCCTCCCTGCTTTTAGGCTCCTCGGCGGCGTCTCAGGACCCCAAGAAACCCCGCGGCTCAGTCGCACAGGAGGCACGATGTCACCACCATCCCTTTGCCTGTACGTCTCGAGACTCCAGTCGCCAATCACAACGTCTGGCGGCCTGGATTGTCACGGGGACGCAGCCTGCTGACGGCAAGGAACATTTTGCCTTTTGATTGCTGTCTCAAGGCGCCGAGGGGAGGAGAGGACAAGAGGGCGGCAAAAGAGGGAACAGAGACCCAAAAGGCAGCCGGGTTGCTGCGAGAGTGGAGGAGGTGGAATCAATCTGCAACAACAGACTGACAAGAGGGCAGCGGAAAGCGTATTACGTGAGGGAGGAAATACGACTTAAGATAAAAGAATAAGGAACGATGGAGATGCGTATGGATTCTGGATGGGACTGTAAGGAGCAACTCCCGATCCCCTCTTCTCTTCTCTTCAAGATCTCAGTTGCTTGTCTATTTCGCTTCTCGTTCGAGTAGCGAGGCTGAGATTTCGACATGTTGAACAGAAAGTTGACTTTTGTCTTAGCAGCAGCGCAGATACCGCTTGCCGGTGCTGCCACTCCAACTCGTGAGCCTTCCCACCATGTTTTCTCTCTCTCGCTTCTCTTCTCTTCTCTTTACTCTGCTGAGAGCCGAGATGAGCTGTGATTGTTCTCGACCATGTTACTTATCTCTCTGTTAAACAGTTCGGCCATGGACGTTCGCTCCGCTGCCACTTGGATCAGTCAAGCCTGGGGGATGGCTGCTAGGCGAGATGGTTGCCATGGCAAATGGCATGGCAGGCCATGAGCACGATTTCTACGTCTACGTGAGCGAGTCCAGCTGGCTCAACACGCCGGGCACAGGCGGGACCGAGTACAGCTCCTTAAACGAGGGGCTGCCGTACTGGTTCAACGGACTGGTGCCGCTGGCATATCAACTCGATGACGACAGGCTCAAGGCGCAGGTCCAGCAAGTTGCGGACA
Organism: Trichoderma semiorbis; assembly: GCA_020045945.2. NCBI lineage: Eukaryota > Fungi > Ascomycota > Sordariomycetes > Hypocreales > Hypocreaceae > Trichoderma > Trichoderma semiorbis. The sequence goes on from CM034694.1 coordinate 7,926,391, forward strand.
CCGTCTTGGGATTCCAGGCCACCGACGGATGGATTGGGCCAGAGGTGGGTGATGCCAGAAACTTTTGGGCTCGCACTCCCTTCTTCCTTGGCTTGACGCAGTTGGTCGAAGCGGACAGCTCGTGGGAGACCCGAGTCATAACGGCGCTCCGGCGCTTCATGACGCTGGCCAACAAGATGCTCCGCAACAACAGTCAGGGATTTGCGAGCTGCCCTGGAAACGTCGACTGCACTTGGGGACAAGCGCGAGTGCACGATCTCATCATCACGATTCAGTGGATGCTGGAAAAGTATCCATCCGACCAGGATTCACTATTGTGGGACAATATGAATCTGTTTTACTCTCAGACGAACTACAAGTGGGCAGATTGGTATACCGAGGGCGTATTCCAGGAGGTGGTGAATCCTAATAATGCCTCCAACTTTCCATATATCCACGGAGTCAATGTTGGTCAAGGTACGTTATTGTTCTTACAGCGCTTATATCCCCATTGAGCCAGGCGCACTTATAACCAACCATATGCACAGGCTTAAAGGCATCTACTGTCATCTACAGAGTGACAGGGGACGATGATATGATTACAAAAAGTCAGAATGCCGTCGACTGGACTTTTCAGTATCACGGCTCAGCTTCTGGATCCATCCTTGCCGACGAGAGGGAGCGCGACTTGGCCCCTTACATCGGAAGCGAACTTTGCACAGCCGTTGAGACATCTTACTCCTTGGCCTACATGTATCAGGTCCTTGGGTATAACTCGTATGCCGATCGTGCCGAGAGGACCATTTTCAACGCGTTTCCCGTGATGATGACTGGCGATAAATGGTCTCACCAATACATGGACCAGCCGAATCAACCGTCTGCCCTCAACATCATCAGGAGCGACGGTAGCGTGCCTCAGGTCTTTACCACGGCAAATAGCGGCGTGGCTACAACATTTGGCATGGAGCCTCTTTACCCCTGCTGTACGGTGAATCATCCTCAAGGATATCCCAAGTTTGTGTCCAATAGCTGGGTGTCGCACGCGGGTGGTCTGGCGCATGCTCTTCTTGGTCCATCAACAGTGAAGACGGTTGTCAACGGAGGTTCGGTCACAATTACATGCGACACCAACTATCCCTTCAGCAACGTTCTCAAGTACTCCATCAATGCAGACAAGGCTTTCACTCTATATCTGCGCGCGCCCGAGTGGTCCAATAACCGGATGTCTACCGTGTCTCAGTCTGGCGCGTCTTCGTCTCGCCTCACCCTTGATGCCGACCCGACGACCGGCATGACCAAGATCTATGTCAACTCCGGAAAGACTACCATCACATACATCATCGTTGCCGGAGTAAGGACGGAACAAAGGCCAAACAACAGTGTTGCCGTCTTTTATGGCAACTTGCTCTATGCGTTAGATGTTGGCTTCTCCCAGACTTCGTCTCTGCCACACGCATATTATGATCCCAGTGGCGCCGGAATTTCTGGGCTGCCCTTCTCTCAGCTGCGAGATTACTACGTCAACAGCACTAAGCCATGGAACGTCGCAATAGATCCCTCCACAATTCAGTACCATGGTGTGAGCAGCAACGCTACCCTCCCAGATCCCATTTTTGAGCAGGGCGCGCCGCCGAACTACATGACTGTTGATGGTTGCCAAATCAACTGGCCGTTGTATCTTGGAGTGACGCCTGACGTGCCGCCTCTGAACAGGAAATGTATCGGGGCAAGGAAGTCGTATAAGCTGGTGCCGTATGGAGGGGCAAAGGTGCACATGTCGGATTTACCAACAATCAAGTTTTAAGCCTTAGAATGCGAAGGTCGTGAGATGATATATGATGAGATGAGATAGAGAGCGTTGTCGAATTCTTCCATTGCTTGTATATATGGAATGAGTCGATCGCCTGGCTGATAAACAGGGAATAGGGTGCGTCTGTGGCGAACATGATGGCGAACATACGGGACTTTGTTAGTATTTCTGTTTGTTAATTCTCTTTTTATTTCTTAAATACCATGTTGTACTTGATTCGCAAGCAATGTACCAGTTACTCTTCTGCTGCTGCATCTGGATTTCCCGACAAAGAGTGTTCGCTTCGGCCCATAACTTCTAGAGTGGGCATGGTATTTTCTACTGTGAAATTCGTTATTATAGTGTATATCCGCCATGGACTCCTTTCATTTTTGGCTTTCTTGTGAGACTAAGAAACCAAGAGTAGAGCTCGAACTTTGGAATTTGACGACTCTGTCAGAAGAAACTTGGCGACTCTGACCGGAGGACGTTGCGACATACGCGATCTGTCTGAAAGGTGGAATGTATCGGCTATATCGAGTAAACAATACTGGATATAATATGTCTTCGAAGAATAGGAGGTAGATAGGTTTATAGTGAGAGAGCGTATAATGCCGCGTTGTTTAATGATGCAATACTTCAATTAGTACGACCGAGGTGTTGGTTATCGGCGAGACCGACAACTCTCAACGTTTCGCTTCCAGTGTTTCTGAGCCATTTCTCTGCGGACCGCTTGTTTCAGTTCTTGATAACATCCAATATCAGAAATACGCAATGTCGTTTAAGAGGGGCTTATTGGGTCATTGTGCATCCTGGAGAAATTTTTTCTTGTGGAATTTTGTGGTGGTTTTCTCCTTATCAAGTTCCATTGAAACAAGGTCGTTGCCGCGGGAAGAGCTGGGGATGGGAAAGCATCACCTCGGTTATGGTCAAAATAGCCAATCAGGATTCTTCAATCTGGAGGATGCTCTTGATAGGATGTCCGCTATGAGCACTGTCCGGGATCCACATAGCGAGGCTCGGTAATGGTGTTCCCTGTTCTGGTGAATTGCCTAATTCGATTCAGGAGCTCCGGAACTTCGGCCGGTCGCTGGTAGTTGCCAGCCGTAGGCGATCCCGAGCTGGATGGAGTTGCGCTTCCGATGCCTCGCCCAGCTGTTATGATTCAATATGCGGCGGGACTAAGAGAGAAGTGTCCTGTGATGTAATTTAGAGTCAAGTGCGTGTTTTCTTTCTAGAGTTATTTAAGCCTGAGAATGTCTCTCTTCGGTATCAATCCGCCACACTCATCAGCAACTCATCAGCATATCTATCCACCTATCTTAGTTCAACGATCCAAAGCATTCAACAATTCAAAACATCCAACCATTCAAACCATTCAAAGTTTTCATAAACTCTACGACACAATGGGCAGTGCGTGGCAGCCTCCTCTGAACTACCTCACTAGACCCGTTACCGTTTTAGGTGCCGGTGTTCTTGGTCGTAGAATAGGTAAGCAATTCTTGTGACAACACATGTACTAAGATAGAGACAAATGCTAACAACTTTGCGTAGCATGTATTTGGGCGTCAGCAGGATACAATGTCAAGATTCGGGATCCCAGCGCACAGCAACGTGCCGACGGTGTTGCATACGTTGAGGAAAACGTGGCTTCATACGCCCAGAAGACTGGAAAGACTCCTGGAAAGGCAGAAGCCTTTGAAGATATGCAGGCTGCTGTCTCAGATGCATGGCTTGTTATAGAAGCTGTTCCAGAAAAGATCCAGTTGAAGATCAATACCTTTGCTGAGCTCGACATTCTCACACCTACCGACTGCATCCTCGCCTCAAATTCATCGTCTTACAAATCGTCCGAAATGCTGGAGAAGGTGTGTGATGCTAGGAAGACTCAGATCCTGAATATGCATTACTATATGCCTCCGGAATGTATGATCGTGGAACTTATGACAGACGGTCACACAACCCCGGAGATTTTCCCATTCATGGTCGAAAGGTCACGGGAAGCAGCGACATTACCGTATGTCGCAAGAAAAGAGTCTACGGGCTTCATCTTCAACCGTCTCTGGGCCGCTATCAAACGCGAGGCTTTGACCATCATGGCCCAAGGGGTATCTGTTCCGGAGGAGATTGACTCCATGTGGACGGAGATGTTCATCAAAGGTGGCATGGCGCCTTGCCGAGCCATGGACAGTGAGTATTTCTCGTGCCCAGGATTAGTGGAAGCAGTGGACTAACGAGTAATTCCTCAGATGTTGGTCTTGATACGGTGGCTTTCATCGAGAACCATTATATCGCAGAGCGTGGCTTGTCCCCTGAGTATACTGTCGACTATTTACAGAGCAACTTCTTGGACAATGGGAAGCTAGGGACCAAATCCGCCAAAGGTGGCCTCTATGCTCCTTCAGAGGCTAAGCCCATCGCCACTAACGGTACCTCGACTCCGCCCAAAATGCTTGTTCTGGATGTTGGTCTTTCTGCTGCTGCACCCAGCATGAGCTCGGGTGAAGTTCTTCAGTTTAGCCCCGGCGAGAAGAAGCCACACGTTTTGGTCAAGGGTCAAGCATTACCTGACGGCATCGATATTGACCGCCCAAGTGGCCGTATCTTCTGGTCTAACATGGGTGTTCCCGGGAAGACTGATGGAGCCATTTACTCTGCCAACGCTGATGGAACCGACATTCGCACCCTTGTGGCCCCCGGCATCATCAACACCCCCAAGCAACTGATTGTTGAAAGTTTGGACAAGAAGATCTACTTTAGCGATCGCGAGGGCTTTTCCGTTTACCGCTGCAACTTTGATGGCTCTAATCTGGAGTTGTTGATCCAGAACGGCGATCTTGGGGACCAGGAGCACAGACAAGATGTGTCGAGATGGTGCGTCGGTGTCACTGTGGCCCCTAAGCTGGGCAAGTTTTACTGGAGCCAGAAGGGTCCCTCAAAGGGAAGCCAAGGCCGGATCTTCTGCGCCAATATTGCAACTCCCGCGGGCCAGACAGCCCAAACAAGAGATGATATCAGGTGTCTTTTGAAGGATCTTCCAGAGGCAATTGACCTTGAAGTGGATGAAGAGACCAACACTCTCTACTGGACTGATCGCGGTGAAATTCCCTTTGGCAACTCATTGAACAAGGTTCAACTGGATGAGTTTGGCCTCACAGAAAAGTCGCTCTCTTTTGGAGATTATGAGGTGCTCACTAGGCATCTGAAGGAGGCTATTGGCCTGAAGCTGGATACCAAGAATGGTCACATCTACATGACTGATCTCGGAGGTAACATTTACCAGTGCGACCTTGACGGCAAAAACAAGAGTGTTATCTACTCTGACGATTTCCGAGCTTTCACTGGAATCACTCTGCTGTGAGTGGGGGGTTTCCTGGTCTAGCTTCGTTCAGCGAGTCTGCAACTTGAACTCACAATCCTATTTCTTCTTCACCACTATCTAGACAGGGTTTTCTAAACAACAGCCATGGAAGTTATTTAAAAATGATAGAATAATAAAGTGTGCCAATAAAACAAAAATATTACGCGGCGAATTAATTCACTTCTTCATTCTAAATGTGTCTTGTGGTAAAACTTCATCTTCGTCTTGTTGGTATCATATCGCGATCCTTATTACAGCATAAATTTGTGGGTATTATTAGGCCCTCGTCGGAGCCCTTATAGGTTGAGTGCGAAGAAGTAGGACATGGTGTACTGCGGATTAAGAACGATATTTTACAGACCAATCAGGTTGAATCAGATTGTGTTCTGTAACTGGGATATCAAAGAAGATTCATTTCCTGTCGCAGACATAAGGCCATACCATGTTGCCCGTACATCTTTGTGGAACCCTGTCCCCATGTAACATAAAGCAACTTGGTTGTGTAAATATATGGCGACTTCTCGGTGTCTCAGACTGTGTTGCTGTGGATTATATCAGCCATGTGTTTCCGGTGCATTGCTCTGATCTGATAGTCCATCTGGCTCAGTGTCTTCAGCACTTCGTCGATAAGATTTCCTCTAGCAATATCGGCGCTTTTCGTTGTGTGGCTGTGGTCCTTTATCGTTTCTGGGGATTCTCCGCTACTAATGGGCGTAAAAGAGGCATACTGAGAGGCCTCGTGCTCATCTAAAGTCGGCTCCGTGCTTTCTTGGCTCTCTACCAGTTGGGGTTGAGGAAATTGTATAGGGATTAAGCTGTTAAAGTCGCAAATTTCTTGGCAGAGTTCATTATTCCACGGCAATATCTGCTCTATGCTATATTGACCTTGGTTTATTGTCCCAATTGGATATATCGATGACTCTCCATGAAGGTTTGGTATCCACGGATTCAATAAATCCGGTTCATTTTGAGAAGTAATCGAATACAAATAATCCTCGTTGCCAGTGGCATAATCGATGGTGTGAAGCTCCATATCTGTCGCACATGGTTCCTGGTGTAGCTGTTGTAGATCGATAGCTGTTTGAGGGTAATGTGTATTTAAAATGGGGATATTCTGCGCCAGGGCTCGATTTGATGGAAGTTCGGGGGTTATCGACGCTGAGGAGGGCCAGTCCAGGTTCATCTATTATCATTAGAACACCATTAGCAAACACATCGAGCCGTGGCGACCTTACTTCCTGAGATTCGAGCAACTTCTGTAGCTTTTCTGACGGTTTAGTAGTAGCAAAGATATGGTTGGGTAATGACATGGTGAAAGTTGTTTTGTATGAACCCTGGCTAGAAAGGCTTCCCCAGCTCATATCTAAATATGGCCAGCTGGCAAAATGTGCGAAAAATACAAGGGTCATGCTAGCTGCAATTCTTCTTACCAGGCCAATGATGTGAGCCGGAGGAATCTCCGTGGAGAGGGGCGGCTGAACCGCCCACGAAAAAAGTCCGTCATATCGAAATGCATAGTGTCCAGATGATCTCCATTATTTCTTCGGAAATAATGGGCATCAAATGAGATGCTAATCTTATGAGTTCTTATTTCCACCAAATACCGTAGGCAATTGCTAATAACCTCGAAATAGCACCCCTGATGCAAATGCGTAGCGCCAACTGCTCATATGAAGCACATCGCCTAAACATTGACCGCTCTTCTTTTACCACAATTTCATTATGAAATGCGCATTCATGGGACGTTATCCATGGAAATTTCTAGAGGATTGGCCGTAGCCCTCGGAAATTGGCTCCATATTTAAATATCGTGTGCCTTTAAATGGAACAATGATTTGGTGGTGACGTAGAATGGCTGCAAATTGATGTGATAGTTACATGTGTGTGAAGAGATTTACCAATCATTGTTGATCACGAAGTAAACTACTATAGCTAAGTTCATGCATTGATTTTAATGTACCCCAGTGCATGAGGACAGAGTATCAAAGCCTGAGGATGGCTCTTGGGTCAAGTATAGCATACAAAAGAAGTATGAGTTAAAGTTGTGGCATATGATGTGGCCTCAAAAGTCTAGAAGATACTGACAAATGCCATCGTTTAGGCATAGATTCGGACACTACAAAAAGTTAATTGGGGAGATTCGCGAGAATTTAGCTTCTTGAGAAACCTGACCGTGGTTATTTGTCACCATCCCCTTGCATGTCTCCCAAAGCAACCGGGTTTATATCTTTATTTAAACCTGTGTGACAAAAGACAAGACTAGAAGTAAAGGATTTTTATTTTTACTCTGGTAAGAGTGATAAAGTTGTAGTTGAACAGCTCATCAAAGATTGCGCCGTGATAGAGAAGGAGGGGAAAACCTCCTACATAGAGTCTTGCACTTCTGAACTCTACTCACTACGAGATCAATTCTCATGGCTACATCGACTATCCACACATCACCAAACTGTCTAATTTACAACTCGTCCTTTACTGTCTCGGTTGAAAATATCTGAAGGGAAACCGCAGACTTGCGTGCAATCTGCCTGCACAATTTTTTGAAAGTCAACAACGACGCACCCGTGACATCATCGGAGGTTGCTCCGTAGGGCATCTGATTGGCTGCTAGTGAGCAGTGTTGTCATGGGCTACATCTCTAGTACTCCGTAAGAGTTACGGAAACAAGTAAAATCACTGTGTAGATGCGGAGAGAAATCGCCACTCGAAATTACTAACCAATCAAGCTCAAGGGGAAAGAAACTAATTCGCACATGGGAGGGGAGCAGAGCTTATGAGGAACCTCAGGCACTAGGACGAAGTGACAGAATGCTTCAGACATCCACCACTTTGCTCAATTGGTGTGTCATAACATCGGATCAGAGCTGCATCATTTGGCCAGTGGCTGTTGTGTAAACATGGCGAAGCGATACCCGCCGCTCCTCCCTACCAGCTCTCGCTCCCCATCGGGCTCAGAGCAGACCGGAACGAGCTCTCAGCAGTTGAAACGACGTCGCAGCGGCGTGGCGGTAGCTTGTAATGCCTGCCGCCGAAAGAAAATACGAGTAATTCATTGGATAACTGAGTGCGCGTAACAGCCTTTGAACTCTGTCTGATGCTGATTACAGTGTGATGGCATGCGTCCAACATGTTCGGCGTGCCGGGGGGTTGCAATTCGGTGCACATACCGCGACGACTATAAACTGACTCTAGAATCGCAGAAGCTTCTTGTTGAAGTGATGCGTCTTCTCAATGCCCTCCCGGAAAGAGAGACGATACGTTTACTGCATTCATTAAGAAGCGAGACTGACGCGGCAGTGATTTTATCCACCCTGAGAGATGGAGTGCCAGCGGGTCAGCGACCATCTGAGCTTCGTAATGCCGTTGCGATTATGGATAATTCATTTCAGTCTCTCGAGCTTGAATCTCAAAACCCAAATGCATATCCGTTTTTACCGCCCGTTATGCCCCAGACATTATCAAAAGAGGCGTATCATCAGCTTACGACCTCGGACAGGCAGCAGATTGCCTCAGCTTCTCCGCCCTTGTACTGGGATGCCGATCCCACGGCATCACCAATATCACTTTGCGACTCTCGGTTATTCCAAATAAACATTAGCCATTGGACCAATGTTCCCATATCAAATGAGGCGGCTGCCCGCGCCATATCCCTGTACTTGGAGACCCACCCTCTTCTGGGGTACTTCGACCCCAACCTCTTTATATCGGACTTGGTAAATCTTAAATACGATTATTGTTCCCCAATGCTGGTCAATTCACTGCTATATTGGGCTTGTGTAAATTTCAGCCTTTACTTCCTTTCTTTTTACACTGCTAATGTTGGGATCAAAGCAAATGTACAATGTGGTGGACCCGAATTTTGATGTACATGCAGTTACATTTTGCACAGAGGCTGAGAGCATATGGAAGACTGAGAGCGAACACGATTCGATCCCTAACCTGATTGCATCCCTATTTCTAAGCTTGGGCTACCTAGGTCAAGGAAGAGATCACGCTGTACTGCAATATATATCACAGGCTACTAAGATGGCCGTGCGACTAGGTCTCTTTGGTGTCGAAAACAGTGGCCAGACAAAGGTCAAAGTTGACAAGATGACGGCAGAAGCAGCCAGCGCCTACTTACATGCTGCCTGGGGTTCATTCAACTGGATCAGGTACGTTCACTCTCCAAATCCCCTTTTGAGTCAAGCAGAAATGGACCAGAATTACTCACTCAAGGATGTACTGTCTTCACCCGTACATGTAGTCTCATGTCGCTCTTCTATCGTCAGCCGGGGTTAGAGGGGCCTACTTGTCCCCCACACTTACCCATACCGGGATTTGAACACGGCAACGGTGCCGGCGGACCAGCGGGTCCTGGTTCTCCTAGTTTGCAGCCCCAGTTCCAGTATATGGGAGGCGTATTTCCTTATTTATGCAAATTCTGGACCATCATGTACGATGTGAGCTTAACTTATGACGACATCCAAACGCCTCTGAATGGCCTTGGGACTCTGCAATTCGCGGAATACAAGTTCCGCGAATTACTTGCTTGGAGCAATACTCTCCCCTCACACCTCTTGCGAGTAAACCAAAATCCGCATTATGTCCAGGTTTTACAGTACGCAATTGCCTTTTCTGCACTGTATATCTTTCTACCGTTGTATCTTGTATTGTGCTGACTCTTATCGGCGAATCCAGCATATGGTTCCATACTGCTGTTCTTTGTCTCTTCAAACCATGCATCCAACAACTCGGCATCAGCCGTCTTCGAACCCTTCCAAAGAGTATCAGTTCCCCGGAACTCGTGTATGCTGCCTCAATTTCTCAGTTGAAGCAGCTTGTCGTAAACTACCGACTTCACTTTGCATCGTCTACGTATACCATTTTGTGGCATACAGCCCTGGTCTATCTCGCCAACGAAATACTAAGCACACCAAAAGATGAGGACTGGTTCTTTTATTTTTTGCTTTGTGTTTATGGTTACGAACGGCTGCGCCGATCTTGGCGAGTTACGGCGTCCATTTCAAGAGCGCTTTTGTCAATGGCATTACGCAAAGGGGACATCACAAGTATTCAGGCTCGTCGAATCTTGGAAGATCTCCAAAGCGACCGCTTTCGCAAGAGGTTCGGTGAAATCAGAGCAACATTCATGGCAGATTTGGACATGGCCGCGTCGGATCCAAGTTCGGCAACTGTTGAGAAGCAGGCAGGGGATTTTGAGCACAATGCTATGCTGAGAGATTACACGAATATACTGGATGGCGATCAAGAATAATTAATTGGTTGGAGCGGAATGCTTGGAATAGTTGGAATTATTTTTCAGAATATTTTTTATAAAGCTTTTCATCTGATCTAGCGGGTTCTCTAATACTGGTCTATGCATGATGGAAGAATAAATAGCATATCTATAAGTAATGCGAAATGACAGAAGAAATTGTGGGTGGGGGTCGGAAATCCACACCACTATTAGAAGCAAAAGATTTGATCCGTCATCTTTCCAACGGCTCCTGGGGCTTCGAATCCCATTGCTACTAATGCCTTCTTGGAAGCGTTCACCATTCCAGGAGGCCCACAGAGCATAACTTTGGTGTCCGGCGATGGCCCTGGCAGTTTCGAAGTCATGACGGCCTGCGTGACGAATCCTTTTCCATAGGCCCATTTTTGAGGAGGCTGATCCAACATGTACCAGACTTTGAAGTTCTTGGGGTAGTTTGTGGCAAATGCTTCAAGTTCTTTGCGCAGGAGAATATCTTCTTCGGTTCGATTGGCAAGGATCAGGCTGACCTCGGTGGTATCTTTATCGTCTTCGCAGATGGCGCGAATTAGCTGATACATGGGTGTAATTCCCGTTCCTCCCGCAATCATTCCGATCTTCTTGCAGAGACCTCTCTTGTATCGCATGGCACCTTTTGGACCGCGGAAGAGAACCTTGTCTCCCACCTTTAAATTTGCCAGGTATTTCCCGGTTAGTAAACCATCTGGATAGCACTTAATGACCAGTTCCAGTCTACCGAGATCGGCGTTGTTCGAGACTGGTGTATATGATCTGGAAACATCTGCTCCATCAATGGCAGCCTTGATAGCGACGTGTTGGCCGATAGGAATGCCAATCACATCAGTTGGCTTTGGTAGCTGAAACACAAAGAGAAAAACGTTTGGTGACAACGTGTCTTTCCTAATCAGCGGAAGGCTTTTGTATTCTTTGGGTTCCAGCCAGCCTCGAGCCAGCTGTGGATTGCTTTTGGCGACACTGTTGCTCTTCATATGTGGGGGATATTTTGTGAAGCCGGACTCGATTTGAGTAAATTTCGACAGCTGGGTTCCAAGAACAACTCCAGCAGCAGTACACAGAACACTGGCTGCAATGAATCCATTTGAGAATCCTCCTTGGGGCAAATGAACGGCTGGAAGCCAGCGAGGCGACAACTGAGAGAGAGAAGCCTTCCCTAACACCTCCGGCAGATTGAGTTGGCCATTCGAGGCAAGTAATAATGACAAAACACCAGCAATTGGGATAGCTGCCAATGTGGCGGTGGCGATAGACGATGAGGGCTTGATGGACTTTGCACTCTCGGTCGTTGACTGAACTAGTCGGACAGCCTTGGGACGGACAATCTCATGAGCATCCTTGGCGGTGCCGATTAGATAGGTTTTGAGGATCCCATCGGCATCTTCAGAATGCCCAACCTCTTCGTAGGCCTCCGTTGCATCAGTGCCGGCAACATCAATTAAGACATCCGCTCCGCCAGGGTGATCTCTCACGTATTTGGAGACATCATAGACTAAATATGGCCAGATTAGTAAAGAAGAAAGCATTACCGGCCGTTGCTTCGATGAGAATGTCCTACCCTTGCCGTGGATCATAACCCACAGGTCATCTCTGGTCTTGTGCACGGCAACTTCTTCTGTAGAATATTCTTGCATGGCTGCAATGTTCCGCGAACAAGTCTTATTAAGAAGCTAGGAAGATAGGAGAATAGGAGAATTAAAGGAAGTTGTCTTTTTTATAGGAAGAAGCGAGAGGAACTTGGCTGATAGAAATGTTCCAAATCAGACCAAAGCAAAGAATGATGATAGAGGTAGAGAGCTTTGTTGATGCATCTTGAAAGAATCCTTTTGCTGACAGACTTCTCTTCCATATATAATGATAGAACGCCTGTGTAACATATCAACTGAAGGAATTAAGACATTGCGTCCATCTCCAGCGTGTAAGTTGGCCCCCACTAAATCGGGCATTCCGAAACAGTTGCCGCGGAAAGATTCACACTGCCTTCGCCGCGCTCCGGCTAGCCTTGCCGAGCCAATTGATTGGATCATGAAAAAGCGATCCTCGGGTAGCCATCATAGGAGAGACCATTGCCGAGGATAGATGTCGATGAGATGCAGGAATAACGTCATCCACACAAAACTGGATGGATTTGCTCGGCAGTTGTAAGCGAAGCTTCGCGATCCCGAGATTGCAAAGTCCGCGCCGTTTGAATCCTACTTATAAGTCTTGAATTTCGCACAAGATGAAGTTTAGTAGAAGACAGACACATCATCGAAAGCTAGTGTTTCTAGGTCTGACGACTACAACACCATGGCAGTACAACAGTTTTATCTCCTTGGAGAGCCGATAACGTCTGCGAGAGAAATCGACATCTCGTCGAACTTGGATCTCGATGGACTCAAACACTTAGTTGCCTCTTATTTTGCCATAGTTGAGCCAGATGGTAAGTTCTCACAGGAAACAACTTTGCATCATTTACTGGCACAAGTTACTGACCATCTACTAGGAATTGAGTTCCAAGTCCAGGAAAGCGCGTTGCAAGAAGTCTCAGACATCACTTCCATCACTGGACCAGTGGCTATCTCTATCGATGGACATGCTGTCCGTGACCCTCCCGGACCCAAAGGATTGCCCTATCTGGGCAACTTCTTTGAGATTTACCCAGACCACTTGGGCAACCATCAACGTCTCTTTCAGCATTACGGACCTGTAATCAAGACAACTAACATGGGCCGTGTTGTGTATCAAACAAATGACCCGAATATTGCTCTAATTGCTTTTAACGAGTCCGACTTCTTCACAAAGAAAATTAATGAGTCTCATCCTCTTTACGCCTTAAAAACGCCAGCGGCTGGTGTATTCTTGGGAGACACCGATACCGAAGAGTGGAAGGTCGCCCATAAATTCCTACCTCCCGCTCTTGGCCCCAAAGCTGTTCGTCACTATGCACCGACTATGCAGAAAACAGTCGAAGATGCTTCCAAAGTGTTTGATGCGCTGGATGAACAGGGCGAAGCGTGGAATGTCTATCAGTACATGCTGAAGCTTGGCTCTCAAGCTGTTGGCAAGCTCACCTTGGGCCTCGACTTTAACCATTTCTCTTCGCCGGATGCACCTGTTCATGAGATGGTTCATCTGATTGCTGAGGTGCTATCGCTGAATAAGAAAGTTACCTCCAAGGGCGATTGGTACAGCAGCCTGCCCTTTGGTGATCCCAAGCGCTTGAAGGATGTGAAGCATCGGGTTGAAGAAATGGTCGAGGAGTCTATTCAGAGAGCTGCTAGAGGCGGCGTAGAGGATCTTCCTTTGCAAGATGCTGCCATAGAGGCATCGAACATGGTTGGTGAGTAGCCCCGAGTCCACTCATTGAATCTCCCCATACTGATCCTGACCGTTACTCAGACTATGCGATCCGAGCAATCGACAACAAGGGCGAGAAACTACCGAAGTCTAGCCTCGTCTGGGCTCTCGTTGTCGCCACTGGTGCTGGCTTCACAACTACCAGCTCCCTGCTTTCATGGCTCATCTATGGATTGGTTACCTATCCAGGAATGCAGGAGAGACTCCTTCAAGAGCTAATTGACAACGATTTTACCGAAGAAACGCAGATTACTTCAGATTACACGGATCGTTTAGTGTTCCAAGATAAATACATCAAGGAGATGCAGCGAAAACACAATCCATCATTCCAACCAGGACGAACAGCAAAGACCGACCTTATTCTTCCGGGTGGCTATAAGATTCCCAAGGATGCTGTCGTGATCCCCGCTTTGCACCACATTCATCACAACCCTGAGCTGTGGAGCAACCCAGAGAAGTTCGACCCAGATAGGTGGGACACAGATGAAGTCAAGAACAGACCAAAGGGGTCTTATATGCCATTTGCTGCGGGAGGACGAATGTGCATTGGGTTCAACTTTGCACTTCAAGAGATCAAAGTCTTCTTACCAAAGTTGATTTACCGATACAAGTTCACCCGCGAAGGAGATGCGACAGTCGAGTACGACCCCATGTTCCAGCTAATCAGACCCAACAACTTGTATGTGCGAGCCGAAAGACGTGTCAAGTGGCCGCCTAAGTCTGGTGCTGCTTCTCCTAAGAATGGTACCGCATAAGTTGGGAGACACATGGCGGAAATTCTTCCTGGAAAGCTCAGTGCTATCATGGGCATGAGCTAACTCATGTTCAGGCTCCTCTTTGCATTAAAAGATTATTAGAAAATTGATGTTCAACGTTCACACTATGTACCTAGTTTCTCAATCATAGACTTTAGATAGAATTTAGATCAAGTATGATGATTTCCTTCTAAGATTTTTACCAATATGGATAACTTTGGTAGATTTGAATGAGCTGATTTGGTGGACTTGGCTGACTGACGCTGTATACAGTGGGGAGCTGGTACTGCTTTAAGCATCATCCGATTATACTTGATTGGTAGAAGACTTACATTTTTGCTTCAAAGTAAAAAACTATAAAGCCGTTATTCAGACGGTTAATCTATCTATTTATCCAGGAACTAGGTTGAGACATAGACACCTAAAAGGTGTTCTTTCCAAACACGCGAAACTTTGATGATGTTCGACTTAAGTATGCCCGTAAATAAGTCATCTTTACCATTATATAAGATGTTCCTTTTTACACATATACTTACATTTTGTGCTTTTTATTTTTAGATATCTGACATGAGTTTACGAGCGGCTAATAGTGACGTATACTCCCCTGAAGACATGTTAATTGCGGCTTTACACTTACACTTGATAGCATCTTACCTGACGCCAGCCACCTCTGAGTTAGTACTCTTAATGCTTCTTGCAAGGTGGCTAGTGAGCCAGCATTATCCACTGCTGGCTCTTCTGGTAAATTAGACAGTACAATACAGCTTTGGTATAACAAGTGCATTATAAATGGTGAGACGGTTGGTAAAGGGATAGTGCCCCCTGGCAGGAAGTTTTGGGACATGCGGGCAGACTCTCGAGCTATTACTCCAGGATCAACCATTGGGTAACTAAGTGGCTGACTGCCAACCGGTGCTTTCATTTTTTCCGAGGATGATGATTGTTCGAGCAATAAAAGTGCACTATTTGTTTCGTCAATACCTTGGGGGAAAAAGTTTGTTCGTTAGTTCTTACATGTAGCATGCTGCTGTCTGTGTACAGAATTCAAGACTTCTTGTCTCTGCTTCAGATTGGGAGAGGTGGATAAGAGCGTGAAGAGTGCGGTTCAATTGTGCGGCTTCTTGCACGTAGAAAGCGTCATCTCTAGGCTCATCAGAGACATGTCTGATAACTTGTCCTAAAAGATATGTTGCTTGAGCAAATCGTGCGAATCGTCCCATTCGCAGTTGTGACTGGGATCCTATGGTGAATAATTCGGTCGCATGTAACAACTGAATAACTGTTAGATTGCAGAACATTTGAATGATATCCAATATCCTATACATACCCCCTGCTCCCATGAAGCATCGTCAGCTGGTAGAATGTCACCAGTTGCTGGGTCCGCAGTAGCAAGCATGCGTGGCGGATTTCCCAAGTTGATGAACCTTCAGAACACATCAGCTAGGTAAATTACTGGTTGGATAAATGAAGAAATTTGCGGGCGCAGCCCCATCAAACTAGACCATTAAATAGTGCATACCTGTCTAGAATCAAAATCGCCCACCATACCCTCCTTCTTTCCTCTAGATCATCCCATGGGAGTCCCGTTGCGTTACTCTGCTTTATGTCCTTGTCAAGTCCCAGTGCTACTGCATGTCTAGCGCATGTGCCAACAGACATATAAGCAGCCGGATAAATGCAGTGTCCAAGCTCGTAAAGAGCTATGAAGATGCCGGCTTGTACGAGTCTGATGCTCAGATTCCCAGCATTCTCCAGCTCAAAGAAAAACTGCTTTGCGGCAATATACGCAGGGGATTTGGGGCTTTCAGACGCCGTTGGTGTCCAGTTTATCAACTGCATGGAAAGAAGGAGCAGAGTGGAATCTGCATGGACTGGGGTAAGTGGACTGAGAAGATGCTGGTATATCCAAGTCTTCGATATACATGGCATATATGCATAGACATTACTGAAGAAGGTTGTCACCATCTGCCGGACCTCCTCATCTCCACCGAGAAAGTCGCTGACATATGCCGGAACTGCTAGACTAGGCCGCGGAAGTTCCAGTCGAGCCTGGCGAAAGATATTCATATCCAGGAAGAAAGAAGGCGGGAAAGGTTGCTGCACAACTCGTTGTTGGGCCTGAAGGGCAATCAAGGAGCTGTGCGCGTTGGATGGCCGAAGACCACTTGGATATTCACATTTTCCACCGTTTCTGCTGGATGTGAGTATCTAAGAATACATGGAAAGTGGTGAAGTTATACCTTCGGCAATGTCCGCATTGTGGTAATGCTTTGTCACACTTCCCCTTCCTTTGCTTGCATCTATTACAAGCAAAGGGAGCAAGCATCTTGTCTGCGGAAGTTGCCGTTCTCAACCTTGCATGCGGATTCTTCGGACTCGCGGCCGTGTCCGTAGCGGCGGCCGGCAACTCTTATAGGAACCGGCTGGCCGTGATTACCAAGCACACTGTCCGCGCATTAGCGACATAAACCAGGAGCTAAACTCCCGTAGTGCCTGATGCTAAGACACCGCTAGACTTACGTGGGCCAAGTACACAGACTCCAACTTGCCCGGCGCTAGCCTGGTTCTCGAGTGTGCGTGGAACATCTACATTAGTTGGCTTGGAATGATACTGAACTCTGTAGCCTCGTTGAAAATGACATAACTAGATATTGTATACTTGTAATTGCACATAGAACTCCAAAGCAGATTTACTAATTATAGCTCTATACTCGAGAACACAGCATACGTATGTCTGTATTTGTAAGATTTTTCTAATACTCTGGAATCAAATCAATAGTCTGTTGTAATGTGATTCTTCCAAGTATATAAGATGCCTCGTAGAAGGCAAGTAGTAGAGGTTTCACTTTTCTCATCAACAATCAGATCTCAACAGTTCCATCTACCAATCTAATCTTCAACCCACTCTACTCCTCCTTCATCAACAACCATGGCATCCAGGTTCCGCGTTTTGATGGTCCTCTCATCGGCCACTAAGTTCACCACAACTGGCGCCCCTACAGGATGGTACCTCCGTAAGTCTACTTTACAAATGAAGATATTTGATGTTGAAACGGTCTCTAATTTAATACTTTAGCCGAGTTCGCTCACCCATACAAGGTCTTGAGTGAAATTGCCGATATTACAATTGTCTCGCCAAAGGGCGGTTTCTCTCAAGTTGACCCAGGCTCCGTCAAGAACACGGCGACGGCTGATTCCCTCTCTCACTCCTTCCTAAAGGACAACGAATCAGTTTGGTCCAACACTGGCAAAATCAGCGACTACATTGGGAGGGGAAAGGAATTTGACGTCATCTGCCACCCTGGTGGCCACGCACGTATGTCCAATGTCATAGCCGTTTACTTCTGGAGCAGCAAAATTAACTGATTTTCCTAGCTCTGTTTGACTTGGCCGAGGACAACGACCTGAAGACTCTGATCAGCGAGGTTTATGAAGCTGGCAAGATCGTTGCAGCAATTTGCCACGGTGTTATTGTTCTCAAGGATGTTAAGCTCTCCAATGGCCAATATCTGGTTGCCGATGCGCCCGTTACTGGTTTCAGCAATGAGGAGGAGGACAAGGTTGGCTTGACCGATGCATGCCCGGTGCTTGTGGAGACAGAGTTGGTCAAGATGGGAGGACGTTTCGAAAAGTCAGATGCTCCGTTCAAGGCACATGTCACTGTGGCACACAACGGACGTCTCATCACTGGACAGAACCCAGCTAGCGCACCAGGATTTGCTGAAGCAATCAAGCAGTCGCTGCTCAAGGCTTGAAATGCAACATCAGGGCTTAACGACTCACGATATAAGCGGAAAGCTTCAAATAAGCTCTAGAACAGATAGAATGATTTAATGTCAAGTTACTCGTTTCTTTAATCTTTGAGATCTCGTACATGGTGATTGAAGATGAATTCTCTCTACCTCTCTATTTAGTGTGAGTTTACTTTCAATAAAAGTGTAGGGCAGCAAAAAAACGACACAGAAGGGCAGTGTTGACACTTCGAGGCGAGTGAACTTGACTGGTTTCCTCTCACCTATTGCGGCCGGCGGTCGTCCCCCGCACATGCGGCCACCTTCGGAATCACGGCAAGCGACAGGATCACGGCGAGCTACAGTGTTTCGTGCAGTGCCAAGGCATAAACTAGCCCTTCTGAGGTCTTAATTCTCCAGCGACTAATGCAGATGGATGACGGATTAATGTCGCTTTAAGGATATTAGCAAGACAACATCTACACTGTCATTACGATAAACGACAAATTTCTCACGTTAAGTCTGCAATTTGGAAGGATCTGACGCTGTTATAGAAATGTTCTTGAGAATCAGCTATTTTTACTAACTAATAAAGAGTCAACTTTGAAAGATACATCTCGATCAAAATGACTCATGGACTAGTCGAAACATAGCTAATTGTCTGAGGTTCTGCAAGTGGTGTTAGTAAAGACCTAGCTAGGAGTTTCCACTCTTCCGGTGGAAAGCGTGAAGATGTACTTGAGAACAAGACTGGCGTTGTAATCTCTCCTCAGGACTTGAAGGCGAAGCAAGGCTACAAACAGCAATTGGGTATTATTTGCATAACATCTTCTCTCTCAATCATTCATTTATAGTAACAGTAAAAACTGCCACGCTGACTCCGACCGAGTAATGTGGGTGGCATCATCGGCCATCCGCCGTTCACCAGTTGGCGGGGTTAAACTCAACAACATGAATTACATTGTAGATGTTAATGCATGAACCAAATATGGCAATATTAAAGCCTAAAATGACTGCCAGTTTGCCAAATTGCACAATAACGATGGCATCATGCAAACTGTACTCTCAAAATGCATGCTTCGCTAGCAGAGGCTTGCGACTGAGGTGGTATTCAATTCAACAATTTATGGTGCTTACACGGAACTGTTCGCTGGTCTTTTGCTAGATGTGGGCTTAAGGCGGACTGATACTTGGAAACAGACTTGGGCACACTTTGATAGACGAAGAATTGATTTGGAAATTGTGTTCAAATCTAAGGTAAAGGGTTGGACTGGTATCACAATTTTGGAGATGGTCTGAGGAGCAAGTGAAGCAATATCGCCAATACTTAGGCTTTCAATGTTATCTTTACTAGTTTAGGTACCTGTAATTATACAGAGCTCGTTTTATCCAAACAAGATCTTCAACGCCCAATGGTAGGTAGCCCAATGAGATATAACAGATTGTCTCTCTTTTTTGTTGGATCAAAATTGTCATATGGAGTAACATAATCTCCATTTTCTTATCAGAAAAACGGTGTAACGAACGGATCCCGAAGATAACTCGCCCTGTAGAGGATCGTGTCTTCGGCGGCTGTGATTAAGCGTGGTTTTCCCGGTCGCCACGTCAGCAGCCTGTGTGGCCTCCTTGCTACACGTGGCGGCTGTTAACATTGATGGCAATATTGATCCCGCAAAGACACTGAGCTAGGCTTTCCGCTATCAATGCCCCTTGTCAAAGCTTCCATATTGGGTTGACCAATACAGCTGACTGCAGTGTTTCCGTATTTCTCCCGCAAGAAATGGACGCCCTCAAGGATGAGCTTCGCACAACATACACTGCCTTAAATGCCACGTTCAGGGAATACCTTGAATCTCAAGGCTTTGATAAGGCGATAATTGATCATTATGTGCAGGTAAGTATGGCCAAAGCAAGTGGAGTCCTTACCTGCCTGCAGTGCCTAACTTCATGTAGTGCTTCTCCGCAAACGTTGGAACCGGCAAACTCCATCGAGGGTTAGCAACACTATACATTGGAAAGCAGCTTGCGAAGACCGAAGCAAATGAGGAACAGTCAAACCAACTCTGCGTCTTAGCATGGCTTGTAGAGATGCTAGGAGCGCACTATCTGATTCTAGATGACATAATGGACGAATCGACAACCCGTCGTGGTGAACCGTGTTGGTATCGCCAGCCACATATCGGTCTCATGGCCATCAATGACGCATGCGTTCTGAAATCTGCCATCTTCTTTTTCCTCAAGAAATTTCTACGCCAACATCCCGCTTATATCGATATAGTCGAGCTCTTCGTTGACCTTGGACTCCATACTGAACTAGGTCAGCTGTGCGATCTTGCCGCTGCGAAAGAGGAGGATATCGGAACGTTTACCGAGGAAAAGTACTGGTAGATAGTCAAAGAAAAGTCTTCATACAGTATATCAGGGCCAATCATGCTCGCTTTGGCATATTGGCGGCTCGCAACACCGAAGAACTTGGAACAGACTCATACCTTTGCAGTGGCACTAGGTGAGTATTTCCAAGTAAACGACGACTATATCGATGTATATGGGGACTATCACATTACAGGGAAACATGGGACGGACATTCAAGACAAAAAGTGCTCGTGGCTCATTATTGAGGCGCTGTCTCAGGCAAACGAAGAACAGCGAAAGCGCCTTTTGCAAAACTACGGAAGGAAGGAGCCTTCTCACGTTGATATAGTGAAAAAAGTCTTCGAAGAGCTAGATTTGCCGAAGGCCTTTAGGGAATATGAGGAAAAACAAAGAATTCAGATTGAAGGGATAATTGCTGCCATGGATGACAGCGAAGGTTTGAAGCGTGAGATATTTCTTATGCTATTTCAGGGCTTTAGAAAGGGGCGACAGTTTTGAACGTCGCAATTTTTCACAAAGAAAATAAATGTATATACTGCTTATGAGATTGCAGTGGTGACACTGCAACGTCGGTGCTGCCAGCATCGACGAATGGGGTTGCGTTATATAGAGAGCTGTGCATATTCTGAACTGTTGTTGCTTATCCTTTACTAGGCTTCCTGTGGCCATCATCGAAGTAGAGTTCGAAAACTAGCTATCTGTAGTAGATAATAAAGTTAACCCTGATGGTTAATATCTGACCCATTTAAACAGAATAAAAGTGATAATTGATCGGATATCGCTGAATCCAAGTAATTTAGATAGCCCAGAGACCGAGAACATATTCGAGGGACGCAATGTCTGTGAATTTTTGGCAAAACTCACACACCAGGGTGTATCTACAATGGGCATACTTCTCGCCCGGCTAGTACTACGTTGAGATTGAGTGATATTGATTATCAATGATTTGAATACAAAGCTCTTTTGGCTCAATCTAATGTCTCGGGATCTCGTAAGCTAACCGTTAACCCTACGCTTCCGCCTACATGAGTTCTGGTGCGATCGAGCGTAGACACTCGGAAATGAACTTTTTTAGCACGTAAGCGATGCATGTATGGAGTAACCAAGACCCATTAAGACCATCGGACCGCGGATTGAACAGTCGTTGATTGGTATTATGCTTTACCGGGTCCACCAGATAGCAACTTCTGCTTGGAGTGGCCCGGAGACTTACGAATACCTTCATTTGGCAAAGGCAGCCTCGGCACAACATTCTGCCAGTTCATGCATGCGCCTTGGTTAGATCTAGATGACAGTTCACTGCGCTGTTTCAGGAAGAGCTCTCTCTTGGACGTAGGCGGGCTTCGCTAGGAGAAATTGAGGGTCACCAAACTGAATCTCTTCCAATGTTCCGTGGCTCATTAGGGAGTTACAGATAACTCAACTTTTTCTTTGAGTGAAGGAGAGAAGGGGCTAAGCTATGCAAAGATCAACGCAAAGATCAACTAATGTGCTAACTATCTCTTGACAGGTGCATATCCGTCAGTTCAAGCCTCATCGTCCAACGGCCGACTAGATCCTGTATTCATTCTATCAACCTGGGGATTGTTATTCAGTATAGTTACCCGTATTATGCTAGTTAAAAAGTTGTTCCGAGGCGAATACGACCGCACTATTTTAGGTAGTGTATTTGTATCTATATGCCGAGCGCTATGGGCAGCTACGGTACATACTTCAACTAGCCTCCCCTATCATCGGAGATGCAAAGGGCTGCGTTCAAGAAATCTCCGAGAATATGGTCTGTTCTCAACATCCATTGTACGAGAGATACTATTGAGAAAATTGTAAGGCATCCGCTGGATAATTTCCATATAACCAGGGCGTTGCGACCTTGCAAGCCTCGTGAGAAGGAAGAGCCTTCTTGACGAAAGGTGTCTTTCTGCAACACGGATTCCATTCTAACAGATTAATGGAGCGATAAATCACCCCCAACACTTCGGGAGTCAATCTACAAGATCCTTCTGTGACACCTCGTGCTAGTTCAGGTTACATTCCGTTGTATATTCGCCCGACTATGTGCAGTGTTAAAGCTCCTGCATTGGTTCCAACTCTAACAGTAACCAGTAGGGGCCCTATTCATTTTGCCCTGCTACTGTGAGATCGGTTAATTGAGCCGTGCTGAGATAGAAAATAGCTTAGTATTGTTTGTAATGGAGCCCTGTAATAGGGGTGGGTTGACACCAGTCCCTCTCAAGTCCCGACAGTTGCGGATTTAACACAATTGCCATTAAGTTCTCGATAATAGTGCATATGAGTGAATTGATTGCTCGAAGTTCGACATTATTACGCTCCTTATGCTTGTTCTAGCCTTGTTCTCTCAGAAACCGGAGTTTCTATCATGGCCTCATTCTGTGTTTGTGCCTGGGGTGACTCTGTATTTAGTGGCCGTGTAGACTCTGGGGAGGGAATATTTAGGCTGGTAGATTTGTGGTAATCGGAACGAATATTTGCCCCTTTTCCCGAGCCTTGTTAGTTGTAAAGTGGCGGAGTGACTAGCTTAGAGCCACCTGCACTGCTCACGGAGAGTTGTAATACAGGCCAATAGCAGCGCACACATTAGATGAAGTGAGCACATAGATACATTGAAGGAGTTAATTATGTAGCTAGTTGCGTGTACAACTGCAGTATGATACAGTTCATCTACTCTGGTTCATCTCTTTTGTGAGTGTAGGCTGCATGTTGTAGTATAGAGATGTAGCGAATTACACTGCCTTTCTGCGTCTAACTGATACCGCGTTCTCAGCTGCATTTTCCAACCTTGTAAATTATGAAAAACTCGACTCTTCGTTTGTCGGCAATAAAGGAGTGGAATGTTGAAGCATAGTGAAGAAGAGAAGCTAATGTCAATTCTGATCCTATATCTGACACCTTGCAGATCTCTCATGCACCGTCCGTATATTCGTATATACGCAGGATTCCAGCACGCAACCGGACTAGCGCATGTACTTCGCCCAATAGGTCGATAGGAGCTGTATAAGTTGGGCGTGCATCAGTTTAGGCGTAAAGAATGCTACCCTCTTCAATCTTACATACTATGGAGCTCGGGCGGGTTGCCTGTCCTGATCGCGGAAGGTGTATCGTTACTCTCTATCCACATATTGACAACTCATGTCTCCAATGTCTCAGTTTAAGATCAATAAACAGGCTCGGGACCCTCAAAAACCAAAAACTCTGCAACCCGAAACTCCCTGCTTCTTCATGCTTCTAGTTGAAAGAAAGGCGGATCGAGGTAAATAACCTCGGCATATCACGTGATGGCCGCCGAGATGTGGCCTCCCGAGGTCTTCGGGAGCTTCTCAGCAATGATCTCGGCTTCTACCCTGTCTTCGCAATACTCGTATAATGAACCTGCGATAGAAGCAATGGCAATGTCAACTTTTCGTCACCGCCGGTCGGCAGTTGCGTGTCAAAACTGTCGTCGCCGTAAAGTACGTTGCAGCGTCCAGGTGACGGGAATTCCTTGCATAAACTGCTCTCAAGATGGTGTTGGGTGTGTCCTCTTAGAGAGCAATCGAAACAGGTGAGATTTGAGATGACTTGCATTTAGAAAGGAGCTGATTGGTCTTATTCAACGCGGCTGTAGCCGGCACAAGCAATCTTCTGGCCTCCGTCACAACCATTCGCCAATTCAATTTGAACTTAACCGTCCAGTAACTACCGCATCTAGAACAGTTCCACAACCACTACCTCAGTCCTCGGCAGAGCAGGGACCTAGCTCTATAGCATCTTACTCGCCCCAGGGCAACGACTCAAGCAACATTGCAGACGATAGTGGCCTTGCTGCTGGCACAGATAGCCGTGGCAGTCCAGATGACCAGCGTATTGGGGCTGAGATCTCATCAGCAGCATTGGGGCAGAGTAACCAGGCTGGCCGACCTTTCTATACTGGTATGAGATGAGAGAACGACTCTGGGTACACCTGCAAAGATGACGCTGACATTTGTCTTAAAATCAGGAGAAGCGCCGGGATTCACCTCCGTGCTTGATGCCTGTTCGCCATCACAGCAACCTGTCGCAAGACATATTCTCATCCCCGAAGCACCTATTTCATTATCTGCACAAGATCGTGAATATCTACAGTACAAGGGAGTTTTTACTTTGCCTCAGAAAAACACCTGCAATGAACTCCTTCGTGCATACTTTCACCATGTACATCCCATGATGCCGATAGTTGATGCGACAGTGCTGCTCAAGTTCCATGAAACTGGAAAAGCTAGTGAATGGAACTTGCTATTGTTATGGAGCATGTTCTTTGTCGCAGCAAATGTAAGAGATGTTGTTTCGATGTTTATATATTTGCTTCATCTACTCAATAAGTTGGCCTGCAGCTAATACTCATTTGCAGTTTGTCGATGCTCGAGTATGGACTCTTGAAGGCTACTCTTCCCGCAAAGAGATGAAAGCTGCCATGTACTCCCGTGCAAAGGTATGCAGTCAATATTTCTCATTGCGAATAAGAAACAATTCTCACATTCGTCTTAGTGCTTGTACGATAATGGCGGCGAGACAGACAAAGTCGTCCTCCTGCAATCAGCTCTCCTCATGGGATTTTGGCACTCAAAATGGGACGGACACTCGCAGCCGTGGTATTGGATAGGCGTTGCAATCAGTCTCTGTCAGATGCTGGGCTTGCATCGAGACCCAGATTCGGTCAAGTTCAACACTTCTTTTCCTAACCACCAGCGACATCTTTGGCGTCGTCTCTGGTGGACTTGTTTCTTCAGGGATCGCTCGTTGAGCTTGACGCTTGGAAGACCATTAAGGATCAATCTCAACGACTGCAATACACCTATGGTCTCGTCTGCCGATGTGCTAAGCGACCTGACGCAGATACCGGCTTCAATTGCCAGCGCATATATCCCAGAAGATTTCTCTCAGCTGGCTCACTATTGGATTACTCTGATCGAATTGAGCAAACTTCTGGGTGACGTTCTCACTTTGTGCTACCAGCCTTTCGGGCCCAGTCCAACGCTCCGTCAGATTGAACTCCTTGAAGCGAAGCTTTTGCAAATGCAGCTCCCAGAGCGATATGCGATTGAACAAAGTCGTCTCGCATCCTTTTATCTGTATCATTTACAATTGCATTATCAGTAAGTCCCAAGTCCAATCTCCACATCATCTTTCAACAGTTTCCTTATACATGGCCACAGCGCGATTTTAATCACATTTTATTGCCCATACATTGCGAAGGCCCCAGAAGACCTATCTCCAGCCATTAAGAATGAATGGCAGAATGAGATGCGAAACAAGATGGATTCAGCAGCTGTACGCTCCAATGCCATTGTTGATAACATCGTACGGGATAAGCTCCTTCGGTTTGCTTGTCCTATGACGTGAGTGCATTCTCCAGCGACTTCAGCGATAACATTCGCGCAATTGCTGATTATAGCTTCTGTATCGGCTGCAGTCCTTCTCTCCTTGTATCGGCTATGCATGTACATCTCCTCAATTGTAAATCGACAGACGCTCTTTCTCGCCGCCTCAGCCTGAACAAGCTGGAGCTTTGTATGATGGTCATGGAGGATCTAGAGGAGACGTATACATCAGCCTCCGTGTATCGGGGCGTTTTCCTGGAAGCGATACGACAATTATACCCGAACTATTCTGGCAGCCCGACTGGGGTTGCTTCGACCGCTGGAGGAGGCCCTCTGTCCCGTGCAACTCCTGCGGATGACTCGGCCGCCCTACCGAACATCAATGATGATATTCTTACGACTCTTTTGGATGAAGCGTCATGCTTCAATTTTTGGGAATCTTTTAGTGATATTCAGCTGGAGCTGGAACCGAGCTTATGAAGGCTCATGGGGCAATCGGAGTAAGGCTTTTGCAATTAGCATGCCGGGAGTTTAATATGGAATGGATTTGGATGGAAATGTTGTGTTTCATGTATTCAGTGAGGAGAAGTGAGCTATCCGTGCTCTGCATGCATTGGTGCTGAGTTATCGAGGACATAAATTTGACTTGAAACAAACATAATCGGCTTGGTTTAGGCTGCATATTATGAGATTGTGTTATGGCAATCGTTTTGCAGGAGATGTTTTAATCGGAAACGAGCAGTGTCTTCGTCAGCTCAGCTGCTGGCTGAACGCTGGTATAAGCTTCCATAGCACAACCTCTGGTCCAACAATAACTTTCCCGGAGCCTCTACTTTCTTGTAGTAATGTTCAGTTGCACCGCACACTTGTAAAACCCATCACTTTGCAAACTCGCATGCCACTTCATCATCATCTCTTCCCGCGTCTGTAATCAATAGAGCGGCGCATATAAGATCAACAATGTGTCGCACAAAGTTCTCCGCCGCTCCTATGTGTTCAATCGAGCGGTCAGAGAGTACAAGCTTCAAGCGACTCCAAGATTCTAAGATCAGTCTCCTTTCGAGGGCCAAATTTTGATGACCTTCGATGTGGGCAAAGACAGCTGTATCGATAGCTGCCAAAGTTGCTGAGCCAGTATTACCTTCTATCAGATTCATAGCGTAAGCTGCCAAAACATTTGATGTTCCTTCTACAATAGGACCAGCTGACATGTCTCGATACAGCCGAGCAATATTAAACTCGCCTTCCTCATTCTCCATATATCCCACCCCTCCAAGGAATTCCATGCACAAGCCGATATTGTTCACAGCTTCGCGGCATATAATAGCTTTTGCAGCCGGGACTAGCCATCGAAATAACAATTCCACGTCCTCGGCAGTCGCGTCTAAGCCGACACAGGACGGCAATGTTTCATCACCACTGAGCTTCTGCTCATTTAGCTGTAAAAGACTGGAGAGGTACAACAGCAGCATAAGTCTGGCCTTGTACGCCAAGTGAGACTTGGACAGACTGTGCATGTGCAGCGGCAATTCATTCAGCGGCTTTCCCCCGACGCGACGGACTTTGGCAAATGCACGAGCAACTCTGAGGCTGTGTCCCCAAGCACTCAGGGTGCCAGCGCACGCAAACATACGGGCAACTGTCAGAAACGTGAGTACCTCACGCGCGCCTCGGCCTTCTTGTCCGATCAGCCAGGCTCGCATCCCGCTGAGTTCGACCTCTGCTACCGCAACGGGAGTACTTCCGCATTTTTTCTTCAGCCCCCGTATATTGATGCCATTGGGTACATAGATGACTTTTCCGCGTTCGTCTTGCACTGGTATTCGAAGCGGAGCAAGAAATGCTGAAGGGCCTTTCGAGGTGTTCGCCAGAATAAGCGTAACCGTGGCGTCTGGTCCGGAGGCGTAGAATTTAGATCCGTAGAGAGCCCAGTGGCCTAACTTCAACTCTTCCAACCTGTTTCCATCATCATCTATTTGGAGTTCAGCCGTTGTAAGACCCGTGAAATCGCTGCCTGAAGGCAACTCGGTCACCCATATCCCAGACGTCCAAGCTTTGCTTGGATCTGAAGATACCAGACCGTCATACGCGCATTGTATTGTGTCTCGGGTCTCTTGGTCCAAGCCCGGCTTCACAAGATGTTCTTTAAGCATTGTACTAGCACCCTGAGTCAACGCAAGCTGTGAACCCCAGCCTCCAGAGAGTGAAGAGAATAGAAGAAACCTATTAGCCAGTGTTAGTGAAGATGATAAGGGACTCAAACGTATAAGCAACGCACTTGGCAAACTGCACAATTCTACCATAACCAGGAAACCTCGACTCCGGCACCGCAGTCAGTCTATTCGTTGGTTTAGTACCACTTCACACTGAATTAGACATGGCTTTGGAACTAACCCGTCAGATTGGGCGAATGCTCGAAAATGCCTCCATCCATTACTTGTAACAACGTGATCGACTCTGCGGCCCCAGGTATCCAGGGGCCGAATATATGGCGGATTGGTCTCAGTATTGGAGTGCATGTCGAGAAACTCTCGTGACAGCATCTTCTCACCGAGAGAAGCTAATTCCGGAGAAGCCTTTGCCATTGTGTCTGAGGGCAGAAAACCTGACCAGTTGGTTAGTATCTTGCCATGATATGCCAGGTTGATCTGGTTCTTCGTACATGATAGTGCGCGAATAAATATAGCATCGTCGTAGAACTGGTTTTCCAAGTGTGGCCGTATAATGGTTGCCGAAGTAGGTGTGTTTTGAGCCAAAGTTGCGGCATTTCGTATCATCTGCACATCGGACGAGTCCATAATAGTGACGAATGGTGTTTAATTTTTTTGGTCACTTTATAAAACAGCATATGATTGATTCCATGACCAAGCGGCATCTCGAGCTCTCATATAGTGTCTGCCATGTGAGAGCAATAAGGAATGTCATATCATCTCCACACTAGGATATAGCCCTTACGAGAACTATTCACAGCTTACATGGGTCCATAATCCTGATAGTTCTTAGCAGTTGACCCGTATTTGTGTGTAAATCCAAGCATGGACTCATACCACTTGCAGCCGTTCCCATGCCGCTTGGCCCATATCACTAAGGTGCTATGACAAGTCTACAAATGCCGATAATGTCATGGATATAGCAATGACACCTCATTTCAAAATATCAGCACAACATTTTATGGGTAGAAATGATGAGCAAACGTTTTCTAGAAGCCGGCAAGGATGACAACGTGTAATTGAATGTCTTTTTTGGTTGGCAACTTCCGCCGGTGGCAGGCTCCTGTGAAGTCTCGGACGATTTCCAATAGGATCACGAAAACCCGCCAGGGGTAGAACAGATCGCCGCAGGACGGGGCTTTCCATAGAACATATTTCATCGTCGACTATGAGTTGAGGGTCGATGCGGGTTCCAATAACTAGGTAGTTGGAACAGGGCGAGAGAGATGCAGGCTGACAAGCTGCACACTAACCCGCTGAATCGACGCTACTCCGATCTTTAGCAGGGGCCCCAAACACCAGATGTAAGCAAGCCGGTCACGGTGATAACGGAGATCATCAGTCATTCGATTCCAAAGGTGTCAGCCAAAATAAAACTGCGGAGCAGTCTGCTCCCCAGGACTTCAACGAGGAGCATACTCAGCATGATACCTGGTTCTAACTGGTCCACCGAGGCCGCATTGCTGTTCCAACCCCTCCTCAACGGCCATCTGTTCTATTCTATATAGGTACAGTCAGTAGAACTGTGGTGTGATCTATAACAGACAGCACTACCTATGCTCCACATACCAGAAACGACAATAATACCGACGTCTCATGAGATCTATCAGAAGTTGTCCAATAGACCCACTTCACAGCTTACGTCTCTCTTACAAAAACACGCGCTTTAACCGGATTTTCGGAGTTCTTTTTTTTATTTTGCTTATACTCCGTGGAAAGCGGTATGATGCTGTTGAAACGTCCCACATGCATTGTCCCACCTATTTAAGTATTAAGATTTCTCGAGTTAGCAGACCGTTGTCTGCATTCGAAAACATCCCTCCCGAAATCTTGCCAAAATGAGTGACCTACGATCTCGTATGATGGAACTTGCCATCTCTTTCTTAAGTGCTTTCAACGAGTTTACCACAGAATCCGTTGTGAGATATCGCAGCGAGAATTGCATGCACCGCCTCCTACCAAAATCACTAGACGCGCCACCACGCACCAACAGCGAATACTCTGCCTGGGTTGGCAACCTGAAGAATGTCATGAGCGGATTCAAACTTTCTTTCATGGATGGCTATGAGCCTATAATTGACGACAAATCCCGACATATCACCTTGCACCTCAAGTCCACATGTGATACGGTTTTGGGAGAATATCAGAATGAATATGTATGGATCATGAAGGTCGATGAGACCGGCCAAGAAATTGTGGACATCATGGAATTTGCGGATAGCGCGTATACAATTGAATGGATGCAGAAGCTTCAAAATGCTATTGAAAAGAAATAGAACGGGAAATAGGGCATCTCTTTATGCAACGAAACGAAGCAGGAATTGTCATTGACTGCCACAGAAACTGTACCATATAAAGCTTTGCAATTTATCTATTTCTAGCTCCGTGTAACATCATGTTTCAGACCGCCTGCTAAATTTAATGAATAATACAATGAGCTTAAGGCACACAATCCTCAAACCGAGTAGCATGATTACTGTTTATCGGGGGAGCACAACCTTTTGGTGCTGAGATACTTCTAATTTACTCTCAGATAAGGGTATGATGGATCCGCGGGCCAAATGCTCATGTAAGCTGAGGCGTAACGCAATCTCGTAGCACAAGTTCTCCTCCAGCGTTCAATAACGTCTCTGTAGCTGTCGAAGTAGCGTCAAATATGCGGACTAGCCAGAGCTGAGAATATTTAGTAGTGGTTCCACAGCGCCAGTACTATGGCACCTTCACAGGCTACAGCCTTCAGATTTGGAATCAAATCCGTTTCTGGATCACTCAAACTCCCAATACTGCGCATATCTTCTGCAGGGCATGATCACCTGTGCTGTATTTGAGACTTTAGCTCATCCAGGCTATCTCGGCTAACAAACAATGGGTCGCTTACGTCTAACCCTGCTCTCAGCGCGACTCATTGTCTATCAGCCGGGCATCAGTCTCATAATATCGCCCCCCTCGATTTATAACTCTGAGACAAAGTCCTCTGGTGGAGATGAGAAAAGTCGAAGATCCTGACGATGTTAGCACGTTGGCATGAAACTAAGTCTTCTTCGCTGACACCTGATATTACTTGCTGCGACACATATCGTATCAGTATGTAAATGCCCTGACATCACCGTCTGTGTATCTCACGATATTTAGCTACATTCAGATCAGAGTGAGAATGACAAATCAGTGCGCTACGATATTACAGAAATTGGAATATCCCTAACTAGTGAGTAAAGATACTCCAGATACTCTAACCAGTAGGGGGCTGACTGCATGGAGGCAGACCCCAGAGCATTTTCTTGTTTAACGTACTGGATTACTTACCTATACAATAATGTGATCAGTTGGCAGTGGCAGTTTGTCTAACTTCATATTCGTGTTACACAATTGCGGGGAAGTATCTCATTTAGACTGCTGTCCCTGCGGGACCGCCGAATCAGCTACAAATATAAACCTATGGGCCTTGCTTCAGCTTTCATCTTTATAGTTTACTGTTGAGAGTACATTTCATCGTTATACTCTAAAAATTGACCCAATATGGACTCCCCATACACGTTGAACCGGGGTCCCAATGCTGGTGAAGAGCAGCGCCTCCATAACCAGCATTATAATATGTGGATGCCAGTTGCCAAACATCTTTTGCCGCCTCACATTTTTGGTAGCCTAGTGGAGCTTGACCATCCTCCCGCTATAGCTGATCTTGCCACTGGCACTGGCATTTGGCTTCGAGATCTTGCGGCCAAATTACCCAGCAATGCACGTCTAGACGGTTACGATTACGACCCATCGAAGTTCATTGAAGCCTCCGAGTTACCTGATAATGTTCGACTTTTGTCCAGGGACATACTGAAACCGTTTTCTGAACGATTGAGGGCACAATATGATGTGATTCATGTACGAATGCTCATTCTTGGTCTCAAAGCCGACCAATGGGCAGAAGCAGCTCGAAATATCAAGATGCTGCTGCGACCAGGAGGTTGGCTAGTGTGGGAAGACTATGGTCACTCAGGAATTACATGTGTGCCCGTGACAAAGGAGTTTGCGCTGTGGAGCAACGCCGAAGTGCAGTACGCCCGCTCTGTTGGCAGAGATATTATGTGAGTAACTCAAAATAAAATAGTTCTACTACCGTGCAAAAGCCCTAACAAACTCCCAGAGCCCCAATGCAACTTCTGAGCCAGATTCAAGATTCTGGATATGTCAATTGTCATGAGAACATATATCATAGCTTTGGGTTGCCAGAAAACCTTCGCAAATCCACTGGACGACTTTTCATGGCCGCTGGACGCCAAATTTTAAAAGGCACGCTTGATAAGACTGAATCGACAATTATTAAATCTCACGACGAGGTAGATGCGATAGTTGACAAGGTAATAAGTGATATTGAAACGGAACATTGTGTTGTTGGGTTTTATATACATGTTATTACAGGTCAAATAGAATAGAGACGAAGGACATGGGGAGAGCTGAGCTGTATCTTAAGCAGTGATTAGAAATATGTGCACAATAATAACCAAACTTATTGCACATAGTATCTCTTAAACCAACGAGTTTTAGGTCAATGTCGAGATGTTACCTTCGGCGACAGCCGTTTCTGGTCGTGAATCTCGTATATCAAACTCCAACTTCCCAATCACGTTCTTACTCGAAAGTTGAGACTCCACATCTTATTAGAAAATTAGGCTCCAGCGCACAGACCACCGGCTCCAAGACCAATAATCTGTCCGGACAAGGGTTGTCAATTGCCTTTAAATACAGCCTGCATAAACTGCGTTCCAACCAACGATCTGCAGTATTAGAAGTCAATGACTACCAGAACATATTATACATCATGGATCAATCATTTGAAATTATTACACCCGGAGATTCCGTGGCTGCGGACAATGGTGACATTGTTATGCTGAGCCGTGATGACGTGAGCGATTTCAACGAAGAGAATATCCTGCCTCAGACTCCCGAGACTCTCACCAAAGTCAAGCAATGGCTTTGTCCAACTGACTATGCTGCGGTCAATGGAGAATTCTACAAGCACCTGAGTTCCCATGTTGCTGGAACGGGCGACTGGCTCTATTCGACGGATGCTTACAAGCAATGGCATGATTCGGAAGCCGAGGGGATACTTTGGCTCAAAGGCATCCCCGGCTCAGGAAAGTCTGTCTTCGCCGCTAGATCAATTCAGCGACTACAAGAAGAAGGCGTTCCAGTTCTCTATTTCTTCTTCCGACAGATCATCCGCGCCAATTATGAGCCCACAGCTCTGTTACGAGACTGGCTTGTCCAAATTCTACCCTACAGCCCGCCGCTCCAAGCCAGACTGAAGGAGTACCTTGACGAGCGTCGAAAAATTGAGACGCTGTCCATTACGGATATGTTCAGAGACCTTCGGCTAGCGTGCACATATGTGCCTAAAGTTTACTGCGTTATAGACGCTCTGGATGAGATGAACCTTGGCAATGACCAGTTTCTTCACGAGTTGGCCAAATTCGCATCTTGGCAACCGCCCAAGATGAGAATGATTATAACTAGCAGACCCGTACCTGCAGTTGAAACGCCACTCAGACCTTACCCGACGATACAGATTCGCCTCCAGGAACAGTTAGTGGATCAAGACATTGCGGCTTATGTACAACGACTGCTCGCTAGCTCTCGCATTCCTAAAGATGATCAAAACAAGATCCAGCAAGCAGTCCTTGAAAAAGCCGGCGGCATCTTCCTCTATGCTAAGCTGGTCATGGAACAAATCATGGAACAAGATGCCAACATAGAGTACATTCTTGAGACTCTACCCGCCAATCTCAATGTCATGTACACTACTCTTCTGAAAGAACATTCTCAGAGGTCTGGCATACCACACCATGTACAGCTCCTAGTTCTGCAGTGGGTGACTCACGCGAATCGCCCTCTCCGACTCCTTGAGATGTCAGAAATGCTCACTGTGACACGTCAATTGGATGGTATATGTGAGCTCAAAGAGGTCAAAGACATCATACGTGCCATTTGTGGATCGCTTTTGGAGATTCTCCCTGATGAGACTGTTTCCGTTGTACATCACTCTCTCACCGAGTTTCT
This sequence comes from Trichoderma semiorbis, assembly GCA_020045945.2. NCBI lineage: Eukaryota > Fungi > Ascomycota > Sordariomycetes > Hypocreales > Hypocreaceae > Trichoderma > Trichoderma semiorbis. The sequence continues at coordinate 7,960,599 of CM034694.1, forward strand.
AAAGGGTCAAACACGCTCTCCTCCTCAGGGACATCTTGCCGATGAGTATAGCTTGCTTGAATCTGAATCTACTCATCTGAGACTGGCACTCGCATGTCTGTCTTACCTTGATGCAGGGTGCCTGGACAGCTATGAGATTATGGAGAGGAGCAAAATGAGAAATGAGAGGTGGAAAACTAGGAGACTTAACCAAGATTCAAGGCTAGAACACCCTTTTGCCGAGTATGCCGTCTTCAATTGGCATATACATATAACCAAGGCCGGTTTATTGGCCAGAGGTCAACCAGAGCTATATAAACTGCTGGACAATTTCCTCCAAGGGAACCGCCTTCTCGTCTGGCTGAGTCTAGAGTGGCCGAATTGCGAATTCGATGACATGTCTCCTCTACATGTTGCTGCTTATCTCAATCTGACGCATTACATGCATGAACTTTTAGAGAGGCCAAACACCAACGTCAATGTCATCAATGAGATGGAAGAAACTCCCATTTACTGGGCGGCGTATAATGGACACGAGGAAGCAGTCAGCATTCTCCTACAGCACGGCGCCGAGTCAAACAAATACAACGCCACTGGCTTGACGCCCCTACACGAAGCTGCAATGCGAAACCACGCAGCAGCAGCACAGATCTTATTGACTGCTGGGGTTGATCCCCTCACTCCTAGGACAGATCCTCAGGCCAAACGTGGCCATTATGCCGAGCGCAGGTCTACTGGCCGGACGCCGCTCCAATATGCCTGCAAGAATGGGCATGAAGAAGTTGTGGCCATATATTTGCCCTTTCTCAATGATATTAGTGTTGTGTATAACGCATTGCACTTGGCAGCTGAGTCTGGTCAGGATAAAGTTGTGGAGTGCATCCTGAGACACCCAGGCATAGAGGTGGACGCCTTCGTTTCCGATCACACGGCATTATACTATGCTTGCGAGGCAGTCAATCCTCAGACTATAGAAGTCCTTCTCAAGGCTGGAGCCAATCCGAACGTCCTACTTGAGCCGAAATTCTATCAAAGCCTCAGCATAATTCATGGTGCAAAGGGTCTGGATCCCAATGGATCAGAGCGCATGCTTACAGCCCTTCACGTACTGTCCAGTAGTGCTGCAGGGGACAAGCGGCCAAGCGTGGACAGGATTCAAAAATGTTTTGAGCTAGTTCAGGAGGTTGGGGTCGATCTAGAGGTTCCAGATCTCGAGGGCAAGACGGCTCTACACAGCTTGTTCTCGGGTTCAGCCTTTGTGTCATCTGAATCAGTTTTTACCATGCTACGGTTGCTTCTCAAGGCGGGCGCCGACGTAAACACAACGTGCGACAAGGGAGACACACCACTGCACGGAAATCTCACCAGCAAAGATGCTGTCCGTCTACTCATCGAGGAGGGCGGCGCAGACATCAATAAGCGACGAACTTCGGATGGTAGAACGCCACTTTTATGCCTTCTCTCTTCTCAGTCGCCGGAAACCTCGTTAGAATTCTTATCCTTCGGTCCAGACTGTAATGCCGTGGATAATGATGGCAATGGCGCTCTTCACGTTGCCTTGCGTTGCCGGCATACAAATCGTGATCTCGTTCTTGCTCTCTTGGCACGGGGAGCCGACCCTAATTTGAAGAATCACGGCGGTCAAACGGCGTTGCACATTGAGAACGAATATGGGAATGGGCATGAGTATTTGATTAAGCTCTTGGTGGAATCCGGCGCAGATCTTGAGGCTCGAGATAACAATGGCCGTACGCCTTTATTTCAAAGAGTAAGCGCATATTTCCACCGTGAAGATCGCCAAACGACCAGTTATCTCAAGACCTTTGTGGAACTGGGAGCGAAAACCGATTGCCGCGACGACAAGGGCCGAACTTTGCTCCATGAAGCGGCCCGCTGCGATGCTTACGATCGATTTAAATACTTCTTGGATCTGGGGGTCAGTCCGCTTGCCCAAGATGAAGCCGGGAATACCATGTGGCATGAAGCAATTTACACTCGGTCTTACCCGGCCCAGCGGTCTTCTTGGCATATGAGGAATGGTCCGCCAATTCCAGATATATATAACCTACTGACTGAGAGTGGAGTTGATCCCGATCAAGCAAACAATCAGGGAAGAACCCCCCTGCATATCGCCTGCAGTATAGAGACTGAGGCGTTTGACAGCCAATATGAAAAGACCCCTATGAATTACTTGTTGAGTGTTTGCAAGAACCCGAGCCCAGCCGACAGCGATGGCATAACGCCTCTCCATTTGGCTGCGACTATCTCCGAGTATCACATCGCCGCACTCCTTAGAGCTAGGGCGAATGTAGCAGCTGTGACTCTTGAGGGGTTGACTCCATTGCATCTCGCAGCTCGCGTTTGTCAGTCAAATATTGTTGGCATGCTTCTCGATGAAGTCGAGAAAGATGGTTCTTCAAATGTCTCAACTCTCGTTAATCATCGGGATAATAGTGGACGAACAGCTCTTCATTATGCATGCAGATCCGGACGCCCAGAGGCGGTAGCGTTCTTACTCGCATCAGGAGCCGATGTTAACATCCGGGCGAAGGATGGTATGACACCACTACAAGAATGTACCAAATTTGAAAGCGAACTGGAGCTTTGGAGAGGCTGTGGCTCTGCCGGCGACAGACAGAATCGTCTCCAAGCCGCAGGGCTTAAGCTTAACGATGAAACACGACCATTTCTGCGTAAGATTAATCAACTCATGCGGGAAGACAAAGAAATACCACCCGAGCATACTTCAAGCCGCCTTGACGAGATACTAGACATGTTAGTCGCTCACGGACTAGACGTCCATACAACAAATACCTCTGGACGGGACCAGATTCAAGAAGCCATTAGTCTTATCAAGAGCCCAACAATGCGCTATACTATAAGATGCTTCCTGGATCTGGTCAATAGACTGGATCCAAAGCTATATGAAGGCGATATTGAGTCCCTTTCAAGCCTTCGGGAGCAGGCGGATGCAATGGCGGGGCCTCCAGAACCTGAACATCAATGTAATCATATACATTGCCATGATTCTGAACCTGACAAGTTCTTAATATCTCGAGAGTACAGTCGCGTCGAAGAGGTCCATCGAGAGGGTGCGGATTTCACGGAAGCAAGCCGCGCAAATGGTACCCCGTGGCATAGTTTGGTCCTTGGAGGATATGGACGGCTCCTCGAGAAGCTATGCACTGGTGAGGTTGTGAAAAACTTTGAAAGCAAGAAGTGGTGCACAAAATGGCTGAATGATATTGAAAAGGGAAGAGGTCCCTTTGGCCCCCGAAGCATCAGCTCACTCTTGATTGCCGCATGCAGCAGCAGAATGCCTAATATGGAGGTGGTCAAAGTGCTCGTTGAGACCCTCAAAGCCAATGTCAATGCGCAAACCTCTACACAGTTCTTTACCCTAGTAGATGGACAGATAGTAGAGGGGGAGACTGCGCTTCACATCTTGGCCAGAGGCCACCACTGGTGGCAAGTTCACCAAGCACTTCCTTATCTCATCAGTCATGGAGCCAATGTCAACGTGAAAGATCAGATTAAGCGGACACCTCTGCACATGGCATTGGAGAGTATTCCAGGAAATACTCCCAGAGTGCCTTCTTTCCAAGAAGAAGCAGCTCGGATACTTGTCAGTGCCGGCGCAGATATTCACGCCAGCGACAACATGGGCAAAAGCTGTCTGACTCTTGCGGTCAGAAGCAGCAATCCCAGAATGCTGCCGATCGTCCTACCACCGGGAACCGCATTGGATATCTCAATCTTATTTGTTGCAATCGAAGAATGCAACGATCAGCTATTTGAGCGACTGATATCAGTCGGCATGGATCCTAACAAGAGATGCAATGCCAATGCTGCAGGAGACAAGCTTGGCCCAATACTTAGAGAAGGCGCCACGATTAAATTGGATGAGTTATACGCGTTACTACTCGTTGATCATAAAGCAGCAACCTACGTTAATACTCCAAATGGCGGCCTTCTGTTCGGTGGTTCTTTCGGTAATAGCATCACAAATTCAGCCCAACCTGATGATAAGAAGTCGAAGTACATTCGCATGATGGAGCTGCTTATCTCTCACGGTGTGGACCTATATGCCAGGTTTAACAAAACCGTTCAGGATACCAGTGCTTCTCTTGCGCCTATGGCATCCACGAATGAGACCATCAACAGTAATGAGAATGGCAAGTCAGGTAAACAGCCCCCTCAAGGCCATCACTATGAGGACTGCACCGTCATTCACGAATTGTTGGAGAACAGCAAATGTATCCAAGACATTATTGACTGGAAATCTCTCGACCTGGAACATCGCGATGGTAAAGGCAGGACATTGCTTATGGCAGCATGCCGGAACAAAACCGTCGCCGATGTGACTGCTACGAAGCTCGTAGAACTGGGAGCCGATCTGTCAGCCCGTGATAGTGAGGGCAAAAACGCTCTACATCACATCTTCGAGTCTCATGAACCGAATGGAATGTGCAAACACAACGAGGTGGTGAAACTGATGCTATCCAAGCGTCCAGAGCTTATACATGAGGAAGATAGCAAAGGTAATTTACCAATCAACTACGTTCAGCCAGGTTTATGCGGTCCACATTCAGGGTTCTACCAACAACAACCTTGCAAAGGCATTGTCGATATTCTGCTAGATGCGGGTTCAGACCCGTTGCATCCGGACGCTGACGGCAATTTTCCTATACATTTCCTCGGTCACCGGCCGAAGCATGCATTGTTTCAGCGCTTCCTTGACATGGGCGTTCCCATCGACATACGCAATACCAAGAATGGTAACACGCCATTGTTCAATTGGTTTTCTTCAGAACCTTCAGCCTTTGACGAGCCACAAGTTGGCTTACAGAGCTCGCATTTCGGTGTCTTCAACGCTCCTTTCTCAAGCACACCCCTGACGAGACCTGTCCCAAGGCCCGTCTACCCATTCCCAACCACTGTCCTCCCAGGTGCAGCCACCCCAAGCGTGAGCTTCCCAAACACGAACTTTCAAAACTCATTTCTGCCACAATCACTCCTCGTAAGAACGGGCTTTCCAGTTGCGCCGCCTCAACAGCCAGTAGATAAAACCAAGCTCGAGGATTTTGAACAAGAGCAACTGGCAATCTACGAGAAGGCAGGGGCAGATTTCATGGTCCGCAATAATGCTGGAGAGACTCTGTTACATACCTTGGCGAGCACATCGTTCCAGCGCGGTTATGGTGCAAAGAGTAAAGACGACATCACCATTGCGAGGTTCAAATTTCTAGTCTCCAAGGGGCTTGATCCTCTAGCCGAAGATGGACGACAAAGAACGGCTATTGATGTTGCTGTAGCATGCGATAACAAAGGATTCCTAGATTTCTTTAAGAAGTGATCTTACGAACAAATGATGCTTGGGGCTGAAGGCTATGCAAGTATTGAGATAGACGTTTTTAGACACTCCTTATTCCACTATTAAAACATCAGAATGAACTCCATACGTCTAAGCATTCCACGGTCCATTTCCGACGAATTTCAACTCCTCTTGACCAAAATTCTCCTCAAAGTTCAGGTTGGTCTGCATTCCGGCGGCAGCCATAGCTTTCAGTCGTCTGTCCACCAAGCCACCTGGGGCATCAGCTTTCAAGAATGAGTTAAAGCTCTCTATCTGTTCGTCTGCCGTAGGAAATCCGGTGCGTTCATTGATGAGATTCTTCGCTGCAGCGATGGCAGAGTGGTCCCAGCCAGCTACCCGGCGAGCAAATTTCTCAACAAACGTTTCAAATTGAGCATCCGGGATTGCGCGATTAATCCCTAGTATTATTTAGTATTACTCTCAATCATTTGATATGGGAGCATTAATAAACAGGTAACCTACACCCGTAAAGAGCAGCGGTCTCAGCATCAATGCTGTCAGCGCCGATTACGACTTCGAGAGCTCGGCTTCGCCCAGCCAAGCGGGACAACATCTCGATTCCACCACCACCTGGATTTACGCCTTGAGAATTTATATTAGTAAGATAATATGTCAATTCGGCTGGATAAAACTCACCGAACCCGACTTCATACTGTGCAAGTACGGCTTTCTCTTTGCTCCCAAATCTAACATCCAGAACCGCGGCAATCTCCGCCCCAGCATTGTAAGTGAGGCCTCTGATGGCAGCTACTGTGAGCACCGGAGCCTTTGCTAGCCGAGTAATGCTATCCCAATATCTGGGATTTCCGGGGTACAAGTTGGGGTCTAGAGTATTTATAAGGTCCACGTGTGTGGAGAAGAAGTACTTCGAATTCGAGTCGAAAACAACCACCTTGACGTTGGGGTCGCTGGTAATTTCATCAACAAGGGCATAGAAATCGCGGAAGAAAGCATTGCCCTGGATATTGAACGGAGGATCTGAAAATGTCGCACGCCAGTATGAAGGTGTGATCTTGGTTGTCGTTATCACGGACGAAGTGGTAGCTGTTGCCGGAGCACCCGTTGCGGTGTGGATAATGGAGGCGATGGCCAATGGCATGAGAGTAAGAAGCCTCATTTTAACTAATAATATTTGGCTTGCTGGATGTATGTAAGTGTAATACTTTGTCGCTGAGATTCGACAACTAATAGAGTTGGGGTACTTCTATCTATCACTTGTCCCGGATGATACAGACCTTTATAGAAAGCCAAATGAACCACAGCTACCAATGCTATTACTGACAAGAAGTTAATTTGTAATGCTCGTGGAGAGAGAATGGAATCGAGGTCGTTCATACGTCATACAGAACATATTATTCGATTAATCATGCCTAGAGTATAGAAAAAGCTAGGAGCGGCCCGGCTCGTGAAACATGTCCGCGGAGCGTATTCCCAAGCTGGTCTAACAAACCCGTTCACTGGAAATCACTTCCGCTGACCTTCTAAGTTGGTACATTACTCGTAAGTACCTGCATTAATAATTCGCACTAGATTGTATATTTCCACAGGTTTGCATAAGGTGAATATACTGGACAATCACTATTTGTATACTAAGCTATGCCATCTGGGTGAACAGTTCCACTCGATCTCTACTTCATAGCGAGCGATTAGGGCCCATAGTAAAGAACGCAAGAAAGTCTTACAGTACACCTCTCTAACACTAGGCGCACTGCATCCGTCTCTGAGCCAATTGTCTAAGGCATATTATTATCTCACATAGTATTAATTTTAATAAATATTGTATATTCTTCGCGTTAACTTACCCCAGCTATTGTAAATCTTGTCCAATCAATGCAATCTGTATCAAATCATAACTTCCGTTCACCTATATTACAGTGCACCGTAGAAGACTTCACATTACAAATGGAGCAGCGATATCTGTGAAGTCACGGTCAGACAAGTTAGCTTCTATTACAACTATAGTGTCAAACGTGTATGCATGAACATGACTGCTGCCAACCCCCCCTCCCCCGAAATGCTCTGATGACGGGACCACCCTCTTTCTGGGTACATAGGCAATCTTGCCCGCGTGCGCCCGTCACAATGCTTGCTCTTTTTGATGGAATTTACCTGCAAGAAACCGAAAAATGCATATACATAACGCAGCGAACATAGCCCCTGGAGTTTTTGACCATTCTTCGTCGTCTTTTGCAAGGTTAACAATTTGTAAGTCGCTAAACTCGCTAATTGGTAAGCCGGAATCACAAAGTCCCAAGATGCAAGCCGAAGTCCACCTAGTCTATCCACCTAAGATGTATACAACGTACGTCACTCAAGCGCTGAGTACATGTAGGCATTCGAAGCACTGTAAGGCCTCTCGTAGGCCCTGGTATTTGTAATCGACTATAGAAGAAAAATTTGTAATAGTTGAGCAGCTCTGCAGATTACAATGAAGAGAGTTCTTGGTAATGGTGTCCTGTCTCTAGATTCAAGAAACATACATGTAACATTGGCAGCCCGTAAGGAATAATATTTTACTTACGCAGTAGAGCAAGATCCTACCGGCAGCCTCGGGGGTATATATAAAACCCACGGCTGAACATGTACAAAGCTGCTCTGGTGTGCTAAAAAGAAGTTGTATTTATGCAACTACAGAATGAATCCATCGGGGTACTCTGGGGTATCGTGTTCATCTCCAGTACACATTGTTCAAAGGGCAATCAGGTTTGAACAACTCCTAGACAGCAAACGCAGCGACACCAGCAATAGCCGCAACGGCTGCGCCATTCAAACAACGGGCAATCCCTGCCCCAGCCGAAGGTATTGTCATCGACTGGGTTGCGGTCGCCATCACTGTGCTGTGTGAACTCATGGCTGCGGTTGAATTAACCTTGGACGGCTCCACCACTGCTTCATACAGGCTACAAGACGCGTTCTTCGCCAAGAGGCAATCGCTCTCGACACAGATCGCCTGCAGTTGCGGCCCTTGGGCCTTGATCACCGTGGCGGGCATAGCACAACGCATGCCGAAGCCGTTGGAGAGGGCATTGCCCACGATCTCAATGTCTGAGGCGGCTACACCAAACGACTGCGCAGCTAGGGCAATCTGCTGGATGAAGTATGTCAGTTCTGCGCTGTCGAGGGCCATGAACTTGTGGACTTGGTAAAGCGACGCTCGACCCCCATAGGCGGGAAAGCCGGGCATTCCTTGGTGCGAGCAGGAGAGGAGGGAGCCGAAGAATTGATACAGATGCGTGAGGAGGAAGCTGTACACTCCCAGTTAGCAGGTTGTGACGAATGATTGGTGTACGGTCAAGGTGTCAACATACTATTGTCTCGAGGTGTCGTCGTTGGCGGGCTTGTTCTTCATGAGCGGTGCTGCGCCGCCACCATCGAGAAAGTTGACCGATTGTCCATGAGAGCCACCGGTATTGGTCGAAGCTAGCTGGCCATTAAAGTACGGCAAAAGATTGACCGCCTTGCCATTGACCTGACCTGGGGCAAGGATGCCGGGCACCTTGACGCCGACGTTGGGAGCTGTATCTGCAGTGAGGGAACGGACGAGTTAGAGACGAAAGTCAATGCAATGTGGAGAGGCGAGAATTGGCGTACAGTTGCCGATCACGACGGTGTTGACGAGGAGTGTGAGCAGCGTCAGCTGGTTCTCTGCCGTGTTTTCTTTGAGGAGCGCCGTGGTGTAGTAGTCGCATATGGAGACGCTGGCTGGGCGCTGGGCATTTACCACCGAAGCAGCCGCTGCGAGAAGTATACTTGAGAATTTCATCTTGACTATATGAAATGTTGGAGGGCTTTGGCAAAAGAGCAACAGCTGGGAGGAGGATAGTTTGTGATTCGTGGGTGCTGGGACATGGCTGTGATATAGCTTCGTCTTGTCCAGGGTGATTGTTGTGATGCTGACGTCAACACTGTCTATCAACCTCTAGCCTTACTCCAACGATCGTGGAATATCCCGTCTTCTCGTAAGTGGAAGTTTGATTTGCGTCATGGACTGAGACATTGATGCCGGAAGCTGTTCTATCCGGTGCTACTGCTGAGGTGAATTGGCGCTTGGGAGAGCCGCCCTCTTGGCTGCGATAAGACATGCAGGGCGGCAGCATGCAGGGCGGCAAAGGGGCTCATTACGGTGTCCTCGATATTTGCCCGATCGAATCCAGATTAACGGGACCATGATTACCGTGGCACAGGTTGATTAGGTGGCATTCGATTGGCTGGACCTACTTTGGCTCTCTCGGATAGACTCGTGTCGATCTGGAGTCCGTCTTTGTGTTTTGTTCTCGGAGATTTGAATCTCGATTTGTGGGGTTTTGCTGTCATGTCGTCTTGGAAACATGTTTGACAGATGCTTACGAAGAGGCTATTGTCATAGGTATCTGCGCGGACGTTCTGTTTCATTGCTATTCATTGCATTCACAATGAAGGGCTTTGGTCTCTTGTCGATTCATTTGCTTGTTGCAACTGTAGTATGCGCAACATGTACATGGCTTACAGGTTTAATAGCTAGCTATATATTTAAAACAATTAGCTAAGTTAATATCTACTGTAAAAAATATAAATGGATTTTTAGATAAGTTTATCTATGTAATTAGCGTTTACTGTTGCTGGGAGCGCGAGATTGATGGACTTATTACTATAGTAGTATACTAGTTGAGGATAATGGCGGCGGATTGACGCGTGATACCATGTATGATTCCAGAGTTATCGCCAATTTCAACATCAGAGCATTAATTGGAAATATCTCAGTAGTGGTTAGCCCTCTGCTAGTAGAATCGCGCCTCCATTCGCTGGGACACTGGCACCATTCATCCAACGAGCATCATCGCTCGCCACGAAAGCTACAATTGCCGCAATTTCCTCTGGCTCTGCCAATCGCTTCTCAACAGTGGCATAGTTCTTAAGCCCTTCCATATACTCTTTGGGTAGATTGGCTAAGGCGTTCTCCATGGCAGGAGTCCTTGTGGGCCCCACGCTTATTGAATTGATCGTGATGCCTTTCTCTGCAGCTAGCGCGCTCGCCATAGACCGAGTCATACTGTTTAATGCTGCTTTACTAGCACCATAAAGTATTCCGGGCTCGTCGGCCGCCTGTTTGGCTGTCACGGAGCTCACATTGATAATCCTGCCACCTTTTGCGGGCATATAGGGGAGCGCTGCACGAGTTGCAAAGATCGGCGCCCGTACATTGGCGTGAAAAAGGTTATCGAAATTTTCGACGGTAGTATGTAGAATGGGAAGAAGATGCTCGGATGTGGCACTGGATTATCATCAGCGGCATACTATGTTGAGTCACCTATTAGACTCACAGAGCAGCATTGTTGATGAGGATATGGATTGTATTTGTCTTTAATCCTGCAAGAGCTCCGTTCACTATTGTCTCTCCGATTTCGACGTCGAGAATATTAGCACGTACAGCAACTGCATCTGCCCCGTGCGCTTTAATCTTGGCTACAGTGTCATTTGCTGCTGCTTCGTTGCCTGAGTAGGTAATAGCCACCTAATAAAAGCAAAAGTTAGGTAATGTGTTTATACTACAAATCCAGACCGTCATAGTCCTCAGAAAAACGCACTCCTCTGGCACCTCTTTCTGCTAGTAACAGTGCAATTGAAGCTCCAATGCCTCTGGAACCTCCAGTGACAATAGCATTCTTATTTCCAAATGGGAGTGACATCGTATCACACCTAATACTGTTCAATGAAAGATTGTGATGATTCCACTCTAGCATATATAGCGGGACGAAGGCAAGTTTTTATGCGTTGAACAGTCTCTCAAAATTTTACAAACTTAATACTTCTGGCTGTACATGACAAATGCAAGATAGAGTGGAGTTGATCTCAAAGCGTGGCACTCATGGGATTTTATCTATCTCCGACATCTTAAAAACGATGCAACTGTCTAACACGGCCGTCAAGGTCCATGTAGATGGAGTTTGACGGAGAATGATGAAGGTTTGGCAGAGACATAGCGGAGTTTTAGCGGAGGTTTCAATACAGAACTTCAATCAATGTATTTCAATTAGTAATTCTGTAAGCTATGAGTGCTGCCAGCTCTTTGCGGCGGACTTTTGCAGTGCAAAGTGTTGATAGGCAAATATTAATACCTCTCCCTTTACCGATAAGGAGCGTTTTCTCCGACTTATGCCGGACAATACAATACAGGACCTAGTTAAGATGAGAACGGCGTCAGACTTATTAGTCAAACGCTCGTTTATCGAACATAATAAGTTTTTTATAAGTATGTTATGAATAGATTGACAGGTTAGCTACTTTATGAACGACTAAAACACGCCCCATCATGTTTGCTTAAGGTTCCAAAAACAATAATAGAGAAGTTATTTCATCAGGTCTTTATAAGAAGGTAGCAATGGAATTCATCTACTCGAGCTGTCACAGCTTCGTTCTTTCAAGAACGAAGTCGTTGGCGCAATTAGCTGGTATATTGAGATGGGAACGCAATCTACTCTCTCATTGGAATCTTTACCTTTGCTTTCAGTAATATATTGCTGCCTCTGTATATACTGGTTTACCTGCTGCTCGTAACACAGATAACCCAGATGACAACTAGACAGAAAAATAAAGGGAAAATAAAAAGAAAAATAAATCCGTCAATAGTTGACTTTACCATGAAGATCTCAGTTCGGATTAACTTCTCCACACTTTTTAGACAACTCATTAACTCATGCATTGATCCAACGACCCGAGCAGACTTATGAGATGAATTCAACGAGCCACGAGAGTTGACTGGATAATTAAGTTCACGTCTCATCCTAACAAATATATATCCATTTGATAACCGGGATTTAAGAAGAATTCATCACGATGCACCATGTATGAACATCCTACTTCACACCTGTCCTCTAATTCGTTAGTTGTTCGAGTCTCATATGCCAAGACCTCCTTATATATTCAGTCTTGATACTTCGTTTTACAGCCGTGCAAGAAACCAAGGACGCGCTCATCTTGGCCTTCTTTCCCCGCCTCATTGTTACCTCGCAACAACCAGCACTACTACCCGGCAGCCTGTACCCCAAATTTGTGCTACCGAGTTACAAGGCTCCTAGATGAAGCCATGAGCGCAGTAGGTGGTGAGATTGAGTTAGCGACGCCAGAGAGAAGTTTTGCGAATCATGTGGTGCTGTCGTCAGATTATCGTCCCGATATATTTCGGAAATATAATACTTTGGTGTTTCGGACGGAGGTGGGATTGTGGATGTTGGACCACCCAAGGACATAATTGATCCGAAAGCCAGTTTGACAAAAAAAAAAATATGGATACGAGATAGCCAAAATTGAGACGGTCCGAAGGAGTAAATTCGAGATAAAATACAGCTAGAGCGATAAATATGAGGATAAGTACCGACATGGTTCTGAATTCTGTAGCTAAGCCCGTGTAAAATAGAATCTGATTACAGTCATTTGATCCCAAGATTACATGTAGATATGACTTCAAAGTTTCACTGAACAAGCTTTGAGAAACGTATACAGTCCAGCATACATGCATTCTAGAGAATAAAAGCTTTATAATTCTGGGTTCGCTTTTCATGCCCGTCTCCTTGGCTTATCTCTCTCAATCTTCCCCTCATGACGATGCTCAACTCAATAGGTGGTGATTACACATTGCAGGCTACGCGCTTAAATGGCTAAGCAAGGGACCGCTCACGAGGGCTAATCTGGGGAATCTGCAAGATGCCATCTTCTCCGCAAATTTCCCCAACGTTGTCCCTCATCAATAGCAACTCGTCTCGGAGAAAAGGTCATCATTCCCTCATTCGGGCGATTCACGGCGTTTTCCATCTTGAAGAAAAAGCGTGTAGAGCCGACCGGAAATGACTCGCGTGTCAACCGTTCAACCAACGCCTTGGCCGCATCACTGTGACCCTCACCAGACGATTCCCTTGGGCGATACTCGTACGGCAAAATTCTATCCTTGCCTGCTGCGGGCACTAATCTCCACTACCGTGGTCATCGATGTGGAGAAAGTAGGCTCGTGCAACTTCCGACTTCTTGACTCAATGGCTCGACTCTCCGTGTTATTCCCCCACAAGCAAAGGCACATGGCAATTCGTGAGCAAGGGCCGGCACCCATCTTTATGGGGTAATTACGCGCTATCGCACAGTTCCGTAAGACGCTTGTCCAGTGGCATTCTCCATCTTAAAGCCCGCCATTGGACTCGACGACGATCTCTTCCCCACATGGAACGTGAAAAGTTGGTTTAGGGCTTGCTCGGCGCAACAACTTGGCTTCACTCTAGTTTCGGTAGCTTGCACGAGGAGAGGGGGGGAAATGCGGAGAGTCAGTACCGGGTCTCAGGGCGACAGTCACCCTGGGTGCGGTCAGCAATAGAGTCAGGGACCCATATTGTGTCTTGAGAAGGGAGCAAGGTTGGATTAAGGAAGAGGATTAAAATATAAAGGCCCGCTGATCCACTGCCCTTTGGCGGGATCTGAGCCGGATATCTTGAAGTATCTTCTGGATTCTCAGTTTCATTCAGCGGTTATTGTGGTACAGCTACTGTAAAGCGCATATTCAAGATGGCGCCCAATCCAACAGACGTCAATGTGGTGCAGCAGCAGCAGCAGCCCACCAAGGGTGTTTTTCGCCAATTTCGCGAAAATCCTTACATCTTTGGCCTCTCAGCTGTAAGTTGATGAAATATGCCATCATGACTGAATCAACAACAAAACCGCTAATACACATTAGTTCGCTTCTCTCGGTGGATTTCTCTTTGGCTATGACCAGGGTGTTGTCTCAGGTGTCCTGGGAATGGAGAACTTCGGTGCTCTCTTCCCAAGGATCTATCTGGACAGTGGATTCAAGGGCTGGTTTGTCTCAACGCTGCTTCTGACAGCATGGTTTGGCTCTTTGATGAATGGTCCGATTGCGGATCGCTTTGGCAGAAAGGGCTCAATGATGGCTGCTGTTGTGGTTTTCCTTCTCGGATCCGCTCTGCAGTCTGGCGCAACCTCAATCGGCATGTTGTTTGGTGGTAAGTCTCAAATGTCCTATTTAGGGTCGAACTTTAGTAACAATATGTGTAGGGCGCGCTATTGCTGGTCTTGCAGTTGGTATGCTCACCATGATTGTGCCCATGTATATGTCGGAAGTTTCTACAGCTGGCATTCGAGGAACGCTTGTTGTGCTGCAGCAGTGTAAGTTTCAGACGCCAAACTCCATGTACCTAATCTGGCGATTCCGGTTCCTGATAAGAAATCCCTTATATAGTGAGCATTACTCTGGGTATTCTCGTCAGCTACTGGCTCGAATACGGCACCCAGTACATCGGTGGTACCCGTTGTGCCCCCGATATTCCCTACTCAGGCGGCACTCCTGATAAGCCTACCTTCGACCCCCGAAACGATGTTGGTCCCAACGGCTGCACTGGTCAAAGCCAAGCTGCATGGAGAGTCCCATTCGCCCTGCAAATCGTACCTGCGCTTATCCTAGGCATTGGAATGATCTTCTATCCCGAGTCCCCTCGCTTCTACCTCATGCGAAAGAACGAAGAAGCAGCCCTTCGCTCATTGGCCCGCCTCCGTCGCGTCCATCCCGATTCCGAGTCCCTCAGAGAAGAGTATCTCTCTATTAAAGCCGAGGTTATGTTTGACGAAGCTCATTCGCGAGAGCACTACCCCGGCAAGAGTGGTGTCAGCCTCTTCTTCTCTGAATACTACGGTCTGCTGTCAACTTGGCCTAGCTTCAAGCGTGTGTTTATTGGAAGCGCCATCATGTTTTTGCAGCAGTTCCAGGGATGCAATGCCTTGATCTACTATGCTCCGACTATCTTTGGACAGCTGGGATTATCTGGAAACACTACATCGCTTTTGGCAACTGGCGTCTATGGCATTGTTAACACTTTGAGCACCCTACCTGCCCTCTTCCTCATCGACCGAGTTGGAAGACGACCTTTGCTCATGTGCGGTGCTACCGGAACATTCATTTCCCTCATCATTGTTGGAGCTATTGTTGGCAAATACGGCGCCGCCCTTGGCGACCACAAGGTCCCAGGAGGAGTCGCAATCGCCTTCATCTACATCTACGACGTCAACTTCTCCTACTCCTTTGCTCCTATTGGATGGGTGTACCCTTCGGAAATCTTCAACCTGGGCAGCCGATCCAAGGCCATGGCTATCACCACCAGCTCAACTTGGATGTGCAACTTCATCATTGGACTTGTCACTCCCGACATGCTTGAGACTCTCAAGTGGGGCACATACATCTTCTTTGCGGCTTTCTGCTTGATCGGCTTGGTATTTACATACTTTTGTGTGCCCGAGACTAAGGGTCGTACCTTGGAGGATATGGATCGCGTCTTTGGTGATGAGACCGCGTTACAGGAGAAGGAAAGGTTGTTTGCCATTGCTGCCTCTCTGGGCTTGACGGCATCGATTCCGCCGGAAAAGACGGAGGCAATGACCGCTGAGGCTGAAGAGTACGCCTAAGTTTATGACATGAAGAAGAGAGAGTCGGAAGAAGTCTAGTGAATCAATGGTGTAATAATGCGAATGTTCTATTGATGAATGTTTCTATTGTTTTTGTGTGTTTTACCCTTTATATACCAAGTATCGACGTCAGCTGCAAAACTCGACAGCAATTGCAGTCAGTGTCTCGGTGACCTGCTTTATTGACTCTACATCTGCATATTCCAGTTTCCCATGCAGCCCTTCTCCCTTTGGCCCCCAAAGCAACGTCGGAATACCAGCGTCGGCCAGCAGTGCAGAATCTGTCCAGTAGGGTGCCCCCGATATAACCGGCTCCTCGCCCAACATGATGCTTGCATGCTTTCGAATGAGCTGCGAGAAAGGGTGGTCAAGGGCAGCCTTGAAAGATGACCGGTTAAAGGTGGTCCGGAGAGTGTATTTAAAGTCTGGGACTTTCTCCACCAGGCCGTCGAGGATAGTTTTTAGCTCCTTTGTTACTGTTTCTGGTGTCTCGCCATTTACAGTCCGACGCTCGAGCTGGATCCGGGTGAGCGCAGGATAGGATGAGACTTCTTCGCCACCGTTGATGATGGAAGCATGGATGCTCCCTGGTCCGAGAACAGAATCGCCAGTTTGTGCCGTCAGATTGCTTGCATGTTTATCCAATTCGACGAGGAAATAACCTGCCTTGCAGATTGCATCGATACCAAGATCGTACCTTGAGCCATGAGATGCTAGGCCATGGATATCCACCTCGAACCATACGAAGCCTTTGTGCGCGTATAGGATATCCATGTTGGTCGGCTCGCTGACAATGGCACCATCGGCCCTCCAACCTGCTTCCAACACCTGCTGCGTACCGATACTCTCAAACTCTTCGTCTGCTACCCCTGTGAAAATCACGTCTCCATTTAGGCCTTGCTGTTTTGCGTTGGCTAGGGTGACCATGGCGGCTGCGATGCCGCATTTCATATCAGCCGCTCCACGACCATAGAGCTTGCCGTCTATGATGTCGCCGTTAAGGGGATCTCCCTCGTACCCCACGAGTGTCACAGTGTCGATATGGCCGTTGAGCATAAGACTCTTGCCACCACCCGATCCGCGTGCAACACCAATTACCGAAGGCCGCCCCGGGGTTGGCTCGATCCAGTGAGTCTCAATATCACGATGCTCCATCCAAGCGGTGATGTATCGGGCGACTGCAGTCTCTCCAGGGCCAGGAATAGATCCCATTGAGGGATTGGCCGAGTTGATCCTGACCAAAGTTTGTGTCAACTCGACAGGGTCGTCGCTCGCCACATCATGAGGAATACTATAGTCTCTTGGGCCCTCTGTGCAAAACACCACCACAACTGAATCCTTAGTCAGACCAAGCTTTTCTCTATCCGAAGGACTCAGCCTCCTGAGCGCAGCAATAGGTGCTGCACCACAAGGTCCTGCGGATACGCTTTGAGAGATTAAATAGCTGCAAGCTTGATGAGCCTCAAAGTCCGAAACCGTTAGGCTTGCATCCACTCCGTGGCGGAGAACGGCCCATGAGATAGATGAAGGGGTCCCGCAATCCAACCCCGCCATGATGCTAGGTGTCTTTTCCGAGGTTGTGGATGATTCACCCCTCTTGAGACTCTTCCAGAGACTGGCGGATGTATCAGGCTCGACCGTGAGGACGGTGGTTTGCTTTCCCGTTTTTTTAGAGTGTGTCACTACAGCCTGAGCAAAAGAGCCGACGCCTACAGGTACTACGACGAGGTCAGGGGTAGTGGCTCCCAGTTGGCCATCGATTTCCAACATCATAGTGAGGTAGCCATCCACAATCCACTACACGATACATTAGCAGGCCTTCAATGGATAAGTAAGGGCTAGTTGACATGCCTGTGGGATTTGAACATAGTCACCGGAGGCATAGTCTTGAACCACAATGGCGGTCTCATCTTGGGTAGCTGCCACTCGGGCGTCGACGACAGCAGCGTCATAGAAGCCATCTGAAACGACAACATGAGCGCCCTCTGACTTTATTAGATCGATGGTGCCGCTATGCATGGAAACAGGTACATGGATTTGCGAAGTGACACCCAGGATGGATGCCATGCGTGCAACAGCACGGCCATGGTTACCATCTGTGGCTGCGTATAGACTGATTTTGGTGCTTTTCAGTGCTTGCTTAACGGAGTCGAGAGAAGAATCGAGAGGAAGGCCAAGTCGTTGGGCGATGGCTCGAAACGTGCCCCATGAGGCCCCGAGAATCTTAAAGGAGGGGAGCCCAAGTCGACATGTCTCATCTTTGAGGTGGACGGCACCAACGCCTAATTCCTCGGCGAGATGCTTGAGAGGGACCAGATTTGTTTGCGAATAGGCCGGTAGTTGTAAGTGGAAGCGATATGCCAGTTCTGGGCTATCTGTTAATGGCGTGGTCCATGATTTGGCTGCTGGATTGAAGTAGACAGGGCGGCGAGTCATGGTCTTGTAATATGTACTGAGGGGCGGGAATGGATGATAGATGAGGTTGCGAATTGTGATGTTATGCAGTGTGAGATGGATTAGACAGACAAAAAACAACAAACCAAGGCAGAAAAACGACGGATTTAATCTGGTATATGTAGCGTTAGGTATCTTGACTCGCTCCAGCTTGCTTCTTTGGCCTCGTGTCAACCATCTCCATTCATAGCCGGAACCAACTCCTATTTGCGCCGGCTTCAGCTCCAAGCGTGAGCCAATGGACGGCAACGTTCGATGCTAGTGACGACAAGTCTGCAAGAGATACCGAAGATGGTAAGGACTAGGGAGTGAATCTTGGCGAGTGAGCGGAACAATCTCCGATGCGCTGGAGTGTTTCTGCTGTCCGGTTGGCCGTAATTCGTCTTGTTGATGTTTTTTGATGGTGCTTTGGATGTCGTTTTTTCCCTCCCTTGTGCTGTAATCGGACCCGACATGTACCGGTACATGTGGTGGTGCGCCGATAAAGTCGAGTGCCGCCCCTCTTTATGTGGAGGAGAAGGCGCATTGCCGCTGTACAATGCTGTAAGGCGCTGTAAGGCGCTGTAAAGAGACGTGCCTGCCCACTGTAAAACTGGGAACAGTGGGCGGAGATGCTACGTTCGTGCGCATGTACACCTAGATGTACATATACCTAACACGACATGTACTATCAAATATAGTACGTCCACACGCTTCTCCCTGCTATTTGCTGTCATGAGAAGGCGCTTCATGAGGTCAATTTTAAGGCCTGATCACAAATACAAGTTCCCTCAGACCATAATTGCCCCTCTTCAGATGTAGAAGAAGGCGTAAGTAACCCCGTACAAGTCGAATGTACGCATGGATCAATAATAGCATCGTCACAATCACCAGATGCCCATGTATCCAGGTACCTGGTAAGTAAGTTGTCCACGGGTGCTATTATCGGGCATCCATCCATACGAGTTTGTAAGCGCCGCTCGGCCGATTAGGCGCAATCACCCGCTGTAGAACATCGCCGCCAACGGCTCTAGAACCCTGAGGAAGCGCTGTATTTTAGCGCTGTACATGTCTGTAGTGTCTGTAGGCGGAAGGCGCGTTGGCCAGATACCGTGCACGTGCTCCCCCACTTACCCGCGATACCGCACCCCCAAAAAAAGGAAAAAAGCGCCCTCCTGCTACGACTAAAACAGATGCTGAACATTTTCACCATCCAAGCGTGCGCCTTCTCCGCCCTCCGCCAACCGCAATCCTGTGCTCGGACAGCAGCTGAAGGGAGAAAAAAAAGGACCCCCGACGGAGTCTCCAACGGAAGACCCGCCAACAGGGACCGAGGCGCCGAAGCTGGAAGCCCGTGGATGCTTTTGCTGGCTCCGAGCTGAGCACCGGCCAGAGGCACCGAAGCGCTGCGAAACAGTCGATCCATGTTGAATCGAGCAGACTAACGAGGAATTGGGCCGCTAGCCTGCAGAAGATTGGAAGCCCTGTACGAGTGGCAGATAGCAGTGACAGCAGCAGCAGTGACACGAGACTGCTGCACAAGATCCGGGCCGTGGAGCTGGTGAGACACTCAATTGGAAACTCCGAGACAGGCGACCGCGAGTCGCTGAGGCCGGACCGCGAGTCGTGAGACGGTGAGCGCTTAGCTTACATACGCCGGACGATTACGCGATCTTGGCTATGGAGGACGGCCTGTTCCTGGAGGACGAGCATCGGGGCAACGTCGGCAATCTCGCCATGGCTGGCGTTGGCCACTTGGAGATGGGGATGGGGATGGAGATAGGACGGACGGGGATGGGGGCGACAATGGAGAATCAGATGGAGAATCAGCACCGCCTCATGCACCAGCAGCACCAGCCCCAGCTCCAGCCTCACGTTATCTCTCGCTCTCAATCTCACCCTCACTCTCAACCAGAACCGCCGGCTCAGCAGCAATTCCCATTCGACCAGCACCAGCAGGCCTCAGACCAGCTTCCCCGCCAGCTGCAGACTCCCGTCCCCATGGACCAGTTTGGGCCGCCCTTCTTCTCCCCCTCCGATCCCTATGCCGGCAGCCCGTATGCGAGCCCGGCCGGTGGAGGCTCCAGCTTCCCCGACTTCCAGTACGAGCTGGGGTCCGACCACACCGACTCCGGCGTCTTCCCTGGCCCCGGCTCTCCCTTTGACGGTACTATTCCGGTTCCGCTTGCTCCGGGTCCCCTAAGTGATATCGGACATTTCTGGGCCACGGAGGCCCAACCTCAACCGCAGCAGCACCAGTCACTGCAAGACAACACCAGGACTCTCAACGCTATCGACGAGTTCTTCATCAAAAACGGCGCTCATCGGCCACCTGTGCCCTGCACCTACTGTAAACGCCAACGGCTCCAGTGCCTTATTCTCCAGACCACGGAGGCAAACCCAAACCCCGTCAGCTCTTGTTCCAGTTGCGTGGCCCTCTACCGTGATTGTAGTCTTGCTGAGCGAAGCAAGAGAGATGCCTCTGCCTATGAGACTGTTCTCCCCGTCATCGGTCATCTGCACGGTGTTTGCGAGGAGGTCGACGATGCCACTACTCGCGAAGGGACGACGCAATGGCGCATTGAGCGAGAGACTGCTCCAACTGCAACTCGATCATCGTCCGTCTCTCACAAGAGGAACAGCACTCGGTCCGTCAAGAAGACTAGGGTGCTGAGAAACTGGTTCGCCACTCATCAGGAACATCCGTACCCATCCGAAGACGAAAAGTCTATGCTTTCTGAGCAGAGCGGCCTCAGCAAGACGCAGGTAATCAATTGGTTCGCCAATGCTAGGCGCCGCCATCGTCTGACCGCACAGTCACACTTCAACAACAGCAGCAAAGTGTTTCTGCAAGGATCTCCCATGCCACAGACATTCCTGTCTGGCATGTCACCAATGGAGCGCTGGAGGCATTCACCTCCGAATGAGGAGCCAGTCTCGGTGTCAGCCATCGAGAACGCCATTTCCAACCATGTTGATGAGGGAGATGCCTACCTCTACAGCTTTGATGGCAATTATGCCACCGACGGTGCCCCTTCCTCGGCCAGCAGTGAATCAGCCATCTTCAACCAGCATCCTACAGGTCGCTACGAGGGTTCATCCAACTCTGGATCGTCTGCCTTTTCCTTCTATCAATCTGACGACGCGGGCATCTTCTCCCTATCGGCACATAGCTCCATCCATGGCGGCGATAGTGATTTAATAGCCGGCTCATCTAATGCAAGGGCCGCTGTGGGAGCGACGGCAGAGCGTGGAAAGGCCCACATGTTTCAGTGCACCTTTTGCCGCCAGAGCTTCAAGAAGAAGTATGACTGGGTGCGTCATGAGAGATCCATCCACCTCCCTGGCCTCGACTCTTGGATATGCAAAGTTCCTCTGCCAGAAGAACAGTCACATCTTGTTTGGCGTGCCAACCACAGTGAGCCCGAGTGCATATTTTGTGGCCAGGCGTCGCCAACGGAGGAGCATCTGCAAGCTCACGAATTCCAATCCTGCGCCGAGCGTCCCGTGTCAGAGCGAACGTTTACTCGCAAGGATCATTTATGGCAACATCTGCACAAGTTCCATCGCTGCCGAAAGTGGGACGGGTGGAAGCCGAATCTCCACCTCTTACAGCATCGCCAAGACAAATATGAGAGCGTGTGCGGCTTCTGCCAGCTCAAGATGCATAGCTGGGACGAGAGGGTCCAGCATCTGGCATCGCACTTTCGCCGCGGCACCACTATGGTTGAATGGACGGGTGCCGCAACCAGCATAGCCGGAGATGGCACTCGGAAGATGCCATCGAATAGGGCCCGCACTACCCCCCTGAGTGGCGATGAAGCCGATGCATCATCACTGGGACTGTTTCCCTAGTATCAGGAATTCCGCGAGTGCTGCTCATTTTGATTCATTTTAGGGAGTCACTTATGCTGCCTCAATTACGCATTCATAATCCATATAGATTTTGTACATACTTTTCAACTCAAACATTATAAATAGATTTTGGCATATCGGTAGTTTCTTAGGATAATTATACCCACTCGTTAACAAGTATCAATAAACATAGATGAAATCCTCATTCTGCAAATCCGTCACGTCCTCAAACGCCTTGTCCCCAACATTATCATCACCCATGTTCAAAATCTCCTCGTCGTATTCATTGTCACCTCGCTTCCTGTCCATCATGCTAAGATCCCGGATCACCTCTGACTTGCCGAGCGCTCGTCGTCTCGCCGCTTGGCGCGTGTTAAGGACCTTGATCCAAAGCATACCCGCAACAATCAGGACCGCCAGCACCACGAAAAGAGCAAGATTCGATCGCAAACCGCGGTCGTAGCGCGGCTTCTCGCTGGGCTTGAAGAGCTGCGGGCCTATAATATTGCCGACACTCGCTCCAACAAAGAGCATGCCGGTAGTCACTTTGCGCTTGGTGTCGCCGGCAGTGTTCTGGCCTGACCAGGAGTAGATCAGAGGAGAAATGCCAGGATAGACGGAGATGATATAGTAGCCAACGAGGAGAACAGCTCGGTCGGATGGAGCTCGGCCGGTAACGAGAAGGATGACACAGCCCGCAATGGGAGGAAGGCATAGGAACAAGAGAACGGCAGACTTCATGTGTATCTTGTCGGATACCCAAGCGCCACCAAGTGTAGCAATCATCTGGACTGCGCCAAAGGGGATATTGAAGAGGATCGTGGTGAAGGAGCTGAAGCCAAAGGACTGAATGATGAGCGGACCAAAGGTAGAGATGCCGCCACTAGGAATCCTGTTGTAATATTAGCATTAGTATCTACTATTGTTGGGTCCAGTGGCATTTGTATTAAACTTACGAGATGGTAAGCATGAGACAGGTCCAAAGCCACGTCTTTGGGTCTAGCATGGCTTCTCGAACATGCTCCCATTTCCAGACGCCGGAACCGATGCCCATCTGGTTCATTCGCAGACGTTCAATAGCGATGAGTTTCTCGTCTTCTTTGAGGAACTTTGCCTCCATGGGGGAATCGGGCATGAAAAAGCTGGTTACTCGTTAGATATGTGTTTAGATGAAGGAGAGGATTGTTCAACTTACTACATGACTATTGAAAAAGCAACAGTGATGCAGCCACAAAAGAGGAAGATGATTTGATAGGGGTGAAGGGTTGATTTGATGTGACCGAGACCATATGTAAGGAGACTTCCGAGCTATATTATCGTTAGAAGCGATTCAGTTTACGTTGTAGATTCGCAGTGGCGGCTTTACCATGTTGACAACTCCCAGCATTGCATACCAGGAGGCGTTTCGAGTTGTCTGTTCTTTTCTGCGATACCACATTTGTACGACTGCAATAAAAGTCGGGGCTGTTCAACACCAGTTAGCCAACGTACTCTGGCAATAAGCATCGCCCCTCGAGGAAAGGAAAGTTACCTACCAACCGAGGCCTCGAACGCTCCCAGCAATAATCTCGCGGCCATCAGACCTCCAAAGTTCTTCGCAGCCGTCATACCACACAACACTGCTCCCCAGCAAAACACCATGGTGGCACAGAATTTGCCCACGGGCAGCTTCACCAGAGCATAGGCCACCAGCGGTTGAAACACCAGCTGGGCCACATACACCACGGAGCCTAGCCATGAGAACTCCTGGCCCTCCAGGTGCGTGTCATCAATGAGGCCAAAGACTGACGCATAGGAAAGAGTTGTCTTGTCGAGCGACTGGAGACAGTAGACGAAGAGGATGATGGGGAGGAGATGGAGGTCGATCTTGCGGAGGACACGAGCATTCTCACTAGGAGTGACAATGATGGTAGCCTGGTTGGCTTGCTTCAGGAACTGAGCAGCTTTGTCTCTGCCCGTGAGAGAAGCAGGTTTCGGGACAGGGGTGATTTCGCTGGTGATGTTCTTGGAGTTAGAGTCACCTTGTTTCGTGTTGGTTTCAAGGTGAATAATATCTGGGTTGTCCTTTTGAGTTGCCATGATGATGGCTCTTCTCTTACACGAACTGATCGACACAAGATGAGAACGATGATATGGCCCAGACCACCATGCTTGACCGCTCCAGTTGCAGGCAATCCTCTATGATATTTATAAACACCCACAGTTCACCTGATTCCTTCCCCGGTCTAACATGCAAAAGGACTTCGCATAAGCCGTGAAAGCGCCACAGAACCCCATGGGGCAAACATTATGGTTGTAAGAGCAGAATGCGGGGAAGAATTCTCGTTGTTTGATAGGCTAGACGGACATGGTGAGTTTTCTCCGTCGGGTTTCAATCAGCTTTCTCCGTTCGTGGTTGCCCCTCAGCGGAGATTTTTCAGCTTTGCCCGTTTGCTGGATAGCCGACGGCCATGTTCCGTATTCATGAAGCGGCTGTTGATGGGAAGAAAAGAGCCTACAAGGGGTAATTGTAAAGTATATTTCTGCTCTAGGAAACTGGATTGTAATCGGTAAATAGCAGACCAAGTGTCTTGCAGCCTAACAGGAATTAAAGAAGCCCGAAATCGGTCTTTATTCCCACGCAGCGTGATCCGCTCAACTGAGGGACTACCTGTGTCATGTCTTTATACATACACGTGTAATATCGACATATAAATCAACTCCAACGCCCTCCTCATCTTGCCTTTGTCAAGTGTGAATTTCTATTCTATTCCCTCTCCCCAATTGAGATTGTATTTTTTTAAAAAAGAACCACCATCCATTCAGCATCTCCAACATGCCTCAACAGGAGCGCGTTCCGTCATCCTGGGCGGAGAACACAGCTTCTTCAGACAAGCTGCTGCAACTCGACTCCACGGATTCTCAACTTCCCTTTCAATTCACACTCGACGCTCTTCGCCCCAATGTATTTCGCACAACTTTTTCGTCTAAATCTCACCCTCTGCCCCCTCATCCCAGTGTGCCCCTCTTGAAAAAACAGATAGAGGCTGCATCTGTAAATATTTCCTCTACCAGCACAACAAAGAAGATCCAAATCGGCCCAATCACGGCTTCCATTGACTGGACCGAGTCCTCACCACTACTCTCGGTCTCTCTTGACGGCAACAAGAATGGGCCTCTTCACGAAGATTTGCCAAATCGCTCGTACGTTGTTGACGGCGAGGGCATTGCTCATTATTCGCGCTATAATAGAGATACCCTGTACGTCGGCCTGGGTGAAAAGGCGGCTCCAATGAACCTTGCTGGGAGGAAATTTGAGCTTTCAGCGACGGACAGTTTTGGCTATGATATTTACCGCACTGATCCGCTGTACAAAAACATTCCACTCCTCATTAATGCGACGCCGAGTGGCTGTCTTGCTCTGTTTTCGACGACTCATTCGAGAGGCTCGTACTCTATTGGGGCTGAGATGGACGGCATGTGGGGTCGCTACAAGGTGTTGAGACAAGACTATGGAGGATTGGAAGAGTACATTATTGTTGGAAAAACTCTCAAGGACATTGTTACGACTTATGCGGAAATTGCTGGCTTTCCTCTTCTTGTGCCAAGATGGGCGTTTGGGTACCTCTCCGGTGGTATGAAGTACTCCATGCTCGACGACCCTCCAGCTTCAGAGGCACTGCTTGATCTTGCACGCAAGATGAAGGAACAGGATATTCCATGCTCGGCGTATCAAATGTCATCTGGTTATACAGTGGCAGAGCAGCCGCCGAAAACACGCAACGTCTTCACCTGGAATCGCCATCGGTTTTCAGACCCAGAGGCCTTTATCAAGGAGTATCACAAGCTTGGCATGAGATTAATCGCCAACGTGAAGCCCTATGTTATTGCCACTCACCCAGAATACGAAAAGCTCAAAGCTGCAAATGCCTTGTTCATCGACCCGCACACAAAAAAGACGGCGGTGACTCGGCTATGGAGTGCCGGCGGAGGTGAAAGCGCTGAAGGTGGACATATTGACTTCACCTCTGCTGCTGGATTCAAATGGTGGTACGAGGGCGTCAAGAAGCTCAGACAAGAAGGCATTGACTGCATCTGGAACGACAACAATGAGTACACGGTTACTGATGACGGCTGGATCTGTGCCTTAGACGAGCCTTCTCTCGAAGTGAGGGACGAAGTCAAAGATAGGCCACAAATCGGTCTCTGGGGCCGGAGCTTGCACACGGAGCTTCATGGAAAAGCGTCTCACGATGCCCTCGTCGACGTCAGTCCAGATGAACGCCCGTTTGTTCTTACTCGAAGTGCAACTGCTGGAACTATGAGATACGCTTGTAGTTCATGGAGCGGAGATAATACCACCAGCTGGGCTAGCATGAAGGGTGCCAATGCTCTTGCGCTCAACGCGGGCATGTCTTTAATGCAATGCTATGGCCACGATATTGGGGGATTTGAAGGCCCACAGCCATCCCCTGAGCTACTTCTTCGATGGGTTCAGATTGGTACATACTCCCAGCGCTTCGCAATCAACTGCTTCAAGACGATCAACGAGAATAACATCGGAGACGTCATTGAGCCATGGATGTACCCGGAGATTACACATTTGGTTCGCAAAGCCATCAAGCGCAGATACGCCATGATCCCTTACATCTACTCCTTGATGCTGGAGAGCCATCAAACAGCTATTCCGCCTCAACGTTGGACTGGCTGGGGATACGAAGAAGATCCAGAAGTGTGGACCGCACCAATTACAGAGGGCGAGACACAATATTGGCTCGGTGACGCTCTACTGGTTGGCGGCGTATATGAGCCCGGCGCTACGCAGGCACGAGTCTATCTTCCCAAGGCGTCGGATGAGGATGAAGGCTACATCAATCTCAAAGCTCCCTATCAGTACTTGGAAGCAGGACAATGGGCTACGATTGACGCAGAGTGGCATGGCGCAGGTATCCCGGTGCTTGCCAAGGTCGGAACAGCGATCCCAGTTGGAAGAGACGTGCAGGTCTTGTCTCCTGGAGAAAAAGAAAATGTCGCCAATCTTCCTCTGGACGACTATCGCGCGATTGAAATCTTCCCTCCCCGTCAAGGATCTAGCTCGAAGCGCTATGAGACGGTGTGGTACGAGGACGATGGTGTATCTGCTGTTGCAAAGAACAAAATCTCCAAATACAGCATTGTGTATTCGGTTGAAGGGTCTGAAATTAAGGTCGAATTTTCTAGAGATGAAACATCTGGATATATCGCGCCTTGGAAAACGCTGGTTGTTGTGCTGCCTCCTGGAGACGCAAGAGCTGTTCGATCGACTGATGGCGTACAAGTTCGCGACTTGGGTGTAGACGACGAGGGAAGGAAGAGATTTGAACTCTAGTTAACATAGGATATTATAATAACATATACATCATTAAAAATACACATTAATATTTTGAAGCCCTTTAGCTCTCAGTATCAGTCGGTAGCCACCCGAATAGGTCTTCACCCCCATTAAGTGCCTCGACAAGTATGTCATCGAGCCAGGCAACGCCAATCGCGGATGAAGAGAAAAGCGTGAGACCGGGGAAATCCCACTCAAAAATAAACTGCTCAGGGACAAATGAATCCAATTCCATCCGATTTTGTGTACCATAGCCAGGCGTTCGTCGAGATGAAAAGTTCTCATCGTTTGCAATGCTCAGGGCTGTATTATGAGCTTCATGAGTGACGCTGCTGAATTTTTCAATACCGGTCTGGAGAAGTTGTAGATATTGCTTTCCAGTATTACTCCGGCTTCCATTGTGGTTACCGCCGCTTGCCTCGCTCAGTTCACTTAAGAGGATGTTGCCGTGGGCAACAAGTTCTCTGCTGGAGCGTCCCTTGCTCTCAGGTAGCAGAATAGAGAGTTTGAGAAGCAGTAGATAGCAAAATGCACACTTTGCCCAGACAAAGTCCATTGCGAATCGCAGGTTGCGGATATACAACCTTGGTTCTTCAATCATGATATCCAAGTGCTCTTCCAGAGCATCCTTGGCCATGGCAACAACTGATTTTTGAGCAGGCGACATGAAGTCGACATTTTCAACGCCGGTTGCTCTTACAGCACGGCATAGAGCCATATTTTCAGCCCAACACTTTTGAACACGAAGGTTGACACTGAGCCAAGGTGCTTGGATGCTGTGCTTCTCGAAAATGTGCGCCCAGTCGTCGAACCATATAGATATGTCAATGCGAGCTTCGCGGACGACATCCAGCATGTCTTCATCACCAAAGCCCACATGGCTAGCCAGTGAATCGTAGATTCTACCGCGAATCACATTAAGTTCAACCTGGGAGAATAAAAACAGATCGAGTTCAGTTGCGGCCGAGCTTTTTAGAATGATTCGGCTTCTCCGTGAATCGCCGACAAACTTGAATGTCGGTAGATCAGAAGCATCGACGTGTAGGATGTGACCCAAGACGAATAGATGGAGCCAAGTCCTGACTCTTCGCATCGAAACGACTGTTTCTTCATCGATTCCTGCCGAGGGCCTCCGTGTTGCCAACACCGCAGACCGATTGATCATCTCATCGTAGGATTCGGGGAAATTGAGATCAAGAGCCATGCGTGTTGCGGCTGCGACAAGAAGCGATCTCTCGGATGCATAGCATGAGCGGACCAGCAACGCCTGAATGGTCTCCAGCGAAGCCATAGCTGGTCTTGCTAAGGCGCAGTTTAGCATTCTCTTGACATGGAAATCCAGCATGTGCCATTGTTGGGTGTCGGTTCCGGTCACAACACGGCAGCCGATTGTACAAATGGCGCTGAAAAGCAGACTGCTTCTCGCACGAATGCTCTGAAACGAGTCATATTTGGGATCAAAGACTGGAACAGAATGGTCGCATCCCTGAAAGAAGATGGAAAAGTACTGCTCAGCTTGCTCAATGCTGAGCAGCCCGGCGTCCACACAATCAGGTAATGTAACAGAGCCAATCTCGAAATTGGATTTGATTTGTTTGTTGGATAGCACGGTATCCGTCGGTGATTCTGTGTGAGATGGGCGAATGAGGGCTAATTCATCAGAGTTGAACTGAGCTGCTTGAACAAAGGGTCCATGCTCCAAGTTTGACGAAACCTGTGAACCGACGCCAAGCGGAGTGAGATTTGTGTGGTTAGTCTCAATTTGAGAGCCGGTTTGTGTGGAAGAAGTTCTTCGAATTTGGTCTTTTAGTGCTGCAACCTGTTGTTCAAGCTCCTCTATTCGACTACATGGTTGAGATGTGATGATTAGTGATGCAAGGACATGCAGTTGTCGGCGAACTGATCAATGATACGTACAGCTGATGGGCCTCTTTTGGAGGATCGATAAAGGCGCAGATCTTTTTCAGCTCGCAGCATCTGATGTAACCGTTAATCTGAGTTAAGGCACACGAGATGTCACGCTCTCTCCTCTTGTGGAAGTCGATGCAGCCGGAACAACTTACCGTGAGCAAGGCCTTTTACCATCGCATTTAGCCTTGGTCTAACTGTCAACTATCGTTTCCAAAACATAAGCTATCAACTCTAAGTAGGGTTCACCTTGGATCGACGACATGCGTTACACGATTTCTGTCGGCCAACTGTCAGCAACGGACCATTCCGAGCAGATATCAACGTGACATGGCGGCGGCCCGAACGCCCCTCATGACAGCGGCCTACGCCTATCTGCAGTGCTAATGCCAATACAGGCACGGATTTGCTTACTGGAATCCTCTTCTTGCGGATACGTGGGGTGTCTGAGGGCTTGGTCTCCATGGCTGTCTGTGGTGGGCGAATCGCGTCAAGTTGCTACAGTACAACGGTTAAACGATCTTGTCCCATGGCGGCGGGGAAAACGGCTAATCAGAAAGATATGGATATGGATATGGTTGATGCAACATTGGGCAGATGAGGGCTGCTTGTCATCGCGATAAGGATATCGACGGCAATGGGAGCCGACGCGATGGGGCTCTGGCATGGGCCATGATCCGAGAAACGCAAAGTTCCGTTTCAATCAGGACGCCACGAGAGGAGGTTTAGATGAGTGGGGGGTTGGAGTTGATACCGTCGCACGCGGATGACTAAAGAAAGGCTGGATGCTCAGAATGCGATGACAGTTGGCTTGTTGCTGTTCTTCCGTCTCAGGTATCAAGTCTTGACATCAGTGGCAATTGGTTACTTCGTATTGTGTGTACAGTTACATTTCTCTCAGGACAATCATCAATCCGTCTCGTGTAATACGTATCAAGCCGCTGGCAATTACAATTAATTACATTACTTGCAAAGCGCTACAGTACCTACGACAATCACCCTCAGAATGATCCACCTTGACCCCAGACTTTGCAGCTTCGTATCCGAATTGCTACCTCAACCCCCTGGTCGGCCGATGGTTTGCCGAACTAAGCTTATCAAGTGGTGGAAAATTCGTCAACTCAAGCTACTCCGCACCTGTCTCTATCAATGGATCCACTGCGGAGAGTGAGGAGACAAGAAACAGACAGCAGGCTGATCTGCACAAGAGATCAAGGCATCGTGACTTGGCAGGCTGGGCATCGACAATCCCGCCTCTCCATGGCAGAGCTATGAGCCATAGCTTGAGGAAGCACGTGTGTGAAGCTGCTGGTGATGCTGCACGCAGTGAGACTCCAAACGCATCAATTGCCTCTTTGAGATGATAATCGTTCCCCATACAAGACAAGGTCAGCCCATACCGCCTGATATGCTTACTTGCATCGAGATTTACGGTTAGAGCAAGTAAATGCGGTAAACAAGCTGTAAAAAGACCCCTGCCTTGATTTGCCTTGGTTTGTCTTGCTTCCCCGCTTGATCAGGAACAAGCTGCCAAAATGCCTTAAGTTCAAATCAGGGTGCAACCTCGCCCACTCAATCAGCAGCCGAGGCCTTCTGTGCTTTTCCAAGTTAGTAAGGTAACGTTGTATTACGCCCTGGCATGCTCGACGCCCAAGAGCTTGTGGGAATCGCCATCCATGTAGGACAAGGAACAATAGACGGAAAATTGTGGTACAGCAGCAGCAGCTACGAGCACGGCGTCTTCAGCAGACAGCGCTTCTTTCCTGAAAAGGTTTATACGAGTAGTACTAGTTACTAAGTCAATTACACAACAGGCCCTATGGGGAAAGAAGAATGGATATCATTGTTTCTTATAAAGGGCACCGAGGGCCCGGATCGCGACCAGGGAAACTTTGGACCCTGTGCAGACCCGGGAAGACGGTCAAGGCTACTCCAAACCGCGGCCACGAAACATGATCGCCAAAGCTGTCGCAGCTCTTCTGCTGGGCAGCGGCCTTGCCTCTGCAGCTGGCCATCCATTGACATCTAAAGCCGGTGACAAAGTCGCTATTCCAGACTGGGATATCAATTCTTCCTCGGCAGTTTCCAAGGATCTCAAGGGGCTGTCCCGGCCTGGTGTCGACACTTCGTCATGGTATCACGCTGGCACGTCGAGATGCACCCTCATGGGTTGTCTTCTCAATGCTGGAGTCTACAAGGATGAGGATCTGTGGTACTCGGACAACATGAATCGCTTCAACTGGGGCCAGTTTTCGGTGCCCTGGATCTACCGCCACGAGTTTGCGCTCTCTCCCGCCAAGGGCAAGCATTTTATTTTGCAAACGAACGGCATTACATCTAAAGCCGATCTTTTCTTCAATGGCAAGCAAATTGCCGACTCCGAATACCAGGCTGGTGCTTATGCTGGTCGCACTTACGACATCACGACCCTCGCCGCCAAAGACAACGCCTTTGTCGTCCAAGTCTACCCAACAGACTATCTGTACGACTTCGCTCTTGGATACGTTGACTGGAACCCGTATCCGGCCGACAACGGATCGGGCATCTGGCGCGATATCACCGTCAAAGAGACCGGCTCCGTTTCCATGGGTCCCATCAGTGTCGTTGTCGACATTGACGACCCCGTTGAGAGCAGCCCTGCCGAGATTACCATCCGTGCGGAAGCTCAGAACCTGGAGAACACTGCAGTTGTTCTCGACGCCGAGGCCGTTGTAACTGGTAACTCATGCTCTGGAGGCCCTCTGAAGCAGACGGTTAAGCTTGCGCCTGGTGAGAAGAAGCTTGTCCAGTTCACGAAGACGATTAAGAACCCAAAGATCTGGTGGCCCAAGCAATGGGGTGACCAGCCTCTGTATAACGCAAAGGTCACTTTCTCTGTCAACAAGGCTGTTTCAGACACAGCTCAAACCAACTTCGGCGTCCGCAAAGTTACTTCTTTCGTCAACCAGTACAACGACACTCAGTACAGCGTCAACGGCCATCCCTTCCAAGTTAATGGCGGTGGTTACGGCGCTGACATGTTCCTGCGATGGGATAGCGACCGTTTCACACGCATTGTCGAGTATATGCTGGACATGCACCAGAACACTATCCGTCTCGAGGGCAAGTTGGAACACCCAGAGCTGTACGAGATTTGCGACAAGTATGGATTGATGGTCATGCCTGGCTGGGAATGCTGTGATAAGTGGGAGGCTTGGGCTTACAACGATGAACTTGCCATCTTCCCGCCACCCGTCTGGGACGACAACGACTACCAGACCGCCAACTACAGCATGATTCACGAGGCTTCCATGCTTCAGCCGCACCCCAGCGTGTTGACATTCCTCGTAGGAAGTGACTTCTGGCCCAATGACGAGGCGACTGAGCTCTATGTCAACGCCTTGAAGGATGCTGGCTGGCAGACTCCCATCATTGCCTCTGCCGCCAAGCGCGGTTACCCAGCTCTTATCGGCCCTGGTGGTATGAAGATGGATGGCCCCTACGATTGGGTGCCGCCCAACTACTGGTACGACACTGAGCCTTCTGAGGACCGCTTGGGTGCTGCCTTTGGCTTCGGCTCCGAGCTGGGATCTGGTGTTGGTACTCCCGAGTTGGATTCCCTCAAGAGATTCCTCAATCAGAGCGATCTAGACGACCTGTGGAAGAATCCTAACAAGAACCTCTTCCACATGTCCACCAACGTGTCTTCATTCTATAACCGAAAGATCTACAACCAAGGTCTCTTCAAGCGTTACGGTGCCCCCACCTCCCTGGACGACTATCTCCTCAAGGCCCAGATGATGGACTACGAAGCAACCCGAGCTCAGTACGAGGGCTTTGGTGCCTTGTGGACTGCTAGCCGCCCGGCAACCGGTAACATTTACTGGATGCTCAACAACGCTTGGCCAAGTCTTCACTGGAACCAGTTTGATTACTACCTGCACCCTGCCGGCTCCTATTTCGGCACCAAGGTTGGTTCCCGACTTGAGCACATTGCGTACAACTACCAGAAGAAGGAAATTTGGGCCATCAACCACTCACTGGACCAAACCGGTGCGCGCAAGGTCGATATCGAGCTCATCGACACCAATGGCAAGCAGATCGCCAAGCAGTCTGTTAACACCAACACCAAGGCCAACTCGGGTTTCAAGGTCGCCGACATCTCCAGCCAGGTCAGCAAGCTGTCAAGCGTTGCCTTCCTGCGCCTGGTTCTCTCTGACAGCAAGGGAAATGTCCTGAGCCGCAACGTTTACTGGATCACCAACTCCATCGATAAGCTCGACTGGGATGGCTCAACTTGGTACTACACTCAAGTCACCAGCTTTGTCGACTACACTCCTCTCCAAAAGCTGTCTACCGCTCAAGTCTCTGTGACGACTGGCAGCACCAGACATGCGGCTGGTGTTCCGGGAACACAAACTCGCACAGTCACGCTTGAAAACAAGTCTTCTGTACCCGCTGTCTTCATCCGCTTAACTCTTGTGGATAAGAGCGGCAACGATGTAAACCCCGTTTCGTGGTCTGACAATTATGTGACTCTGTGGCCAAAGGAGAAGCTGCAGCTTGAGGTTGGAGGATGGGATGCAAGCGGTGACAGCATCCAGGTCAGTGGCAGGAATATCAAGGCTACCACTGTTAAGCTGTAGCTGCAGTAAAGCGTACGCTGCAACACCACTTTATAGTTAACGAATAATTAATAATGAAATTATGTTTTTAAATTCTTCTTATTTCCTCATCTTTGCTAATCAGTCGTAAATTCGTACATCTCTCCATATCAAAAGGTAATGTCTCATGCTATTTTACATTACAAGCTTCTGCCCATGCATCGCTATTTTCCTACAGGCTTGAGCAGCCCGTTTTATCATAATCATTAAAACAAACTTATACAAGGTATCGGAATCCCTTTCTCATCCTCAGAGCCTCGTCCAGATCCTCCAGCTCGGCTTGCGCCGTCTTCTCGGTAACATCTGGTCTGGCCTCCCAAGCCATCTCGCCCGCCTCGAGCTTCTTGTTCAAGTTGTTAAGGATCATCTTGAACAAGACGTTGCCGACAATGGTGACGCCGAACATGGCCAAAACGATGCCGTAGCTCTTGCGATATCCGTTCTCGGTCAGAGCCCAGACGTAAGAGCCAGCCACGTTACCGAGCTGACTGAAGGCGTTAACCATGGCGATGGCAACGGCACGCTTGGCGGGAGGACGAGGGAATGAGGAGCTGATCCAACTGTAGAAGACGATGAAACCGGCATAGGAACCGGCTTGCAGGAACAGGGCGACGTAGCGGGCAGCGACGTTGAGGGTGGACATGGAGATGACGAAACCGATGATTCCCATGATGATGGGACCGGTGATGTGCCAAAACTAGAGCAATATGAGTCAGTTTCTAGTTGCACCGACATTTTCTAAATACGCAGAGGAGTGGTGGTAGCTCACCTTTTCTTGTGTGCGATCGGCGTTCCATGAAACAGCGAGGGAGACGAGACAAGCAAATACCCAAGGAGGAGAGCTCATGAGGAGAGTGGGAACATAGGCAAAGCCAAGGGTTCCGGTCAGAGAGGGCTATCAGCTTGTTAGTTAAAGACCATTTTGGCGGTTCTGATTGCTCAGTAGTTGTAGAACTTACGAAGAAAGCATTGAATGATAGACCAACGACATAGGCCGTGAGTGTGAGCATCATGATGTAAACCTTGATGTCCTTAGCGCACATGATGAGACCGTCAAACACTCCCTGCTCCTTGGAATCCATATCCGCCTCACCAACATCCTCAAGCATACGCAGCTGAGCGACCTGCCTCTCTTCTTCAGTGAAGCCGCGAGCATTGGTAGGCAGATCAGGCAGGATGAAGCCTGCCGAGATTGCAATGGTCATGGTGGCAGCGCCTTCGATGAAGAACAGCCATCTCCATGCAGCGTGACCCAGGACGCCCTGCATGTTTGACAGCACTCCAGCGGCCACCAGCGAAGAGAAGGCGTTGGAGATGAGGTTACCACAGAAGAGGAGGGCATT
This sequence comes from Trichoderma semiorbis, assembly GCA_020045945.2. Classification (NCBI taxonomy): domain Eukaryota; kingdom Fungi; phylum Ascomycota; class Sordariomycetes; order Hypocreales; family Hypocreaceae; genus Trichoderma; species Trichoderma semiorbis. Next base: position 7,995,921 of record CM034694.1, read on the forward strand.
TCGGGTGGTGAGTTCGCGGCGCGTATACCACTTGGACAGGATGAGCAGAGCACCTGGCAAGAAGGCGGCCTCGACGAAGCCCAGGAAAAATCGAATGACAACCATGTCTTTGAAATCATTGGCAAGGCCAGACAGGGTGGAGATGAGACCCCAGAGAGTCATGGCACAGCCGATGTAGATGGACGGACGGGTGATGCGGTTGATGAACATGTTGGACGGGACCTGCATGAGAATGTACCCAACGTACAGAATGCTGAGACATGTCGCATACTGGGTGTCGGTGAGGTTGAGATCCTTCTGCAGACCCTTGAGACGCGCCGCTCCAATGTTGTTGCGATCCAAGTAGTTCATGATGTAGATGAGGATGAAGAGCGAACAGCGCATGTCAAGCTTGCGCTTGAGGCTCTTCTCGACTTCAGCTCGCCGCACCGGATCCATGGCCGCAGCTGGGTGAGGCTTCGGGGCATCGTTTGTGAGGGCATGCTCGAGATTCTCAACTCTCTGCTTCTCGGCCTCAAGAGTCAGGTCATTGGCCCGTGAGATGTCGTCAGTCATTGTGAAAAGGAAGAAGGTTAATGACGAGCTGAAAAAGAAGCAAAGACTATCAACAACGCCTCAAAACGACGATTCCAGGACGAGGGACCACCAGGGAGGTCCGGCTACTGGAGCACCGAGGGCAGAGCTTTTATATAATGCACGAATTCAGAAACTGGGTAGCACTGAGACACCCAACGGATAAGCGTCACATGGTCGTGGCGAACAAGGGGGATAATAACCCGAACAGTGGTAGCAGCGTTGTATTGAATCCAGTCCCCGGAGTCTCCCCGCCATTAACCCAGATACATCCATACTTTGTTCAGCTTACCCGTCAATGCTCCCCCAACTTTCCCCGGCGGTATGGAGGTATGGAGATGATGGAGAACGAGATCCCCGTTTCCAGGCAGCCTAGATCAGCGTAGCCCAGCCACAAGAGGAACACCCCCGGCTTGTCTTGGGAGAAGTGATTGACGGACCGCATGATGATGGTGGAGTCAGTTCGAGGAACCTGAGTCAAACTCGCCGGTAATTGGCGGCGTTTGAAGATTTGGAGAGAGCTGATGGGGTTAGCTAGCGAGAAAAGAATTTTCTTCTTCTTGAACTTAATTTCTTATTACGTATCTATCTCATTGAAGGTGTTAAGGCAGAATTTTTGTACTTTCTTTGTCAGCAGTGAGGTACCTGGCTTAACTTATTTCGCAACAGACAAAGCGCTAAAATCCCCTGTTACAGGCAGAGTGCTGCTAGGTTTAAAGTATCCATAAGTATATGCAACATGCATAGGACTTACTCTTACACGTATTTTAGCGCACCAGCCATGTACCCTAAATTTACTTACGTTTTAATTGGCTAAACGCCAGAAAGATACATAAATTCTGCCTTAACACCTTTAATGAGATACAGGTATAGCTCAATTCCAACGACTCGTGGTTTCAAACGCCGTTCTTAAACCTACATGTACATAAAAACTCCCGAAGGCCAAGGCTGGGCGCCGTGTAAAAATCTCCTGAGGGCGGGAATAACGCCACTTGGGCGGCATTTTTTCTCCAAGCCACACCACAAGAGCCGCTGCCTATGTGGAGTTGTTCTGCCTTTTTTTCTTGGCCTCCAAGCCTTCTAGATTGTAGATCCCCTGGTCGCTTTCTTGTGGCGTTGGGAAGCGGGGAGGAACACGAGAGAGAAGAAGAAAGAAGTTGGAGAGTGGATGAGCATCATGCATGGTCATACACCGACGCCATGTGTTTCTGAGACGGCATCCTTCAAGTCCACATTTAAGCCGGCCTTCTTTGACGATCACTCTGCTTCTAATTCTCCGTCCACGTTTCTCTCGAACCTTGAGTGAACTACAAGTATCAGCCTGGTTCATGACAGCAGCCATCTCAGCATCTGGCTTCTACCACTACAGTAACATCTGACTCGGCAAATGCTTCTCCGCCTGCCGTCGGTTTAGCGACCAGCGAGGCGTCGACCCATGGCCCCAAGCAAAGCCAACATGATTGGTGGTGAACCCGCCGCCCCTGGTCTGGTTGGGCAACCTTGCTGCCCCCCACGCTCACTCTGGACCAAGAATCCCTGACCGGAAGAGCGAACCAAAGCCGGGGATTCAATTCCTAGCTTGGCCGGCACGCCGGCACTGGCGTCATGGTCACTATTTCGCCGATGGAATGCCGTCAATGGAGCCCGTTTTTGTTTCTGTGTGTGTCCGACGGTTTTTGAGAACAGGGACAAAACAAAAAAGACTGATGGGCTTCTCCGCAAATTCTCTATTTAGGCTAATATACGAGGCTCAATGTCTCCACTGAATTGGGTGAAATATCACCAATGCATAGTCACGTCCTTCAACCCTGTACGAAGTGCTAGCCTGCTAAAATATTATTTAATGCCCAGTGCTCCGTAAGTAGCTGACAACATGCCATCCAGCTGACTCGGAGGCGATGGGTGAAATTTTTTTGGTGATGCCTAGAAGAGATTCAGGCGAATAGCGGGAGAGTTTTGTTTCCTATTTACTGAGCAGACATTCGGCACGACTCTCCGTATTATGACAAGTCGTGGTTGACTGTTGGCGCATTCCCGACCTTGTAGATATCATTTCGGCTTCTACAGTATTCGTCCGTATTTACTAGTGCCTTATTACTGCAGGTATACACACTGCCTAGAGTTTAGACTACATGCAAATACCTCTATGCTCCGTATTACTTGTTGTCCATTCGTCCTCACTACAATCCGAAGGTTGAATTCGATGAAGGTCGCGTTGCTGGCCATTGATGTGTCACTATTAGTGGCACTTGTGACGGCTGTGGTATATGGGCTAGGCGCAACAAATCCAACTCTTGGATTGAACGTCAACAAGGGCAGCCTATTTTAGAGTCACAGCCATCGTTTGCTGTCTTGCAAGTAGACCAAGCAGGCAAAGGGGATGTCCTGATTAGATCAAGCATCGATATGTGACGAGGCTACCCCTCCAGCTGTCCTTGCTATCAGCTCAGCTCATCGTGCAAGTTTCCATAATGTCGGGAAGGCCAGAGGGGGCGATCTCACTCTTGATGAGGAAAAGGATTTCGCCTCGCAAGACCACACAACAGAGATTACACCCCTTCAACCGCATGTCATAGCCAAAGACAATTCTTCACCACAGGTGGCCTTAATTACGTGTCTTATACTTTTATCTATCGAGTTACTTCTTGGGCACTTGAAGAAGGCTGAAGGAGGCTCTTAGAATGGGCTGAAGACCCTCATGGTCCTACAAGGGTCTCGGGCGTTCGGAGAGACGGTATCTTTTGTTGGAATATCAGCTCAAACCCTACCGATGAATTTGTTTCCTCAACTTTGCAAGACTCCATCTACGACTCGAAGTCTCTAATTTTGGGTATCAACTTTAATGTCTAGTGTCACAAGGAAAATAGCATAACAATCCGATAACAAATTCAGAATCGTTCAATGATTCACGACTTTAATCAGAGGCGATTTTCACAAAATAATCTTACATGACCCACGTAATAAATCACACTACAGTACGTTCAGTTCATCACGACAAGTATTGCATTATTGTATCACTGTTGGACTCACCGAAGAATTCACATTACATCATGATCAGTTAATGACGGTAGGATCTTTCAGCGATGCTGACCTGTGCATTGATTCACACTACGCTCACGGCCAGCTCATTCGATAGTCATTCGACACTCATTCGACACGAACATTCATCATTGCCAGTAATTTCGCTGTGAATCAAAATCAGAATTACATTCAAAAGCCATGAGATTTCCGCTAGACCCTCCCCTCATTCACTTCGCTTTTGATAAGTCTCTGCATTGTTTTCACGCACTACTGGCAGTTTCGTTACTTCCATTGTGACTGCTACATGTGACGCTCCTCGAAGTACTCTTGGACTTTCCTGAGCTTCAAAATCAAGTAAGTAGCTGACGATCATCTCTGATCAGAGTTATTTGGATGATGTACTCAAATCCCCGAACCCCGAGCTTCAGTCCTCAGGGTTAATTCTTAACGACAAATAACTAACATTTGGAACAAAGACTCTATTCACGATGTCGAACAATTGGCCTGGCTCTCCCAACTCCCATGGAAGAAGCCCTCTAGGACCAATGGGAGCTTACCCAGGCTGCGAGATTTGCCAAGGAAAGGGATGGTATACTCTCGAAATTCAGTATTGGCGAGAGAGACAGTGTGATTATGCGGTGGGACATTGCACAATCTATGGCCATACAGCGGGTTGTCAGCAGAGGTTTATCGAATCTGGGAGAACACAGCGCTTCTGTCCTTGCGGCTGGTGTTTGGGGAGTGGTATACGGAGGGAACTGCTCACTCGTATCGAGCGACGTGATTGCAGTTGCTGGACCTGGGGCTCATAATGAGACGGTGCTTTGAGAAGGTTTTGGTGGCTCTACAAATACGTGCGAACTGTAATCGTGATCCAGACTATTGTTGAGGAATAGTTTATCACAGTCGAACGTGAGTAAGCAATGGTAATCTGATTAACACACCTGAGAGCAAAGTTGTGATTTAACCAGACCTCGTGTGAGCCGTTACTTGACGAAGTCCTTCATTTATCGTGCTGTGTTACGCTTCCAGTGCCAGTTCAAGCCTAACGAACTGGGAGAGCCAATCCAGCAAGGTACGTTTGAGACTTCGATCAACGACAGGAATTCTAGTCGCGATCCGACACGCCACTCGACCTGCGGTTCCTAGAGTGGACAATGAGATTATCTTAGGCCGGCTTTGAAACCGTGTCGAAGCTCGCAAACTTTATTTTTGGCTGTCTTGAGCCAATAATTGTATGGCTCGGCACCTCCATGAAGGTTTCCAGGACACACAGTGCAGCGTGTTTTCCACCACAAATCACACATTCAGCCACATTTGGCTGAAGATAAGGTTCCCGGTTGGCTGCAGATGAAATTTATGTCTGTGTATCAGAAAAGTAAGTTCTCCCATAAAATATAAAGACGGCCTGCTTTCCACCAAGATGTCCACCAATTTGCTAAAGGAAGATGTAGGTAATTTGCCAAACTCATCGTACGTAAGATATGTTTATTGGGAACCGCACAAGCGCTATTGCTACAGCACCTAACAATAGAGAACCCAGAAACACCGCGGGTCATGGCAAAATCGGAAGGCAAGATGCGGATTTTTCTGGAGTCGGTCACTCACCTTGTGCCTGGCAGAGATCGTGACGAAAAACTCAGCTTCATTAAAAATATCGTCTGCCAACTTCACTGGAAACGGGACTTCGACTGGAGCCAAGAGCGCATGTACCCATACGGCGATGACTTCGGCCTCAAGAACAGAAATTGCTTTTTTCTGATTGATCACCACGGCGATGATCACACAGCTCAAGAGGAAAGCGTACCAGTCATATGGTATAAGTGGACGGGAGAGTCCCTGTAAGTCGGACCCTTTGAATCATCTGATCTCACCCTTGGCCTAAGCTGATAAAGCTCCCAGTGTTCATATGAACGAGAATCTTCCTCTCAGGATACAAGAAGAGCTCAAGAAATGGCCATTCATATGGGAAGCAAGGAAGCTCCTTCGGCTTCCCAGAGGTCCAGATGGGAAATTTGAACCAAAAGTCCAACGCGAAATTATCAGGTCCTTCCTCCGCCAAGGTATACCCCTCGTCCCAAGGCACATCGAATTCCTAAGAGAGCAACCAGAACATGCACTGTGGCTCAAGGCTCATTTAGATCGTGAATTGTGGGCTCAAATCGAGCCGTTGTGTGAGCTCCCGAAGGAAGAAGAGTAAAGGATTGATATGGGTTTTATTATCTAGAACAGGGCTGGATAAGATATGATAGCTATCGGGATCGGGGAGGAACTGGCCTCGTTTCTGAAACAAGACGGAAATTAATACACCTTCATAATCGGTGAGATAATTTGTCATCGAATACGTGAACTTCGGTAGAGGTATCGCCTTGGTTGCAGTCGCCAACCTTGAAATAGCTGCCAGGTCCGTTCAAGTGACATGTGCTCGGCGTCTTGAAAGTCTTCTTGTTGATGCTAACCGAGAACACATTAGAACGTGACAAGATGCGAACTAAGAAAATGTGCCTGTCAGGGGCATCTCCACATTGTTGGGGAAAGCAAATGTCAGACTACTCCGCAAGAAGCGCTTCTTTGCAGATAGAAGCATTCTATCTATATGTGAGACCCTTTAATTCATTTTGAGTCGGGTTCTTGTATGTATTATATTGTAAACGCTGGTGAATCTTGTCGTATTACTTGGTTCTGCTAGTAATATCATACGAAGGAGACTTCCTGAGTCTCTCACTTAGGCGTTCATCCACATCACAACGCGAATGGCATGGCCTTTGATCCTTTACGGGGAAGTGCCATCCATCCAGGTTAAAAGTTGGTCCGTGGATACGAGGAGTTATAGCGTCAAAAGTCTCAATAAGCGCAATTGCCGACATGCAATAGCCGACGGAGAGTTACCGAATGTGACCCGCAACAGAAATGCGGAGTAGCAGTAGCCCAGAGCCGAATCTGGGCCGTTGTTTCGGTCGGATGGCAAACGTTCCCACTGTCAGTATCTCGCTGTTCACTAACGTGATATTTATGGGTTGAACGTAGTTCTGTTGTAGAGGAAGAGATTGGAACTAGGTCTAGCATGTCTCTGATTGCGAGAGCCGGAACAAATCGGAAAAGTCGTGTCGCAGGTTCTTCGTAAACTGCTCAAGCTTTGTTGACTGCCGCCACTAATCCATTCCAACGGATGCATGGCGTGAGACCTGTTGTGAAGGCCAGCATGGCTAGAGCGCTCATTACCTAGGTAATTGGCAAAAGGCATCACAAATAGACTTTTTCCATCATGATATCATGCATACTGGCTTGGAAGGATTCTCCGTAATGCCGTATGCTCATATACTCCGTCTCTCCGTACTGCATCTTCATTCCGTTGATCACCCACTGTAGTCTACCCGATTTGGAACACCAACTAACCCTCCCAAGCGGAAGTGGTGCTTTTATAGGGGAACGCCTGTTCAGCCAGCACCCGAATTTTACTACATAACTATAATAGCAGGTACTAGAGAAATATAGATATAATAGCAGTTATTAGAGAAATGTAGACATAGCAGTAAATACTGGAGAAAACATCGTTATGGTAGCACATACTTAAAGAACAGGTGTATAATTTAACGCGCGGGTGTTTGAGATCTTCTCGGTCTCACTTTTTCCAACATTCGCTTGTCTCCGTACCTTAGAGAAGTGATCCGGTTGTAGTCGTATCTAACGATTGTAGCCATATCTACAAAGAAATAGGTTTCAAGCAATAGTCTTTAAAGACATTCATCTGAACGGAATGAAACCTCATAAGTCAGATTCCGATTTTTAACAGGGTTATACCACGCGTCACGCCTATCCCACCACCGGAAACTAAAGTGGGATATTGTCAACTAACTAGCTGATGAGTATGAATCAATCGGTAATGACGGCGTAGAGCATTAAGAATCATACTTTGTAAGCATCAGAAATTGTTTATTACTAAATAGTTCTCGTACATTATTTACAAGCAGCAGCAGCGTCTCGGATCTATATTCCACACTCCTGTAATGCAACTGCTGGTGAAGATGCGCAACCCGACACGTCCAAGGTGGGGCTGATTCATGGAATCATCAGCTTCATTCACACATGTCCCTTCACAAAGAGCCCTTGAAATTACAAATCAATTCCTCTTTCTATTTATTGGTAATTTGCTTCAACTGAATGACGTTTATCGATTGCGAGTCTTGGATTCTATAAGTTATAAACTAGAGTTACAAAAACAAGTGACAACGATCGAAATAGCTGAGCTCATAAACACCGACAATATCCGCCCACTCGGTTTACGAAGTGCTCCGACGTATGACAGCACGCCATCTACTCCTCATAGCATTCTAATCGCGCCAATCTCAGCCTCATTAATCCGTCTTCATTTATCCACGTTCCTCAACCTCAGCTTCCAATCAATTGGCAATGGCAAACCCTCTAAAATACACATATCCTTCTCCACTGGCCGGGTTTGAGAATGTCCCGCCATTGTCAGATGAGAGAAACGAAGATGGAAAGAGCTTTATCAATCCCCAGCGCGAGAGTCTGAGCGAGGCCTACTCTAAATTCACTGAACCACTGGATAACGGACGAAGAGGTGGCTTGTAAGTCAATAGTCTTATTGAACTCTCTTCAACGTCCACGCAATGGGCGTACTGCCGTATAACCGGCACTAACATGTGCTCAACAAGCGACATACACATCTACTATTTCCAGCAGAGCAAGGAGCAAACTAAATATGCGCGCGAGCTGTGGGAACGTATCCGACGCGAGTGTACGTACTCGAACATATATCTAAACCCCCACGAGTGCTAAGAATGGAATGTACTAATTGCAATTGGCATGAAAAGTCCCGGAGCTGAGAGTCTACACCTTTTGGGACCGGCCAATCGGACCACACCCGGTCGCCATGTTCGAAGTAAACGTCTTCACTCCAGCACAATTCGGAGCTTTTGTGTCTTGGCTAGCAATCTGGCGGGGCCCCCTTTCTGCTCTGATCCACCCCAACACGAGTCCTGAGGAGGGAGTATCGGAAGCTGAGTCTGGATATCGTGATCATTCTCAGCGTGCCATTTGGATGGGTGAGAAGGTGCCTCTGGATTATAGTATATTTGCTCGCTCGTCTTAGGCACGCAGCCGGTTTTCACTTCAGTCCTCTTCTATGAGAGGCTGCTTGTGCGAGGAATTGTTGTTATATCCCATTTACTTACGATACGGCCTTGTTCATTACGGATATCATGTTTGGAAGAGTATAGTAGATTTTGATAATCGATATTATTCACCCTTCACCCCCAAAGATTACATCAGAGTTTGCTATCAGTCCATTTAGGATTTCTCTTCTCAACAAAGGCTTTCAAACCCTCCTTAATGTTATCCCCAGCCAGTAACTTGGGATGCCAGAGGCTGTTACTGATACGAGTCCCTTCATCAGCGCCTACGCCTTCCCATCCCCAGTTGATTCCCTGACGAGTCACAATAACAGAATCGGGACTATTCTCAGCAATCACTTTCGCCCACTCCAGAGCTTCATCCACGACATTCCGACCCTCGGGACAAACTACGTTGACGAGTGCCCACTCCTTGGCCTCTTGGGCTGGAAGCACTCGTCCTGTCAGCATCAGTTCCATGGCGCGCTGCTTTCCTATCGTACGGACCAAACGTGGCATGGCTCCTGCAAACGGAGCTACACCACGCTTCACCTCGGGAAAGCAAAACTTTGCGGTAGCACTCGCAATGACGAGGTCACAGTTGACCGTCGCCTCGAAGCCTCCCCCGTATGCGATGCCGTTGACTGCAGCTATCACCGGCTTTTTACCCGTGCGACGGGAGAGGCCGGCAAACCCAGAAGGCGGCATTTCTCCGAAACTACCTGATCCAACTTCGCCATTCCACGCTTCAAACACCCCATTGTTAGACATCGCAACATCAGCTCGTTCGTTTATTTCATGCTTACCTTTCAGATCAGCCCCCGCCGAGAAAGTGCGTCCTTCTCCAGTCACGATGGCGACCCATAGCGAGGGTTCTTGATCAAACCAGTCAAAGAGCGAGTGGAGCTCCCAGCTGCCCTTGATATCGATAGCATTGAGAGCCTTGGGTCGCGAAATCGTAACGAGGAGCACACGAGGAGCCGGGAAGGATATTTTAGCAATGTTTATCTCCGGGGGAGCACGGGCAAACTTGGGTGAACACATGGTGAGACTGGTATGTATCTATAGCAGCTTTAAAAAAACAAATGTCATTTAGATTTATATATAGCCATACTCGAAAGAGTGGTACTGGCAAGCAAACCACTTGATATTTATGAGTTGAAAGCAAGCGGTGATCGGTAAGCTGCAGCCGGTTTAGTAATACTACCAAGGGATGCCTAACCTAGGCACGGAGCTGAGATACCCCAGATCCTGAGGATGGAGCGAATGAAGCTCCAGATACAGTATTGCCGGAATCTCCGTCTACTACCTAGGTATAAACCGAGAAGCCGACCCCGCATTCTCATCCCTGCGCTGCTTCAGCTACTATGAGCAAGGCAGAGAGGACGAGGCGCAGGCACTTATAACCCAAAGATGGAACTTAAGACTTTAGTGTGGATGAATACAGTATGCATCGGTATTTTCGCTCATATAGAAATGCATTTGTGCTGGCTAATACCTAGCTTCATAGATCCTTAAGGAGCTATAAGCTATCCTTTGACAATAGGATTTGACCGGCTGTGGTCGATTGGTAGGTAAGACTGGTGACTAAGCTTGGCTTAGCAGGATTTCTTGATATACCAAGGTAAAAGAGAATGGTTCCTCGGTCCTAGAGGGAAGAATCAAGACGGAGTATTGCGACGAAATAACCCAGCGGAGACGGCGGTCGTGCTCCGCGGAGAGCGCGGCCGCAGCAGCTAGATCAAATAGCCCATGGACTTGTTCGCGATGTTTTTCTTATAGCGGCCGCGGAAGCCAAGTCTATTGTGTTGTGTTTGGTGTCAGTCGAGCTAGCTCAAAGGTGCTTACACGACCCCCTTTGGTACTCTGTCCATGCTCACTCTCCATTTGCGATATGATCCGTAACACCTTTCTTCTAGGCCTGGTAATAGTAGTATTATTACCCCTTTGCTCTTTTAAATCATGGCCATACAGTCTCGTCGACGCGGTATACTAGCTTCTCTCCACTGACTTTTCCCTCCTTCATCTCCTGCATTCCAGCAATGGCGCCAAGCAAACCATCCGGCCCAACATGCTCTGGGTGCGTCTTCCATTTACCTTCCGACCAGAGCTTCTCTGCAATGCCAAGGAACTCCTTGCCAAAAGCAAAGTACGTCGGTTCTGCCGGCCATCTCTCGCCTTCGAATATATAGCTCTCGCCTGAGACACTGTAGCCCAGGAAGAAGATGGACCCAACGTTTAGTCGAGGGATTTCGATACCAAGTAGATTGACATAGGTGCCTCCCTCTGTGCTGATTGCGTCGGAACAGATAGCCGCTGTTGATTCTATAGCGACTGTGTCAAGGACTTGCGTCAGTTGGTCTTGAGTGTCGGCCCGAACTTGTTCTCCGACCTTCGGATTATGCTACTGAGTATTAGAAGATACCCGGATCTTGATGCAATAAGTAGCTCCAAAGAGCAAAAGAGAGAAACCTCATACGTAGTCATAGACAATATCGGCGCCACGGTCTGTGACGAGTTTCAAGTTTTTATTCGAGCAAGTTGTGAGTACTTTTCTTCCAGACCTATCGATACAAGTACTTAGTAGCTCTTCGAGATATGATCAAACAGCAACACCTACAGTTTTGCGAATTGAATAGCAATAGTACCAGTGGCTGTACTTCCTCCATAAATGAGGATTGGAGCAGCATTCTCGCTTTTCTGTATTGGCTTCTCATCTGTGCCAGGCAAAGGCAATCCCAGAAAGTGGTATAACGCCAATCCCACGGTAATAAGTGCAACTCCTACAGTTGCTGCCTCTTTCCAAGTCACGGCATCAGGTATGCGTACATTAAGGTCACCCTTGCTGATGATGTACCGGGCGAATGCTCCAGTCTCTGGGTTGGCGTCGTTGCCTGTTCTATGTGAGTTTATATTGCTCAAATCTCTCCTCCCGCTCACAAAAAAGGACTGCTACGCAAGAGAATGTATACGTGCCCGGCTGACTTACCTCCATGAGCGCATCCCGCAACACGATCGCCTATCCGAAGGTCTTTGGTGACAGCTGGGCCTATTTCTTGCACAATGCCTGCCCAATCACAACCAACAAGCGTGCCGTCATCGCCAGTAGCCTCGAGAGTCGTCCAGTCAGTTGGATTAATAGCGACAGTGACTACTCTGATCAACACATAGTCATCTAATAGCCGTGGAAGCGGAAGAGGCTGTAGTACTGCGTGACCAGCACTTTTCCTAACTAAACCATAGTTTTGCATGTTATCGGCCATGGTGCATGGATAATGGCACTGCCCATAAAGGGAAGTAAGAGCGATGTATGAACTCTATATAGCGCTTTGAGAAATAGCGAGTTTTGGGCTGCGGTACTAAAACAACGGCTGATCCGTAGATGGTTCAACAGATGGCTTATAAATCAAGCGAATTGCGCAACGGTGTTTCTGCTTCTATCTGCAGTTTATTAAACTGTTTGGGTTAAGCTTGCCTCCTACTGCTACTGGTATGGTGCCTTTTAGGTGCATGTTACGACCTGAATCCTGCGTCCATACCTTTATACGAAATACGAGAAGAACTGAAGAGAAGCACTGGATTGGGAACCTAAGCATACCGGATCCCTAATATGAGGTAGGTTTCTAAAGGTAGAAGTCTTGAGCTAACGGTTTTACATGGTTACCTTAACAAAGAGAATAGGAAATAACTTTAAGTACCTTGTAATAGTTGAAAGTGTATAGTAATAAACGCATCGTATGTTTATTAGTTGTAATATTTTATTAGTCATGGCCGTTGAGGAAGCTGGACTGAAAACTGAACAGCCACTCGGTCTTTAGCGGGTTGTAAGCTCGGCCGAACAAAGTGAGACTCCACTTGCCACGAACGATTGCAAGAGATCGTGGACCATCATTTACTACATCTTCAAATACGTAGTTAGTCCGGCATTTTCTCATCATGGGCATGCCTTTGAGGCGGCGAATCATGCGAGATTGATGGAGCGCCATCCGTATTATTAACGAATCCTTTCGCTCTCAAGTGCACGGCATACGAAAAATGAAAGGGATTAAATCCTGGCAACCTTGTTATCTGGAGAAAACCCGAGAGAATCACGAAGTACATATAGAACCCAATCTGCATCAAGCATGTGGCGAATGCCGGACGAACAGTAATCACTCGGAATAGCGACACCTGATCAAATCCCTAAACTGTTACCATAACGATTAGGGGCGCCAGATTCACTGCCTTGTTCGTCGGCCTCAAACGCATTGTATTCAGCCTTGAATCTTGATCGTGACGATCAAATGCCCAACATCAGGCAAATCAAGGCGTGCAGTCGGTGTCGCCTCCTGAAGCTCCGCTGCGACAAGACCAAACCGTCGTGCGAGAGGTGTATCCGGGCCGGAACCAACTGTTCACTTCGCTTTGACGGTTCCGCACAAGCAGAATCAGCATCAAATCTTCTTACCGCAGAGAGCACCACCACCAGCAACGCCTCTGTGCGTTCGAGTTCCGATCAGTCGCCATCCCCAAGTGACAGATCCGCGCCCTCATCTGACACCGTCACCACCGAGAGAGACCAGGGCTCAAAAATAGTGAGGAGACGGCAGCGCGCGCATCTCTCCTGCACACGATGCCATCGCCTCAAGGTCGGATGTGACAAACAGCTGCCTTGTTCACGATGTCGTCGTTCCGGCTGGGGTCGGCAGTGCACATACACTCATCGAGTCGAGAATGACTCGTCAGCATCAGCGAGCGATGCTGCGCCGGACATTGGCTTTGTAGAGTCGAAAGAAGATCCCAGAGACATTTACACTTCATGGCATGCGCGACGCCGAGGCACAACCCATTGGAAAGCACTTGTACTACGAGTAAGTAAGATTAGTAGACACCACTGCATCACAAGCACCGCACACGGATCCAATAAAGGGACAGTTTGCTAATATAGGTAAATTCAGATCGAGAGCTCTGCCCTCAAGATCGGTCATCTATTTCATCATGCAGAAAACATCCACCTGGTTCACGTTGACTGCGCGACGGACATTCTCCTTCCAAGCAACTTTCCCTTCAACAGCCCAGGGGCTATTAAATACTCGTCGCTCGACAAGGTCCGCAGCCTCATCTACACCTACCGTAACAACTACATGTCTTTGTCGACGCCTACTTTGCTCTATACCAGCCTGTGCATCCCATCATCGACCCTGCTCGCTTCATCGACGAAATCAACTGCTTCTGGAACGATCCTTCGGATATCGACGTCTCTTGGCTGTCCAGCTTCCTCATGGTTCTGGCACTGGGTTGCTTCGCCGAGACACGGGATGCGACATCGACAATCGAACTTTGTCTAGCAGCTGAGGCCTGTATGGCCAAGACGCCGTTCATGGTTCGGCCAAGCATGTCAGTAATGCGTACCATGTGCCTCATGGTCCTTGCTAAGCAGCTGGCCAATGGATCGTGTTGGTCCTTTGATGCCAGTTGGACGCTGCTCGGCATCATTGTGCGGCTCGCTGTTTGTATAGGCCTCCATAGGCCACCACTTGCTACTCCCGTCGAAGACAATGCAATGACTCAATCCGATTGGCAATCCAGTCAAATTCTATGGATAACGATAGTCTACTTCTGCATACAAACAGCAGTGATTACTGGCATGCCGTGTCTCCTTTCTTCAGACGATATCCTCCAAAGAAATGAGACGCAAGACGCCCACTTATCCCATATAGAAGAGCTCGGCCCATGGCTATCTCTGAGCAATTCATTTCCCACGATATGCAAAATCATAGCCAGAGTCAATTCCAGCACCGAAAAGCCTTCATACGCCGAGATACTCAGACACAACGCCGACATAAGAAGTCTCATGAACACCACTTTGGAACATCTCGGCTGTAGAGGGCCCTTGCGTGCCGTCCTCGACATTTTCTTCCGCCGCATCTTGATGGTCCTTCATCGCTGCCACGCATTGCGCCCCAATGCTCCTACATTGCACCCTGTCTCGTACTGGGCTTCTCTCGAGTGTAGCCTAGCAATCCTAGTACATCACCGAGATTTCTGCGAGCACATGGGAAATCCCGATAATCGCGACCTATTAGGACGCATGTATAAGCTTGACTTCTTTGCGACTGCTCTAACAGCCGGTATTCATCTGCTGCTAGTAGATGCAGCAGATGCACCACTTGCAGATGGATTTTCTATACCGCCTAGGCAGACAATCCTGGAAACGCTGGAGACTTGTACAGAGATATGGGGCAGGGACGAGGAGAGATCAATTTGCTTTCGCGCCGGACACAGATCATTGACGCAAATTCTGTCCATGCTTTCTGATATGGACAATACGAGCAATCATAAATTGCCTCATTCATAAGCAACCTTTTAATCTTCTTCCTGTACACCAAATTCCGCCAGTATAGACTTGTTATGCTGTCCTACACTTGGAACTTCTCCCATATTAGCCCGCGAAGCATCGTCAACTCCAGGTGGCAGTAACCCAGGAACGATTCCGCCCGGCGTCTTCACATCAACCCAACGCTCCCTCGCTCGCAGCTGGGGATGATTCCACACCCCTTGCATATCATTCAGATTGGCATTGGCAATGCCCGCTTTATCCAGCTTCTCAATAACTTCACCCGCAGTGAGGCTGGAGAAGCAGGCGCAAATAATCTTCTTCAGCTCTTCCCGATTAGTACTTCTCAGAGAATTATTCGCAAATCGCTCATCTGTCGCCAACGCTGCGTTGCCCAGCACATCGCGACACAAGACAGCCCATTCTCTCTCGTTCTGCACACCCATCATTACAGACGCTCCGTCGGCTCCCGTCTCAAAGGGTCCATACGGATATATCGTCGCATGAGACGCACCCGCTCGAGCTGGCCCCAGCTGCCCTTCAAAAGCGTAATACATGGGAAACCCCATCCATTCCACCATACTTTCTAGCATTGAAATGTCAATGCGGCGGCCTTTTCCGGTCTTTTCACGCTCTAGAAGGGCCGCCAGTATGTTTGAATAAGCGTACATCCCAGCCGCAATATCTGCTATAGATATGCCCGTTTTGGCCGGCTCTGTCTCGACGCCTGTTACATCAAGCATACCCGATTCGCTCTGCACGAGCAAGTCATACGCCTTCTTATCACGATAAGGCCCATGCGATCCGTAGCCCGAGATGTCGCATACAATAATACCCGAGTTCGTTTTACGAAGCTCCTCATGCGAGAGCCCAAGCCTTTCCGCCGCACCCGGCGCCAGATTCTGCACCATGACGTCCGCACGAAGAAGAATCTTTTTCAAGATGCCCAAGTCACGCGAGGTCTTTAGGTCCAGCGCAAGGCTTTCCTTGGAACGGTTGGTCCATACAAAATGCGACGATACGCCTTTCACGCGCGAGTCGTACCCCCTAGCAAAGTCGCCCACGTCGGGACGCTCAACTTTGATGACTCTGGCGCCCAAGTCGGCCAACTGCCGAGTGCAAAAGGGGGCTGCGATGGCTTGCTCTAGGGAGACGACGGTGATGCCGTCCAGTGGCAGAGCTTTACTCCGCGCGGTGGTTACGCTTCTCCATGCAGAGGGGATCGGGAGGGATATGACGTTGGCAAATGTTGGCCTTATTTGAGAGTAGGTGTATGGAGTTCTTGAGAGTTCATGAAGTGTTTTACTTCGGGTGAATGTTTGCCAAAACATCGTCATATGTGAGAATTCCCGCAGCAGGCAAAAATATTGCGGACGTTAAAGAACAAAAGTCCAGAGTCTACTGGACCAATTAAATGTATATATTTAATATGTAATGCTCTGAGGCCTTTCGGGTATTTGAAGTTTGTAGTGTAATAGTAACAGCAACCTTGAGTTAATCACGTATACTAGCAGAAGGCAACTTGAAGCTGCAAGTCGGCGAATGGATGATGTCGCCTTTTTACTCGTAATTGCCGATAAAAGCGAGGGGAAGCGGGGCAGTGTTTTCTCTAGCAATGCCGCTGTTGACTATTAGTAGCAACACACATAGTAATGACCTCTTCATGTTGGTTTACCAATGACCTTCTCTTCGCTGCATTTTCCACAGAGCAGAAGGATTCAATCTCATCACAAGTCTTCTTCTTATCTCAAAATACGCCGAAATCCACAGTCACGGGTTCCCGCAATCGCTCTACTTGCCTCTTTTAGCAACGCCATATTAGATCCAACAGAAACTCTCTTTTGGGCTCATAGCCAAGCGTGCTAAAGATCTGGGCTGTTTTCTGAGCCCAGATTTGGGCCCCCCATTTCAGCCCTGCGAATCTTCATATCTGCAAGCCACACAGGCTATGAAACATAGTGCTACGCCTCGGGCCTTTTACCCTCCGAGTCAATTCTTCGATAACGCAACACCAAGCCAGCCACCAAAATACCGTTCTACGAAAAAAAGATAAAAACGATCAGTTGATAATCATCCCTCCGCATTTTCCCCGTAATGACCGAGATTAACTTAACCGTTATTATGTACTCGTAATAGATGTCATGGGGGTCCGCTCAACTCCACCAAGGTCATCGGGTATCATCGGCAGATCTATGCGGGACTTTTATTACACGATGATACGGGGTGCGTGTACGGGGTGCATCTTCTCCGCAAAGTTTATCGAGACGGGAAGTTAATCTCAATGGATACGAATCCTCTACGAGATGGCGGATTCGTCGGGGATGGAGTGTCTGCACGATTCATCACCAGAGGCAAAGACTGGAGGTGAGTTCGTAGAAACGTTTCGTTAAACTAAACTATCGCTACTAGCCTAACCCTAATGGTATAAATATAAAAAACGCGATACAGTAACAAAATTCATATCTTCATAAAATTGTTGTACAGCTTCGTAACCCGTGCTGGGGCACTCTATGCCAAAGGCGCGCAAGTGAAGGGTGATCTAACAGTTCCATCGCGGTATTGGTTTTTCTGTAAATGCATATTAGCACCGTGTCTAGGAGAGTGTGGCGAAGAAGAATAAAACTTACAATGTCAACAGCACTGGCATATGTACCCGCCACTAGCACAACAAGACCAACAATCATGGAAAGACTGCTCAAGATCAAATGGACAAGGTTTTTCCGCTCAAACATGCTGCCCTCTTTGAGGAGCATGAACCAGAAGATGGCGGGGAAGTAGTAGGTGAAGCCCGAGATGAAGAGAGAGGACGAGATGGCGAGAAGGTCGGAGAAGAAGGGAATGGCCTCGGCAATGACCCAAGCGATAATGGTAAGGGCGGCGAGCATGCTGGCCCAGATAATGTACGCCCTAGGAGTGTTGATGTATCGGATGATGGAGTTCTTGAAGGCGCGTGAGAAGATGAAGCGTCCGACGACAGTGCCGTTGATGGATCCTGAGATGAAGATGACGGGCAAGCCAATACCAAAAGCAACCTTGGAGATAAGAGGGCCAGCAGAGAGCAGAGCGGGGGACTTGACATCCGGTCCGACAAATGCATAGATGACTGCACCGGTGATGGTGTAAATAGCGATCTCGATGAGTCCAAGAGCCCAGATAGACTTCTTGTAGTCCTTGGGGGTGTGCATCTCGTCCATGAAGGAGAACTGGCAGATGGAAAAGCTGTAGGCAAATACAATGTTGGTAATGGCAATGAAGGCATCGACAAAGGTCAAGTCCTCCTTAGGCCAGGCAGACCAGGGCACTGCCGACAGTCCACCATCGTGACTGGCCTTGATACCGGTAGCAATCATGGTGATACCGATGGCAATGATGATTGAAGCGAAATCAATGTAACCCAGGATGGCCATCTCAGTGAAACTGGGAGGGAGCGCCAAAAGCCAGAGGATGATGGCAGAGATTGCCGCAAAACCCAAAGAGCAGATGGCGTTGTCGGAGATGTTGAGCAAGGCAATGGCACCGGTCAAGCAGTGAGATCCGATGAGGAGAACCAACTGAAGGGCAAACATGGCACCAACCAGCTCGTATCCAAATCTACCAGCGACCAATCTGGCGGCATCGGCATAGTGGGCAACCTCGGGGAACTTGATCTTGACCATGCCGACAAGGTCACTTGTGTAGATGGCAAGAAGACCAAGACCGACAGAGCAGATGGTGCCAGCAACCATGCCGAGAGTGGCAAAGGCGCCGGGCAGAGACAAACTACCGAGGGCAATAGCCTCAACAATGAGGACGACGGTGAGACGCTTCCATCCTAGACGGTTGAACTTGTGCTCGCCCGCCGCTGCGATGGCTCGTTCGGCATCTTCGCGAAATTCCTCGCCCGTCTCACCGGTCGCTTCGTCGGAGAGGTTAGGGTTGACGATCTTCTTGCTGTCGTAGCGGCCCTTTTCAGAGCCTGACGGCGAAGTGATGGACGTATCAGACATGTCGGATACTTGTGTGTAGATAATATATCGATAAAAGGTAGGGAGAGTCAAGTATTGAGAGGAGGGCTGGACGGGACGGGGCCCTGTGTGTATAAGAGAGGTTTGTGGGTAAAGACCCAAAGAGACGGGAGTATGGCTAGGTATAACCCGTATGTGGAAGGAGAGACGGGAAATGGAATCGAGTTGATTGGTACCGAGTAGCCAAGGCCGATAACCAAGTCTTATTTAAACCGCCAGAGTGAATGGATGAGAGGAAAGAGGAAACGAGATGAAAAGTGCGGAGGTGGAGGAAGAGGCAGTTTAATACCCCAAGCAAGTGGTTCGTGCAGATCCAGGACGATCCCCAAGCGCCTCTCGCCTCGACAAATTACGGAGCAGATAGATAAGGTAAAGTAAGTCTTGAAAGTAAGCGTCGGATTTTGGGTTTGCCATCTGTTACCAGGTCAGGTAAAGGGCCGAAGATGGAGCATGGGCAGATAGAAGCAAGCACGAGCAGGTACTGTATAGCCCAGTACTACCGTACGAGTACGAGGACTCTACTCCTACTCGTCGAAGCAAGCTAATAAGGTTGCAGAGGCTGCATCTGCATGAACCAGAGGAGACCAGAGGAGAGGGCCGGGGTGGCCGCGTCGTCGGGGCCAGAAGCGCCACGGATGGAGTGGGCGTAATGGCTCTCCCAAGGTTTCGAGGTTGCGAACGCCTCCGGCCACCGGATCTTTCCACGGCGAGCTGGACGAAAGCTCCGGGTTCGGTGCTCCATTGTACATAGATAAGGAAGAAAACCAGTGCGGTAATCCAATGATAATGACTGGTGCGGCGTGGTTTGGTTTTGGTCGAAGCAGCCTCGTGCATCTAGACTCGGGGCTGTTCCTCCACTTTGGCCAGCACGATAGACGCAGGGGAGCAGCATTTCGAGTTGCTCCTCCAGTTCAGCTTCATGTTCCCATTGTCTGTCTGCAGCATCTCCTCCACTTGTTCCCTCTCTCTCACGTCACGCCCTCTCTCCAACTGATCTCTTTAGCTGAGGGTTCTACCCCAGACCTCCCCCGCAAAAGACCATCGCCAGCATCTGGCGTCAGCAACGCTTCTCCGCAATCTTGTACGTAAAAACAATCGTGGCCGATTTGTCGAGGCACATCATGGCGGTTGAATCAGCATTGCGTCTGTACTGCACGATGTATCTCGGGCTGCCGTCTTTTCCGTAAACCGTCTAGGCATGGATTCTCGTTCGTGGTGGGTTGTCGTTACAGAGAGTGAGAGGCGAGTTTCCGCCAAGTGGAGCCCCCCGAGCGGCTCAAGATTTTTTTTCAGGTTCTTGGTTTCTTCTAGCCCCAAACCCAAAACGTCATTGCGTTAAGCGGAGCCCTACAGCGGTCCACCGAACCCACTGAGGCAACCCACTAACAACTCCCCCGAGCCCACTGAAGGCCAGGCGCTGTCCACTCGAACCTCGCTGAAGCAGCCCACCGCCGCATACACGATGGATCCTATTGCGACTCAGTGCCAGTTTTGATGTGTCAAGACTCCAGCGGAGATGGCTCAGATGGCCAGGTTTTTCGTCTCTTCGCTCGAATAATGCCTCGTCGGGGCGGACGCTGTGACCAACGGAGCCTTCTCTTTCTCACAGGTATGCCCTGTTCAGGGACAGGTACGAGTACAAGTTGGGGGTACATACGAGTACAAGGACAGAAAAAGGCACAGAGAGATGGCAGTACGGGTTGATACGTGGCCAAAGCTGGACCATGAATGACTCTTGTTCCGTCACGGCGAGTAATTGTAGTCATTGGTATTGGTAAAGGCAAAAAGATCAGACGGATGTCGCTGATGGGCAAGGGAAAAGCGTCAACCACGTCAACCACTGACACTGCCGAGATTAGCAGCAGCCCAGCCGCCTAGGAGGGCACCAAGATGAGATCCAATGGCTTGACGGGCAAAAGTTCTGCACACCACCTCTGCAGCATTCATTGCCGGCCGCGCCAAGTACGTGCCTGCGCAAGCCTCACATCGTCCAGTGTGCCAGTCAGCGGCCTGATGATGTCTGGCTGACCACATGTACATTCCAGGTTCTTAGCCCAGCCCGAGGTACAGATCGGCCTTTTACGGTAACGAACGGAGCACAAATTCTCCGGGCAGGTACTCGTACATACAGACACGCAGCCTGCTACCATGTTGACCAGCACAATTCGGGTACCATTTACCGGACAGACATGGATGGTTCCGCTTGAATCTTCTCTCAGGTCGGCCCAACAGTTGCAGCGCCTGATGCAGATTGAACTCCTTGTCCTTGTCCGCTACGAATAAGTGGTGCTGCCTCTTTCAGCAGGTCCAGGCCTAACAATCCCCCTAAACCTCTTTCATGCCCGCCCCTGTAGGGCCTCCATGGGCCTCTTAGCGAACCTTACGGGGGCCGAGCCGCTGTACAAACCCGGCTGGAACCAATCTCAGCCACATTATCAATGGATTGATCGCTGCTATTTTTCGCCATCGTTTTGTCACCGGAAGTCACCTGCAGTAGCCCCTCTGTGCAGTAACCACATCCGGACTAGCCCCGCGGCGCTACTGCCGACGATCACTTCCATGCGCCTTCTCGAAAGCTACCCAGAACGGAGCTATGCCAAACTCCGTATAATTCGCCCGTAATCTTTTCGTCTTTCGTTTGTCTTTGGCTGTTTGAGATTCCACTCGCACCTCTCTATCTTACCACTCATCCCACTCATTGCCCGTCACGCATGATAGCCTGTGCTCCTAAAAACAGCTGACATGCACCCACTCCAACCATCAGCTCTGCTTTAGTTCCAATGGATGTAATCCGAGCCTTTTTGTGTGTGTGTGCCTCTCACGGCTGGCCGCGGAAAACACGGGCATCAACGGGGTTCAAGCTGGCGTGTCTAATTCCGCCCTCTTCACTTCATGTCTCCTTGCCCTCTATCAGTGGCACATTTCGTATTCCCGAATACCTTGCTCCTCGCTTGAATCCCCATATGCCGCCGTCCCATCTCAGTATCTTACCATTTTGAGCACTGGCCCGGTGGTCCCCGGCTACGTAGCATCAAAGCCAAGTGCCGTGACATATCCTGCCCCTTGTCCGCGAGCAGCCGTGCGGTGTCTACGAGTCGCTCAGGGTTTATTCCCTGAGATGCCACCTTTACATGCAATAGACGTCCGGATGCCTGCAGACCGCGTCTTGTCCGGATGTCATCCATTAGCCAATGTTACATACGGGAGCGGCAACGAAAATCATACTCGTACCTGCGCAAAGGCCTTGTCGAGCCGCTCCTTTGCCTTGCCCTGCTCTGCCATGATCTGCCATGGAAGAAATTCCGCCTCTCCACATCGATGACCCTTTCCCCGTAATCATCTCCATTGGGCGAATCGTAACGTTCTGCTCTGACTAGACCGGGGGTAGCGCGCGTTGCGGACATTCAAGATGATACTGTTATTCAACAGAATCCCCGGGGTCCTAAAAACCCCGTCTAGAACCCCGGTCTGGAGCCCCGGAAAGACCCTTGAGATGCTATACCCACTGCCTGTAATCGACGCCTTGATATTCGCTTGTTTGGCTGCCTACTGTATGGAGATTCTACCTCGTTACAAGTGGTGTTCTCCACGAGGCTTGAAATTAGTTGCTTCAAAAGACGGAGCGTATATCCTTCCGCTTCAGTGCCAACGTCCATCACACCAATCCCTGTCAAGGGCTTGTGGATATATTTCCCCAACCAAGGAGATCTATTCTCTTTCAAGCATTGGACTATTTCGTGTAGCAAACAAATCATACTGTAGCTGAATATTCGTACACAGAATATCCAATTCTTCCCCGCATACGACAAACCGTGTCAAGCCTTGCTGATCCAGGGGTTTTCCCAATAGATCCGGCGTTGCACATTGTCTACACTTAGACAAGATCGTAGATGTCGATGTTGATGCGTACAGTAGAAGTTTAGAACCACCAGCAACCCCGAGATACACACTACTGCCAATAAATCCCTGAGAAGACGATTTCAAAAGTTCATTATGTCTAAAAATAAGAGATAAGGAACTAGAAAGGGCGCAGAAACAAAGCGGGCGTTTAGCATACAGTTATTGATGGTCCGAGCTGGCGCTGCCTGCTTCAACCAATATGATAATGTCGCATTGATGCCTGAGCTAGGCTTGAATACGAAGTTGATAGACGCACTGGGCAGTGTCTAGCATGATCTATTTCCAAAAACGAGTATCATATTCCGAGTCGAATGCAAGCAAGCGTCAATGCTTGACCAGTTGCATGGATTGGAGATAACCGATGGTTCGATACACGTACATGTACTCTCAGATGTCGAGAAACGGAGATTCGTCAGATGATCATCAGACGACACCATGACAGGGTAACCTTGCCAGTTTTTCAGAATGATCGACCATGCTGTCCTTGTTTTACAAGTTTATCATTGCTCGCGTTGGCTCAAATAAGTCTGTCTGGCAAGTCTGGCATTCTGGCCATAAAGATGGAGGGTGGCAGTGGAATTTGGAAGCATGTATAACACGCCCTATCACCCATGCAAGCGTAAAATCCCCGCAAATGATATGAAAGCACTAATCATGGGGTAACAAGGCCGTCGGAATCGTTTCTAGTATGCGAGTCAGACTACCTTATCTGTGGATGAATTCAGACATCATTCTTTGTGCTCCTTGAGTTGCAAAAATGCAGTTCTTTGTTGGACTATAGGGTAGCTATCTGTAGTTTGAGATCATGGCCATCAAGGTGAAATATACTTCTTCGCCAAAGATACTACTAGATTGATCAAATAATGAAGAATTCTGAACAAGTATTTGGAGAAAAATACAATATTTCGTTGCTTATGTGATTTCGATATTCATTGTTTAGTACTTTAGCAATGCTGCATTTATTTTTGTGTATACCTCTTGTGGTTGAATGCAGTGCCTTCATGCGATGTTGCAGCTTATGTCATGTTTTTTTCGCCACACGTGCTTGAAATCAACATCTAAAAAATCCTTATCTTATCGGCAGCCCAAATTTTGTGCAGCAATATTGCCCCTCCAAACACCACAAAGAGCCGACAATCATTATCAAAATCATCTTTGCTCTCTGTTGACTGTATTTTTGTCATCACGACTTCTGTGCTTGTGCAAACTTGATAGCCGGACTCGATAGACAAGCCATCTCGTTCAGATCTCTTCACAGCCGCCATCATGGCCGCCCCAGTAGCTCAACCGACTGAGCAATCTGCGACTCCGACTGTCGCAACGGCGAAACCGATTCACAGCCTCGTTCTTGATACCGGTCCGCTGATCAAGAACGATCCTCCTGCAAGTGTTCTCATCGCCAAGGCCGAGAAGCTTTATACACTTCCCAACATCATTACCGAAATCCGCGACGTTGCGACCAGATCAAGAGTCGAAACGACGCTGCTGCCATTCGTCGAACTTCGGTCCCCTAGGCCTGAGAGCTTAAAGTTCATTGCCGACTTTGCGAAAAAGACTGGTGATTATGGAGTGCTCAGCAGACCGGATATGGAGGTGCTTGCACTGGGATACGAGTTGGAATGCGAGAGAAACGGAGGTGACTGGAGGCTGAGGAACACACCGAACCAGAAAGGATTGAACGGCAGGCCGCAACAGGATAAGCCAACGGACGGAGCGCAGGAGGGAAAAGCGCAAGAAGGAGAAGTTGAACAGGTTACAGACGCTGAACAGACTTCAGAAAGCGCAGATCAACAAACAGATGCCCAGTCTGAGCAGCAGGCCGAGACCAGTCTCAACGATGACTTGCAAAATCTTAGCCTGAAAACCTCTGACAACAATGAAGAGCGACCTACAACACCCGAGGTATCAGAGTCTGCCGAAGAAACTCAAGACTCTGCCTCAGCTGTACAGCAACCTGAAGAGGCTTCAGAAGAGTCTGATGATGAGGGCTGGATCACCCCATCCAACCTCAAGAAGCAGCAAGCCATAGACTCTGGCGCAAACGGCACCAACGACAAAGCTCCTCCCAAGATTCTTCAGGCTGCCATCCTGACCTCCGATTATGCCATGCAAAACGTCGCCCTGCGCGTCAACCTCAACCTCGTCACGCCCTCCTTCTCACGCATCACATACCTCAAGACGTGGGTTCTGCGGTGCCACGGCTGCTTCAACATCACAAAAGACATGAACAAGCAGTTTTGCCCCAAGTGCGGCCAGCCCACCCTCACGAGGACAAGCTGCTCGACAGACCAGCACGGCAACTTCAAGATTCATCTGAAGCAGAACTTTCAGTGGAATAACCGCGGAAACGTGTTTAGCGTGCCCAAGCCGGTCCACGGCAGTGCCAACGGAAGACTGCCCAAGAATGTTGGTGGCAAGAATGGTTGGGGTAGGGACTTGATTCTGGCTGAGGACCAGAAGGAACACGTCAAGGCGCTGGATGACCAGCGGAGACAGAGGAAGAAGGATTTAATGGATGAGGATTTCTTGCCTGGACTCTTGACGGGTAACAGATCGGGAGCGGGCGGCAAGATCAAGGTTGGCGCAGGACGAGCTGTGAACTCTAGGCGGAAGCGGTAGATGGAGAGAGATACTGTTTACGGTTGTTATGAAAAAGAAGATGAAAAAAGTGAAAAAAGCAGATATAGAAGTGAATATCCATCATGATTGTATGACTTTATAGCACACACACATATAACAAAAAATGCAGAAAAAAGGATCATGGCAGAGAGCACCAAATGTCTATCAACCCCGAAGAAGTGTTTGTATGTGTTTTTCATTTTTTATTTCTTTCAATTTGCGTAAGCGCAAATGAGCCCAAGTACATGTAATCGCCTAAGAAACGCCAAATCCATTCCCCAATCATTGAGAAAGATTCCAATCCAGAAAATAGTGAACTTGTCATCCATCCATCCATCATCCACCAAGTCAGACACGCACTCCCCCTTCAGTAATCTCCATTGTCTCCGCCAAACAAGCAATCCTGTTCGCTCATGTGTATTCCACCATCGATACTATGCGAGGGAAGTAAAGCCACCTGGTTACCCGAATTGGGACGAATGGCCGGGTAGACGACTGTCCAATCGAAAGTTTGGCATTTTCTTCATCTCATATCTCCAACAGAAGAGAGTGACGGACCAATTCCTCCCTCAAAAACCATGCCCGGGGTCTCTTCCAATTAACGCCGCTTAGAATTTCTTTTCTTCTTCGCTAATGGTTCGAGGGCACCTCAACAATGCGAATTTACATGGCCTCCTCCTCTAGAAACAAAATCACAGTCAGACACATGAATTCCCCCATAACACAAACACAAACGAGCTGGCTACTCACTCTGCTGCGTCAAAAGCAGGTTAAAGCGGCGCTTCAGCGTAACGCGCTGGCGAGACCACTTGTCGTCGGGCGAGAAGCGCGCCGGGTGCGCAGACTTGGTGACCTGGCCGTGGGCGACCTTCTTGAGGGTGTACAGGCGGTTGCCGCTGGCGTCGAGGGTGTACATGAGATGCATGATGGGCGGTTTGGTTCGAAGGTGGGCGAGAGTCGGTTCAAAGGGGGGATTTGGATTATGGCTTCTGGTGTGTGCCAATTGGGTTCGTTTCGACTTGTGGGATTTGAATCGGATGAAGTTTTTGGTGATGCGTTTTTGGTAGCTTTGGAAAAAAATTGGTGAAGTGGAGACTTGGGAAAAATTGGCCTTGGAGATTTTCCACTATCGATAAGGCGCGCATTGATAACGTCCGAGCTAAACCCACCTTGGTCATATTCAATTCATCCCAATCATAGGCAGATTCAAGAATTACAGTTATTATACTATACTTCACTCAGTAGAAACAGTAAGACATGTGCATCTCAAAACGCAAATGTTATTCATGAATGAAGATAAAACATGAATGAAGATAAAAGCAAAAACACTATGCAAAACTATGAAACCAAAATAATAGTTGGACCGTCTTAAACAGTCAACCAAATGTGAAGGTAGAGGCATAGATCGCTCAAAAGGAATGTCCAGAATGAAACTGAGGGGGATCTTCTCCAGATCCGATCCAACATCCACAACCCTTTCAGTATTCCAGTGTTGGTCGTTCAGAAACGATTACCAATCGACCTCCATCACATCTCCTCTCCTACACGGGCCTTCTTGTCGCCAACCCAGCCCTCACGCTCATAAAAGCGGAACACGAGGTCGTAGTCCTCAAAGTCATGCACAATACGATCAATGCGGCGGTATCCGCGCACAGAATCGATGAATCGCTGGGCAGCAAGGCCCTTGGCTTCAGCCTTGGCCACGCCGTAAGCGTTGTCGCCACGGCCCTTGGCCTCGAACAAAGTGACGCTGAAGCGGCCAGGCTTGAAGATCTCAACAACGTGCTCGATAATTTCCGCGGTGGTTCGCCCGCTCTGGCCGCCTGGAACGTTGGTTTCGAATGAAGCAAACGAAAAGCCAGTCTCGGGCGTAACGTGAACGCTAAAGTAGTGTCCGGCGTTCTTGCCGCTCTCCTGGCCGTCTTCTTGCGTGGCCGGGGGCGGAGGGATGATGCCGTTGGCAGAGAATCCACATGGGCTGAAGAGGTAGGAATCAATGCGGGCATCTGGGTAGACGGAGGTGGGATAGACGTCGGCGAGACCGCACTGCTCCGAAACAACAGTGCCGAGGGCGTGGCCTTCGGTAGTCAGGCCCTCGATGTCCCCGAGCTTCTCGCAGGGCTCATGTAAATCAGACTCCATGCCATCGGAAAAGACATCAACTTCACCGAGCGGAGTCGAGGTCCCGCTAACGGCATTTTGACGAGCCTTGGTCTCAGCAGAGAGCTTATCGCACGCGACCGCACTCGCGTTTGCCAAGTAAAACTGCTTGGCATTCTCTGGGTCGAGATCCGTCATCAAAATCTCGAGCGTCTCGTCACTCCCAGGTCCTCCATGTCCTCCATGTCCAAAGCTGGCGGGAATCGAAAAGCTGGCCGGAGCCACCTCATTCTTCTCCGAGTCAGGGGTCAAGGGCGGGGTGAACTCTCGGTTG
This sequence comes from Trichoderma semiorbis, assembly GCA_020045945.2. Classification (NCBI taxonomy): domain Eukaryota; kingdom Fungi; phylum Ascomycota; class Sordariomycetes; order Hypocreales; family Hypocreaceae; genus Trichoderma; species Trichoderma semiorbis. Next base: position 8,023,920 of record CM034694.1, read on the forward strand.
GGAGACGTGATGTAGAGGTACCAGTGGTCTCCGTTCATCTTTCCCACCATGTAGGCACTGCCGCCATCAACCATGTCGTCCAAGTACTTGACCTCTTGCTTCCAGCTGCGGTGGGGGCCGTGTTGCTTGTCTGGGAAGAGAAAGTTCTTGCGGCTGTAAAAGACTCGGTAAGGAGTAGCAATGGCCTTGATTTCCTTTGCAGACGTAGCATTGCTAAAGGGGAAACCCGCATGCTCAGCGGCGATGTGAAGCATGCGCTGAAGTCCAAGCAATAGAGTGGTGGTGCCGCAAGTCTTCAAGATGAGCTTGTGAGGGAAGACAAACATGCTCGACTCGGAGAGAAGATAGGCGTCAACAGCGTCAGATTCGAGGACCGAGAGAATCTTGCAGTTGACCATGTCAAGCATGGTCTCCCAAGTCTCAGAGGACACGGCCTTGAGGCCAGCAGGTTGAGCACCCCTGGGGAGTGCTGTGGCGCTCGGCGCAAACCATACCTCTAGGAGCTTCTCAGGGCCTAATGTATTGAATAATTGTTAGCAAAATAACTCTATGAGTAGATAAGAGAGAGAACAGTGCATGCGTACCCTCAAAGGCATAGGTCGAGTCCAATTCCGCGGCATTGTCATGATTGATGGTCAAGTGGGGAGTTGCCGATGACGGGGAAAAGGTGTAATTGTTAGGGACCGAAAGGTTGGCCATTCTCGTTGATGATTTGCTGCTGCTACTCGCAGTCCAGAGCAGAAGACCAAATAAAAGAAAATACCGTCGAGATTAATTCGAGCACGCTGTTGCTATGCCCGTCTGACGATGAGTCCGCGGAGCACTAGCTGCCACTCAAACAGACTTTGCGGCGTCTGCTTGAGAGAGTAGGCCCACAGGAATGTGGTGAGTCCAACGACGCTGGCGGAAGCCAGCAGCAATGGGGATGGTGTAAGAACGGCTAACGTCTCAAGAGGACGTTATGGAGGCCGGGGACAGAGGGGGTAGAAAAACCGCTTCTGCGACGAAATTTTGCGCGGAGATGTATTGTCTGATACTCAGGGAACGGTATCGGATCCGGTGACTTTTGCTAGGGGCTGTTGACTTTGGAGAAGCAGGCTTGAGTTGAAATTTGTTCGATATATCAATGTCTGGGTTGCTTGAAGGGGTGCTATCGGGGCCTAGATGGAGAGAATCATGGGTCAGTCCTCAGTCTGTGTGGTTGGATCATGGCAGTGATGGACTGCTCGAGCTGGAGAAGAGAATGAAGCAAGAAAACACATACTTGGAAGGTCGCGAAAAGAGGAATCGCAGGAGATCAGTTGATCGCATAGAAGGCCAAAGCGAGAACCAGAGAGGTCAGTCAGGCCACTAGAGATAGCGGCCGGTTGAGGATGTCTTTCGAGGACAGGGAAATGTCTAGTCTCTCATATCCAGGAGATAAAAAATCGGTGCAAGAGAGCCACAAGAAGCTTTCCTGAATCGACAGGTGGTCGTATGACGTGGGCGTCCTACTGTCGTGAATTGGAGGGCGCAAGCCAGCAGGGCGATATTTTTTTTCCAGTTTTTTTTTCCTGTCCCCGCGGGGATGGAGCTGTAGGCACAAAGAACGCTGCTAAGTGGTCGGGAGACGGTGGCTGGCGGCGCAGATGGGCTGCTATGGGGATGTACAAAGTATGGATAGGATAGATCAGGTCAAGGGAAGCAGAAGCTCAGACAGCGGGTGTGGAAACAGAGTTTGGAATTGTTTGTGCGGGTTGAGATTTTATTTTGGCTACGAGGTTTGTGTTTGTGTGATAGTGAGGATGCAGCCCAATCAGGACCCGGCGCCGGGTACCATGCAGTACCTGGCTGCTGGCATATGCAGCTGAGGTACCTGCGGCTACAGCTACAGCACAAGGCTCCACTAACACGCAGGGGGGAAAAACGTAAAGTGCAATACCTCCATAGCAGTGATGGATGAATTGAATTTGATCCATGGCAAACAAAAGACAGCCAGCCGCAAACGACGTGGCCATTTCTCCCTACATGCACGGCTGTATTCGTGTCCGCAACAGAGGTAAGCGTCAGTTGTAGCATTAACAAGTTTATGTACTTTATATTCATTGTGCAATCCCAGTATCTCAGCAGTACAGACGGATAACAGAGATATCCTGTTGACATCACGATCCTCTCCATGTAATTTTTTTCCTCCTGGAGGTACCCACTTATGATGGCCAGGCACTCCCAGATAAGCCACGGCGCGCACCGCCCAGCCAGAAACGGCTCAGTGCTGCAATTTTGCCAGCGCAGTATAAACCAGGGCTTGGATAGAGGGGCAGCGATGGACCGGCGGGGCTACCGGAAGAAGAAATCAGCTTGAAACTTTGTTGCCAGAGGCCGTTTGCCAGTGGCTTTTGGATGACGAAAATATCAATGACATGTACTGAAGCTGCCATAGATTTTGATACTGCGTAAATGGGGGCTTTTGGGCTCTTGGTGGTCGGGTTGTCTAAAGCAGGGCTGGAAGTTGGGCGCCTGGCTACAAAGGAGGTGGCACAGCTTTCATCACAGAAGACAGCAGAGATGCAGTTCTTTTCCGCTCTGCCAGGTACCCTTAGACATGTATGTGCAGGTGTTGGGGTATTAGGTTGGGCACTGATGGATGGCATTCGGTCAGGCAGCGTGGCGGAGTGGCTGCATTCACTCAGCGCAGGAGCTCAAGGCAAGGGAGATATCGATGCATGTCGCGTGCTTCACAATGTCTCATTACGTAGCAGCACGGGAAGACTTACTATCAGATCTCCACCATGCATATGCGCATTAGTACGTAGGGCGGATGGCGCATAATATGCGGTAAGCAAGCATGAATTCGCGAGAGTCACTGAAACTATCTACTACTAATGATTTCAGCCTGCCTACACATCCCGCTCAAACCCCCCTGGAAAGATCTAGTGTCTCGTGAGAACAGCCTCTATCGACTGAAAGAGTGCCTATGGCTTAGTCCTCTGCCCACGTAATATCGAGTATCTAAGCCTAGGCAAGGTGGGCAGCGGAAGCACCCGCTTCAAAAGGCGCCTGTTCCACATTACATATGCAAGTCTCACAGCTGTAGCGCAGCCATTGCTGCGAGGATGGGGTATAAATGTTATCACGAAAACAACTGTGGCACAAATGAATGCAGTGCAGCGTCATGTCATGTAACTTCTGCCCCAGCAACCTTCTCCTCGAGCTGCGAGGTTATGCCTACGAATATGTGGAACAACGAGCAGTCCTTGTACTTGTCCACTAGCGTTCCCTCGCCCTTGTCCTGGGGCTTGTCGACTTTCTCATCGCTCGATATATCCCGGCCATTCACCACCGTTCCCGCTGGGTAATGCGGCCGCTGGCCTTCCTCGACGAGAGCAATAAACTGCGCGTCAATGGGCACAGATCCTAGGAACGGCACCTTGAACTCTTCCGCCATGGACCGCCCGCCACCGGACCCGAAGATGTCGGTGCACTGGGAGCAGTGCGGGCAGACGAAGCCACTCATGTTTTCCACCACTCCCAGCACGCGGATGCCCGTCTTGACGCAAAAGTTGAGCTCCTTGCGCACGTCCGCCGTGGCCACTGCCTGGGGCGTCGTCACAACCACTGCGCCAGCCACCTGGCCTGGGCGGGCGTCTTTCTGTAGCGTTTCGGCCAGTGATATGTGCTCGTCGCTGGTTCCCGGAGGAGTGTCGATGAGGAGGTAGTCGGTATCGTCCCACAGCACGTCCTTGAGGAACTGTCGAATCATGGCCGTCTTCTTGGGGCCTCTCCACACCACCGCGTCGCCTCTCTGGGGCAATAGGAATCCTAGACTCATGGCATGTAGACTCCCCAAGCCGGTTTCAGGCTCTGCCTCATGGACGGGAACCGGAGCCCATCCTCCCGGTACCTGTTTGACCTTGGAGGCCTCGATCGATAGCATGCGCGGGATGGACGGGCCGGTCAGGTCGACATCGAGGATTCCCACCGAGTGGCCGGCGAGCGTTAGAGACAGGGCTAGCTGCGTCGTCACCGAAGATTTGCCCACACCTCCTTTGCCGGAAAGCACCTGTAGTCGCCAGAGAATCGTAGATTAGCACCTTGTCACTATAACTGTGACCGTAACTGAGCCGGTCGGATGCTTTGGCTGACGTACCAGCACAACGTGCTTGACCTTTTCCAAACCCATGGCGATTCTGCTGCTTAGCCCGGGCGTCGATGGCGCATCAGCATTAGCATCAGCGTAAATCTGCTTGACCAGACAAGGTCAGGACGATTAAATGTTGTTTCAAGCCGTCTCTGGAGCTGATTTGTAAGAAATGAAGCAATCGCTCGGCCAGAGCTTGATTAGCAAGCGCCGATGAACGGACGGCGGCTCGGGCGCCCGAATTTGCCCCGCCATTGACATTTTCTTCGTCCTCACTAAAATTGGAAAATTGCCCCTCCAAGACTCCGTATCGATTAGGCGGCCAGTGCAGCTTCTTTGACAATTGTTCATGATACTCGCTCGCTATCTACATACAAGACGCCAATTTTCATTCGTGCGAATAGTAATTCAATTCATTAAATCTGTCCACAGCTTCACCATTTTGGTCAAAATACAGATAATTCCTGGCTCTCCATAATTGAGGCTTCGCTCGCCCGCCGAGATACAGGTACATGTGTATACCAACCTACACACATGCATTTACTTCACCCCATTGTTCCAATTCTTCCACACTACCTGTAGATACAAAAGATCACCAGACTGAGTGTTATGTACCGCCAGCTGCCCCTGGCGGAGCCTCTTGTATCACATCAGAAGACTTCTCCTCTTGTGGTGATCGAACGGCTTTCTGTGTGCCTTGGTTGTCTTTGTCTGCGGTGGGTAGGATCTGGATGGAGCCCTTTTGATATGCTACCACAGGTCGAGTGCCATCACAGTATCCCAGAACTTCAAGTGAGTAATTTGAGTTGATATTAAGTGGAATGGAATCGTTGAAGCGGACGATTGGACCACCTTCCACTGTGAATCCAATAAACTCGCCCAACACTGAGTTCTCGAGATCGTCTTCATTCCCCTGGATTGTGTTCCTGTAGTTGATGATGAGAGTTAGCATGAATGGGCTGACAAGGAGGAATAACGTGGTCTTACACTTCACTCATAGATGGGACGCTACTCTTCATGATGGAACCGTTTCTTATCTTCTTGACTCGCTTCCTTGTGCAGTCGTGGATGAGATGCAACAAGCCAGCAATGACGAGAACGGGTGTTCCTAAAGCCAGAGCCCACGGCCTAAACCTTATGGTTAGCAAATTGCAATACATCTCTTGCTTACAGTCAATAGACTCACGGGTGCCTTCTGTTTCGCAATGAATGTGCCATGGCAAGGATGATGCCCATCATCGCGATCAGTGACCCAACCTGAATCATGGTCCAAGTTGACCAATACAGGGAAATGAGATTCTCTCCATCGCAGAATTGCAGAGCCAAGAGTGCAAAGGCTTCCATAATTACCACAGCAGCAGAAACTAGAACACAGACAAGACACACGAGCATGTATTTGATCAAACTCCGCGACCGCCTCTGTGGCTGGTGACTGGTTTCCTCGTTCGTTTCTTGGGTTCTGTATCAAGCTTTAGTTAGCACGTGTAGAATAGACTAGTTGTATATATGTTCAAAGGATCAAAAGAGGGATGATGTACTTTGTGTATGTCCAAGATGCGATGAATAGGATCACAAGATTCAGCACAAACATGAACCAGTAGAGGATCTTGAAGTGCCATCGGTCTAACTCGGATGCAAACTGCGCGTATCGTTGGCAGAGATCCTCATCTCTCATGAATGCTTTAGCCATGACTTCTATTCTGTCCAAAAAAAGAAGAAAGAAATGGGCAGTATGGGGGAATAGAGGACAGAAAGGTTGGCAAGATGATATCTTCTTAGATGCTGTTCAGAGACAGACTGTACCAACTAGCAGTGTAAAGGGATCTTTGCTGATGAACAGACCAAGGCAAAATAGTTTGGATGTACTCCCTTTATCTATATTTCTTGCTCTAAATCATCAGCCTCCTAGCTGCACTACCCCATCGGGAGTTGGCTGCTAATCACTCCATGCATAAATGTACATAACCCTTGCTCGGGTAGAACTAACGGGATTCAGGTCATGGTCACACCGACATCCGTGGTAAGCGATGGCTCATTCATCCATGTATACCAATATAGAACAAATTGGAAGAACATGCAAACGGCGAGTACATGTGAATCGAGATGCTTGCTGTTTCGAGGCACTGCCGACTGATGATCTGCGTTTTCGGGCCCCCAATTCTTCTCTTCGGAGCAAACACTCGGGACCAAGGAGACGGTGCCGCTTTTCTGGGTCTGGGGGCTGCAAAACAGGTCGTCCTAGAGTCATAGCTTTCACGGGTGTGGCAGAATACTCGCAATTCATTCGTCACTTCAATAAGTTGACCCGTGTGGCGAGCACTGCCGACCGGGAACGGGAGTTGGAGCGGACTCATGATGCCCCAAGAAGGCACTTGTATTGGGAAGATGATGTTATTGAAGGAGAGCAGGGCGTCCTCTCAAAAGTACGACTATTCGAAGGTCACAAAGATGATGTACTCTAAGAGAGGTATATACCTGCAACATTATACACCCTTTGAGTTTATTTATGAACTGAAAGGTCAAACCCATTACGATATGGAGTTGGACTTATGAGGTTCATGACTGCTATAGTACACAGATGATTATGTCGTTCATTATACGTTTGTAGCTTGGCATTTGGAATGCGGGTGTTGGGTGGGTGAGTGGCAGATACACACGTGCAAACTATGGCTTTTCATGTCACACATTTCCGCCACCCTGTCTAATATGAAACCAATCCCTTGGGTACTGACAGCCCATGGATTAGCCCCTACCGAAGTCTAAGCTTCGCTGCCGCCGTTGTTGAACGTGGCTATTCTTGGCACTCTCAAACAGTAGCCCGAGCCGATTCTGGAAGTCCCCTGCTACACAACTCGAGACTTACATGATGGAACATGACCCAGTTGAGCCCCTTAACAAACGGCCATTGTCTTTCCAAGCACCAGGAATATGTCACATCCTGCAGCCCTATATGTGATTCGGAGACACATGTTTGTAGCCCTGTTTGTTGGACGCGGTTACTTGTCATTGCGGCATCCGAGGTTGTGGTAACAAGACATGCTATCCACAGCCATATCCTTGTTTGCGGCTGGCTCAGCCAACGTTGGCGCCAAGACGCGATGAGCAGAAGCTGGAAATAGCCGACGTACCAAACGAATCTCAGCTGACAAGGACGGTAGATGTAACGGAGGTCCGAGAATATCACGGAAAGTCGAGTGCTCCGCAAGCAATGAGCACCCCCTTGGCAGCGGTTGAATCCAGTCTAGATTGCTATTGTTAGCGTAGCGGCTGAAATACCAAGGCGCCTAATTCTTAATGGTGTGCTCAGGGGGGGGCCTGGATGCACCTCTGCTGGCGATCAGGCCGCCTCTGTTGGATTGAGATCTGGCCGAGATTGACGCACTCCATATTTTTAAGCTTATTTGCACTGCGTGGTGGCTTCTTGATCCACAAGAGATATGAGATTTATTGATCCTCCGAGCCTGACGGGAGCGCAGTTGGCGTAGACTCGACTTTGCATCCACTACACACCCACGACGCTGGACAAATTCCGTGCGTGTGGTTATAAATTTTTAACCCAATAGATTTAAATGTAATTTATGAGCTCTGGAAATGATAATGACCCATGATTTTGCTTGCATACCAGGAAAGGAGCTGGTCAACAAGATGAGATGGCCCCCAAAGAGAACAAATAGTAGCCGGGTAGTCGAATCATGGAGTAGTTATCAGCTTGTTGATAACATGCTGCGATTCACGCTGTGAATACATAGGAGCAGAATCATATGTCAAGTTGTGCTGACGACGACTCTTGGCATCCTTGAGATAACAAATGTCAACGGCAGCACTGCCACTGCCACGTTCTCCGATAGCCCTGCTGCCCTGCAGGCTGCCAATGTCTCTGTTACACAAGTAAGAAAATTCAGAAAAACTTCATTTAGTACATTTGGTAAGTAAATGCATTTTAATCTGAGACAGTGGCAAACTGTTCTGTAACTGAAAGGTTACTTGGAAGTCTGGATTCATGACCAGGAAAATAGGAAGAGTATTTGCCAGCTATAGACGGACAATGACATACCATTACTATAAATCAAGCGCGTGATTCATATTCTGATAACTGTAATACTGCCAAGACTTTTTATCTCTCCCTCGCCTTTCAGCATCTAAAGCAAGGGAGAATTGTGGCTGCCGAAGCGGTGAGAGTTGGTCGCATCAAAGGCAACAGACTTCCTACTTATTCCGGCTGAGATCCGATACGCGCCCGAAATATAATCATTCTGTGACCTAAAAAAAATTCCGACAAGTATCCGTGCTCTCTGATAGACGGTACCGTGAGGAAAATAGCAACTATGGCACCTTGAGAGGTGCAATCGCCACGCCCATAGAGTCAGTGGGGGCAACTCTCCCTGCAGATGATCCGGAAATTATTCAGACAAACTATCATGCAATCTCTACTTCATATGGATCATGGCGTTCAAAGAAAGATTGACAGATAATGTAATCGGTAAATAATTTGTAGCATTAGGTGGCATGTGACCTCATTGTGTGCTGGATACTGCGCTATCCTTTCCGACCACCACAACGTTGCTGGCTGTCTTATCACTCACTTCCGTAGCCTCTGTAATTATCCGTCCAGCGTGGTCATGTGTCCTATCCCATTCTTCCACTTCAGCATTTGGCACTTTGACCAACTGATGGCTCTTTGACCCGTCGTCGAGAGTAACAACCTCCTCTCGGATCTTATAGCCTCGGAAGTAAGGAATGCCGTGAATCCAAAGCCAATAATAAGCGACACAGGCCAATAGACTATAATGGGTTAGCGACCGATTCCTATTCGTCGTTGTATCCGAATCTTCAAACTTACATGCCAATCGAAGCGACAACATATGTACCATACCAAAAGCTTACGTCGCCACCTGTTGCTCCCCCTGCAGGAGGATACCAGGGCATCACGAGGAGATAGAGGTTTTTCAGGATACTGAACCAAATGACGATATCCCAGGCTTTGAACTCTGGCCTTGGGAGATTGAGAGCCTTTCGCTTGTGTCTCACGATGAGGAGACCGACGCTCATCAAGAAATCGAAGAAAGAGCCGGGGTAAATGCGAAGATCGCTGACTGTGAGCTTCGTTAGTAACAGACGGAAGCAATAGAGAGAATCAATATAGAGTCTTGATACGTACCGAAATTGAAGGCATCGCCAGCAGGAGGGGCAAGGATCATAATAAGTGTGATGCCGTATTTGAAGAGATATGGACCGAGGGCAGTTCCAAGAGGAAATGTTGAGACCCAAAACTTGGTCCATGGGAGTACTCCTTGGCGACCACACTCGCGAATGATTCTCGAAGTCCCAATGAACACTGCCACTAGATTGCCAAAGGCACTAATTGCAATCAGAAAGTTAAGGGCCTTAACCTGCTTGGTATTTCCAAACACGTTTATAAAAAATTGATTGGCAACGGTTAGTTTGCTCTTGATGATGTCTTCCTTTGGGACTGAGATGAAGTACAGTTAGTAGAGTCCCATATGGCCAGTTAGGGAGATTTTGTGTACTTACTCGCAGCATAGAAAGCGATGACGGTGAGAATGTAAAGAATGCTGACAGACCAGATGGCAATGTAACCGTGCCGTCGGATCTGTTTCACAGGGTTCTACGAGGCAGTGTAAGAAAATGAACCAATGCGTGGATAAACTCATCCAAAGGAAGCTTACCTTGACTTCATTGGCGACATTGAAAGCATTTTCGAATCCCGAGTAAGAGAAAATGATCTTGTACAAACCATTCGTGATTCCGTATGCAGTAGCTTTTCCTTCAAAAGAATTATGAAAGTTGGCTGTTGGGTTCTCGATGCGAGTATGTCCTCCGAGGACCACGAATCCGGTTATCGAGATGAACACCAATGTAGCGATTTTGACAAATCCAATGCTATTGGCCAGATGGTATGCAAATCTGTTGTGTAAGACGACGACTAGATCGCTGTATGAGTGTCTTGTATCTTTCCGATCGTTGCTGTTCGCTCATAAATTATAGAAGACATACCTAGAAGAGCGACAGTATAACCAGCTATGGCCACTCCCTTTAATTCCCAATCCGTTGGATTGTGATCCGTAATTTTGTAAAGATATTGAGCCAACACTGATGTGAAACTCGACGTTAGATTTTTTAATTCTCATCTTAGTTGAGCATGCTGCTAAATCACTTACCATATGAGTTTGCACTGCTAAATGACAGAATGACGGACTGGAAAGCAAATGCGGTTGAGAACAGCCAGCGTGGTCGTGGAAACGCTTGTTCGAGATAGACCACCTCAGCGCCGGATCGCGAAGGAAAATAGGCAGTAAATTCGAGATACACAGCAAACGCTGTGATCGATGTCAAAAAGCCAAGAGCCCACCATATTAGACTGAGCCCTATACTGCCGGTGCCCGCAAGAATTGTTGAAGCTGCAGATCCTATAGTATAAGAAAGAATATTCCTTTTCAAACATTGGGAAGAGTAGTTTACTGACGAGTTGAAAAGATGCCTGTGCCAATCATCTTGCTCACATTGAGAAACAAGATTGTCAAGGGTCCGACATGGTACCCCAAAGGCGATGATTCTTCGACAGGTGCACCAGAAGCATCTTGGTAAGACGTCTCTTTGTTGTTGGCTCCCTTGCCAGCGATATAGTAGGTGTTCCCAGCGACGAGCTCAGAGGGATCGCTATCTGATGTTGATCCGCGCTCTTCTGCTTCGGCAGGTTGGGCCTCTTCGCCGCTGCGGAAGGGACGCCGCCAGAAAGAAGGCATTGTAGCTAAATAGCCCCTATCACTTCTATCCAGTTATAGCAGGAAGTGATGATGACGTTGGAGGGTAGTATCCAGCCTTAGACAATTGTCTATGAGGCCTTGTTTTTACGATTAATGAACAAGATGAAGCACCGGTGAGAAGCTTAAATGAGTTCGACTGAGACATGTATGGGATTTAATTGCTTTTGGGCTCCACATCACCCCGGCTGTTTGCTAGGGATGCTACACAAAGATGATCTACACCCTCTGCCAGTCATTGATGGCGAGCTTGGCAACGGGGATCTCCGTCTGGTGGATGCGATACTATTGATTGCGACGATACAAGGCAGCAATAACGCAATCAAAGAGACTGCCATCAATCGCTAAGCTCGTCTATCGACAGTCTTTGGCTCTGAGTCTTGTCTAATACCATTAGGTGACATGTATGCAGGTGATGCCTTTACGGCTGAGTGTCTCACATTACACCAATCTCTCAATCATAAGCAACCTCGTGGGGGCAGTGGATATGTAGAAGAATGGGCTCATTCATCGTGGAGAGCACGAGATGGAATTGGCCGTCGAAACCTTATCGCCCAGCCCGAGAAATCTTCCAAGAGAGAAGATAGGTCACATTTCTCCATGCCGCCATATTCGTAATTGTGATGCGATGTGGTACCAGGATCTTCAGGCCTTGACTCGCTAGGCTGGTGTCGGGTCATGCGAGTTGAATAGGCAAGGATGCGTGTGCAACTACAACCAAATTGAGGAAAATGATTGTGGTTGGCCCAGCTTGAATGCTACAATATAGGAATCTCCTCAGTTCGAGAACCTTTTTTCGGATGACGCCGCATGAGATGAGCTTATCTATGAACCACTGGCGATCTCAGCAAGGATAAATGCAGCTGTACTGTATGTAATTATATGAAGCCCATGCGCTATCAGAGATACAACCATTCAATTTGGCAAAAAGTTCCCAAGTACGCACATGGTGTAACTGCTCTTCTGGATATTGGATATACTAATGTAAACCTCCCCGCGTAAATTGATTCATGTAGTCTACTGGTACTTCTCATCAGGCCTCTCATCAGGCTTTCCGTCACTTGCGCTACGAACTCTTGGCTCCAGCGGGAAGACGGAGTTTTCAGGCTTAACGTCCTTGTAAATCCTGTTCCATGTATCAGTCAGCGGCTCGGGCGTCTCCCAGGCCAGTTCTGGGTCACGCAGCCAAAGACGGACAAGATGACGCCTATTGTCAGATAGCATTAGCGGAACTGTACACTCCGAGAATAGCATCGTTTCTATAATAAACTGGCATACCTTTTGTCTGGAGAATCCCGGAATTTATCACGAGCATGGAAGATGCTCAAGTTATTAGCAAACTGAATGTCGCCCTTGTGGAAGTCGAGCGACGCGCGGTACTTCTCAGCTGTAAAGTGCAGAGCATCCAGTGCCTCAGCTTGAGCTTCAGTAATCGGAGGAATATCAGTCGATCGAGGAAGACCCCAGTATCCTGTGAAAGTACGTCGCGCATATTGGATGATCATGCGCTGAGGGGTGTCTGCAGTAGCAGGCTGGAAGTATAGAAGAGGTCGCACGGTATGACTCTTGCCACGCTTCCCAAACCTAGCAAAGCATTAACAATGAACTCTGATGTTTATATAATGCAAAGACGCTGATTCCTTTCACTTACTCGTCGACGACCCAAGGCTCAGACAAAGTGCGGATAAGGTCAGGCCGTGTTGCTGCGAGCTCATTGTACACATGCCAGCTGCTCGACAGGAAGCTCTGGCCGCCCTCTTCAGGCTCCCCCAGAGCGAAGAGAGCAATCACATCTCCAGCGTCAGTGTGGAAAACCTGCTTGTCAGCCGTATAGGCTGGCGCTCCGATTTTGTGAGGATCAATCTCCTGACTGAGATCCTTGATGTGTGCGAGAACAACATCAGCTGGCTTTCCGTCCAATTGATGATCTTGGCGGCCACAGATGGGGGCAATGTGAGATGCAATGCCGGCATAGATGATGACATTCTCCTCACGGCTGTAGTTGTCAACCGGAACACCCTTGACGACCTTGAAACCGTGACCTAGGTGGACTTCTTTTGAGATCTCCCGTAGAGTATCATGAAGTTTTTGTAAAGGAAAAGTTTCTTGAGTAACGTAACCCAGACCCAAGTTCAGTGCTATTGACCCGTGGTGTTAGTATAATTGCTCATGATCTCGCTCATCAGGAGACAATCTAGGGATCTCACACTTGAAGTGGCGAAGGGCTTGGTCGACCTCAGCAAGATCGCTCTCGGTCAAAACGTAGTTCCAGTCGTACGTCTCGGCCAAGTTCCTTCCATCCCAGACAAGATCGGATTCAAGTTTGGCGGGAAAGCCTTGTGGGAGAGACTTTTCCAGCTTCTCGCTCTCCTGGCGCCGCTTGATGCGGTTGAGGTAGTTGTCATAATCGGGAGCATATGAAATGTCCGGCTGTCTAGGGATTTGAACGGCGGCGGCGGCCATATTGAATGGAATTTCTTTTTTAAGATACTTGAATAAAGCCAATTACAGGATATCTTGAAATGCCTCGTGGTCAGAGCCTACAAAGAAGGGTATGGTTTGCTCGCGCGTGTGCCCGATTTATTCTGTTTGCTCACATCGGTACGTGCTCCGGCTTTACAAATCACCACTCCACCATCGGCTAAATGTTATCACCTACACATGTTCTCTGAATGTCGTCATGAAGGCTGGAGAAGGCTGGTCTCTCATGATAGGACGTTGATGTTGTTACCTAAGCCGAAAATCACCTGCGCTCATGTCGCCATCAGTAGCCAAGGGCTCGCAATCGGTTGGATCATGTCTGCAGCAGCAGCTACTAACTACATGTGCAAAGTGATCACTGAGAACGAACCAATCAATCTTGTTCAATTCTTAGGTTGACAGATACTCCAATGATCCCCGCAACAGACGAGAAGCTCCAGACATCCTTCCATTCGCACATGCATCAGAATGCCTCCGCATTAGTGATTAATCCCAGCGACCCACAGCGGTTTGATATGGACATAGCCGCGGAGATGAACTGCATCATGCACTGCTTACCTGCAGCCACGGATTTGATTCTCTTCACTCTGGGCACGACGGATATAAACGAGAAACGCAAAATAACAAACGATGATACAAAAAGGGAACAACTCGGAAAGAAAAAAAAAGAATTTACAGTTTGGAACTGCTGGCGGTCTCTCCCGCCGGGAATTGAACCCGGGTCTCAAGCGTGACAAGCTTGCATACTGACCACTATACTACGGAAGATGTTCCAAGCGTTGAATCGCTTGTTGTAGGTGGAGCTTGGCGAATATCGGAGCTTATTCCAATTAAGACTGATTAGAGCAATCTGATATCAAGCTCCCGTGCTCTCCGCGTTAGCATGAGGACGAAGCTGATGCTTTTCAACGATTCCTTGACTGCTATTTAGTTCTCGATCAATGCTGTAACTTCGGTTGAGCGGACTGAGGAGAAGCCCAAAACCAGCCAGAGCGCAACAGACTGCCCAAACAATGCGCAGGCTATCGACAAAGGCCTGTTGAAGATCATGCTTGTTCTGGCCATCGGGCATCGATTTGATGATATCGACTAAGCCGGCGGCGTCGGCGCCATAAGCCGTGGCGTTTGGCGCAAGATTTGGGTAACTGAGGAGGTTTACCGTCATCCGGTTTTGGAATATCACCCCTCCGATGGCGACTCCTACAGCCTGGCCGAGCGATCTGAAGAAACTAAACATGGCCAAAGCCATTGGAACATGCTCTGGAGCAGTGGCTGCCTGTATTGCTGAAGCCACCGATGGGAAGAGGAATCCGAGACCAATCCCTGAGACCAGGTTCAGAAAGACCCAACCAGGCACGCTTGTCCCGACCTCCAGAATGCAAAGCAAACCCAGACCCAGAGTCGCTAGAGCCCACCCCGACCAAATTGCCCATCGGTATTTCCCAGTCTTTGTGATGGCTATGCCAGCTATCGCACCTGCGGGTGCCACAGTGAACGTTTGAGGGAAGATACACACTCCGGTTAACACGGGACTGTATTCTTTCACGGCCTGGAAATACAACGGCATATAGTAGACGATGCACCAGACGAGCAGCCCCGAGAGCCCGGCACTGACAAACGAGACGCTAGCAGTACGGTTCTTGAAGAGATCGATCGGAATGATGGGAGCAGGGGCAAAGTATGCTTCATAAACGACAAACACGCCACACCCGGTGCTGCCAATGATTAGAGGGACCAGTGTTCTCCACGAGTCCCAACTGTACACGACGCCACCCCACGTCAAGGGAATAAGAAATACCGTCGTGCTGCCGATGAAAATGACAGAGCCGACGTAATCAATGCGACTAAGCTTGTCAGAAAGCGATGATGGGACGAAGTGGAGGTTCATAAAGACGACAACACAAACAATTCCGATTCCGACAAAGGGGAAATTGATGTAGAATATCCATCGCTACAGTACGATACCATGGATATTAGCCACCCGCAGACATGTAACTTGTATTGGTGCGTCGCGTTTCTTACCCACGACGCGCCGCCCGCGAAAGCGCCTCCAATAATGGGACCACAGACAGATCCCACGCTCCACATGGCATTCATGAGACCGTAATACTGTCCTCGATACCGCATCGGCACCAAATCAGCAATGAGAACTTCAGTAATGGCCGAGATGCCTCCCCCTCCGACACCTTGTATGCATCGGCCAACTAGTAGCTGAGTCACATTTTTCGATACGCCTGCTACTACGGCTCCAACGAAAAAGAAAATTATGGCAACAATGAAGAGAGATCGACGGCCAAAGATGGTGGAAAAGGAAACAAAATTCGGCTGGAAGACTGTGCATTGGTGTTTTGGTTAGCACTGCGGAAGGATAGAGGCAACGCAGGGCAGGGTATACCTGTTGCACACAACAAAAATCCAGTACCAGCCCAGAAGGTCTCTATGCCGGAGCTATGAAGTGCTCTTGAAATTGTCTACAAGTTCATTCTTGATCAGCTGAACATATATAGCAATAAAGGTCGATTGTACTGACTGGCAATGCTACACCGATCGACGTGCTATCCAGAGCAACCATGAGTGTTAAAACGCAGATGGTAATGAAGACTAATAATGTGCGATTCGACATTTTCCACTCAGGCTTGGATACGCGATTGGTTGTGTCGGATTCATGCTCGTCGAGAAGTTCTGGCACAAGAGATGGCTCTGCTTTTCCACCAGACATTGTCGTTTGACTGTCCTATGAGAAGGTCCTGATGTCTTTGCAGCTGTATAGCAGTAACGTCGAATAGTAATAAAATCTACGAGAAAGAGGATGACGGGCGAGTCTGTTATCCATGTTGAATGCCTTCGAATCGAACCTAATATATGAAAAGATGTCTTTAGATGCCATATGTGCCGAGAGGCCAGTCAGTATGCTATAATGGAGATGCTGTTGGTTCTACGTGCTTGTACGGAGTATGAAGTATCTCGGTCGCTATAGCCTTACGAACCGAGTCCGTGCCGTGCACACGGAAAAGTGCCCAGGCCAACCAAATATTCGCCGAGACAACTAACATACGCTTATAGACCGATATGAGCCGAGACTCATCCTCATCCCGACTTACCCTGTAAGGCCTTCAAGAAAGCCATATTTTAACACAAAATCCCTACAAAGAGAGCTACACGAACTATTCTGATGTTTGATCGGAGCCCCCCATAAGACGCCACGCGTGGCCGACAAATAAGTTTGGCTTGTTTATCACAGTAAGCTCAGCGCATGTGGAGAACAAAACACAAGAGCAGGGTCAGCTTACATGTGTTCTCCAATGTATTTCCTATAAGTATATCATCATGACATGAGCTTGGATTCTCTACAAGTGTCTCAACAATAACTTGGAAATATTGGTTATAAGATATGGACGGTTACTATTCATTGCCAAGATAACGGAATACGTCTAATCTCTCTCCCCGATCTCGACGACACTCCTCACTCTGGTGATACATACTTTGGCCCCATCAATTGCCACACCGGCGGCAAAGAGAGTTCAAAGATGGCAGTTACCGCTGAAAGGGCTCGCAAAGAGCCTAGAACGATATGTGATCTCATTGAAGAATGGTCAAAGAAGCAGCCTGACCATGTTGCCATTTCTTTTGGTGAAAGGAAGATTACATACGCTGAGCTTGACAATGCTACATCTCATATTGCATGGCTTTTACTGCAGAGAGGAATCAAGGCCAGCGACAAAATTCCTGTCATGGCTCAGAGAAGCCCCGAAATGGTCATTTGTTTCCTAGGCGTTCTTAAAACAGGTGCTTCGTACGTGCCCATCGGTGTGGAATCCTGGAGCAAAGATCGCATCCAATCAACGCTGGAACGAGTATCTGCCCGTGTCGTTCTGAATACTAGCACAGAGAAATATCCCGGATATGAGGAGATTTCGCTGAAAGAAATCGAGCGTGCCTTTGCACCGAACATCGAGCGACACTGGGATAACGAACTGGATCGCCCCTGGAAACGAATCGATCCTAGTGACCTTGCTTTTATAATTTTTACATCGGGCACAACCTCTACGCCAAAGGGGGTCATGATTCCGCACAGTTCAGTCCTAAATTATGTCCAACAAGGGGGAGAAATAACACCGTTCAACTTGAGCTCGTCTCCAGCTGATGTCGTTATTTTAATCTTTTCTCCCGCTTTTGATGCTTGCACGGCCGTTACTGTGTCGGCATTGTGTAATGGCGCGGAACTAAAGATCGCCACTCCGGCTGATTTCTTGTATACTGCGACACTTTGCACAATCATGGCATGTACACCTTCAGTGTTGGCTACAATTCAGGACCCGGCAAGCTACTCCAACTTGCGAGCCATCATGATTGGAGGAGAAGCAGCACCCGCTTCACTTGTTCGCAAGTGGGCAGCATCTTTGCCGACTTCTCCCATATATAACTTCTATGGGCCTACAGAAACTACTTTTGCATGTCTGGTGTCTCGACTTTACCCTGACAAGCCAATCACTTTAGGGCGTCCAATGTCAAACAGCCGTGTGATGCTACTTGATGGGCAAGTTGAGTCTCACTACGGAGAGATTTGCATGGCTGGACCAGGCCTAGCCAGAGGATACTATGAGAATGAATCACTCACAGCTGAAAAAATTTGTTTACTGGCAAGGCGAGAGGATATACCGCACTGGAGATTTTGCGCGATTGACGGACCACGGGCTAGAATTTGCCGGACGCAAGGACAACATTGTCAAGAACCGTGGATTCCTTGTGAGTCTTGATGGACAAGTGATTCCCATGTTATGCAGTCATCCAAAGGTTATGGCAGCAACGGCATTTATGCATCAAGGCCGCCTTGTGGCCTTTGTAACGCCGGAAGACATTGATGGGGTCGCGTTGCGGAAGATCTTGACTGAGAAATACGATTCCTTCATTATCCCGGATCTTATTCGTCCAGTAGAGGTACTTCCACTTACTGCAAATGATAAAATCGATAATCGTGCCTTACAAGCGCTGCTGGGTGGCGATAATCTAATACAAGAGGTATCCGGCCACGGCTCAAAAATGGACATATTGAAAGCTGCGCTTTCTTTTGCTATATCTTTACCGCCATCAGAGATCGATGACAACTGTTCTTTTGCTGAATTAGGAGGAAATTCCTTGGCAGGATTGAAAGTGCTATCTTTTCTGCGTACCAAAGGATTCCACATGCGGCTTGGGCCACTTTTTGATCTACCAAATCTCTCTGCTATTCATGATGCTATGGTAACATTTGATGGTACCGAAGAAGAGGATGACATTTCAGACCATAAGGCGGCTCTAGCTTCAGGACCTATGACGTCCCTTCAGACCAAGATGATTCGCACAGGACTTAGAAATCCTGCCACGAGCTATATGCTATTGCGTATGACTCTCCCACATTCAGCTAATGCATTTAGTGCGGAAACACTTCAATCCGCATGGCAACAAGTCATTGAGAGGCATTCGATCTTTCGCACAGCCTTCAATCTCAAAGACCAAACTCAACATGTACAACAAAAGCTCAACTTTGACTGGCAAAATGAGGAGACAACTCGCGATCAGCTAAGACGTGTGATTCGGATTCGCTCTGAAGAAATGCGCAAGAGGATTTCATATTTGGAAGATGGAGACACATTTATCCCCATTTCAGCCTACCGCTTGATCACAGTTCCCAATGTTGCTTCTACTTTCTTAGCTCTGGTGCACCATAGTTTAGTGGATGGTTGGTCATTCAGCATCATATTAGAAGAGCTCCGTCAAGCACTAGATGGAAAGCTGCTCTCAGAGCCTCCGCAATTCATCAATTTTGCTCTGGCTCAAAAGCGACTACAACAAGACCCTCAAGGCAATGAATTTTGGGAAAAATGCTTAAGGGATGGTTTGGCGCAACCGAAGCTGAGGCTGCCGAAACCATCGGCCGATGTTCCAGTGGTTGACTGGTCCAAAAGCCTGCAAGTCAA
Organism: Trichoderma semiorbis; assembly: GCA_020045945.2. Taxonomy (NCBI): domain Eukaryota; kingdom Fungi; phylum Ascomycota; class Sordariomycetes; order Hypocreales; family Hypocreaceae; genus Trichoderma; species Trichoderma semiorbis. Next base: position 8,043,257 of record CM034694.1, read on the forward strand.
CCTTGGATTCAGATCGAGAGAGCTGGAAGCCAAAAGTCGTCTTCGACGTATTACACCAGCGACAGCAATATATACAGCATGGGGACTGGTGTTATCGAACTATAGCTTTTCTGACCGAGTGGCTTTTGGTGTGGTGTTTTCTGGAAGGAATATCGATGCAGCGGGAGCCGATCGAGTCGTCGGGCCGCTGCTCAACACATGCCCGTTTCCCCTCGAGTTCAAAGAAAGCCAACCTGTGGCTGACATACTTTCAGAGGCTCAGAGTCAGCTTCTACAGATGCTCGAGTTCCAGTGGTGCGCTGACAATTCTCTGGCAAAAATACCATCCGAAAGGATAGCCAATGCTTTCCAGACAATTGTTGTCGTGGAGTACGATCTTCCGTCACAGTCGGGGTCCTGCGAGGCGATCCCAGAGTCATGGAAAATTGAACGAGAAGACATGATGGAATTCGGTATAACTCTGCTGCTTGAGGATGAGAGCGATGGCAGTCTTCGGGCCCGCATTTTGTACGATGGCTTGCTATATACCGAGAAGAGTATCATCGGCCTTTTGCACCATTTTAAGCATGCGATCGAGGGCTTACTCGACTGCGGCAATAGTCAAATACAGCAAGTTAGAAACTGTATGATTCTGGAAGAAGAGAGAAAAGCTCTTCTAAGCCCATCGAAACAAGAGCGAGGAAGCGATTATCAAGGATACGATACAGTCAAAGACGCTTTTGAAGCTGCTGCAGCGAAGTGGCCAGATTTAACAGCTTTGGATTCGACCCGCGGTTCAATGACTTATCGACAGTTGGATGAATCTGCTGATAAGCTGGCCAACCATCTCCGATCCATAACGAAGCCTGGAGATGTTGTTGGTATTCTTACCGACGGATCCATCCACTGGGTTGTAGCTATTCTGTCTGCCCTCAAAGCGGGCTGTATATGCTGTCCCATTGATGTTAGTCTTCCAGCAGCACGGATTGAAGTCATCATCCAACAAAGCGGCGCCGCCATTTTTATCGCCGCCAACCAAGACTGCGCGCGAGTGCTTCAAGATTTCCAAGAAAATCGTATCATAGTTTCTGACGAGTTTCTCGCGTCGTGCAAAACACCATCATCTTCACTCGAGACTATTTCAAAGCCGAAAGATGTCATCTATCTTGTTTTCACTTCAGGAAGCACTGGGATTCCAAAAGGTATAACAATCTGTCCACTCTTTGCATCTAATTCCTTGAATACGACGTTGACTTCTTCTATAGGTGTTGCTTTGCATAACCGTAGTATTCTTATGGTCATCGACGATGAGGTAAACCGAATGTTCTCTGGGCCTGGTCGCCGACATGCTCAAGTCTACGCTCTCGGTGAGTGAAACACGCTTTATTTATATATGCCTTGCCACAAAAGAATTATCTCTGACGTTGACTTACTCACCATTTTGTTGATTAGGTTTCGACGTAGTGCTCGTTGAGCTATTTGGATCAATCTCTTATGGTGGGACACTTGTTTTGAAAGACTCCGGTGATGCTCTGGGGCACCTCAAGCGTGTAGATGCAACCTATTCTACGCCATCACTGCTAGCAGCTCTGTCGCCAAAAGAATTCCCCAACCTCGATACGATTGGTCTTGCCGGAGAACCTGTTCCCCAGAGCCTCGCAGATAGGTGGTCACATAAGCGCTTGTTCAATTTTTACGGACCGAGCGAGGTGAGTCACAGTCAATCTTTAGACATATATAGATGATCTTTCGAGAGATTCTACTGACACTGCTGGTTGCTGGTGAAAGTGTGGACCTATCTCGACTCGAACTGAGATTCGTCCTGGAGAGCAAGTCACCATCGGAAAAGCCGTCCCCCATCTGGATATCTACCTATTAGACCATCACCGATGTCTAGTTCCACTTGGAGTCACGGGAGAGATTTACATCTCCGGAGAACAAATTACTGACGGATACTGGAATCTACAACCCAAAACTTCAAATGCATTTCTTCCAAACCCTTTCTCTCCTGGCAAAGTCATGTATAAGACTGGAGATCTCGGTTATTGGACAGAAGGCATGAAAGTGGCCTACGTGGGTCGAATGGACAACCAGGTAAAATTGCGAGGATACCGAATTGAAATGGAAGAAGTCGAAAGCGCTCTTATGCGTGCAGATTCCTCTATACAAAGCGCTGTTGCAATTGTCGTCGACCGTGTCCGTCTTGTCGCCTTTGTCACGCCAAGTACCGTTGATGTTTTATCAGCTGGACGAATGGTCAAGAAATTTCTACCGGCCTACGCTTGTCCTGCCCAAGTAATAGCGATAGAATCCTTGCCACAGTCGTCTAATCTCAAAATTGACCGCAAAGCTCTTCGGGAGTTGGCTACTGAAAACTTGGACCAAGGAGATACACCGTCAACGCCGACAGAAAAGATGATAGCAGAAATCTGGAGAAAGGTTCTCGACTTCCCAGATCATAATAATGAGCGCAAAATTTCCCGAGATGATGATTTCTTGGCCATTGGTGGAAACTCTCTATTGGCTATCAAGGCAGCTCGTTTAATCGCTGAGCGCACGGGTCATCACACTCCGGTGCCACTTCTCATCAGAGAAACAGTCCTATCAAATCTTGCAAAAGAAGTCGATCGATTTGCAGCTATTGATGAGCTAGAAGATGGAATTACTACATTCAAGTCGTTCCTATCCACTCTGTCCGCTCCGCCAAGTATAATGGCAGCACAAATACCGTCGCAACTCGAAGAAGAATTTTATTTATGGCACATCATGTCGAACACGAAGTCGCTCTTCAACACAGCATTCCAATTCATCATTAAAGGTGATGTCGACATTAAGCTGTTGAATGAATGTTTGATCTCTGTAATCCAAGAAAACCCAATTCTTCGAGCTCGCTATGTCCTCAAAGAAGGGTCCATATACCGACTCGTCAGCGATAAAGTTACTCCACCTTTGGTCTTCTCGGGGCGATCTATAGATTCCAAGGGCCTACAGGCCCTGATAGATAAACCTTTTGACCTGGCCCATGACCAACTCATTAGAGCGGTTATCTGTGCAGAGAAAGATGAGCATGCTACGACAAAGACGTCGCTCTCACTTATAACGCATCACATCATTACAGATAAGGCATCGCTTGCCCTTTTGCTACAATCAATTAGTCAGAAATACCTGGCAGCAGCCGATGCCGCAGTTTGCAATGGGCGAGCTGTTGATGAAAATACGCACAAGGGCACCTATCTCGAATGGACGCAGTGGCTTCAAAAGAACAGTTCCCTACCTGCAACGCCAACAAAATTAGCGAAGCGAGAATTTTGGAACGATCGTGTTAGAAAAATAGAGACAGTTCCGTTATTAAGCAAACGCGAACTTGGAAGGCAGGGTCATGAGATACCTGGTTATGAATCCATCCTCATCTCAACTACGGATGGTAAGGGCTTTTCGCAGCGTATGGCCCTAGCTGCGTCCGCAATTACACTTTATACAGTGTTCGGTTACAGCGACATTGTATTCGGAATTCCATATATGAATCGAGACGAGCCTGGGGTGGCGAACATTATGGGCCTCCTTCTCGACAGGCTACCAGTGCGCATAAAACTCGATGATAATAACATGGTGGACTCCAGTAAGCTCATTAACGATATCGTGTCGGAAATTAACCTTTCGGTTGAAAACCAGATGCCTTATTCAGAAATTTTACAATTGGCAAAAGATCGGAGATCTCTCTTTGATGTTGTGGTTATTTATCACTGGCAGTCTGACGCACTGGAGCACTCCCTCAAGATACCTGGCGCTCAGGTTTCGAGCGAACGCATCCGAGCGCGAGGAGCCAAATTTACATTGCAGCTAGAGTTTAGCGAGCAGGATGATGGATTGCACTGCGGCATCGAGTACAATGCTGGCGTTCTGTCTCCGCCGCAAATGGCAGCGATTATGTCCTTCATCCCGACCGTCTTCAAGGGCCTTCTATCTGGCTCGGCACCAGCTGAAATTCTTTTCTCATTCAGGCTATTGAATGACTACGATCCATTGGAAGCTATGCCGTCTTATCACAAGAGGGTTAATGAGGTTCGCAAGGCTTTTTCTGAGGCACTAGGCATTCAGACAGAGGGCATTACACCTGGGACGACACTGTATGACCTGGGAGGAACATCTATAACAGCACTCCGGCTTCACTATTTACTAGGTGAAAAAGGGTTATGTGGAGATTTGTGCGATATACTTAGAGCGCCTTCTCTAGGAGAGATTGCCTGGATGTTCCAGTAAAGTAGATCGTAAAACATTGAGAGTGGGCGCAACGCAGAATTTTGACTCCCCAAACAGACATTCTATCTATTAACCTGAGAAAATATGGTTCACTATCTGTCAAATGTTACCATCTCTAAAACATGAGTAGGCTACCTCGTAGATCAAGGACCTAGGCATAGCAACATGTAACATTTATAATAAGAACGGTGATATCAGATTGTAGAGTCACTGTCATAACATGTACCCATTTCCTTTCCATGCCTTCGGACCTCAGCTAGGGCATCTGCCACTCGCTTCAAGGTTACATACAAGATTTGGGAGTCTATAGGCTGATAACGACTCTCGGTCTCCGTCGAGGAGATGCTGTCAATACGCTGACGGACTATGTTCACAGTAGACTTGCTCTTTGCCATAATGCGGTTTACTAGCAACAGCTTCACCGCAGTGCCTTCTTCCTCCGACACATTGCATGTGCCAAAGTTGATAGAAGGCGGCTTATGAGCGTCCCGACTTCTCGCATTGTTGCAATTGATGATGGCCCAGTTGAAAACAGTCTGCAACAAGACCATGATCAGGAAAAGAACCTGGCTGTCTAGCCAGCAGGGGTCGCACGCAAGAGCACGGCTTGAGCAGTCAAGGATCATTGTGGCCATAGACAATATAATGTCGAGACGCCGATTCCCTTGCTTGCGCTCAATGCCACTGAGAGAGCATTGCATCCCGGTGAGCATCTTCAAGCAAATGCAATTGGACAGTGACGATACCGTTTGTCTCTGCTCGCCTCTTATTGGTGGAAATTGCTTAGGCCTTTTATGAACCTCATGAGAAGAATTAGGAGAATTCGAGTTCGAGTTCGAGTTATTGGGCTGCATCAACGACGGCGGGGACCCATTTGCTGCCACTTCATAGCTACCAATCCGCGATCGACGCCCTACGCCTGAATCGCTGTCTGGGCCATTGGACAGGATATCGGTGTTAGGATTGCTAGTGAATAAGATATCAAGGAAATCTATACCAGTTATTACACGATTGCTGGCAAACTGTCTCCAACTAGAAATAGAAGGCTCTTACCTGGCACGAATTGAGGATCTTTACCAGTCGGAGATTGCGGCGAGAAGAATAGTGGCATTTCAAAATCCAATATACTGCTTAGCTCCATGCTTAGATCGGGAGTGGGATCATTTATGACGGGTGTGCATGCGGTGCATGAAGGTGCTGTGATGGATAAGGTTGTGGGTAGAGAAGCATTGGCGTCAGCCGGTGGCGATATTGTTGTTGTTGCTGGCATGTCTTGCTCCCGCTCGCCTTGGTAAGTGTTTAGCATTACTGGCCAGTCGCCTTGAAATGCGTTGTTTGCTGAGGTTTGAATACACCCATTGATGGTGGAATTTGCGCCGCCGGCGATTGCGAGCCCTAGCCTTTCGAGCGTTCTTTTATTCCGGCTGCCTTTTGGCTTCCCCAACTTTGCCATGTAACTATATGTACATGAAAGATTGCTAGATATGAGGTTATTTATGGCCAATCTTTGCTTGCGCCCTTGGAATCCCGTTATCGCAGGTTTTCAGGTCTCTTACGTACGAGTTGCAGCACTTTTTGCACGGCTGGCCTCCTGAGCATCGAACTTTGGACGCATGGCAGACATCACAGGCAGACCGAAGTCGCCTGCGCTGCTGGCTGGCTGAGACTTCCATTATTATATCTTAATGGTCATGCCAGCGTAGTGACAGAGGTCATCAATCCGGGAGCACCTCTTAACGCGCTCGAGGTAGAGTGTTTGATGAAATTCGCGCTCGGGGACTTTTCGTGTCTCTCCAACTGTCAGTGCTTACGAAGGCTGCCTTGACCAGCGTTGGTCGGACATTCAATCCTCCCACAGCGGTATCGGCCAGTAGGTGGGGGCAATGTTGCATCGATTTATGCATGCCTATGGAGAGATACGTATGCAATACTGTAATACTGTGTCTATCTCGAAGGAATTACGTGAGAAAGATGCATGTGCGTGCTGACCGGACGAAATGTCCGGACATCTTGGCACCTTACGAATCTTGTGAGGTAAAGCAGAAGGGGGAATAGTAACACTGGAAGAATACCGGTCGAAGATTACGGTCATTGTCCTCCTATGCTAATAAGAAGCCGAATAACTGCAGAGCTGCTCAATAAATAATAAGAATATTCGAAATCGAGATTACCGTGCCGTCGAGACTATAAGAAGTCGGGGGTATAAATACCTATGCATATGTTCGGATGACGGAGTCGTTTTAAGTACACGTACCTCAGGCATAATTCTCGTATAGAACTTGCCCGAGTTCCGGACACGAAGTTGCCGCTCTACCAATTAGGTAAAATCTACCAATTAGGGAAAATGCTGCCTTCCTTCATCTCATCGGATGCAGCATACATGTATTTTTGACCTAGGATCTAGTATTTGATAGGATAGAATATATAGTGGATGAAAAGTGACTGGATGATGTACATAGCGTTCTAAACTAAGGCAAATGTATTCAATTTGGCCTCAATCTTACTTTCCCACATAGACACTCCGTAAACAACTCCCACTCAACCTCTTCCATCACTTTAGGATCTTGTACCCATTCATGCACGGCGAAATTTGTCGATTTATCATGAAGCAAACCCCTGGTCTGAGCAACACAAGGCGTACAGATCACGTAATCACGTTGTCCCTCGCTCTGCCACCCAATTGATGGCTAATCACGCCTTCATTCACTTTCCATCATATAACATTCACTTTCTATCATACAGCATTCACTCTCCATCATACAACACCCTTGACTTTCTGCATCTGTAGTTTAGGTAGAGTAGCCATCTTCAATCCGTTTCTAGCCGCCATCTTGTCGAAATGGTCGAGCTCGAGATGTGCGATTGACACAAGCAACATGAAAAGGAATTATAATACCGTTGAACAACGCATGGGCATTGTGAATAACGCCGATGGTGTCATTGAGCATACTCAGTCACCGTACATCATGTCTGTTACCTAAGTGTAGCAATTCCAATTTTGCGTATACTGCGTGACTACAACTGAGTGAAGCTGCGCGGTAAGCGATTTTCGCCTTCCGTATATGGCTGACCAGCTTCGCTCCGGGCCATATCATTAACCCATTGTTCATTCCCCAGCAGTTCAAGCTTAGGTCCTTTCTGTGCCCATTGCTTGGCCAGATAATACCAAGATAATGCATTTCCCACAGTCGAAACTTCGTCTGAAACGCCGGTTTTTGCGGCTTGAGACATCCGATCGTGCAATTTGAGGTCTGTAAACAACTCCATCAAATGACCAGCGACTGCTTTCCAATCGCCCGGTTCAACGAGGAAGCCGTCGATTTTATCTTTGATCTGAAGGGGTATTCCGCCAGCATATGTAGCAATGACAGGGCGACCAGCATGGAGTGCCTCAGAGACCTTGACTTCGAAACCTTCGTATGTGGAAAGCTGTAGGACGACATGGGCATTTGCCATGAGACAGTTCAATAGCTGATCACATGGATCTAAGCGCATGACGCTCACGTCGCCCATGATGTGGGGATATTTTGTTTCTAACTGCGTCATTACTTGATCGTAAATGGCAATACCATCGGGGTCATCAACAGACGCATTGCCGCAGCTTTGTTCGGATAAAGTTAGTGTTTATGTATGTAACATACAAAATGGGGAAACTGACATGACGAGCTGGGGGATGGCGACGCCACCATGCTTCTCGAGCTGCTCTCGAAAACAAGCGTACTAAAATGCCACAGTCGGGCCTTGTTAGCTCAAGAAAGTATTAAAAGTTGGAGATATTCTATGCTATTGGTCATACTCACAGCGTCAACAACCGTTGGCAGTCCCTTGGCGGGATCAAAGCGTGATACTTGGATGATATATCTCCCTAGGGTGGGTTTAGCATATGGTGAAGGCATCTCTTGGATGAACGCCGCATTTACTCACTTCTTGGCCATTGCAACTCTGTCATTCGTTCTCCACGGCATTTGACGTTGTACAGATGGCCGTAGTATCCAGTATCCCAAATTTCCATCGGTTTATTTAAGCCATCCAGCCTGTATGAGTATTAGTATGACAGTCTCCCTTTATCCTTGACAGGCAATACATACCAATCGGTCGTTGCAGGCATGTACAGCACCTTCTCCTTAGGCACATTATGGGGCACAAAAGAAGGAATCGGGTGGCTAATGAATAAGTCGGCTTGCTTGATATTGTGCCAGAGGAAATCCCAAATATCTGCTTGAGGAGAACCGGCGACTTTGATCAAGTCCGTTCGAATCTGGATATGCGATCGGTAAAAGACTGGCCGCGATGGCGTAAGTTTCTTGATTTGCGGAATGAGACAAGGCATTTGGGGATCGTCAATAATAATGACATCGGCGCCGCCTTTATCTGGTCGGCACAATGGTCCGTCGTTTGAGAACCAATACCGTTTGCCGTTGTCGGTAATCCAGTCCACTATCGCGTTCTTTTCGTCCGCAGAGATGTATTTACCATCCTCGCTCACCCCTTGCAGCGTATTGTGGATATTTTTGGTAATTCGAAACACTCCCGGGTGAGGTTTTGGAACTACAATTCTTTAATTCGTATCCGAATGCGCGTAACAAATATTGGTGCTTGAAGAAATGAACAGCGTACCGTACCAGCGGAGATCTACTCCCAACGCACGAGAAAACCTCACGAGAGCGTGCCTCATCAATGCAACGCCGCCACCTTGAGGAGTGCTGCTGAAGAAAGCAATTTTGGTCTTATGCTTTCGTAAATTTTTTGCGTAATGCATCACTGCCTCCCAAGTCGCGGAATTGCATGTGGTCTTGTAATCCTCGACCGAGATGAGCGGTGCTTGAAACGATGCATCAACTTCTACAATACCGCGCCAGGCAACTTGTAAAAGGGGTGCCAACGATGGACCAAAGTTCCTAGGACAGTTAATCACTTATACGACCATATTTATACGAGTGAATCATGAACTAGGTATCATGGCTTACATGATGCATTTTCGTGCCATTGAATCAGCTTGTTCGTCCACTCGTTTGGTAAGCCAGAGACTTATCCTCTCTGTATGTTCATGAGGCTGCTGAATAACAAGAGGAACAATGTCCAATTCCAGCCAAAGACGAGAGCAAAGTGTTGGGCTCGTCGTCTGCAACGCACGGGGAAGGCCAGCGCCTACGACTTTAACGAAAGTTGTATGCTCGTACCACCTGATTGACTTGATAATGTAGTCGGCAATGAAATCGCGACCATTTGAGCCTTCTGGTGGTGAAATCTTTTTAATCGCAAAATCGAGTAGGTAAGTAGCATCACGAACAGCAAAGGAAACCAAGTATTCTTTGTACCCGGATGATGTGGCTGATATTCCAATAAATACGGGCTAAGAAAATCAGGTTAGCTACTGAAGAATTGTTCTGGTTCCCTTCTTTTTCCTGGCAAATCTTTTTTTTGTATCAAATATTCTTTTGGACGTCCTTCGAAATAGATAACATGAAGCTCACGGCGGAGACTGACAGTCAGGCTAAGGCCGAAACATCCTTCTTTCTCCACCAACTTTTCCGCTTGCGACTTGCGACGAAGCGAAGCGCTGACGTGAAACTCTTGATTAGACGCGTCACTCATCTTGATGTTTTGTGTTTTATTGTTTCTTTCTGATATTAAAACGAATGTTTCCAAATGCAAATATTGTTGGGCTTATAAATATGATGTATGATAAATTATACGATGGTTAAGTACGACGTGAGGCCAGTTTCGGAGACCTCTGTCCAGGCGGATTGTGTTCATGCAAGTTCAGCCAAAACAGGCAAGCCAAAAAGACCAAATTCAATTCCGGGAAGAAGTGCGTATTTATACCCGAATCTCCGAATTTAATGGCTAGCTTCTATAGGATATGAATGATTGCGTGGCGTGGATTGTCGCAGCTGAGCATCTGGAGGTGGTGCGATGAGATCGCGTACTGTGTCGAGAGATTCCTACACAAAGGTACGAGATCTTGAGGTGGCATCATTATGACATCAAACATTCAAGTATGTGCGGATGCCTCCAGGCTTTCAAAAATAAGCTCTTTTAGAGCCACATCTATATGTGTGAAGGCGAGATAAGAGCCCTAACGAGGCGACGAACTTTATCGCTCGGGACAGCGCCACAATAGATGATCGAACAAATTATTGTCTATTACTGCAATACTTTACAGTGTCACTATCGTGGGATACAATTGTATATACTCCATATGTAAATCGAACAGCTGGCTGTGGCAAGCTTGGCATGTGCAAGCAGGTCCGAGGCACGGAGGCTATGCATCTGCAACATGTGATGCACATACCATCGTGCTGGACGGCTATTGTCGCACCACCAAAGATACTAGTACTTTGAATGTATTTACATTAGTATTTGAACTTCAATCCATAGTAAGTAGTATCTAATTTCACATTTGTATAAGGACGAATGCATCTTACACCGTCAACTTCCCAAGAGCCCACCGAGGGTCATATACTCAATTTATCGTCTGAATACAGGTGGATCATGCCGTGTAGCGCCAGTGCTTGTAGTTCTCGTCAGTCCACCAACAAGTAACAGCAGCGGCTTCTTCCGCCCACTTCGCCGCATCTGATCCAAATTTTGCCTCCACGCTTCGCAAATTGGATTTGTAGTCATATGATAGCGGCGGGGATTGCTCATGGGGGTCAGTTTCGAGATTGGTAAATCTCCATTCGTAGTTGCCAAATACAGGGACAATCAATCTCTAGTTTGGCTGGAGAGGATCCCTAACTGCAATTGTTGAGCCGCCCGGGTTCATACCCGTAAACTGCCAGCCTCCTTGTCCAGTTGTTTTTGAGAATTTGTGCAACAGTCGCAAGAGAGATTGACCTTCGTAATCCCAGACCATATCATGAGCTGCGCGAGCCTCAGAGAGTGAGAGAGATTTGTTCTCTATGAGAAGATCTAAGATGATGGGAAGGATTTGGGTGGAAGAGACTGGATCATCAATGCTGATATACGGTAGTTTAGGATGTGACATGGCAATTTGCGACATGTGAATTGGAATAGGCAGTGATGGTTGCGCGCTCTGCGATAGAAAGGCCATGGTCGCCAACAGCTACCACCAGAGTCTCGCCTGCTACATCTTGTTCATCCAACATCTCAAGTATTTTGTTCAGCCAGCGATCGACATAGCCCACTGCGTTTAAATCATGTGATAAGTCATCGTGATCTGTGTCGCCTGCCAGTGGGACATATTCTTCGTCTGCCGGAATGCCAAAGTCGTGGTGGGTTGAGCTGGTCAGATGAAACAAGAGGACCCTCTCATTATTCTTTTTCGTCGATGAGAAAACATCTCGCAGGTAATTTCTATGGTAACTTCAGTCATACCGTAGTAGTCAACATCGGTTAAATTGATAGGACCAAGTTTGGCCGCCTCGTCTTTCAACTCCCACCAGCCGAGTGGATCGGTATTGAAACCACAGACGCAAGGGCAGAAAGCTAACAATGGTCATTATTATTCCTGACGAAATGATACTGAAGCAGCGATCCATCAGCATTCTGATCATTAGTAGAAAAGCTATGGCCTGAGAATAGAAGGATGTACTCCATAGCAGCAAAGCTGTTTGAGGTAAAGCATCTAGCTGAGCGTAGATGTGGACTAGTTTGACGCAGAGCGTCGCGACACCTACTATGGCGAGAGCAAGTCGACAATTTAGTAGACGAGAAGTAATCGCTCTCAAAATGCGTTTACCCATGCTTGCAGAGGCCTAACTAACTGTCAAGATTAAGGCGTGGCGATTGAAGAGCAATGAGGGATAGCAAAAATTGTAATTGATATGAGCTGGCATTCACCTCAAATATGAGTAACCCAAACTAGATCTACTATTCTGGAAATTAATACATAGAGAAAGGGGAAGTTTTTAATTTAACTTCAAGAAGAGGTTTTTTCAGGGCAGCCCTGAGATACCAAGTTGGGCAACCCAAGGGAACGCCGTTGTGTCGCGTGCGTATTTTCCCAAACCAGATCACCTTAGATCCATAGGTTTCCCCCAGAGCCGTCCCTAGGCATTCTTGTCTCCATTTCCTGTGTGTTCCACTGTTGGTAAATCCGAGAATAGGAATTTACGCAGTCGACCTTTCCAACCAAATGGTCATACAAACAGAACCAGAACCTGACGACATCTACGAGAGACTTTTCAAGACAGCGCAATCTATTATACAGGCGATTAGTCGAAGCGAAGGTCAAATATCCAATAGAGGAAGCACCTTTACATGGGGTACTATCCCTTTCGAAGTAATTTAATAACCCTCTCTACGAAGCACAGTCAGCACGTATCGATAGATGTCTCTTAATGATTACTAGCCGTAGTAAATGACTCCACGGAAGCAGATTTCACGATAAATTGATAGTAGTTATACATGAGGTGGAAAAGGACAATTGATCCTCCATAACCTACTAGACGTACGTCTTCTCCCACTATTATTCCCAATATGTAACCTGAATCTGATGGATTCTTTTTTTTTTCTTTTGCCCTGCAGAGGTTTTCTTCGCCGCTTGGACCCGAAACACCCGAGTGAGCATCTCGATGGAATCCTCCCCCTTGGCCCTAATATTGTCAAGAACTTGCTCTTCTCCTTCAAGTATCCCCTTCACTTCGACCACTATAGACGACTTGAGAACCACAAGGACATGACAGGGTGTAAATTCTTCAAGTATCAATGACTGGCGCTCAGACCTCTGGTGAGTCGCTATCCACTTGGGCTCATTGCATGCTGTATTGGTACGTAAACAGCTAATTGAGAGTCAATAAAGAAATGGAGCAGCCGTTTCAAAATCCGGTGATGTACAGAGAAATCTCTCATTCAAGTTCATTCAGTATTGCGTTGCGGTTATGACCGTATTGCATTCGCAACGCCTGCGCAAAAACTGTGGACGGCTATCTTTCGTTCAAAGTGTAGCGGATGCACGGCAGTGAAAGTAGCTCAAAGTTCCTTTTGATTGGTCGGTAAACGTAGAAATATTCTTTATTACTTGATATAATGAAGAAGCTGCCACTATGTAAATATCCACCTGCAGTTTGCGTCTTAGAGCGACACGAGAGCTATCTAGACAAACAACGCCGAGGTTAAGAGAGAAAAAGAGAGAGAGAAAAAAATTGAATTATCAGCACCGGAACAACCCAATCGCAACTTTTCCCAGCCCCAGCACCTCTCTCACATGCCGGTGCGTTATTTAGACGGGCAAGTCTAGCCAAATCAATTACCGAAAATCACCTCACTAATAAGGCGCCCAAGCAGAACGAAGCGGGAATCTAGATCGAGCCGTTTTTCCCGATTGAATACCTTCACCAATAGCATCACACGGTCGCCCCACGAGTGGAAAGATATCATTCTTATAGTATATTCGCCTCGTCTACGATCCAGATGAAATGTAGGGATCTACGGGCATATTACGGCATATAGCATTGTGCATGCAGACATATATATTGCTAGACGAATGCGAGGTTACAGGGGCCGTGGGGTCAGTGTGACATGGTTCAATAGTACTAATTTCCAGCCCGCGATACTTCCAATACCTACGATATTCGCAGAGAGTTGAGGTACTTATAGCCCTAACCATGTCGCAGGGAACCGAGGGACAATGAACAAGATCACACAGGTGGTTACTTCATAGCTGTCGTCCGCTTCCACTTGACTACATTCAACACACTATATATAGCAATTTTTGCGATCCTCCTATGGCCGTTGAGGAATTAATAATGACAAAAGTACCATGGGATAAGGCACTACGAACCGAGCGTGCTTGTCTTGATCAAATATATATAGGTACATAGCCTTTGCTATCGAACCTGCATCTACTTCTTATGATCAATAGCCCATCTATATCATCATCAATTATTGCTTTAGTTGAACACCAACTACTAAAGTTAAAATGGTGTCGGCCTACAGTTCAGTAAAAGTTCTGCCGGTTCTAGCAGCCGGCGCTTTTGCTGCAGCAAGCTACCCTCCTATCCCAGCCGACTTGACAACACCAGTGCAACAACGAATTGCCGTCAACGGGCCCAACAGTGCGTTTGAATCGATGTAACAGATCAAATCTACATTTATGCTGATACATCTCCTCCAGGCGTATCAATTGCCTGGAACACATATAAGCAGCTCACCCTACCTTGTGTCTCATATGGCAACTCTGCCACATCTTTGACACAGCAAACCTGCTCGCAAAGCTCTATTACATATGGATCATCACGCACTTGGTCAAACGTGGTAACTCTTAATAATTTATCACCGGCAACAACATACTACTATAAGATCGTCTCAACCAACTCAAGCGTGGATCACTTCTTCAGTCCCCGAGTCGCTGGAGATAAAACTCCGTTCTCCATCAACGCTATTATTGACTTGGGAGTCGTTGGTCCCGATGGATACACCATCCAAAATGACCAAACAAAGCGTGACACTATCCCATCCATCGATCCTTCGTTGAATCACACGACCATTCAACGCCTGGCTCAAACAGTCGACGACTATGAATTTGTCATTCATCCCGGAGATCTGGCCTATGCTGATGATTGGATTGAGACACCCAAGAACATTTTTGATGGGAAAAATGCGTATCAAGCAATTCTGGAGCAGTTTTACGCCCAGCTAGCTCCTATTTCTGGCCGCAAGCCGTATATGGCCAGTCCGGGCAACCACGAAGCTGCTTGCCAGGAGATTCCCCACACCACAGGACTCTGCAGTGCCGGACAGCGCAACTTCAGGTATATTTGCAACATGAGTCTTCTTTCCGATACGTGATACTGACTATTCGTGACTAAGCGATTTCATCAATCGATTTGGCAAGACTATGCCCACTGTCTTTACCTCAACTTCTGCAAACAACTCCGCAAAGATTAATGCAAATAAAGCACAGCAGCTTGCCAATCCTCCGTTCTGGTTTTCTTTCGAATATGGCATGGCGCATATTGTCATGATCGACACAGAAACAGACTTTGCTGATGCTCCGGACGGCCCAGATGGCTCTGCCAGCCTCAACGGTGGACCATTTGGTGCTCCCAACCAGCAGCTGCAATTCCTTGAGGCGGACCTTGCCTCTGTCGATCGCAGCGTTACGCTATGGCTTATTGTTGCTGGTCATCGACTATGGTACTCAACCGGAGGCTCGGGCTGCGCACCATGCCAGACAGCTTTTGAAGGACTTTTCTACAAGTACGGAGTCGATCTAGGAGTTTTTGGCCATGTGCACAACTCTCAGAGGTTTTTCCCAGTGTACAACGGTACTGCTGATGCCGCTGGAATGACTAACCCGAAGGCGCCGATGTATATCGTCGCTGGTGGTGCCGGTAACATCGAGGGCCTCTCGGCCGTCGGTACTGAACCTTCGTACACTGCATTCGCCTACGCAGATGACTTCAGTTATGCAACTATTCGCTTCTTGGATGAGCAGAATTTGCAAGTTGATTTCTATCAGTCATCAACTGGAACGCTGTTGGATAGCTCGAAGCTCTTCAAGTCTCACAACCAGCAATTTGTTGTCCAGTAAGAGCATACTTTAGAAATGATATAGAAAATAAATAAAGCGCTTCAATCTCACCAATGATCATCTTACAATAGCAACGAATGTATCGCACCTAATTCCACCATGTGTACTCGTTATGACAATTGAACGTGATTTTTGTAACTTCCGGCCTTGAGAAGTAACAAAATCCCTCTCCTGGAGCATTGTCATTACCAAACTTATTATCTCCATATCCAGCAACAAATACAGGCAAGAGTGTTCTCGAAACTAACAAGTGAAGTCAGCATCAAATGTGACCTTGGAGATCTCAACGTCCTGATCATCTATGGCGTTAGGGCTAATTCAAGAAGAGGGCATGCGGCACCATTGGAAGACATCTACTGGTCAATAAATTAAGTGTCTACACTATATTTCGTGTACCTGGTAGCTTCGACCTCTATAGAACAATGCAAATATAAATTGTCACTAGTAACCATGAAGCGCAGACACTCTTCGCACCTCATTTGTGTAAGACCTGCATCTTGTGAATACAACATCTTCAAGAGCAACAAAGAGATGGCCATTTACTAATTCTGTCTTTTTATCGACCGAGACGCAGTGGCCATGGACGGACAGTTACAATTGTAAATCCAGCCTTCACTGCGTTCTATCTCTCCTCGCGTGTCCCTCTGTGGCAGTCACACTCTCTACTTTTCACATAGTGTTCATACGTGGAGCTTCTCGTCATTGAATTCATTCTCATATTATATAGCGCAACCCTTAAATTGCAGTAAGCCAGATTGTTTCGAACCGCGATCAGTGCAAGAATGATGCGAGACTATTTCTGCGGAAACAAGATGTTTCCTCGGCTTCTACTACGGCGTGCTTTAGGTCAAGCTCAAAATCGACAGATTGACAGTCCCCAGCCCACTATAATAATTATAATTGTTATTCAAAAAAAAAATTGCCATGTCCTTGTGTCTCTCAATCATTTAGGCTGTTCAGTTGATAGTCGCGGAATATGATACTGAATCGAGCTATATTATCCAACCAACCTCCACCAATAAAAGATTACACTACAACATTAGGCCAGATATACTACCAGTGTAGAACCCATACAGTACGGAGTAGATAACTCTCAAACCACAAGGCACTAGAGCTACGAAGGCACTGTGCTCCCGACATGTACACGCAATATAGTAGCCTACTTCAATGCGGCTGAAGGTAGAAGAGTTGGGAGATTTATAGCCAGTGTGTGGAGACATGAGTTCGGCGAAGCTATTCAGGAATAGTCATTGTACGTCAACCCGATCTGCCTACGCATACCCTACAAACACCGAAAAAAAGATTCACAACATGATGGGGAATCCTTTAATCCAGGCATCTTAATCAATTACGTGTGAATCTCAGACGCAAATATAAATGGGCGTCCTATTTACCAGTATTTCAACTGCTCGCAACACCAACGCAGAATAAATGCCTGTATAGCAAAAAGACGCCATAGGACGCCACGATGTCTCAGATTACTCTCTTCACTGATTCTAGGGTGCCTTGCCCACAGCGCCTGCTACTCACCATCCACGAACTTGGACTCCAGATTAAGGATATCAGAGAGGTTGATATTTCCAAGTTTGAACATAAGGTATGGCATAGAATTGCAAGCAAAGAAATATATATGATTACTTCACTCACTGACAGTATTCAGCGTCCAGAAATTTTGGAACTCAATCCTTTCGGCGCTGTGCCATTTATCCGGGACGAAACATACGATCCTCCATTGATGTTGACCGAATCACGCGCTATTGCAAGATATCTAGCGCAAGCGTATGGTAGCAGTAATGTGTCTGCTTCACTGCTCCCTGATCCAACAAACGTTGTTGCAGTTGCCAAGTTCGAAGAGGCAGCGTCAATTGAACTTACATCTTTCGATTCCTGCGCAAATCAGCTAGTATTTGAAGAGCTGTTTAAGCCGTATGTCCTTTCTAAACCCCTAGGCTACCAATTTAATAGAAAAAACTTCAGCTCATTTTTTACTAACAATTTTTTTTTGGCGATAGGTCGTGGTTTAACGGCGAGACTGATGTTGAAAAATGCAAGCTCCTTCGAGAGGGCCTTGTGCGAGTCGTTGACTTGTTGGACAAGAGACTTGCGGATCTACAATTCATGGCAGGAGACGTAAGTGACAGGCTTGAGAAGCTTCCCCTTCAAGAAAAAAACGATGAGAAAGGAAGCTAATAATGTTTAGAAATTGACGGTGGTTGATCTGTTCTTTGTCCCTTACATGCACCATCTGGTTAGAACCGTCTACCCAACCTTACTAGACTCTCGGCCTCATCTAAGTGCATGGTGGGAAAGAATTACCAGTCGCGAATCATACAAACATTTATTCGACGACTCAAAGGGGAACTGAGGACGGTTTATCTATCGCTACGCAAAATGCCTGTGCCATCTTGATTTATGGATCACATACCTTCATATTCTTTGAGCGTTTAGTGATGGCAGCGCCTTTCCTTCTCTATTTACTACCCTTTTGCCTATTCACAATATGACCCTACACTTCTTGATAATTACAAAAACTTCATCTTCTGGTGCGAAAACACATTTTGTGATCCGAACTCATACAAGAAGAAATTATATACGGCTCACTCTACGAGTCATTAGTTGATAGATACACTGTGCAGTCAACTAACGCTGTAGATAATTAGAAGCCAGAGTTTGGCTCTAAATTTCCCTATAGCTGTGTCCTAATCGAGGTACGTTGGGTACATTAGCGCATTCTAGCAGCATCTTGGAAACGCTGAGAAGTCATGCTGTGTGGCATGGGTGTTCCGGTTGGCTCGTACGTAGCCGCTATATAATTGGCATCTTTGCGCCTAGTGTCTGGTCCAACTGGACTTGAATCGTGACAAACCTAGAATTTGAGCGAATGTATTATACCGACGTAACGATATTACGACATACAATCGATTTGCCACTACAGCTCTTTGTGATCGTTAGGCGCACTCTTGGTACGCTAACTAGCCCACGACATTCTACTACTTCCACTAGCCATGAAATCCAAACATGACTAAATATTCTCCATGTGGGGGATAACTTTTCCATCTCCGCAGCAGTGTCACGGGTCATTGTTCTTCCTTCAGAAGTACCATGGTTACTCTTTGCTCTGCTTTCGATCTGGAAATAGCCGTCAGAGACTCACCATAACAGTCTTGCACAGTCATAATCAGCCCAATTTTTGCCATACTCATTCATCTCAATGGACTCTCCTGGTCTAATGCCTCTGGGTTTACCCCAATCTCTTGGATATGCTGACCAAGCATGCAAAGAATGTCGCCGGAGGAAGTCGAAATGCAATAAGGGGATCCCCACATGTAACATGTGCCTGAGATACAGAAGACATTGCCTATACGAAAAACATTCGAGGACTCCACTTACGAGGAGGCGAGTAGCAAGTTTGCTGAGAGTTCACCACAGCACCGTGTTTGTTCTAACGTATATCCATAGGCACTTAACGGAAGTTGAAGAAAGATTAGAGCAAGCGGAGGCTTTGATCAGACAACTAAGAGCTGCGCAGCCACTGCAAACATTGTTAAGCGAAGGATCTACTAATGTACTTGCTTCGCCCAACCAGCTATCTGAGGCTAGTGAACTGGCTCATAACAAACATGATCATTCAGGATTAGGTTCAGATAAGATTGATGTTTTGTCAGATACCAGACAATTCACCAATAGCGACTTATCCATGGACAGATCACATTTGCAACAGCCATCAGTTCTTGGTATCCATGATGGTTTGGCCTCAGGTTCCACGCTCAACGCAAATACTCCAAAGAAGGTTTTTGGTGATGGCGCAATTACCCAGCAAATTATGGGGACTTCAGAGCAAGTTGAGAGTTCTGATACGTCTCAAGATGACGAATTTGAAAGCCCCCCGTCAACAGGCGACTTTGGTTGGAATGAGCATGGGGCTGTTCAGCAAGATTCTCCCGGACTTTCCATTGCAAGCGACTTGAATGAAACCAGACAGATCCTAGATGGCATGGCATCTCTGACAGTCTCGGAGCAGCGAAGTGGTTATCTTGGAATCGCGTCAGGCGCCGCTTTTCTACGCCTTTTAGAGCCTGTGGAATATAGAAATGCGCAAAGCCATTCACCTGTCGAGGCTGATCCCCGCGTTTCCCTAATCACGCTCCCTAATCTGAACAAACACATAGCCGACACCATGATCGATGCCTATTTCAGAATATATCACCTCAGTTATCCGATTGTCCACGAGCCAACCTTCCGAGCTCAGTATTCCGAAGTCATTCGAAGGCCTAACGGCGGATCTTGGTATATCTTAGCATATGTCATGGCAGCCCTCGGAGTGTATACGACCGCAACGGATCTGAATAATCTGGATTTAGATATCTTTCAGCACACCAAATCTCTCCTCACATTTGACATACTTGAAGTTGGGAGTTTAACAATGGTCCAGGCCCTGACTTTAATTTCCAACTATCAACAAAAGAGAGATAAGCCGAACTCTGCGTATAGTTACTCGGGATTGGCGGCCAGAATGGCTATGGCACTTGGGCTGCACAAGGATTTTCAGGGATGGAAAATCCCTCCGTTAAGCATGGAGATCCGACGCAGAGTTTGGTGGACGATGAGCATATTTGACATTGGTGCTACCATCACGTTTGGTCGACCGCAAGTGTGCCCGTTCGACGGTGTCGATATAGCGCTGCCCATGAATGTTCATGACAAGGTAACATTATCCCAGATTCTTTAACTTATCGACGAAACTAACTCCTGCAGGATCTCACTGCGATGTCTAGTTCGTATCCTCCTGATCCGGAGGAAATAACTGTTTACACAGCGGTACGAACGCAAGCAAGATTTTTTATCGCCACAAACCCCATATACCTCAGAATTATCTCAAAGCCTTTGCCCAGTGCCCGCGAGCTACTCCAATTGGAGGCTCAGTGCATAGGATCGTGGGCAGAAAAGACACCGTCTTACTTCTCGGAAACAGCAGCCATACCGCCCACTTCTGTCTTTTCCCACTCCGTCATGCAATGGAGATGGCGAAACTTTCGCATGATTATGTACCGCCCTTTTGTCATTCGGCGAGCTTTATTGGCGCGCAGCGGTCGTCGGGACAATTCGAGTCCAGAATCGCTGCAGGCTTACGAGCGATGCTTGGAGGATGCACAACAGAGCATATTGTCGATCAGTGCATTCTGGGCTGCAAATGACCACAACCGTCTCTTCGCGTGGTATGCATTGTGAGTTATTCTCTGGCGGCTGACATTAGATCAGAGTCCTCTGCTAACTCGTGAGACAGATATTTCCTTTTCCAGGCTGCTCTGATCCCTTGTATCTGCCTGCAAAACGAATCTTCTTCCTCAAACGCACCGGATTGGCGTGATCAAATTGTTACCTCTTTAAAAGTTATTGCGGCCTTGGTACCAGTAAATCCAAGCGCAAGACGGTGCTACCAAGTTCTTGTCAGCCTCTGTGGAGCCCATCTTGATACACCAATGCCTCTTCTTCCCGAGGACGTCAACTCAGAAGAAACCCTCGTTCTTCAATCAGAAGACGTTGATGGTTTTAATAGCGCAATATATCGTCAGGCTTCGGATGCAGACGGGGATAGACAAATGATGTCTGGGGTTGACTCAAACGATCAGATGAACGCGGTTTTTGGCATGATGTGGCCCAACACGCTTTTCGATACTGCCGAGAAGGGACATGATGATTCTTGGATGGATTTTCTCAATGGGATATAGACTTGAACATAATGCCGAGCGCATGAAAGTACTATCCTTCATTTCCATGCCAGAAAAGCCACTGGAGTTTTTTTGTCCCTCCTCTCAATAGAACTAAAGCTATGCTACGATGGAAGTGATACGCCTCGACTGATTAGTGGCTCTCTGGCTAATTTGAAGTATCTTTTAATTTTTCGAAATTTTTGTAATATTAAAGAGGGTGAAGATTAAGGACATAGGTTCCAAAATTGGTCGCGATCTCTTTTGGCGCTAGAATTGTCACTATCTTAGGCCTAGGGACTGCGTCCACATCAAGGTCGACAGTCACCCTAGACCAGGGATCATGCAGAATGCCAGCCTTTGGCCGAATGGAAGGGAAGGGACAAACAAAGTCTCATAGGTCTAAACCTTCGTCATTCTCAAGAGATAACAGTTCTACAATGATTGACGTTGGGCTCGGTCGCCGGTTACCTTAATGTTGGATGGTCTTTAAATGTCTATTATAAACACAGCAAGGCTTTAGCGTCCGAAGCCTACCTACGTTTATATCCTCATGACAAAGTTATCGCCCAGACGGTTTATATCTTATGATTCATCTAGTTATCCGCACACTAATGGCATAAGCCATTTGAAGTACAGTTTTCCCATAATGACTACGATATACATCTACCGAGAATATATACATACTTTATTGCAGAATCACCCTAATTAGTCTACTATGTTAAAGATCCTAGACTCATATAGTAGCTATGGGCGGCTAAAACACTACTTTCAATGCCTTTCTTCTTTTATTTTGCTTTCGTTTCTCTCTTTCTTTTACTTGTTTTCTTTTTATTAAATGCTGGCTATTTATATCGCAGTGGACAATACGCGCGGCGTACCTTTCCGTTGTACTAGTATGCATTCAATGCGCTAAGCTCTCATTTCTATGCTTTCTATCATCACATCATATCTGCCCCTACTTTTAGACAAAATAAACTCTCCATTCACCAGATCATTTGTTTTCGCTCGATGAACTGCTCCTTCCATTGTTGTTTCAATCCCAGCTGCAAGATGCCGTGATGCAACCCGCCTGCAGGCCAAATCCGGTTCCACATGGACAAACCACTTGTCGTCCACAAGATCTGCGATTTCATCCCACGGATGCTCATCACAGAGAAGATAATTACCTTCCAAGATGCACACATCCACATCCGGCTCTATGAGTAATCCATCTAACACTGGATCTTTGATTGCATGATCAAAAGTGGGCGCGAGAACCGGCTGGGCGCGTGTGTTTGTTTTGAGCTTTCGAACCAGGCTCACTGCGGCATGGCCATCAAAAGTCCAGGGTGCTCCCCGCCGAGCAAGAGCTTCCGAAGCATTGGGTAGTTTTCGCAGCGTGGCAAGTGGAAGATGGAATCCGTCGGCAGATACCACAATAGTTTTGGGGCTCTTTGATGGCAAGGAATTGATAATGTCGACAACCTTGTTGGCTATTGTTGTCTTTCCGGAGCCGGGAGGGCCTGCTACTGCAACTATGAGGCGAGGCGTCGAATTCTTGGTGCCGTTGGCGGTAGTGGCTTTTGCTTTCTTTTCCTCCCACTTGCTAAGGATGCAGTCTGCAAGTGATCTGTACGTTTGATCCATCTTGTATTGCAAATGCTTGGATGCCGGTTAAAAGGTCATAGTATTGGTTGTTGTATATATTCTTGCTCTGTAGAGCGGACACTGCTTTCCGGGTAAACCTCTTCCTTGATTGTGTGGACTGGACGCTTTGTTCCATATGCCTCCCAAATCTCCGAGTCATGACCCTTGGTGCTCCATCTCTACGGACGACTGTCGCCCTTACCCACTAATAGCCCATGAGCAGTTCGCCCCCACTGTGCCTCTGTCGCCAGTTGCTCAGCACCACTTGTAAGCTTGTACGTAGTTTCAACAACTCTAGTCGCTGAAACTCTTCAAAGTCTAGTAGTCGTTGAACTTCTGATCGGCATCTCATTACACTTCTTAGAGTTTTACTAATAGATGGTATTTTTAAACTAATCCAAAACAACCTACCTATACAACATTGGGGTAAGCTGAACCAATTTGAATCCAAGTGGCCCTTGGCTTGAGGCGGTCATACATTTACAACAACTGGATCCCTTTATTCAATTCATCCATGAATCAGCTCTGGCGTAGCAGAGCAGAAGTTCGTCTGTCTTTTTTCTTTTTTTAAGGCGACCCTGGACTGTCAGCAGATTGATTACATATTGTCTGCCCATTGTGTACTGTATTGCGTGCGGCCCCGCTCCGACTATCCCGACTGTTATTCCGACTGTCAGTCCGACAAGAGACTGGTGGAATCTCATGGCTGGGCCAGTGCTCGCATCTGGGCATCCATGCCTTGGCCAGAATAACACCGCAGCCCAGACGGGACAACGTTATAAATCCCGGGTCCGCCTTAATCGCCACTAATCACGTATTACCAATCGACAACCCCCTTACAAGTTTGTCGTGATGCCTTACGCGCTCTGTTACGCCCCATTTGTGTACCATTCCGTCATCTTGAGAATTTTTGCATCTCGTAACAAGCTTATGTGCGAATGGGTTTAGGCGGTGCAGCGTAGAACCCAAGTGTCATATAGCTGGTATGATCTGGACTAAAATACCAGGTCGATTTAGAACTCCTGTCTCACTAGATCGGTGGCGGTCAAGGAAAAGAACAAGACACATCTTGATCCAGCGTTATTAACCAGTGTTAGTGTTTCATATCAACTCTCTGGGTCTCACCAGACCGCCAAAGAAGGCCTGCTTGTGCGAATGCTAGTCATCACCATCCCCACTCTGCATGATGGGAGCCACAGACAACCTGAATATGCAGTTTTCAACACCAGCGTCGCGTCCAGTTGGTGCCTGTCCTCTTTTCAGAAGTATTTGAATATGCGAGTCAAATACTTTCACGTGATGTACCTATGTGCTAAATGTAAACTCTATTGGAAGCTTATAGGTTGAATTTGCATAGGGCAGCTAGCAATGAACGGCTCTGCGCTCTGTCCACCATTCGGCTTTACAATCTTCCTTTTCCAACGTAGTATCATTCGTGCATCTGGCTTGAGACTGAAGATATTCTGCGCTTGTTAATTACTTGCTTGAGTGTGACCCTCTTTTAACTCACTCATTTACTGTAGCACTTCCAAGACACTCTTTCTGCACTACAGCAGCCACCGGATTTGTCTCGGCACATTCTTTTGGGTCTTTAACAGTTGTCTTCCGTTCGATTTAAGCAATGAGCACGGAGAATGAGGCTCGCGTGATTATTCCTCGCATGCGCCCATCATGTTCGCAGTGTCAAAGGTCAAAGAAGCGATGCGACCGAGAGAAGCCGCGATGCTCTGCATGTGTGCGGTAAGTTAAAACTAAGCTCGGGGGCTAAATGAAGAGTCGAATTCTAATACACTAACGGTCAGATATGGGAGAGAATGCATCTATACCGGCACCGTGGGCATCATTGGAAATGAACAAGCACCCATAACACTTGCCCCATCTCAATCGCCGTCGAAAGCTGCCCAGGAGAACGAAGAAAGCTTTCCTGCAGTGTTCTTCCTTGACTCTGTTCTTTTTCAGCGCTCCTTGAATCGGTTACCAGAACTAGAATTAAGCCTCGGCGATCCGCTCTTGAGCTACATTGGTCACGATGCGTCTGATAGAGCATTTGTAAGCTCATACTTTGCGAGTATTCACCCAGCGATACCATCTTTATCGAAAAGAGGGTTTAAGGAGAGAGTTTTAAATCCACTGGCTCCTCAACGACCAGTAAACACCCTTCTTGTTGCTTCAATGAAGCTATTAGCAACTCCATTAGAAGATGAAGGGCCACGAAGCGGTGCATATTATGCAATCAAAAACAGCCTGCTGGAAGCCGAACACTCAAGCGTTTTGGAATTGCGCGTACTACAAGCCATCATCCTCGTTGCTGTATACGAGATTGGGCACTCTATTTACCCTGCGGCATACTTAACAGTGGGCTACTGTATACGGTATGGGACTGCGTTGGGCATTCACAGAGCAGTGGAGCAGTATTCAGAAGAGACCTTCAGTATTACCGAGTCAGAAGAGCGACGTAGAAGCTGGTGGACCATATTGGTCTTAGATCGGTCAGTATTTCCTTTTAGTTGTTACTCCTGGGCCTCTCCTTTCGTACTATTCCCTTGAAAGACTTTTGATGCTTTGTGTCAAATATATATAGACGAACCATCATTTAGGCTAACTGTTAATAGTTTTATAAGCCTTGGTAGCGCCGATAGAGCCTTTCTCACACCAGATCCAAGCAGTAATAGCTTATTACCCATTGACGACACTATATGGGAGGAAAATGTAAGATTGTTGAGTTTTGCAGAAAGATACAAATTTAATGACTTATGACGGCTTAGGGAGAGACCGATGCTCCGGTACGCAGGCTCTTTGAGCCACCGACCACGTCAATGGGCCGCTTCTCCTTGACTGCGCAAGCCGCAGTCCTTCTGGGTAGGGTGTTTCGTAGCATACATGAGTTCCCTGTTTCAGAAGAGTTTTGGCAAAACGATGTAAAAGTATTGGATAATACTCTTGTTGCATTGACAAACGTTTCGTTGGAAGAGGGTCGCTTTCGTGGCATTGCTGTATGTAGCCCTTCAACTATCTGCTACAGGTCAGTAATTCGCGTTCTTGATGAGGGTATTTATTTAACTAACAGATCTTCAGTGCTCGATTGCTTCTTCATGATAAAGAAAGATATGCACCTGGCAAAAAGCCTCTGGCTTCAACAGATAACTTCATATCACAAGACTTTAAGCATGAGATCGCTGTTGGTATGCTTGGATTAGCTAATACAATAATCGCAACGAATAGTTGCGCCGCGGAGGAAATCACGCCGCTTTGTTTAGAGGCAATTTATCGGGGAGCAGTACTATACGCCCAAGAATATTCGAGAACAGGCGATCCGAGCATTGCAGCATCATGTAACGCTATCAAAGACGCTCTGAGCATAATTAGCAAGAGATGGAGGGCAGCCGGTAAGTCTCTTACTTACTTCATTTGGATAAAGATGACGGACTAACCTTTTCAGCGTTCTATGTTCAATTGATTGATGCACGAATGGTAACTGGTATCTTATAGCTTTCCATGTCTGGACGTATGTAGTATATTTTCGGTCCTATGTCTAGATGAGAGCTTTTCACAATGAAATGTTTGAAGGAATACAATTGGGGAGCAATAACTGTATCTCATTGAAGGTGTTAAGGCAGAATTTTTGTACCTATCCCCACAATAATCAAATTTGGTCCAATTAGACGATTAGAAATTATAAATACATTATTTACCTAGTAAATTAGCGCGTGATAGAAGTCCCAGCAATTTTGGCGTGTATAAATAGCTATATTGCACTTATTGCAGCTATACTAAGTTATTATTCTTTTACCTGCACTATTCCCACTTATCTTATGCAAAACCCGACTTTGCGACCTGATTTTTCTAAGCTAGATGCCTTTATAACTAAGGCACGCCCCCTGCTTTTTCTAATTAACATGATTGTATAATAAAATAAATGTATCCGAGTCTCCGGCTCGAAATCTCTTCCTTATTATTCCCTTTTTACCATATGTTTGAAAAATATCTTTAATTAATTACGTTTGCTAGTTAGATTAGTTATAATACCGCTCCTAAGAAGGTAATCCTAGCTTTTAAAGAAGATAGCTGTTAACTAATACTACCTTAAGGAGGAAGGTCTATGCTATTACCTGCTAACCTCCCCTACGAATTTAATAATTATAGCCTAAGCTACTGTAAAGCTAATTACTAATATTAATCCTATTTATATAGAAGTTATAGTCTGTGGTAATCTCTGGAATTGGTAAAGCTATTTCCACTTTGTTACTAAAAATTCGCTTTACAGCCTGTATTATAATATTTATTAAGGAAGGTTGCTTACGCTGTTACATTTGGAAGCTATTGCCCTTATATACCGTGTTAAGGAAGAGCATAAAGGTATTATCTTTCTAAGTAATCTAGTTAACCTAGGAAGCCGGAAGATGAATTAGTAAGGGAATTCCTAGTAAATCTGTCGGGCTTAATTACTAACTAGACCGTTAGGCGTAGGGCTAGCTATAACCTAGCCCCAAGGGATCTTATTTTTAGTGCTTTTTACTACTATAAAGCTATCGCTAATACTGCTATTTTTACAGCAGGTGCCTGTAGCTGCGTGGCCCTGTAAGTAAAGAAGCCGGAAGAGGGTTATTATTAAAAATAGGTTATTTATAAAGACGTGATAGCTGGTCTTTGGCAGCTGATTTACTAGAGTAAGCACTATAGCTTGCGTCGGGGCTAGATAATCGGGATCTTTGCGATCCTTCTGCTGCTTTCGAGGTATTATTACGGAAGGGTAATAGAAATCCCACTAAAGGAAATAGCCAGCTTAGGCCATAACCTAAGCTTTAAAGCCGACCGGATCGGGTTTTCTAAGGATAAGCGTTATCTCTTAAGACCTCCTGAAATAGCGAATTATACACTTATCTATAGTAATATTAGTACTTAGGCTATAGGCTGCGATTAATGCGGCTTATATATGTAAAGATTACTTTTTAATACGTTAGAAGCTTTTTATAAGACCGTCAGGAAGGGTAGTATTAAAGATCCAGATACGCCGTAAAATCTGCTGAAATTAGTTAAATAATATAAATCTAATAAAATAGTGATCTAAGACGGGGTTCCTTAGCGCTAGAGGTCTTCTAATGGTCTTCCAGCTGGGTTTCCTTATAAATTCCTATATAAATTAAAATACTGATCTATAGATATACCTCTTTAACCGAGATTGGTGTCTAATCTAGCTTTTTAGACTATTTCATCGGCGGTCCGTATAGACTAGGAATTAGCGCCTGATTTATATATCTTACCTATTTTTTAACTAGGAAAATAGGTATAAAAAGCTGGAAAAGTAATAACGGCGAAGAAGGAAGGAAATAGATAATAAAGGCGCAGTTAGAAACGTTAATTAGGTCGAATTCTAAGTCAATTTGCAGTTCAGGAATCAGATCTATTGCGGCCGCTAGATTATAGCTTTAGACTAGAGGTCTAAGACATAAGATTATTAGCAATCTAAGCAGAAGTTGCGAAAAAACGTATTACATACTAATTAGTAAGATACTGATTTTGTTGTGACCTAGGTTACGATAAAGTACTATTTTCTTACAAGGGTGTTGTGGGGCTAGGTATAAAAATTCTGCCTTAACACCTTCAATGAGATAGAGATGTCTATAAAATCTAATTGAAACTGTCTATGCGAAGTAAAATTTTGACCCGTGTGCCATGGAACTGGCGGAGCAGTAAATCCATACGATGCCTGGTAATTAAGCGCCGTTGATCTCTCCATATGATCCGAGCGGAGGAGCTCGACCAGCTGAGAATGGAGCCGTCGGCAGATGACCATCCAAAAATTCACCAACGACCTTTGTGAAATAGCCGGCATATTGAAACAGATGCCCATGGCCGCTGCTGGGAAACATGACGAGGTTGGCTCGTGGTAATTGTCTAGCAAGAACATAGGAATTTTGCGTCGGAACGATAAGATCATTGTCTCCAGTGGTAACTAGTACATCCTTTTGTATAGTCTGCAAAAGGGAATAGGGGACTGGGTCAGCATCCCAAGTCAAGTAAGCCTGAGTGAGATTGACTAGAGATTCTCCAGTTGTGAAGCCAGCAATCTCAGGTTCTCCATGTTTTCCAGCAACGCCTGCTCGTGAACCAAAGCTTCGATTGAACCAAGCTTGCCCCTCGTCACCAGTCGTGAAAGACGGGAAGAATGCTTCAATTGTTGGCACCCCTGGAGTCGGGTTGAAGACCGTAGATTGCACCTCATTCATTGGTCGCTCAACGCCTGGCCCAAGGCTTGGGCCAGTACCGGAGAGAACCAATTTGTTAACCACGCTTGGAGCATCCAAAGCAACTTGTTGAGCAATGTAGCCGCCCATGGAAAATCCGAGGATATCCACCTGCTGAGTGTGTAGGGATGGGAGTAGCACGCCGAGGAAGGCAAGCAGATTAACAGCAAAGCCCCTGATAGATGGCGCAATATTGCCCTGGCTGTGTCCTATCCCAGCATAATCGTACGTGATAATTTGTCGACCAGACGCGGTAAGATTGTTGATAACTTCAGGATCCCATGTGTCAATGGTGGCCCGAACATGGTTGAGCATCAGCAAAGGAACTGGGTGACTCTTTGAGGTGGAGTTTCCGATGAGTCGGTACGCATATTTGATGCCGTCCGCGTCAAGATATAGTGTCTTTGCGGTCTCTTGTGTGGCCATGTTGATAGATTTTTGTTGTTGTTGTCTTGAATGATTTCTAGTGTTTGCCTGAATGCAAGTGATGGTTGAAGTCTCATGATGAAGGAAGGCAGTCTCCTATATATACCCAGATATGAGCCATGTTACCCATATTCAGATCCTTCACAGCATGTAAAAACACCAATGTAACATCATCACTTCCACTTTCCTCTCGAATCCTTCATATTTGTCACTTACTCACCCGCATATCCCGCTCCCTGTCTCCTGTCCCGACCTAATCCGACCTAATCCGCCCAAATCCGATCAACCCAAATCCCAGTAGTATCACTGACCCACAAAATCGTGCCCGGTCCAGCTTGGAGTCGCTTATGAATTCATGGGCAAATGAGTCTGTTCAAGTTTTCGTCGTCTTGAATGGACCCGAAAAGAACATTTCGGCGATATTTGAGAGAAGGATCGGCCAGAACGTTACCATTTGATTACAAAATTTCCGCCTCTTCTTGCATCCTTGCATAGAGAACGGAATACACCCGGAGTGGTTTTAGTTACTAAATGCATATACAAGTAGATATTGGGTGGTAGCAGGTATCCCTCTGTAGGTGATTGTCCACAAATGAGAAAGCACTATATATTTCATATATTCCATCTCTATACGAGGTTAGACGTTATCATTGGACAAGTAAACGAAAACATGGATCACTGAGTAGGAACAAAACTTGTTGAAGCAACTGGAATTTGTATTGTGCCGTGCTGTACGTTGCTATCAATTGTCCACATCTCGTGGTTCCATAGTAGACCATGCCTTCTCATATTCCTCGGCGCTCATGTATTTAAACTCCGTTGGCCGTGTGATTGGCAGGAAATTTTCTCCGTTTTGTTCAAACAGTTCCAGCCTCTTCTTTGTTTCAGGCCGGCTTGCATTAACGCTGTATATCTTCACTCTGTGGCAGCTGCTCGTAACGTGCAGCCCCCAATTCCAGCTGTGGCGCACGTTCATGGGCTGTGTGTTGAGACTGTTGTCCCAACAGCGGACGACGAGCTCTGTCCATCCTTCATGGTCGCATGGAATAGAAGCGGACCAAGTCCTCCACGCGTATTTGTGCTTTGGTGACAGATTTTCGATTGGTACAGCATACCACGCCCAGCCACCGTCTGAAGAGACTTCGACGCGCTCCGGCCAGCGCCCACCACCAGAATAAGCCCAACCTTGTACAGTTAGCACCCCATAAAGTCTCAAAAAAAAAGCACATTGCGTCTTACCAGTAACTTCAATATGACCGTTATGAACCACAACTTCTTTATGCCAAGGGCTCATGATGGCGCTGCTGACCGGCATCTCTTGAATCTGAATTCCCACTGCTTGCAAATCAGTATAACTTTCATGGTCCAACATACCGGAGTTTCTTACGCGTAGGTAGCTGATTATGCTTTCCGTATTGCTGCTGGAAGTACAGATATTCTCTGCTCTGGACAGGAGCACGGCTGGGATTCTCAATTGCTTTGACGCGGTAGAGCCACTTGACACTCCTCGCGCCAATGTAGCCCATGACCACAGCCCTCAGTGGGAAACCATGGATTTTAGGCAAAGGCTTATCGTTCATCTCCCATGCAAGGAGGACTTCGTTTGCCTTAACCTTTGACCACGGAACAGATACCACATAATTCATGCAATCGCCACCCTTGAAATATGTTTCGGCTCCATATAACTCAAGATGTTTCGCATCACCCTTGAGTCCACCACAGTACTTGATGATCTTTTTGAGACTCACGCCAGTCCATTTTGCTGTCCCAATTGCTCCTTCTGCCCATGGAGCATTGATCATCTCGTCACCTTCACCAGCATATTCACCAATTTGCTCAACGCGTCTCGTACCACTACACTGAATGGTAACTAACATAGATGTGCGCGGGAATAAAGCTTCATTCTTTAGATCATCCAGCGTGAGAACTTTGGGTTCATTCACCAAGCCGTCAAGACGAAGGTCGAATTCTACCGGATCGATGTCTGGTATGCCACCATGGTTGCGTACAAAATGAAGGTCGTTTGGTGTTATGGCTTCTTTGGTGAGAAGGCCTTTGGGAGGCTCACCATTGTATGGGAACTGAAGAAGATGGAGCATGCCCGGGTGTTTTTCCTGTATGGAATAGTTAGTCTACTGCATGCATTCTCAATTGTAGGATAAGGGGTAATACCTCTAGCACAGTCTTCCAACTGTCTTCAGGTACGTTGATGAGAGCACCACCAATAGCCTTATGCCACAGCTTCCATCGAACCCCTTCAAGGACTGGGTTGGTAGCCGGGACTGGCCCAAGTTGGAACTCGGGAGGTGGAGGGAATTTATGGCGTGAAAACCTCTTGCGAGCTTTAGCTTTTTTCTCCGGATATTCTTCCCACTCTATGTATCCTTTCCACCCTTTTCTTTCTTCTCCAACTACAAATGCCGGATCATCATCATCCGCATCTGCACGGAGTTCCGCTGAATTGGTCTCCGTAGGAGATTCTGATTCTGTATGAATCACGAGATTGCTCTGGTTTCGTAAACCAAGATGAGCGGGATCTAATCCTTGCTCGAGCTTCCATTCATTTGGAGGCTAGTGATTGTATACATGGTTAGCATTCATAGATATCTCTTCTGACCAACTGTGCTGACCTGAAGACCAACCCACCGCTTGTGATCTGTATCCATTGCTCAATTGGTTCTTCAAATTAGAATGATGATAGCCACTCAATTTCTTTGGAGCTCTAAAACATTTGAGATACACCAAATGATTTCCCTGCTTATATACAAAATATCCGGTTGGGCATCAACCTGATCCTCATATCGCAATCACTCCAAGTGCGGGGTTTCATAGTGAGATTAATCTATTCATGCAGATGTTACGTCACTATGATTAAAGATTTCTATGCAGAGATAGCTTTATAATGATCTATCTTAAAAAGAGATAACACCTCGGGACTTTAATGGGATTGGAAGTTGTGTAAAACGTGGTGTCTTTTGAACAAGAAGGGAGTGCCAATCTAAGATGAAGCCATCCTCAATCGGCTGTAACTATGGCGTTGGATAAAATGGTCATTTTCCAGCTAAAGAGGAGCTTAACCCTAATGTTTTGGGTACAACTTCGGCAGTTGTTGTCACTCGTGGCGTAGCTGTGTCAATTTATAGATTGCTAGCCAAAGTCATATTCCCTGGGCGCCGAAAGAAACTTGGTCAGAGTTCATGTATGTCATTCCTGAAGCACATATGGGACCTCGTATCTTTTGTACTAGATGGGATAATGTGCTTCATTTTGTCTATGTCTTGGCGCTGCTAAATGAGAAAAATTTCTGACCTTGTAAACCCGATAATTGCTGACAGGGAAGTAAAACATGTTCTCCTGACACTAGAAAGTAAAAAGCAACTTGAGTGTATGGAGTGCAATGGTTAAAAGCAAACGCTGTTCAAACTTCATCCTCGTTTCCATATGGCCATAATATCACGAATCCAAGCAAGCATCCCTCGTGCCCGAGCAGCGGCATTCAGAAGCCACAAGTACCTCTTCACGAATGTTTCCACCTGGTCGTAATCATGGGCGTAGCATTCCCAAATTCCCTGCGCCTGGGTTTGATCCTCTGTACCCAGCGAGCCACTTCCATTATCGACTACCTCGAAATCTTGAGGCTTTAACCGCGGACCAACAACGAGCGCGCGACCAACTATGGACTCATCGGCAATCAAACGCGTGGCTGCATCGACCACATCGGGAACTTGTCCCGGCCCTGCAGAGCCAGAGAGTAAAAGTGCCTCGGTGATTGGCTGTAGCATCTTCGTTTGCGCAATATAGTAGGGTGCGATCATGTTTATGCGTATTCCCTTCAAGAAAGCGGTTCCGCGCAATGAGCGAAAGAGGCCCAGCACAGCATGTTTGCTCATGCAATAATGACTCTGACCAGGAAGGGGGATAAGTGATACCACGGAGTCGACAAATAGAAAGCACCGATCTGGTCTTTTGTTTAGTGGAAGATGATATAGCGCAAGGTAAGCGGTGAAAATGACTCCTTTGACGTTTACATCGAGAGTAGCTGTGTTGGGCTCGGGCAATTTGCCGTTCACTAAGTCGGGATTCTCGAATTTAGTTACCTCGCCAGGGAGAATAATTCCTACATTAGGCACTATGATATCTATAGAATTATATAGGCTAGCTTTAACTACAGTATTAAATAGGCTGACCTAAGATTCTTAATTTATAATATTATAATATTAGAATTTAAAAACCCCTTTAAAATATATTATTTAAAAAAAAGCTATAAGCTTTTTACTAGCTTTATCTATAATATTACTAATTATAATATTAATACTATAAAAAGTTTAATAATAGATTATATATATACTTAAGTTATTAATACCTTTTATAATAAAAATTATTTTATTTTTAAAAGTTAATAAATTATATAGCTTATTAATATTTATTAAAAGTAATTACTTAATAATTTACTATATATTACTTATTTTAAATACTTAAGTATATTAGTAATATAATATAATTTTAAAAATAAAAGCTTAATAATATTTATTAATAAAATTACTAAAATATATTATAAAATTGTTACGTTCCGTTATACCGTAGCGCCAAACAGGGCAAAAGATTAGGCCAATAATCGCAATTGTAGTAATTACTGTAACCGAACCAGCTATTTATAAGGGATCTAGCTGTTACGGCGGACCAGATTGTAACACGGTACTCCCCTTCCAGTGGTCTTGTCCTTTAAGACCTCGCTAAGATAGTGAACCAAGCTATCTTCCAGCGGTCTTAAACAGCTGTTCTAACCCCCAAGGGCACTGTAACGTTCCCTGTAACGTCTTTCCACAGGCCTTGTCAGCAGCGGAGGTCCAATATAATCTAGCTTGCAACCAGACAACAAGCCAGAATCGAACCCTAGGCCACTGGCTTCTTGCGATTATAATGTTACGTTCCGTTATACCGTAGCGCTAAACAGGGCAAAAGATTAGGCCAATAATCGCAATTGTAGCAATTACTGTAACAGAACCAGCTATTTATAAGGGATCTAGCTGTTACAGCGGACTAGATCGTAACAAAAATTATATTTATTTATTTTTAAAAAATATATATTTTTTACTAATATTTATAAAAATACTTTAAAATATCAAATAATTTAGTATTTAGTAAAAAAAGTATATATAAAACTTAGGTAGTATTAAATAACTATTATAAAAGAATTAAATTAAGGTATAATATACTTAATAATAAATTATAATAATTAAGCTTTTTTATAACTTTTTTAATAAAAGTTATAAAAAAGAAAAAAAGTAAAACAAAATTAAGATTATTAATATTATAATACTTTATATTACGTTTTTTAGTTTTATAAAACTATAGCTATTATTAATATTATAGCTATAGTTATAGCGGTTATTTTGGTACCCTTTAGGGTACTATATAGCTAGCTTATAGCGCTAGCTATAGCTATTTCCAGTTAGCTATTCCCTATAACCTTCTATAACCTTCTATAACCTTAATTATAGCTATACTTAATCCTTAATTTAAGAGCCTACCCTATAGCTTATAAGCAACTGCCTAATTAGGTATAGCTTCTTAGTCTTCTAAATAGCTACTGCTTAATTAGGTATAGTACTATTAGCAGCTATAAGCTCCCTAGTTTATAAAAGGTTACAGTACTAAATAACTTTATAATAGTTAATTTACAAAAGTTTAAAAATCAAATTTAATTTTTACAAACCCACTTTTTCAGAGATTCTAGCTAATCAAAAGGCTAGAATTCTGCTTATATAAGCGTTTTTTTTAGCTAATCTAATTACTTAAAAAAGCGGGTCCCCAGGATTATAAAGGGGGAGCCTTGCTAAAAGGCTTAAAATCGCTTAAATAGCTATTAGTAGTAAAAGGTAACTTTTATATAAATCCTTAATAAAACTACTTATTAAATACTTAATAATTCTGCTACTATTAGAAGGAATTAAAATATAAAGGCTATATTAATTAATAACTAGGAAAAGGGGCTATCTACTGGTATTACTCTTATAGTTTAATTCCTAACGGTTGTAGAGGAAATTAAAATATAAATAGAAGAGGTTTTCCTAAGTTTTCCTATATTAGTAATTATAAGTATCTAAAGTAATAACTAGCTATTGCAAGCTAAATTACACTTTATTATACCTTTTTACCTTAATTACTAGACTAGTGATAAGACTAGCTACCATGTAGTACCTTTATAGTTTTATAAATTTAAGGTTATATTTTATCTTTTAGTTTATTTTAGTAAATTAAATAATAGTAATTTTATTTTTACTTAAATTTAGTATTATAAGACTATAAAAGTGCTACAGGGTAGCTAGTTATTACTTTAGATACTTATAATTACTAATATAGGAAAACTTAGGAAAACCTCTTTTATTTATATTTCAATTTCCTCTATAACCGTTGGGAATTAAACTATAAGACTAGTACCAGTAGATAGCCCCTTTTCCTAGTTATTAATTAATATAGCCTTTATATTTTAATTCCTTCTAATAGTAGTAGAATTATTAAGTATTTAATAAGTAGTTTTATTAAGGATTTATATAAAAGTTACCTTTTACTACTAATGGCTATTTAAGCGATTTTAAGCCTTTTAGCAAGGCTCCCCCTTTATAATCCTAGGGACCCGCTTTTTTAAGTAATTAGATTAGCTAAAAAAACGCTTATATAAGCAGACTTCTAGCCTTCTGATTAGCTAGAATCTCTGAAAAAGTAGGTCTGCAAAAATCGAATTTGATTTTTGGACTTCTGCAAATTGACTATTATAGAGCTATTTGGTGCTATAACCTTCTATAAGCTAGGGAGCTTATAGCTGCTAATAGCACTATACCTAATTAAGCAGTAGCTATTTAGAAGACTAAGAAGCTATGCCTAATTAGGCAGTTGCTTATAAGCTATAGGGTAGGCTCTTAGATCAAGGATCAAGTATAGCTATGATTGAGGTTATAGAAGGTTATAGAAGGTTATAGGGAATAGCTAATTGGAAATAGCTATAGCTAGCGCTATAAGCTAGCTATAGTACCCTAAAGGGTACCAAAATGACCGCTATAACTATAGCTATAATATCAATAATAGCTATAGTCTTATAAGTATAGTTATAATTAAGGTTATAGAAAGTTATAGAAGGTTATAGGGAATAGCTAACTAGAAATAGGTATAGCTAGCGCTATAAGCTAGCTATATAGTACCCTAAAGGGTACTAAAATGACCGCTATAATTATAGCTATAATATTAATAATAGCTATAGTCTTATAGTATTAAATAAGTTAACCTAGGATTCTTAATTTATAATATTATAGTATTAAAATTTAAAAACCCCTGTAAAATATATTATTTAAAAAAAAAACTATAAGTTTTTTACTAATTTTATTTATAATATTACTAATTATAATATTAATATTATAAAAAGCTTAATAATAGACTATATATATATTTAAGTTATTAATACCTTTTATAATGAAAATTATTTTATTTTTAAAAATTAATAAATTATATAACTTATTAATATTTATTAAAAATAATTACTTAATAATTTACTATATATTACTTATTTTAAATACCTAAGTATATTAATAATATAATATAATTTTTAAAAATAAAAGTTTAGTAATATTTATTAATAAAATTACTAAAATATATTATAAAATTATATTTATTTATTTTTAAAAAATATATATTTTTTACTAACATTTATAAAAATACTTTAAAATATTAAATAATTTAGTATTTAGTAAAAAAAAAATATATATAAAGCTTAAGTAGTATTAAATAGCTATTATAAAAAAATTAAATTAAAGTATAATATACTTAATAATAAATTATAATAATTAAGCTTTTTTATAACTTTTTTAATAAAAATTATAAAGAAAAAAAAAGTAAAATAAAATTAAGATTATTAATATTATAATACTTTATATTACGCTTTTTAATCTAAGGTTATATTCTATTTTTTAGCTTATTTTAGTAAGTTAAGCAGTGGTAATTTTATTTTTACTTAAATTTAGTATTAGTAAGCGGTTTTAGTTTCCATTGGCCAGTCTAGGTATGTTTTTATATACTGCTGAGTTATTATAGCCAAGCTGCTGTTACTATTATAATGTTTAAGGTTATAATATTGTTTAATGAGGCTTGAGTAAAAGAGAGACTCGTTGTATAAATAGAAATAGTAAGATATCAGAAGTCGGGTTGGTGGAAGAGAGTGAAGAGGGATAAAGGATAATTACGGTAGCTATATAGTAAATACGTAAACTTAGGGTAGTAAAGTAATTATATTTATTTCTGCCTTCTTATATTTCCTTTCTGAATTCTAGGTCTTTTATAGTGTTATTGCTGGACTAAGGGCTTTATGTAACGAACCGATATCTATATGTTAGTATAGATAGTGCTTTTCCCAAGGGATAAACCTTAGAGAGGTTCTATAGTTTATGTTGGCGGAGCGGTTAGGTCGGTAGACGGGCAATCTTATTACTAGATGCAGAGTGAAGTATTTAAGTGTTCAATCTAAATGCTATTGTATTATAATAACAACTGGCTATCTAAGTATCTTAATAAGTGATATAAAATGAACTTATATACCTAATTGATTCTGGGCTCGTGAGGCTCGTTAGATGAGCTAAACGAGATACTGCTCGTATAGCTCGTCGGAAGAGTTAAGCAAGCGTGCTACTATTGGTCCATCGGCCCATAGTTAATCTGGCGGCGCCTACCCTGTAGGCCCGTTGTCGCGACCATAAGAGTCGGGTCGTGACACTTTGTAACCCTTAGCCTATACCCCTGTAACGCAGTCGGTGTACATCTATTACGTAACTGCGTTCTTTTAGAACGGGCTTTAATATATTACCCCTCCTTTTAAGGCGCTGCCCCGGTATTACTAGCAATAGCCTTACTTAAATTATAGGATTAACTTTCCTTTATTAAGTGTATTTATAGTATAAGGACTTAAAGGTAGCTGGAGCTTTAGGCTTACTTTATTTTTACTATAAAAGGGTTACTATTTTAAAAAAAAAATTTATTTTTAAGAATAAATATAAATAGGATATTAAATATAGCGATAGTTTAGTAATATTCCTTTACAACCTTTATAACCTAAGGCTTATAATACTTCCTTGCGGAGAATAAAGTAATAAAGTAGGATATAAACCTATAATAATTCCTAAGTAACTAAGGTAAATATTATTAGTATTTTCTCTAGCTATTTTTACTTTTATTATAATAATCTTATATTATATTACTATATATACTAAGTATTTTTATAAAAGCGGACTTTATAAAAGCCGCCTAGTATATTTTATTTTTCCTTTTTATAATAGCCCTAAAACTAATCTATAGGTAGATTAATTCCTTACTACTATTACCTTACCTATATATACCTATAGACTAACGGAAGTACTTCCGTATACTATACTATAGTAATAAATTCATTTTTACATTCCTTTTATATTTAGTTTTTTTTTAATTTATTTCCTAAATATTAGTAAAAAGTATATAGTATACTTTTATAAAAGCTGTAAAAAGACTTATATTCTTATATAAGCCTAGTATTATTAGGCTACGTAAGCGTTACTAAATACGCTTTAGTAAGCTTAACTTAACCTAATATATTTTTACTCTTTTATTACAATTATTATTCTAACTTACCTTAGGCTTTTATTAATCCGCTATAATAGTAATATAGGAAAGCCTTTCGCAGTATTAATAATATATTTATAACTCTAGCAGCTGTTACTATTATAATAATTATAGTAATTACTACCCCTAGTGTATTTAGCGCTACTCTTACTTATTAATAGGCGTAAGCTTATAATATTACTACTATAAAAATATAGTTAAATATTATAAATTCTTTAAAGTTGCTAAATGGTTTATTATTTACTTTTTTCTTAGTATATTCCCTTAATTTTTATAGTATTTTTATTACTAACTCGTTTTTTAAAAGCAGCTTAAGTCCCTTAGGAACTATATAGCTGCTAATTTCCCTACTATTCTAGCTTATAAAGGTAAAGTAACTTAAGGTAATATTATTATAAATAAAAGTATAATAGTTGCGGATAATAATATTACTAGCGATTTATAATAATACTTATTTACTATAGTTGCGTATATATCCTTTTTTTATAGTACAGCCCCTTACGCTGTATAGTAGAATATATAGTAAAGGAACTTATTTATAAAACCCTTACTACTAATGTTCTTTAAATATAGGATATATAATATATACTTTATAAACTAATTTATAATAACTAAGATAATATTATATTTACGCCTTTTATCCTTAACTTCCAGTAACCTAGTAATAAAATTTATTAAGATTTCTTTCTAAGGTTCCAAAGGTATTAGTAGTATTATAAACTTACTATATAGTAGGTACTATCTTACCTTTATTATTTAGTATATTATATATATATTAATATAATTCTTTATATCCTATTTTATACCTTATTAAAAATAAGCACCTGTAATTTACGTAAGGGTTTATTTAATTCCTTAATACCTAGTTGTAGGGTTATTATAAAATAATATTAGGATTTTAGTCTATATTTTTAAAGGTATAAAGGTCCTTCTTTTATAGTAAAGCAGTTAGTTATTTTTTATAAACTAGTTATATAACCTCTGCCTATTAGTAGTTACCTTTTCTTTTACTTTTTTCTATAATAACTTTATAATTAAAGTATCCTCCTTTTATACCTAAAGTAATACTTTAAAAAGTATTTATTAAACTTCTGGTAATATTATAATAGCGCTTCTTTAGACTACTTACCTAATTAGAGTTAAAATCTATAAGGATATATATTAAAAGTAAGTTACTTTTATAATTATAATTTTCCTAATTTAAAAAACTAAATTAGGG
This sequence comes from Trichoderma semiorbis, assembly GCA_020045945.2. Taxonomy (NCBI): domain Eukaryota; kingdom Fungi; phylum Ascomycota; class Sordariomycetes; order Hypocreales; family Hypocreaceae; genus Trichoderma; species Trichoderma semiorbis. Next base: position 8,083,862 of record CM034694.1, read on the forward strand.
TGTAACCTTAACTTTAAGTTATAATAAAAACCCTAAGGTATATAGTTATCTAAGGCTTTTTCTAGCTTAACTATTTTAGCCTTTATTTATTATTCATTTATAAATCTCCTTAGAAAGTCTAGTAAATAACTGTAATTTAGTTCCTCTTTTGCCTCCTAGTTTTTAAAATCTGCCTTTTAAAATAACCTATCTACAGGATTAGCCTTCCTAGGTCTATATTTAATAATAAAGTTAAAGGGTAATAGCTCCCTTAACTATAATACTTACTTATTTAATAGTTTCTTCTTTCTTATAAGGTAGCTGTAATTTAAATAATCTATTAGAATTTATATAAGGTAGTCTATATATACTATATAGTACTATTATATTTAAAACACCTTTACTATAACTAGTATTTTAGTATTAGGTATAGTATAATTTTATTTAAGCCTATTAAGCTTTTGTAATAGATATATAATAAAGTACTAACTTCCCTCCTATAGTTATAATAAAATAGTATTAATTATAAAGTTTAAAGTATTAGTTTTAATTTATAACTTTACTTCTAGGTTAAAATATACTAGGACTAGTACCTTAAGGAACTTCTACTTTAGCTATTTAAATACTACTTTTTTATTTTACCTTAGTTAAAAATTCCCCTTATTTTTTTTATAAGTTATATTTATTAATAGGGCTATAATCTTACTATATTCCTTAATAAACCTTTAGTAGAAATTTATAAATCCTAGGAATAATAGAATTTCCGTAATATTTTAAAGAAGTAGCTATGCTTTAATAGCTGTAATGAACTGGTATCTATAGGTTAGTATAGACAGTGCTTTCCAAGGGATAAACCTTCGAATGGTTCTAAGGTTTATATTAGCAGAGCGGTTAGGTTAGTAGATAGGTAATCTTATTACTAGCTTATAGAATAAAATATCTAAGAGTTTAATTTAAATACTATTATATTAATAATAACTAGCTATCTAAGTATTTTAATAAGTAATATAAAGTAAACTTATATATTTAGTTATATATTCTAAATTATTATAAATTATTAATAATTCTTATTAATCCTAGGGGTAAATTAATATAAATTACCGTTAATTCCTATTAACTATACTTTAATAAGTCAGCTAGTCTAATATTTATCTATAAGCGCCTACCCTATAGGCCTGTTATTATAACCATAAAGGTTAGGTCGTAATATAATACTCCCCTTTTATTAATCTTATTCTTAAGACTAGATTATCCTAGTATATAAGTACCTACCTCTTCCTTTATTTTAGTAAGTATTCTTCTTCCTTTTTAGCTAATATTTACTTTTAGTTAATAATATAAATTCTTATATATAGAAATCTACTAATACCTTTTAATAGAAGTCTAAAAGAAAGAAACTAAACAAAAGTATTATTCTTACTACAGCTATTTTATTAAATCCTATTAAAATAAAACCTTATTAATACTATAAAAGGCATAATTTTAAATATTTAGTATTTAAGTTAGATTTTAATTATTATATTAAGTATATTAAAATATATAAGTTTTATTATAAAGTATTTCTTACTTCTTAATAATTATTATATATTTCTTATTATTATAATTAATTAAATAGTAAAGTTAAAACTATTAAGAAGGAGATTATAATTTTTATAGTAAAAGTTATATATTTTTAAAAATAAAAAAAGAAATAGTTTAAAAAAGTAGTATATACTATTTTTTAAGGTATTAATAATTTAAAGGAGTTAGAGTATATTAAAAAAGCGGAACATAAGGCAGCAGACGCTATTCATTAGGCTACTATAATATAGTTAGTAAAGGATTCTTCTAAGGTTATCCCTACTTCCTTAGAACTAGTAGATTACTTAAGGATATTAACGGTAAATCCTAAGCTAGCGTAATCCCTAGGCTTTAATAAAGTTTTTCTACTAGTATTATTAAGTTCTTAAGATACTTAATAGGTTTTTATATTTCTTTTTTTTCTTCCCCTTTCTTTTATTATACCCTATAGGATTATTTACTATCTTCCCCTGTTTTTATTACATTAATATCCTTTACCTTATACTTTTCTTCTTCTCCTTTAATAATAATTTCATCCTAGATAAACCTTCTAGTTTCTTTATTAGTTTATACTTTTTCTAATAAAGAGATATAGAATATTAAGTATATATACTTTCCTTATTTCTCTTATTATTTAAGAAGGTTAAGTTTATAATTAACTTTTCTAATTTTTCTTAGAATTTTATAAAGTCTAAGTTTTTTAAAATTAAGTTTATTACTTAGCTTATTTATCTTAATATTTACTTACTTATTACCTTATATATATTAATATAACTAAACTATATCCTTTTTCTAAAGGGTTAGTCCTTTAAGCCTATTTCTGTCTACGTATTTAATTATCCTTTATTAGATGTCACGACCCAACCTTTATAGTCGCAATAACGGGCCTATAGGGTAGGCGCTTGCAGATAAACATTAGACTGGCTGACCTATTAGGGTACGGTCGATGGGAATTAACAGCGATTTATGTTAATTTACCCCTAGGATTAATAAAAATTATTAATAATCTACGATAATCTAGAATATATAACTAAATATATAAGTTTACTTTATATTACTTATTAAAATACTTAAATAGCTAGTTATTATTAATATAATAGTATTTAAACTAAATATTTAAATACTTTATTCTACTGCTAATAATAAGATTGCTTATTTACTAACCTAATCGCTCCGCTAATATAAACCCTAGAACTATTCTAAGGTTTGTCCCTTAGGAATAATACTGTCTATATTAACCTATAGATATCAGTTCGTTACATTAGATAAATTTAAGTTATTATTATAATTCTTTATATAATTTAATTATATCTTCTACCTTAATTATAGCTTTCTTAATATCTTCCCCTTGCCTTAGTAGTTAATAAGCTTTAGGTTTAAATCTATAGTTTAGGAAAAATAGTGATTTACTAATTAATTTTAGTTTTATATTATTATATATAAGTTATATAACAGAGAGTAGTTTTACTTAGTTATTTTACTTAAAGTTAATATAGTAGCGTAAATAGGTTTTAATTATTTAGTTAATCTTTTCTATTTATTTATTTATTTATAAGTAGTAGGCTATACTAGCCTTATAGTTTATTCCTAGTCTAGCTGTAAGTACTTTCTAAAACTTAGATATAAATATATTTCCTTTATTAAAGATTATATCTCCTAGTAGTCTATAGTTATTTATAATATATCTTATTATTATATACACTAGTTTTTTTATATTACTAGCTTTTTTAAATAATATAAAGTAAGCTATTTTTATAAGTTTATTAACTACTATAAAAATATTATTATAAAGTACCTTTATAACTAGTTCTCTTAAAAAAGGTAGTTTAGTAATTAAGTTAAATAAGATTAATTTCTATAATTACTATAATATAGGCAGCAGTTATAATTATCTATATAGTTTATACTTAAAGCTTTTAACTTATTTATATATTATATATTCTAATATAACTTTTTATACCTATATCTTAATATTATTAAATTTAAAGTATTATTTAACTTATTATATAATTTTTCTAATTTTATAGTATTTATTAAGTTTATATACGTAAACTAATTTTACTACTTTATTTCGTAAATCTTCTAATACTTAAATAAGTCCATCTAATATTAGGTATTTAATATCTATAGAAACACCTTCTAAATATTATTTATTTTCCCAGTTCTTAATGTATTCCTTTATATTATTAATAATTAAATTATTTATTTTAATTTAATATAATATATTAAATAATTAAATTACTAGGTCTTTATACTAGTTTTTCTCTAGTACTTATACCTTAACTTCTGGGATTTCTTAAAAATAATCTAGGCGCCTGCTAAGTATATTAGCGCATCCGTTATCTAAACCCTTATAGTATTTAATAATAAGCTTAAACTTAGAAAGCTATTTATAATATTTAATTTATTTATAAAATAGTTTTTATATTATTATAAAGTAAGTAATATTCTAGTAGTTTATAAGGATTATTATTAAAAATCAGCTTCTTTTATAGTAATATCTCTAATACTATTTACTAAGCGCTTAATATATAGTTAGAAATTCTTTATTATAAATAAGATATCTAAGTTTTAATTTATATAGTTTTTTTAAAAAAATAAGCTATAGGCTTAAGTTTCTTTTTTTCTATATTATTAGGTTAATTAAGTATTTTACTAATTATAAAGTCTAAAGTATTAATTTTAATTATAATAGGTTTATTAAGGTTAAATATTATAAATATAGGTGTACTTATAAAGGCTTATTTAAGGTAGTTAAAGGCTATATAAGTATCTTATATAAGTTTAAATTTACTATTTTTCTTTATTAAATTTATAAATAGTATAATAATTTTTAAAAAATCCTAGATAAAATATTAGTAATAATTAATAAGTTTTAGGAAGCTTTATACTTACTTAACGTTCTTAAGTAATTCCTAGTTATTAATTACTTTAAGTTTCCTAGGATTTATTTAAATTTATATTAGTATAATAACGTATTTTAAAAATATAACCTTTTATATATAAAAGTTATATTTCTTAAGTTCTACTAAGAGTTTATTACCCTAAAGTATTTATAATACTTTTTTAATATATTCCTTATATTTTTTTAAGTTTTTAAAACAAATAAGGATATTATTAAAGTATATAATAGTAAAATAATCTATATAATTCTATAGTATATATTTAATTATTTTCTAAAAAAATACTAGGGTATTTATAAGTCTAAAAGATATTACCTAATATTTATAAAGTTTATATTTAATATAGAAGGCAGTTTTCTATTTATTGCCCTTCTTAATGTAAATAAGGCTATATACTCCTTTAAGGTCTAGCAAAGTAAAGATCTTAGCTTCTGTAAGTCGGTCTTTAATTTCCGAAATCAGGGGTAGTAGTATAATATTTTTCTTAGTTATTATATTTAATTATTAATAGTCTATAATAAATTAAAGTTTACTATTCTTTTTAGATATAAATATAATTAAATATCCTACTAAGGATTTAAAAGGTTTAATATAGCCCTTGTTTAGCTAGTCCTTAATTTATTTATTAAATATCTTAAGCTTAGTAATACTTAGGTTATAGATTTTATTAAATATTAGGACTTTATTATTTATAAGTTTAATTTTATAATTTTATTAGCTATATTTTAGTAGTCTAATATCTAGTTTTTTATTAAAGACTAGTATATACTAAAGGTCTATTAATACGTTCTTTAGATATTCTAGTATCCGGTCTCAGTAGTATAGTTCCTTAACCTTTTGTATAATTAAGTTAAAAAATCTAAGTTATTTCTTCTTTAGCTTTTTAATATATTTAACTATTCTTAGGGGCTTCTTTAATCCTCTAAATTATACTTATTTTATAACTTCTTCTTTTTCTATATATTTTTATATTTCTTTATATAATACAGGGGTTACTGATCCTATTGTTAAGGATATTATAATATTTTATTAATCCTCCTAATTTAATTACAGTTTCGCTAGGATATTAATTAATTAAGCATAAGGTTACTATATTATATAGCCTTCCTTTTAATTAATATTAAGGTTATATAACTCTAGTTAATTATATCCTAAGAGTATATTATATCCTAAAATATTAGTAATATTAAACTTTAAATAATCTAAGATTCTACTAAATTAAATTTTAAGGTAATTAGTGTTGCAGTTAACGGTTCTATTATTATAAGTAAATAATTATTATTTAATATTAGTAAGTATATATAGTTTCTCCTTCTTATAGTAGGTTAACTTTAGGTAGTTAATAAGTTAAGGTGTAATATAGCTTATTATAGCTCCTAAGTCTATATAGACTATAATTAAATATCCTTTTAATATACTAAGTATTTAGAATTTTCGTAATTTCTATCCTAAAATAATATTTAAGTTATAGTAGATTATATTATTTACGTTATTATAGTAATTATTACTATAAGGGTTAATAATTATATTATCTAGGTCTAAGGTAATTTATCTTAGTTTATAATTTCAGATATTATAGTATTTATACTAGGTATATTTAAGCTTTAGGACATATCTGTTAGTAAGCTTATAGTATTTTTAAAAATCTTTTTAACTAATTTTTAATATTCTAGTACTAATACTATATCCGTTAGTATATTTTTTAAAGTTAAAGCCTTATTAAGCTAGGTTTTTTATAATATATGTAATTTTACAGTATTAAATTTAGTATCTTATATAATTATCTTAATTACAAAGGGTAAATTCTTTTTATTTATATTCTACTACTTTATAATATTTATACTATTCCTATAGTTTAAGTATAGTATATTATTTATAAAGTAGAAGTTTATAATTAATAATATTAGCTTTATTATACTAATCTATAAGTAGAATATTATTTATATAATAAAAGGTTGTTTTTTATATTTTTAGTTTAGGGTATAAGGTGTTTTTATTATTAAAATATTATTAAAACTCCCTTCCTACTACCTAGATTCTATTGTAGATATTAGTTACATTAATCCTAGAAATTCTTCCCTATTATTTAAGGAGTTCCTATAGTATAGGGCTTCCTAGAGGTATAGTATCTAGGAGACTATTATTATTTTTTATATTATAGTTATCTTCTAAGGGTTCTTATCTATAAGGGTATCCTAGTCCCTGGGGTTCTTAGGATCCGTAGTTTTTATATAGGTTAGTAATATTAAGGTCTATATATCCTATATTATAGTTTTATATTATAGTATCTTAGAAGTTATTATATTATTACGCAGCTTTTTATTATTCCTATTTATAAATAACTTCTTCTTTATTCTTAAAGTTAAGCAGGTTTTCTTATTCTATTACTCTATTGCTTCCTAGGTATAGTTATAAGTTTATAAGTTTTATATTATTAAGGACTTACTAAATAAATATAGTATATTAGTGTTTAATTTCTACTATTTCTTCCTAAGTAACTTCCTTAAGTATATTTAAGGTATTCTTTAGTCCCTTAGGGTACTAACTTAATCTTTATTTATTACTAAGGTAGGTTTAATATTTATTATTATAGTATACTAAAAAGTACAGTAGTTTATACTTTACTAAGGGTTATATAGTATTAATAGCTTAGTTTTCCTTAGGTTCTAGGACAGGTATAAATTTTTTATTACTATCTTTTTTTAAGGCTTAGTAGTATTTCTTTATATATCCCTTTTTCCTATAATTCTAGTATTTAACGTTCTTACGTTATACTTTAATAATACTAAGGTCTATTAATCCTGGTTTTTTATTATTATATAATATAATATTCTATTTTTTTCCCTAGTTAGTATTATTACCTAAGTAAAAGTACTTAGGGATTATTTTTTATATATTTTCTTCTCGTTTACATTCTTTATATTACTTAAATAAGTATTTATTAATATAAGTAGCTTTTTTAAAAAGTTTATCTAAAGTATTAGGTAACTTATTTTAGTATAATTTATCTTTAACGTTAGACTTTAATCCTTAGTAGTAGAGTATATACTATACCTTATTATTTAAGTTAGTTCTAGCAGCTAGTTATATAAAGGCAGCTGTATACTTAATACATAGCCCTGTTATTTAATTTATAGGAGTACTTCTTTTATATCTTTAGTTTTATTAGTTTTTCTATATAATTTTTTAAGTTGTTTTTTAAAAATTATATAGTTATTAAATAGTTTATTAATATATTATTTCTTTAGTTCCTTAGTTTATTTAAAATCCCTAAAATATAATTTAAATTAATTTTTAGTAGTTTTAGCTAAATAGGTTCTTATAGTTTAAACTTTTATTATATTACTAACTATAGTAATTAGAAAATAACTAAAGTAGTTTCTTATATTCGTAAAGAATTTCTAAATTTACTTAAGGTCTTCTTTAAATTCATCTAGTAGTAGTAGTTTAATAATTTCTCTAGGCTTTTATTAATATACTACGGAGGCTAGGTTTATTATAAAGTTTCCTACCTATTATTAATTTTAGAAAGTTATAATAGTAGCTGCTTAAGCAGTAACTATTATAAGCAGTTCTACTACTTATTCTTTAAGTATTATAAAGCAGTTATTAGCCTTATTTTAGTTAGTAGGTAGTTATAAAGCTATTATAATATTTTTAATAATATCTTTAAAATTATCTTAAATTTTAATATTACTATTATAACTACTTTAAGCTTTACTTTTGTAATTAGTATTATTATTTAGAACTCTAAAGCTTATAAACTACTAAGTTCTTAATATTTTATTACCTATAGGTCTAAGGTAACTGTTTAAATAAGAGTTATTATTATATAATAAATTAGTATCTATAGGTTAATATAGATAGTGCTTTCTAAGGGATAAACCTTTGAATAGTTCTAGGGTTTATATTAGCGGAGCAGTTAGGTTAGTAAATAGGTAATCTTATTACTACCTTATAAAATAAAGTATTTAAAAGTTTAATTTAAATACTATTATATTAATAATAACTAACTATCTAAGTATCTTAATAAATAATATAAAGTAAACTTATATATTCAGTTATATATTCTAAATTATTATAGATTATTAATAATTTTTATTAATCCTAAGGGTAAATTAACACGGATTACTGTCAATTTCCATCGACCGTACCCTAATAGGTCAGCCAGTCCGATGTTTATTTACAAGCGCCTACCCTGTAGGCCCGTTGTTGCAACTATAAAGGTTAGGTCGTGACAATAGCCTTAATACAGCTGCATTTTATATAAATTCCCTTTAAATATATAGGAGGTATTTATTAATAAGTTAAGGGATTTAAAAAGTATTAAGAAGCTATTTTAGAATTTTACTAAAGATTACTTTAAACTTCCCTAGGAAAGTTTAAAAAAACTTACCCTTAAGCTAGTAAAAGTAGTTTAGTTACTTTATTATATTAAAAAAGCAAGTAGCCTTATTATTAATATTATCCTTATACTATTTTATATATTATTTATATATAAGGTTAGTATATAACTATTAGTACTTATTAAACTAGAATAAGGTTTATTTTTGCTTTATATCTCCCTTAAGGCAGCTGCTAGTATACTAGATCTTATATATATCCTTTTTAAACTAATCCTCTTTAAGGTTAAATTAATTACTTAGGTATATAAAGTATATTTACAGCTTTATTTAATCTTAGCCCTTAAACCTAGGGGTTAATATTTAAACCTTTCCTTATATATTAAAATAGGTTTACTTTAGTTCTACTTTAAGGTCTTTACCTAGAAGGCTAATATTAAAAATAAGGTCCTCCTTATTTTTAATTACCTATAGGTACTAAACTATTTTTCTTTTCTTCTACGTTTTAACTATAGCTATAGTATATTCTCGCAGTTCCTTTAATAAAAGAGATTTAAACTAAATAAGCTTAGGAGTTTTACGGTATAAAAGGGTTATAATACTTATTTATAAAATAACCTATAGGGGAGTTTATAATTACGTATATAGCTAGGTCTGCGGAACTACAGCTTCCCTACTACTAGATCGTAATCTATATAAATAAGTCTTATTAGCAGTTATCTTTATCCTTAACAGTCCCTTCGCCCTTTATAAGTAGAGAAATAAACCTATCAGAAGTCGGGTTAGTGGAAGAGAGTAAAGAGGGATAAGGGATAATTACAGTAGCTATATAGTAAATACGTAAACTTAGGGTAGTAAAGTAACTGTATTTATCTCTGCCTTCTTATATTTCCTTCCTAAATTCCAGGTCTTTTATAGTGTTGTTGCTGGACTAAGGGCTTCGCAACCCTTAGCCTGCACCCCCGTAACGCGGTCGGTGCGCACCCGTTGCGCGACCGCGTTCTTCCAGAACGGGCTCTGACATAAGATGAGGATGAGGGGCATCCAAGCCCTTTTTAAAAGAGAGCAAGGAGGGCTAGAAATAGAAAAGTCCATGGAAATATGGATGCTGCGAACTCCCCTCAATACCCCACCTCCGTACACTTGCTTGAGGCCTACGAAATTGCGCTAATGTGATTACGCCCCTCTGTTACTTCCGAGCTCGTCCGTGATCTCTTCCGTCTCTTTAATTTGTCCGATACCACGGACTACCCAAGCTATCATTCACACAGCATTATGACAACTCAGAGCCAATGTCTTCAATTCTGCATCATCTACGGAGTATGAAGTAGCTGTCGTAGATTCGGCCAAGAAATCCCGTCAGCCGCTTGGCATTTGGCTTCTCAGTGATTGTTCCTATGTCCCATCCACGTATCCTGTCTCCATCCAGATTTGTACATTAGTAGTAGCGTGAGCTTGGCGTAACCTTGCCTGGCAACATCTGTGGACTTGTTAATCTTCAATTATATCCATTCTTATATCAATCGCAACTTATGTCTTAGTTTGTAATTTCATTGCTAAGTATTATCCAATAAGATCATTATAGACGGTAGTATGTTCTTCGGACTGCGTGTCACTCATTTCTTAACCTCTATTTGTAACTGTCAGTAGAGAAGAGCAGGCAGAAGATTATTTCTCTCTATCCAGTTCATCCAATGACCAAAAAGGATTGCTTAGTGTGTATCATCTTTGGGAAACCACTTGGAGCAACTGATGTAAAATTAGATCGATAAACTACTCTGTCTTACAGTTGTGCAATGCTTGAAACTCTCGGCCGTAATCTCGTCCGAGCTCCAAAGCTTAGACGCAACCATGTATTGCTTTGTGTTCTGTATAACTAACATTAATGAAAGACCAAAATTCGGTGTAAAGAAAATGCCATTTGCCTTTGACCCCAATGAGCGTCACTGATGCTGCGATCTCTATGTACTGAATCACTGTATAATTGCGTTGAAGGTCTGGTTATCTTACTCAGCTTATTTATTAAATGATATCTGGAAAGGAAGCAGCCGAACCCTAATCATCTCTTTCAGTTGCACTGTGCCCCAGCATTCCAGCCCTCGGACGTCGACGGACCAAAAATTGTTAGGCAAACATATCACACGGACAAACACGAAAACTAACTTTTCTCTGAACACCCTTCACGGTGATTGATCTTGTGGATACACCTTAAATAGCTATGTCACATACCCGCTTTCTCGCCATGCCCAAAGACCCGATTGGGTTGGCGTACACTTCGTCAACGTTGCACGATTTAATAGTTTCCACACTAAAGCGTCAGCACTATCTCAGCAAATATTGATCACTTGTAAGCTCATTAAATGGCCATGATATGTGATTAGTACTCAATGGTTTGCTTAACCGCTCTTTGAATGATTCATATATATAGCCATATGGATTTCCCAAACTAAGGAAAATTTCCATCACGTCTCTTGGTATACAATACGCACAACAACCTCAAATTATACAACTCACTCATAATGTCTGACAACCGTCGGAACGTCTCATTCCAAGCTCTTGATGGAGTCACCGTCAAAGGCTGGTTTTTCCCGGCTACTAAAGAAAAAGGCCCATGTATTATTATGACTCATGGGGTACGTTCACCTGGCGAGCTACCATGTAGATCAAGATTAATGATTCCAAACATTAGGTAACGGCACTCAAAGAGCATTTTATTGAGGGAATGGCTCTAGATTTCCAAAAAGCAGGATTTAATGTCTTGCTCTATGACAATCGTGGGTTTGGAGAAAGTGGCGGCCGCAGATATGACTCAGACCCTGTCAAAGCACAAGATGACTACATTGATGCCTTTGACTATGTTATATCCCTTGCAGAGGTTGACCCTGAGAGAATTGTCTTTTGGGGACCAAGTCTTGCTGGAGGAGTTGCCATATCTGCTGCGGCAATTGACCGCCGAGTCAAGGCTGTTATTGGCCTCGTGCCTTATGTGTCGGGAGAGCTTTTACTAGGGACTGGCCAACCACTTCTTGATATGGCCGAACGAGATCGCGCCATAATTCGTAAAGGGGAAGAATGGCCCCTCTCTCGCGTTGTTGCCTCCACGATTGAAGAAGCTGAGGCTGGGACTGCGCCTGTATTGCTCCGAGATGCGACCAGCTTCCGCTTCTTCCAAGACGCATCTGCCCAAGGCGGCAGCTGGGAAAATAAAATTACCACAATGTCCCTTTTCCGATTCCTTCGATTTGAGCCGATTAAGTATATACACCGGATCGCGCCTACACCTCTCCTGATGGTTGTTGGGGAAAAGGATGAGGGTTTGTTTACACCTCAATTGCAGGCATTTGGTCTTGCGCAGGGCCCAAAAGAGCTTCATATTTTGAAAGGCGGCGATCATTTCAACCATTACCAAGGGGAATTACGCGAAGAGAGCCTTGCAGTGCAGATTGAGTTCTTGAAGAAATATGTGTAGCCTAATCACCCTGTAGAGTTGACTTTATCTAAGCGTTTAATTCCAGCTTTTGAAGATCCAGCGAGATCAGAAGAATGCACACTCATGAGACCCTATGCCATGGTACTAAAACATAATTCAGTACCAGTCCACTATTAGAGGGATAAAAAAACATAGGTTTTCACGGCACAAAATTGTTAGATAGTGAAAGTAAAGTGACTCATTATGGTCATGTTATATTGAATACATGAGGTCAGTTGGATCCAGTGCTTGAGATGACTCTCAATGATATGCTCAAAGTACATGTGCAGACTGCTCGGGATAATCACCCATGTTGCCTAATGTCAGTATGTACTAAGGCCCTACGCATCATGTTGCGTGTTGCGTCTTATTGCGTAATCTGCCGTATCAAAGCCAAGGCGAGGTGCTCATATTTATCTCCGATGGCGTGCCGTTTCTCTGACCGAGTGGAGTGGACTGCGCCGATACTTTAGGGTACTTTTGAGGCTGCTTCACATTCTCAAGCTGGCTGGTCAGTAGCATGCCAATGCGATATAATACGAGAGGCTTACCGATGCTTTTTCAACTCGACTGTTATACTATCTAACAGAGCTGCGCGTTACATGTTTGCACTAGAGATCGCCAAACCCTGGTTTGTGAGAATATGCTGTGTAGACGAAACAAAACCTTTCTAGCTCTCGAGCTATACAAAACATGACCCTAGCAACTTGCCGCCGGTCGGATGCATATTAGTTGCAGGATGCCATTTGTTGAAGGGCGAACAGGGAGATGGTGTTCATTACTGCTCTGTACGCATAACCATTCAGCCCATACCACTCTGTTGCTAGCTTGCTTACTGGAAAGAAAATAGGCAGGGCTAAAAAGACCTGGTTGAACGCTGTATTCCTAATCCAATGAAAATGCTCAGTCGCAGAGCCTTAGTCACAAAAAGATATTCCTAATCAAATGTCCTTCTCATACCTGTGGTTGCGATGTCTAATTGTTCCGGGTAGCGCCACTTGGATCTTGTGAGAGATTTGCTGGCTACATCTCGTTGCAGTTATTACCTTAGAGTATATTATTATATAGGAAGACGCGTAAATGTGAATGATTAATATGATGCTACTCGTAATGTTAGTAGTACTAGACACTGGAACGCACTGCACATATCACATACACACACACGAGCGCATATATATATCCTGGCCCGATCACTCTTGATTGCACTAAACAATTGATTGCCATACGTGAACGAAACCCACCATATGCAACTATAACAGTCTACGATCAACAAGATGGATTCAGAGCACGGCCAGCTTAACGTTCTCGCTAAATTAATAAATGATCGCCATACCGTTCGAAAGTTTTTGCCAGAGTCTGTTCCTCGCGAAGTACTAGAGAAGGCATTATCGATAGCTCAGCGAACGGCCTCGAACAACAATTTGCAGCCCTAGCGGGCAGTAATACTCACTGGCAAAACACTAGAAAGCCTCAAAAAAGCGATGTTGCATGCATGGGATGAAGGATGGCCTGATATTCCTGAAACACCTGCCGATTATATGCACCATAAGGAAAATTTCGGCGCAGAACTGTACGGAAAGCTGTTGGGTATTGGTCGTGATGACCATGAGAAGAGAAAGACGACCTTGGCAGAGAATTTTCGGTTCTATGGAGCACCAGCAGCTATCATTGTCTATATGGACAACAGGCTCTCAAAATATGATTTGATTAGCACTGGACTTTGGATGCAAAATTTGACCCTGGCCCTTCGAGCACAAGGCGTTGAGGCTTGTTACCAGGCCAGTGTCGCAAGATATGCAAAGATACTGCAGGGCGAATTGGGCCTCCCCGAGGGCGTGGATTTCCTGAGTGCAATAGCAATAGGCTATGAGGATGTTAGCTATGTGGGGAATACCCTCAGGATGACTCGAGATCATTGGGCAAGGAATGTGCAGATCCGATAGAGACAAGACGCTGGTTATAGACCGGCGAGAAACGAATACAAGGTTATTAGGAGAGCTCAGATGAAGCCATTCATTGTTCTAGCAGCTTTTGTCAATAAGTACTTCCTCATGTAAAACATTCCATATAGTCATAGAAAACAGAAAATACTTCATGGACTTACACGCAATTAATTGCAACCATTTGTTGATAGCAGCTTCTTGAAATGACTAGCCATTAAAGACAAACGACCATAATGCTTGCAAGACATCAAAATGGCTTTAAATATACTCCACAGTACCATCAGTATAAAATTGTCTATTCAAGCTTTCGTCTCATCTAGACTGACACGAAAAACTGCTGGATAACGCAGGATATCTGATGAATGCATAAACTGTATGCCTGTTTTAATGAGCGACTTTCATGGCTAACTGTATGCGCTGTTCTTTCAAACGCCGAGCTTATTAATGAAGCCTAAGGCGGCAATAAGATTCATAATCTGTGTTGAGGTGCAGAGTCGTGCTTACTCAAAGGCGAAAATAGAGATGTGTCACGACCCAACCTTTATAGTCGCAACAACGGGCCTACAGGGTAGGCGCTTATAAATAAACATCGGACCGGCTGACCTATTAGGGTACAGTCGATGGAAATTGACAGTAATCTGTGTTAATTTACCCTCAGGATCGATAAAAATTATCAATAATCTATAATAATTTAGAATATATAACTAAATATATAAGTTTACTTTATATTATTTATTAAGATACTTAGATAGTTAGTTATTATTAATATAATAGTATTTAGACTAAATATTCAGATATTTTATTTTACTGCTAGTAATAGATTTACCTGTCTACCGACCTAGCTACTCCGCTAATATAAACCCTAGAACTATTTTAAGGTTTATTCTTTAGGAATAATACTATTTATACTAACCTATAGATACTAGTTTATTATATAATAATAACTTTTATTTAGACGGCTACTTTAGACCTATAGGTAATAAAATACTAAGAACTTAGTAGTTTATAAGCTTTAGAGTTTTAAATAATAATACTAATTATAAAAGCAAAGCTTAAAGTAGTTATAATAGTAATATTAAAATTTAAGATAATTTTAAAAATACTACTAAAGATATTATAATAGCTTTATAACTACCTACTAACTAAAATAAGGCTAATAACCGCTTTATAATACTTAAAGAATAAGTAGTAGAACTATTTATAATAGTTACTGCTTAAGTAGCTACTATTATAACTTTCTAAAGTTAGTAATTAATAAGAAACCCTATAGTAAACTTAGCCCTTATAATATATTAACGGAAACTTAGAGAAATTATTAAACTACTATTACTAAATAAATTTAAAAAAAACTTTAAGTAGATTTAGAAATTCTTTATAAATATAAAAAACTACTTTAGCTACTTTTTAATTACTATAGTTAGTAATATAATAAAAGTTTAAATTATAAGAACTTATTTAGCTAAAACTACTAAAAATTAGTTTAAACTATAACTTAGGGATTTTAAATAAACTAAGAAACTAAAGAAATAATATATTAATAAACTATTTAATAATTATACTACCTTTAAAAAATAGCTTAAAAAACTATATAGAAAAACTAATAAAGCTAAAAATATAAAAAAGGTACTTTTATAAATTAAATAAATAAGGCTATATGCTAAGTATATAACTACCTTTATATATTTAGCCATTAGAATTAACCTAAATAATAAAGTATAATATATACTTTACTACTAAGGACTAAAGTCTAATGTTAAGGATAAGTTATACTAAAATAAGTTACTTAATACTTTAGATAAATTATAACGAACCGATATCTATATGTTAGTATAGATAGTGCTTTTCCCAAGGGATAAACCTTAGAGAGGTTCTATAATTTATGTTAGCGGAGCGGTTAGGTCAGTAGACGGGTAATTTTATTACTAAATGCAGAGTAAAGTATTTAAGTATTTAATCTAAATGCTATTATATTATAATAATAACTGGCTATTTAAGTATTTTAATAAGTAATATAAAATAAACTTATATACCTAGTTAATTCTGGGCTCGTAAGGCTTATTAGACAAGCTGAATGAGATACTGCTTATATAGCTTGTCGAAAGAGTTAAGCAAGCGTGCTACTATTAGTCTATCGGCCTATAGTTAATCCAGCGGCGCCTACCCTATAGGCCCGTTGTTACGACTATAAGAGTTAGGTTATAATATAATATCCCCCTTCTGTTGGTCTTACCCTTAAGACCTTGCTTAATCTGGTATAAGTAACCTACTCCTTCCTTTTCTATAAGTTCTTACCTTTATTTCCTTTTATTTATAATTTCTAAAGTAATAACTGCTATTATATTTACTAGATCTAAGGGGTAAAAAACTAATAAACGTAAATAATATAGTAATCTTTACTTATCTATTTTATCTTACTTAGTTAAGATAAACAAATGTTCTACCTATAAGGCTTCTAGATCTAAATATTATTTTACAAAGGGAGAGTCCTTTTATTATTCCTCCTATATAATTAGCTAAAAGTCTCTTTATAATATAAAATAGCTTTCTTTTACATAATTTCGTAAGGTAGTATCTTAATATATTAAGTTAAAGGCTAAAATTAAAGAAGCAGAAGAAGAATATAAGCGTAAGCTTAAATATCTTTGCTTATCTAGTGTAAAAGTTAAATGCCTTTATAAGGAAAAGAAGTTATAGTATAGAAAAATAATATATACTGTGGCGCAGGGTATTAATAATTTAAATAAGTTAGATTATATTAAGCGGGAGGAGTAAGAAGCAGAGGCCTTTTATTAGGCTAAAATATTATTGCCTAATCTATCTAATTCTGTAACTGTAGGTTCCGTAGTTAATGCTATTAATTAGGGTATTTTTAATTCCTCTTTATTAAACCTAAACTTTAATAGAAATCTTTTAGAAGGTTTTTTAAGTATTTAAGGTCTTTAATAGGTTATTATAAATTTTCTGTTTTATTATAACCTTTCTATTTCACCAGGTATTTAGTTTATTAGGTGTCTTTATTAAATTTTATTATTTTAAGTTTCTTAACCTCGTATTTAAGTTCTTCGCCTTAAATAATAATTTCGTCCTATATAACTTTACCTATTTTTTTATCTACTAGTGCTTTTTCTAATAGCAAAATATAAAAATTCAGATATATAGTTCTTCTTTATTATCCTAGAGTAAGTAAAAGATCTATTTTATAATTAATAGATCTAATTTTTTTTATAACTTTATAAAGTCTAAGTTTTTTAAAGTTAAGTTTATTACTTAGCCTATTAATCTTAATATTTAATTATTTATTATTTCGTAAGTATTAAAGTAGGTAGACTATATCTCCCTCCTTAAAGGTTAGTCCGCTAATTCTTCTAGTATCTGCGAATTTAGCTATTCGTTTTTTAATAAATTTAAGCTGTATTTATAGTTCTTAATGTAGTTCCTTAAGTTTGTCTACTATAATAATAGCTTTACTAGTATTTTCTCTTTTAATAGGAGGTTAGTGTAGATCTAGTTCGAACCTGTAGTTTACGTAAAATAGTAAGTAGTTTATAGATTTTACTAGTGTACTATTGTAGGATGCTTAGGCAGTTAGTAGGTATTCTACCTAATCGTCTTAATTAAAGTTAACGTAGTATTATAGGTAAGTCTTAATAATTTAGTTAATTTATTCAGTTTGTTTATCCGTCTGTGGGTGATAAGCTGTGCTGGCCTTGTGTTTTAATCTGATTGTTTGTTTATTTATTTTATTATTAACGTCTACTAAGTAAGCTAGTTATATAAGTCCTTATCTAGGCACTAGGACGGTAGGAGCCGTCGAGTTCAGATTAAGCATTTACTATGTTTTAATATAATAAAGGAAAAAGGGGAAGTATTAATCTTATTTTATATATCTATCTTTATAGGGGGGAGGCTATATAGGCTTATTTTCTTTATAAGTTTCTAAAAGTCCTTATACCCCCTATTACTAAGGAGGTATTTAATATAGGTAGTTCTAAAGCACGCCTCCCTCTTTAGTATATTAGGGAGGAAGAGGGCTATTATATAGCACTTTATAAAGTACCCTTATATCCTTAGCTTGCTGTATTTATAGGTAGGCCTAGTGTTATATCTAAATCTCTTATAGTATTTTATAAAGTCCCCGTATTTAAACCTTTTAGCTAATAGCTAATATAGGATTAGGCGTAGGAGATATAGCTCTAGGGGTATAAAAGAAGCTTTATAAAGGCCTTACTTACTAGCTTTATAAGACTCTAGGTAGTTATCGTTCTAGTTATTATCCTATATCTCCCTATATCTTTTTTTTACCTACCTCTTAATAAAGATAATAGTAAAGCAGTTTCTTAAGTAGTAAGAGAGTTTTAAACCCTTTTTTACCAGCTGGTTAGCTTTTTTATTTCCTAGTATATCTTTATAGCCTAGGACCTAGGCTACCCTCGTGGTTATTTATAAAAGTAGTCTTTAGGTAATTTAACATAGGCCTATGTAGGCTCCTTAGGATAAGGCGGGGGTTAGCCCTAGTATTCTATCTACTACTACTAAGTTATTTAAGAAGAGTAGAATCTCTTAGATATTTAGGTTTTTAAAGGCGTAAGCCCTGGCTAGCTTTATTACTTTAAGGGCACCTACTACCTTAGTATTATAAACCTTTATATTAGTAAGGGGGCCGTATACTATAGTTCTCTTAAAGTTATAGTATATAACAGCTCCCTATTTTATATTACCTTATTTATCCTAGGATTTGTTTAAGTAAGTAAGGAGGGTAGACCTAGGAAGGCTATTAAAAAGCTTTAGGTATTTTTCTACTACTTCTAACTTTAGTAAGCCTTTAAAGTCTAGGCCTACTTAGATAGCTTTATTATTTTTAATAAAAAGGGAGGGTTAGACTATTTTTTCTACTAGGGCTATAGTATACTACAGCTAGGTAAGGGAAATCCTAGGGGGGAGTTTTTTATTAATATATCTATTAACCAGGTAGTTCCTATCTAGGCCTATAAAGCGGGCTACTATATAAAGTCTGTTTTATACTACCTATACTAATACTAGGGAGATTCTAAATTCTCTATATATAATAAAGAGGTTGGTTATCTTTTATATAAAGATAACTACTTTAGCTACTGCCTTAAAAAAGGGTTCTAGGATTATAATTAATCCCACCAAGCCTATTCCTACTTATCTATTTAAATTTATCACACTTTATCTATTCTCGCCGGGCTAAAAAGCCTCTGTCCTATAAAAGGCTACAGGGGTAACGTAGGCCTTAGCCACTATAGCTACTATATTTAGTAGAAATTCTTTTTATATCTTATTCAAAGATCTTAAAAAATTAGCTGCTTTAAGGGCTTTTCCTTTTATAATTCTAAGGTATTTTTTAAATAAAAGCTATAAGTTTAGGTATATCCCTAGCTAATAAACTAAGTCCTAGGGGGCTATAGTCTTTCCTTTAAAGTCTACTCCCTTATTATAGGTTTAGGTTCTAATCCTATAAAAGTATATAAGTTTAGCCTTATCTAGGTTAAAGAAGACCGCGTTCCTATTACCTTAATTTAAAGTATTTTCTAATTCCTACTAAAGCTTTTAGATAGTTTCCTTAATATTAGCTCCTACTGCTATAATACTAATATTATTTATATATCTAAAATAAATATTAAGGTTATTTAGCTTTAGGCTAGGGGAGAAGTAGAGTATAAAGATAATAAGGGAGATAGAGGACCTTTATAAAGCTTTATACTCTAGCTCTATCTTTAGGAGAGTAGTTCTATAGCTATTCTAAATAAAGGCCTTATAATCGCTTATAAAGGAATTAATCTATCTTATAAAAAGAAAGGGCTACCCTTATTCCCTAAGTTTATATACTAGGCGGTTGTATATTACTATATTAAAGGCGCCAGAGATATTAAGTATAAAGAGGGAGATAATAAAGCCTTATACTAAGGTAACCTTAGCGTTATACAGCAGGTAGGCAACTAGGTCTATTACAGACCTCTTTAAAAAGGCCCTAAAGTATTATTTTAGTAGTATTTTATATTTTATTACTAAAAAAAAGACCTTTTTAGCTAGGAGTCTCTTAAGGCCTTTGCCTATATAAAAGAGCAGGGAGATAGATCTATAGCCTTTATATATAATATACGTTTTCTCCAGCTTCCTTAGTTTAGGGATAATAGTAATCTTAGTACTTTAGAAGGGGAGTAGGTAGTACCCTACTATTAAGTATCTGTAGAAAAGGTTAGTAATATATCCGCTAATAGTAGGCTAGGCCAATTATAAAAAGGCAACTAATATACCGTCCGCTCTAGGCGTAGTATTACCTAACCCTATTATAGCTTTTTTAACCTCCGGTTCTATTATTATTTAGTTTTAGTAAATATTCTTATTAATAAGAAGGTCCTCTTCCTATAGGTCTAAGATATCCTCCTTAGTTATCTTTTACTTAAGGAGTTTATCCCTAAGGAAGGTCGCTTTCTCTATAGGGTTTAAAATACTTTTATCCCTATTTATTAAGGGGGGTAGTTAAAAGTAGTCTATTACCTTACGCTACTTAACTACTAACTAAATATTTCTAATAGCGCTAGCTTCCGCTATAATCTTATTTTAATAAGCTTGTTTACTATAGTATATAGTATCTCTAAGGGTTTTATAGGCTTCCTCTTAGGCGGGGGAGCCGTTTACCGCTTTTTTATAGGCTTTATAGGCTGCTTTATACTTCTCCGACCATTATAGTATACTATGGCTATTTTAATACCTAATCTTACCGGCTGCTTCTATAACTTATCTAAAGAGGTCCTGCAGGGCCTTAGCGCACTTATCCAGGTTAGCCTTTAACAGTAAGGTCAGGTTAACTAAGGGGAGGGTCTAGGCAAAGGAGTACATAAGTTAACCAAAGTCTTCCCAGTATTCCAGCAGAACGTATTTTTTCCCTGCCCTTAAAGTTATCCTAAAGAGGTTAGGTAGGTTTATAATTACTATATAGTAGTCTAATCTTATATTAAAGGCGTATTTAACTTTAGTTACCGTAGGGTAATTTATAAAAACTAAGTTAATATACTTTCCTAAGTATTAGGTAGGTATATTTATTAAGGCTGGGAGAAGGTTATATTTCTCTACCTATTCTACTATTTTATTACCTATAGGGTCTGCGTTTTTACTAAGGTCCTAGAGTTAATAAAAAGTATTAAAGTTACCTATAATAATAAAATAGAGGAGAGGAGGGCCTTATTTAGTAAAGGTCTTTATAACTAAGTTTACTAAAGCCCTTTAGTAAACGTTAATAATAGTATATTTATATACCTTTATTTAATATATATAGCTATCCTTTAGGCCTAGGGGAGAGAGTTATTTACTAAGGAGATTTAGGAAGATTTTAATAAATATAAGAACTAAGGGTCTAATATCTTTTTAACTATTTAGGGGGTTATATACTTAATATTTAGGATAATTCTTAGTTTATCTCCTATTTAATACCCTATTCTATTTAATATAGGGTTCTTAGATTAGTATAATATTATAATTACCTTCTTATACTAGTAATAAGGTAATATCCTAGTATAGACTACTTTTCCTAACGTTAGCTTAAAAGATTTTAAGGCTAGTATTTCTTTAGTAATTATAATAAGGCCTATTGTTTATAAGCTTATATTAAGGGGTCTGTTAGTTCCTAGGGGGGTGTTAAGTATATTTTTATTTTCTTTAGCTTTTTCCTTTTTATTATCTAGGCTGGCTACGTAAACTGCTGACCTAGTGGAGGAGGCTCCTTTATAAAGATCTTCTTTATTTAAGTTAACTTTAATAATAACTTTTTTAGCTAGAGCCTAAAGGAAGAGGGGTAAAGCTAAGCTAAAGATTAGTAATTATATACGGGGGCCTGTTTAGGTTTTTAGGTTAGCTACTTTTTTAATGTTAAGGGTAGGGGCAGAGGCAGGGGCAGGTTTAGGTTTAGGTAGGTTAGTTTTATTATATTTCTACTGGCTTAATTCCTAAATTACCTAAAGTTAGGCTTTAGTTATTTATACTTTTTCCCCGTTTTTAATAACTAGTTTAGCAGGGTAGTTTAAGGATTCTGCTATATAAAGACTATTATAGTTAGTATACTAAGGCGGGAATAAATAGTTTATTATAGTATTATTATATCTAAAGGCTAGTTTACTATATTTATAATACCTTTTTATCCTAGTGTAGTTCTATAGATTATAAAATCTAAAGTACTAAGAGTATTAGGTAATATAAGGGGGTTAGACCTGGATTTTTACTAGGAGGGAGTTACTAAAAAGTTTAAAGCTGGGCTTAATATTTTCCTTAAAGAAGATAAAGTAGTAGTATATATTAAAAAACTCCTTAAAGGGAGCTTTATAACAGGCGGCTGGTAGATCTTTAGCCCCTGCCTTAGTATACACCTCCTTAGGGATTAGTGTATTAGTAAGGTAGGTCCTGCTTATATTTATATAAGTTTTTAATATACTATATATAAGAAAAACTCTTTAAGTATATACTTCTTTAATTTTTAGTTTTTTACTTTCCGCTTATAGTTAAAGTATAATAATTTTATTTTAAATATTTTAATTCTTACCCCTAAGGGTAAAGTTTAATTAAACTTTTTAAAAGTAAGTAATATTTTTATTTATAAGTTTTAAGATCTTAATTAGTTCTTATCTAGCCCTAATAGCTAATAGCTTTTTCTATATATAGTCTAGCGGGACTTAGATAAAAATACAGTTATTAAGCTTTTTTTTAGGTTTTTTAGTTTTATTTCCTAGTTTATCAGTAGCGTAGGCCAGCCCTTTACTATTAGGAGCTAGGTTCTTTAAGGCTATAAGTCCTTTTTATATCTTTTTATTATAAATATTTCTACGTAATATAACTTATACCTACGTAACCCTAGGGCTATTCTAGCCCGCTTTTCCAATAGTCGTAGGTGCTCCCGCTCTAGTAGGGTTTTTAGTAGATTTTAGTTTATTACTTTTACTATAAAATATATTAGCTAATATTATTTTATTAGGTTAAATAGCTTTATTTTTACTATTTAATTTTTTAGGGTTTTTAGGCCTTCCCTTAGGGTTAATATAGAAGGTAATAAAGTTTTTTAGTATAGTATTTAAGTATAACCAAACCTATTCTACTACCGCTAAGGAAAGTTAAGAAGTATATTATACTAAGCAAAAGTTAATTACTATAGCTATATTTAATACTATATTTTATCTAGCCTATTATTATATATTAATCTTATTAATTTAATTTATAATTTTACTTTTAGTAAAGGATTTCCCTTTATTATTTAGGTCGGTGGCTTCCTTTATACTATTAAAGATAGAGGCAATAAGACCTCTTAAGGCTGTCTATACTACGTATAATACTACTATAACGCTTAGTCTTATTCTATTAAAGCTAGGCAAAGGTATCTTATTTATACTAAGGGCTTTTCTAAAATATCTTTTCTTCTTAAGGGTAAAAGGAAGGACTATAATCTCTTCTATTTTCAGACTTGAGGGGGTTACTCCTTTCTAAGGCTGGGGGGCTGTTGTAGGTCTAGGGGTAATAGGGTTTAGTTTATTCTAAGGGTCTAGAGGGTTTATAGATATTTCTATCTCTCTAGAGTCCCTAGATAGGATTGTAAAAGTAAAAATCAAGGTTGTTTTATTTAATAGCTAGTTAAACAGAGAGGGGGTTTTTAGTAGTTAGGCACCTAAAAGGTGGGGTACCTGTAGGTATAGGAGGGAAGCTTGTGTTTTAATCTGATTCTTGCCATACGTGATTGCCAAAATTTTAATATAAACGTTAATCCTCTGTCGGAGATGATTTCGTTTAGTAGTCTATGGTAGGCGTAGATGTTTTAGAAAAAGACGTAAGCTAGTTCTTCTGTAGAGTTTTTCTTAATGGTTAAAATAAAGTAGGCTATTTTTAAAAGTTAATCAACTACTACAAAGATACTATTCTATATTTTATTAATTATAGGTTCTTTAGAAGGTGGAAGTTTAATAATGTAATTAAATATTATTAATTCCTAATTTCTAACTAAAACCAGTAAAAGTTGCAGTTTTCCATAGGAAAAGTAGCGTAATACCTTAGCTTATCTATATATTATATATTCTAATATAACCTTCTGTACCTATTTCTTAATACCTTTGAATTTAAAGTATTACGCAACTTATTAAGTGGTTTTTTATATTCTATAGTATTTATTAAGCTTATATACGTAGACTAATTTTACTACTTTACTTCGCAAGTCCTCTAGTACCTAGATAAGTCTATTTAGTATTAGGTATCTAATGTCTATAGAAATACCTTCTAGGTATTATTCATTTTCCTAGTTTTTAATATATTCTTTTATATTATTAATAATTAGGTTGTTTATCTTGATTTAGTATATAATATTAATTAATCTAATTATAAGGTCTCCGTACTGGTTTTTCTCTAATACTTATGCCTTAACTTCTAGAATTTCTTAAAAGTAGTCTAATTATCTGCTAAATACGTTAGCACATCTGTTATCTAAACTATTATAGTATTTAATAATAAGCTTAAACTTAGAAAGTTACTTATAATACTTAACTTATCTGTAAGATAGTTCTTATGTTATTATAAAGTAGGTAATATTCCAGTGGTCTATAAGGATAATTACTGGAAATTAACTTCCTTTACAGTAGTATCTCTAATACTACTTACTAAGCGCTTAGTAGATGGTTATAAACTCCTTATTGTAAATAGGATATCTAAGTTCTAGTTTATTTAGTTTCTTAGAGAAGTAGGTAATAGGCCTAAGCTTCTTCTTAAGTATATTATCTAGTTAATAGAGTACTACGCTAATTATAAAGTCTAAGGCGTCAGTTTTAATTATAATAGGTTTATTTAGGTTAAATATTATAAGTACTAGGGCAGTAACGAGGGCTTATTTAAGGTATTTAAAGGTAATTAGAGTATCTTATATTAGTTTAAATTTAATATCTTTCCTTATTAAGTTTATAAGTAGCGTAGCGATTTTTAAGAAGTCTTTAATAAAGCGTTAGTAGTAGTTAGTAAGTTTTAAAAAGCTCTGTACTTATTTAACGTTCTTAGGTAGTTTTTAATTATTAATTGCTTTAAGTTTCTCAGGGTTTATTTAGACTTTACCTAGGGTAATAATATATTCTAAAAAAATAACCTTCTGTATATAGAAGTTATATTTCTCAGGTTCTACCAGGAGTTAATTATCTTAGAGTATTTATAGTACTTTTTTAATATATTCCTTATATTTTTCTAGGTTCCTAGAGTAAATAAGAATATTATTAAGGTATACGATAGTAAAATAATCTATATAGTCTTATAGTATATAGTTAATTATTTTCTAAAAGGATGCTGGAGTATTTATAAGTCTGAAAGGTATTACCTAATATTTATAAAGTCTGTACTTAGTATAGAAGGAGGTTTTCTATTTATTGCCTTTTTTAATTTAAATAAGGTTATATACTTCTTTAAGATTTAACGATATAAAGATCTTAGCTCCCGTAAGCCAGTCTTTAATTTCCGAAATTAGAGGTAGTAGTGTAATATCTTTCTTAATTATTATATTTAATTATCAGTAGTTTATAATAAATTAAAGTTTATTATTCTTCTTAGGTATAAATATAATTAGATATCCTGCTAAGGATTTAGAAGGTTTAATATAGCCCTTCTTTAGTTAGTCCTTAATCTATTTATTAAGTATCTTAAGCTTAGTAGTACTTAGGTTATAGATTTTATTAAATATTAAAACTTTATTATCTATAAGTTTAATTTTATAATCCCATTGGCTGTATTCTAATAGTCTAGTGTTAAGTTTTTTATTAAAGACTTTTATATACTAGAGGTTTATTAATACGTTTTTTAAATATTCTAAGGTATCTTAGTCTTAGTAGTATAAATCCTTAACCTTCTGTATAATTAAGTTAAGAAATCTAAGCTATTTCTTCTTAGGTTTTTTAACATATTTAACTATTTTTAGGAACTTTTATAGTTCCGTAGTAGGTACCTGTTTTATAACTGTTTTTATTTCCGTATATTTTTATATCTTTTGCTTATTTAATATAGGGGTCTCTAATCCTATTATTAAGGATATTATTATATTCTATCAATCCTCCTAATCTAATTATAGTTTTACTAGGAGATTAATTAGTTAGGCGTAAGGTTACTATATTACGTAGCCTTTTTTTTAATTAATATTAGGGTTATATAACTCTAGCTAATTATATTCTAAGAGTATATTATATCCTAAGATATTAGTAATATTAAACTTTAAATAATCTAAGATTCTATTAAACTAGATTTTAAGGTAATTAGTCTCGCAGTTAATAATTCTATTATTATATATAAAGGGTTATTATTTAATATTAATAAGTATATATAGTTTCTTTTTCTTATAGTTAGTTAACTTTAGGCGGTTAATAAGTTAAGGTGTAATATAGCTTATTATAGCCCCTAAGTCTATATAGACTGTAATTAAGTATCCTTTTAAAGTGCTAGGCACTTAGAATTTTTATAGTTTCCGTCCTAAGATTATATTTAGGTTGTGGTAGATTATATTATCTACGTTATTATAATAGTTATTACTATAGGGATTAACAGCTATATCGTCTAGGTTTAAGGTAATTTATCTTAGTTTATTATTTTAGATATTATAGTATTTACACTAGGTGTATCTAGGCTAAGGGACGTCTTTAGTAGTAAGTTTATAATACTTCCGGAGTTTATTTTAGTTAATTCCTTATAATTTGTCATTAGTGCTATATTTTATAAAGTTAAATCCTTATTATTCTAGGTTATAGGTAATATATATAAGAGTGCATCGTTAGCGTTAGTATCTTTTATAATAATCTTTATTATAGAGCGTAAACTTATCTTAGCTATATTCTATAATTCTATAATTTTTATACTATTTTTAAAGTTTAAGTATAATATATTATTTATATAGTAGGAGTTTATAGTTAATAATATTAGCTTTATTATATTAATCCATAATTTAGATGTTATTAATATAATAGAGGGCTAGTTCTAGTACCTTAGTAGTTAAATATTTATCTACATTAGCCTTAATATATTACTAAAATTAGTTTCTAGGTAGCTTAGTTTTATTAAATATAGTATATAGGTTAATCTATTTAATCTAACCTTATTATTCTAGGAGTCTCTGGTGTTCTTTAAGTTTCTTTTATTAAACTATTTTATTATATTATTTAATTTCCTTAATAATACCCTTCTATTTATATTAGTTTTTAAAATATTCTTAATCCTCTGTAGTTATTTTATAAAGGTAGTAAATACTTTTAGGTTCTATTAAACTATATTAGTTATATATACGTTTTTTAAGGTTATTAAATTCCTCCTAGGTTATTCCTTTATATAGGTTATATTATATTAAAGGTATAGTATTTAGAAAACCCTTATTATACTATTATATAGCTTTATCTTATTTCTATTTGCGAATAACTTCTTTTTTATCTTTAAAGTTAGGTGAATTTTCTTATTCCATTATCCTATTATTTTCTAAGTATAGTTATATAGCTGTAAATTCTATATTATCAAAGGCTTACTAAACTAGTGTCTAGGTATAGCTTATACCTTCTTAGTATTAGTTATTTATAAGTATAGTATATTAATTTTTAATTTCTGCTATTTCTTCTTAGGTAACTTCCTTAAGAGTATTTAAGGTTTAGGTATTATAAGGTCTTTTAGAGAACTATCCTAATCTTTATTTATTACTAAAGTATATTTAGCATTTATTATTATAATATATTAAAAAGTATAATATATTATAGTTTACTAAGGGTTATATAGTATTAATAGCTTAGTTCTCCTTAGGTTCTGGAACAGGTATAAATTTCTTATTACTATCCTTTTTTAAAGCTTAGTAGTATTTTTTTATATATTTTTTTTTTCTATAGTTATAGTATTTAACGTTCTTACGTTATACTTTAATAATACTAAAGTCTATAAGTCCTAGTTTTTTATTATTATATATTATAATATTTTATTTCTTCCTTTAGTTAGCGTTATTACTAAAGTAAAAGTATTTAAGGATTTTTTTTATATATTCCCTTCTTATTTACGTTCTTTACGTTATTTAAACAGGCGTTTGTTAATGCAGGTGGCTTTTTTAGAAAATTTATTTAAAGTATTAGGTAACTTATCTTAGTATAACTTATCCTTAACGTTAGGTTTTAGTCCTTAGTAGTAAAGTATACGCTATACCTTATTATTTAGGTTAGTTCTAGCAGCTAGGTGTATAAAGGCAGCTGTATACTTAGTACATAGTCTAGTTTATTTAATTTATAAAAGTACTTCCTTTACTTCTTTAGCTTTATTAGTTTTTCTATATAGCTTTTTAAATTACTTCTTAAATATAGTGTAATTAGCGAATAGTTTATTAATATATTATTTCTTTAGTTTTTTAGTTTATTTAAAATCTCTAAGATATAGTTTAAACTAATCTTTAGTAGTCTTAGCTAAATAGGTTCCTATAGTTTAAACTTTTATAATATTACTAGCTATAGTAGTTAAAAAGTAGCTAAAGTAGTTCCTTATATTTATAAAGAATTTCTAAATTTACTTAAGATCTTTTTTAAATTTATTTAATAGTAGTAGCTTAATAATTTCTCTAGGTTCTTATTAGCGTACTATAGGGGCTGGGTTTACTATAGGGTTTTCTACTAATTATTATACTTAGAAAGTTATAATAGTAGCTGCTTAAGTATTAATTATTTAGCGTAACTGTTCTATAAGTTCTTTAAGCGCTGTAAAGCGTACGTTAGCCTTATCTAAGTTAATAAATAGTTATAGAGCTATTATAATGTCTTTAGTAGTATTTTTAAAATTATTCTAGATTTTAATATTACTATTATAACTACTTTAAGCTTTGCTTTTGTAATTAGTATTATTATTTAAAACTCTAAAGCTTATAAGCTACTAAGTCCTTAGTATTTTATTACCTATAGGTCTAAGGTAACTGTTTAAATAAGAGTTATTATTATATAATAAACTAATATTTATATATTAGTATAAATAGTACTTTTCTTAAGGGATAAACCTTAAAGAGGTTTTATAGTTTATATTAGCGGAGCGGTTAGGTTAGCAGATGGGTAATATTATTACTAAATATAAAGTAAAGTATTTAAGTATTTAATCTAAATGCTATTGTATTATAATAATAACTAACTATTTAAGTATTTTTATAAGTAATATAAAATAAACTTATATACTTAGTTAATTCTGGGCTCGTAAGGCTTATTAAATGAGCTAAACGAGATACTGCTTGTATAGCTTGTCGGAAGAGTTAAGCAAGCGTGCTACTATTGGTCCATCGGCCTATAGTTAATCCGGCGGCGCCTACCCTGTAGGCCCGTTGTCGCGACCATAAGAGTCGGGTCGTAACATAAACTCTCCAAAAAGGCTACTTATATTAATAAACGCTTATTTAAATAACATAAAGAACGTAAATAAAAAGAAAATATATAAAAAATAATCCCTAAGTATTTTTACTTTAGTAATAATACTAACTAAAGAAAAAAATAAAATATTATATTATATAATAATAAAAAACTAAGACTAATAAACCTTAGTATTATTAAAGTATAATATAAAAATATTAAATACTATAACTATAGAAAAAGAGGATATATAAAGAAATACTACTAAGTCTTAAAAAAAGATAGTAGTAAAAAGTTTATACCTGTTTTAGAACTTAAGGAAAACTAAGCTATTAATACTATATAACCCTTAGTAAACTATAATATATTATACTTTTTAGTATATTATAATAATAAATACTAAACGTACTTTAGTAATAAGTAAGGCTTAGGATAATTCCTAAAGGGACCTAAGTAATATATATAAACCTTAAATATACTTAAGGAAGTTACCTAAGGGGATATAGTAGAAATCGAACGTTAATATACTGCACTTATAAATAATAGTTAATATTAAGAAAGTATAAACTACGATAGGACGTTAGATAATATAAAACTTATGGTTACCTAACTGCACTTAGATAGTAATAGGATAATAGAATACGAAAACTTACTTTACTTTAAAAATAAAGAAGAAGTTATTTATAAATAGGAATAATAAGAAGCTGCGTAATAATATAATAACTTCTAAGATATTATAATATAGAATTATAATATAGGGTGTTACGGATTCGGGCTACGCCTGATCCCTATAATAGCAAGGAAGCCCTATAAGCCTTATATAGCTAGTTAAACTTACAGCTGCTAGTAAGTTTAATTCGTATCCTTTTGCTGTTTTTAACGTAATTAGCAAGCGGTAACCCCGCTGGGGAATAGCAGCGCTAGCTATTGCTAAAGCCCTCTGGGCCACTCCCTTATAGTTAAACTTACTACTAAAGGTCTTAGGTTTAAACCCAGTTCGGGGGTTCTGTTCTTAGGCTTACAGGGGTATTATTGCTGTAAGGCGTAAAACGCAGGGATAGGTAGAAGCTGGGGGATACAAGGTAAGGCCTATAAAGAAAAGTAAGAAAAGGGGTATATTACGGATTTAGGCTATACCTAATCCTTATAATAGTAAAAAAGCCCTATAAGCCTTATATAGTTAGTTAAACTTATAGCTGTTAGTAAGTTTAATTTATATCCTTTTACTATTCTTAATGTAATTGGCAAGCGGTAATCCCGCTGGGGAATAGCAGCGCTAGCTATTGCTGGAGCCCTCTAGGCCACTCCCTTACATAGTGTATATAAACTTTAATATTTCCGATTTATATAAAAACTATAGATCTTAAGAACCCCAGGGACTAGGATACCTTTATAAATAGAAACCCTCTGAAGATAACTATAATATAAAAAATAATAATAGTCTTTTAGATACTGTGCCCCTAGGAAGCCTTATACTATAGGAACTCCTTAAATAATAGGAAAGAATTCCTAGAATTAACGTAACTAATACTTATAATAGAATCTAGGTAGTAGGAAGGGAATTTTAATAATATTTTAATAATAAAAATACCCTATACCCTAAATTAAATATATAAAAAACAGCCCTCTACTATATAAATAATATTCTACTTATAGATTAATATAATAAAATTAATATTACTAACTATAAACTCCTACTATATAAGTAATATATTATACTTAAACTTTAGGAATAGTATAAGGATTATAAAGTAGTAGAATATAGATAAAAAGAATTTATACTTTATAATAAAGACTATTATTAGAAATATTAATACTAATGCTGCGCTTTTATATATATTACCTATAACCTAGAATAATAAAGATTTAATATTATAAAATATAATACTAACAAAGAGTTATAAGAAATTAACTAGAATAACCTTCGGAAGTATTATAAGCTTATTATTAAGAATATCCCTTAACTTAGATATACTTAGTGTAAATACTATAATACTTAAAACTATAAACTAAGATAAATTACCTTAGATTTAGATAATATAATTATTAACCCCTACGGTAATAATTACTATAATAACGTAGATAATATAATCTACTATAACCTAAATACTATCTTAGGATAGAAATTATAAAAATTCTAAATACTTAGTATACTAAAAGGATACCTAATTATAGTTTATATAGACTTAAGAGTAATAATAAGCTATATTACGCCTTAATTTATTAATTACCTAAAGTTAATTAACCATAAGAAAAAAAAACTATATATACTTACTAATATTAAATAATAACCCTTTACCTATAATAATAGAATTATTAATTATAAAACTAATTACTTTAAAATCTAGTTTAGTAGAATCTTGGATTATTTAAAGTTTAATATTACTAATATATCACGACCCGACTCTTATGGTTGCGACAACGGGCCTACAGGGTAGGCGCCGCCGGATTAACTATAGGCCGATGGACTAATAGTAGTACGCTTGCTTAACTCTTCCGACGAGCTATACAAGCAGTATTTTATTTAGCTTATTTAATAAGCTTTACGAGCCTAGAATTAACTAGGTATATAAGTTTATTTTATATTACTTATTAAAATACTTAAATAGCCAGTTATTATTATAATATAATAGTATTTAGATTAAATACTTAGATACTTTACTTTATATTTAGTAATAAAATTGCCTGTTTACTGACTTAACTACTCCGCTAATATAAACTATAAAACCTCTTTAAGGTTTATTCCTTAAGAAAAGTACTATTTATACTAATATATAAATATTAGTTTATTATATAATAATAACTTTTATTTAAATAGTTACCTTAGACCTATAGGTAATAAAATACTAAGAACTTAGTAGCTTATAAGCTTTAGAGTTTTAAATAATAATATTAATTACGAGAGCGAAGCTTAAAGTAGTTATAATAGTAATATTAAAATCTAGGATAATTTTAAAAATACTACTAAAGATATTATAATAGCTCTATAACTACCTACTAACTTAGATAAGGCTAATATATACTTTATAATACTTAAAGAACTTATAGAATAGTTACGTTAAATAATTAATACTTAAGCAGCTACTATTATAACTCTTTAAGTATAATAATTAGTAAAGAATTCTATAGTAAACCTAGCCCCTGCGGTACGCTAATAGAAACCTAGAGAAATTATTAAGCTACTACTGCTAAATAAATTTAAAAAAGATCTTAAGTAAATTTAGAAATTCTTTATAAATATAAGGAACTACTTTAGCTACTTTTTAACTATTATAGTTAGTAATATTATAAAAGTTTAAACTATAGGAACCTATTTAGCTAAAACTGCTAAAGATTAGTTTAAACTATATCTTAGAGATTTTAAATAAACTAAGGAACTAAAGAAATAGTATACTAAGAAATTATTTACTAATTACGCTATATTTAAGAAGTAATTTAAAAAGCTATATAGAAAAATTAATAAAGCTAAAAAAGTAAAGGAAGTACTTTTATAAATTAAATAAACTAGACTATATACTAAGTATACAGCTGCTTTTATATACTTAGCTGCTAGAACTAACCTAAATAATAAAATATAGTATATACTCTACTACTAAAGACTAAAACCTAACGTTAAAGATAAATTATATTAAAATAAATTACCTAATACTTTAGATAAACTCTCTAAAAAAGCTACCTGTATTAATAAATACTTATTTAAATAATATAAAGAACGTAAATAAAAAGGGAATATATAGAAAGTAATCCTTAAATACTTCTACTTTAATAATAATATTAACTAGGGAAAGAAATAAAATATTATAATATATAATAATAGAAAACCAGAACTTATAGACCTTAGTATTATTAAAGTATAATATAAGAACGTTAAATACTATAACTATAGAAAAAAAGGATATATAAAGAAATACTACCAAGCTTTAAAAAAGGACGGTAATAAAAAATTTATACCTATTCCAGAACCTAAAAAGAACTAAGCTATTAATACTATATAACCCTCAGTAAACCACAATATACTATACTTCTTAGTATATTATAATAATAAATATTAAATATACCTTAGTAATAAATAAAGATTAGGATAGTTCCTTAAAGAACCTTGTAATACTTAAACCTTAAATACTCTTAAGGAAGTTACTTAAGAAGAAATAGTAAAAATTAAAAATTAATATACTATACTTATAAATAACTAATAGTAAAAAGGCATAAGCTATACCTAGACACTAGTTTAGTAAGCCTTTAATAATATAGAACTTACAGCTATATAACTGCACCTAGAAAATAATAGGATAATGGAATAAGAAAATTCACCTAACTTTAAAGATAAAAAAGAAGTTATTTATAAATAGGAATAAGACAAAGCTATATAATAGTATAATAAGGGTCTTCTAAATACTATACTTTTAATATAATATAACCTGTGTAAAGGAATAACCTAGGAGGAACTTAACGACCTTAAAAAACGTATGTATAATTAATATAGTTTAATAAAACTTAAAAGTATTTACTACCTTTATAAAATAACTACAGAGGATTAGGAACGTTTTAAAGACTAATATAGACAGAAGGGTATTATTAAGGAAATTAAATAATATAATAAAATAGTTTAATAAAAAAAACTTAAAGAATACCAGAGACTTTTAGAATAATAGGGTTAGATTAAATAGATTAACCTATATACTGTATTTAACAGAACTAAGCTACCTGGAAACCAGTTTTAGTAATATATTAAGGCTAATGTAAATAAATATCTAACTACTAAGGTATTAGAACCAGCCCTTTATTATATCAACGATATTTAGATTATAGATTAATATAATAAAGCTAATATTATTAACTATAAACTTCTACTATATAAATAATATATTATACTTAAACTTTAAGAATAATATAAAAATTATAGAATTATAGAATACAGCTAAGATAAGTTTATATTCTATAATAAAGATTATTATAAAAGATACTAACGCTAATAATACACTTTCATATACATTACCTATAACCTAGAATAATAAGGATTTAACTTTGCGAAATATAATACAAACGATAAATTATAAGGAATTAACTAAAATAAACTCCGGAAGTATTATAAGCTTACTGCCAAAAACGTCCCTTAGCCTAGATATACCTGGTGTAAATGCTATAATATTTAAAATAATAAACTAAGATAGATTACCTTAGACTTAGATAATATAGCTGTTAATCCCTATAGTAATAACTATTATAATAACGTAGATAATATAATCTACTATAACCTAAATATAATCTTAGGACAGAAACTATAAAAATTCCAAGTACTTAGTACTTTAAAAAAATACCTAATTACAGTCTATATAAACTTAAGGGCTATAATAAACTATATTATACCTTAACTTATTAATTACCTAAAGTTAATTAACTATAAGAAGGAGAAACTATATACGCTTACTAATATTAAATAATAACCCTTTATATATAATAATAGAACCGTTAACTATAAAACTAATTACTTTAAAATCTAGTTTAGTAAAATCTTAGATTATTTAAAGTTTAATATTACTAATATCTTAGGATATAATATATTTTTAGAATATAATTAGCTAAAGTTACATAACCCTAATATTAATTAAAAAGAAGGCTACGTAATATAGTAACCTTATGCCTAATTAATTAATCTTTTAGTAAAACTGTAACTAAATTAGAAGGATTAACAGGATATAATAATATCTTTAATAATAGGATCAGAGACCCCTATATTAAATAAGTAAAAGATATAAAAATATACGGAAATAGAAACAGTTATAAAACAGGTACCTACTGTAGAACTACGAAAGTTCCTAAGAATAGTTAAATACGTTAAGAAACCTAAGAAGAAATAGCTTAGATTTTTTAACTTAATTATACAGAAGGTCAAGGATCTATACCACTAAGACTAAGATACCCCGGAATATTTAAAAAACGTATTAATAAACCTCTAGTATATAAAAGTCTTTAATAAAGAACTTAATACTAAATTACTAAAATACAGCTAATAGGATTATAAAATTGAATTTATAAATAATAAAGTCTTAATATTTAATGAAATCTATAACCTAAGTACTACTAAGCTTAAGATACTTAATAAATAGATTAAGGACTAACTAAAGAAGGGCTATATTAAACTTTTTAAATCTTTAGTAGGATATTTAGTTATATTTATACCTAAGAAAAACAGTAAACTTTAACTTATTATAGACTACTGATAATTAAACGTAATAACTAAGAAAGATATTATACTACTACCTTTAATTTTAGAAATCAGAGACTGGCTTACGGAAGCTAAGATCTTTATATTATTAAATCTTAAAGGAGTATATAACCTTATTTAAATTAAAAAAGGCAATAAATAAAAAACTGCCTTCCGTACTAAGTATAGACTTTATAAATATTAGGTAATACCTTTTGGATTTATAAACGCTCTAGTATTCTTTTAGAAAATAATTAATTATATACTATAAAACTACGTAAATTATTTTACTATTATATACCTTAACAATATCTTTATCTACTTTAGGAACCTGGAAGAATATAAGGAATACGTTAAAAAGGTACTATAAATACTTTAAGATAACTAACTCTTAGTAAAACCTAAGAAATATAACTTCTATATACAGAAGGTTATATTTTTAAAATATATTATTACCCTAGGTAAAGTCTAAATAAACCTTAAGAAACTTAAAGTAATTAATAATTAAAAACTACCTAAGAATATTAAGTAAGTATAAAGCTTTCTAGGACTTACTAATTACTACTAACGCTTTATTAAGAACTTCTTAAAAATTACTACGCCACTTACAAACTTAATAAGGAAAGATATTAAATTTAAACTAATATAAGACGCTCTAATTACCTTTAAATACCTTAAATAAGCCTTTGTTACTGCCCTAGTATTTATAATATTTAACCTAAATAAACCTATTATAATTAAAACTAATACCTTAGACTTTATAATTAGCGGAGTACTTTATTAATTAGATAACATACCTAAGAAAAAGCTTAAGCCTATTGCCTACTTTTCTAAAAAACTAAATAGACTAGAACTTAAATATTTTATTTATAATAAGGAGTTTATAGCTATTTACTAAGCGCTTAATAAGTAATATTAAAGATACTATTATAAAAGAAGTTGATTTTTAATAACTATCCTTATAGACTACCGGAATATCACTTACTTTATAATAATATAAGAACTATTTTATAAATAAGTTAAATACTATAAGTAATTCTTTAAGTTTAAGCTTATTATTAAATACTATAATAGTTTAGATAATAGATATGCTAATATACTTAGCAGACGATTAGACTACTTCTAGGAAATTCCGGAAGTTAAGGTATAAGTATTAAAGAAAAACCAGTACAGAGACCTTACGATTAGATTAATTAACACTATATACTAAATTAAGATAGATAACTTAATTATTAACGATATAAAAGAATATGTTAAAAACTAGGAAAATAAATAGTACCTAGAAGGTATTTTTATAAATACTGGATACCTAACACTAGATAGATTTATCTAGGTACTAGAGGACTTATAAAGTAAAGTAGTAAAATCAGTCTACGTATATAAGCTTAACGAATACTATAGAATATAAAAAACCACTTAATAAGTTGTATAATACTTTAAATTTAAAGGTATTAAGAAATAGGTACAGAAGGTTATATTAAAATATATAATATATAGATAAGCTAAGGTATTATACTACCTTCCCTACGGAAAACTATAACCTTTACTAGTTCTAGTTAGAAATTAGGAATTAATAATATTTAATTATATTATTAAACTTCCACCTTCTAAAGAACCTATAATTAATAAAATATAAGATAGTATCTTTATAATAGTTAATTAACTTTTAAAAATAGCCTACTTTATCTTAATTACTAAGAAAAGCTCTGCAGAAGAACTAGCTTACGTCTTTTTCTAAAATATCTACGCCTACTATAAACTACTAAATAAAATTATCTCTAATAGAGGATTAACGTTTATATTAAAATTTTAGTAATCACTTATAGTAAGAATTAGATTAAAATATAAAGCTAGTATAGCTTATTACCTATAGACAGATAGATAAACTAAACGAATTAACTAAATTATTAAAACTTACCTATAATACTACGTTAACTTTAATTAAGATAATTAAGTAGAATACCTACTAACTACCTAAGTATTTTATAATAGTGTACTAATAAAATCTATAAACTACTTACTATTTTACATAAACTACAGGTTTAAACCAGATCTACACTAACCTCTTATTAAAGAAGAAAATACTAGTAAAGTTATTATTATAGTAAATAAACTTAAGGAACTGCATTAAGAATTATAAATACAGCTTAAATTTATTAAAAAACAAATAGCTAAATTTACAGATATTAAAAAGATTAGCAGACTAACCTTTAAGGAGGGAGATATAGTCTACCTACTCTAATACTTATAAAATAATAAATAACTAAATATTAGGACTAATAGGCTAAGTAATAAACTTAACTTTAAAAAACTTAGACTTTATAAAGTTATAAAGAAAATTAAACCTGTTAACTATAAAATAAATCTTCTACTTACTCTAGGATAATAAGAAAGAACTATATATCCGAATTTTTATATTTTACTACTAAAAAAAGCACTAGTAAATAAAAAAATAGGTAAAGTTATATAAGACGAAATTATTATTTAAAGCAAAGAACTTAAATATAAGGTTAAGAAACTTAAAATAATAAAATTTAACGAAGATATTTAATAAACTAAATACCTAGTAAAATAGAAAGGCTATAATAAAATAGAAAATTTATAGCAACCTATTAAGAACCTTAAACACTTAAAAGACCTTCTAAAAGATTTCTATTAAAGTTTAGGTCTAATAAAAAGGAATTAAAAACACCCTAATTAACAGTATTAACCGCGGAACCTACAGTTATAGGATTAGATGGATTAGGTAATAACGTTTTAGCCTAATAAAAGGCCTCTGCTTCTCGCTCCTCCTACTTAATATAATCTAACTTATTTAAATTATTAATACCCTGTACTACGGTATATATTATTTTTCTATATTATAACTTCTTTTTCTTACGAAGGTATTTAACTTTTGCACTAAATAAG
Source organism: Trichoderma semiorbis (assembly GCA_020045945.2). Lineage (NCBI taxonomy): Eukaryota > Fungi > Ascomycota > Sordariomycetes > Hypocreales > Hypocreaceae > Trichoderma > Trichoderma semiorbis. Next base: position 8,122,536 of record CM034694.1, read on the forward strand.
TAAAGACGTTTAAGCTTATATTTATATTCTTCTTCTGCTTTTTTAATCTTAGCCTTTAACTTAATATATTAAAATATTACTTTATAAAATTACGCAGGAGAAAGCTATTTTATATTATAAAGAGACTTTTAGCTAATTATATAGGAGGAATAATAAAAGGACTTTCCCTTTGTAAAATAATATTTAGATTTAAAAGCCTTACAGGTAGAATATTTATTTATCTTAACTAAGTAAGATAAAATAGATAAGTAAAGATTACTATATTATTTACGTTTATTAGTTTTTTACCCCTTAGATCTAGCAGACATAATAGTAGTTATTACTTTAGAAATTATAAATAAAAGGAAATAAGGGTAAGAACTTATAAAAAAGGAAAGAGTAAGTTACTTATACTAGATTAAGTAAGGTCTTAAGGGTAAAACTAATAGAAGGGGGATATTATATTACGACCTAACTTTTATAGTCGTAATAATAGGCCTATAGGGTAGGCGCCGCCGGATTAACTATAGGCTAATAGACTAATAGTAGTATACTTACTTAACTCTTCCGATAAGTTATACAAGTAGTATCTCGTTCAGCTTGTCTAATAAGCCTCATGAGCCTAGAATTAATTAGGTATATAAGTTTATTTTATATTACTTATTAAGATACTTAAATAGCTAGTTATTATTATAATATAATAGCATTTAGATTAAATACTTAGACACTTTACTCTACATCTAGTAATAAGATTGCCCGTCTACCGACCTAACTGCTCTGCTAATATAAACCATAGAACCTCTCTAAGGTTTGTCCCTTAGGAAAAGTACTATCTATACTAACATATAGATATCGGTTCGTTACATAATATCTTAAGATATAATATACTTTTAGGATATAATTAGCTAGAATTATATAACCCTAATATTAATTAAGAGGAAGGCTATGTAATATAGCGACCTTACGCTTAACTAATTAATACTTTAGTAAAACTATAACTAAATTAGGAAAATTAATGTTACGACCCAACCTCTTATGACACCATAAACAGGCATCCCGGAATAACTGTTAGACCGTTCCAGCCAGTCAAAAGAAGGAACGACTACGCAGCATCGTTCCTCCTGAAAAGGAACGACTAAGCTATGTCGTTCCTATATAGGAACGACAGATAACTAACATTCTAAGCATATACAGGAATAACACACTATATCATTCCCTAAGAAATAACTAGATATATAAGATTTAATTCTCTACGTTTTTTAGATAACTTAGATAGACAGTCGTTAATAAAGTATTAAGATTAAATATAGACTAAATCTTTATTATATCTTACTTACTTCGTAATTATATCTGCTTAAAGCTACTTCCTATCCTCTCTGCTAATATAAACTAATTAACCTTAGCTTATTACCTTAGGAACTTACCTTATACTACTTTAGTATTAGGTTAGGACGTTATACGTTAATAACTCTTATTTAGAAGAATACTAAGTACCTTTAAGTAATATAAACTACTATATTTAAAATAGGACCAGCCGCTGGAATTTCTATTACTAACCCTAGTGCATTTACTATAGACGACGATGGAAATATTACTATATAAGACCTACCTAATATTACCTTTTTTAAAAATAATTAACTTTTAGCTCTTATTTAGAATATATATAAGCTTAATAAGGTTCTAGTTAATAAACTTAATAAAGATAAGCTTAAAATAGTTAATATTAGAATCCTTATTAAATAATAGCTACCTCCTATATTTAAAGAAGATATTAAAGAACTCCGCTTATATTTAATTTAACTTAAAGTATACTTTAAGGATTTTAAGAATACCTTTAATACTGCTAAAAAGAAGATTTACTTTACTACCTTACGCCTTAAAGGTACTACTTTAAAATAGTTTAAACCTATCTTAGATAACTACTTAGAAAGTCCAGCTGAAGGAGCAGAAGAACGAACTTAGTAAATTTTTAATAACTATAATAAGTATATCTCTAAATTAAAGAAAGTATTTAAAGACATTAGCGAAAATTAAATAGCTAAAAATACCTTAGTTATAATATATTAAAAAGGAAAATGCTTAAACTATACTGTAAAATTCTAAGATATTACTGTATATCTTAACTAGAATAAGTCGGTACTTATTAAACGGTTTTATAATGGCCTTAAATAAGAAGTTAAAGAAAAAGTATATAATATTAATTAATTAACTTATACCTTAATCTTATTTATAGATATCTACGTTCAAGCCGACAACTTATTATATAAACTTAAGACTAGCATTACTTAATAGCATTAGTAAAATGGATATTAAGCTAACTAAGGTAAGAAGTAATATAAGGAAATTGCTAAAAATAATAGTAGTAAACTAGGAAGAATGGATCTAGATATCCTACAGCGTAAAAAGGAATTTAAGTACTACAACTACGGTAAGATAGGATACATGGCCCGAAATTGCCGAGCACCTAAGAAAGAACGTAAGGACAGGATTCCAGAACTAAAGAAAGACGTCTATATTATAGATATAAACGAACGATCTTTAGACCTATTATAATAAGAAGATAACAGCTACCCTTAGCATAAGGAAGAACTGGGAGAATTAGATAAACTAAGAGAAATAACCCCGCTTAAAAACATACCTAATCTAGTTAAAAACCCCGCAACCGAAGTTACAGCTTAACAAAACTACAGGTTACCATCATACAAAAGATAAGTCAGAAACATTACCAACTTTATTAAAAGTAAATCTAAGGAAATCAACAAACTTATTAAGTTCTAACGACAAGTTAACGTTTACAACCCTAAATAAGATATCAAGACTCTCGTTTACTAGGAAATCCGAGACAGACTTACATAATAGTAACCTTATAATAAAAAATAACAAATTATTATAAGTCTAAATACAGACGAAATATAGGAACTTAAAGAAAGATACTAATAAATACCTTAAGATCACCTTTAGATTAATCCCGCGAACAATAACTATTATAAAATCTATTAAATAAACTATATTACTCACCAATATATATATTACCTAAAGTAGAAAACAGAATATAACACTTTCCTATAATAAAACTTAGTAATTTCTATTACAGACCCTTACTATAAAGGATAATATAACAGATAGAAGGTCACCTATAAGTTCTAAGAACTGCAAATTATAATACTTAAACCTTACCCAACTACACCTTACGAATATAGGAATTATAGATAAACAGGGAATTGCCTAAGCTACTGGTACACTATCTATCAAACTATAAAACTTATTTAATAATATAAACAGAACAAAGGAACTTAAGCATATACCTTCGATTAGTATTAATAATACAATAAACTAGACTACCTTAAACATTAAAAGCATAAGTTAGAAAACTGGTATAACTTAGTCTTAGAAGAAAAATAAGTTATAGGATAATAATTAGTAAACTAATTATATAGCATTAGATTTAACTTTAGAACCTATGTAGGAGTACCTAAGGAATTACTTAGAAAATATTATAAGTATAGAAAAACTCCTGATAATCTATAAGACGATTAAGTTACTTACGAAATCTATATTAAAGAAATAAGATTATATTGTAGAGCAGTAGAATAGGATAATTGCGAAAACCTATACTATAAATTATATATACTACGTAAGATTAAAGACTAGCATTTAAAAAACTAAAATAGTCTCTAGATAAAGGGCACCATAAGACTAATAAAGAATTTATATCCTTTAAAAAGGAATATGAATATAATAGTAACAAAGAATAAACAGTTCTTAAGAAAAAGATTACTTTTATAATAACATAGAATAAGGAACTGCTTAAAGTCTTGGTAGACTCTGGAGCGGATAGGAACTATATATTAGCTATAACTGTAATACGCCTGCAGTTACTATAGATACAAAAGAAGAAACTATACTAACTCTTTTACAAAGAAGGAAAATAGTTTAAATATAATAATAAATAGGTAAAGAGACGGATTAATTACCTATATCTCAAAGTATTTAGTTAAATTACTCTAGTAGTATACAATATTATTAATACCCTAAAATATAATATTATCCTGGGTATACTATAGTTATACTAATATAAACCCTTAATAGTATAAAGCAAAGGCCTAATTTATTAGCGAAATAATAAAAGAACTTTAGATCAGAAGGAGGACAGAGGAAGCCAGAAACCTTAACTCCCTAAGCCTGAAAAAATCCCTACGTAATAACAACAGAAATAATTTAAAGCTACAGAAGCTTAATCCTTAAAAAGGTTTACTAAAGGGAAACGAGACTTATATAAACTTAATTAATTCCTAAAAGCTGTAAAAGAAAAACAGAACAGTCAGAAAAAAGGAGAATCTATAGACCTAATAGCTAATATTCTAAAATAATATTAGAAGTTCAGGGCTCTATTTCAGAAGACCCTAACTAATCTAGACGAAAGCATATAAATACTACTATACACTAAATAAGACCATACAATAGAATTAAAGGAAGGGAAATAACTAAAACACTTTCCGTTATACAACCTTAATTAGTTAGAACTTAATACTCTCGATAAGTAGATACAGGAGCAGAAGAAGAAAGGATACATTAGAATCTCTAACTCCCTAGTACAATACCCTATTATCTTTATTCTAAAGAAAAACGGAAAACTACGATTAGTTATTAACTACAGATAATTAAATAATATTATAATTAAGGATTAAACTCCTTTACTATTAATATCTAAAGCAAGAGATTAATTATAAGAAGCTGTAATATATTCTTAGCTAAACCTTACTAATACTTATAGATTAACTTAAATAAAGGAAGGATATAAATAAATAACAGCCTTCAGTACCCCAGGAGAATTCTACAAATTCCTAGTAATACCTTAAGGATTAATAAATACACCTGTATCCTTTTAGAAAAGGATTAACCACGTCCTTCAGAAATATTAAAATAAATTTATTATTATTTATTTAAATAATATTTTAATATACTTTAAAACTAAAGAAGAATATAAGGAATATATATGCTTAGTACTTTAAGTATTATAAGATAATTACCTCCTTGTAAACCCTAAGAAATACTAATTCTATATATAAAAAGTAGAATTCTTAGGATATATTATTACCCCTAGAACTATTTAAATAAATCTAAAGAAAGTTACTGTAATTAATAAATAGCTAATACTAACGTTAGTTAAAAAAGTATAAAATTTTATTAGATTAGTAAACTATTATTAACGTTTTATCTAAAACTTCTCTAGTTTTGCTTAACCGCTGACTAATATAATAAAGAAGGATCAGAAGTTTAACTAGATAAAAGAAGTAGAGCAGGCGTTTTAAGTAATTAAGTAAGCTATAGCCTTAGAACCTGTACTAGCTATATATAACCCTAAGAAACCAGTGGAAATTAAGACTAACGTATTAAAATACGTAATTAAAGGAGTACTAAACTAATAAGATAATAAAGGAAAACTTTACCCTATTGTATTCTACTTACAAAAGCTTAATAAAGCCGAACTTAATTATACAGTCTATAATAAAGAATTCTTAAGAATTAAGAGCTGCCTAGAATAGTAGAGCTAATATTACAGAGGAAGTAAATTCCAAATTAAGATCTTTACTAATTATCAGAATATTACTTACTTTGCATTTACTTAGAAGTTATTTAAACAATAGTTAGAATACTTTAAATTCCTAAGTAAATTCGATTATAAACTTATATACTGTAAGGGATTAGAAAATGGAAGAGCTAATGTATTTAGCAGAAGAATTAACTATTTCTAAGAAATCTCCGATTACTAAGGTATTATGCTATATTAGAATACATAAGGTAATTATAAATAAAGATCTTTTAATATAATCTTTAAAGTATAAAAATATAATAAACTCTTTAAAAAAATTAAGGAGTATATAAAAAATTAGGAACTACATTAGTTTCTATCTTAGGTTATATTATAAAAAGGATATCCCATAAGCAATAATAAACATTAGGTACCTCCTGAATTACGAAAGAAAGTTATAAAATATATTTATAAACATCTGTTATTTAAACACTAAGGAATTATAACTATATACTAATAAGTACTTATAATATATTAATTTAAAGGAATAAAGAAAATTACTGCTAATATTATAGCAACCTGCAATAAGTGTTAACGTACTAAATACAGAAGGCATAAACCTTATGGAAAATTATAACTTTTACCAGTACCTAAATTACCATAGGAAACAGTTACCTTTAATTATATTACAGACCTACTACCTTCTAGGGAACCTTTTACTAAGGCAACCTATAATAATATCTTAGTAATAGTAGATAAATTTATAAAATAAGTATACTTTCTACCTTATTAAAAATTACACTTAGCAGAAGACCTTGCATACATATACCTAAGAATAATAGCAGCCGATTATAGTATACCCTAAGAAATTATCTTTAATAAAGGACGAACTTTCGCCTCTAAATTTTAGTAAGAACTTATAGTAAGACTTAGAGTAAACTATAAACTTAGCAGTATATACTACCCTAAAACAGACGGATAAATAGAATAAATAAATCAGATTATAGAATAATACTTAAGATATTTTATTAATTTATAGTAAGACAACTAGGTTAAACAGTTACCCCTTGCTTAGCTATACTATAATAGTACAAAAACTAAATTTACTAAGTTAATACTATTTTATGCTTTATATAGATATACCCCTTTAGTATATAGGCTACCTTAAAAGGGACCTAATACTAATAAGGTATAACTTAAAGCGGAACTAATAGTTAATCTACATAAGGAATTAAAGGTATAGCTAGAGCTTATCTAAAAACGCATAAAGTATTATATAAATAAGGATAGGATTAAGGGACTAATCCTTTAGGAAGGGGACATAGTCTACCTACTTTAATATACATAAGGCTATAAAATACTAAATATTAAGACAAACCGACTAAACGATAAGCTTGATTTTAGAAAAATCAGCCTATTTAAAATTTTAAAAAAAAATTAGTAACATTAACTATAAATTAGAAATACTAGAAGGTATATAACTAAAATACCCTATATTTTATATATTACTTCTAGAAAAGGTATAAATCGACGAAGTAATAGAAAGACTAATTCTAGATGAAATTATTATTATAAAAAATAAAGAAAAATAGGAAGTTAAAAAAGTTTTAGTAGTATAAAAAAATCCAGAAGAAAATAATAAAATTAAATACTAAGTTAGATAAAAAGGGTACAACCTAATTTATAATACCTAGGAACCTATTAAAAGCTTTAATATAATAGAACTAATTTAAAACTTTTAAGAAAATTTAAGATTATATTTAAAACTCCTAACGCCGGCTACCTAATAAATAAAATAACCTAAGCAGAAGAAGAAGGTATATAAGTTTCTTCTGTTAGTATAAGAGGACCTAGATCTGCAAATTCTAAACCGATGCCTAAGGAAGACTAATTAACATTATTAGAAACCCCTAACTATTATAGATCCTACACCACTGCCTATTCCGCAGCTACCTTAGTATCCTCTTCCTTTATACCTTAACGAAACAGCTCCTTACCCCGCTCTTTAGCCTTCTTATACGTTTTTTAAATATATAATAAATAACTTAAAGCCTCGGCTAGCTAAGTCTAAAGCTTAAGCATTTAAGTATTAAAAGACTTAACTTACTCGCTAGTCTCTTCTTCCTAACGCTTTAACGCTTAACATTAAGCTAATACTCTTTCCACTAAAAAGAAATCGTTAAAATACGCTTATTAATAAACCTAAAAAATACTTACGAGAACTTACTACTAAGACACCGTTATACGATTTTTGCGCTTTTACGCAGTTACTACAGCGAGAAGACGCTCCTAATATAATATACAGCAGTTTAGCATAATAGCATTAAGTATAAGGTATATTAGTAGATAAACCTAAAGTAAGCACCCGTTTAGTAAAAGAAATAGTTTTATATTTTTTATAAATAAGTATAAGATTAGATATAGTGCTATAACTATAAAGGAGTGAAATTACCTACCTACGTCGTATACTACTGCCTGAATTAAGTAGCTAAGCCCTGTCTTAGATCTTAAGGGCAAGACTAACAGGAGGGGGGCATTGTATTACAACCTAACCTTTTATAATACTATAAACAGGTATCCTGGAATAACTGTCGGACCGTTCCAGCTAGTTAAAAGAAAGAACGACTGCGTAGCATCGTTCCTTCTGAAAAGGAATAACTAAGCCGTATCGTTCCTATATAAGAACAATAGATAACCAACGTTCTAAGTATATATAGGAATAATACACTATATTATTCCCTAAAAAACAATTAGATATATAAGATTTAATTCTCTACGTTCTTTAGATAACTTAGATAAACAGTCGTTAATAAAGCATTAAGATTAAATACAGACTGAATCTTTATTATATCTTACTTACTTCGTGATTACATCTGCTTAAAGCTACTTCCTATCCTCTCTGCTAACATAAACTAATTAACCTTGGCTTATTACCTTAGGAACTTACCCTATACTACTTTAGTATTAGGTCGGGACGTCATAATTAATAAAATATAATAATATCTTTAATAATAAAATTAAAAACCCCTGTATTAAATAAAGAAAAAATATAAAAATATATGGAAATAGAACTAGTTATAAAACAGGTACTTACTGCAGAACTACAGAAGTTCCTAAAAATAGTTAAATATATTAAAAAACCTAAGAAAAAATAGCTTAGGTTTTTTAACTTAATTATATAAAAGGTTAAGGATTTTTACTACTAAGACTAAAATACCTTGGAATATTTAAAAAATATATTAATAAACCTTTAGTATATATTAGTCTTTAATAAAGAATTAGATATTAGAATACTGAAATATAGCTAATAGGATTATAAGATTAAACTTATAAATAATAAAGTCCTAACGTTTAATAAGATTTATAACCTAAGTACTACTAAGCTTAAGATACTTAATAAATAAATTAAGGACTAGCTGAAGAAGGGCTATATTAGACTTTTTTAATCTTTAGTAGGATATTTAGTTATATTTATACCTAAAAAGAATAGTAAACTCTAACTTATTATAGACTACTAATAACTAAATATAATAACTAAGAAAAATATTATACTACTACCCCTAATTTTAGAAATTAAAGACTAACTTACAGAAGCTAAGATCTTTACTTTACTAGACCTTAAAGAAGTATATAACCTTATTTATATTAAGTAAGGTAATAAATAAAAATCTGCCTTCTGTATTAAATATAGACTTTATAAATATTAGGTAATACTTTTTAGACTTATAAATACTTTAGTATTTTTTTAAAAAATAATTAATTATATACTATAGAACTATATAGATTATTTTATTATTATATACCTTAATAATATCCTTATTTATTTTAAAAACTTAGAAAAATATAAGATATATATTAGAAAAGTATTATAAATACTTTAGGATAATAAACTCCTAGTAGAACCTAAGAAATATAACTTTTATATATAAAAGGTTATATTTTTAAAATATATTATTACATTAGGATAAATCTAAATAAACCTTAAGAAACTTAAGGTAATTAATAACTAAGAACTACCTAAGAATATTAAGTAAGTATAAAGCTTCCTAGTGTAAGGGAGTGGCCCAGAGGGCTCCAGCAATAGCTAGCGCTGCTATTCCCCAGCGGGGTTACCGCTTGCCAATTGCGTTAAGAACAGCAAAAGGATACGAATTGAACTTGCTGGCAGCTGCAAGTTCAACTAGCTATATAAGGCTTGTAGGGCTTCCTTGCTATTATAGGGATCGGGCGTAGCCCGAATCCGTAACACCTAGGACTTATTAATTACTACTAATATTTTATTTAGGATTTCTTAAAAATTATTATACTATTTATAAACTTAATAAAAAAAAACATTAAATTTAAACTTATATAAGATACTTATATAGCCTTTAACTACCTTAAATAAACTTTTATAAGTATACTTATACTTATAATATTTAACCTTAATAAACCTATTATAATTAAAACTAATACTTTAGATTTTGTAATTCGTAGAATACTTAGCTAACTTAATAATATAAAGAAAAAGAAACTTAGGCCTATAGCCTATTTTTTTAAAAAACTATATAGACTAGAACTTAAATATCTTATCTATAATAAAGAATTTTTAGCTATATACTAAGTACTTAGTAAATAATATTAAAGATATTACTATAAAAGAAGTTAATTTCTAATAATAATCCTTATAAACTATTAGAATATTACTTACTTTATAATAATATAAAAACTATTCCATAGATAAATTAAATACTATAAGTAACTCTCCAAGTTTAAGCTTATTATTAAATACTATAAGTGTAAGGGAGTAGCCTAGAGGGCTTTAGCAATAGCTAGTGCTACTATTCCCCAGCGGGGTTACCGCTTGCCAATTACGTTAAAAACAGCAAAAGGATATAAATTAAACTTACTAGCAGCTGTAAGTTTAACTAGCTATATAAGGCTTATAAGGCTTCCTTACTATTATAAAGATCAGGCATAGCCCGAATCTATAATATACCCCCTTTCCTACTCTTCCCTACAGGCCTTACCTCGTACCCCCCAGCTTCTGCCTATCCCTACGCTTTATACTTTACGGTAATAGTACCTTTATAAGCCTAAGAATAGAACCCCTAAACTAGGTTTAAACCTAAGACCTTTAATAGTAAGTTTAACTATAAGGGAGTAGCCCAGAGGGCTTTAGTAATAGCTAGCGCTACTATTCCCTAGCGGGGTTACCGTTTGCTAATTATATTAAAAATAGTAAAAGGATATAAATTAAACTTACTAGCAGCTGTAAGTTTAACTAGCTATATAAGGCTTATAGAGCTTCCTTGCTATTATAGGGATCAGGCATAGCCTGAATCAGTAACATAAGGGTTTAAATAATAAATACGCTAATATACTTAGTAAGCGCCTAAACTACTTTTAAAAAATTCTAAAAGTTAAGGTATAAATACTAAAGAAAAACTAGTTTAAAAACTTAGTAATTTAATTAATTAATATATTATACTAAGTTAAAATAAATAATCTAATTATTAATAATATAAAGGAATATATTAAAAACTAGGAAAATAAATAATACTTAGAAAGTATTTCTATAAATACTAAATACCTAATATTAAATAGACTTATTTAAGTACCAGAAGACTTATAAAATAAAGTAGTAAAATTAATTTATATATATAAACTTAATAAATATTATAAAATTAAAAAGACTATATAGTAAGTTAAATAATACTTTAAATTTAATAGCATTAAGACATAGGTATAAAAAGTTATATTAAAATATATAATATATAAATAAGCTAAAAGCTCTAAGTATAAATTATATAAATAACTATAACCGCTGCCTATATTATAATAACTATAAGAATTAATTTTATTTAATTTAATTACTAAACTACCTCCTTTAAGGGAACCAGTTATAAAAGTACTCTACAATAGTATTTTTATAATTATTAATAAACTTACGAAAATAGCCTACTTTATATTATTTAAGAAAGCCAGTAATATAAAAGAACTAGTATATATAATAATAAGATATATTATAAGTAATTATAAACTACTAGGAGATATAATCTTTAATAAAGGAAATATATTTATATCTAAGTTCTAGAAAGCACTTACAGCTAGACTAAGAATAAATTATAAAACTAATATAGCCTACTACCTATAGATAGATAGATAAATAGAAAAGATTAACTAAATAATTAAAACCTATTTACACTACTATATTAACTTTAAATAAAATAACTAAGTAAAACTACTCTCTATTATATAACTTATATATAATAGTATAAAATTAAAATTAATTAGTAAATTACTGTTTTTCTTAAACTATAAATTTAAACCTAAAGCCTATTAACTACTAAGGTAAGGGGAAAATATTAAAAAAGCTATAATTAAAGTAGAAGATATAATTAAATTATATAAAAAACTATAATAATAACTTAAATTTATTTAATAAAAGATAATTAAATATATAAATAGAAATAGGCTTAAAGAACTAACCCCTTAGGAAGAGGATATAATTTAGTTATATTAATATATATAAGGTAATAAGTAAATAAATATTAAAATAAATAGGCTAAGTAATAAACTTAATTTTAAAAAACTTAAACTTTATAAGATTTTAAAAAAAATCAGAGAAGTTAACTATAAACTTAAACTTCTTAAATAATAAGAAAAATAAGGAAAGTATATATACTTAATATTTTATATCTCCTTACTAAAAAAAGTATAAATTAATAAAAAAACTAAAAGGTTTATTTAAAATAAAATTATTATTAAAGAAAAAGAAGAAGAGTATAAGGTAAAAAATATTAATATAATAAAAACAGGAGAAGATAGTAAATAATACTATAGGGTATAATAAAAGAAAGGGGAAGAAAAAGAAGAAATATAAAAACCTATTAAGTATTTTAAGAACTTAATATTACTAGTAAAAAAACTTTATTAAAGCCTAGGGATTATACTAGCTTAAGATCTACTGTTAATATCCCTAAGTAATCTACTAGTTTTAAAAAAGCAGGGATAACCTCAGAAGAATCCTTCGCTAATTATATTATAGCAGCCTGATAAACAGCATCTGCTGCCTCCTATTCTACCTTCTTAATATACTTTAACTTCTTTAAATTATTAATACCTTAAGAAACAGTATACGCTACTTTCTTAAACTATTTTTTTTTTATTTTTAAAAATATATAACTTTTACTATAAGAATTAGAATCTCCTTTTTAATAGTTTTAACTTTACTATTTAACTAATTATAATAATAAAAAATATATAATAATTATTAAAGAGTAAGAAATACCTTATAATAAAACTTATATACTTTAATATACTTAGTATAATAGCTAAAATCTAACTTAAATACTAAATATTTAAAATTATACTTTTTATAATATTAATAAGGTTTTATTTTAATAAGATTTAATAAAATAGCTGCAGTAAGAATAATACTTTTATTTAATTTCTTTTTTTTAAACTTCTATTAAAAGGTATTAGTAGATTTCTATATATAAGAATTTATATTATTAACTAGAAGTAAATACTAACTAAAAAGGAAAAAAAACACTTACTAAGATAGGGGAAAGGGTAGGTACTTATACACTAGGACAACCTAGTCTTAAGGATAAGACCAACGGAAGGGGAGTATTATATTACAACCTAACCTTTATAATTATAATAACGGGCCTATAGGGTAGGCGCTTACGGATAAACATTAAACCAGCTAACCTATTAGGGTATAGTTAATAAAAATTAACAGTAATCTATATTAATTTACCCTTAAGATTAATAAAAATTATTAATAATTTATAATAATTTAAAATATATAACTAAATATATAAGTTTACTTTATATTACTTATTAAGATACTTAAATAGCCAGTTATCATTAATATAATAGTATTTAGACTAAATATTCAGATACTTTATTCTACCGCTAGTAATAGATTTACCTATCTACCGACCTAGCCGCTCCGCCAACATAAACCCTAGAACCATTTTAAGGTTTATCCCTTGGGAATAATACTGTCTATACTAACCTATAGATACCGGTTCGTTATAAGATGGCGCTTTAAAATCAGTGTGGTATTTGTAATTTTCTTCATGTGCAACTTCACGACCTTTCGCCGATAAAACACTTTGAAGTCGTGAATATCTCCTTCCTGACACTCTACGCACCTTCTGTATCAGAAACTTCGATTTGGAAACAACATTGCCAAGTGGAAACATGGCGTGTGACGGCCGCGCTTTCACAAGCCGACAATTAGGAAGATGAGGCTTGATGGTCAATATATATACTAATACTGACGCTGAACATAATAGCTCGCAGAAAACACACCCGAAAAAGGAACACATTTAGCAGCTTACTGTTGCTATATCGATAAGTGATTTTGGTATATATCACTACAAAGATGCCTGCTAAGAAAGAAGTCGAGTTCGAGACCCGCGATGGTCTTACATTGAGAGGCCTTCTCACCTTGCTGGATGCACCAAACGCGCCATTGGTAATTTTTGTGTCTCCAGTACGTTTATCCAGAGTTATTGACGGCATTCCTGAATATAACTAACACAACATAGTTTGCTGTTACAAGAGGCCATTTGATGGATCATCAAACGAACCTTTTCAACGAAAACGGATTCGCAACGCTAACTTACGATGCAAGAACATTTGGCAAAAGCGATGGATTACCAAGGCACAATATAAATTTCGATAAGCAGTCTGAGGATATTTTTGACGCTGTCACATACGGTACATCTTTGACACCGCATGTAGACCCAGAACGTATTGCGATTAGTAAGTATCTTGTATGATACTAAAGCGTATTGTTTGAAGCAACGGATTCCAAAGCCTGCTCACTTAATTTGAGATAGAAAGCACTGACATATTTTTTTAAGTTGGTGGTGGGCATGGAGGAGGAGCATCTATTCGGGCAACTGCCCTCGACCCGCGAGTCAAGGCCCTTATTTTGCAAGTCCCAGGCATCTCTGGCGCAATCGACGCCCAATTTTACCCTCCAGGTCTGCTGGACCGATCAAGAGCAGCTTTAGCGCGACCAAAGAACTCGGAGAGCGAGCAAGAGTATTCACAACTTTTCCCGGAAACAATGGAAGAAGCCACTGCGGCCACTCAAAAAGCGCTGCTTGGAGGGCCAACACTTTTCAATTTTCACTCCTACATAAGAGGGAACTGTGATGCGAAGGAGTTCAATTGGCAAAACAGAGTCACACTCGAAAGCGCCTTTTATAATTTCGCCAACGAATTCCAAGCGTATCTCCCCCGAGTTTCTCCTAGGCCGCTCTTGTATGTCTCGCCTAGTGGAGAGCTTCCTGCTGAGCCTCATGAGGAAGCGTATACGAAAGTAAACGAGCCAAAAGAGTTTTACAAGATCGAACCATTTGACTTTGGAGGATATATGAACGGCACAGCGAAGGTGTCCCAGAAGGATGTCGAAGTGAATTTTTTACAGAAGCATCTTCTGTAAATCACTCAATGTTTCTCAGTTTATTAGGAAGAAAGGGAATTTTTCGACCACCATTTAGTTTTAGCAAGTAAAACACTTGATTTGGCATAAACAACTGGCAAGCCTTGAGAAGTTTGAAGAGCGTCTACTTCAATATCTTCCAGAGAGTGAAGTTGTGTAAAATCAGCAGCTAACCCTGGAGGTTCATTATGATGAGTCTCATGCCTGTCAACGTAGGATCCGAATCCACCGTCCTCAAAAACTACCTCAATATCACGGGATCGATATTTCTCTCCACCGGAGCCATGCCAAGGAGGCCTAAATCGAGCGCGCTGGTAAGTTAGTAATGGAACCGTTGGTGTGGCTCTCAGCGGGGTATCACAGGTATGTAATCAACAGGAAGGTCGAGCTTCCAGTTAGACCCCAAATTCCCTGAAACACTAGAATAAGAGGCACACAGCCAAATGGCCCTTTTGCTATATACGTAATTGAAACTCAGGAAAACACCACACGCCCGCATCAGCCGATGCACGACCCCAAAGGTATTGCGAATAAAAAGAGAGATCCAGACGGCGGAAACTTTAAGGCTAATTTTAACTATCCATTACTCTTTGTGCGCGTACTCTATGTCACTAGCTAAAAAAAAATATGACCAAACTGGGTTTCGGAATTCATTTTTACAGCTGCCAAAGTCTTTGTAAAAAAACAAAAGATATAAGAGAATTTGTTTTATACCAGTTTACGGTTATCTTATCATTTTATTTCTTTAAGAGCTATTCTCGCTGTTTTCTATGTAAGATAGGTGCAATCACTAGTGAAGAAGCTGTGCCAATGATTGAAGAGTTTCAGGGATTGTTGAATCACCTTTCTTTTAGAGCAGTATCAAAGGTCCGGCACTCGGTATCCCCTCCTTCTTAAAACTTGACAAGCCGCCGGCGGGTATTGCGCCATATAGATATTTGCCGTCCCTCCTGTTCAAAGGTTCCTTATTGCTCGGACGTTATGACACAATTAGCAGGTGCCCAGATATTGCGATCTTAGTCTGCATGGTGCTAGCTGAAGCGCCCAAGTATCTGCCTTTCCACAGCCGATAGACTCCTCCAGTTAAGCTCGCAAGCTAGCTCGCCAAAGCTAGTTTATGGGCAATATATAACCTTAAACGAATGTTAAAGTGTATAGCATATCTTAAACTATATAGCTGATATATATAGCATGGGTATGGCCTCATAGGAATAATGTTGTGTGCCAAAGATGATGGTAACACTTGGACATTAGTATAGGAAGATACGGAGGTTGCCCAAGCAAAAGTTCATGAGTTTATGCCTTAACACACAGCATGAATCTCCATTAGCAAACATGCGGACGATATTGCTACATCTTATTGCTTTCCGTATTCAAACTAGATGCCAAGAGGTTGGCGCTGTGACTACCAAATGAAAGCACACAATCTTGTTTGGATCGATTTGTCCTAAATCCTTTTAGGCAGCTTGGTTGTCTGTAACCAGCGACTTGGAAGATCATTCGGAAAGACGCCATATTGATAGAAGTGATGATAGCTCAAGCTGGTGAAATCGATTACATATAGGGCGCCGAGAAAAAATATTTAAGTCGACTCTCCTCGCAGAAAAAACACTTTTGATCAGACTCAGTCATCAATCTCCCATCTTCTCTAAGTCTACAATAGGAAGACACATTCACAATGGCCAGCATCCGCCGCCTTGCACTCTATCTTGGAGCTTTGCTCCCAGCCGTCCTCGCTGCCCCTGCAGCTCACCACAAGGCTCCCGAAGTTGTTCCCAACAAGTTTATTGTTACTCTTAAGGAGGGTGCGTCAGTTGATACTGATTCTCACTTGACTTGGGTGAATGACCTCCACCGTCGTTCTCTTACCAAGCGCCACACCGCTGGTGTTGAGAAGACATATAACATCCACACTTGGAATGCCTACGCCGGCGAGTTCGATGCGGAAACCCTTGAACAGATCAAGGCTAGCCCTGATGTATGTCTTAATTATGTTTTACATCATACATTAACACCACCGAGATACTAATAGTAGAATCAAGGTTGCTTCCGTTGAGCCAGACTACATCATGTACCTGTCTGATATCGTTGAGGACAAGCGCGCCTTGACCACCCAGACTGGTGCTCCTTGGGGTCTTGGTACTGTTTCTCACCGTACCTCCGGCTCTACCAGCTACATTTATGATACCTCGGCTGGCAGCGGAACATATGCCTACGTTGTTGACTCCGGTATCAACACTTCTCACCAGCAGTTTGGTGGACGTGCCACCCTCGGCTACAACGCCGCTGGAGGACAGCACGTTGACACTCTTGGCCACGGTACTCACGTTTCAGGAACTATTGGTGGCTCTACCTATGGTGTTGCTAAGCAGGTAAGCTGAATTCATACATTGCTTGGGAGTCTGTGGCTTTTGATAACTTTGCCTCGCTAACTGGGAGATAATAGGCCAACCTCGTCTCTGTTAAGGTCTTCCAGGGAAACAGTGCTAGCACTTCAGTTATTCTTGACGGCTACAACTGGGCTGTGAACGATATCGTCTCCAAGAACCGGGCCAGCAAGTCCGCCATCAACATGTCGCTTGGAGGCCCCTCTTCTTCCACTTGGACTACCGCTATCAATGCAGCCTATAACCAGGGTGTTCTTACTATCGTGGCTGCCGGTAACGGTGACAGTCTCGGAAACCCCCAGCCTGTCTCTGGCACTTCTCCTGCCAATGTGCCCAATGCTATTACTGTTGCTGCTATCGACATCAACTGGCGAACTGCTTCTTTCACTAACTACGGTGCTGGCGTTGACGTTTTCGCTCCTGGCGTTAACATTCTGTCCTCATGGATCGGCTCGAACACTGCCACCAACACCATCAGCGGTACTTCCATGGCTACTCCTCACGTTGTCGGCCTTGCTCTTTACCTCCAGTCTCTCGAGGGCCTTTCCACCCCCGCTGCTGTCACCAACCGCATCAAGGCTTTGGCCACCAGTGGCCGCGTCACTGGCAGCCTTAACGGCAGCCCCAACGTCATCATCTTCAACGGAAACAGCGCTTAAATTCGCCATATAGTCAACAATGCCTAGGCTCAAATTGGGGAAAATGTGACACATTAACTGATTGGTCTATTGTAGAAAAATTAGTTATGTACTCAGTAGGCAAAGTCAGCATCATGGCCAAGAAGCATGGCTGAACGTTGGACAATTTGAAATAAAAAAAAAACATCTATCTATACTGAGAGCTTCCTCCATAAGTGAACATGTAATCCTAGTATGTTTGAGCGAACCAACCATTCCAACTCGCATGATTGTATGGAGATAATCTGCCTTGGTAGCTTAGTACACCATATGCTTACATACAATCTTCTACTGCTTAACCTGCCTTGTAAAGAGGAACTGGACATTAAAGAGACACTTTATAAGGGAAAGTACAATTTCAACTTATTAGTTTATTGATGAACAACTTAGAAGTATTGCTTAGGCTCTCGAATAAAGTCTACTGAGTGAAGCAGCATGCAATAACACGCTATTGACTGTTAACCTGTTCGTCCGGACTTGGAATTAGTTGATGACATGGATCATTCTCAATGAGGTCGATGAGCAAACTATAGTCCCTATAATTTTATGTTTACTGGCTGATTTGTTTTGTAAATGTTGACTTTTAGTACTTTTCATGCAGCCGCTGCCCATGGGAAGTTGTCATCTCTGTGGATGGGTTCGATCGGCTATAACCGATCGGATCTAAATAAGATGCAGACAGGACCCGTCAGACTAGTCAGCAATGAAATGTTAGCTACTGATCTAACACGATTGACTCTGACTCTCTGGAATAATTGCAAGCAAGCTTGCCTTTCTCCTCCCGAGGAAATTATTTGCTAATTCAGTTCTTACAGCCCATTGAGCTGCTCTATGGAGTAAATCAAAATTATATCTGGCCTGGTATTTAGAGTTGCCAAATATCTACGAGCAAAATGTGATCATGCTAACTACTGGCCACTGATTTACGTCTTATGCATTATTTTGTCCGGATAACCCGCTGTGGAGAGCTCCCCATGCATTTTTGAACACCATGTGTACTGCGCGTCATTACGTAATCTCATCCGTTAGACCACGTCTTATTATTTCCAGGTTATTGTATTTTTTCCCCTGGCGGTATAGCAACATTTGTCGGAAGAACTTATCGGTGCCCATACCTGGCTTGTATATTTGGACCACTGCCACAATGGCTCCCCAGATTGAGCCTAGACAAGTTGCAGCCATATTGCTCTCTTGGCTCGACCTTGAGCTAATTTCATGCACCACTCTTCAAGGCCTCTGGGCAGGCTACGGCCACATCTACGCCGTTTCTGCTCGACCAACTACTGAAGCCGCGACCACACGGTGGCAGCGCTTTTCCAAAGACCAGGGAAATGATCAAGGCAGAATAATTCATCTCGTTTTGAAGATAGTTCGCCCTCCATCTACGACTGGAGATGAAGGGCATCTTCGTAAGATGTTCAGCTACGAGGTTGAGCAGTACTTTTACGATGAAGTTGCTCCTCGCCTCACGGACACCATAGCAGTAGCACAGTGCTTTGCTTCGACAAGAAGTATGAAGAAAAAAGCCATTGAGCATGGAA
The DNA here is from genome assembly GCA_020045945.2 of Trichoderma semiorbis. Classification (NCBI taxonomy): domain Eukaryota; kingdom Fungi; phylum Ascomycota; class Sordariomycetes; order Hypocreales; family Hypocreaceae; genus Trichoderma; species Trichoderma semiorbis. The sequence continues at coordinate 8,142,104 of CM034694.1, forward strand.
TCGATCATTTGATGGTTACTCTCATGAACGATTTGAGGCTTGAGTTTCCCATTGCTGGCGAAAAAAGGGCAGTGCTTTCAAGCAATCAGGTCTATGCAGCTCTAGCATGGTTGGCCAAGTTCCATAGCAGCTCATGGTCTTATTTGCCTGAAAATTTGGATGAGTTTCTTCTACCGCCGCTTGAAGAAGCCTCAAGACGTCGAAATGACCTCGCATCAGGTGGAAAAGCCCTTTGGTTGAATGGAGGATATACATATCTAGCCACCCGACGACAGGAATATCGATCGCTTGAGCATGACAAGTTCTCAGAGTGGTCTGACATATTTTGTACTTCAGTGGATGGATCCCTGTCCGTTGCTGAAAAAGCCGCCGCCTTTCTTACGCCGCGTGGTAGGCCTTTTGAAACATACATTCATGGGGATGTCAAGTCAGAAAACCTTTATTCAACAGACGCTGGAGATGATGTGGTATTCTTTGACTTCCAGTATGCGGGGTTAGGATTGGGCGTTTGTGATCTGGCCAAGTTATTCACTTGCTCTGTCCCAATGAGTATGCTGACCAGTGATGATCCTATCCCAGACGAATTGGATATGGATGAACGAGAAAAGAAGTTGCTGAAGCACTATTGGACCATTTTAATGGAAAGCCGACCGCATGGGAAAATACCCATGTACGATTGGGGCGAATTTCTTCGACATTGGGAGACTGCCCTTGTCGACTGGTGTCGATTCCAGGCGTCTTGGGGATTCTGGGGGAATACAGAATGGCTAGAAGCAAGAGTGAGGTTTATTACTAAAGATGATGGCTGGAGAGATTGGCTTCAGCGTCAATCTTAAATTATGAGGTATGAAAGCTTAGACTAGCATTGTTTAATTTGGGATCTATATATTATACAACCTTCAATGTCCATATCCTGTCATTCCATTTTGAACTATTTGCCTTTCATGTCAAGCGTGTCTCCGTGGAGTCTCTGGGAGAGAAAGAGTGATAAAGATCAACAAATTGTGTCCCAACTAGTGTCAGCAAAATAGGTTGAATGATGCCACTATCACTATTTATGAACTCAACTAATATGTGTTTAATCGAACAATCTGGCTGAAAGATGTAGTATAAAAGGAAACAGTATATAAAAAGGCTAACATCATTGTCAGGCGAAATACCTCATTCTCATTCTGTCAATGGATCAGTCGTAGCAGAAGTCTTCTGTGGCCACTTGAACCTCCTTTCTGCTCGTACATATAAGTTATTGGGCTTGATCAGTAAATAATAAGGATTATACTCGACGGTTCCCGTTTCGGCCAGACTAAATCTGTATCGGTACAACAGCTTAGATAGAACGATTTTGACCTCTTGGAGGGCAAAATTGAATCCAATGCAGCTCCTCGGGCCCGAGGCGAATGGTTGGTAGGATCCAGAAGGTCGATTCTTAACTTTCTCGGTGTCCCACCGGTCGGGATCGAACTTTTCAGCGTTCTCCCAGATGTTTGGGTTGTTGTGAATGTGGTGCAAATCGGCAACAACAATCGAGTCCTTTGCCAACCTGTACCCCCCAGGTAAAATCATGTCCACTAAGGCTGTTCTGGCGGGCTGGAACGAAGGATTGTGTGTCCGCTGAGTTTCCTTGATAAAGTTATTCAGAAACTTCAGTTCATTTACCATATCTCCGGTCACTTGGATGCTTTCATCCCAGTCATGGTCAATCAGCTCTTGGAGCAATCTCTCCTGCACCCCTTCGTAGGTCACAAGGGCGTAGATCATCCACGAGAGCAGTGAAGCGGAGGTTACAAACCCAGCGCCGGTAAGCACAACCAGAGCTGGTACAAATTGATCCCACGTCAATCGGTTGCCTTTCAAGTCTCTTGCCCTGAGACAGTAGTCTGACATGATTAATTACTAGTCAGCTTCAAGCCCGCTAAAGATAGAAAGAATGAGTTCGTACTTACCAACCAAGTTTTGAGACTGTAGGGCGGCATCTTGAAGGTTTAAATCTTCAACTCCCGTGGATGCTTTCTTAGATGCTTCGAATATCATCCTCTGGATCTCGTGCATATTGTCTCGAAGTTTTTTGGGGTCTCCGAATGGCATGCTTGCATACCAGCTACCGAAAGACGACACTCGCTTACTCAGTTCGACATTATGCGCGAGCTTGAGCACGAACTCGTGCAAAGGAGCATCAACAGAGGCGAAGTGATTGAAATCCATGCCAAGAACAAGTCTGCCGACTGCTTGAGAACCGATCTTCATCATGTATGGAAATACGTTCCATGCTTCCTCATCCAGGTCCAATTTGTCGAATACATTGAATGACTCTTCCACTGTTTTTTGCATTGCTGGTGCATAGTGTCGTACTGCCTTGGGGCCCAAAGCTGGCGGTAAAAACTTATGCGTAATCCGCCATGCCTCCGAATCTGTATCCCCAAAAAACAATCCAGCTTCTGGCATGCCCAACGGATGTATGGGATGGTTGGGGATTATCTTTTTCGAAAAGAAAGCGCTCTCAGTGAAGAACAGATTGGCCAAATGAGGATCATTAGTATGGTGGATGCGGCTTCCCATGTTGGTCGTGACGAATAGTGATCCGTATTTATTAAAGAGTCGTTGATGGTTTCCAAGATGGTCGGGATATACTTCGAAGAAGGTTCCCACGTATGGCAAACCACCCGGCCCCGGAATATCTCGTACAGATTTACCACTGACTGATATCGCAACGGGGTCGGTTGCTGCGCGTACCTCATTTACCGAAGTCAACTCGATATTTTGATGAATGAAGCCAACATCTAGAAGAGAACGTAAGCACCACCGGTTAAATAAAATGTTTGTGAAAAATACACCAACCTTTAGAGTCTACAATAGCAAAGTGAGATGCGACCAACTCTTGCAGATCTGTAAAACTGAAGTTCGGAGGGAACGTGATTTGGCGGGAGGTGGATGGTTGCTCCCCCAAAAGATGGAAAGACGAAGAAATCATGATGAAAGCCTATTTTAAGACGCTGATAGTATCTTGGTACAATTTAAAATAACTTTGAGAAGCCCATTAGGCTTTATAGTCATAGATGTTAACAGATAGTTTATTCACAGAATAATAATTGCAAGCACTACCACTTTCTTGATTATCCCACCTGGGTCACTTCCCATGGCATGTCTCCGTGGAATTTCCATAGAAAGGGGCAAAGGAAACATTGTTCGGATATTCTCCATGGTCCGTGGACCGTAGAAAATCAAGATGCGATGTAACATTATTATTCGATCTTGTTATGCATCCGTTGCAGTTGCAGAGCGAAAGCCGCCCTATCCTCGGTTAATGTACCCTTTTCGTATGCATAACAGAAGACATAAGGAGGTTTTGACATATTAATATTAACCAACCTATACCCTGCATTCCTCGGAAACCCACCCTCCTTCCCGCACTTGGCGCGCGGGTGAGTGTTGTCGGTCGAAGATCACTCCGCAATGGTTGCTTCCGGATATACGCGGAGGGACAGATGCCGTATTATGCGTTTGTGGGGCTTCGGCGTTTTTAAGTGAGCGATCAGCATCTAGGAAGAAACAACAATCTCCGTCTCGGATTGGACTATTTTGGGATTGCCGACAAATACCGATGCTAGTATTCCCGTCATACGCCCTTTTGCGGATTAGAATACCAGCCAAATAGTTTATATATAATTCGCATAAGCATCCCAAAACTTTTGAACGATTCAATCAAAACGACAAGCTCAGACAAATAAAATCCAGTCAATATGGCTCTGGAAACGGAATATACGGCGGACGAAGTTGCTCAGCACACCAAGCCTGATGACATATGGATGACTATCCATGGGGAAGGTTCGTCGGCTTATTATCCTCCTGAACGATTGACATTAACTTTTCACAGTATACGACGTAACCAAGTATGTCATGGATCATCCAGGAGGAATCGAAGTTCTCTTGGAAGCAGCCGGCACTGATGCAAGTGATCCATTCGACAATGCTGGCCACTCAGATGATGCCTTCGACCTCATGACCCCTTTCCGGATTGGGAAATTAAAAGGTCACGTTAACAAAAAGTCAAAGCTAACAATACCTTTGCAACCTTCACTCGAGAAGCTTGGTTCTACGAAACAATCCCATGGCCTAGCAGGAATCACCTTGGGATTTCTTTCGCTGGGTATTGCAGCATCGGCGTACAAGATTCTTAAGGGAGAACATGGTATTTCAGCCTTGATACCAGTAGTCATGCCTCAAATGAGTCAGTTAACTCATGCACTCTCGATTTTGTCGATACCGATTGCTTCTACACAACCAAGTAGCACAAGTTACTCCAAGGGGTTACTGGGTAGCTCATTACTCTTAATGGGCTGTACAGCATTTGCAATACGGAAGTCTTTTGGCATTATTATGGGTGAAACGAACTTTAGAACATACCCAAATCACCTGAAAGTGCCTAAACCAGTGATACGGGATCCCTTACTTCAAAGGGGTTGGTTGGATTCAGTGTTATCTCCCCTACCGTTGGCAAAGAAGATACTTATTGCACCAAATGTATACCGCTTGGTATTTTCTCTACCTCAGCCAGAAGCAATGTTAGGCCTACCAACTGGCCAACACGTCGCCATTACGATGAACATTGATGGAGAAAAAGTGACAAGGTCTTACACTCCAGTATCCAATAACTTGGATTATGGTGTTCTGGAATTACTCGTCAAGATCTATCCAGACGGCAAGTTGACTGGCGGATGTCTTGCCAACCTCCAAATTGGAGATGAGGTTCATTTCAGAGGTCCTAAAGGAGCAATGCGCTACTCCAACGGACTTTGTAAAAAGATCGGGATGATAGCTGGTGGTACAGGCATAACGCCGATGTTCCAGCTCATTCGAGCGATTTGTGAGAACGACCGTGATGCGACGGAAATAAGTCTAATATACGCAAATCACACAGAGAACGACATTTTACTCAAAGGCGAGCTGGATAAGTTTTCCCGACTATATCCTAAGCTGTTCAATGTCTTCTACGTCATTGAGCATCCATCAACAACTTGGAACTCTGGAGTTGGCTATATAACGAAAGATATGGCAGCACAAAGACTACCGCTTCCGGGAAATGATGTCAAAATCATGGTTTGCGGTCCACCTGGTATGGTCGGCGCAGCCAAGAAATTTCTTGGAGAGTTGGGCTACGAGACTCCAGGTGCAAACCCGAAGATGAGCGACCAGGTTTTTATTTTCTAGAGAAAGTGTGAAGAGCATAAGACAGCCATCAAATAGGTTGTGTGATAAGAGGTTTTTATATTTCTTATATAGCGTCCAAGCCTAGCCAAAAACATTTCAATTCTGTAGTTAATACATTTTAAAATTATGTCTAATTAGCGACGTCGAATATTTGTGCCACTGGTGAAACCCCATTTTGCCTGTAACTGGAATGCGACCCGCCCGTTATAAAGCGAGTTTCAATGCGCATGCCGATTATGCGATCTCTATGGCTTGACAACAGCAAGTTTACCACGAACGGGGACATTTTCTTGCCTCCCGATTTCGGGGAATTCTGACAACTTGACTCCCTTTCGGAATAGGAGACAATGTGTTGATCCACCAAAATGAAACATGCCTGTTTGTTCACCTTTCTTCACATGTTGGCCCTCTTTTACGGTGATGTCCACCGAGCTGACTTCATCCATGCCAATAGCGATAAAAGCCATCAAACCGATTGCCGGATTATCTGCCTCAATGAAGATGATGCCTCGGGTTGCCATCGCAGACAGGTAGCCTTGACCAACCGAAATGCCGCCAGTATCGATTTCATGAACAGTCGGATCACCTACGCCTTCAAAGAGAGGCTCACTAAAGTACGTGCCATCCTGGACGAAAGCGCGTTTGATGGTTCCTGAAACTGGGGAATGCCAACGGTGATAGGACAACGCCGAGAGGAACGCCTGGTAGACTGTCGCGCCGGCGAACTGTTGAGCGAGTGGATCGTGGGCCAGCATATCAAGTACTGAGTAAGGCTGGCCTTTTGCGAAAAATCTATCTCGCAGTTGAGCACCATGCTGAATGTTGAACACCTTTGATTCGCATGCATTGGCAATGACATTGTCGTCGTCTGGAGATGCGACAGGCCTTGCCTCATCGTGAACCTTGCGAGTGAAGAAGTCTTACGAGCTGTCAGCATTTGCCGTGCAGTTTCACTATGAGAAAATCCATGTTCAGAAGCTTACCATCCCATGACTTGTAGCCGTGATATTTCGCCGATGGTTCACAAACAAACATTTCTTCAAATTTCATGGACGACTTCAACGGAGCGTTGGCGACTTGCATGATGTCGTTTCGCCCTGTTTCGCCGAACCAGCCCAGTTTGTGCTCTCCCAGCACCTCGGCCGATTTGGGAGTCTGCGATGCATGTTAGCCGACATTTGGTGCTGATCATTTTTTAAGGATTCAATTGAGACTGTAGAAGGTTCAAAATCATCTACCTCTAAGAACTTCCCCCACTCGTTTAGAACTTTCTTGATCGCTTTGTTCACGTCTGGGTCGAGGAACGCGGCATAGCCACTGAGACAAGGCCAAGTTAGCACTTTCGCCACCCAATGTCAAGGACTACAAGCAGCCATTGAAGTATGGATGTATCCATGAGTCTGCAAAACCGCGTCGACGCACCTTGGTGTTCCCATGGGGTAATCAAGGATTGCGCAAAATGGCACTCCCACAACACCAGCACTTTCGGCGGCATCTGTCCATTCTGGAGCTCTTGAGACAATGTGGTTGAGCACCTGAAGCATGTGTTTGTAGTCGCGGATCTGTTTAGTTCCTGTGGGATCGCGCCAGTATGGCCGTTTCTTTGGGATTTCATCAAACATTTGGACAAAGTACATGTATATTCGTGAGTTTCCTTCGATTAACTCTTTGAACTCCTGCAGCGCTGGTGTCAGTTTTTCATCGGGGTGCTTGTCGACGTGCTCCGTCACACGACGAAGATATTCGCGATGGACACGATGGTCAGCTGGGAGCCATGCGCCAGGCCTGGATCATGTGAAAAGGCGTGAGATTTTGATACTTTGACAGGTGAAAATACGGGAGGAAGAATATTCATACTTGTGGATGCGCCATTGCTGCGGGATGTCATGGTGATCGCCGTGTTGCCAAACCATTGTGAATGAAGAGAGTTGGTCAGAGTAGAGTAACACCACTTTAAAAAAAAAATACTTGTATTTCAGCAGGAGCCTTTTCAACTAATGCATCTACATGTAGTCGAGCATTCGAGCTCTACAGCATTATATACGTTGCAAGTCAAAAGTATAGCTTCATACTTTCTACACGGTAGTGGGTCTTATAAATGCTATGATGCAATCGTGATGTGAGCAATACCCAATTGAATCTCAGATCCTCCAAGATTTATTTTCTATATAAAGTGCCGCATCCTGGGGCCATGGAGCTGATCAGCCACTATAGTGCCGATTTCCCGCTTCCACGCCATCATGCATCAGGAGAAATAATGGATACACGGCTCTTCGCGTGTGAATCGGTCGACTTTCCCCTTCCATCTTCTGCCTATAGCGCGCCTCCTCTAAACTTCAATGCCTTCTAGATCTTAAGGCCATTTAGCTAGTAGTTGCCGTTGCCTACTAGGTGTAGCACATCCTTTATGCGGTCGAGTGTCCGGAAAGATCTATGAACTGGGATACACATGCCAAATTAACAAATACGAATCGGTCGATGCACCTTTTCAATGAGGCCACTTAATACATCGCTGAAACTTGAACCAGCTTTAGGCGGCCATCGATCTAGCTGAGAAGATTTAGCGCACCGCTAAGGTAGACATTGCCGCGAGTCCCGAATTGTCACCCGATTTTCCTGTTTTTAAACAAAAGATCTTCGCAGAAAACAGATTGGCGCTGGAGCCTTTGGATGATGATGATATGATAGTAATGAGAGAGGCCATTGACTATGGTGCACCTTGATAGACGCTATAGAAAATGAGAGGAGAAGGAGGCATAGTCTTTGTATCGGGTTTCCTTTCAAAACGGTGCTCTTTGGAGCCTCTGTGTATTCCACACACGCCATCAGCGGCATCATCCAGCAAGTAGAGGTCTCTGGGAGTCCGAACGGTACCCATGACATTAAAATCGATGGTGGCATCGACAAAGTTGTGCTTCATCCCCATGTAATTATAGGTATGTTCACAGAAGTATTAGACGCCCACAGCTTTTTGCAGCCATAGGAAAGCCTAGCCACAAGTTCAATGCTTTGCGCATGCTCTAGCGGCAGGTGGGGTGCGAAAATGGTTGCTTGTAAGTCTCAAATGCCGAACACACTCTCGCATTTCACCGACCAAAAAAAAACGATAAATCCTATGTCATTGAAGATATTACTGACTTAGAGAGGTCTAAATTTGAGTTTGCAGAAGAAAAAAGGACGATGTGGGATAAGATACCACCTATCAGAAGGACTCGTATGGTAGGGAGGAGGCGGGGTGGGGGATGAAGAGCATCACGAAACAGGTTGGATACGGGAAGATTCCGTTCGTCAATGCATCCACTCAAGGCAATGACGGCTGAGATAAACATGGGTTATAGAAATAATTACTTGCATTTGAATGACATTATAGAACCACCGTAGTGAAATGGTGTACACTTTGCCTCCCATACGAATGGGAGGCAAGTCGCTGCCTTGAGTAGGGTAGGTACAGAAATATAGAAGCTGTCAACGTGGAACCATCCAATTCAATGGCAATAAGCATTCCAACGGTCTAGAATAGTTAGCACAATGGAATTCGCTATAGACTAGATACCTTACGAAGAGTTGTCAGATGATGCGCTGTTTTCGTCCAATAGTGCCATTAATCAGGCAGCCAGGCTACTAAACAAAACGCAAATCGTAATTCATCCATCTAATTAATCGGCTACTGACTTGCTAAAACATTGTAATACTCGACAACTCTGAATAGAAAGCATAGGTAATTAGGCCCCTGTGAGGCCCGATATCAGCAGATCCTTATTCACAATCTCTTCTTTCTTCGCAACCAACTCGTCAACATCCCAATTAGCCCATGCCAGCCGTCCAGATAAAAATGCAGCCTCTTCTGAAGTAGCCCAGACAATAAACTCAGCAGAGAGCTTGGCATCAGTCGTTGGCATATCCGAGGATCCCTCAAGTCCGGACTTATGAAACATTGCCGTTTTAACAGCACCTGGGTTAATGCTTATAAAGCGCGCAACAGATGATGGGACATCAACAACAGCCAACTCAAAGATGCGGGCCAAGGCAATCTTGCTTCCACTATATGCCCACAGATGCGGTGCTCGGACAGCAAATGAAGCAAACGTATTGAGAGCGACAACTACACCTGGTGACTTGGGTTTGCTTGCCAATCGGTGCTGCAGATAAGCCTGCGTAACAATAGTTGTTCCAAGGACGTTAACCTCAAAGCCTTTCCACCACTCGTCTATGTCGGCAGTAAGAAAATTCTGAGGCTCAGACATAAACCCGGCATTGTTGACGAGTGTATCAGGTGAATCAGTTAGAGATTCAAACAATTTCTTGACGGATGCAGTGGACGAGATATCGACAAGGCGATAGCTGGCCTTTAGCGATGGGAAGGATTGTGCCAAGTCGTCAACTGTCGACTTCAGGCTGGACTCAGTACGCCCCGCCAGGATAATCGACGCAACACCAGCCTCAGCAAAGCTACGAGCAATTGAAGAGCCAATTCCGTAACCACCGCCGGTCACGAGAACTGCCTTTCCCCTAAATTCTTCATGCAGCCTTGAAGGTGACAGTCTTGGGTAGGATTCAAAGTGGAAAGTGGAGACAATTGATGATGCCATTGCAACAGAGATTGTATAAAAGAATTGAAAGTTGTTTAAGATGCCGATATATATGTGTGTGCGTGTTGATTTCAGAAAAGATCCAGGTTATACTGTTATACACCGCGTCTCTTTATATATTTCGCAGACAGCCACGTCGTCTTATCTCCGATTGCCACTGTTGGACCAAATCACTGTTCTATGGATTTCTAATTTGTACTCTATGTAAAGATTCGTGCCATAAATTGATCTCTCTACGCAATGCTAGTTATCGGATCATGACATAACTCCTATCAAGGACGAGACGTCATCCAAATCGATGCGATGGTGAAAGGATTGTTGAGTAATCATTAAATCCTGATGTTAGCTAATAATCGGATGCAGCTTGTCCCATTAGTCGAATCATGCGCAACTTGAACAAAGAACTACGCCACGCTCTTGAATTTCTAATACTTAAGTCCGAAAGCGCCTAAAGCTGTGAGAACGAACGATTTGTCGTATATGGCATATAGGTTTGTTTGGTTAAGTAACCCACTCAGTAGTTGATTGCATTTGCCAAAATGTATGCTTTTGCTTCTACGCGCTATCACCCCCTCATCCCCTCATTGCAGCTCTAGAACAGATCACCCTGTGAACACGTCTGCTTCGTTCTCAAGAAGTAGCCCATTATCTCAGCCAATAGATTAACGCATTTTCTTTTCCCACTAATTACACAATAACTCATATCTATTCGCCGCTCATTCCCTTCATTAGCTTGTGTCACGGAATACGCCGATAGTATTGCTGACTCTATGACAATAATTATCTTTATGGCAGGGTATTCCACAGAAAGTAGCGGTTAATGGCACCAATTAATAGCTTCAATGAACTTTGCCCGATATTGTCTGATCAAGTTTTACATTAGGAAGGCTTCTAAAGAGATATCGAACCCGCGAATGGATCTAGGGCACTAAATGAATCGCATCTACAGGTAAAATCGCTGCAATATTACTCATATTCCTTTATTGGTCATGATCACCCAATCTAAGCTATTGAAACCAATCAGAATCATGCGAGAGGCATCTACCACTGCAAGATTTGACCCTTCTGAGTGATAAACCTTCCCGATGTCTCCTGTGATGCCTCATCAATAATCTTAAGCATCCCATCTACACTGGCCTCAATCGTATCGGGAGGGCCAGATGCAAACCCCCATTGGTCAGCAACAAATTGTCCCGCACGCGTTTGTACCCAACCTGGATGCAGCGCAATTGTAATGAGGCCCTTGTCTTTATTTTCCAAATGCAAGGCTTTAGTGAGCCAATTCTGAGCCGCTTTACTCGGGCCATAGGCACCACCGGGCACAGGCTCCATCTCCCCAATGCTACCAACTGAAGATGTAATCATCACAAGCTTCGGTGAAGGTGAATTCTGTAGCAGTGGCCACAGTGCTTGAAATACCAACAGAGGAGCGATTGTATTGACTTCAAAGGCAGTACGTAAATCTTCTGCCGTTGTCTCGGCCGCTGGTACCATAGGCGGGGCCCCTCCGGCATTATTAAGGAGAACGTCGATATGATCTATATCGAATTTGAAGGCATCTCTAACTTTGGCAAGGGAGAGAGTGGTTGAGAAGTCCAACGTTGTGATCAGGAGGGTACTGCCTAACCCCTTATTAACCAGTTTGGTCTCATCGGTAATGGTTGAAATGCCATGTTCGTTGCGAACGGTTGCGATAACAGTCGTGTTGTCGCGGATAAGAAGTGCCTTAACAAGTCCAAGACCAAGCCCCCTATTTCCACCGGTGACTACGTAGATCTTCTTTTCGCTGTCTTTCCCCATGATGTTTGTTGTCATTCGAATCTCTGTGTTTGTGGAGTCAATCTGGCATTTGCCAATAAGGAACGTTATGAAAAGGGGTAACAAAAGATGCATCAGAGGATTGGACCTTTTATACCTTTATTAGGTGGGGACATTGGCTTTATTTTTCTCACAAATGAGGGGCAGCTGTGGGACACGACATCGTGAACCTGGCTGCCTAAAAGGATTCAGTCCCACGCGATGCCCCTTGAACGACGACCACAGGGCTTCTATCACACAAATACCTTTCAGGGGCACTACTATAAGATGGAATTTTGAGAAAGAGATCAAACTGAAGATTGGGTGTAATGTATCTACTTACTCGATAGGGCTATTGCAAAATAATACAGTTGAGATGTTGTGAACATTTTCTTATTTACGTATGATCCAATGATCAATTTTTTGTCACACCGTGAAATTACTAAATATTATGTCTAAGAATATTTTAGACATGACGTATACAAATGAAATCCTTCGTGTCTCCAAAAGAGGGGGTGGATGGGAGCGGAACCAGGGGCTAGCACCCAAATACAGTTGCATCGGTGAAGTATAGATGAGTAGTATTAATAGACCATTGTGTTCGATATCATTATATACCAGATGATTCATCTATTAAATCAGTTATTTGATGGTTATTTTACGACTGAAGAGTGTTCAATTACTGTGAGAATCTGGGGGGGAAAAGGTGCGCCAATTAATGGGCGGTTACATGTCTACCCCTATTTAAAAAAAAGAAGGTTATGAGTCTATCATGGACTTAATACGCAGTTCCTTTCGGAGACAAGAATGCTTGATGATTTTATGATGATATCGTGGACTTGGGGCCTGTCAGACGATCCGTCGACGCCGAATATCATAATGGCGGCCATGAGGGCTGGTATTCCGACACCAGGGGCATCCACTCCGTCACAAAGATCGGCTTAGTAGACATAATAATAAAGATGATAAATTGATATCACATTTATTGTCTCATTTTTTACTTAGGGTGCCGATAGAATGCCCAACTTTACGGAAATCTACAGCAACATATCGATTTTCTGTGAAATGATACCCATGTGCCGTATCTGACAACATCCAGATGGTTTCCATCGCCTTGCATTGTTGATGACCATTAGTTCCCCCTTTAGACACATTTATTCTTTCAACAAATATGCATCGAACCAGGCAATTGCTTGGGAAAATGCTTGCTCCTTGGCAAATTTCTGTATCTTCACAGCTGGATCACCTCGAATCCCGAAGCCATGCTCAACTCCAGAAAAGAGGTTTATCTGCAAGGGCTGTCCTGTTTTGATGAGAATTTCTTCCAATTTGTGTCTCATCGCGGTAGTAAATATAGAATCAGTCTCAGCCGCTGCAATGGACAAAGGTCCTGATAAAGCAGCCAACTCGTTTTCCTCGACGAAGCTTGGGTGAGCAATAAAAGCGACATCAATACCGCTCTTAAAATGTCGTAATACATACTAGTTTGACAAGTTAATTAGGTACACACTAATGCAAATGTCGAGATAGCTTTACCTTAGCACCAAAGCAGTATCCAACACCTCCAATTCGATGTATTCCCAACTGCCTTAATGCTTTGATTCCAGCAACGAGAATAGGGTCAACGTGCTCGGTAGTATGCGGATTGTTGCCGTTGGAGCCATTGGTAAGCCAACTCATTAGGTCAATGGTCGGAAACTTGTTCAATGGTACTGCATCTCCATTGAATACGTCTGGGATAAGCGTAGTGTATCCTTTGGCGGCAAAACTGTCCGCCAGGAGCTGGCTATTCGGATATATACCCATTGCCTCCGGAGCAAATAAAATGCCAATACCTTTATTCGGATTCTCGTCTGGCGCAGTTGAGATATAGGCATCGAACCCTCCTTCGAGTTTGATAAGCTTTCCCGTTGGGGTGCCTCTAGAAATGCACGTTAGCGAAGGCTCGTATCAATTTGAATGGATAACTACACGGTAATTTCGGAGGCTATGAATCGAAAGAATACATACTCGTGGAGAGTACCAACTGTACAGCAGCTTTTTGGATGGTTTGATGCCATGATGATAGATGATTTCCCAAGTTGATTGGTGAGGGATCGGAAGACAAGGCACTGAGTGGTATTGGTGAGCAGATGAGAAGATATGAAGAATATATACTCGTTGGGGCTCCTCTGTTACGTAACAAAACGTTTATGTAAATTTTCTCCCCCGAATCACAGAGAAAGTCCTACGGAAAGTCTACTTGATAGTAGAAGCTCCGATAGAAATAGTTGCTTGGGGGTGTTTTAATGGAGAAGAGCTTATGATAACCCCGCCTCCCCTTGGTGTAGTACCCTTTGCCGTAGCAGGCTACATCGGATCGGCTGACTGCTTCATAGCACTAGTGTTTGTAAAGCCAAGACAGGGTGATTAACAAGGGCTCAAATTAAGGTTACAAGATCCCAGGTTGTCTCGAGCATTCATCCGCTGGCTGATGGCGCAAAAGCTGGAGCAGGAAATGATGAAAATACCCCGCTTCTTACTTGTAAAGGCTCAAAAAGTAGCTACGCATATCATCTCTTGTCATTCCTGTCAAGTAGTCTAGTTAGTCTGCAGTCGTTTTACTTTCATCAATGTTTACTACCAGGATCCTCATCACCACTTTCATCCTTATCAGGCATAGTGATGCCTAGGCTTCTACCCTGCCGCACATTCGGCCTTGTTGGATCGTACATGAACACGCTGCCCAAGTCCGCACCGAACCACCGCAATTTAGCGCAATCTCGACAAGCCCGAATGCGATATTACGCATATGGTAGAAAGTAGGCTAGTTTCTTGTGAGCTTGCATTTACCCGAATTTAAATGCAATTCTAACATTTTTCCCTAATGTCGGTATTTTTGGAGGCATCATACTGCAGATCCTGAAAGAAGTATTGAAAATGGGTAAATGACCTAAGATTTAGATGCATTATGCTCAAGCTACTATCCATGGACGCTCATTACAATTCTAAGCGCAATCAATTTAGAAATGGTGCTGACTATGAGGCACCGATATATATTCTACTTTACAAAACTAAACCAGCCTTGAGCGATTTACGTAACTAGATTTAGTTATAACAGTACCATGAGAGAAAGGATATTTGCGTATCATAACAATACCCTGTGCTTTGATTGAAAAACAAGATGCATTCAGCTGTTTTGTACCAAAAGCATTATCTCCTGCTTTTCAAGAAGTGACATATATGCACCTTGGAAACAAAGGTTAACTTTTGCATAAACATTGATGAAACGACAGGCTTACCAGCTGCTAGCCATCGATGATTAAGAAGACGCAAGGTATTCTTCAATATGGATATTCTCTCGCTGATGGATTTTTGCGATTTTGAGCGTTGCAGCTTTGCATAAATGCAAGTTGCTTTATAAAGAAAATGTAACAAGAAAGGAGAGACTCGTTCGCATTTTTGTCCACCCATTTCTGTCAGGAAGTTTGATATCCACTCTATTGCGGCGTTGAGAGAAGATTCAGCTTCTACCGACAGAGGCTCCATAATGGGATTTTCCCTGTCTATCAATACGCCAGGATAGTCCAGTAGAAGTATGCCACTTGAAGAGATTAGACATAATAAAATTTAAACCGTGATAAACGTATTTCTTACCTGAAACACACCGCCATCTGACTGCAAAATGCCCACTGTCTCATTGTACCTTCCATAAATGAGAGGTTGACAAGAGCCATAAGAGTGCGCCGTAATTGAGTGGTTTCGGTATCAGGTTCCTTTGCGACAGTATATAACGCTTGACTTAGTAAATGAGCGGTTTGCGCAAACCGAGCGAAACGACCCATATATGAGCCAGACGATGAGCCAATTGTCAAGGAGTTTTCTGGTCGTGATTCCTGAAAGATTTATGATTAGTATTATATTTACATTTCTATATTAAAAACATACTCCTGTGTCCCAGTCTTGGTCATCGGCGGGAAGATAGCTATCTGGTGATGGATCTGGAGTGATGAGATGTCGACCAGGATTGCACAGATTGAGGTATCTTGTCCTTTGTTTTAGCACAATCAGCCACATTGT
Organism: Trichoderma semiorbis; assembly: GCA_020045945.2. Classification (NCBI taxonomy): domain Eukaryota; kingdom Fungi; phylum Ascomycota; class Sordariomycetes; order Hypocreales; family Hypocreaceae; genus Trichoderma; species Trichoderma semiorbis. Next base: position 8,157,754 of record CM034694.1, read on the forward strand.
GTCTCTTTCAAAGGTCCCTTACCGGTCTAGGATTATAATAGACCACCACACTCGGCGTTGTTCTTCTACTTCATTCCATGGGAGCTTGTCCAATATTTGCGAAGTGATACTTTTTTCGATCTCGAGTGCCGCCGCATACCTAGCACATTGTCCTACAGATAAAAAGGCAGCCGGATATATGGCATGTCCTAGTTCGTAAATCGCAATAAGTACACCGGCTTGCAAAACTGTAACCGATAGTATTCCCGACGACTCCATTTCAAAATAAAATTGTTTTGCTGTTCGATATAGCACTGTTTTTGCCGTGGTGGTAAGAGAAGAGCTTACTTTCATGCATACGACAAGCAGGCAGAGCTCGGACTTTCTATGGGTGAGATAGTTAGGCAGATTTGTAGAGAATTGTTTCTTTGACAAAATTGGCATCCACGTGTGAATGGAATCGAAATAGGTATTGGATATGTTCTGAATGTCGACTATGGTACCAACATAGTCAGTAACCATTTTTGGGATCGCTATATCCACTTTGGGAGTTTCTAATTGTAGATGATAGAAAAAGTCGGGGTCCAGAAAGCGTGATGCAAGAATATCCGAGATATTGGGATCCGAGATGCCATAGCGCCCTGGCCTCAATCTCTCGGTTGGCGTTTGAAACAAAGTCGTATTGGATCCAATAAGCATCGATTCATCTTCCTCTGGATTTACCATCTGGCGCGTTCGCTCTTTACGGCGATAAGGGTAATCACACAGGATCTGCCTCCTGAATGACGCCAGCATCGTTAGCGTTGCTTCCTTGGTGAGAATATCCCGTCGAGTTCACATACTGTGTGCAAAGTGTACATCTGGGGTAAGTTTTGTCGCAGCGCCTCTTCGAATTCCGGCAGGCAATGCAAGAATATGGCGAATGAGTGATGTTCACACCACTCATCGGGTTCATGCTGACTGATTGTAGTGGTAACTGATAGATGTGAGTAAATTACAAAAACATCTGCGGTGGTTCGGCGCGGACTCGTCGGTAGAAATGACCGACATATGAACAAATATTATCGGCAGCAATCGCTTTTCTCTCTAGGGCAGCAATGACTAAAGCTTGCCTAGACACTTGAAGAGGAACTAGATTGGATCAATGATCGTGCGTCGGTCATAACTCCCGTTACAAAGGTGCCAGCATTTTCTTTAGCGCAAAAGCCACCCGGGAGCTGCGGATCTAGAGGTCATTGGCAGTACCTCAAGGATCATGGAAACGTGGAGCAGAGAAATGTATCGAAATGTTCAGATAATTCGGGCTATGTCCGCAATGTAAGTCCGCACCGAAAGCCACCCACTAAGCGTTGCCGAACTCCATTCATATCGTACCTTAATGGAGATTCTGCACCTACTAAGTATGCAACAGCGGTTGGTGGCTCCACCGTGTAGCTGTTGCGTGGAGTTTGCAGGCTATTACTATACGAGCTACTTATTCTGCATTTCTATGATATATGATAACAGCCTGTTGTGAGGCTTTTGGACCACATCGCGAAGCTATTTGGAGGAAAAAAAGATGAGGCAGGCAGGTTTGGTTCGACGACAGGTAGACAATCCCAACACACTAAGCTAACGTAATGCATGGGTAGCCCGCACTGCACAAATATCATCGCTAGAAACGTTTAAATCTATGCCAAGATATAAGGAAGCTTCGTTTGAGCAAGAGAATACAATTCAGCAGCTTAATTCGAATACAAAAATGTCGGGGATTCCCCAGATTAGACTCTTGAATTGAATGGGGACCTTGGAATAAACGACTCAAATCTTGCCGTTATTTTTTGCCTCAATCCAAAAAGCAGAGCATATGTAGATACAATATAGGAACGATCAATATTTTAGTAGACCTAAACTAACATGATCTTCTGTATGTTTAATACTTCTTACTGACGAGCTTTTGTCAATCCTTTCTTTCATTAGGTCAATGGGACATGCGACACACTACCGATTGGTATTACGGCGGATGATTTCAATCTCCCAAACGATGCTTCATATACAGCTGGACCAATACCATTGCCTGAAAGGAATCATGAGAGGCAGGTCATGAGAGAAAAAACAACTTAGTGGCAGGCTGTACCTCTGCCATAATTAAAAGGACATGATCCGGTGCTTATGGCCTATATGTAGCTAGAGCATTTGAATGTGATTCTCATTAGTACATAGTTTAAGGAGGTCAATAAATAATTGGGCCAATGAATAGAGGATCGACTTATAATAAAATGTGTGTCAGTTCATTCATTATTCTTGTCAGGCTCTCCGATTATACTAGACATTTCTTTCCTGCTGGTCAGGCCGGTATCAAAACTGAAAACTAGTTCTACAGACTTGTCTAGGTTTGAGTGCAAGGGAATCTTACTAGGGGAACGATTAATAATTAACGAGGGTCTGATTTTCCAAGTGATATTGAAGGCTTGTTGCACAATGAATAAGATATAGAACAATCGCGTAATCTTACTAAGGAAATATACGTTTGTCTCTGTACGTTCAATCTGGATTAATTCTGACAAAACTCCTCTCCTATTTGGATCATACGACGATCGTGTATTCAGTTTTTACGATCAGAGTCTACCATGCTAGGTTTATCAATTTTTTTTATTTACAGAGACCAAAAAGTCAACTTTCTTATATACATTCCATATAACCGCAGTGAAATACCCTCTACTTGACCAGCTACCCCCCCTTATTGTAAAACTTCAATGGTGAAGCGTCTATATCCTTTGCTAGCTTCGGCCAAAATAGATACCCGATAATGCTGAACCCCCCAAGTGGCGAAGAATAATGGTATAAACTCCTGCTGTCTTCTCACAACCTCAGCTTAAATCCTTGTAAGCAGATTATCAGCGAATGTCCAGTTCTTGGATCCATCCCAGTTGATTGACCACGTCATCAAACCCTTAAGAGCGCCGTTATAGTGATCCCATGCCTGGCCTACCAAGCTTGGGGTCATGTAGCCACCACCAGCGCCAGATTGCGCAGGTAATCCAGGAACTTGCATGCTGTATGGAACCTTGATTGTGGTGCCTTGGATAGTGATGCCGTTGTTTAAGCAGTCAGTCTGTGCGGTGAAACCTTGAACAGTTCCGGCCGCATATGAATCGCCGGAGCAACCATACATGTCGCCGTTGTAGTATTGCATGTTTAGCCACCACAATCGGCCGTTGTCGACGTACTTCTTGATAATTGGGAGATAAGAACCCCAGATGGACCCGTACACAACACTGCCACCTGTAACATACGCCGTCTCTGGTGCCATAGTCAAGCCGAAGTTGGAAGGCATCTGTGCAAGGACACCATCGATGATGCGGATCAAGTTGGCCTGTGACGTGGACAGGGTGCCAATGCTGCCGCTTCCGACCAATCCCGTCTCAATGTCGATGTCAATGCCGTCGAAGTTGTACTGCTTCAAGATTGGGACGATAGTCGAGATGAACTTATCGGCGACAGTACTAGAGCTGAGGTCGATGCCAGCAGTAGCACCTCCAATGGACATGAGGATAGTGGCACCAGCTGCTTTGGCCTGGCACATTTCGGCTGGTGTCGCAACTTTAACAGTAGCATCCATGCCATCTTCCCACAGTGCCGTACCGTCTGAGAGGATGACTGGGAAAGCGGCATTAATCACGTTGTAGCCATTTTGTGCGATCACAGGGTTTTCGATAGGCGTCCATCCAAATCCGGGGTGAACACCATTAGCTGATCCATCCCAATTCTCCCAGTATCCTTGAAGAACCTTGCCAGCCGGCTTTCCTTTAGTTGCACATGTGCTTTGTGCGGATGCAGTGCCGAATAATGTCGATGCGATGACAGGCAAAAGCAGAAAGCTTGCGTCCAGGAGTCGTGTCATGGTTAAAATACTTGATTGAGTTGACGACAGGTGATCAAAAGATTTACTCAACCGAGCTGTGAGAGTAAGTGATTCTTGGATTTAGCTACATAATGGATGAAGGGGCCCTTGAGGTGCTTTATAGAAAGTAAGCTCCTGATATCTTTTTCCCTTTAGGTTTTTCCATCCCTGGATACATACAAATTTAGAAGGTAGTATTACTCCCGCTAACTTTAGCCTTCATTTGAGTTACAGCAGATTCATGTGGACTAAAGGATGTTCAAACCATCAGATACCACAATGTGAACTACATTATTCCAAGGCCCACAAAATTTGAACGATATTGAGCATAAGACAGCAACTAATGACCCGGCACTACGTTGGTGAAGTGTCTTATCAGCCAGGTGCAGCCTTGTAGCCAACGCCCAAGATACCATTGCGCGCCGCGTGATACTGGCTGCTGCCTCTATTCAGTGTACTCATTTTTCGGGAAAAGCGCATTCCCCGCGTTTTAGCTCATGAGGTATTTGGCTATAGTAATCTGTGCAAATAAATAGGAAGGTGAGGCGGAATCACGCGCCCGCGATTAAACGTAACGTAGGATCTTCACAGGGTATCCAGACTGACCTTTGACAGCATAGTCAACGCAAGTGTGTTTAATGTCTGAAGAAGGAAGTTCGGATTATAGGCCGTGATAATGATCAGCGGGGGACCAGCTTACGTACGTATTTAAGAGATTTAGATCACGTTGCAGCAAATGTAGAAACAGGTCCCTAAGGCATGGGTTACATTGCTTGGCAAGGCATGTAACATCAATACAGAACGACTATGAGTTCTACTACTAGTACTAGAGATATGGCGCGGACCATCGGTCATTCGTGAGTACTCACGCAAGACCGTCAACATTCCGTTGTAGATTGCGGAGTACAAGTACCATCCTTGCAATGTTTGTCTCGAAATTACGGGCCTTGTGACTCCTAGTTGCTGGGCCTGCGCGCTGTGGCCTTCCATATTTGGCGCTCCTGCCCGGGACCCCCACCAATGACCAAGGTTTCTGGCTTCGTCAAATACTCCTATCTTAAATTCTCCGTCGAGATAGATATGCTCTCTGTTGTCAAGCAGCCTGGGTGGTCGATAAGAGGCGGCAGCTAATCCGATAAAACTTACGCGAACACCTTAACCCGAGCTCAATTGGCCTAGATCTTACTTGCTTTTACCGATCTGTCTAACAACGAGAGATGCAAATTATACAAATGGTAAAATCGTGAGTTTTAAATGAGAGTTCAACGCCAAGTCATGTTTTACATTAAGATTTCGCAAGATAAAGTTCGAATGTAGTCCAAGAAACTATAGCAGGATGCCTAAAGTAAAGGACAGTACTTCCCATAGTACAGGAGGTACCCGTAACAGAGAACAACTTTCCGAGATGCAACCGTAAACGAGATGCGATATTCCTGTAACACTAATCCTTGCTAAATTTGTCGCCCATGAGTTCCGGAATGCTGGTAAGAAGATTACAATCATTGGTATTGTCATTTGCCATGTGTGTTCACGTTCTCAATGTATAAGAATAATAATGTTGAGCCATTGGCCTCCGCCACGGTATACCTCTTCGTGGCACATACCTATCAAACCTAACCATGTCAAATATTTACCTTTTAGGAAGTAATGGCCTTCAAATCTCGTTTATTGATGACTGAAGTTCCAGTGGAGTGTCTCTGCCCCAGCTCTTGTCAAATAAGCGATGTACTGTCTATCGATGATGATGTATCCCCCCCATTCCTTTTTTTCTTTTGGGAATGTTTCTTCTCATGTTTAAGTTATGTCTTTTAACGACCTTTTCTTTCGAATAAGTTATTCACATGTATCGTCTTCGTTCGAAATGGAGACTGGACTTTGATTAAGCTTCGACTAGCCGCTCGTCGGCCACGTATGTGTCGGGTGCAGCCAGAATCGCATCGAATGCATCAACTGTCTCCATAAGTTCGTCCACCTCGAAAAGCTCTTACGAAATAGCGGTTATGCCCATGGGCGATCCTAAGTTAATAATACTTGATGTCTAGGACATGGAGTGGAAAGTTTCGACCTCCGAAAAGATTATCGCGATGTTGTGACGTGACAAGTCTACAGCAATTAAAAAGTGACAAGTCATGGGATGCGAACTGTTCGCATTTTCGGAAAATTATAGGCTTAGACATATCATCATGTGGTAATAAGCAGTGACTTATTGGACCCATCTTGGCACGCGGCTGACTCCCACAATCTACGTAAGGCTCGTTTGCAATCATGCTTTTACCGTTAAGGTTAAAATTATTCCATTAGAAGCTATTGTTTTTTCGATAGAGCGATAAGATTCTGACTGTTACCTGGATATAGATTCGCCTTGCCTGCTCGTCGACACATGTGTGTTGTTAATCACCCAACTGCATCGTCGCGTCGGGAACTAGAGCTGGTATCTATGTCTGTTGCGCAAAATTGATCATAAGGCCTATTAAAGATCTCAAGATACACCGACATCTTGTTCATACAACAAACCTTTTCTCGTAACAGCTTCAGTGGCTCAAGAAGCAGGAATGTCTCATTCCATGCGATGCACACCGTGTATCCCGTCGCCTCCACACCCAAAGAATGCATAGAAAGGGCAACATCATTTGAAATTTAGGTACTCGTATACGTCGTATCGGTTCATTCCTCTCGTCTCATATAGGCCTTGCTTGCTACCCTTGTGGCCTCCATATCCGCTGACCTTCTTCCACGACTATTCCTGCCCCTGGAAGAATTTGTCTCAACATTTCGTTGGCCCCTTTACTTGCATCCCGTGCCTTTTCCCAATGCCGGGGATATCCCAAGCTGACCTCTTCATATCTCACCCCTTCTTTGACATCTGTCCGTCGAACATGCAAATGCCCTGAGACCACTACCAGTGCCCCTCCATAGTCTGCCCCAAAACGTCCGGCCTCTGTCCAATCCTGAGTTCTTTTCGTTCCACACCACAGAGAAAACCGAGGGACTTTTGGAATAAAGACTAAATCTTCTCGTAGAGGCCAGTGGTTGACAATCACAAATTTCGAATTCGGATATCTCGAGGCGTAGTCGGAAAATTTGAGCTCCCATCTCTCGCACAGTTTCGTACACCATTCGTCCCGCGAGCTATATGGGTCTGGATGCAGCACGGCCTCGTCTGTTGCATAGATGTTCTCTTCCATCGCCCATTCCAACGCTTTCTCTCGGGAAATTTCTGCTGGGCGAAACGAATAGTCGTATAACGTGAATACCAGCGCGATCACCACATCAACGCCATCCGGCCCCGGCCATAGCATCCAATCATCCTCTGGTGTGAGGACACCATGCTCCCGTGCCAGTTCCACCAATGCATTGTATTTCGCTTCACCTTTAAGTTGATCGGCAGGGTGCTTGGCCATGTGAGACGAGATGCTGTAGAGCTCATGGTTTCCTGGGACCCAGAATACGTGCGTGAAGCAGGCTTTGGCGCGCTCAAAGGCAGCCTTTAAGTGCGTAGCTGATTCGCCAATGTCACCTGCAAGGATGAGACCACTGCCGGGTGGTTTTGGCTGCAGAAGATTCCATGTTGAGGCATTTAGGGGATACGAAAGATGCAAATCGGAGATGGCATAAAGCTTCGCCATGGTTACTTGATGCTGGAGATGAGAGAGAGATAAGCGGAGTGGGGTTAGGCAGTCAGCCTTTATAACACGTTTGATCAAAGGAATCGCTTACCTAACGTGAGACATGACTGCAGAATTATGACATCAAAAAAGTACTTGCTGAAGATGCCTTTGCGCAACCGGAAGCGTTTCAATGCTTAGTCCTCTTATCATTGGCTGGAATTTGCCTTGTAATTTGACATCAAAGGTCGTGTACACCTCAGCTCTTTGGGTCTTATCATCGACCCACAGCCTTATTTAACAGCCCGTAGGTAGCTACTGAAGATGGACGCGTCCGCCCTTGTGCGGGTAGGACAGTGGCCGCTAGCGACACAAGTGTAAATGGCTACGGGGTAGTTGGGCCGCTATTGATACAGAGAAACAAAATGGTCAAGGCAGCTGAGCACTTATTATTCAAGCTTGTTTTGTTTTGTTGTTTTTATTTGTTCCGTTGGAGTACTGTCCATATGGGTCGGTATCGCAGTTTGTTGGCTATGTACTTGAGTGGCAGGTCAGTACCATAGATGAAATTTGACTCACCAACAAGGCGCTTCCACCACTCTGGGTGGAGATGATTCCCAAAAGCCTAACCTTAAAACAAAACTGTGGGCGGTGATTAGCTCAAGCGTGCAACTCAAAGCTTAATAGGAGCCACGCTATCACTCCATGAAGTACACCGTGATTGAAGACAGGACTACCGCGCACAATAGCTAAGAGTTCTACCCTTCGCTCATTTATTTCCATTTGAAAATGTATTGAATTACATCGTATATAACCCCGGATGCGTGCAGATTGGCAGGTATCGCTCTAATAGTGGCTACATTGCCGTATTCACATAAATAATAACTACCTACTAGGTAGGTAAATGAAGAGGCCACGCCTTCATCACAGGCGGGAGGGAAGGCAAACTGCGCTATTTCTGTTGAGTTCAGGGTGTAATTTTGGCAGTAGTAATAAGTTCTACAGGATATCCAAGGTTCGCATCCAACCTATGACGGCGATTCCACAAGCTTTACCGCACTTCACCACGTACCATGTGCAAATAGTACCTAGTTTAGGATTTTTATTGGAGATAGCTCTAAGTCAATTACCAGATGCTACTCTATCACTAATTCCCCGTTCAGTATCACTCATAATTATCGTGGGGGTTGAGCAAAAGGAATGCAGCGATAATCGGGACATGTATATCTACGGCTTATACAATTTTGAACAGATGATAATACGTATGAAGACAGTGGAACGTACGAGAGCGCTCAGATCATTCAGCCCAGATAGAAAACCATCACAGGAGAGCAGATTTTTTTAAGAAGATAGAAAACATCAGAGATATAACTGCATAAAGAACTACTTCGCATACCACATAGACCTAAGGGGTCTGCATTGCAGTCCAGCTCTTACTCCCTGCTTTTCCATACTGGGGGCCAATAAGATCAAAATAATTGCTCAACAATTACAACGCCATTGGTGCAGTGACCGTGACGATGTCGAGTTTGTCCGCATCATAGTGGACCTTCTGCATCCATTCTTTGACACTCCTGGTCCGGTGAGGATGGATCTCATCCAAAAGTGCATAATCGCGCTTGATTAAGCCTGTATTGTTAACAGAATGCTGATACATTTTCCACCAACCAGAGAAGCTTTCATATACTGTATGGAGCGTTGGGTCATTTGGTCCAGCTGTGGTAGAGCCCATTTTATGTTCTCGAGAGGGGCCCCAGCCGACTTCCTCAAACCATTGGTCCAACGCAATATTGGTTCCCTTTGCAGGTAGACCTGTAGCCTCTGTGAGGGCTTTGGCTAGAATATTTGGCGTAACGTGTTCCACTCCAAGTTTAAGGTTCATCCCCGCAGATCTTTTCGGATGTTCGATGATCCAACGCACGTAGTATCCCATATCATCCAAACAAGTCAATGGGAAGCCACCATCGTTAACAGGGAAGCGAAAATCGTAAACACCATCCTCGCCCTTGGTTGGCCTCATTAAACCCCACAGTTGCTCAAGATACGGGCTTGTGGCAAGAATTGTCCATCTCATAGGCGATTGGGGCAGCGCAGACATCCACTGTTCAACATGGCCTTTGCCATAATAATGAACAGATCGAAAAGAGTCGTCGTACTTCGTTTCCAAAAAGAAATTGTCAAGTGATGACCATATATAGTGCTTTACACCACTCTGTACTGCAATTTCGAAGATTCGAATACCCCAAAATATTTCATCCTTAATACCCAGGGCCCAACTATTGAGATTGACAAACGCATAGTCAATTCCGCGGAATGCTCTTTTCAGGTCAGGGACAGAGTCCACAGCACCCAGAGAGAAGGTCACATTTGGAAGCTCTGAGAGCTTTTTTGCGTTACTCGAGGTGACATCTCTTGTGAGAACTCGAACTTGAAAGCCATGATTGGCCAACTCTGGATAAGTATCAGTAAATGATCTCATAACTGTCGCCAAGAGTTGGAATACCTTCGACAATCGGTACTCCTTGAGCTCCAGTGCCACCAATTATAAGGGCCGTTGGAGAAGTCATCTTTCTTTCGCCTAATATGTTTCCAGAGTGAAAATGAGTAATCGAGATTGTTGGCGTGTGGATCTGAGCAATTCTTAGTGATTAATCATTTGATTCAAAATCCGGCGAGGCATTACGTTTAAGTACTCAGGTTTGTCCGATGATTAATGGCAATGCAATAGAGAGCCTTCTAGCATTTGTCTGACTTGAAGGTGCAGCTACAATCAGAAATTATCCGTAGATTCTGTGTAAGTGCGCAGCTTAGAAAGCAGTCGCCGCCCGGAATCTTAGGTCACTCGTTGTTCCACGCGAAGGCATTGCGTCACAGGGTGACATGTGCGTATGCGAATTCCAAATCACTTGACAGTCCAGAGTGTCAATGAGTGATGTAGTGTGCACAATCAAGTTGTTTATGGTAACATTGTTGCCAAACCAAACACCATAAAACAACTTAGTTAACCATAATATCAGCTCACGCCCATGGTGAACCGGCCACCAAGTGCACAACTGCCGAGCTTGTCTGCAAATGCACCTCAGTTGCGCCCCGCGGACCAGGGTAGATATCCTGGTCCGCACGCTAATATCCATGGATATGTAAGCTGTGCTATGCCCTTTCGGCGCGTGTCGGGGACACTGGACCGCCGGCGACTGCTAACAGGAAGATAACCTGAACAGAAAATACTGTTCCTCATAGTATGTCTATAGAGAAGGATAATTATGACTAATATTGATATGGATAATGTATAATATCTTCATAAAGGGATAATGGCAATTACCTAGGTATCTTAATTTTAGCCTACTGGATGAACACACAGCTTACACCCCGGGATTGTTATTGCGGAAGTGTCAAGATAACCTGCATTTCCAACTGAGCTTCTAATAGTAATATACTTCCATATCCAATGCACGAAAAAGGAATAGTGCTAGTACATTACTATTTTCAAGTTCAACATCATTTAATTATGCCACCAATACCCATCTGCCTTGACATTACAGTTGGTTGATTGATTACCTCCCCTGTGAGCTGACGGGCTAATTCCGCCATCGACGCAGTGTATCCGTGTAGTTTAAACTGCTTTCCAGCTTTGAATTAAAGAAAAAAGATCAAATGAGGTGAACCGGATAGTCTGTTATACGTGGTCTATTGAAGTATTTGTTATGTGATACTGGCTATGCGATTTCCAAGCTCCATGCTTCGAGTGGTTAATAAATGAAAATATCCTTTCTCCATCTCTGTCATCTTTGGAATCTTTATGCTGGCCAAAAAAAAAACTAAATTATATCCCTCCATTAAACATTTGTAACTCTCCTCCAAATCATCTTTCAGCAATGGCTTCTTATACTAATACCACTCTTCTCCCCATCTACCATTCCCTTCACTAGAACTCCAAGGAGGGCAACTATGATGGCTGGGATCGAACCATTTTTTTCTAGTCTCATAAAGACCGAAGAGTTGTTGAAGAAGGCAGTTGGGATGCGCAGATATATGAAGACATGGAATCTGATGTGAAGAACGGCGATGTTATTATTCTGAATCATTAAAATTCTAGGTAGGTCTACCAGCGAAATTTCTTACTTGCTGGCCGGTTGGAATGATTCGGTAACAAGCTCATTCTAGGCTCGCGCGTGCTTTAGTTGGCGTGAAATATGTTATACAGAAGTAATCTTCGGCGGTGGAAGCTTCCTACCGTGGATTTTTAAGCTGGCAGGTGAGCCGAATTTGTGCGGACCAGGGTCCTTGTCCGCAGCTAGTTGTTAGCTCTTTGTTACTGATCTGAAGTTGGTTGAATGCGCCGCCTTGATAAGCAGTATATGGATAGCTTTCATAGAAATGCGTCGGAAATAGCTCACCACATAATGATGGTCTTATTTAAACGTTTTTGACATATATAAAGGCAGCATCTATCCTGGCTATCATACATCCTTCAAAAGCAACAACAGCCAACTTTCTCTATGCACCATTGAAATATTATTATTTAAACCATCTTGTCTTTCAAGAACATTGCTATAATCGGTGCAAGCGGAAATCTGGGCGAGGGATCTTACCTTTGCTACTTGAGTCTGGACTAAACATTACTGCGGTTACTCGCCAAAGCTCGGAGTCTACATTCCCTCAAACGGTTGATGTCCGACGGACGAATTACTCCTTCGAATCTCTAAAATCTGCTTTCCAATGTCAGGATGCTGTTCTATGCCTCGTTTCTGTTGCCGATGTTAGGGCCGAAATAACCATGGCGATGCTGCTGTTGCTGCTGCAGTTCAATGGTTTATCCCATCCCAGTTTGGACACGATACAACTAATTCCCGTGTTGTTGAAGTGCTTCTCCTATTCCAGGAGAAAGTGAAGATAGTAGACCACTTGCGCTCAAGAGAAAAAGATGGACTGAGCTGGACGAGTTTGCATACGGGGTTCTTTTTGTGATTTCGGCTTCACTTTCGATCTCCTCGGGTTCGATCTACACCAGAAGACACCAGCAATATGGGATGACGGCAACAATAGATCAAGAATGTCCACATTCAAGACCATTGCATAGGCAATAATACAGATCTTTACGGATGCAGTCGCGAGAAGCAGCGAAGAATCAGTACATAAGTATTGCAACAGTGACGACGACTCAGAATGAGATACTCCAAGCTTTAGAAAGAATCAGCGAGACTAAATTCCAAGTCACTCGCATCGAAACGGCAGAGGGGAAGCGCCTGGGAGACCAACGATGAGCATCAGGAGACGAGGATTTAGCGGGATTTTTTCCACTTCTCAAGTATGTGGCACTAGGGAAGAACGAATTCTTGGATTGGGAAAACAGACTTGGACCTCACCGCCTAGCCATCAAAGCTCAGCAGGAATCTGTCCTGGACGTTGTGGGTCGCATGTATTCAAAAGTCACTGGGGAGAGAGGGGCGAGCAGTAAAGCAGTTTTTTGGGATCCTTCACTTCAAACGTTGTTCTACTTGCTTATGAGACCCTTTTTAATAGATAATATTTGTTGATTTACAATTTTTACGCGACTGTCATTGAGATTATCCCGAAAAACGGAAGACATTGAGTGCTTATTTTCAAGTTGCATCTGGCCGACATTGGCATCGTCATATAAGCAAACAAACTTTGGTGGCGTGCAAAAAAGGGGCTGTTGATTGGCATTTAGCAGTTACATAAGCCAAATTAAGTCACCAAAGCGAATTGCTAAGCACTTCTGGAAGCAGCGACCGTCTTCAATACTGCTTCAATGCTGCTTCCGCAACTACCGCCCCAGCTCGATGTTTCAATGTCAATTTACACCGGATTATCTCTCCTGAATCCAAGACGAAGAAATACTTAGATCGAAAGTCCTCTTCATAATGAATGCTTGCGCCTATTGTAAAAATGGAAAGCGGAAATGCGACAAAGCACGACCTTCGTGTTCCAACTGTATACGGTAGGCATCTCTCAATTGAAGTTCATGAACACACGATGTATGTACTAAATTGCCGTTTAGCCTCCATAGAACCTGTATCTACACAGAAGATGCGGTTCAGGTCAATTTCCCCCCTAGTCTATCAGGGCAACAAGACCCTGCTAGCAGATCTGTTCCGATAGCCGAAGACATGCATGCATTTGAGCTCCCAGGATCACGTTTTGCTCGCTCTATCTCAACTCTTGGTCCAATAAACCAGGTGCCGCTACGGCAGCCCATGATAGATCTCACAGTGAGAGCCGAAGCACTTCAAATATTGGGATCATTGGATAAGATGAACGAAATAGCGGCACAATACTTCGTTGGCACGCACCAAAGGATGTCAATACTATCCAAATCTAGGTTCTACAGGAGCCTTCAAACTATAAATGCCGAACCAAAAGCTGACTTCTTAACACTATGCCTGTGCATGTATCTAATTGAGCAAATTCCCTTGCACCAACCAATGAGCATGCAGTCGACCCCCTATGTTATTATTAAGAGCTTGCTTGGTATGCTCGAAGCGACGGAACAAATATCACTCGACATCGTCCAAGCCAGAACACTTGTAACCTGTTATGAAATAGGTCATGGCCTTCATACAGCGGCCTGTATCTCAGTTGCTGCGAGTGCAAAAACAGCTCGAGCTCTAGGTCTTCATAAACAGATGCGCCGCAATTCAATAAACGGGATCGACGGGCTCATTGCAGAGGAGGAAAAGAGAACATGGTGGGCGATAATAAACATGGACAGATTTGTTGGGCTGTGTAGTGGCGACTTTTTATTTTCGACGGAGGATCCTGAGGGATTGGATCCGCTTCCAGTTGAAGATTTGCTATGGTCGCAGGATGGTGATCCAGTAGACTTGAGAGCCTCCATCCTCGGCGCACCCAAGCTTGCCACACCTCCAACACAGTCCGTGGGGCAGATGGCTCGAGAATGCCAGGTCTCTCACCTGGCCGGCCGGGTGATTCGACACACCACCAATCCTACATCTGACCCTAACTTCAATGCGGAGGAAGCGATACAGCTTGAACGTACATTGCAGACTATTCTGTTGTTGCTGATTGATGAGGATCTGACTTTTGGAAGATATTGTGGAGCCCTTGGGATCTGTGACAGGTGCGTTCTCTCATCACGTCCTCTTATAATTTCCCACTGGCAACTATTCTCTAACAGAGGTAGCGCTCTTTTCACACTTTACGAATTTTTACTTGGCCGCTGCGATGAACATGGGCCAGAAAAAGTCAGAATACTCGAGTCTATGCAAGAATTGTCAGAGAGAGCCGTCATGTTTGCAGAAGCTGGCTACGCGGATAAAGAAACATTTTATCTCGAGACTCTTTCACCTTTCCTCCCATACTGTCTTTATCAAGCCGGAATCGTACAGTACAGGCTGTGGAAACAAAAGGGTGATTCAATTCACAAAGTGCGGCTTGATGCTCTCTCAAATCTTCTGAGAGGAAATGGCAAACGATGGGCTGTTGCAGGTAAGCACCTTAATATTTTTCAGGCAGAGAATCACTATTGAGAGACAAAATTGCTGATGAGAACAAGCAACATACTTGGATGTTTTGGAACGACTGCAGGAATCCTGGCCACCTATAGTGACTCCATCCTACCTGTTGAATTTTGGAGAACAGGTTTCAGTCCCATGAAGGGAAATCTAGACCATCCGATCACTGATGACGGCAGCCATGTGATAGCGATAATAGAAGGGCGAGCTAATGAGCATTTGAGCTTTGCGTTTCCGGTTGGCTTATCCTTCACATAACTGTGTAAGAGTCATGTTTGAACAAAATTTGAAGGCGTTAACGCTTGCTTGTCTTCTACATGCATATAGCGATTGTAAAGTAAATTTGGCTCGACGTCTTTACCACAGATCCAAGTGAAACTTGGAAAGCTAAAATTAACAGAGTATATGCTGGTCTACTCTTGATGATCAACCGATAATCGTGTCTATTGCAATGACGCTAATTTTACCAAGTTTTGACACATGTTCCTCTGCGCACCTTCCATATTCTGCCTCACAAATGGCATAAGCCAACTGGAACATTCCAAAACCACACTCTGAGATAAAATCCAGCTGTCGTCACCTAAACTATCTCCGTCGTTCGTATCACACATAGAACCCTGTTTGTTCGCCTTGTTTACCGTATATGTTGCCGTTACAACTACTCCCGCAGACGCAACTGCACGAGATTTGAGACCATCTATTGTATTCTGGAAGGTAACAATAATAGTCGTGGGGTATTTTCCCCAGTCCCCAATTCCCGGAACTATCAGGATCTTTCTATTGCCTTGTATACCTTAACTGGATAGTCAAGATTGTCAAAATATGTATCAAAATTGGAAGCTTCAGTTGAACTAATCTCGCTGTAAGAAGCTAATTGCGGCTGAACCGTAAGAAGATTTTCATGACGATGAAGGACATCTATAACGTCATTGGCCGAGATAGTTGATGGAATTGGATATTCGGCATTGTATTTGTGCGTGGCTCGTGCCATTTTTTAGAGTGCTTTTTTGTAAGAGGATTGACAGAAGAGGGGCGTTGAACGGATAAATTGAAGAGGAAGAAAATAGCGCTATAAATATAAACAGCCAAGCAAGACGAATATATAGCCTAACTTTATTTGGCAGTTGCAGGGCTAATCAGCTCTTTTAGTGGTGAAGTGGCCTGGACAGTATTCCGTAGCAGAGAGTCGGGGTGGTTGGAGGTAAATGTCTGCTAAAGTCCGCTATTGTATGACAACTGGTCGAGATTTGTGAGATTTCCGCATAAGTGTGTACTCCGTATTTTATCCCTGTTTCAGTGTCTAATTAGACGAAAATACAATAAATACTCTCACAGTATATACAGGTATTGTGGTAATGTGCTATTGAGGACTATAGATAGATCCTAGTGATTTGTATTGTTTTCTCATTCTAAAAGGATGCTACAGCCACAATACTGTGGAGTACGCCAGTTCAAAGATGCCCCGCGATATTCTGTAAAAGAGCTGAACTTATCTACACCGGTCGCCACCATGGAGTAGGCGTATGGATAATACAGTAGAAACAAATGGTTCCAGTATAACGAGATGATACTAGAGATGTGACCACTGTCGCTCTTGTGAAAATAGGTGAATACTAACAAGCTACTTCATACATCATCTCCGGTCCCCAACTATTGTGACCCTCTAATGTTGTGGCTAACCTCCCACAACCTCCACACGACCCTTCACATATTTCGTACTTTTATCCCCCCTTTGACTGTGTGTTATCATCGCACAATGCATAGTCGATTTTTTTTCTCTTTTTATTGGTTTCTTAGTGGTATAATACACTTGTAAGCATACCAGGGCTAACAGCCGTCTTTGGAATGCCATTGTGTTATTAGATGTCTCAAATAAGCATATACTATGTCAAAAAATTTAATGGATTGTGATCGAACACTGCACATAGCCCTTGATAATGTTGTTGGAGGCTCAGCTAGCAACCTGTAGGTAGGAATGTTCCACTTCATTCCGATTTGCCGAAACCATACTTCCTTTGACCTACGTTATCTTTCTGCAGCGCTGCCGTCAAGTCAATCAAATTAAATCCGGCACCCGGATTTAATTAATTAATAGGAAAAGGAGGTATAATTTGATTGATTTAATTAATTAATTAAATATTTGATTTATTTAATATAATAAAAAAATTATTTATAACCTAGGCCCAGGTAAGTTACTAATTAAAATAGCACCTTTATGCAGCTAATTCTTTAAGTATTAAAGCTGCTTTAATATCTCAGGCTGTAGCGAGTGCTTTTGTGATAATAACGTTAACTTAGCGAGGCTGAATTCTCTCTTATAGTCTATTGCTATTGCAGAAATAGTAAGAAGGTTAAGGGCTAGCTTACTAAGTGTTAGAAATAACGATTACTATAATAGCTACTATTAAATTAAATTATTAACTTACTATAGGAGGTTAAGTTAATAGTATTAATTAAGCTTAGAGCTATTATTTAATAGCTTTATAGTTATACTTTAAAATTACTGCTAATACTTATTTACCTTACAGTAAGGCTGTATTATAACCTGGTTTTAGTATTAAGCTTTAAACCTTTTATCTCTCTTATATATATTATTTTTTTAATACTAATGCTTTTAATAATATAATAACCCCTGCTTAGTATTATAAAGTTATAAATACTGCTCCTTATTACTTTATTGCTCTTCTAGCTAACGAATACTAAGTCTAGGATATAAAATAACTAATACTATAAATAAAGGTAATTCTTTAAGCTTAGTATAATATTTATTAAGCTTTTACTATATATTTATAATTAAAATACGTAGATAAGCTTAAGAATTATTTTATAAGTTAGTTAATTACTACTGCTAATCTTAAGGAAAATAATTAGCTTTTATATACGTTAGAAAAGTATTAAGTTATAGAGGTTATATTTGCCTCCGGCCTTACCTTAGTTACTTTATTAATAATAGTTATAATTAGCTTTATAATTATTAAACTTTAGCTGTAGAAGGCAGCGTAAAAAATACCCTTTAGGCCTTAAGGGTATTAAGAAGATACTTAATGCCAGTAATAACCTCCTAAAGCTACCTATGGTTATTTTCTTTTCTAAGTCTTTAATAAT
Organism: Trichoderma semiorbis; assembly: GCA_020045945.2. Lineage (NCBI taxonomy): Eukaryota > Fungi > Ascomycota > Sordariomycetes > Hypocreales > Hypocreaceae > Trichoderma > Trichoderma semiorbis. The sequence goes on from CM034694.1 coordinate 8,175,822, forward strand.
ATATTATCTAAAGGTATAGAGGTTAAAGGATTTGTTAAATTTTAATAAAAAGGCATTAATCTTCTAGGAATAGGATATCTTTTTATAGAAGGCGAAGGTAATTATTCTTTTTTAATTAGTTTTTAATTAAAAAGGCTTAAATATATATTTACTTATTAAGGGTATAGCTAATTATTATAAATATTAAATTTTACTAGATATTATTATTTAAAATAACTCTAAGCTTTTAATCTTTAAGCCCTAAGGTAATAATAGTCTGCTTAAAGTACTTAGTATATTAAGTTAAGCTTTTAATAAATTTAATAATATTATAAAGCTTTTTAATAGTACCCTTCTTCCTTTAATATTATAGGTTATTTTTAAAGCAGCTAGTTATATTAAAATACTATAACTGTTCCTTAAAGATATTATTATCTTCTTTATAAAGAAATATATAGTTAATAAGGTTTAATATATACCTATATATCACGACCCGAATCTTATAGTTATAACAATAGGCCAACAGGTTGGCCGGAACTGGATTAACTATAGACCGATAGGCTAATAAGGGCTGTTGGCACTCCTTAATAAGAAAGCTAGGAAAGCTAGCTTTTTAAATAATCCACTATAGGAAAGCTAAGAAAGCTAGCTTTCTAACACAATCTAGAATATATAACTAGATATATAAGTTTACTTTATATTATTTATTAGAATACTTAAATAGCCAGTTGTTATTAATATAATAGTATTTAAATTAAATACCTAGATACTTTATTTTATAAGTTAGTAATAAGATTATCCGTCTACCGACCTAACTACTCCGCTAATATAAACCTTAGAACTATTTAAAAGTTTATCCCTTAGAAAGCACTATCTATACTAACCTATAGATACTAGTTCATTATATAATAATAACTCTTATTTAGATAGTTACCTTAGACCTATAGATAATAAAATACTAAAAACTTAGTAGTTTATAAGCTTCAGAGTTTTAAACAATAATACTAATTACAAAAGCAAAGCTTAAAGTAGTTATAATAGTAATATTAAAATCTAAGATAATTTTAAAAATATTACTAAAGACGCTGTAATAGCTTTATAACTACTTATTATAAGACTATAAAGGTGCTACAGGGTAGCTAGTCTTATCACTGGTCTAGTAATCAAAGTAAAAAGGTGTAATAAGGTGTAATTTAGCTTGCAATAGCTAGTTATTACTATAGATGCTTGTGATTACTAGTACAGGAAAACTCAGGAAAACCTCTTCTATTTATATTTCGATTTCCTCTACAACTGTTGGGAATCAAACTACAAGACCGGTACCGTTAGATAGCCCCTTTTCCTAACTATCAATCGGTATAACCTTTGTATTCCAATTCCTTCTAGTAGTAGCAGAATTGTTGAGTATTCAACAAGTGGTTTTGTTGAGGATTTGTGTAAAAGTTACCTTTTGCCACCAACAGCCACTTGAGCGATTTTAAGCCTTTTGGCAAGGCTCCCCCCTTACAATCCTGGGGACCCGCTTTTTCAAGCGATCAGATTGGCTAAAACGCTTATATAAGCAGAATTCTAGCCTTCTGATTAGCTAGAATCCCTAAAAAAAAGTGGGTCTGCAAAAATCGAATTTGATTTTTGGACTTCTGCAAATTGACTGTTATAGAGCTTATTTGGTGCTGTAACCTTCTGTAAGCTAGGGAGCTTATAGCTGCTAATAGCACTATACCTAATTAGGCAGTAGCTATTTAGAGAACTAAGAAGCTATGCCTAATTAGGCAGTTGCTTATAAGCTATAGGGTAGGCTCTTAGATCAAGGATTAAGTATAGCTATGATTGAGGTTATAGAAGGTTATAGAAGGTTATAGGGAATAGCTAATTGGAAATAGCTATAGCTAGCGCTATAAGCTAGCTATAGTACCCTAAAGGGTACCAAAATGACCGCTATAACTATAGCTATAATATCGATAATAGCTATAGTCTTATACTTATTAACTAAGATAAGGCTAATAACCGCTTTATAATACTTAAAGAATAAGTAGCGGAACTACTTATAATAGTTACTGCTTAAGTAGCTACTATTATAACTTTCTAAAATTAGTAACCGGTAGGAAATTTTATAGTAAACCTAGCCCCTGTAGTATATTAATAAAAACCTAGAGAAATTATTAAACTACTACTATTAGATAAATTTAAAAAAGACCTTAAGTAAATTTAGAAATTCTTTATAAATATAAGAAACTACTTTAGCTACTTTTTAATTACTATAGCTAGTAATATAATAAAAGTTTAAACTATAGGAACTTATTTAGCTAAAACTACTAAAAATTAGTTTAAACTATATTTTAAGGACTTTAAATAAACTAAGAAACTAAAGAAATAATATATTAATAAATTATTTAATAACTACACTACCTTTAAAAAACAGCTTAAGAAGTTATATAGAAAAACTAACGAAGCTAAAGATATAAAAGAAGTACTTTTATAAATTAAATAAATAAGGCTATACGCTAAGTATATAGCTGCTTTTATATATCTAGCCGCTAGAACTAACCTAAATAATAAAATATAATATATACTTTACTACTAAGGACTAAAGTCTAATATTAAGGATAAGCTATACTAAGATAAGTTACCTAATGCTTTAGATAAACCTTTTAAAAAAGCTACTTATATTAATAAATGCTTATTTAAATAATATAAAAAATGTAAATAAAAAGGAAATATATAGAAAATAATCCTTAAGTACCTTTACTTTAGTAATAATATTAACTAAGGAAAGAAATAAGATATTATATTATATAATAATAAAAAACTAGGACTAATAGACTTTAGTATTATTAAGGCCTAATGTAAGAATATTAAATACTATAACTATAGGAAGAAAAGATATATAAAAAAATACTGCTAAGCCCTAAAGAAGGATAGTAATAAAAGATTTACACTTATCCTAGAACCTAAGGAAAATTAAGCTATTAATACTATATAACCCTTAGTAAAGTATAAACTACTATATTTCTTAATATACTATAATAATAAATACTAAACCTGCCTTAGTAATAAATAAAGATTAGGTTAATACCCTAAAGGACTAAAGAATACTTTAAATATACTTAAGGAAGTTACTTAAGAGGAAATAGCAGAAATTAAATAAAAAAACCTACTTAGCTTTAAAAATAAAAAAGAAGTTATTTATAAATAGGAATAATAGGAAGTTATATAGTAATATAATAACTTCTAAGATATTATAATATAGGATTATAATATAGAATATATAGACCTTAATATTACCAACCTATGCGAAAACTATAGATCTTAAGAACCCTAGGGACTAGGATACCTTTATAGATAGAAACCCTTAGAAGATAATTATAATATAAAAGATAATAATAGTCTTTTAGATACTGCGCCTTTAGGAAGCCCTATACTACAGAAACTCCTTAAACAATAGGGAAGGATTCCTAGGATTAATGTAACTAATACCTATAATAGAATTTAAGTAGTAGGAAGGGAGTTTTAATAATACTTTAAAAATAAATATACCTTATACCCTAAATTAAAAATATAAAAAATAACTTTCTACTATATAGATAATATTTTATTTTTAAATTAGTATAATAAAGCTAATATTATTAACTATAAACTTTTACTATATAAGTAATATATTATACTTAAAGGCAATTAATAGGGACGTATAATGTTTTTACTACGGATGCATAACCTTACGGACGCATGACTTTTCTCCCTCTGTAATTGGCTGGAAAAAAAATATTAGCTTAGATAATATTCTGCTGCCTTTACCTTAAGTACTAGCGCCTTTTTCCTATTACTTTTTCAATCTATAGATTAAAAAGATATATTAATATATTCAGCTTCCTACTCTATAGATTAAAATAGCGCTACTGCTTCCTTAATCTATAGATTAAAAACGCCTATAATAGCTTTTCCTTTATTAACTATATTATTACCTTTATTATAATAGCCAAACCCCTATCTACTAGCTCTAGATAGGCTAAATAATAATATAGCCTAAGTCCTAGTAATTAATTATAATAGGAGTTAGAACTATAAAGGCTATCTTTAAAACGCTAACTATATTTAAAAATAATACTGTAAATTATAAGGCTAAATTATTAATATATACCCTAGGAGCAGTTATATTAGACTTATAAATAACCAGCCTTTGCTAATAATTTAGCCCTAAGTATTAGCTAATTTTACGGATTTAATAACTATAATACACTTAATAACCTCTTTACTATATATTTATAGTAGTTTTTACTTCTACTACTCCCTTATAATTTATAAAGTATTTATAAGCCTTTCTAAAACCTTTACTTTAACTATAATATATATCTTTATAGCAGCTTCCTCCGTAAATAACTGTAGAATTAGTAGGTAAAAGCACCTATATTAGGCCTAGAGCCTAATATATTTACTTCTCTCTCCCCTAAGCTAGAATCGCCGCCTTCCGTTAATCAGCTGCTAATAAAAATAAGGAAAAAGTTTAAATCTACTATAAGTATTATATAAAAGGTAATTAGTAAAAGTTAGAAGTTAACTATAGACCTTACTTAGTTATATAAACGTATATAAGTATAGTAAAAGAGATAGGGCTAGTTACCCTTAAGCTTAAACGCCTATAACTCCCCCCTACTATATTTACCTCCGTATTTACTACGCTTACTACCTTTAGAATTACCTTAGGTATTACTAATGCTAATTAACATTAGCTTATTCTTTATTTAATAATCTATATTACCTGCCCTAGAGATAATCTTAAACTTATTTATTTTTAGTAAACCAGCCTTATTAGCTAAAGCTTTATATAATATAGTAAATATATTTATAAAAGAAAATAGGTTTAGTATTACTTAGTAAAATATATATTCTTATAAAAGATAGTAAATACGATTTTTTATTTAATATAACTAGTTTAGGTAACCTTATGCTTTATAAGGCGCTAGTCTTTAGGCTTAGAAATTATAAAAGTATAGGTATAAGTAAATAGTTATTACTAAAGCTTTAAAGAAAAGTAAGTAGTTCCTTAGGTATTATAATAATCTAGAATATAGCTAATATAACTATAAGCGTAGCTTTACTATATTAGTATACCTATTATATTAACGGCTTATAGCGCTAGTAAAGGTAATAATTAAGTTAATTAGCCGTTAAATAGGTATTTAGGTATAAGATGTCTGTGCTATTATAAAATAAAAGCACCCTAATACTATATTAACGTAAAAGGATATTTATAATACCTAGGTATAAATAAACCATAAAAAGCTTAATAATTATACTTCTACTACTACGCTAATTAAGCTATTTAATAAGAAGAATATTTTATACCTTATAAAATAGATAAATAATAAACTAGACTAGCTAGTTAGCCTTATATAAACCTTTCCCTACTACTTATAGATATAAAAGCAGTTTCTAAAGGTTATAAGCTTTAATAATACCTATAATACTAACTAATATAAGCTTCCTTTTTTTTAAGCTACTAGCTAAATATACCTTAGTTTAATATATAATATTACGTAAGGTTTAATTAATAATAAAAGGAGAGAGAGGTTCTAGTTCTTTATAAAAGGTATATACTAACTCCTTAAATAATATTCTATTAGGGAGCCTAAGGTAATTATTATTAATTTTAATAATATTATAAAAGCTGCCTTTAATAACTAATTCCCTATAGTATAGCAGCAGCTCTATATATATTACGTTAATTAGAATATATTATTTAATACTAAGCAGAAGTAGGTAAAAGTATAGAAAGGTAGTAGTAGTCCTAGCGGTAGTAATAGTAAAAAGACCCCTGTAGAACTATAAGCTAGGCTTACTACTACTGATAAACAGCTACTTAATATAATAATTAATAAAAATATCCCTTATACTTACTAAGGGGTTTTTTTTATATAAAAGTATATTTTATTTACTAAGATAAAGTAAAAGTATAAATAAGCCTAGATATATCTCTGTTTAAAGTTTAATAACTAATAGATAATCTTAAACTACCTATATAAAATATACCTATTAGTAAGAGCTTAATAAATATATTATTTTATCTACTGCTACTATAACTTTAGTATTTAAGTAACCTTACGTATTAAGGTAAGTAATAATAATATAAAGAGCTACTTTTTAAATAATATAGCTTACCTCTACTAGCTTATTAAAGTAATATAGAATATAGTATATAACCAGGAGTATAACTTTAAAGATACTTATATAAATAACTAAGTCTTTACTAACTACTAATACCTAAGGTTTATTAAAAAGTACCTAGGTAAACTACTATAAATAATATTATTAAAAAGGCTTAGGCTTATTTAAAAGTAGTATTATATAATACGTAAGTTTATACCTAGTACTAGGACCCTTTTCCTACCTTATCTAGCTAACTATAATAAATACTATATAATCTCCTTTAAACTTAGGATCCCCTATTACTATAAGGTTTATAAAAAGCTAAATTCTAGAACTAGCTTTATAAAGTAGGAGATCTACCTACGCTAGCTACTATAGAAGTTAACATCTATAAATCTATACTACTGAATCCTTAATCCTAAGATTACTACTATATTATAAAAAAGGCTAAAAAATACTAGATAACCTATTTTAATATAATTAGCTATTATAATAAGCAGCCAGGCTTCTGTTATATTAGCTAGCTAAGTTATTAGTTAGGTAGAAATATAGTAAAGCCTACGAAAGCGCAGCCGACTAATTAGCAGTTAAAATAAGTCTACGTTTATAAAAAAAAACTACTAAGTAAAGTATATAAAGAAAAAGGACCTTGCCTAATTATTCTTTAGTAAAGTTATAAAAACATTAGCTAGGTAAAGTACTTAAATCTAGGAAGATAATAAGTATTTATTTAAGTAGCTAGAGGATATAGCCTAGTATACAAAGAATAAGGAGCTAGTAGGAGCTTATAGAATAGAATAAGCTGTAAATAGTAGTAGGTAAGCTATTTTAATCTATAGATTAAAGTAATAACAGCAGCTGTTTTAATTTATAGATTAAAAGGATTAGAAAAATGTATTTAATCTATAGTTTAAAATATAAGTAAGAGCTTAAGTATACCTTCAGAAGTAGTTATTAAAGCAGCTGGCTTTACTACCTATACTAAGAAGTACCTGTAGAGATATTTTTTTTCTAGCTAATTACAGAGGGAGAAAAGTTATATATCCGTAAGGTTATATATCCGTAGTAAAAACATTATATATCCCTATTAATTGCCTACTTAAACTATAGAAATAGTATAAAGATTATAGAGTATTAGAATGTAAATAAAAAGAATTTACCTTTTATAATAAAGATAATTACATAAGATACTAAATTTAATACTGCGTACTTATATATATTATAAAAAACCTAGTTAGATAAGGCTTTAACTTTAAAAAATATACTAGTTATAACAAACCGGTATCTATATATTAGTATAGATAATACTTTTCCCAAGGGATAAACCTTAGAAGGGTTCTATAGTTTATATTAGCGGAGCAGTTAGGTCAGTAGACGGGCAATCTTATCACTAGCTGTAGAATAAAGTATCTAAATATTTAATCTAAATACTATTATATTATAATAACAACTAGCTATCTAAGTATTCTAATAAGTAATATAAAATAGACTTATATACCTAGTTAATTCTAGGCTCGTAAGGCTCGTTAAATAAGCTAGACGAGATCCTACTTATATAGCTTATTAGAAGAGTTAAGCAAGCGTACTACTATTAGTCCATCAGCCTATAGTTAATCCAACGGCACCTACCCTATAGGCCTGTTATCGCAACTATAAAAGTCAGGTTATAATATAATGCCCCCCTCCTATTGGTCTTATCCTTAAGACCTTACTTAATCTAGTATACGTAACCTACTCCCTCCTTCTTTATAAGTTCTTACCTTTATTTCCTATTATTTATAATTTCCAGAGTAATAACTATTATTATATTTACTAAATCTAAGGGGTAAAAAACTAATAAACGTAAATAGTATAGTAATTTTTACTTATTTATTTTATTTTACTTAATTAAAATAAATAAATATTCTACTTATAAAGCTTCTGGTTCTAAATATTATTTTATAAAGGGAGAGTTTTTTTATTATTCCTCCTATATAATCAGTTAGAAGTCTTTTTATAATATAAAACAGCTTTCTCCTATATAATTTCGTAAAGTAGCCTTTTAATATATTAAGCTAAAAGCTAAGATTAAAGAAGCAGAAGAAGAATATAAATATAAGCTTAAATGTTTTTACTTATTAAATATAAAAGTTAAACGCCTTCGTAAGGAAAAGAAGCTATAGTATAGAAAAATAATGTATACCGTGGCGTAAGGTATTAATAATTTAGATAAGTTAGATTATATTAAGCAGGAGAAGCGTAAAGCAGAGGCCTTACGTTAGGCTGAAATATTATTACCTAATTTATTTAATCTTATAACTATAGGTTCTGCGGTTAACGTTATTAATTAAGGTATTTTTAATTTTTCTTTATTAAACCTAGACTTTAGTAGAAGTTATTTAAAAGGTTTTTTAAGTATTTAAGGTCCTTAATAGGTTACTATAAATTTTCTATTTTATTATAGCCTTTCTATTTTACTAGGTATTTAGTTTATTAGGTATTTTTATTAAATCTTATTATTTTAAGCCTTTTAACCTTATATTTAAGTTCTTTGCCTTAAATAATAATTTCATCCTATATAACTTTACCTATTTTTTTATCTACTAGTACTTTTTCTAATAGTAAAATATAAAAATTTAAATATATAGTTCTTTTTTATTATCCTAGGGTAAGTAGAAGATCTATTTTATAGTTAATAGGTTTGATTTTCTTTATAACTTTATAAAGTCTAAGTTTTTTAAAGTTAAGTTTATTACTTAGTTTATTAATCCTAATATTTGGCTATTTATTATTTTATAAGTGTTAGAGTAGGTAGACTATATTTTTTTCCTTAAAGGTTAATCTACTAATCCTTTTAATATTTATAAATTTAGCTATTTATTCTTTAATAAATTTAAGCTATATTTATAATTCTTAGTGTAGTTTTTTAAGTTTATTTACTATAATAATAGCTTTGCTAGTATTTTCTTCTTTAATAGGAGGTTGGTATAGATTTAGTTTAAACCTATAGTTTACGTAAAACAGTAAGTAGTTTATAGATTTTACTAGTATACTATTATAAAATACTTAGGCGGTTAATAAGTATTCTACCTAATCGTCTTAGTTAAAGTTAATATAGTATTATAGGTAGGTTTTAATAATTTAGTTAATTTATTTAGTTTACCTATCTATCTAGGGGTAGTAAGTTATACTAGTTTTATGCTTTAATCTAATTCTTACTATAAGTGATTACTAGAATTTTAATATAAACGTTAATCCTTTATTAAAGATAATCTTATTTAGTAGTCTATAGTAAGCGTAGATATTTTAGAAGAAGATATAAGCTAGGTCTTCTGCAGAGCTTTTCTTAGTAACTAGGATAAAGTAAGCTATTTTCAAAAGTTAGTTAACTATTATAAAAATACTATCTTATATTTTATTAATTATAGGTTCTTTAGAAGGTGGAAGCTTAACAATATAGTTAAATATTATTAATTCCTAATTTCTTACTAGAACTAGTAAAGGTTATAGTTTTTTATAAGGAAGATAGCGTAATACCTTAGCTTATCTATATATTATGTATTCTAATATAACCTTTTATACCTATTTCTTAATACCTTTGAATTTAAAGTATTATGTAATTTATTAGGTGGTTTTTCGTATTCCGCGGTATTTATTAAGCTTATATACGTAAACTAATTTTACTACCTTACTTCGTAAATCTTCTAGTACCTAGATAAGTTTATCTAGTATTAGGTATTTAGTATCTATAGAAATACCTTCTAGGTATTATTTATTTTCCTAGTTTTTAATATACTCCTTTATATTATTAATAATCAGATTATCTATCTTAATTTAGTATATTATATTAATTAATCTAATCGTAAGGTCTCCGTACTGGTTTTTTTTTAATACTTATACCTTAACTTCCGGGATTTCCTAGAAGTGGTCTAGTTATTTACTAAGTATATTAGCGTATTTGTTATCTAAACTATTATAGTGCTTAATAATAAGTTTAAACTTAGAGAGTTGCTTATAGTACTTAACTTATCTATGAGATAGTTCTTATGTTATTATAAAGTAGGTAATATTTTAGTAATCCGTAAGGATAGTTATTAGAAATTAACTTCTTTTATAGTAATATCTTTAATACTGCTTACTAAGCGCTTAGTAGATAGTTATAAACTCTTTGTTATAAATAAGGTATTTAAGTTCTGGTTTATTTAATTTCTTAAAGAAGTAGGCAATAGGCCTAAGCTTTTTCTTAGGTATATTATCTAGTTGATGGAGTACTCTGCTGATTGTAAAATCTAAGGTATTAGTTTTAATTATAATAGGTTTATTTAGGTTAAATATTATAAGTACTAGAGCAGTAACGAGGGCTTATTTAAGGTGTTTAAATACTATTAGAGCGTCTTAGGTAAGTTTAAATTTAATGTTTTTTTTTATTAAGTTTATAAGTAGTGTAGCGATTTTTAAGAAGTCCTTAATAAAGCGTTAGTAGTAATTAGTAAATCTTAGAAAACTTTATACCTGCTTAACGTTCTTGGGTAGCTTTTAATCGTTAATTGCTTTAAGTTTCTTAGGGTCTATCTAGACTTGTTACGATCTGGTCCGCCGTAACAGCTAGATCCCTTATAAATAGCTGGTTCCGTTACAGTAATTGCTACAATTGCGATTATTGGCCTAATCTTTTGCCCTGTTGGCGCTACGGTATAACGGAACGTAACAAGACTTTACCTAGGGTAATAATATATTTTAGAAATATAATTTTCTATGTATAAAAGTTGTATTTCTTAGGTTCTACTAGGAGTTAGTTATCTTAGAGTATTTATAATACCTTTTTAATATATTTTTTATATTCTTCCAGGTTCCTAAAGTAAATAAGGATATTGTTAAGGTATATAATAATAAAATAATTTACATAGTCTTATAATACGTAGTTGATTATCTTTTAAAAGGATGCTGGAGCGTTTATAAGTCCGAAAGGTATTACCTAATATTTATAAAGTCTATACTTAGTGCAGAAGGCGGTTTTCTATTTGTTACCTTTCTTAATTTAAATAAGGTTATATACTCCTTTAAGATCTAGCGATATAAAGATCTTAGCTTCTGTAAGTTAATCTTTAATTTCTAAAATTAAAGGTAGCGGCGTAATATCTTTTTTAGTTATTATATTTAATTATCAGTAGTTTATAATAAGTTAAAGTTTACTGTTCTTTTTAGGCATAAATATAACTAAATATCTTACTAAGGATTTAAAAGGTTTAATATAGCCCTTTTTTAGTTAGTCCTTAATTTATTTATTAAGTATCTTAAGCTCGGTGGTACTTAGGTTATAGATTTTATTAAACGTTAGGACTTTATTATCTATAAGTTTAATCTTATAATTTTATTAGTTATATTCTAGTAGTTTAGTATTAAGTTCTTTATTAAAAACCTTTATGTACTGGAGGTTTATTAGTATGTTTTTTAAATATTCTAAGGTATTTTAGTCTTAGTGGTATAATTCCTTAACCTTCTGTATAATTAAGTTAAGAAATCTAAGCTGTTTTTTCTTAGGTTTTTTAATATATTTAACTATTCTTAGGAACTTTTATAGTTCTGCAGTAGGTATTTATTTTATAACTGTTTTTATTTTTATATATTTTTATATCTTTTTTTTATTTAATGCAGAGGTTTCTGATCCTGTTATTAGGGATATTATCGCATTTTATTAATCCTCCTAATTTAATTATAGTTTTACTAGGAGATTAATTAGTTAAGTATAAGGTTATTATATTACATAGCTTTTTTTTTAATTAATATTAAGGTTATATAACTTTAGCTAATTATATCTTAAAAGTATATTATATCCTAAGATATTAGTAATATTAAACTTTAATTAGTCTATAATTTTACTAAACTAGATTTTAAGGTAATTAGTCTTACGGTTAACGATTCCGTTATTATATATAAAGGGTTATTATTTAATATTAGTAAGCGCATATAGTTTCTTCTTCTTATAGTTAATTAACTTTAGGCAGTTAATAAGTTAAGGCGTAATATAGCTTATTATAGCTCCTAAGTTTATGTAGATTATAATTAGGTATCTTTTTAAAGTACTAAGTATTTAGAATTTTCGTAATTTCTGTCCTAAGATTATATTTAGGTTATAGTAGATTATATTATTTACGTTATTATAATAATTATTACTATAGGGGTTAATAGCTATATTATCTAGGTCTAAGGTAATCTATCCTAGTTTATTATTTTAAATATTATAGCGTTTATACTAGGTATATTTAGGTTAAGGGACGTCTTTAGTAATTAGTTTATAATACTTCCGAAGGTTGTTTTAGTTAATTTCTTATAGTTCTTTATCAGTACTATACTTCGTAAGGTTAAATCCTTATTATTCTAGGTTATAGGTAACGTATGTAAGAGCGTATTATTAGCATTAATATCTTTTACAGCGATCTTTATTGTAGAGCGTAAATTTATTTTACCTACATTCTGTAATCCTATAGTTTTTATATTATTCCTAGAGTTTAAGTATAATATATTATTTATATAGTAGGAGTTTATAGTTAATAATATTAGCTTCGTTATATTAATCTATAATCCAGATGTTATTAATATAATAGAAGGCTGATTTTAGTACTTTAGCAGTTAAATATTTATCTATATTAGTCTTAATATATTATTAGAACTGGTTTTCTAATAGCTTAGTTCTATTGAAGGCGGTATATAGGTTAATCTGCTTAATTTAATCCTATTATTCTAGGAGTCTCTGGTATTCTTTAAGTTCTTTTTGTTAAATTATTTTATTATAGCGTTTGATTTCTTTAATAATGCCTTTTTATCTATATTAATCTTTAAAGCGTTCCTAATCTTCTGCGATTATTTTATAGGGATGGTAAATGCTTTTAGGTTTTATTAAATTATATTAGTTATATATACGTTTTTTAAGGTTATTAAGTTCTTCCTAGGTTATTTCTTTATAAAGGTTATATTATATCGGAGGTATAGTATTTAGAAGATTCTTATTATATTATTATATAGCTTTGTTTTATTTTTATTTATAAATAATTTCTTTTTCGTCCTTAAAGTTAGGTAAGTTTTCTTATTTTATTATTCTATTGTCTTCTAGGTGTAGTTACATAGCTGTAAGTTCTATATTATTAAAGGCTTGCTAAACTAGTGTCTGGGTATAGCTTATGCTTTTTTAGTATTAGTTATTTATAAATATAGCGTACTATTTTTTAATTTCTACTATTTTTTCTTAGGTAACTTCCTTAAGGGTATTTAAGGTTTAGGTATTGCAAGGTCCTTTAGAGAACCAGCCTGATTTTTATTTATTACTAAGGTATATTTAGTATTTATTATTATAATATACTAAGAAGTGTAGTATATTGTGGTTTACTAAGGGTTATATAGTGTTAATGGCTTAGTTTTCCTTAGGTTCTGGGATAGGGGTGAATTTCTTATTACTATCTTTTTTTAGAGCTTAATAATATTTCTTTATATATCCTTTTTTTTTATAGTTATAGTACTTAACGTTTTTATATTATACTTTAATAATACTAAGATCTATAGGTCCTGGTTTTCTATTATTATAGGACGTAATATCTTATTTTTTTCCTTAGTTAGTGTTATTACTAAAGTAGAAGTATTTAGGGATTACTTTCTGTGTATTTCCTTCTTATTTACGTTCTTTACGTTGTTTAAATAAACGTTTATTAATATAGGTAGCTTTTTTAGAAAGTTTATTTAATGTATTAGGTAACTTGTCTTAGTATAACTTATTTTTAATATTAGGCTTTAGTTTTTAGTAGTAGAGTATATACTATACTTTATTATTTAAGTTAGTTCTAGCGGTAAGATATATAAAGGTAGCTATATACTTAGCGTATAGTCTAGTTTATCTAATTTATAGGAGTACTTCCTTAGCTTCTTTAGCTTTATTGATTTTTCTATATAGTTTTTTAAGCTGTTCTTTAAAGGTAGTATATCTAATGAATAGTTTGTTAATATACTGTTTCTTTAATTCCTTAGTTTATTTAAAGTCTTTAAGATATAGTTTAAACTAATTTTTAGCGGTTTTAGCTAAATAGGTTCCTATAGTTTAAACTTTTATAATATTACTAGCTATAGTAATTAAAAAGTAGCTAAAGTAGTTTTTTATATCTGTAAAAAATTTCTAAATTTACTTAAGGTCTTCTTTAAATTTATCTAGTAGTAGTAGTTTAATAATTTCTCTAGGTTTCCGTTATTATACCGCAGGGGCTAGGTTTACTACGGGGTTCTTTACTAGTTATTATATTTAAAAAGTTATAATAGTAGCTGCTTAAGTATTAATTATTTAGCGTAATTATTCTATAAGTTCTTTAAGCGCTGTAAAGCATACGTTAGCTTTATTTAAGTTAGTAAGTGGTTGTAGAGCTATTATAATATTTTTAGTAGTATTTTTAAAATTATCTTAGATTTTAATATTACTATTATAATTACTTTAAGCTTTGCTTTTATAATTAATATTATTATCTAGAACTCTAAAGCTTATAAGCTGCTAAGTTCTTAGTATTTTATTATCCGTAGGTCTAAGGTAACTGTTTAAATAAAAGTTATTATTATATAATAAACTAGTATTTATATATTAGTATAAATAATACTTTTCCTAAGGGATAAACCTTAGAAGGGTTTTATAGTTTATATTAGCAGAGCGGTTAGGTTAGTAGATAGGTAATCTTATTACTAGCTGTAGAATAAAGTATTTAAATATTTAATCTAAATACTATTATATTATAATAATAACTAGCTATCTAAGTATTTTAATAAGTAATATAAAATAGACTTATATACCTAGTTAATTCTGGGCTCGTAAGGCTCGTTAGATAAGCTAGACGAGATCCTGCTTATATAGCTTGTCGGAAGAGTTAAGCAAGCGTGCTACTATTAGTCCATCGGCCTATAGTTAATCCGACGGCGCCTACCCTATAGGCCCGTTGTCGCAACTATAAGAGTCAGGTCGTAACACTAGTAGATATAGTATTAATACTAAGATATTAAAAATTAGTTAGAAAGACCTTTAGAAATACTATAAGCTTACTAATAAATATATCCTAAAGCCTGGATATACTTAGTATAAATATTATAATATTTAAAATTATAAACTAGGATAAATTACCTTAGACTTAGATAATATAAATATTAACCCTTATAGTAATAATTACTTACTATAATAACATAGATAATATAATCTACTATAACCTAAATATTATCTTAGGATAGAAATTATAAAAGTTCTAAGTGCCTAGTATACTAAAAAAATACTTAATTATAGTTTACAAAGACTTAAGAGCTATAATAAGCTATATTACACCTTAATTTATTAACTACCTAAAGTTAACTAATTATAAAAAAGAGAAACTATATATACTTACTAATATTAAATAATAACTATTTATTTATAATAATAAAACCGTTAACTATAAGACTAATTACTTTAAAATTTAGTTTAGTAAAATCTTAGATTACTTAAAGTTTAATATTACTAATATTTTAGAATATAATATACTTTTAGGATATAATTAGCTAAAGTTATATAACCCTAATATTAATTAAAAAAAAGGCTACGTAATATAGTAACCTTATACTTAACTAATTAATATCCTAGTGAAACTATAACTAAATTAAAAAGATTAATAAAATCCTATAATATCCTTAATAATAGAATTAGTAACCCCTGTATTATATAAAGAAATATAAAAGTATATAGAAAAAGAAGAAATTATAAAATAAATATAATTTATAAAACTAAAGAAGCCCCTAAAAATAGTTAAATATATTAAAAAGCTAAAGAAGAAATAGCTTAGATTTCTTAACTTAATTATATAAAAGGTTAAGGAACTATATTACTAAGACTAGACATTAGAATATCTAAAGAATATATTAATAGACCTCTAGTATATATTAGTCTTTAATAAAGAACTAGATATTAGACTATTAGAATATAGCTAATAGAATTATAAGATTAAACTTATAAATAATAAAGTCCTAATATTTAATAAAATCTATAACTTAAGTACTACTAAGCTTAAGATACTTAATAAATAGATTAGGGACTAGCTAAAAAAAGGCTATATTAGACTTTTTAAATCTTTAGTAAGATATCTAATTATATTTATACCTAAAAAAAACGGTAAACTTTAATTTATTATAAACTACTAATAATTAAATATAATAATTAAGAAAGATATTATACTACTACCCCTAATTTTAGAAATTAAAGACTAACTTACAAAAGCTAAGATTTTTACTTTATTAAATCTTAAAGAAGCCTATAACCTTATTAAGATTAAGAAAGGAGATAAATAAAAAACTACCTTCTGTACTAAGTACAGACTCTATAAATATTAGGTAATACTTTTTAAACTTACAAACGCCCTAGTATTATTTTAAAAGATAATTAACTATATATTATAAAATTACATAGATTATTTTATTATTATATACCTAAATAATATTTTTATTTATTTTAGAAACTTAGAAAAATATAAGGAATATATTAAAAAGGTATTATAAATACTTTAGAATAATAAACTCCTAGTAGAACCTAAGAAATATAACTTTTATATATAAAAGGTTATATTTTTAAAATATATTATTATACTAGGATAAATCTAAATAAATCTTAAAAAACTTAAGCTAATTAATAACTAGGAACTACCTAAGAACATTAAGTAAGTATAAAGCTTTTTAGGACTTATTAATTACTTTTAACGTTTTATTAAAGATTTTTTTAAAAATTACTATATTATTTATAAACTTAATAAAGAAAAGTATTAAATTTAAACTTATATAAGATACTTATATAGCTTTTAACTACCTTAAATAAGCCTTTATAAATATACTAATACTTATAATATTTAACCTAAATAAACCTATTATAATTAAAACTAATACCTTAGATTTTATAATTAGTAGAATACTTAGTTAACCTAATAATATAGAGAAAAAGAAACTAAGGCCTATAGTTTATTTCTCTAAGAAACTATATAAACTAGAACTTAGATATTTTATTTATAATAAAGAATTTCTAATTATATACTAAATACTTAGTAAATAGTATTAAAGATATTATTATAAAGGAAGCTGATTTCTAATAATAATCCTTATAGACTATTAGAATATTACTTACTTTATAATAATATAAAAACTATCCTATAGATAAGTTAAATACTATAAATAACTCTTTAAGTTTAAGCTTATTATTAAATATTATAAGGGTTTAGATAATAGATACGCTAATATACTTAGCAGGCGCTTAAACTACTTTTAAAAAATTCCGAAAGTTAAAGTATAAGTACTAAAGAAAAACTAATATAAAGACTTAGTAATTTAATTAATTAATATATTATACTAAATTAAGATAGATAATTTAATTATTAATTATATAAAGGAATATATTAAAAACTGGGAAAATAAATAATATTTAGAAGGTATTTCTATAGATATTAAATACTTAACGCTAGATAGACTTATTTAGGTACTAGAAGATTTATAAAGTAAAGTAGTAAAATTAGTTTATATATATAAACTTAATAAATACTGTAGAATATAAAAAACCACTTAGTAAGTTACCTAATACTTTAAATTTAAAAGTATTAAGAAATAAATATAGAAGGTTATATTAGAATATATAATATATAAATGAGCTAAGGTATTATACTACCTTCCTTATAGAAAACTATAACTTTTACTAGTCTTAGTTAGAAATTAAGAATTAATAATGTTTAACTATATGTCACGACCCGACTCTTATAGTCGCAATAACGGGCCTATAGGGTAGGCGCCGTTGGATTAACTATAGACCAATGGACTAATAGTAGTACGCTTGCTTAACTCTTCCGACGAGCTATATAAGCAGTATCTCATCCAGCTCGTCTAACGAGCCTCACAAGCCTAGAATTAACTAGATATATAAATCTATTTTATATTACTTATTAGAACACTTAGATAGCCAGTTATTATTAATATAATAATATTTAAATTAAATATTCAGACCCTTTATTCTATAGTTAGTAATAAAATTACCTATTTACCAACCTAACCACTCCGCTAACATAAACTATAAAACCTTTTTAAGGTTTATCCCTTAGGAAAAAGCACTATCTATACTAACCTATAAATACCAGTTTATTACATAATAATAACTTTTATTTAAACAGTCACCTTAGACCTATAGGTAATAAAACACCTAGGACTTAGCAGCTTATAAGCTTCAGAGTTTTAGATAATAATACTAATTACAAGAGCGAAGCTTAAAGTAGTTATAATAGTAATATTAAAATCTAGGATAATTTCGAAGATACTATTAAAAATATTGTAATAACTCCGCAACTACCTGCTAACTTAGATAAGGCTAACGTACGCTTTATAGCGCTTAAAGAACTTATAAAACAGTTACGTTAAACTATTAATACTTAAGCAGCTACTATTATAACTCTCTAAGTATAATAACTAGTAGAAAGCCCTATAGTAAACCTAGCCCCTGTAGTACGTTAACGGAAACCTAGAGAAATTATTAAACTACTACTGCTAGATAAATTTAAAGGAAACCCTAAGTAAATTTAGAAATTCTTTACGAACATAAGAAACTACTTCAGCTACTTTCCAACTACTATAGCTAGTAATATTATAAAAGTTTAAACTATAGAAACCTATTTAACTAAAACTGCTAAAAATTAGTTTAAACTATATTTTAAAGATTTTAAATAAACTAAGGAACTAAAGAAAAAATATACTAATAAATTATTTACTAACTACATTACTTTTAAAAAACAGCTTAAAAAGCTATATAGAAAAACTAATAAAGCTAAGGAAGTAAAAAAAGCACTCCTATAAATTAAATAAACCAGACTATACACTAAGTATACAGCTACTTTTATACATCTAGCCGCTAGAACTAACCTAAATAATAAAGTATAGCGTATACTTTATTATTAAAGACTAAAGCCTAACGTTAAGAATAAGTTATACTAAGATAAGTTACCTAATACTTTAGATAAACTCTCTAAGAAAGCTACCTATATTAATAAACGCCTGTTTAAATAACGTAAAGAACGTAAACGAAAAGAAAACATACAGAAAGTAATCCCTAAATACTTCTACTTTAGTAATAATATTAACTAGAGAAAAAAATAAAATATTATATTCTATAATAATAGAAAACTAGGACCTATAGACCTTAGTATTATGTTTGTTTGTTTGTTTATTTATTTTATTATTAACGTCTACTAAATAAGCTAGTTATATAAGTCCTTATCTAGGCACTAGGACGGTAGGAGCCGCTGAGTTTAGATCGGGCGTTTACTACGTTTTAATATAATAAAGGAAATAGGGAAATATTAATTTTATTTTATATATCTGTTTCTGTAGGGGGGGGGCCGTATAGGCTTATCTCCTTTACTAGTTTTTGGAAGTCCTTGTACCCCCCGTTACTAAGGAGGTATTAGATATAGGTAGTTCTAAAGTGCGCTTTCCTCTCCGGTACATTAGGGAGGAAAAGGGCTACTATATAGTATTTTATAAAGTGCCCTTATATCTTAGGCTTACTACACTTATAGATGGGCCTAGCGTTATATCTAAATCTCTTATAGTATTCTATAAAGTCCCTGTATCTAGACCTTTTAGCTAGTAGCCTGTGTAGGGTTAGGCGTAGGAGATATAGTTCCGGGGGTATAGAGGGGGCTTTATAAAGACCTTACTTATCTACCTTATAGGACTTTAGGTAGTTATTATTCTAATTATTATCTTATATTTCCCTATATTTCTTTTTTACCTACCTTTTAATAAAGGTAATAGTAAAGCAGTTTCTTAAGTAGCAGGGGAGTTTTAAACCTTCCTTTACTAGTTAGTTAGCTTTTTTATTTCCTAGTACGTTTTTATAGCCTAGGACCCAGGCTACCTTTGTAATTACTTATAGGAGTAGTCTCTAGGCGATTTAATATAGTCCTATATAGGCTCCTTAGGACGAGGCAGGAGTTAGCCCTAGTATTCTATCTACTACCGCTAAATTATTTAAGAAAAGCAGAATCTCTTAGATATCTGGGTTTATAAAGGTATATATCCTAGCTAGCTTTATAGCTTTAAAGGTGCCTACTGCCTTGGCGTTATAAACCTCTGCGTTAGTAAGGGGATTATATATAGTAGTTATTTTAAAGTTATAATATATAACTACTCCTTAGTCTATGTTGCCTTATTTATTCTGTAAGCTGTCTAAGTAAGTAAAGAGGGTAGACCTGGGGAGGCCGTTAAGTAGTTTTAGGTGTTTTTCCGCTGCCTTTAACTTTGGTAGGCCTTTGAAGTCTGGGCCTGCTTAGACTGCTTTATTATTCTTAGCGAAGAAGGAGGGTTAGATTATTTTCCCTACTAAGGCTGCGGTATACTATAGATAAGTAGAAGGAACCTTAAGGGGGAGTTTCTTATTAATATATCTGCTGATTAGGTAGTTCCTATCTAGATCTGCGAAGTGAGCTGCTATACGGAGTCTGGTCTATACTATCTATACTAATACTAGGGGGACTTCTAATTTTTTATATATAATGGAGAGGTTGGTAGTCTTTTATACGGGGATAACTACTCTAGCTGCTGCTTTAAATAGAGGTTCTAGGATTATAGTTAATCCTGCTAAGCCTGTTTTTACTTATTTATTTAGGTTTATTGCGCTTTGCCTGTTTTTACCGGGCTAAAAAGCCTTTGTTTTATAAAAGGTTATAGGGGTAACGTAGGCCTTAGCTACTATAGCTACTATATTTAGTAAGGATCTTTTTTATGTCTTATTCAGAGATCTTAGGAAGTTAGCTGCTTTAAGGGCTTTTCCTTTTATAATTCTAAGATACTTTTTAAAGGAGAGCCGCGAGTTTAGGTATATTTTTAGCTAGCGGACTAAGTCCTAGGGGGCTATAGTCTTTCCTCTAAAGTCTACTCCCTTATTATATACTTAGGATCTGGTTTTATAGAAGTATATAAGTTCAGTTTTATCTAGGTTAAAGGAGACTACGTTCCTATTACCCTAGTTTAAGGTATTTTCTAGTTCTTACTAAAGCTTTTAGGTAGTTTCCTTAGTATTAGCCCCTACTATTATAATATTAATATTATTTATATACCTAAAGCAGGTGTTAGGATCGTTAAGCCTTAGGCTAGGGGAAAAGTAAAGTATAGAGATAATAAAGGAGATAGAGGACCTCTATAGGGCTTTATATTCCAGCTCTGTCTTTAGGAAGGTAGTCCTATAGCTATTTTAAATAAAAGCTTTACGGTTACTTATAAAGGAGTTAACCTATTTTATAAAAAGGGGGGGCTATTTTTATTCCTTAAGTTTATATACTAGGTAGTTACGTATAATAATGTTAAACGCACTAGAGATGTTAAGTATAAGGAGAGAGATAATAAGGCCCTAGGCTAGGGCGACTTTAGCATTATAAAATAGGTAGGCAACTAGATCTATTATAGACCTTTTTAAGAAAGCTTTGAAATATTATTTTAGTAGTATTTCATATTCTATTACTAGGAGGGAGACTCTTTTAGCTAGGAGTTTCTTAAGGCCTTTGCTTATGTAGGAGAGTAAGGAGATAGGTTTATAGCCTTTGTACGTAGTGTACGCCTTCTCCGGCTTCCTAGGTTTAGGGATAATAGTAATCTCTGCGCTCTGGAAGGGGAGTGGGTAGTATTCTATTATTAGGCATCTGCGGAAAAGATTAGTTATGTATTTGCTAATAGTAGGCTAGGTAAGCTATAAAAGGGCGATGGAGATACTGTCTGCGCTAGGCGCGGTTTGTTGTTTGTTTATTTGTTTTATTATTAACGTCTACTAAGTAAGCTAGTTACATAAGTCCTCATCTAGGCACTAGGACGGTAGGAGCCGCCGAGTTCAGATCAAGCATTTGCTACGTTTTAATATAATAAAGGAAATGGGGAAGTATTAATTTATTTTACGTATCTGTTTCTACAGGGGGGGGCCGTATAGGCTTATGTCCTCCACTAGTTTCTGGAAGTCCTTATACCCCCCGTCGCTAAGAAGGTATTAGATATAGGTAGTTCTAAAGCGCGCCTCCCTCTCTGGTACGTTAGGGAGGAAAGGGGCTACTATACAGCACTTTACGAAGTACCCTTATATCCTTAGCTCACTGCACTTACAGGTAGGCCTGGCGTTATACCCGAACCTCTCGTAGTATTCTATAAAGTCCCTGTATCTAGATCTTTTGGCTAAGAGCCTGTGTAAGATCGGACGTAAGAGGTGTAGTTCCAGGGGCATAGAGGGAGCTTTATAGAGGCTCTACCTACCGGCTTTATAAGACTCTGGGTAGTTATTATTCTAGTTATCGTCTTATATTTCCCTACGCTTCTTTTTTACCTACTTTTTAATAAAGGTAATAGTAAAGCAGTTTCTTAAGTAGCAAGGGAGTTCTAAACCCTCTTTTACCAGTCGGTCGGCTTCTTCGTTCCCTAGTATATCCTTATGTCCTAGGACCTAGGCTACTCTGGTTATTACCTGTAGGCGTAGTTTCTGGGCGATTTAGCATAGCCCTATATATACTCCCTAGGACAAGGCAGAGGTTGGCCCTAGTATTCCATCTACTACCGCTAAGTTATCCAGGAAGAGTAGAATCTCCCGGATGTCCGGGTTCGCAAGGGCGCGTGCCCTAGCTAGCTTTATAGCTTTAAATACGCCCACTGCCTCGGCGTCGTAGACTTCTGTATTAGCAAGGGGTCCGCATACTATAGTTCTCTTATAGTCGTAGTATATAACAGCTCCCCATCCCGTATTACCTTATTTATCCTATAACCCGTCTAAGTAAGTAAGGAGGGTAGACCTAGGGAGGCCGTCGAGAAATTTAAGATGCTTTTCCGCTGCCTCTAACTTCGGGAGGCCTCTAAAGTTTAGGCCTACTTTAATAACTCTGTTATTCTTAGCGAAGAGGGAGAGTTAGACTATTTTCCCTACTAGGGCTGCAGTACGTTATAGTCTGGTGGGGGGAATCCTAGGGGGGAGTTTCTTATCGATATATCTGCTGACCGGGTGGTTCCTGTTTAGACTAGCGAAGCAAGCCGCTGTACAGAGTCTGGTCTATGCTACCTATACTAACGCTAAGGGGACTCCGGACTCTCTGTATATAATAGGGAGGTTAGTCGTCCTTTAAACGAGGACGACTGCCCTAGCTGCTGCTTTAAACGGCTGGTCAAGGATCGCGGTTAATCCTATTAAGCCCGTTCCCACTTATCTGCTTAGATTTGTCGCGCTCTGTCTACTTTCGCCGGGCCAGAAAGCTTCCGTCCTATACAAAGCTACGGGGGCAACGCAGGCCTTAGCTGCTATAGCTACCGCGTCCGGCGGGGATCCTTTTTATATCTTATTCAGAGATCTTAAAAAGTTAGCCGCTTTAAGGGCCTTTCCCTTCATAATCCTAAGGTGCTTTTTAAAAAAAAGCCGTAAGTCCAGGTGTATTCCTAGCCAGCGGACCAAGTCCTAGGGGGCTATAGTTTTTTCTCTAAAGTCCACTCCCTTATTATAGGTTTAGGTTCTAGTTCTATAAAAATATATAAGTTCAGCCTTATCTAGGTTAAAGGAGACTACGTTTATATTACCCTAGTTTAGGGTATCTTCCAGTTCCTACTATAGCTTCCGAGTAGTTTCCTTAGTATTAGCCCCTACTGCTATAATACCTATATCGTCTGCGTACCCGAACTAGGTATTTAGGTCGTTAAGCTTCAGGCTGGGGGAAAAATAAAACATAGAGACAATAGGTAAGATAGGGGACCCCTGTAGGGCTCCATACTCCAGCTCTATCTCCGGGAGGGTAGTTCCGTAGCCGTTTTAGATAAGAGCCTTTTGATTGCTTATAAAGGAGTCGACCTATTTTACGAAAAGAGGGGGCTACCCTTATTCCCTAAGTCTGTAGACTAGGCGGTTGCGTATAACTATATCGAAAGCGCCGGAGATGTTAAGCGTAAGGAGGGAGACGACGAGGCCTTATGCCAGTACGACTTCGGCGTCGTATATTAGGCAAGCGACGAGGTCTATGGTAGACCTTTTTAGGAGGGCCCTAAAATATTATTCCGGCAGGATCTTATGCTCTATCGCTAAGAGGGAGACTCTTCTAGCTAGGAGTCTCTCAAGGCCTTTCCCTATACAGGAGAGCAGGGAGATAGGTCTATAGCCCTTATACATAGTATACGCCTTTTTAGGTTTTCCGGGTTTAGGGATAATAGTAATCTCCGCGCTCCGAAAGGGGAGGGGGTAGTATCCTACCATTAGACAGCCGCAGAAAAGGTTAGTTATATATCCGCTAATAGCAGGCTAAGCAAGCTATAGAAGGGCGACTAATATACCGTCCGCGCCGGGCGTAGTATTACCTAACCCTGTTGTAGCTTTCTTAGCCTCCGGCTCTAATACTGTTTAGTCCTAGTGGATGTTCTTATTAACGGAAAAGTCCTTTTCCCATAGGTCTAGGATATCTTCCTCTATAGTCTTACGTTTAAGGAGTCTATCTCTAAGGAAAGTAGCTCTCTCCATAGGGTCTAAGATACTTTTATCTCCGTCTATTAAAGAAGGCGGTTAAAAGCGGTCCATTACCTTACGCTATTTCGCTACTAACTAAATATTCCTAGTAGTACTAGCTTCCGCTATAATCCTATCTTAGTAAGCTCGTTTACTACGGCGGATAATGTCTCTAAGGGTCTTATAGGCTCCCTCCTATACTAAGGAGCCGTCTGTAGATTCCTTATAGACCTTATAAGCTGCTTTACACTTTTCTAACTACTACGGGGCGCTGTAGCCGTTTTAGTATCTAGTCTTACCGGCCGCCTCTATAACTTATTTAAAAAGGTCCTGCAGGGCCTTGGCGCACTCGTCCAGGTTAGCCTCTAATAGCATAGTTAGGTCGACTAAGGGAAGGGTCCAGGCAAAGGAGTACATAAGTTAACCAAAGTCCTCCCAGCATTCCATCAGGACGTATTTTTTCCCTGCCCCTGGGGTTATTCTAAGGGGCTTGGGTAAGTTTATAACTACTATATAGTAGTCCGATCCTATGTTAAAGGAGTAATCGACTCTCGTTAACGCAGAGCAGTTTAAGAAGACTAAGTTAATACATTTTCCCAATTATCAGGTAGGCGTATCTATCAGGGCCGGGAGGAGGTTATACTTCTCCGCCCATTCAGCAATCTTATTACCCACCGAGTCTGCGCTTCTACCCAGGTCCTATAGTTAATATAAGGCGTTAAAGTCTCCTACAATAATTAAACAGGGGGGGGGAGGGCCCTATTTAATAAGGGTCTCTGTAGCTAAGTCTACCAAAGCTCTTTAGTAAACGTTAACGATAGTATATCCGTATACCTCTATCTAGCATATATATCCATCCTCCAGGCCTAGGGAAAAGAGTTACTTACTGGGAAGGTTTAGGAAAATTCTAATAAAGGTAAGAACTAAGGGTCTGGCGTCCCTCCAGCTGTTCAGGAGGTTATATACTTAATACCTAGGGTAGTTTTTAGTTTGTTTTCTATTTAAGACCCTATCCTATATAGCGTAGGGTTCCTAGATTAGTATAATATCATAGCCACCTTCCTATACTAGTAAAAGGGCAATATCCTAGTAGGGACTGCTTCTTCTAACGTTAGCTTAGAAGATTTTAAGGCTAGTGTTTCTTTAGCGGCTGCAACAGGGCCTATTATTTATAGGCTTACATCAGGGGGTCCGTCGTCTCCTATATAGGCGTCCCTTATATTCTCGTCTTCCTCCTCGTCTTCGTTATCGGAGCCGGCGACGTATACTACTAACTTCGCAGGCAAGGCCGTCTTAGAAAAGTCCTCTTCGTCCAAGTCAACCTTAACGACGACTTTCTACAGGGGGGGCCTGACGGAGGGTTATAGCGCCGAGCTAGAGAGGGGTAGTCTTATACGCAGGCCGTATCTAGCTGGTGGAGTAAGCGCTATTACAGTACTGGGGATTTAGGGAGGGGCAGGCCTCGGGGGATTAGCTTCGTTATATCCTTTCCGGCCGAGCTCCCTAATAGCCTGGAGTTAGGCCTTAGTATAATGTACTTTTTCCCTATTCCGTATTACTAGCCTGGCCGGGCATTTAAGAAAGTCCGATTTATATAGTCCGTTGCAGTTAGCGTATTAGGGGGGGAAAGAGCAGTCCGTAGTAGTAGTACTCTAATATTTATCGGCGGGTTTGCCGCACTTAAGGCACCTCTCCGTTCTAGTACAGTTCCGAGGGTTATAGAATGCTAGGCACCTGGGACATTAAGTGATTCTTAGTTTCTGGACCCGGAGTTCCGCCGGGGCGGAGCTATTAAAGAGTCTAAAGCCGCCCTTGACGTTTTTTTTAAAAGATATAAAATAGCAGTATATATCAAGGGATTCTCTAAATAAGGCCCTTTAGCAGGCTACCGGGAGCTCTTTAGCCCCAGCCCTAACGCATACCTCCTCTAGAATTAGCGCATCTGTAGGGTAGGTCCCGCTTATATCAGTATATATTTTCGCCACGCTGTATAAAAGGAAACTCTTCTATATACATACTTCTTTAATTTTTAAATTATCACTTTCTACTGCTGGCTTAAGCACAATAATTTTATTTTTTATATCTTAATTTTTCGCCCTAAGGGCAAAGCCTAAGCAGACCTCCTGGAAGTAAGTAATATCCTCGCTGGTAATCTTTACAGTCCTAATCAGTTCTTATTTAGCCCCAATAGCCATCAGCTTCTTCTATTCATAGTCTAGCAGGACTTAGATAAAGATACAGTCGTTAGGTTTTTCTAAGGGTTTATTAATTTTATTATTTATCTTTATATCTACAGCAGGGGCCGGCCCTTTACTATTAAAGGTAAGATTCTTCTAGGCGTTAAGTCTTTTTTACAGCTTATCATCATAAGTAGAATTTTTTAACGCAACTTACGCCTACGTAACCCTAGGGACCGTTTAGCCCGCTTTTCCAGTAGCCGCAGAAGCTCCTGCTGCAGTAGGGGCCCTGGGGCTGTTTAATTTATCTCCCTTGCTATAAGATATGTTAGCTGACGCTGGTTTAGTTAGTTAGGCAGTCCATTCCTTACTACCTAATTTCTTAGGGTTTTTAGACCTCCCCTCCAGATTAATATAGGAGGCAATAAAATTTTTAAATACAGTATTCAGGCAGGTCCGCACCTGTTCTACTACCGCTAAAGAGAGTTCGGATGTATATTATACCAGGCAAAAGTTAATAGCCATAGCTATATTTAATACCACGTCTTATTTAGCCCATTGTTATACATTGATTTTGTTAATCCGGTTTATAACCGTGTTTTTAGTAAGGGATTTCCCCTCTTTACTTAGGTCGGTGGCTTCCTTTACACTACTAAAAAAAAAGGCGGCAAAGCCTCTCGAGGCTGTCTGCGCTACAACTGTCGTTACTACGGTCGGTCTTGCCCTGTTAAAGCTAGGTAAGGGTATTTTATCTGCGCCGATGGCTTCTCTAAAGCGTCTCTTTTTCTTAGGGGTAAAGGGAAGAACCGTAGCCTCTCCCGTTTTCGGGCCTGAGGGGGTGGCTTCCTTCTGTGGTTGGAAGACTGTTGCGGGTCCGGGGGCAACTGGGTTCGTTTTATTCTAGTTGTCCGGAGGGTTTATAGATGTTTCCATCTTTCCGAAGTCCCCAGAAGGGACTGTAAATGTAAAAATTAATGTTGTTTTATCTAATAGCTAATTAAACGGAGTAAGGATTTTTAGTGGTTAGGCACCTAAAAGGTGGGGTACCTGTAGATATAGGAGGGAAGCTTGCGCTAGGCGCGGTATTTCCTAATCCTGTTGTAGCTTTTTTAGCCTCCGATTCTAATACTGTTTAGTCTTAGTGAATGCTTTTATTAATAGGAAAGTCCTTTTCCTATAGGTTTAAGATATCCTCCTCTATTATCTTATACTTAAGGAGTTTATCTTTAAGGAAAGTTGCTTTTTTTTATAGGGTCTAAGATACTTTTATCCCCGTTTATTAGGGGGGGCGGTTAAAAGTAGTCTATTGCCTTATGCTATTTAGCTACTAATTAAATATTCCTAGTAGTGCTAGCTTCTGCTATAATCTTATTTTAGTAGGCTTGCTTACTATAGTGTATAGTATTTCTAAAGGTTTTACGGGCTTTTTTTTTAGGTGGGGGAGCTGTTTACTATATTTTTATAGGCCTTATAGGCTGCTTTATACCCTTCCGACTACTATGGTGCACTATGGCTGTTCTAGTGTCTGGTTTTGCCGGCCCCCTTTATAGCTTATTTAAAGAGGTTCTGTAGGGCTTTGGCGTATTCGTTAAGGTTGGTTTCTGACGGTGTAGTTAGGTTGACTATGGGGAGGGTTTAAGCAAAGGAGCGTATAAGTTAGCCGAAGTCTTTTTAGTATTTTAATAGAATATATTTTTTCCCTGCCCCTAGGGTTGTCTTAAGAGGCTTAGGCAGGTTTGTAATTACTATATAGTGGTCTAACCCTGTGTTAAGGGAGTATTTAACCCTGGTTAACGTAGGGTAGTTTGTGAAGACTAGGTTAATGTATTTTCCTAAGTATTAGGTAGGCGTGTTTATTAGAGCTAGGAGGAGATTGTGCTTCTCTGTCTATTCTGTAATTTTATTGCCTGCTGGGTCTGCGCCCCTGCCCAGTTCTTAAAGTTAGTATAAGGCGTTAAAGTTGCCTATAATAATTAAGGGGGGGAGGACTTTATTTAGTAAAGGTCTTTATAGCTAAGTTTACTAAAGCCCTTTAGTAGACGTTAATAATAGTATAGCCGTATACCTTTATTTAATATATATATTTATTCTCTAGGCCTAAGGGAGAGAGTTATTTACTAAGGAGGTTAGGGGAAATTTTAATAAATATAAGAATAAAGGGTCTGGCGTCCCTTTAACTATTTAGGGGGTTATATACTTAGTATTTAAGATAATTTTTGGTTTACCTTCTGTTTAATACTTTATTTTATTAAACGTAGGGTTCCTGGATTAATATAATATTATAGCTACCTTCTTATGCTAATAATAAGGCAATGTCTTAATAAGGACTAGACTTCCTAATATTAGCTTAAAAGATTTTAAGGCTAGTGTTTCTTCGGCAGCTGTAATAAGGCCTATTGTTTATAAGCTTACGTTAAGGGGTCTGTTAGTTCTAGGGGGGGCGTTATATATATTTTTATCCTCCTTGTCTTCGCCCTCCTCCTTACCTTCTTCCTTTTTTTTACTATCCGAGCCAGCTACGTAGACTGCCGATCTAGCGGGGGAAGATTTTTTGCAGAGGTCCTCTTTATCTAAGTTAACCTTAACTATAACCTTTTTAGCTGGGACCTAGGGGGGGAGGGGGGGTGCTGAGTTAGATAGTAGCAGCCGGAGGCGGGGGCTTATCCGGGTACCTAGGGTAGTTGTTTTATTACTGTTAGCCGCTGGGGTAGGGGCCGATTTTAGTTTAGGAGGGTTTGCCTTATTATACTCCTGTTGGCCTAGTTCCTAAATAGCTTAGAGCTAAGCTTTAGTTGTTTAAACCTTTTCTCTATTTTTAATAACTGGTCTAGCAGGGTACTTTAGGGAGTTTAATATATAAGGGCTGTTGTAGTTAGTATACTAGGGGGGTAGTAAGCAGTTTACTATATTATTAATGTATCTGTATACTAGCTTACTATATTTATAATATTTTTTAGTCCTAGTGTAGTTCTAAGGGTTATAAAACCTAAGGTATTACTGGTATTAGGTGATCTAAGGTAGTTGGGTCTGGGCCTTTGCTAGGTAGGAGCTGTTAAAGAGCCTGAAACCAGGTTTAATATTTTTTATAAAGAATATAAAGTAGTAATAGGTGTTAAGGGTTTCTCTAAAGTTAGCTTTACAGTAGGCTACTGGTAGGGTTTTAGCTCCTACCCTAGCGTAAGCCTTTTCTAGAACTAGCGTATCTGTGGGGTAAGTCCTGCTTAGGTTAGTATATGTTCTTACTATACTATGTATAAGAAAAACCTTTTAAAAATATGCTTTTTTAATTTTTAAACTGTTACTTTTTGCTACTGGCTGAAGTGTAATGATTTTATTTCTGATGTTCTAATTTCTGCCTCTAAGGGTAAAGCCTGATTAGATTTTTTAAAAGTAAGTGATATCTTTATTTATAAGTTTTAAGATCCTGATTAGTTTTTATCTAGCCTTAATAACCAATAACCTTTTTTATATATAGTCTAGGGGGACTTAGATAAAGACGCAGTTGTTAAGGCTTTCCTTAGGTTTGTTGGTTTTATCTATGTTCTTTATATTAGCGGCGGAGGCCGGCCCTCTGCTGCTAATAAAGGAGTTTTTTAAGTTATTAATTCCTTTCTAAGGGTTTTTATTATAAGTATTTTCTTATAATATAACTTATACTTATATAACCTTAGGGTTCCTTTAGCCTACTTTTCTAATAGCTACGGAAGCTTCCGTTAGGGTAGGGTTCTTAGCGGCGTCTGATTTATTTTCTTTATTACGTAATGCATTAGTTAATAATATTTTAGTTAGTTAGGTAGCTCTTTCCTTACTGCCTAGTTTTTTAAGGTTTTTAGGCCTCCCCTTAGGGTTAATATAAAAGGTAATAAAATTTTCAAATACGGTATTTAAATATAATCGAACTTATTCCACTATTATAAAGGAGAGTTAGGAAGTATATTATACTAGGTAGGAGTTAATAGCAATAGTAATATTTAATACTACGTCTTATCTAGCTTATTATTATACGTTAATTTTATTAATTTAATTTATAATTTTAATTTTGGTGAGGGATTTTCCCTCTTTACTTAGGTTAGTGGCTTCCTTAGTACTGCTGAAGATAGAGGTAATAAAGCCTTTTAAGGCTGTCTATACTATAGTTAATATTACCGCTAAGCTTAGTTTAGCCCTGGTAAAGCTAGGTAAGGGTATTTTATTTATTTTAAGGGCTTCTGTAAAGCGTTTTTTCTTCTTAGGGGTGAAGGGGAAGATTATAGACTCTCCCGTTTTTAGGCCTGAGGGGGTTGTTTTCTTCTAAGGTTAAGGGTCTGTTGCTAGTCCGGGGGCGACGGGATTCATTTTATTCTAGTTATCTAAAGAGTTTGTAAATATTTCTATCTTTCTAAAGTCCCTAGATAGGACTGTAAATAAGAAAAAGGTATTCATTTTATTTAATAGTTAGTTAGACGGAGTAAGGTTTTTGGTGGTTAGGTATCTAAAAGGTAGGGTACCTGTAGATATAGGAGGGAAGCTTAATAGGAAGGTCTTTTTCCTATAGGTTTAAAATATCTTCCTTAATTATCTTTTACTTAAGGAGTTTATTCTTAAGGAAGGTTACTTTTTCCGTAAGGTCTAAGATACTTTTATCCCCGTTTATTAAGGGGGGTGGTTAAAAGTAATCTATTACCTTACGCTACTTAGCTATTAACTAAATATTTTTAATAGCATTAGCTTCCGCTATAATCTTATCTTAATAGACTTATTTACTATAGTATATAGTATTTTTAAAGGTTTTATAAGCTTTTTCTTAGGCAGGGGAGCTATCTGCTGCTTTTTTATAAACTTTATAGGCTGCTTTATACTTTTTTAACTATTATAGTATATTATAGCTGTTTTAGTACCTAGTCTTACTGGCTGCTTTTATAATTTATCTAAAGAAGTTCTATAGGGCCTTAGTATACTTGTCTAAGTTAGCCTTTAACGGTAAGGTTAGGTTAACTAAGGGGAGGGTTAAGGCGAAGGAGTATATAAGTTAACTAAAGTTTTTTTAGTATTCTAGTAGAATATATTTTTCTCTGCCTCTGGAGTTATCCTAAGGGGGTTAGGTAAGTTTATAATTACTATATAGTAGTTTAATTTTATATTAAGAATATATTTAACTTTAGTTACTGTAGGGTAATTTATAAAAATTAAATTAATATATTTTCCTAAGTATTAGGTAGGTATATT
The DNA here is from genome assembly GCA_020045945.2 of Trichoderma semiorbis. NCBI lineage: Eukaryota > Fungi > Ascomycota > Sordariomycetes > Hypocreales > Hypocreaceae > Trichoderma > Trichoderma semiorbis. The sequence goes on from CM034694.1 coordinate 8,207,826, forward strand.
TATTAAGGCTAGGAGGAGGTTATATTTCTTTACTTATTCTACTATCTTATTACCTACAGGGTCTACGCTTTTACTAAGGTCTTAGAGTTAGTAAAAGGCATTAAAGTTACCTACGATAATAAAGCAGGGGGGGGGAGGGCTTTATTTAATAAAGGTTTTTATAGCTAAGTTTACTAAAGCCCTTTAGTAGACGTTAATAATAATATATCTGTATACTTTTATTTAATATATATAGCTATTCTTTAGGCCTAGGGGAAAGAGTTATTTACTAAGGAAGTTTAGGGAGATTTTAATAAATATAAGAACTAAGGGTCTAACGTCTTTTTAATTATTTAGGGGGTTATATATTTAATATTTAAGATAATTCTTAGTTTATCTCTTATTTAATACCTTATCTTATTTAACATAAGGTTCTTAAATTAGTATAATATTATAGCTACCTTCTTATATTAGTAATAGGGTAATATCTTAGTATAGATTACTTTTCCTAATGTTAGTTTAAAAGATTTTAAGGCTAATATTTCTTTAGCAGCTATAATAAGGCTTATTATTTATAGGCTTACGTTAAGGGGTTTATTAATTCCCGGGGGGGTATTAAATATATTTTTATCCCCTTTAGCTTCTTCCTTTTTATTATCTAGGCCAGCTACGTAGACTGCTAACTTAGTAAAGGAGGCTCCTTTATAAAGATCTTCCTTATTTAAGTTAACTTTAATAATAACCTTTTTAGCTAGAGCTTAAAGGGGGAGGGGTAAAGCTAAGCTAGAGATTAGTAATTATATATAAGGGCCTGTTTAAGTTCTTAGGTTAGCTGTTTTTTTAATATTAAAGGCGGGGGCAGGGGTAGGGGTAGGTTTAGGTTTAGGTAGGTTAACTTTATTATATTCCTATTAGCCTAATTTCTAGATTACCTAAAGTTAGGCTTTAGTTATTTATACTTTTTTCCTATTTCTAACGACCAGTTTAATAAAGTAGTTTAAGGATTCTGTTATATAAGGACTATTATAGTTAGTATACTAAGGCAGGGATAAGTAGTTTGCTATAGTATTATTATATTTAAAGGCTAGTTTATTATATTTACAGTACTTTTTTATTCTAGTGTAGTTCTATAGGTTATAGAATTTAAAGTACTAAGAGCATTAGGTAATATAAGGGGGTTAGACCTGGATTTCTACTAGGAGGGAGTTATTAAAAAGTTTAAAGCTGGGCTTAATATTTTTTTTAAAGGAGATAAAGTAGTAGTATATATTAAAAAACTCCCTAAAGGGAGCCTTACAATAGGCGGCTAGTAGGTCTTTAGCCCTTGCTCTAGTATACGCTTCCTTAGGGATTAGTGCATTAGTAAAGTAGGTTCCGCTTATATTTATATAAGTTTTTAATACGCTATATATAAGAAAAACTCTCTAGGTATATATTTTTTTAATTTTTAGTTTTTTACTTTCTGCTTATAGTTAAAGTATAATAATTTTATTTTAAATATTTTAATTTTTACTTTTAAGGGCAAAGCTTAATTAAACCTTTTAAAAGTAAATAATATCTTTATTTATAAGTTTTAAGATCTTAATTAGTTCTTATCTAGCCCTAATAGCTAATAGTTTTCTCTATATATAGTTTAGTAGGACTTAGATAAAAATACAGTTATCGGGCTTTTCTTTAGGTTTTTTAGTTTTATTTCTTAGTTTATTAACAGCGTAAGCCAGCCCTTTACTATTAGGAGCTAGGTTCTTTAGGGCTATAAGTCCTTTTTATATCTTTTTATTATAAATATCTCTGCGTAATATAACTTATACCTATATAACCCTAGGGCTACTCTAGCCTACTTTTCTAATAGTCGCAGGTACTTCTGCTTTAGTAGGGTTCTTAGTAAATTCTAATTTATTACTCTTACTATAAGATATATTAGCTAATATTATTTTATTAGGTTAGGCAGCTTTATCCTTACTACCTAATTTTTTAAGGTTTTTAAGCTTTTCTTTAAGGTTAATATAAGAGGTAATAAAGTTTTCTAATATAGTATTTAAGTATAATTAAACCTATTTTACTACTGCTAAGGAAAGTTAGGAAGTATATTATACTAAGTAAAAGTTAATTACTATAATTATATTTAATACTACGTTTTATTTAGCTTATTATTATATATTAATTTTATTAATTTAATTTATAATTCTACTTTTAGTAAGGGATTTCCCCCTATTATTTAGGTTAATAGTTTTTTTTATACTATTAAAGATAAAGGTAATAAGACTTCTTAAAGCTATTTATATTATATATAATACCGCTGTAACACTTAGTCTTATTTTATTAAAGCTAGGCAAGAGTATTTTATTTATACTAAGGGCTTCTCTAAAATATTTTTTCTTTTTAAAAGTAAAGGGAAGGACTGTAATTTCTTCCGTTTTTAGGCTAAAGGGGGTTACTCCCTTCTAAGGCTGGGGGGCTATTATAGGTCCAGGGGCAATGGGGTTTAGTCTGTTCTAAAGGTCTAGAGGGTTTATAGATGTTTTTATCTCTCCAGAGTCCCCAGATAGGACTGTAAAAGTAAAAATTAAGGTTGTTTTATCTAATAGCTAGTTAAATAGAGAGGGGGTTTTTGGTAGTTAGGCACCCAAAAGGTGGGGTACCTGTAGGTATAGGAGGGAAGCTTGACCCTTGAGACATAAGCAATTAAAGCTAAAATCCTTACTGATTAGTATGAATGAGGGAGAGAGGATAACAAAAAAGATATTAATCATCTTATATGGGAAACTATTCTTATTAGGACATTCGTTGAGTTGGCGTGATCTTAGCTGAGCTGGAAACAAACTTTGGGTGAGTGAATAAATTGTAGAACGAAGACAAACTATGAGGCCATGTCTATCAATGACTTGCATTTTTTGATACAGGCTTACTAACCTATCATAAACTCGAAACTAATCCCATACATTTGTTTATTGATATGAGAGATTTGATTTCATGGATTCCGAATTCTTCGTATCACAACAAAAGCTACCGCTGCAGCCGCATACCCCTGCCATTGGTACCTCTTCTGCGTTATATTCTCAAGATCCATAGGCCATCGCATCAGTGCGGCGGAAAAGTCAGATGCATCCAATTACTACTCATGTTGTGTTATTTAGGCGAACCATGAAGAGGCACGCGTCTTCGGCTTTGTGGTCGTTGATGTTGGCAGGCTTCATTATGACACCGTATCTGATACGGCGGATGTCACATTATCCTGTAAAGCCGATGCTGAACTCGTCGAAAGCCACAGCGCCATCATCGACGTGTTGAACTCTGAAGAGGGTATGAGTCATACACTGAGAGTGGATGACCTACTGCGGCGATGGGTGCTAGGAATGTTTGGGAAGGATGAAATCAGTAAGTCTTACAGGAAACTGCATTCACCAGGGTTTTCTCAGAGCTGTTGAATATACCAAGGATTTCATAGACTCAAAAGCATGAAAAATCATGCATGCGGGGCATACTCATTTCTCACGCCCCTTTTGACCTATCAGTCTACTTACACGCCCGCGGCAACATATCGCGAAAGTGGCGGTCGACATACCTGGATCCAAGCTGACCCGTGACCCAGTGATTCTTGGAATGGTCTCGACTCGTAACCCATCTAGAATATGCTAGACTGCCAAGATACTCCAAGATAGCTATAAATTTGATTGCATGATGAGAGCATTGGTATCTATCCCAGTTATCCAACATTCTGCCCGCCATCCGCAGTATGTTTGTGTCATAAGAACCTAATATATCCTTCCGGACCAGTTCGGTATTTATCTTCATAATAGCTTTTGAATCAATGCCAACGGGGAAGGTATTCGGATGCAACTGAACAACTCGGCCATAGGTCTTAATACAAATCACCCGGCCCCACCACCTCCTCGACTCCGTTGTGGCTTACACGCCATCTTGAGTGCCGGGTAAAAAAACACTCCTGGCGCACACCCATCGGCAAATGTACCTCGAGCCGGCTGTATACCGACCCAAGCTGTTTTGCTCCCAGAATCAGAAGAACCCATATAGTTTCATAATATCGCATACCGACAATAACTAGCAGTCCCTTTGTAGAATAGCATCAATGACAGACATTTCGAAAACATGGACTAACAAAAGTTCTTGAACGTCGGGCTGTAAGGCCGAGCAAACCTGATGTAACTGATACACTAAAGACTACACTATAACAAATTCAGTGAATTGTGAAGGCCCCTATTATAACAGAACCCTTTTGAAAAGACAAATTGCTAAAAGCGGTAGGAAAGCAGGGCGATAATTGGCTTCCAGTAGGCCGTATAATCCTAGTGTAACTTGTACAGTAAGACCTAAACTATAATGATCGAGTGAATTACAAGGACCCCTGTTATTATATAAGCTTTTTAAAAATATAGATTGCCAAAAAGTATAGATAATTGGACTATAATTGGTTTCCAATAGGCCGGGCAATCCCTGGCATGCCTTATGCTGTAAGAACTAAACTGCAACGCTTCAGTGGGGTGCAACGTGCGCCTGTTGAGTCAGGCATGTTTGGCATGTACTGACACAAGGTGTTTCTTCAATATGCTTGCACGCCTAAATGGAAAACACAATCCCTTGAACCTTGCCGTAACCAGGATCCAGTACAGTAATGAAGGATCAGCTACAAGCAGAGGTGAGCTGAAGGATCCGAGCCTAGCTTCGTAAGACAGTTCTCTCTCCATGTAGCCCGACTGTGGGTTGTGTCCTAAAAGTTTGGTTGAAAGTAACTGTGTCACCGCCCCTTTTGCCCAATTGAAGGTATGATTGCAGTTTACACACGGAGTTATTTATAGGTGCGCGTGAGTGTAGACTCAAGATAGAAGAGGTATAAATACGTAAACTCTGTGCTCTTGTTGGCGTAAATTTCACGTTGTGCCTCGATTAAAGTCTGATCACATTGTGTCGTCGTGATAGAAAAGCTTTGCTCAAAAGTCATTACTTTCCTCACCATTATTTTCCTCATTACGACAATCATGGAAGCAACACGAAAGTACAAGCTTCAGGCTCACATGAGCTCTGAAACCAGCGAATTGAGACCAATCGCAACATTTCTGAATGGAGACAACTCTTGGTTGTTTTCATTTCCTCGCCCCCTCAACGATCGCGCAGCTTCTGGCAAGGTTTATTACCACATTGTCTATGAACCATGGCTGAACGGTTCAGCAAATGACATGAGCAAGTGGCTTACCGATATCCTGCAACCCGTACATGCAGCCATAGATAGCCCTGCTGCTGTCGACGATGCTATTACCGACATCGAGAACTCGGCAGTGGCGCATCTGGATGGGGCCGACAAGATTTCTACACCAAATACTTTGAGTGAAGATGCGCTCAAGGTTGATGCTATTTTACTCATGTTTTACCTTCCTGACCATGTACATCAGCCGACTCTGTACCAGTTTGACAAGCGGATTCCGGTGTTTGCAACGCCAGACGCGATGGCCATTGTCAAGAAGATGAAGCATTTCGAGACCCTAGAACTTATTCCGTCTCTATCGCCTACCGCCAAGACTTGGCGGGAACCAAGCGTACAGCCCGCAGCAGGATGGCCCTCATGGCTGATGCCTTGGTTCCTACCTGGTCATCGCGCAGTCAACCCAGCATGGGCGCTAGTGTGGACGCATACTGGTAATGATGGAGAGGAAGCGAACGAGAGCATTGTAGCCTCCATCCACGGAAGCCAGGTGGACGAAAAACATCTGAATGCCTTCCTCGATTCTGAGCCTCCTACTGAGAAACTGGCTCTGATGCACGGCTTGAAGAAAGCGGGCTAATCGGAGTTCAAATTGCCTTCGGGGGTCAAGAGCGGGTTAGCACTGTATCGGAGGATACAGCCAAAGTACTGGTTGGCGAACCATGATGCCCTGTTTACGTACAATGGTCTCTTATATAAGAGCGTACAGCTTAACGATGTCGGGCGAACGGTAGATTGGGCCTTGGAGCAGGAGCAGAAAGCTGGTGGAGTATGTTCGGGAGTAAAGAAGCCCAACTTTATAAAAGTGGCTAATGGAGAATGTTTTGTATTAGTATAGCTCAAAAGCAGCGCATAAATGGCATTGGAAAGAAAGTCAAATTGATGGGAGCCGCCGTAAGCGACAAAATGTAGTAATAAATCTTACCCCAGTCGTTTTTTTTCATCGTCAGTGGAAGTAAAGGGAACGATGCCGAACGTAACGCATATCTGTAAGTTGGTTTACGAAGAACTCTAGAATTACTTGCTCTCTATCCAACCTAGCTCAGATTCCATGTGTGTAATAGCTCTCCTGCTTATTAAAATAAAACACTTTTATGACTACCAATAACTTGTCTAGTTTGAGTGGACCTGTAATATCTCCAAGGGTCAAAAATTTATAAAAATACCATCTGCCTGGCGTACGTTAAAACAAGGCATCATGAGTTATGCTTGTGGCAACTTACTCTAACGATTCCCGAGCGTCGTTGGGGAACTTGAGGCCTGCTTATTTTCGAGGTTGCGAACCATAATAATTTCTCGCCTGCCGTCAGGAATCTCGTCGCCAGGCTCGTCGGATACAATGAAGCTGTTGTGTTGGTACACTGATTGTGCGATGGCATTATCTGGTCGTACTGCAAGTCGAAGCTCGATGAATCCAGACTGCACGGCCCAGCTCGCAATTTTTCCAATAAGAGAAGAAGCAAGTCCTTTGCCTCGAAAGCTAGGGTCCACCCACATTGAGATGATCTCGGCTCCCCCATTCCCAGTCGGGATCCCGGTTGCCATTCCAACTGCGCGCTCGCTGGCAGCCTCATCAATTTTGTATGCTACAAGATCAATTGCATCTCGTATTGATAGTCTGCTACGCCATCGAGATTCCGGCGCATTGACCCAATCGTGGAATCCTGATCCAAAAGCATCAGGAGCATTTGCCAGAGCTCTCAGGCGCACAGCTTTCCATACCTCCCAATCGTCAGCTGACAAGGTTCGAATTTCCAACATGTTGGGCTCAGATTGTAGTAAAGATCTTGCTTGGGTGGAAAATTAGACAGATAATAAAAACAGCAGATGCACCAAAACTTGAGTTCCAATCTTCAACCGCATAAGTCGTTGCGCGCGAGTGCTGTGTGTGACTCATCTTCTGGATCTTATAGGCCACTCACTACATCCCATTGAGTGCGAGGTGGTCCAACCTATGTACCGGTATCCACTTTTATTTAACGCTAGATAGCTACATCATAGGACTTCAGGTACTAGCAAAAGAAAATACACTAAAACTACTAGCAGTTATTATTAACGATACCTTCTAATGGATATTAAAAATATTATAATTTAAAATAAATTTAATAATAAACTTAACGTACGACTAGATAATTACTAAATTAAATAATCGGCTAATAGTAATACAGTCTGGCTAAACTTTAAGCTGGAGCCCTTATAAGGGCGTTATTTTAAACCTTTGCAAATTTAATAACGTAACCCCGTTATTAATATATTGCTAATTACGCCGCTATTGGTTTTTTAGCTATTCTTACCTATTAATGTGACGAACCGATATCTATATATTAGTATAGATAGTGCTTTTCCTAAGGGACAAACCTTAGAGAGGTTCTATAGTTTATGTTAGCGGAGCAGTTAGGTCAGTAGACGGATAATTTTATTACTAAATGTAAAGTAAAGTATCTAAGTGTTTAATCTAAATACTATTATATTATAATAATAACTAGCTATTTAAGTATCTTAATAAGTAATATAAAATAAACTTATATACCTAGTTGATTTTAGGCTCGTAAGGCTCGTTAAATAAGCTGAACGAGATACTGCTCGTATAGCTCGTCGGAAGAGTTAAGTAAGCGTACTACTATTAGTCCATCGGCCTATAGTTAATCTAGCGGCGCCTACCCTATAGGCCCGTTATTGCAATTATAAAAGTCAGGTCGTAATATAATATCCCCCTCCTGTTAGTCTTACCCTTAAGACCTTACTTAATCTAGTATAAGTAACCTACTCCTTCCTTCTCTATAAGTTCTTACCCTTATTTCCTTTTATTTATAATTTCCAAAGTAATAACTACTATTATATCTACTAGATCTAAGGGGCAAAAGACTAATAAATGTAAATAATATAGTAATCTTTACTTATTTATTTTATCTTACTTAATTAAAATAAATAAATATTCTACCTATAAGGCTTCTAAATCTAAATGTTATTTTATAAAGGAAGAGTCCTTTTATTATTCCTCCTATATAATTAACTAAAAGTCTTTTTATAATATAAAATAGCTTTCTCTTACGTAATTTTATAAAGTAGTATTTTAATATATTAAGTTAGAGGCTAAGATTAAAGAAATAGAAGAAGAATATAAGCGTAAGCTTAAATATCTTTACTTATCTAGTGTAAAGGTTAAACGCCTTCGTAAGGAAAAGAAGTTATAGTATAGAAAAATAATATATACTGTAGTACAGGGTATTAATAATTTAAATAAGTTAGATTATATTAAACAGAAGGAGTAAGAAGCAGAGGCCTTTTATTAAGCTAAAACATTATTACTTAATCCATCCGATTCTATAACTGTAGGTTCTATAGTTAACGCTATTAATTAAGGTATTTTTAATTCCTCTTTATTAGACCTAAACTTTAATAGAAATCTTTTAGAAGGTCTTTTAAATATTTAAGGTCCTTAATAAGTTACTATAAATTTTCTATTTTATTATAGCCTTTCTATTTTACTAGGTATTTAGTTTATTAGGTGTTTTTATTAAATCTTATTATTTTAAGTTTCTTAACCTCATATTTAAGTTCTTTGCCTTAAATAATAATTTTATCCTATATAACTTTACCTATTTCTTTATTTACTAATACTTTTTCTAATAGCAAAATATAAAAATTTAAATATATAGTTCTTCCTTATTATCCTAAAGTAAGTAGAAGATCTATTTTATAGTTAATAAGTCCGATTTTCTTTATAACTTTATAGGGTTTAAGTTTTTTAAAGTTAAGTTTATTACTTAGCCTATTAATCTTAATATTTAGTTATTTATTATTTTATAAATATTAAAGTAGGTAGACTATATCTCCCTCCTTAAAAGTTAATCCGCTAATCCTTTTAATATTTACGAATTTAGCTATTTATTTTTTAATAAATTTAAGCTATATTTATAGTTCTTAATGCAGTTCCTTAAGTTTATTTACTATAATAATAGCTTTACTAGTATTTTCTCCTTTAATAGGAGGTTAGTATAGATCTAATTTAAACCCGTAGTTTACGTAAAACAGTAAGTAGTTTATAGATTTTACTAATATACTATTATAAAATACTTAAGTAGTTAGTAGGTATTTTACTTAATTATCTTAATTAAAGTTAACGTAGTATTATAGGTAAGTTTTAATAATTTAGTTAATTTATTTAGTTTATTTATCTATCTGTAGGTAATAAGCTATACTGGCCTTATGTTTTAATTTAATTGTTACTATAAGTGATTGCTAAAATTTTAATATAAACGTTAATCCTTTGTTAGAGATAATTTTATTTAGTAATTTATAGTAGGCGTAAATATTTTGGAAAAAGATATAAGCTAGTTCTTTTATAGAGCTTTTCTTAGTAGTTGGGATAAAGTAGGCTATTTTTAAAAGTTAATTAACTACTATAAAGATACTATTCTATATTTTATTAGTTATAGGTTTTTTAGAAGGTAGAAGTTTAATAATGTGATTAAATATTATTAATTTTTAATTTTTAATTAGAACTGGTAAGGGTTATAGTTTTCTATAGAGAAGGTAGTATAATGCCTTAGCTTATCTATATATTATATATTCTAACATAACCTTCTGTATTTATTTCTTAATACTTTTAAATTTAAAGTATTATACGACTTATTAAGTAGTTTTTTATATTTTATAGTATCCGTTAAGCTTATATACGTAGACTAATTTTACTATTTTACTTTATAAGTCCTTTAGTACTTAGATAAGTCTATTTAGTATTAGGTATCTAATGTTTATAGAAATACCTTCTAGGTACTGTTTATTTTCCTAGTTTTTAATATATTCTTTTATATTATTAATAATTAGGTCGTCTATCTTAATTTAGTATATAGTATTAATTAATCTAATTGTAAGGTCTTTATACTAGTTTTTCTTTAATACTTATGCCTTAACTTCTGGAATTTTCTAAAAGTAGTTTAATTATCTGCTAAGTGCATTAGTATATTTATTATCTAAACTATTACAGTATTTAATAATAAGCTTAAACTTAAAGAATTATTTATAATACTTAACTTATTTACGAAATAGTTTTTATATTATTATAAAGTAGGTAATATTCCAGTAGTCTATAAGGATAGTTATTAGAAATCGACTTCCTTTACAGTAGTGTCTTTAATACTACTTGCTAAGCGCTTAGTAAATGGCTATAAACTTCTTATCGTAGATAGGATATCTAAGTTCTAGTTTATTTAGTTTCTTAAAGAAATAGGCAATAGGCCTAAGCTTCTTTTTAGGTATATCGTCTAGTTAATAAAGTACTCCGCTAATTGCAAAGTCTAAGGCATTAGTTTTAATTATAATAGGTTTATTTAGGTTAAATATTATAAATACTAGGGCAGTAATAAAGGCTTATTTAAGGCGTTTAAAGGTAATTAAAGCGTTTTATATTAGTTTAAATTTAACGTTTTTCCTTATTAAGTTTATAAATAGCGTAGCGATTTTTAAAAAGTCTTTAATAAAGCGTTAGTAGTAGTTAGTAAGTTTTAAAAAGCTTTATATTTGCTTAATATTCTTAGGTGGTTTTTAATTATTAATTACTTTAAGTTTCTTAAGGTTTATTTAGACTTTACCTAGGGTAATAATATATTTTAAAAATATAACCTTTTACGTATAGAAGTTATATTTCTTAGGTTCTACTAGGAGTTAATTATTTTAAAGTATTTATAATACCTTTTTAATATATTCCTTATGTTTTTCTAGGTTTTTAAAGTAGATAAGGATATTATTAAGGTATATAATAGTAAAATAATCTACGTAGTCTTATAGTATATAGTTAATTATTTTCTAAAAGGATACTGGAGCGTTTGTAAGTCCGAAAGGTATTACCTAATATTTATAAAGTCTGTACTTAATATAGAAGGCGGTTTTCTATTTATTACTTTTTTTAATTTAAATAAGGTTATATATTTCTTTAAGATTTAATAATATAAAGATCTTAGCTTCTGTAAGCTGGTCTTTGATTTTTAAAATTAGAGGTAGTAGTATAATATTTTTCTTAATTATTATGTTTAATTATCAGTAGTTTATAATAAGTTAAAGTTTACTATTCTTTTTAGGTATAAATATAACTAGATATCCTGCTGAGGATTTAGAAAGTCTAATATAGTTTTTCTTTAGTTAGTCCTTAATTTATTTATTAAGTATTTTAAGCTTAGTAGTACTTAAGTTATAGATTTTATTAAATATTAGGACTTTATTATTTATAAGTTTGATTTTATAATTCTATTAGCTGTATTTTAGTAGTCTAGTGTTAAGTTCTTTATTAAAGACTTTTATATACTGGAGGTCTATTAGTATATTTTTTAAATATTCTAGGGTATTTTAGTCTTAGTAGTATAGATCTTTAACCTTCTGTATAATTAAGTTAAGAAATCTAAGCTGTTTTTTCTTAGGTTTTTTAACGTATTTAACTATTCTTAGGAATTTTTGTAGTTTTGCAGTAGGTACCTGTTTTATAATTATTTCTATTTTTATATATTTTTATATCTTTTACTTATTTAATACAGGGGTCTCTAATCCTGTTGTTAGGGATATTATTATATTTTATTAATCCTCCTAATTTAATTATAGTTTCGCTAGGAGATTAATTAGTTAGGCGTAAGGTTACTATATTACGTAGCCTTTCTTTTAATTAATATTAAGGTTACGTAACTTTAGCTAATTATATCCTAAGAGTACATTATATCCTAAGATGTTAATAATATTAAACTTTAAATAATCTAAGATTTTACTAAACTAGATTTTAAGGTAATTAGTCTTACGGTTAACAGTTCTGTTATTATATATAAAGGGTTATTATTTAATATTAGTAAGTATATATAGTTTCTCCTTCTTACGGTTAGTTAACTTTAGGCGGTTAATAAGTTAAGGCGTAATATAGCTTATTATAGCCCCTAAGTCTATATAGATTATAATTAGGTATTTTTCTAAAGTACCGGGTACTTAGAATTTTTATAGTTTCTGTCCTAAGATTGTGTTTAGGTTATAGTAGATTATATTATCTACGTCGTTATAATAGTTATTACTATAAGGATTAACAGTTATATTATCTAGGTCTAAGGTAATCTATTTTAGTTTATTATTTTAAATATTATAGCGTTTGCACTAGGTGTATTCGGGCTAAGGGACGTCTCTGGCAGTAAGTTTATAATACTTCTAGAGTTCGTTCTAGTTAATTCCTTGTAATTTATCGTTAGTGCTGTGTTTCGTAAGGTTAAATCCTTATTATTTTAGGTTATAGGTAATATATATAAAAGTATGTTATTAGCGTTAGTATTTTTTATAATAATCTTTATTATAGAATGTAAACTTATCTTAGCTACATTTTATAATTCTATAATCTTTATACTATTCTTAGAGTTTAAGTATAATATATTATTTATATAGTAGGAGTTTATAGTTAATAATATTAGCTTTATTATATTAATCTATAATCTAAATATTATTAATATAATAGAGGGCTGGTTCTAGTGCTTTAGTAGTTAAATATTTATCTACATTAGCCTTAATATATTACTAAAACTGGTTTCCGGGTAGCTTGGTTCTATTAAATACGGTATATAAGTTAATCTATTTAATCTAACCCTATTATTCTAGGAGTCTCTGGTATTCTTTAAGTTCCTTTTATTAAATTATTTTATTATATTATTTAATTTCTTTAATAATACCCTTCTATTTATATTAGTTTTTAAAACGTTCCTAATCCTCTGTAGTTATTTTATAGGGGTAGTAAATACTTTTAGGTTTTATTAAACTATATTAATTATATATATGTTTTTTAAGGTTATTAAGTTCCTCCTAGGTTATTCCTTTATACAGGTTATATTATATTAGAGGTATAGTTTCTAAAAGACCCTTATTATACTATTATATAGCTTCGTCTTATTCTTATTTATAAATAACTTCTTCTTTATTTTTAAAGTTAGGTGAATTTTCTTATTTTATTATTCTGTTATTTTCTAGGTGCAGTTATATAGCTGTAAATTCTATATTATTAAGGGCTTACTAAACTAGTATCTAGGTATAGCTTATGCCTTTTTAGTATTAGTTATTTATAAGTATAGTATATTAATTTTTAATTTCTGCTATTTTTTCTTAGGTAACTTTCTTAAGAGTATTTAAGGTTTAGGTATTATAAAGTTTTTTAAGGAATTATCCTAATCCTTATTTATTACTAAGGTATATTTAGTATTTATTATTATAATATACTAAGAAGTATAGTATATTGTAGTTTACTGAGGGTTATATAATGTTAATAGTTTAGTTCTTCTTAGGTTCTGGGACAGGTGTGAATTTTTTATTACTATCCTTTTTTAAGGCTTAGTAGTATTTCTTTATATATCTTTTTTTTCTACAGTTATAGTATTTAATATTTTTATATTATACTTTAATAATACTAAGGTTTATAGGTCTTGGTTTTTTATTATTATATATTATAATATTTTATTTTTTCCCCTGGTTAATATTATTACTAGAGTAAAAGTATTTAAGGATTACTTTCTGCGTATTCCTTTCTTATTTACGTTTTTTACGTTATTTAAACAGGCGTTTATTAATACAGGTGGCTTTTTTAAAGAGTTTATCTAAAGTATTAGGTAATTTATTTTAGTATAACTTATCTTTAACGTTAGGTTTTAGTCCTTAGTAGTAAAGTATACGCTATACTTTATTATTTAGGTTAGTTCTAGTGGCTAGGTGTATAAAGGCAGCTGTATACTTGGCGTATAGTCCGGTTTATTTAATTCGTAAGAGTACTTCCTTTGCTTTTTTAGCTTTATTAGTTTTTCTATATAGCTTTTTAAGTTACTTTTTAAATATAGTATAGTCGGCGAATAGTTCGTTAGTGTACTATTTCTTTAGTTTTTTAGTTTATTTAAAATCTCTAAGATATAGTTTAAACTAATCTTTAGTAGTTTTAATTAAATAAATTCCTATAGTTTAAACTTTTATAATATTACTAGCTATAGTAGTTAGAAAGTAGCTAAAGTAGTTTTTTATATTTGTAAAGAATTTCTAAATTTACTTAGGATCTTTTTTAAATTTATCTAGTAGTAGTAGCTTAATAATTTCTTTAGGTTTTTATTAGCGTACTACAGGGGCTGGGTTTACTATGGGGTTTTCTACTAGTTATTATACTTAAAGAGTTATAATAGTAGCTGCTTAAGTATTAATTATTTAGCATAACTATTTTATAAGTTCTTTAAGCGCTGTAAAGTATACGTTAGCCTTATCTAAGTTAGCAGGTGGTTGTAGAGCTATTATAATATCTTTAGTAGTATTTTTAAAATTATCCTGGATTTTAATATTACTATTATAATTACTTTAAGCTTTGCTTTTGTAATTAGTATTATTATCTAGAACTCTAAAGCTTATAAGCTGCTAAGTCCTTAGTATTTTATTACCTATAGGTCTAAGGTAACTGTCTAAATAAGAGTTATTATTATATAATAAACTAATATCTATATATTAATATAAATAGTGCTTTTCCTAAGGGATAAACTTTAGAGAGGTTCTATAGTTTATATTAGCGGAGCAGTTAGGTCGGTAAACGGGTAATCTTATTACTAAATGTAAAGTAAAGTATCTAAGTATTTAATCTAAATGCTATTATATTATAATAATAACTAGCTATCTAAGTATTTTAATAAGTAATATAAAATAAACTTATATACTTAGTTAATTCTAGGCTCGTGAGGTTTATTAGACGAGCTGAATAAGATACTGCTTATATAGCTCGTCGGAAGAGTTAAGCAAGCGTGCTACTATTGGTCTATCGGCCTATAGTTAATCCGGCGGCGCCTACCCTGTAGGCCCGTTGTCGCGACTATAAGAGTTGGGTCGTGATAATTAAGATACGGCTAGCTAGGCTGCCTTTATAAATGACAGTATTCTAGGCCCAGAAGGTCCGCCGACGAAGGCGTTATAAAAAAATCGCTAGACTAATATAATAGTTAAGGAAATCTATCTCTAGCTAGGCCTTATAATTTATATAAGTATTTATAAAGAAACTAAGATATTAGACCACTGGAAGACCTTACAACCAGGCTATTAGCTTCTAATGTACTTAATAACCAAGTTTATAATAAAAGATTAATTTTAAATTCTATTCTAATGCATTAGACTATTTAACGCAGCTAGAGAAGACTATCTAATAACTTATAAGCAAATCCATATATAATCTACTTATTTATAAATTATATTACATAAAATTTATTACCTAGGCACTAAAATAGCTATTAATGAGTATATTATAGACTATTAAGGCCAGGCTTATAAAAAAGTAATAATCCTAACTAAACTAATGCCTATAGGTTATAAAAACTAGGTTATAGTATAATACAGTTTCATTCTAAAGTAGATTTAGTATATAGCATAAGCTATTAGCCTTCTAAAGTAAAAGCAGCAGCAGCAGCAGCAGCAGCAGCAGCCTAGGAAGAAAGACGCTGTAAATAGCCTTAATCTAATATAGTTAGTAGTTATTACCCTTGTTAATCTACTGCCTAAGGCTAGTTACTACATCTTTTTAAATAACCTATTCTTATTACCTTTACTCTTCTAAGTCCTTCATTAACAAAGGATTAGGGCTACAGGCACCTGCTATATAAATTATAGCCTATATTAACCTTTTGTTAATATAAAGGCAGAGGATATAAAAGGCTACTGCTAGCTATATAATAAGCTTAAGGCTATTTTAACGCTAAATAAAATAGTCTATATTTAATACCTTTACTAGAAAAACCTTTACTAATTTATTCTAAGTTAATTAAATAACTTAGAAAGATAATATACTAGTCCTGCTTTTATTAACTATTTATTTTAGAAATAAATTTTAATAATATATATAACGAAGACTAAATATAATATAACTGCAGGCTAGGCTAATAAAGGAGGCCTTTAGTAAAGAAAATAAAAAGATAATAACCCAGCCGTTTATTATAATTAACTATAATAACTATATAAGTACTATAAATATAAGCAATTAGCTTTAAAGCTATTTAGGCTATAACTACCGCTTCCAACGAGGTAGCTGGCAGTTAATAATATAGTCCTTTTTGTAACGAACCGGTGCCTATAGGTTAGTATAGGTTAGCTATTCCCAAGGGACAAACCTTAGAGTGGTTCTATGGTTTATGTTGGCGGAGCGATTAGGTCGGTAACGGGCAATCTTATCACCAGCTAGTAATATAAATAAGAGTAGATGTCTGGGTTCTAATCTAATTATATTATAAACGCTGTAATAACAACTAGTTATCTAAGTATTCTAATAAGTAATATAAAGTAGACTTATATATCCAGTTGTATATTCTAGATTGTAATAGAAAGCTAGCTTTCCTAGCTTTCTATAGGTAGATTATTTAGAAAGCTAGCTTTCCTAGCTTTCCTATTAAGGAATACCAACAGCCCTAATTACTCTGTCGGTCTATAGTTAATCCAGTTCCAGCTAACCTATTAGCCTATTATTGCAACCTTAAGAGCCAGGTTGTAATATAATTCTCCCCCTTCTGTTAGTCTTATTCTTAAGACCTAATTAAGGTAGTATATAAATATCTACTCCTATTCTATTAGTAAATATTATAATCCTTTTTATTTTTTACCTTTATTTTTATTCCTTTATTATAGCTAATTATAAGCGTAAGCGTAATAATAAACCTATTTCTAAGTAAAAGAAAGAAGAGCATAAAGGCCTTGCTAATACTATACTAGAGAATTCTGTCCTTATTATAAAATCATATACTTACTGTAAAAAGCAAGGCTGTAATTATATTACCTTAGAGGAAGATTCCTATTAGTATCTTTTTTACATTTAAAATCAGAAATCCTATTATAAAGCTTTTAGTCTTACCCTGCAATAAATACATAAGGTAGTAACTTATTATTTAAGATTAAATAAAAAGTTAAAAAAAGCAGAAGAGGTATAGCTTAAGGCTAGTGCCTAAGTAAAACGTCTTTATACTTAGAAATATAAATAGTTAAAGTAGATAAAGTAGGTAATTACTTATAGTATTAATAATTTAAAGGAGCTAGAGTATATTAAACGTAAGGAGCGGGAGGTGTAAAAAGCAGAGGCCGCTTATTAAGTTAAAATATTATTACCTAATTTATTTAATCCTATAACTTAGGGTTCTGCAGTTAATATTATTAATTAGGATACTTTTAACCTTTTTTTACTAAGCTTAGACTTTAGTAGAAGTTATTTATAAGGTTTTTTAAGTATTTAAGGTCCTTAATAATTTACTATAAGTTTTCTATTTTATTATAGCCTTTTTATTTTACTAGGTATTTAGTTTATTAAGTATCTTTATTAAATTTTATTATTTTAAGTTTCTTAACCTTATATTTAAGTTCTTTGCCTTAAATAATAATTTCGTCCTATATAATTTTACTTATTTTTTTATCTACTAGTACTTTCTTTAGTAGTAAAATATAAAAATTTAGATATATAGTTCTCCTTTATTTTCCTAGGGTAAGTGGAAGATCTATTTTATAATTAATAAGTCTGTTTTTCTTTATGATTTTATAAGGTCTAAGTTTTTTAAAGTTAAGTTTATTACTTAGCTTATTTATTTTAATATTTAGCTGTTTATTATTTTGCGAATGTTAAAGTAAGTAGACTATATCTTCTTCCTTAAAGGTTAGTCCTCTAATCCTTCTTATATTTGCGAATTTAGCTATTTATTATCTAGTAAATTTGAGTTGTATTTGCAATTTTTGGTACAGTTCTTTAAGTTTGTCGGCTATAATAATAGCTTTACTAGTATTTTCTCCTTTAATAGGTAGTTAGTGTAGATCTAGTTTAAACCCGTAGTTTATGTAAAATAGTAAGTAGTTTATAGATTTTACTAATATACTATTATAGGATACTTAAGTAGTTAGTAAGTATTCTACCTAATTATCTTAATTAAAGTTAATGTAGTATTATAAGTATATTTTAATAATTTAGTTAATTTATTTTATTTATTTATTTATCTAAGGGTAGTAAATTTTACTAGCTTTATATTTTAGTCTAATTTATACTATAAGTAATTACTAAAATTTTAATATAAACGTTAATCCTTTATTAAAGATGATCTTATTTAGTAGTCTATAGTTTACATAAATATATTAGAAAAATATATAAGCTAAGTCTTCTGTAGAGTTTTTTTCCTTTACTAAGATAAAGTAGGCTATTTTTAAGTTAATTAACTATTATAAAGATACTATCCTAAGTATTATTAGTTATAGGTTCTTTTAAAGGTAGAAGCTTTATAATATAGTCAAACGTTATTAATTCCTAATTTCTAACTAGAACTAGTAAGGGTTATAGTTTTCTATAAGGAAGGTAGCGTAATACTTTAGCTTATCTATATATTATGCATTCTAATATAACCTTCTGTACCTATTTCTTAATACCTTTAAATTTAAAGTATTATATAATTTACTATATAGTTTTTCTAATCCTACGGTGTTCGTTAAGCTTATATACGTAGACTGATTTTACTACTTTACTTTACAAGTCTTCTAGTACCTAGATAAGTCCATCTAGCGTTAGGTATCTATTATCTATAGAAATACCTTCTAGGTATTATTTATTTTCCCAGTTCTTAACGTATTCCTTTATATTATTAATAATCAGGTTATCTATTTTAATTTAGTATAAGGTATTAATTAATTAGATCGTAAGGTCTTTATATTAGTTTTTCTTTAATATTTATACTTTAACTTCCAGGATTTCCTAGAAGTAGTTTAGGTATCTACTAAGTATATTAGCGCATTTATTATCTATTTTACTATAGTATTTAATAATAAGCTTAAATTTAGAAAGTTACTTATAGTACTTAACTTATCTATAGGATAATTCTTATATTATTATAAAGTAAGTAATATTCTAGTAATCTATAAGGATTATTATTAAAAATTAACTTCTTTTACAGTAGTATCTCTAATACTATTTACTAAGTGCTTAGTATATAGCTAAAAATTCTTTATTATAGATAAAATATTTAAGTTTTAGTCTATATAGTTTCTTAGAAAAATAGGTAATAGGCCTAAGTTTCTTTTTCTTTATGTTATTAAGTTAGCTAAGTACTCTACTAATTATAAAATTTAAAGCATCGGTTTTAATTATAATAGGCTTATTTAGATTAAATATTATAAGTACTAGTGCATTTGTGTGACGTCCTGACCTAATACTATAATAGTATAGGGTAAGTTCCTAAGGTAATAAGCTAAGGTTAATTAGTTTATGTTGGTAGAGAGGATAGGAAGTAGCTTTAAGTAAATGTAATTACGAAGTGAGTAAGATATAATAAAGATTTAGTCTGTATTTAATCTTAATGCTTTATTAATGACTATTTATTTAAGTTACCTAAAGAGCGTAGAGAATTAAATTTTATATATTTAGTTGTTTTTTAAGGAATAATATAGTGTATTATTCCTATATATACTTAGAATGTAGATTAACTATTGTTTCTATATTAGAATAATATAGCTTAATTGTTCTTTTTTAAAAAAAGCGATATAATATAATCGTTCCTTCTCCTAACTAAATAAAACGGTCCGACAGATATTCTAAGATACCTGTTTATAATATTATAAGAGGTTAGGTTATAATATAATGCCCCTCTCCTGTTAGTTTTACCCTTAAGATCTAAGATAGGGCTTAGCTACTTAATTTAGGCGGTAGTATATAACGTAGGTAGGTAACTTCCTTTTTTTATAATTATAATATTATATTTAATCTTATACTTATTTATAAAAAATATAAAACTGTTTCTTTTGCTAAATAAGTGCTTACTTTAGGTTTATCTACTAATATACCTTATACTTAGTGCTATTATACTAAAGTACTGTATATTATATTAGAAGCGTCTTTTTACTATAGTAACTGCGTAAAAGTGTAAAAGTTATATAATAGTATTTTAGTAGCAAGTTCTTATAGGTAATCCTTAATTTATTAATAAGCGTGTTTTAATAATTCTTCTAGTAGAAAGAGTATTAGCTTAATATCAGGTATTAGAGTATTAAGAAGAAAAGACTAGTAAATAGGTTAAGTTTTTTAATACTTAAATACTTAAACTTTAGACTTAGCTAGCTAAGGCTTTAGGTTATTTATTACGTATTTAAAAAATATGTAAAAAGGCTAAAGAGTAGGGTAAGGAGTTATTTTATTAAGGTATAGAGGAAAAGAATACTAAGGTAGCTGCTGAGTAGTCTATAGTATATAACCTATAATAGCTAGGAGTTTTTAATAACGTTAATTAGTCCTCCTTAGGCGTTAGTTTAGAGTTTGCAGATCTAGGTTCTTTTATATTAACGGAAGAAACTTATATACCTTCTTTTTTTTAGGTAGTTTTACTTATTAGCTAGCTAGTATTAAGAGTTTTAAGTATAATCCTAGGTTTTTTTAAAAGTTTTAAATTGGTTTTATTATATTAAAGCTTTTAATAGGTTCCTAAGTATTATAAATCGGATTATACCCTTTCTATCTAACCTAATATTTAATCCTATTATTTTCTTTTAGATTTTTTTATACTACTAAGACTTTTTTAACTTTCTATTTTTCTTTATTTTTAATAATAATAATTTCGTCTAAAATTAGTCTTCCTATTACTTTATTAATTTATACTTTTTCTAAGAGTAATATATAGAATACAGGGTATTTTAGTTATATACCTTCTAGTATTTCTAATTCGTAGTTAATATTACTAATTTTCTTTAGAATCTTAAATAGACTGATTTTTTTAAAATTAAGTTTATTATTTAGTTAGTTTATCTTAATATTTAGTATTTTATAGCCTTATATATATTAAAGTAGGTAGGCTATATCCCCCTTCTAGAGGTTTAGTCCCTTAATCCTATTCTTATTTACATAATATTCCATACGTTTTTAAATAAGTTCCAGCTGTACTTTTAGTTCTTTATATAAGTTAACTATTAATTCTACTTAAAGTTATACTTTATTAGCATTAGGTCCTTTTTAAAATAGCCTATATACTAAAAAAGTATATCTATATAAAGTATAAAATAGTATTAACTTAGTGGATTTAGATTTTATACTATTATAATATAACTAAGTAAGTAGTAGTTTATTAACCTAATTATTTTACTATAGATTAACGAAATATCTTAAGTATTATTTAATAATCTAATTTATTTGTTCCGTCTAACTATCTATCTTAGGATAATATATACTACTAAGTTTATAATTTACTCTAAGTTTTACTATAAGTTCTTACTAAAACTTAGAGGCGAAAGTTTATCCTCTATTTAAAATAATTTCTTAAGGTATACCGTGGTTAGCTGCTATTATTCTTAAATAAGTATATGCAAGGTCTTCTACTAAATACAACTTTTAATAAAGTAGGAAGTATACTTACTTTATAAATTTATCTACTACTACTAGGATACTATTATAAGTTGCCTTAGTAAAAGGTTCCTTAGAAAGCAGTAGGTCTATAATATAATTAAAGGTAACTATTTCCTATAGTAATTCTAGTACTAGTAGGGGTTGTAGTTTTCCATAGGGTTTATATCTTCCGTACTTAATATATTAATATTTATTTATTTATTTATTTATTTATTTTATTATTAACGTCTACTAAGTAAGCTAGTTACATAAGTCCTTATCTAGGCACTAAGACAGTAGAAGCCGTTAAGTTTAAATTAAGCATTTACTACGTTTTAATATAACAAAGGAAAAAAGGGAAGTATTAATCTTATTTTACATATCTATCTTTATAGGGGGGGGGCCATATAGGCTTATTTCCTCTATAAGTTTCTAAAAGTCCTTATACCCCCTGTTACTAAGGAGATATTTAATATAGGTAGTTCTAAAGTACACCTCCCTCTTTAATATATTAGGGAGGAAGGGGGCTACTATATAATACTTTATAAAGTACCTTTATATCCTTAGCTCGCCGTATTTATAAATAGGCCTAGCGTTATATCTAAATCTCTTATAGTATTCTATAAAGTCTCTGTATCTAAACCTTTCAGCTAGTAGCTAATATAAAATCAAGTGTAAAAAATATAGCTCTAAGGGTATAAAAAAAGCTTTATAAAGGCCTTATCTACTAGCTTTATAAGACTCTAGGTAGTTATTATTCTAGTTATTATCCTATATCTCCCTATATCTCTTTTTTACCTACCTTTTAATAAAGGTAATAGTAAAGCAGTTTTTTAAGTAGTAAGGGAGTTCTAAACCCTTTTTTACCAGCTGGTTAACTTCTTTATTTCCTAGTATATCTTTATAGCCTAGGACCTAGGCTACCTTTATAATTACTTATAGAAGTAGTCTTTAGGTAATTTAACATAGGCCTATGTAAGCTCCTTAGGATAAGGCAGAGGTTAGCCCTAGTATTCTATCTACTACTGCTAAGTTATTTAAGAAAAGCAGAATCTCTTAAATATCTAGGTTTTTAAAAGCATAAGCCCTAGCTAGCTTTATTACTTTAAAAGCACCTACTGCCTTAGTATTATAAACCTCTGTATTAGTAAAAAGGCTATATACTGTAGTTCTTTTAAAGTTATAGTATATAACGGCTCCTTATCTTATATTACCTTATTTATCCTAGGACCTGTTTAAGTAAGTAAAGAGGGTAGACCTAAGAAAACTATTAAAAAGCTTTAGGTATTTTTCCGCTGCCTTTAACTTTAGTAAGCCTCTAAAGTCTAGGCTTACTTAAATAGCTTCGTTATTTTTAGCAAAAAGGGAAAGTTAAATTATTTTTCCTACTAAGGCTGTAGTATACTACAGCTAGGTAAGGGGAATCCTAGGGGGGAGTTTCTTATTAATATATTTATTAACTAGGTAGTTCCTATTTAAGCCTGTAAAGCAGGCTGCTATATAAAGTCTAGTTTATACTACCTATACTAACGCTAAGGGGATTTTAAATTCTCTATATATAATAAGGAAGTTAGTTATCTTTTACATAAGGATAACTACTTTAGCTGCTGCCTTAAATAAAGGTTTTAAGATTACAGTTAGTCCTGCCAAGCCTATTCCTACTTATTTATTTAAATTTATTATACTTTATTTATTTTTACTAAGCTAAAAAGCCTTTATTTTATATAAAGCTATAGGGGTAATATAGGCCTTAGCTACTATAGCTACTACGTTTAATAAGGATCCTTTTTATATCTTATTTAAAGATCTTAAGAAATTAGCTGCTTTAAGGGCTTTTCTTTTTATAATCCTAAGGTACTTTTTAAATAAGAGCTATAAGTTTAGGTATATCCCTAGCTAATAGACTAAGTCCTAGGGGGCTATAGTCTTTTTTTTAAAGTTTACTCCCTTGTTATAAGTTTAGGTTTTAATTTTATAAAAGTATATAAGTTTAGCCTTATCTAGGTTAAAGAAGACCGCGTTCCTATCGCCCTAATTTAGGGTATTTTCTAATTCTTACTAAAGCTTCTAGGTAATTTCCTTAATATTAGCTTCTACTATTATAATACTAATATTATTTATATACTTAAAATAGGTATTAGGGTTATTTAACTTTAGGCTAGGGGAGAAGTAGAGTATAAAGATAATAGGGGAGATAGGGGACTTTTGCAGGGCTCTGTACTCTAGCTTTATCTCCAGGAGGGTAATTCTATAGCCGTTTTAAATAAAGGCCTTATAATTACTTATAAAGAAATTAACCTATTTTATAAAAAAAGGAGGCTACCTTTATTCCCTAAGTCTATATACTAAGTAGTTATATATTACTATATTAAAGGTACTAGAGATATTAAATATAAGGAAAAAGATAATAAAGCCCTATACTAGGGCAACCTTAGCGTTATATAGTAGGCAGGTAACTAAGTCTATTACAGACCTCTTTAAGAGGGCTTTGAAGTATTATTCTAGTAGTATTTTATATTCTATTACTAAAAGGGAGACCTTTTTAACTAGGAGTCTTTTAAGGCCTTTGCCTATATAGGAAAGTAGGGAGATAGGTCTATAGCCTTTATATATAGTATACGCTTTCTTCAGCTTCCTTAGTTTAAGGATAATAGTAATCTTAGTATTTTAAAAGAGGAGTAAGTAGTACCCTACTATTAGGTATCTGTAGAAGAGGTTAATAATATATCCGCTAATAGTAGGTTAGGCTAGTTGTAGAAGAGTAACTAATATACTGTCTGCTTTAGGTATAGTATTACCTAACTTTATTATAGCTTTCTTAGCCTTTAGTTTTATTATTATTTAATTTTAGTAAATATTCTTATTAACGGAAAGGTCTTCTTCCTATAGGTTTAAAATATCCTCCTTAGTTATCTTTTACTTAAGAAGTTTATCCTTAAGGAAGGTTACTTTCTTCGTAAAGTCTAAGATACTTTTATCCTTATTTATTAAGGAAGGCAGTTAAAAGCAGTCTATTACCTTACGCTACTTAGCCACTAACTAAATATTTCTAATAGCGCTAGCTTCCGCTATAATCTTATTTTAATAAGCTTGTTTACTATAGTGTATAGTATCTCTAAAGGTTTTACAGGCTCTCTCTTAGGTAGGGGAGCCGTCTGCTGCTTTTTTATAGGCTTTATAAGCTGCTTTATACTTCTTTAACTACTATAATATACTATAGCCGTTCTAATACCTAGTTTTACTAACTGCTTTTATAACTTATTTAAAAAGGTTCTGCAGGGCCTTGGCATACTTATCCAGGTTGGCCCTTAATAATAAAGTTAGGTTAACTAAGGGGAGGGTCTAGGTAAAGGAGTATATAAGTTAACTAAAGTCTTCCTAGTATTCTAGCGGAATATATTTTTTCCCTACCCCTAAAGTTATCCTAAGGGGGTTAGGTAGGTTTATAATTACTATATAGTAATCTAATCCTATATTAAGGGTATATTTAACTTTAGTTACCATAGGGTAATTTATAAAAACTAAGTTAATATACTTTCTTAAGTATTAGGTAGGCGTATTTATTAAAGTTAAGAAGAGGTTATATTTCTCTGCCTATTTTACTATTTTATTACCTACAGGGTCTACGCTTCTGCTAGGGTCCTAAAGTTAATAAAAGGTATTAAAGTTACCTATAATAATAAAGCGGGGGGGGGGAGGGCCTTATTTAATAAAGGTCTTTATAGTTAAATCTACTAAAGCCCTTTAGTAGACGTTAATAATAATATATTTATATACCTTTATCTAATATACGCAGCCGTCCTCCAGGCCTAGGGGAGAGAGTTATTTACTAAAGAGGTTTAGGCAAATTCTAATAAATATAAGAACTAAGGGTTTAGCGTCCCTTTAACTATTTAAAAAGTTATATACTTAATATCTAGGATAATTTTTAATTTATCTCCTATTTAATACTTTATTTTATTTAATATAGGGTTCCTAGATTAGTATAATATTATAGCTACCTTCTTATATTAGTAATAGGGTAATATCCTAGTATAAACTACTTTTCTTAACGTTAGCTTAGAAGATTTTAAAGCTAGTATTTCTTCGGCGGCTGTAATAGGGCCTATTATTTATAAGCTTACGTTAAGGGGTTTATTAGTTCCTAGGGGGGTATTAAGTATATTTTTATCCCCTTTAGCTTCTTCCTCTTTATTATCTAGGCCAGCTACGTAAACTACTAACTTAGCAAAGGAGGCTCCTTTATAAAGATCTTTTTTATTTAAGTTAACTTTAATAATAACCTTTTTAGCTAAAGCTTAAAGGGGGAGGGGTAAAGCTAAACTAGAGATTAGTAACTGTATACAGGGGCCTGTTTAGGTTCTTAGGTTAGCTGCTTTTTTAATATTAAGGGTAGGGGTAAAGGTGGGGGCGGGTTTAGGTTTAAGTAGATTAGCTTTATTATATTCCTACTGGCCTAATTCCTAAATTACCTAAAGTTAGGCTTTAGTTATTTATATTTTTTCCCTATTCTTAATAACTAGTTTAGTAAAGTAGTTTAAGGATTCTGCTATATAAAAACTATTATAGTTAATATACTAAAGCAGAGATAAATAGTTTACTATAGTATTATTATATTTAAAGGCCAGTTTATTATATTTATAGTACCTTTCTGTCCTAGTGTAATTCCATAGGTTATAGAATCTAAAGTATTAAAAGTATTAGGTAATATAAGGGGGTTAGACCTAGATTTCTATTAGGAGGGAGTTACTAAAAAGTTTAAAGCTAGGCTTAATATTTTCCTTAAAGGAGATAAAGTAGTAGTATATATTAAAAAACTCCTTAAAAGGAGTTTTATAATAGATAGCTAATAGGTCTTTAGCCCCTGCCCTAGCGCGCACCTCCTCGGGGATTAATACATCAGTAAGGTAGGTCCTGCTTATATTTATATAAGTTTTTAATATACTATATATAAGAAAAACTCTCTAGGTATATACTTCTTTAATTTTTAGTTTTTTACTTTCCGCTTATAGTTAAAGTATAATAATTTTATTTTAAATATTTTAATTTTTATCCCTAAGGGTAAAGCTTAATTAGACCTTTTAAAAGTAAGTAATATTTTTATTTATAAGTTTTAAGATCCTAATTAGTTCTTATTTAACTTTAATAGCTAATAGCTTTCTCTATATATAGTCTAGCAGAACTTAAATAAAAATATAGTTATTAAGCTTTTCTTTAGGTTTTTTAGTTTTATTTTTTAATTTATTAATAATATAGGCTAGCCCTTTGCTATTAAAAGCTAGGTTTTTTAGGGCTGTAAGTCCTTTTTATATCTTTTTATTATAAGTATCTCTACGTAATATAACTTATGCCTATATAACCCTAGGGCTACTCTAGCCCGCTTTTCTAATAGTTACAGGTACTCCTACTTTAATAAAGTTCTTAGTAAATTCTAGTTTATTACTTTTACTATAAAATATATTAGCTAACGTTATTTTATTAAATTAGGCAGCTTTATCCTTACTGCCTAATTTTTTAGGGTTTTTAGGCCTTCCCTTAGGGTTAATATAGGAAGTAATAAAGTTTTCTAATATAGTATTTAGGCATAACTAAACCTATTTTACTACCGCTAAGGAAAGTTAGGAAGTATATTATACTAAGCAAAAGTTAATTACTATAGTTATATTTAATACTATATTTTATCTAGCTTATTATTATATATTAATCTTATTAATTTAATTTATAATTCTACTCCTAGTAAAGGATTTCCCCCTATTATTTAAATTAGTAGCTTC
This sequence comes from Trichoderma semiorbis, assembly GCA_020045945.2. NCBI lineage: Eukaryota > Fungi > Ascomycota > Sordariomycetes > Hypocreales > Hypocreaceae > Trichoderma > Trichoderma semiorbis. Next base: position 8,235,145 of record CM034694.1, read on the forward strand.
CTTTATACTATTAAAGATAGAGGTAATAAGACCTTTTAAAGCTATCTACGCTATATATAATACCGCCGTAATACTTAGTCTTATTCTATTAAAGCTAAGCAAAGGCATCTTATCTATACTAAAGGCTTCTCTAAAATGTCTTTTTTTTTTAAGGGTAAAGGGAAGGACTATAATCTCTTCCGTTTTCAGACTAAAGGGGGTTACTCCTTTCTAAGGCTAGGGGGCTATCGCAGGTCTAAGGGCAACGGGGTTCAGTCTATTCTAAAAGTCCAGAGGGTTTATAAATATTTCTATTTCTCCAAAGTCCTTAGATAGGACCGTAAAAGTAAAAATTAAGGTCATTTTATCTAATAGCTAGTTAAATAGAAAGGGGGTTTTTAGTAATTAGGCACCTAAAAGGTAGGGTACCTGTAGGTATAGAAGGGAAGCTTAATACATTAATATTTATCATAGGTCGCTATAATATTAGCTACAATTTTCTTTATTTCTTTAAATTAATATATTATAAATACTTACTAGTGCATAGTTATAATTCCTTAGTGTTTAAATAGTAGGTGTTTATAGATATATTTTATAACTTTCTTTTGTAATTTAGGAGGTACCTAATGTTTATTATTATTTATAGGGTATCTGTTCTATAAGGTAACCTAAGATAGAAACTAATATAGTTCCTAATCTTTTACATATTTTTTAATTTCCTTAAACAGTTTATTATATTCCTCTACCTTAAAAATCAGGTCGAAAGATCTTTGTTTATAGTTACCTTATGTATTTTAATATAATATAGTACCTTAGTAATCGGGGATTTCTTAGAAGTAATTAATTCTTTTACTAAGTATATTGGCTTTTCTATTTTCTAATCCCTTATAGTATATAAGTTTATAGTTAAATTTACTTAGGAATTTAAAGTATTTTAGTTATTACCTAGATAGTTTCTAAGTAAATGTAAAGTAGGTAATATTCTAATAATTAGTAAAGATTTTAATTTAAAATTTACTTCCTCTATAGTATTAACTCCACTATTCTAAATAGCTCTTAATTCTTAAGAATTCTTTATTATAGACTGCGTAGTTAAGTTCAGCTTTATTAAGTTTTTATAAGTAGAATATAACGGAGTGCGGTTTTCCTTTATTATCTTATTAATTTAGTACTCCTTTAATTACGTATTTTAATACGTCGGTTTCTATTTCCACTGGTTTTTTAAGGTTATATATAGCTAAAACAGGTTCTAAGGTTATAGCTTGCTTAATCGCTTGGAATACTTATTCCGCTTCTTCCGTCTATTTAAATTTCTAATCCTTTCTTATTATATTAGTCAGAGGTTAAGCGAGAGTTAAGAAGTTCTAGATAAAGCGTTAGTAATAATTAGCTAACTTAATAAAACTTTGTACTTCCTTAACTAATATAGGTATTAGCTATTTATTAATTACAGTGACTTTCTTTAGGTTTATTTATATAGATCTAGGGGTAATAATATATCTTAAGAATTCTACTTTTTGTATATAAAATTAATACTTTTTAGGGTTTACGAGGAGATAATTGTTTTATAATGCTTAAAGTACTAAGCATATATATTCCTTATGTTTTTCCTCTGTTTTAGAATATATTAAAATATTATCTAAGTAAACGATAATAAATTTGTTTTAGTATTTTTAAAGGATGTAATTAATCTTTTTCTAAAAGGATATAGGTACGTTTATTAGTCCTTAAGGTATTACTAAGAATTCGTAAGATTCTCTAGGGGTGCTAAAAGCTGTTATTTATTCGTATCCTTCTTTTATTTATATTAATCTATAAGTATTAGTAAGGTCTAGCTAAAAGTATATTACAGCTCCTTATAATTAATCTTATACTTTAGATATTAGTAGTAAAGGAGTTTAATCTTTAATTATAATGTTGTTTAATTATTTATAATTAATAACTAATTGTAGTTTTCTGTTTTTTTTTAGAATAAAGATAATAAGGTATTACGCTAGGGAGTTAGAGATTTTAATATATCTTTTCTCTTTTTATTCCTATATCCATTTATTAAGGGTATTTAGTTTTAACTAGTTAAGGTTATATAGCGGAAAGTATTTTAATTACTTCCCTTCCTTTAGTTCTATTATATAGTCCTATTTAGTATATAGTAGTATTTGTATACTTTTATCTAAATTAATTAGGGTCCTCTAAAATAAAGCTTTAAACTTCTAATATTATCTTAGAATATTAGCTATTAGGTCTACAGGTTCTTCCTTTTTAGTTATAAGGTTTCCTTCTAATATATCTTTTCCTTCCTAGGGTTTTCTTTCTATAAGTTCTAGAAATTAATTAAGTTTATATAAATCTTATTTCCCTTTAGTAAACCTTTTTAAAGATTGAGCTTCTGTAGCCTTAAACTGTTTCTATTATTATTACGTAGGAATCTATTTAGGCTTTAGGAGTTAAGGTTTCTAGCTTCCTCTATCCTCCTTCTGGTCTAAAGTTCTTTTGTTATTTCACCAGCGAATTAGGCCTTTGCTTTATATTATTAAAGGTTTATATTAGTATAACTATAATATACCTAGGATAATATCCTATTTTAGGGTATTAATAATATTATATACTACTAGAGTAGTTTAACTAAATACTTTAAGGTATAGGTAATTAGTCCGTCTCTTAATTTATTTATTATTATATTTAAACTATTTTCCTTCTTTATAAAGGAGTTAGTATAGTTTTTTCTTTTATTTTTATAATAACTGTAGGCGTATTACAGTTACAGCTAATATATAGTTCTTATCTGCTCTAGAGTTTATTATAACTTTTAATAGTTCCTTATTTTATATTATTATAAAAGTGATTTTCTTTTTAAGATATTTTTTCTTTTTATTATTATTATATTTATATTCTTTTTTAAGGGATATAAATTCTCTGTTAGTTTTATAGTACCCTTTATCTAGAGACTGTTCTAGTTTTTTAAGTACCAGTCTTCGATTTTGCGTAATATATGTAACTTATAGTATAGGTTCTTGCAGTTATCCTATTCTATTGCTCTGTAATATTGTCTTATCTATTTAATATATATATTGTAAGTGATCTTATTGTCTTATAGGTTATTAGGGGTCTTTTTAAATTTGTAATATCTTTAAAGGAGTTCTTTAGGTACTTTTACGTAGGTTTTAAAGTTAAATTTAATCTAGTGTAACTGATTTACTAGTTGTTATCCTTTAATTTATCTTTCCTCCAAGGCTTTATTATACCAGGCTTCTAGTTTATTATTTCTGTATTATATATAATCCCGTTTTTAATATTATTTATATTATTAAAATAGGCAATTATAAGTTTCTTTATTTTATTTATATTATTAGATAAGCTTTATAGTTTAATAAATAATATACTATTAGTTTAGGCAATTTTCTGTTTATTTATAATTCCGATATTTATAAAGTGCAGTTAAGTAAGGTTTAAGTATTATAATTTATAATTCTTAAAACTTATAAGTAACCTTTTATTTACTATATTATCCTTTATAGCAGGGGTCTATAATAGGAATTACTAAATTTCAGCATAAGAAAGTATTATATTCTGCTTTCTATTTTAGGTAATATATATATTAATAGGCAATATAGTTTATCTAATAGATTTAATAGTAGTTACTATTTATAGGATCGGCCTATAGGTAGTCTTAAGGTATATATTAATAATCTTCTCTAAGATCTTATATTTTATCTACATCTAGACTTACGATAATTTATTATTTATTATTATAGGGTTACTATTATATAAGTCTGTTCCAAAGTTCTTAGTATATAAGGGTTTTAATATTTTATTTAGGGTTATAAATATTAACTTATTATTAGAATTCGATAAGTTTATTAATTTCATTAGATTTACTTTTAATAAAGTTAGTAATATTTTCGACTTATCTTTTATATAGCAGTAGCCTATAATTTTATTAAGCCGTAGCTTTAGTTATAGGGTTTCTAACTGGATTAGGTATGTTTTTAGGCAGGGTTATTCTCCTTAGTTTGCCTAATCCTTCTAGTTCTTCCTTATGTTAAAGGTAGCTATTATTTTTTTATTATAATAGGTTAAGGGATTGTTTTTCTTTATTTAAAAGGTAGATTTCCCTTTTTAATTCTGGAATCTTATCCTTACGTTTTTTCTTAAGTACTTAGTAGTTTTATACTATATAACCTAATTTACCGCAATTATAGTACTTAAATTCTTTCTTATGCTATAGAATATCTAGATCTATTCTTTTAGGTTTACTATTATTATCTTTAGCAATTTCCTTATATTATTTCTTACTTTAATTAGCTTAGTATCTAAAGTATTAGGGTTATTAAGTAGTACTATATTTAAGTTTATATAGTAAGTTATCTACTTAAATATAAACATCTATAAATAAAACTAAATTATAAGTTAATTAGTTAACGTTATATACTTTTTTTTTAACTTTAGGGTTAAGTTTATTATAAAATTATTTAAGGAGGGCTGATTTATTTTATTTAATATATAAAGCTAGGTCTTAAAATTTTATAATATAATCTAAGTATTTTCCTTTTTAGTATATATTAGTTAAGGTATTTTCGGCTATTTAATTTTTATTAATATCCCTAAAGGCTTTTTTTAGTTTAGAAACGTATTTATTATAATTACTAAAGATTTATTAGGTTCTTTCTTCTGCTCCTCTAGCTGGTTTTTCTAAATAGTTATTTAAAATAAGTTTAAACTATTTTAAAGCAGTACCTTTAAGTCGCAAGGTAGTAAAGCAAACCTTCTTCTCCGCGGTATTAAAAGTGTTCTTAAAATCCTTAAAGTATACTTTAAGTTAAATTAAGTATAAGCAAAGTTCTTTAATATTTCCTTTAAATATAAGAGGTAGCTGGTGTTTAATAAGGATTCTAATATTAACTATCTTAGGTTTATTTTTATTTAATTTATTAACTAGATTTTGCTAAACTTTATATATATTTTAAATAAGTATAGAGAGTTTAGCGTTCCTAAAGGTAGTAATATCTAGTAAATCTTATATAGTAATATTCCTATTATTATTTTTAGTAGATATACTAGGGTTAGTGGTTGGGGCTGCTCTAGCTCTAGGTATAGTAGTTTATATTACTTAAAGGTACTTAGTATCTTTTTAAATAAGAGTCGTTAACGTATAACATCCTGACTTAATATTATAATAGTATAGGGTAAGTTCCTAAGGTAATAAGCTAAGGTTAATTAGTTTATATTAGCAAAGAGGATAGGAAGTAGCTTTAAGTAAATATAATTATAAAGCGAGTAAAATATAATAAAGATTTAGTCTGTATTTAATCTTAATACTTTATTAACGACTATTTATTTAAGTTACCTAAAGAGCGTAGAGAATTAAATCTTATATATCTAGTTATTTCTTAGGGAATAATATAGTATGTTATTCCTATATATACTTAGAACGCAGATTAACTATTGTTCCTATATTAGAATGATATAGCTTAGTTATTCTTTTTCAAGAGGAGTAATGCGACATAATTATTCCTTCTCCTAACTAGATGGAACGGTCCGATAGATATTCCGGGATGCCTGTTTATGGTGTTATAAGAGGTTGGGTCGTAACAATTTGTAAGAGCTTATTTAAGGTAGTTAAAGGCTGTTAGAGCATCTTATATAAGTTCGAATTTAATATCTTTTTTAGTTAAGTTCGTAAGTAGCGTGGCGATTTTTAAGAAGTCTTTAATAAAGCGTTAATAGTAATTAGCAAGTCCTAAGAAGCTTTATATTTACTTAACGTTCTTAGGTAGTTCCTAATTATTAATTACTTTAAGTTTCTTTAGATTTATTTAGATCTTTCCTAGGGTAATAACGTATTTTAAAAATATAACCTTCTATATATAGAAGTTGCATTTCTTAGGTTCTACCAGGAGTTTATTATCTTAAAGTATTTGTAGTACCCTTTTAATATATTCCTTATATTCTTCCAAGTTCTTAGAATAAATAAGGATATTGTTAAGGTATATAATAATAAAATAATCTATATAGTCTTATAATATATAGTTAATTATTTTCTAGAAAAATACTAGGGCGTTCGTTAGTCTAAAAGGTATTACTTAATATTTATAGAGTCTATATTTTATACAGAAGGTAGTTTTCTATTTATTGCCTTTCTTAATATAAATAAGGTTATATACTTTTTTAAGGTCTAGTAAAGTGTGACGTCCCGACCTAATACTTAAGTAGTATAGGGTAAGTTCCTAAGGTAATAAGCTAAGGTTAATTAGTTTATATTAGCAAAGAAGATAGGAAGTAGCTTTAAGTAGATGTAATTATAAAGTAAGTAAGATATAATAAAGATTTAGTCTATATTTAATCTTAATGCTTTATTAACAACTGTTTATCTAAGTTATTTAAAAAGCGTAGAGAATTAAATTTTATATATCTAGTCGTTCTATAGGGAGCGTTATAACCTATTACTCCTTAAAGTATTAGGAGCATTTATATAAGTTACTTTAATCATAAAAGCGCTGATTTTCGTTACTCCTTTTTATAATTAATTATTTAGTTAATAGTTATTCTAAGTACCTTTCCTTTATACCTTTATTAGTTTAAATTATAATATAATACCCCCCTCTTTTATTAATCTTATCCTTAAAATTTAATAAGGCCTAGTACTTAATCTAACTATAGTATATAATCTTTATAAGGTATATTGTTTTTTCTTCTTTACATTTCTATTATACTTAATCTATTTATAGGGGTTTATAAAAAGTATAAAAACTTTTCTTTAGCGAAATATATATTAACTTCTAAAGTAGCTGTAGATATATTATATATTTATTATTATTATTTTGAATTAGCCTATGTAATTTCTAAAACTTCTTTTTATTATAGAAATTACGTAAAGGTAAAGAAATCTTATAATAGTATTTTTATTATAAGTATTTATAAATAATTTTAGTTTCTTAATACAGTAATAATTAACTTTCCTTAATTAAAAAAGTAATAGTTTAAAAATGTTTTTTAAAGTATAAAAAGGAGGAGGCTAAGGAGTATTTTAATTTTTTAAATACTTAAATAATTAAGTTATAATTTAAGTTAGCTAAGGCAGCTAGTTATTTATTACGTATTTAAAAAATACGTAAGAAGGTAGAAGAACGAGGTAAAGAGTTATTTTATTAAGGAATAGCTAAGGCTAATGCTAAGGTAGCTGTAGAGTAGGTAGTAGTATAAGATTTATAACTCTTAGGTATTTTTAATAACGTAGATTAGTCTTCTTTAGGTATTAGTTTAGAGTTTAAAGATCTAGGTCTTTTTATATTATTAAAGGAAACTTATATACTTTCTTTTTCTTAAGTTATTTAGTTTATTAAGTAGCTGGCGTTAGGAGTTTTAAATATAATCCTAAGTTTTTTTAAAAGTTTTAAATTGGTTTTATTATATTAAAGCTTTTAATAGGTTCCTAGGTGTTATAAATTAGGTTATACCTTTTCTATCTAACTTAGTATTTAATCCTGTTATTTTCTTCTAGATTTCTTTATACTACTAAAACTTTTTTAACTTCCTATTTTTCTTTATTTTTTATAATAATAATTTCATTTAGAATTAGTCTTCCTATTGCTTCGTTAATTTATACCTTTTCTAAAAGTAATATATAAAATACAGGGTATTTTAGTTATATACCTTCTAGTATTTTTAATTTATAGTTAACATTATTAATTTTCTTTAGAATTTTAAATAAGCTGATTTTTCTAAAATTAAGTTTATTATTTAGTTAGTTTATTTTAATATTTAGTATTTTATAGCCTTATATATATTAAAGTAAGTAAACTATATCCCCCTCCTAAAGGGTTAGTCCTTTAATTTTATCCTTATTTATATAATATTTTATATATTTTTAAATAAGCTTTAGCTATACCTTTAATTCTTTATGTAGATTAACTATTAGTTCTGTTTTAAGTTGTACTTTATTAGCGTTAGGTCTTTTTTAAGGTGGCCTATATACTAAAGGGGTATATTTATATAAAATATAAAATAGTATTAACTTAATAGATTTAGATTTTATACTATTATAGTATAACTAAGTAAAAGGTAACTATTTAACTTAGTTATCTTACTACAGGTTAATAAAATATCTTAAGTATTATTTTATAATTTAATTTATTTATTCTATTTATTTATCTATTTTAGGGTAGTATATACTACTAAGTTTATAATTTACTTTAAGTCTTACTATAAATTCTTATTAAAATTTAAAGGCGAAAGTTTATCCTCTATTAAAGATAATTTCTTAAGGTATACTATAATTAGCTGCTATTATTCTTAAGAGTATATATATAAAGTCTTCTGCTAAATGTAATTTTTAATAAAGTAGGAAGTATACTTATTTTATAAATTTATTTACTATTACTAAAATACTATTATAAGTTGCCTTAGTAAAAGGTTCCTTAAAAAGTAGTAGGTCTATAATATAGTTAAAGGTAACTGTTTCCTATAGTAATTTAGGTACTGGCAGAGGTTGTAATTTTCTATAAGGTTTATGTTTTTTATATTTAGTATATTAATATTTATTATAGGTTATTATAATATTAACAGTGGTTTTTTTTATTTTTTTAAATTAATATATTATAAGTACTTGCTGGTGTATAGTTATAATTCCTTAATGTTTAAATAGCAGGTGCTTATAGATGTATTTTATAACTTTTTTTCATAGGTTAGGAGGTACCTAGTATTTACTTTTATTTATAGGATATCCGTTCTGTAGTATAACCTAAGATAGAAACTAATGTAGTTTTTAGTTTTTTATATACTCTTTAATTTCCTTAAAGAGTTTATTATACTTTTGTACTTTAAAGATTATATTAAAAGATCTTTATTTATAATTGCCTTATGTATTTTAATATAGTATAATGCTTTAATAATTAAGGATTTTTTAGAAATAGTTAATTTTTCTACTAAGTATATTAGCTTTTTTATTTTCTAATCCTTTATAGTATATAAGTTTGTAATTAAATTTACTTAGGAATTTAAAGTATCCTAACTATTATTTAAATAACTTCTAAGTAAATGTAAAGTAAGTGATATTTTAATAATTAGTAAAGATTTTAATTTAGAATTTGCTTCCTCTATAATATTAGTTTTATTATTTTAGGCAGCTCTTAATTCCTAAGAATTCTTTATTATAGATTATATAATTAAGTTTAGCTTTATTAAGCTTTTGTAAGTAGAATATAATAAGGTAAAGTTTCCCTTTATTATTTTATTAGTTTAGTACTTTTTTAATTATGTATTTTGATACGTTGGTCTTAATTTCTACTGGTTTCTTAAGGTTATATATAGCTAGTATAGGTTCTAAAGCTATAGCTTGCTTAATTACTTAGAATACTCATTCTACTTCTTTTATCTAGTTAAACTTCTAATCCTTTTTTATTATATTAGTCAAAGGTTAAGTAAGATTAAAGAAGTTTTAGATAAAACGTTAGTAATAGTTTACTAATTTAATAAAACTTTATATTTCTTTAATTAACGTTAGTATTAGCTATTTATTAATTACAGTAACTTTCTTTAGATTTATTTAAATAGTTCTAGGGGTAATAATATATCCTAAGAATTTTACTTTTTATATATAAAATTAGTATTTTTTAGGGTTTATAAGGAGGTAATTGTTTTATAATGTTTAAAGTATTAAATATATATATTCCTTATGTTTTTCTTTAGTCTTAGAGTATATTAAAATATTATTTAAATAAATAATAATAAATTTATTTTAATATTTCTAAAGGATATAGTTAATTTTTTTCTAAAAGGATACAGGTGTATTTATTAATCCTTAAGGTATTACTAGGAATTTATAGGATTTTCCTAGGGTGCTAAAGGCTGTTATTTATTTATATCCTTCCTTTATTTAAGTTAATCCGTAAGTATTAGTAAGGTCTAGCTAAAAGTATATTATAGCTCCTTATAATTAATCTTTTGCTTTAGATATTAATAATAAAAAAGTTTAATTTTTAATTATAATATTATTTAATTACTTATAGTTAATAATTAATTATAGTTTTCCGTTTTTCTTTAAAATAAAGATAATAGGGTATTATACTAAAAAGTTAGAGATTCTAATATATCCTTTCTCCTTCTACTTTTATATCTACTTATTAAAAATATTAAGTTTTAATTAATTAAGGTTATATAATAAAAAGTATTTTAGTGATTTCCCTTCTTATAATTTTATTATATAGTCCTATTTAGTATATAGTAATATTTATATACTTTTATCTAAATTAGTTAGGGTTTTCTAAAATAAAGTTCTAAACTTCTAATATTATTTTAGAATATTAGCTATTAGGTTTATAAATTCTTCTTTTTCCTAACTATCCTATTTTTTTTTTATAGCTTCTAGGAATTAATTAAGTTTATATAAGTTTTATTTTCTTTTAGTAAACCTTTTTAAAGATTAAGCTTCTGCAGTTTTAAATTATTTCTGTTATTATTATATAGGGATTTTTTCAGGCTTAGGGAGTTAAGGTTTCTAGCTTCCTCTGTCCTCCTTTTAATCTAGAGTTTTTTTATTATTTTACTAATTAATTAGGCCTTTGCTTTATATTATTAAAGGTTTATATTAGTATAACTATAGTATACCTAAGATAATATTATATTTTAGGGTATTAATAATATTATATACTACTAGAGTAATTTAATTAAATACTTTAAGATATAGGTAATTAATCTATTTTTTTACCTATTTATTATTATATTTAAATTATTTTCCTTCTTTATAAAAGAGTTAGTATAGTTTTTTTTTTTTATATTTATAATAACTGCAGGCGTATTACAGTTATAGCTAATATATAATTCCTATTTACTCTAAAGTCTACTAAGACTTTAAGCAGTTCCTTATTCTATATTATTATAAAAGTAATTTTTTTTTTTAAAAACTATTTATTCTTTATTACTATTATATTTATATTCCTTTTTAAGGGATATAAATTCTCTATTAGTCTTATAGTGCCCTTTATTTAAAGACTGTTTTAGTTTTTTAAGTATTAGTCTTTAATTTTACGTAGTATATATAATTTATAATATAGGTTTCCGCAATTATTTTATTCTATTACTTTATAATATAATCTTATCTTTTTAATATAGATTTTATAAGTAACTTAATTATCTTATGGGTTATTAGGAGTTTTTCTATATTTATAATATTTTCTAAGTAATTCCTTAGGTATTCCGACATAGGTTCTAAAGTTAAATCTAATGCTATATAATTAGTTTACTAATTATTATCCTATAACCTGTTTTTCTTCCAAGACTAAGTTATACTAGTTTTTTAACTTATACTTTTAATATTTAAGGCAGTTTAGTTTATTATATTATTAATACTATTTAAAGGTATATACTTAAGTTCCTTTATTCTATTTATGCTATTAGATAAGTTTTATAGTTTAGTGGATAGTATATTAGTAGCTTAGGTAGTTTTCTATTTATCTATGATTTCTACGTTTATAGGGTGTAGTTAAATAAGGTTTAAGAATTATGATTTATAATTCTTAAAATTTATAAGTAACCTTTTATTTACTATATTATCCTTTATAGTAGAGGTCTATAATAGAAATTACTAAGTTTTATTATAAAAAGGTATTATATTCTGCCTTTTATTTTAAGTAATATATATATTAGTAAGTAATATAATTTATCTAATAGATTTAATAATAGTTATTATCCGTAGGATTAATCTAAGGGTAGTCTTAAGGTATTTATTAATATTTTCCTTTAAGTTCCTATATTTTATCTATATTTAGGCTTATAATAATTTATTATATTTTATTATATAGTTGCTATTATATAAGTTTATCCTAAATTTCTTAGTAAATAAGTATTTTAATATTTTACTTATGTCACGACCCAACTCTTATGGTCGCGACAACGGGCCTATAGGGTAGGCGCCGTCGGATGAACTATAGGCCGATGGACTAATAGTAGCACGCTTGCTTAACTCTTCTAACGAGCTATATAAGCAGTATCTCGTCCAGCTCGTCTAATAAACCTCACGAGCCCAGAATTAACTGGGTATATAAGTCTATTTCTTATTACTTATTAAAATACTTAAATAGCTAGTTATTATTATAGCGTTTATAATATAATTAGATTAAAACCTAAACATCTACTCTTATTTCGTATTATTAGCTGGTGATAGAATTACCTATTACTAACCTAACTACTCTACTAACATAAACTATAGAACCCTTCTAAGGTTTATCCCTTAGAAAAAGTATTATCTATACTAACCTATAAATACTAGTTTATTATATAATAATAACTTTTATTTAGACGATCACCTTAGACCTACGGGTAATAAAACATTAAAAACTTAGCAGCTTATAAGCTTTAAAGTTCTAGATAACGACACTGATTACAAAAGTAAAGCTTAAAGTAATTATAATAACGATATTAAAATCTAAGATAATTTTAAAAATACTACTAAAGACATTATAATAGCTCTACAACCACCTGCTAACTAAGAGAAGGCTAATAACCGCTTCCTAACACTTAAAGAATAAGTAGCAGAACTACTTAAAATAATCGCTGATTAAGCAGCTATTATTATAACTTTTTAAGCACAGTAACTAGTGGAAAACCCCGTAGTAAACCTAGCCTCTGCAGTATAATAATAAAAACCCGGAGAAATTATTAAACTACCACTACTAGATAAATTTAAAGAAGACCCTAAGCAAATTCAGAAGTTCTTTATAAATATAAAGAACTACTTTAGCTACTTTTTAACTACTATAGCTAGCAATATTATAAAAGTTTAAACTATAGGAACCTATTTAGCTAAAACCGCTAAAGATTAGTTTAAATTATATCTTAAAGACTTTAAATAAATAAAGAAACTAAAGAAATAGTACACTAATGAACTATTCGCTAACTACGCTACCTTTAAAAAATAGCTTAAAAAGCTATATAAAAAAACTAATAAAGCTAAAGAAGTAAAGGAAGCACTCCATAAATTAAATAAACCAGACTATATGCTAAATATACAGCTGCTTTTATATAACTAGCCGCTAGGATTAACCTAAATAATAAAGCACAGCGTATACTCTATTATTAAAGACTTAAGTTTAATATTAAAGATAAATTATACTAAGATAAGTTACCTAATACTTTAGATAAACTCTCTAAGAAGGCTACTTATATTAATAAACGCCTGTTTAAATAATGCGAAGAACGTAAACGAGAAGGGAATATGCAGAAAGTAATCCCTAAGCACTTCTACTTTAGTAATAACGCCAACCAGGGGAAGAAATAAGACATTATATTATATAATAATAAAAAACTAGGACCTATAGATCTTAGTATTATTAAGGTATAATATAAGAATATTAAATACTATAACTATAGGAAGAAAGGATATATAAAAAAATACTACTAAGCTTTAAAAAAGGACGGTAATAAGAAATTCACACCTATCCCAGAACCTAAGGAGAACCGAGCTATTAATACTATATAACCCTTAGTAAACTATAATATATTATACTTCTTAGTATATTATAATAATAAATACTAGATATACTTTAGCAATAAATAAAGATTGGGCTAGTTTCCTAAAGGACCTTATAATACCTAAACCCTAAATACTCTTAAGGAAGTTATTTAAGAAGAGATAGTAAAAATCAAAAACTAATACGCTATACTTATAAATAACTAATACTAAGAAAGCATAAGCTATACCTAGATATTAGTTTAGTAAGCCCTTAATAATATAGAACTTACAGCTACCTAACTACACTTAGAAAACAATAGGATAATAGAATAAGAAAATTCACCTAACTTTAAGGATAAAGAGGAAGTTATTTACAAATAGGAATAAGATAAAGCTATATAATAATATAATAAGGATCTTCCAGACACCGCACCTCCGATATAATATAACCCTTGTAAAGGAATAACCTAGGAAGAACTTAACGACCTTAAGAAATATATATATAATTAATATAGTTTAATAAAACCTAAAAGTATTTACTATCTCTGTAAAATAACTACAGAGGACTGGGAACGCTTTAAAGATTAATATAAATAGAAAGGCATTATTAAAGAAATTAAACACTATAATAAAATAGTTTAATAAAAGGAACTTAAAAAACACCAGAGACTCCTAGAACAATAGGGGCAGATTAAATAGATTAACCTATATACTGCCTTCAATAGAACTAAACTACTAAAAAACCAGTCTTAACAATATATTAAAATCAACATAAATAAATATCTAACTACTAAGGCACTAAAGACAGCCCTCTATTACATTAACAACATCTTAATTACAGATTAATATAACAAAGCTAATATTATTAACTATAAACTTCTACTATATAAATAATATATTATACTTAAACTCCAAAAATAGTATAAAAACTATAAAATTATAAAATACAGATAAAGTAAGTTTATACTCTATAATAAAGACTATTGTAAAAGATACTAACGTTAACGGCGCGCTCTTACATATATTACCTATAACCTAGAATAATAAGGTTTTAAACCTATAAAATATAGCACTAATAAAGAGCTATAAGGAATTAACTAGAATAAACTTTAGAAATACTATAAACTTACTGCTAAAGACATCCCTTAACTAGAATATACCTAGTGTAAATACTATAATATCTAAAATAGTAAACTAAGATAGATTACCTTAGACCTAGATAATATAATAGTTAACCTTAACGGTAATAACTATTATAATAACATAGATGATATAATCTACTATAACCTAAATATAATCTTAGGGCAGAAACTACGAAAATTCTAAGTACCTGGTACTTTAGAAGGATACCCGATTACAGTCTATATAGACTTAGGAGCTATAATAAGCTATATTATACCTTAACTTATTAACTGCCTAAAGTTAATTAACTATAAAAAGGAGAAACTATATACGCTTACTAATATTAAATAATAACCTTTTATATATAATAACGGAACCGTTAATTATAAGACTAATTACCTTAAAATTTAATTTAGTAGAATCTTAGATTAATTAAAGTTTAATATTACTAATATCTTAGGATATAATATACTCTTAGGATATAATTAGCTAAAGTTACGTAACCCTAATATTAATTAAAAAGAAGGCTATATAATATAGTAACCTTACGCCTAACTAATTAACACCCTAGCGAAACTATAACTATATTAAGAGAATTAATAGAATATAATAATATCCTTAATAATAGGATTAGAGACCCCTGTATTAAACTAAGAAAGGATATAAAAATATATGGAAATAAAAATAATTATAAAACAGGTACCTACCGTAGAACTACAAAAGTTCCTAAGAATAGTTAAATACGTTAAAAAACCTAAGAAGAAATAGCTTAGATTTCTTAACTTAATCGTATAGAAGGTTAAGGATCTATACTACTAAGACTAAAATACACCAGAACGTTTAAAAAACATACCTATAGACCTCCAGTATATAAAAGTTTTTAATAAAGAACTTAATACTAAACTATTAAAATACAGTTAATAGGATTATAAAATTAAACTTATAGATAATAAAGTCCTAATATTTAATAAGATTTATAATCTAAGTATTACCGAGCTTAAAATACTTAATAAATAAATTAGGAACTAGCTGAAGAAAGGCTATATTAAACCTTTTAAATCCTCAGCAGGATATCTAGTTATATTTATACCTAAAAAGAATAGTAAACTTTAACTTATTATAAACTACTAATAATTAAACGTAATAACTAAAGAAAAGTATTATACCGCTACCCCTAATTTCGGAAATTAAAGACTAACTTATAAAAGCTAAGATCTTTACATTACTTAACCTTAAAGAAGTATATAACCTTATTTAAATTAAAAAAGGTAATAAATAGAAAACTACCTTCCGTACTAGTTACAGACTCTATAAATATTAGGTAATACCTTTTAGACTTATAAACGCTTTAGTATCCTTTTAAAAAATAATTAATTATGTACTATAAGACTACGTAGATTATTTTACTATTATATACCTTAATAATATCCTTATCTATTCCAGGAACCTAGAAGAATATAAAGAATACGTTAAAAAGGTATTATAAATACTCTAAAATAACTAACTCCTAGTAAAACCTAAAAAATATAACTTCTATACGTAGAAAATTACATTTCTAAGATATATTATTACCCTAGGTAAAATTTAGATAAACCCTAAAAAACTTAAAGCAATTAATAACTAAAAGCTACCTAAGAATATTAAGCAGGTATAAAGTTTTCTAAGACTTACTAACTACTACTAATGCTTTATTAAAGACTTCTTAAAAATCATTATACTACTTATAAACTTAATAAAAAAAAACGTTAAATTTAAACTTATATAAGACGCTTTAATAGTATTTAAACACCTTAAATAAGCTTTTATTACTGCTTTAGTATTTATAATATTTAACCTAAATAAACCTATTATAATTAAAACTAATACCTTAGATTTTACAATCAGGGGAGTACTTTATTAATTAGATAATATACCTAAGAAAAAGCTTAGGCCTATTGCCTATTTCTTTAAAAAACTAAAGAAACTAGAACTTAGATACTCTATTTATAATAAGGAGTTTATAGTTATTTACTAAGCGCTTAGTAAATAGTATTAAAGATACTACTATAAAAAAAGTTAATTTCCAATAACTATCCTTATAGACTACTAGAATATTACTTACTTTATAATAATATAAGAACTATTTTATAGATAAGTTAAGTACTATAAATAATTCTCTAAGTTTAAACTTATTATTAAGTACTGTAATAGTTTAGATAATAGACGCGCTAATATACTTAGCAGATAGCTAGACTACTTTTAGAAAATCTTAGAAGTTAAGGCGTAAGTATTAGAGAAAAACTAGTATAAAGACCTTATAATTAGATTAATTAATACTATATACTAAATTAAAATAAATAATCTAATTATTAATAATATAAAGGAATATATTAAAAACTAGGAAAATAAATAATATCTAGAAGGTATTTTTATAAATATTAGATACCTAATATTAAATAGACTTATTTAAGTACCAGAAGACTTACGAAGTAAAGTAGTAAAATCAGTCTACGTATATAAACTTAACAAATACCGTAAAATATAAAAAACTACCTAATAAGTTACATAATACTTTAAATTCAAAAGTATTAAGAAATAGGTATAGAAGGTTATATTAGAATATATAATATATAGATAAGCTAAGGCATTATACCACCTCCCTTATAAAAAGCTATAACCCCTACTAATTCCAGTTAGAAATTAGGAATTAATAACGTTTAATTACATTATTAAACTTCTACCTTCTAGAAAACCTATAACTAATAAAATATAGAATAATATCTTTATAATAGTTAACTAACTTTTAAAAATAGCCTACTTTATCTTAATTACTAAGAAAAGCTTTGTAAAAGACCTAGTTTATATCTTTTTCTAAAATATCTACGCTTACTATAAATTACTAAATAAGATTATCTCCAACAGAGGATTAACGTTTATATTAAAGTTTTAGCAATTACTTATAGTAAAAATTAAATTAAAATATAAGGCTAGTACAGCTTACTACCCCTAGATAAATAAATAAACTAAATAAATTAACTAAATTATTAAAACTTACCTATAATACTACGTTAACTTTAATTAAGATAATTAAGTAGAATACTTACTAACTGCCTAAGCATCCTATAATAGTATATTAGTAAAATCTATAAATTACTTACTATTTTACGTAAATTATAAGTTTAAACTAAATCTATACTAACCTCTTATTAAAGAAGAAAATACTAGTAAAGCTATTATTATAATAAACAAGCTTAAAAAACTATATTAAAAATTATAAATATAACTTAAATTTATTAAAGAATAAATAACTAAATTTATAAACACTAGAAGGATTAG
The DNA here is from genome assembly GCA_020045945.2 of Trichoderma semiorbis. Classification (NCBI taxonomy): domain Eukaryota; kingdom Fungi; phylum Ascomycota; class Sordariomycetes; order Hypocreales; family Hypocreaceae; genus Trichoderma; species Trichoderma semiorbis. The sequence continues at coordinate 8,253,005 of CM034694.1, forward strand.
CGGACTAACCTTTAAAAAAGGAGATATAGTCTACCTACTCTAACACTTACGAAATAATAAATAACTAAATATTAAAACTAACAGGCTAAGTAATAAACTTAACTTTAAAAAACTTAGACCTTATAAAGTTATAAAGAAAATTAAACCTATTAATTATAAAATAAATCTTTTACTTACACTAGGATAATAAGGAAGAACTATATATTTAAATTTTTATATTTTACTATTAAAAAAGGCACTAGTAGATAAAAAAATAGGTAAAGTTATATAAGACGAAATTATTATTTAAAGCAAAGAACTTAAGTATAAGGTTAAAAGGCTTAAAATAATAAAATTTAATAAAAACACCTAATAAATTAAATATTTAGTAAAATAAAAAGGCTATAATAAAATAGAAAATTTATAGTAACCTATTAAAAACCTTAAATACTTAAAAGACCTTTTAAATAACTTCTACCGAAGTCTAGGTTTAATAAAGAGGAATTAAAAATACCTTAATTAACAGCATTAACTGCAGAACCTACAGTTATAGAATTAGATAAATTAGGTAATAACGTTTTAGCCTAACGTAAGGCCTCTGCTTTACACTCCTCCTGCTTAACATAATCTAACTTATCTAGATTATTAATACCCTGCGCTATAGTATATATTATTTTTCTATACTATAACTTCTTTTCCTTATAAAGACGCTTAACCTTTATACTAAATAAGCGAAAATGTTTAAGCTTACGCTTATATTCTTCTTCTGCTTTTTTAATTTTAGCCTTTAACTTAATATATTAAAATACTACTTTACAAAATTATATAGAAAAAAACTATTTTATATTATAAAAAGACTTTTAGCTAATTATATAGGAGGAATAATAAAAGGACTTTCCCTTTGTAAAATAATATTTAAATCTAAAAGCTTTATAAGTAGAATATTTATTTATCTTAACTAAGTAAAATAAGATAAATAAGTAAAGATTACTATACTATTTATATTTATTAGTCTTTTACCCCTTAGATTTAGTAAATATAATAGCAGCTGTTACTTCGGAAATTATAAATAAAAAAAAACAAAGGTAAAAAACTTATAGGGAAGAAGGGAGTAGGTTACTTATATTAGATTAAGTAAGGTCTTAAGGATAAGACTAACAGGAGGGGGATATTATATTATAACCTAACTCTTATAGTTATAATAACAGACCTACAGGGTAGGCGCCGTCGGATTAACTATAGGCCAATAGACCAATAGTAGCACGATCGCTTAACTTTTCCGACGAGCTATATAAGCAGTATCTCGTCTAGCTTATTTAATAAGCTTTATAAGCCTAAAATTAACTAAGTATATAAGTCTATTTTATATTACTTATTAAAATACTTAAATAGCCAGTTATTATTAATATAATAGTATTTAAATTAAATATTTAGATCCTTTATTCTATAGCTAGTAATAAGATTGCCCATCTACCGACCTAACTGCTCCGCTAATATAAACCATAGAACCCTTCTAAGGTTTATCCCTTAGGAAAAAGCATTGTCTGTACTAACCTATAGATACCGGTTTATCACAGGAACCTATAGGCATAGGATTAGATAGATTAAGTAACGACGTTTTAGCCTAACGTAAGGCCTCCGCTTCGTACTCCTCCTGCTTAATATAATCTAACTTATCTAAATTATTAATACCCTGCGCTATAGTATATATTATTTTTTTATACTATAACTTCTTTTCCTTATAAAGGCGTTTAACCTTTATACTAGATAAGTAAAGATATTTAAGCTTACGCTTATATTCTTCTTCCGCCTTTTTAATCTTAGCTTTTAGCTTAATATACTAAGATATTATTTTATAAAATTATATAGGAGAAAGCTGTTTTATATTATAAAAAGACTTTTAGTTAATTATATAGGAGGAATAATAAAAAAACTCTCCCTCTATAAAATAATATTTAAATCTAAAAGCTTTATAAGTAGAATATTTATTTATCTTAACTAAGTAAAATAAGATAAATAAGTAAAAATTACTATACTATTTACATTTATTAGTTTTTTACCCCTTAGATTTAGTAAATATAATAGTAGTAATTACTCCGGAAATTATAAATAAAAAGAAATAAAGGTAAGAACTTATAAAGAAAAAGGGAGTAGGTTACTTATACTGGATTAAGCAAGGTCTTAAGGATAAGACTAACAGAAGGGGGATATTATATTACGACCTGACTCTTATAGTTGCGATAATAGGCCTATAGGGTAGGCGCCGTCGGATAAACTATAGGCCGATGGACTAATAGTAGTATGCTCGCTTAACTCTTCCAACAAGCTATACAAGCAGTATCTTATCTAGCTCGTCTAATAAACCTTACGAGCCCAGAATTAACTAGGTATATAAGTCTATTTCTTATTATTTATTAAAATACTTAGATAGCCAGTTGTTATTACAGCGTTTATAATATAATTAGATTGGAACCTAAACATCTACTTTTATTTTGTATTATTAGCTGGTAATAGGATTGCCCGTTACTGACCTGACCGCTCTGCTAACATAAACCATAGAACCCTTCTAAGGTTTATCCCTTGCGAAAAGCATTATCTATATTAACCTATAGATACCAGTTCGTTACAACTTAGGATTATAAATATTAACCTATTGTTAGAATTTAATAAGTTTATTAATTTCTTTAGATTTACTTTTAATAAAGTTAGTAATATTCCTAATTTATTTTTTATATAAAGGTAGCCTATAGTTTTATTAAGCTATAGCTTTAATTATAGGGTCCTTAACTAAATTAAGTATATTTTTAAGCAGGGTTATTCTTTTTAGTTTATTTAATTCTTCTAGTTTTTCCTTATACTAAGGGTAGTTATTGTTTTTTTATTATAATAAATTAAAAGATTATTTATTTATGTCTATAATATAGACTTTTTTCTTTAATTCTGGAATTTTATTCTTATGCTTTTTCTTAAGTACTTGGCAATTTCGGGCTATATATCCTATTTTACTGCAGTTATAGTATTTAAATTCCTTTTTATACTATAGAACATCTAGATCTATTCTTCCTAGTTTACTATTATTATCTTTAGTAATTTCCTTATTTTATTTTTTACCTTAATTAGCTTAGTATTTATTTTACTAATACTATTAAGTAGTACTAGTTTTAAGTTTATATAGTAGGTTATTAGCTTAAATATAAACGTCTATAAATAAAATTAAGGTATAAGTTAATTAATTAATATTATATACTTTTTCTTTAATTTCTTATTTAAGACTATTATAGAATTATTTTATAAGTGCTAACTTATTTTAGTTAAGGTGTATAGTAATATCTTAGAATTTTATAGCGTAGTTTAAGTATTTTCCTTTTTAGTATATAATAACTAAGGTATTTTTAGCTATTTTATTTTTACTAATATCTTTAAATACTTTCTTTAGTTTAGAAATATATTTATTATAATTATTAAAGATTTATTAAGTTTATTCTTCTACTCCTCCAGCTGGATTTTCTAAGTAATTATCTAAGATAGATTTAAACTATTTTAAAGTAGTGCTTTTAAAGTATAAGGTAGTAAAATAAACTTTTTTTTTAATAGTATTAAAGGTATTTTTAAAATCCTTAAAGTATACTTTAAGTTAAATTAAATATAAGCAGAGTTTTTTAATATTTTCTTTAAATATAAAAGGTAGCTATTATTTAATAAGAATTCTAATATTAACTGTCTTAGGCTTATCTTTATTAAGTTTATTAATTAAAACTTTATTAAGTTTATATATATTTTAGATAAGAGCTAAAAATTAATTATTTTTAAAAGAGGTAATATTAAGTAGGTCTTATATAGTAATATTTCTATTATTATCTATAGTAAATATACTAAGGTTAGTAATAGAAGTTCTAGCAGCTAGTCTTACTTTAGATATAATAATTTATATTACTTAAAGGTACTTAATATCTTTTTAAATAAAAGTTATTAATATATAACGTCCTAACCTAATACTTAAGTAGTATAGGGTAAGTTCCTAAGGTAATAAGCTAAGGTTAATTAGTTTATATTAGCAGAAAGGATAGGAAGTAGCTTTAAGTAAATGTAATTATGAAGTAAGTAAAATATAATAAAGATTTAGTTTATATTTAATTTTAATACTTTATTAACAACTATCTATTTAAGTTATTTAAAGAGTATAAAAAATTAAATTTTATATATCTAGTTATTTTATAAAAAGTATTATAACCTATTGCTTTTTAAAGTATTAGGAGCGTTTATGTAAGTTGCTTTAATCGTAGGAGCGCCGATTCTTATTGCTCCTTCTTACAATTAGTTATTTAGTTAATAGTTATTTCAGGTACCTTTCCTTTGTACCTTTGTTGGTTCGGATTGTAATATGAAGTAAAGATCTTAGCTCCTGTAAGTTAGTCTTTAATTTCCAAAATTAGGGGTAGCAGTATAATATTTTTTTTAGTTATTACGTTTAATTATCGATAATCTATAATAAGTCGTAGTTTACTATTCTTTTTAGGTATAAATATAACTAGATATCCTGCTAAGGATTTAGAAGGTCTAATATAGCCTTTTTTCAGTTAGTTCCTAATCTATTTATTAAGTATCTTAAGCTTAGTAGCACTTAAGTTATAGATTTTATTAAACGTTAGTACTTTATTATCTATAAGTTTAATTTCGTAATCCCATTAGCTATATTCTAGTAATCTAGTGTTTAGTTCTTTATTAAAGACTAATATATACTAAAGGTCTATTAGTATATTTTTCAAATATTCCAGTGTCTAGTCTTAGTAGTATAGTTCCTTAACCTTTTATATAATTAAGTTAAGAAATCTAAGTTACTTTTTTTTTAGTTTCTTAACGTATTTAATAGTTCTTAGGAGTTTCTCTAGCTCCGTAAATTATACTTATTTTATAACTTTTCTATTTTCTGTATATTTTTCCATTTCTTTATATAATACAGGGGTTACTGATCTTATCATCGGGGATATTGCAGTATTTTATTAATCCTCCTGATCTAATTACAGTTTCGCTAGTATATTAATTAGTTAAGTACGAAGTTGCTATTTTATATAGCCTTCCTTTTAATTAATATTAGGATTACGTAATTCTAGCTAATTATATTTTAAAAGTATATTATATCCTGTAATATTTATAATATTAAATTTAAATATATTTTTAATTTTGCTAAACTAGACCTTAAGGTAATCGGTCTCTTAGTTAATAGTTTTGTTATTGTAGATAAATAGTTGTTTCTTAATGCTTATAAAGGTATATAGTTTTTCCTTCTTACGGTTAGTTAACTATAGGCGGTTTACCAGTTAGGGCGTAATATAGCTTATTATGGCTCTAGAGTTTATATAGACGGTAATAGGTTCTCTATTTAAAAATCCTAGTACTAGGAATTTTCATAGTTTTTTTCCTCCTAAAATAGTATTTAAATTATAGTAGGTTGCATTATCAGTGTTATTATAGTAATCGTTATTATTCCAGGGGTTATTGCTATTTTCTTCCTTAATATTAAGGTTAGTCTTAATATTATCTAGTTCTAAGGTAATCCAGCTTAGTTTATAAGTTTAGATATTATAGTATTTATACTAAATGTATCTGGGTCTTAGGATATACCTGTTAGTAAGCTTATAGTATTTCTAAAGGTCTTTTTAACTAATCCTTAGTGTTTTAGTATTAATACTATATCCGCTAATATATTTTTTAAAGTTAAAACCTTATCTAGCTAAGTTCCTTATAATATATATAAGTATACGGCGTTATATCTAGTATTCTATATAATTATCCTTATCGCAGAGTATAAACTTGTTTTATCCGCAGTTTGTAAATTTATAAATCTTATATTATTCCCTAAGTTTATAAAGGGCATATTATTTACATAATAGGAGCTTGCAGTTTATAATACTGGCTTTATTACATTAATCCGTAAGCCGGATATTATCTACATAGTAAAAGGCTAATTTTTACAGTCTGGGCCTAGGATATAAGGTATATTTATTATTAAGGTATTATTAAAACTCTCTTCCTACTACCTAAATCCTATTATAGGCCTAAGTTATATTAATTCTCAGGATTCTTCCCTATTATTTAAAAAGTCTCTGTAGTATAAGGCTTCTTAGTAGCGCAGTATTTAGAAGACTATTATTATCTTTATTATTTTTTATATTATACTTATCTTCGGAGGGTTCTTATCTATAAGGGTATCCTAGTCCCTAGGGATCTTAGGATCCGCAGTTCTTACATAGGTTAGTAATATTAAAGTCTATATACCCCGTATTATAATCCTATATTATAGTATCTTAGAAGTTGTTATATTACTATATAACTTTTTATTATTCTTATTTATAGATAATTTCTTCTTTATCCTTAAAGTTAGGTAAGTTTTCTTATTTTATTATTTTATTACTTTTTAGATATAGTTATATATTTATAAGTGCAGTATATTAATATTTAATTTCTGCTATTTCTTCTTAGGTAATTTCCTTAAGTATATTTAGGGTACTTTTTAGTCCCTTAAGGTATTAACCTAACCCTTGTTTATTACTAAGGTAGGTTTAGCAGTTATTATTATAGTATATTAAAAAGTATAATATATTATAGTCTACCGAAGGTTTTATAGTATTAATAGTTTAGTTTTCCTTAGGTTCTAGGACAGGTATAAATTTTTTATTACTATCTTTCTTTAGAGCTTAGCAGTATTTCTTTATATATCCTTTTTTTCTACAGTTATAGTATTTAATATTCTTATATTATACCTTAATAGTACTAAGGTCTATAGATCTTAGTTTTTTATTATTATATATTATAAAGTCCTTTTTTTTTCCTTAATTAGTATTATTACTAAAGTAGAGGTACTTTAGAATTATCTTTTAAGGATTATTTTCTTATTTATATTTTTAGTATTATTAGAACTATTGTTTATTAATATAAGTAGCTTTTTCTATAAGTTTATTAAGGGTATTAAGTTTTTCCTTAATCTTAAAGAGTTTATCTTTAATATCTAAATTAAGTCTTTAGTAGTAGAGTATTTATTATACTTTATTATTTAGATTAATCTTAGTAATTAGGCATATAAAAGCAGTAGTATACTTTATATAAGGTCCTTTCTATTTAATTTAAAGAAGCATGTCCTTAGCTTCCTTAGACTTATTGGTTTTCCTATATAGTTTTTTAAGCTGTTTTTTAAATATTTTATATTTATTAAATAGGTTAAGTATATATTACTTCTTAGGGGTCTTAGTTTATTTAAAGTCCCTAAGGTAAGTGTGACGTCCCGACCCAATACTCAAGTAGTATAGGGTAAGTTCCCAAGGTAATAAGCCAAGGTCAATTGGTTTATATTAGCAGAGAGGATAGGAAGTAACTTTGAGCAAGTGTAATTACGAAGCTAGTAAGATGTAATAAAGATTTAGTCTGTATTTAATCTTAATGCTTTATTAACGACTGTCTATCTAAGTTATCTAAAGAGCGTAGAGAATCGAATCTTATATATCCAGTCTTTCCTTAATTATTACCAGTGTAAGTCCCGTTATACTTAATAAAAATGCACTCTTGGGGTTATATTCTTACTACGTAAGTAAGTATGTATCTTACTAAGAGAGAAGTCCTTTATCCTAATTAGCTGTAGTTGTCTAATATATTACTAAGGATATGCAACATAGGATTAGGTCGTAATATAATACCTCCTTCTATTAATCTTACCCTTAAGGCCACGGTACATAAGGCCCGCAGTTTCCTTTCTTTAGTGTAGTAGGTAACTTCTTCCTTTTTATTATGCCTCGTAGTATCTCAAAACAGCATCCTATTATTCCAAAGAGTTTAACTAACTATCATAAGGCAGCTATAGTTATAATTAATACTATTAGAATTTTTATTATACCTTATTCTTTTTGTAATACTTATAGTATCTTATGTAAAATAGCACCAGGGTATTAAAAATGTTTAAAGTATACCTATAGGGGTTAGTTATATAATAGAAATAGTATCTCCTTAGCAGCTGGTAAGTTCGTAGGTTCTTCTAGAGTAGCGGAATATTTTCTAATCCTTCTTAGCTCAGCATCTAGCGTCTAAGAAAGAGAAGTTAAATACTAAAGAGCGTTAAGCTAAGCAGGAATTACTTTAGCAATAATAAAAGCTAATAGAGTATTAATAATAGTCTATATTATTATCTTAGTTAATAAATAAGAGTCTTACGCAATTATTACGCCTTCGTAAACAGCGTAAGCAAATTAACATACGGGGTAAGCAGATGCTTTACAGGGGTGCTTAGTTACTTAATAAATTAGATAATATTAAGCGGGTTAAGTCGGGGGTCGTGGTAAATAAACAGTTTAATAATAGTATTAGTGGGATTAATTAGGATGTAATTCTTGGTGGTAACCTTCTAGATCCTTCCGAGGTAACTATTAATCCTTCTTCCTCCTAAACCTTCGGTTTAGGGTGTAAAGCTTTAAATCTTCTTATAATAGGGGAGGAAGCTTATATAGCTTCTTCTTTAGGTTTATTTTTTAGGTTCAGTTTTAGGTAGCTGGCGTTAGAAGTTTTAAGTATAATCCTAAGTTCTCTTAAAAATCTTAAATTAGTTCCATCGTATTAAAACTTTTAACAGGTTCCCAGGTGTTATAAATTAAGTCATACCCCTTCCATCTAACCTAGTATTCAATTCTATTATTTTCTTCTAGATTCCTTCGTACTACTAAAACTTTTTCAACTTCCTATTCTTCTTCATCTTCTATAATAATAATTTCATCTAGAATTAGTCTTCCTATTGCTTTATCAATTTATGCCTTTTCTAGAAGTAACATATAAAACACAAGGTATTTCAGTTACATACCTTCTAGCATTTCTAATTCGTAGTTAATATTACCGATTTTTTTTAAAATTTTAAATAGGCTGATTTTTCTAAAATTAAGTTTATCGTTTAGTCAGTTTATTTTAATATTTAGTATTTTATAGCCTCATATATGTTAAAGTAGGTAAACTATATCCCCTTCCTAAAGGGTTAGTCCCTTAATCCTATCCTTATTTATATAATGCTTTATGCATTTTTAGATAAGCTCTAGCTATACCTTTAATTCTTTGTGTAAATTAACTATTAGTTCCGCTTTAAATTATACCTTATTAACGTTAGGTCCCTTTTAAGGTAGCCTATATACTAAAGGAATATATCTATATAAAGTATAAAATAATATTAACTTAGTGGATTTGGTTTTTGTATTATTATAGCATAGCTAAGCAAGGGGTAATTATTCAACCTAATCGTCTTACTACAGGTTAATAAAATATCTTAAGTATTATTCTATAATCTGATTTATTTATTCCATTTGTCCGTCTATTTTAGGGTAGTATATACTGCTAAGTTTATAGTTTACTCTAAGTTTTACTATAAGTTCTTACTAAAATTTAAAAGCAAAAGTTCATCCTCTATTAAAGATAATTTCTTAGGGTATACTGTAATCAGCTGTTATTATTCTTAGGTATATATATATAAGGTCTTCTGCTAAGTATAATTTTTAATAAGGTAGAAAGTATACTTATTTTATAAATTTATCTACTACTACTAAGATACTATCGTAGGTTACCTTAGTAAAAGGTTCCTTAAAAGGTGGTAGGTCTGTAATATAATCGAAGGTAATTATTTCCTATAGTAATTTAAGTACTGGCAAGGGTTGTAATTTTCCATAAGGTTTATGCCTTCTGTATTTAATACGTTAACACTTATTGCAGGTTACTATAATGTTGGCGGCGATTTTCTTTATTCCTTTAAATTAATATATTGTAAGCACTTGTTAGTGTGTGGTTGTGATTCTTTGGTGTTTAAATAACGGATGTTTATAAATATATTTTATAACTTTCTTTTGTAATTTAGGAAGTACCTAATGTTTATTATTACTTATAGGATATCCTTCCTATAATATAACCTAAGATAGAAACTAATGTAGTTCCCAGTCTTTTACATACTCCTTAATTTCTTTAAAGAGTTTATTATATTTTTATACTTTAAAAATTATATCAAAAGATCTTTATTTATAGTTGCCTTATACGTTTTAATATAGCATAGTACCTTAGTAATCGGGGATTTCTTAAAAATAGTTGATTTTTCTACTAAGTACATCAGCTCTTCTATTTTCTAATCCCTTATAGTATATAAGTTCGTAATCGAATTTACTTAGGAATTTAAAGTATCCTAACTATCGTCTAGATAACTTCTAAGTAAATGCAAAGTAAGTAATATTCCGATAATCAGTAAAGATCTTAATTTAGAATTTACTTCCTCTGTAATATTAGCTCTACTATTCTAGGCAGCTCTTAATTCCTAAGAATTCTTTATTGTAAACTGTATAATTAAGTTTAGCTTTATTAAGCTTTCGTAAATAGAATGCAATAGGGTAAAGTTTCCCTTCGTTATCTTATTAATTTAGTACTCCTCCGATCGTATATTTAAATACGTCAGTCTTAATTTCCACTGGTTTCTTAGGGTTATATATAGCTAGCACAGGTTCTAAGGCTATAGCTTACTTAATTACTTAGAACGCCTGCTCTACTTCTTTTATCTAGTTGAACTTCTAATCTTTTTTTATTATATTAGTTAGCAGTTAAGTAAGACTAAAGAAGTTTCGGATAAAACATTAATAATAGTTTACTAATCTAATAAAACTTTATACTTCTTTAACTAACGTTAGTATTAGCTATTTATTAATTACAGTAACTTTCTTTAAATCTATTTAAATAGTTCCAGGGGTAATAATATATCCTAAGAATTCCACTTTTTATATATAGAATTAGCATTTCTCAGGGTTTACGAGGAGGTAATTATCTTATAATACTTAAAGTACCAAGCGTATATATTCCTTATATTCTTCTTTAGTTTTAAAGTATATTAAAATATTATTTAAATAAATAATAATAAATTTGTTTTAATATTTTTAAAGGATATAGTTAATCCTTTTCTAAAAGAATACGGGTGTATTTATTAATCCTTAAGGTATTACTAAGAATTTATAAAATTCTCCTAGGGTACTGAAGGCTATTATCTATTTATATCCTTCCTTTATTTAAGTTAATCCGTAAGTATTAGTAAGGTCTAGCTAAAAATATATTATAGCTCCTTATAATTAATCTCTTGCTTTAGATATTAATAGTAAAGGAGTTTAATCCTTAATTATAATATTATTTAATTATCTATAGTTAACGACTAATCGTAGTTTTCCATTCTTCTTTAGAATAAAGATAACAGGGTATTATACTAGGGAGTTAGAGATTTTAATATATCCTTTCTCCTTCTGCTCCTATATCCACTTATTAAGAGTATTAAGTTCTAACTAATTAAGGTTATACAACGGAAAGTATTTTAGTTACTTCCCTTCCTTTAACTCTATTATATAATCCTATTCCGTATATAGTAGTATTTATATACTTCCGTCTGGTTTAGTTAAGGTCTTCTAAAATAAAGCCCTAAACTTCTAATATTATTTCGGAATATTAGCTATTAAGTTCACAGATTCTTCTTCTTCCTAGTTGTCTTTTTCCTTTACAGCTTCTAAAAATTAATTAAGTTTATATAAATCTTATTTCTCTTTAGTAAACCTTTTTAAAGATTAAGCTTCTACAGCTTTAAATTATTTCTATTATTATTACGCAGGGATCTTTTCAGGCTTAGAAAGTTAAGGTTTCTAGCTTCCTCTATCCTCCTTCTAATCTAAAGTTCTCTCGTTATTTCGCCAACGAATTAGGCCTTCGCTCTATACTATCAAGGATTTATATTAGTATAACTATAGTATACCTAGGATAATATTATATTTTAGAATATTAATAATATTATATACTACTAGAGTAATTTAACCAAATACTTTAAAATATAGGTAATTAGTCTATCTCTTTACCTATCTATTATTATATTTAAACTATTTTCCTTCTCTGTAAAAAAGTTAGTATAGTTTCTTCTTTTATATTTATAGCAACTGTAGGTATATTACAGTTACAGCTAATATATAGTTCCTATCTGCTCTAAAGTCTACTAAGACTTTAAGCAGTTCCTCGTTCTATATCGTTATAAAAGTGATTTTTTTTTTAAAAACTGTTTATTCTTTATTACTATTATATTTATATTCCTTTTTAAGGGATATAAATTCTCTGTTAGTCTTGTGGTGCCCTTTATCTAGAGACTGTTCTAGTTTTTTAAGTACCAGTCTTTAATCTTACGTAATATATGTAATTTATAGTGTAGGTTTTTATAATTATCCTATTCTACTGCTTTATAATATAATTTTATTTCTCTAATATAGATTTCGTAAGTAACTTAATCGTCTTACGGGTTATTAGGAGTTTTTCTATACTTATAATATTTTCTAAGTAATTCCTTAGGTACTCTAATATAAGTTCTAAAGTTAAATCTAATACTATATAATTAGTTTATTAGTTATTATCCTATAACTTATTTTTCTTCTAAAAGTAAGTTATACTAATCTTTAAGCTTATACCTTTAATATTTAAGGTAGTCTAGTTTATTATATTATTAATACTATTTAAAGGTATATACTTAAGTTCCTTTATTCTATTTATATTATTAAATAAGTTTTATAGTTTGGTAGATAGTATACTAGTAGCTTAGGTAATTTTCTATCCGTCTATGATTTCTACATTCATAGGGTATAGTTAAGTAAGGTTTAAGAATTGTAATTTGTAATTCTTGGAATTTATAAGTAACCTTCTATCTACTATACTATCCTTTGTAGCAGGGGTCTGTAATAGAAATTACTAAGTTTTATTACAGAAAGGTATTATATTCTACCTTCTATTTTAAGTAATATATACATTAGTAAGTAATATAATTCGTCTAATAGATTTAATAATAGTTATCGTTCGCGGGATTAATCCAAGGGTAGTCTTAAGGTGTTTATTAATATTTTCCTTTAAGTTCTTATATTTTATCTACATCTAGGCTTATAATAATTTATTATTTCTTATTATATAATTGCTATTATACAAGTTTATCCTAAATTTCTCAGTAAACGAGTATTTTAATATCTTACTTAGGATTATAAATATCAACCTATCGCTAGAATTCAATAAGTTCATTAATTTCCTTGGATTTACTTCCGATAAAGTTAATAATATTCCTAACTTATCTTTTATATAAAGGTAGCCCGTAGTTTTATTAAGCCGTAGCTTTAATTACGGGGTTCCTAACTAAATTAGGTATATTTTCAAGCAGGGTTATTCCTCTTAGTTTATCTAATTCTCCTAGTTCTTCCTTATGCTAAGGGTAGCTGTTGTCTTCTCATTACAACAGATTAAAAGATCGTTCGTTCATATCTATAATATAGACTTCTTTCCTTAGTTCTGGAATCTTATCCTTACGCTCTTTCTTAGGTACTCGGCAATTTCAGGCTATATATCCTATCTTACCGCAGTTATAGTACTTAAATTCCTTTTTACGCTATAGAATATCCAGATCTATTCTTCCTGGTTTACTACTATTATCTTTAGCAATTTCCTTATATTACTTCTTACCTTAGTTAGCTTAATACCTGTTTTACTAATGCTATTAGATAGTACTAGTCTTAAGTTTATATAATAAGTTATTGGCTTAAACGTAGATATCTATAAATAAGATTAGGGTATAAGTTAATTAATTAATGTTATATACCTTCTCTTTAACTTCTTATTTAAGGCCGTTATAAAACCGTTTAATAAGTACTAACTTATTCTAGTTAAGATATATAGTAATATCTTAGAATTTTATAATATAGTTTAAGCATTTTCTTTTTTAATATATTATAACTAAGGTATTTTCAGCTATTTAATTTTCGCTAATATCTTTAAATACTTTCTTTAATTTAGAGATATACTTATTATAGTTATTAAAAATTTACTAAGTTTATTCTTCTACTCCTCCAGCTAGACTTTTTAAGTAGTTATCTAAAATAGGTCTAAACTATTTTAAAGTAGTACTTTTAAGGCGTAAGGCAGTAAAGCAAACCTTTTTTTCAGTAGTATTAAAGGTATTCTTAAAATCCTTAAAGTATACTTTAAGTTAAATCAAATATAAGCAGAGTTCTTTAATATCTCCTTTAAATATAGGAGGTAGCTGTTATTTAATAAGAATTCTAATGTTAACTGTTTTAGGCTTATCTTTATTAAGTTTATTAACCAAAACCTTATTAAGTTTATATATATTCTAAATAAAAGCCGAAAGTTAATTATTTCTGAAAGAGGTAATATCAGGTAGGTCTTATATAGTAATATTTCTATTATTATCTATAGTAAATACACTAGGGTTAGCAACAGAAGTTCTAGCAGCTAGTCCTGCTCCAGATATAGTAGTTTATATTACTTAAAGGTACTCAGTATCCTTCTAAATAAGAGTCGTTAACGTATAACGTCCTGACCTAATACTTAAGTAGTATAGGGTAAGTTCCTAAGGTAATAAGCTAAGGTTAATTAGTTTATATTAGCAGAGAGGACAGGAAGTAACTTTAAGTAAGTATAATTACAAAGCTAGTAAAATATAATAAAGATTTAGTCTATATTTAATCTTAATGCTTTATTAACGACTGTCTATCTAAGTTATTTAAAGAGCGTAGAGAATTAAATCTTATATATCTAGTCTTTCCTTAATTATTACTAGTATAAGTCTTATTATACTTAATAAGAATACACTCTTAGGGTTGTATTCTTACTACGTAAGTAGGTATATATCTTACTAAGAGAGAAGTCCTTTGTCCTAATTAGCTGTAGTTGTCCGATGTATTACCGAGGATACGCGACATAGGATTAGGTCGTAACAGTAAGGTTTAAACTAGTTTTTTATAGTTTTAGCTAAGTAACTTCCTATAGTTTAAATTCTTATAATATTATTAGCTATAGTAGTTAGGAAGTAGCTAAAGTAGTTTCTTATATTAGTAAAGAATTTCTAGATCTGCTTAAGATCTTCTTTAAACTTATTTAATAGGGCTGGTTTTATAATTTCTCTAGGTTCCCATTATTATACTACAGGGGCTAAGTTAACTATAGGATTTACTATTAGTAGTTATCCTTATAGGGTTTAGAGTTATCCCGTAAGCCTTTATATAATAGCAGCTTATTATTACATAAGGGTTTCTAAGTTTATAAGTCTTATTATAGCGGCGTTTTCTTACTATATATTAGCAGGATTTTTATAAGTCTTATCCTATATTTAATTAACTATTATATTTTATTACCTATAGGTCTAAGGTAACCGTCTAAATAAGAGTTATTATTATATAATAAACCAGTGCCTATAGGTTAGTATAAGTTAGCTATTCCTAAGGGATAAACCTTAAAGTAGTTCTATAGTTTATATTAGCGGAGTAATTAGGTCGGTAACGGGCAATCTTATTACCAGCTAGTAATATAAATAAAAGTAGATATCTAGGTTCTAATCTAATTATATTATAAACGCTGTAATAATAACTAGTTATCTAAGTATTTTAATAAGTAATATAAAGTGGACTTATATATTTAGTTGTGTATTCTAGATCGTAATAGAAAGCTGGCTTTCCTAGCTTTCCATAGGTGGATTATTTAGAAAGCTAGCTTTCCTAGCTTTCCTATTAAGGAATACCAACAGCCCTGATTACTCTATCGGTCCATAGTTAATCCGGTTCCGGCCAACCTGTTGGCCCATTGTCGCGACCTTAAGAGCCGGGTCGTGACACTTTTTACTAAACGTTACCCTCGTTAATAGCTATCTTCTTTAGCTACGTAGGCAGCTAAGTTAGTAACCTTATACTACCTAAGTTAAGTAGCAACAGCACCTAGTTAACAATATCTGTAAAACATATAGTAAGCAAGGATTAAAGCGGCGGCATTTACAAGCTAAAGACGAATTTATACCTATTTTACAGCATAATCACGTCCACCGAGGAAAACAAAACCGCTATACAGCTTACTAAGGCCACTAGGTCGGTTAGACAAGGTTAAAGCAAAGGCCTCTCGCAGAAATAGGTAGAAATAACCTCAATCGCAACGCCCCAAGGACTTCAATAGGTTACGATAAGTGTAATATAGCTATTTATATCGGGTCGAATTGCTGGGACTTATATCACAGGCCAATTTTAGCGGGCAGCTGATGTACCTTCAATTTCCGACAATTTAATTGGCTATGACCCTTGCAGGGTACATAGGTTGGACCACCTCGCACTCAATGGGATACAGTAGATTACGCTCAGTACCCCCACTTGAAGCTCACCTCAAACTCATTGGATAGCTGATACTATCGGCATGACTCACGGTTTCAGAAGCAGTTCACCTCTATTATTAACGTAATGGACTTGCTGCGGGTAATCCTATAGTCAATTGTACATGTTTCATTGTCCTATGTCTAAGGGGTCACATCACAATGTCGCATTTTGCTGGATTAAATGGTGTCGGGTGTGTTCTTGGAATCTTACGCGGGGCAATGAGAGGTGCAAAAAACACCGCCGCTCTTCACTATAAAATTGTAGGTGATGAGCAGCAGTGTTTTTTGCACCCCACTTGGCGGGGTACCTCTGTATGGAGCCATGCTACGAGGTAGAAAAACGGGCTGTATTCTGACCTTAGTTACGATACGTATGTCAACTGACAAAAAGGATTAATACTAAGCTGAGTACAGAATGTGAGGGTTCTTGGCGATAACTTTCAGGAGTGAAGTTCAATTTTAAAATCCAATGACGAAATTAAGACAATAGCTGCTATATCAACTTAAATCAGGAAGCCTGTCTTTAATTCCAGCTTCTTCATTGTATCTCACAGCATATATCTCCAAGTCAATGCCTTATCACCTTTACCAGAAAGCTGCTCAGCCGTGTATTGATTCATATCGCCCCGAGCCACCCTGGCTTCGCGCTTTCTGTTGATTTGCATGTATGCAAAGACTAAAGTGAGAGCAGCGATGATTCCAGCGCTGATGAATCCAAGCTCCAATGCGTGACCAAGAATGTATCGAGGGCCGTCCTTTTGTCGGTAGAAATTGGATGCCATGGCCTATTATACTTGTTAACACGATTCGCAATTTGGCTGAAAATAAAAGAACCTACTCCGCCAAGATTTCCGATACCAATCTGAATTGCCATACCGGCGCTCCTCTTGTAGCTGCCAGCCAAGTTGTTTGCAAGCCAGGAAATGATACCAGGGAAAGCTGGATAGATAGAACAGGCTGTAATAAAGACGCCGCCGTAGACTACCTTTGGATTGCTAGATGAGATACACCTAGAAAATGGAATAGTGGTTAGCTTGGTGGATATGGATTGGGCTGGAGTTGTGAGAGCAGCGTACATGGAGAAGCCAACAATCATGACACAGAGGAGGGTGATAATGAAGGGGCTCCGCTTTCCAACACGATCCGAAACGTATGCCACAACAACGGCGAGAATAGCAGCTGTGATGTAGATAGGGACTGTCATGAGCTGGGCCTTGTTCGATGTGTATCCCAAATTCTTGATAATGGTAGGAAGAAACAAGCTGATTCCGTACAGGGGACAAACGATCTAGGCAAATGTCAGAACTGTGCTCAATGAGTGATCAGAGGACTTGTTTACTCACACCCCAATAAACAACGATGCTGACCCAAATTTGCCAGTCTTTAAAGGCACTCCAGACATACTTCCACTGAAACTCTTCGGCCTGGGCGACTTGCACCTGGTCTGTGTCAAGTTTACCCGCTTGGGCCTGGTACTTCAAACGGAGTACCACAAAGGCTCGTTCTTCTTCAGTGAGGAACGTAGCCGTCTCTGGGAAGTCTTGTAGAACGAAAAAGGCTAGCACCGCCGCCACAACTGTCGCAATTCCTTCGAGAATAAAGATCCAGCGCCAGCCCTCTAGCCCAGCAGTCCCATCCATCTTGGCAATAGCAAAGGCTAAGAGGCCGCTGAAAGCACCGGCGATTGAGGCTGCGGAGAAGAACAACGCTTGGCGGAACTGGATCTCGTGACGACAATACCACATGGTGAGATAGTACTAGAAGATTCATTAGCTGAGGACAAGTCCGAAGATAATGTTGGGGAAACATACAGCAACGCCGGGAAACAGTCCCGCCTCGGTGACACCTAAGAAAATGCGTGCGATGAGAAGGCCGTGATAGTTTCGTACGATGCCCATTAGGGTCATCACCGTGCCCCAAGCAACCATGATTGTGGGAAGCCAGACACTAGGACGTAGCTTCTTGAGAAGTAAATTCGAGGGTACCTCGAAAGCTGCATATGTGAAGAAGAAAACAGTCAGGCACCAGTTGTATTGATCGGGCGACATGTTGAGATCCTCTTGAAGGCCCTCGATCTTTGCATTGCCGATATTTCCTCCTATAAAATAACAGCGTCAGCATGATGTTCATAGTAATTAGTTTAATCGCGCCTACGGTCTAAGAAAGAGAGAAGATAGAGGATCGCAAGCATGGGGATCAACCGCCGATCCATCTATATCGCGCTGTCAGTTATATAGAACAGAGTGAGACTGCAGCAAACGTACTTTGCGAAGGATCTTTTTCTCATCCAGATGAGAGAATGACTCTAGGGTAGTGCTCGAAACCGCTCTGATGCCATTGAAATCGTCAATCTCTGCTTTCCCGCTTCTATCAGAAGTATTGGCCATCTCTGCCTCCATCACCTTAGCTTTCTCAGTGGAAGGACTGTAGTGAGCCATGATGTTGAGAGATGATGACAACACTCCTCAGGGGTGATGGTTGAAGAATGATGCTGGTGTGACTTAGAAGAAATCTGAATTGATGCTCTCTGTCAACGAGATGTAGGGACCATCAAGAGGTTGAAATATGCTTGTTTCCTCGTCATATATGCTCCTACACTTGTGGCTAACGAACCATTCTGGGCTGCTAGACTTCTTCGGTCAAGACTGTCAGTGGCTTGCCGAACGGGCGACCCATAAGGATGCTGAAGGGGTGATCAACTGGGGAAACAGGGCATAACATCTGGGGGAAATTGCCCTTGGCGTCTCCCCCGCACTTTGTTAGACGAACTATTGCCTGCAAGGGGAAGCTTTCTGGGTGTGAGTGGGATATCGATTCGAGCTTAAAAGGCTGATAGTGAAAATGATCATCGGATCCGACATATTGTAAGGTGAGCTGAGTTACTGGTGTTGACGACCTACGGATACTCGAGTCATGCATAGACGGCTGTGACATCGGCATCAATTCTCGTTCGACGCCACAGTTATCATCGGTTCCGACAATCCTTGTTAGCATCCATTGGGTCTTGGAGTGATTGGCCTGGGGAGGGTCTGATCCGACCCGGCTGCATCGTGTTGCCACTTTCATTCATAAGCGGTGATATACTTTATAAACGGGAGATAACATCCAGCTACTACAGCATAGCATGAGTCTCTTTTCCTAAGCTTTCACTTTACCGATAGTGACACATTTCTGTTTCTTACTCCATGCCGTAGTGCCCCATATCTCCCCAACCTTTTTCTGTAGCTAGCATTTACCCCGCATTTTGAGCGCCGAAGGTCTGGGGTAGTAAATGAACGGAGATATGGATCTGGAAAGGTTTTCTAGAGTTTCCATCTTTTTGTTTAAGGACAAGTAATCCCAGATGGCACACTCAGATATTTGTTGGATCTCATTACTATCTGTCGGATCCGATCCTTGAATGACTCGTTGTGACTCTGCAAGTATCGGGTTTCCAGGCGCCCGCTTCAACTCATTGTCAGACCATGAGAGACCGCATTGTTACACGCCGTACCCAATTTTCTAGTTGTGACGAGTGCCGCAGATCACGCGTCGCATGCGATGCACAGAACCGTCGCAGCGTTGCTGGCGTACCGTCCGCTCCCTGTACACGCTGCTTGAATCGGAATCGAGCCTGCACATTCAAAGTTAGATCCGAGAACAAGTTTCTGAGATTCGACGAGCCTAATCATCGCATACAGTGGATCCAAGATGCCAAAGAGGGATCATCTCCTAGACATGCAGCTACTACGGCCTCAAAATCGCAAGGTCGATATAGACGAACGTCCCATATTCTCATCGATCAAGTATCAGCAGAGGAACCAATTAATGCTTCTTCCCCGGAGGCTGCTCCTATCAACAACCATGAGTTCTGGCAGAATCGATTCAGGCCTACGCCATACTCACGACTTGAGTCATCAGAGCAGGCTTTGTCGGACCTTGTATCACCCCCCTCAGACGCTGAGCCGCACCCACTAAGCAACTCCCACTCTGAATGGCTTCACACTCTATATAGACAAAATTTCGAGGTCGTTTTTGGGTCTTGGATGGGCCGGTATTGCTGCCCTTTCTTGTAAGTCCAGGACCCAACCGTGCCTCTTTCGTGTATTGTTAACTCACTGCGTTAGATTTGGACAAGATGACCTCGCCGAAAGGTACATCAGCATATCAGATTTGTGTCGTCATCTCGACAGATATATGGCCGATACTTCTAAAAGCAACCAAAGCTCGGGCCAGGAACAGTGGATTCAAAACGACGAGAAACGAGACGTTTTAATAGAACAATCGTTGCGCAATACGATTGCCGCATTTGCCGCAAGGTGGCTACCAATCACCTCTTCAGATGACTTGGGAGGCATCGATACCCTGCACCAAATCCAGACCATGTGGCGGCAAGCTCGAAGAGACATGCTGAGAATTATCAATCGCCCCTCGTATAGATCGATGCTGTCCCTTTTTCTCTTTGCTTTGACTCCAATTCCGATGGGTATTTCGGAAGACGAGGAGATGGATGGTGTATCTGGACAGGTTTGCATCCACGCGGCTTTGCAACAGGTCCAGTCTCTTCGAGCCCGGCAAAGAAATCTACAGTTCAGTGGCTCAAAAGTGTTTCCTTCATCGAGTTCGACAATAATATGTGCCACTCCAGAAGCTGCCGACACTTCTGGCTTTATCAATGCAGAAAATATTGCGTATTGGGCGGCAATCACATTCGACACCTCAGCGTCCCTCACCCTCAATTGCAGACCGCTTCTTTCATCAGGGCTCTTTGGGTTTGAGTCCGAATTTACATGGAAACTGGTTCGAACTTGCTTGAATGTGTTTAATGAATCTTCAAAGAGTTGGCGCCTGGGCAGTGCTGAGATGACAGATGAAAGGGCTAACGAGATTATCGCAGCCGCCGCCTGCTGGAAGCTGTTGACTTGGAAATTGGCTGCTAATTTTAAAGAAGCTCTTCGGGATGGTCACGACGAGCATGAGGTTCGAAAGGCTCTTTCCTACGTTAGCAATTCCGTCAAGGAGTTTGATACTACATTCCGTCCGTTTCTGGACGAATGCTATAAGCGCATGCAGTTCCTTGGTCAACAAACAAAGCTTCGTTGGTGTAAGTATGCTCTGACTAGTCATAACAGTTCCTTTTGGCTAACCTCGGCATAACCAGTCTCACTGATGCTTCATTATTCTCTAAGCATATTGATGGTGCTGGATACAATAGAAGTCGTAGATCGGTACGATTTGCTTGTTGACCTTAAAGATGCTAGCATTGAAGCAGAAAACACTGTTATGAATGCATTGGCGTTTGGGCTTCATAATACCATTACCTTGAGACGAATCATTGATTCTCCTTTACCAGGTATGCCTGGGAGGAGCGGAATGACTCGTAGTACGACATTTACGGTTCCCCTCATCGCCATCGATCCTTATCCGCATCATGTGGTGGCATGTGTGCAACTCATGCGCAAAGCCATTGACCGAGACTACATGGATAAGAAAATCGCACAGGAGTCATATGGTAGCTTGAGTTCAACTTTGGAAACCGCGTTAAAACATCTCCCCCAGAGTTCAAAATCAGTCCAAGCAGCTCGATAGAAGCTTTCATCAGCAGCGTCAGATGAGGCTAATAGAACGGCCGTAAGATCAAGGACCAGGTGGATTATAATTATCAATACAATGAACAAATGAACACAAAACAATAGCCTAGTTTCAATCTCAGAGATTTTCATCTGAAATCGTATATGACGTGATTCACTCGATGAATTCTTTTGTACCTGAACGGCCTATCCATTTAGTATATGGAAGATGGCACTGTGCCTCTCCTTGGGAGACAATGGTTTGTGTCTCGGGTACCAAGGCCGAATCCTAAGAGATACTCTTGGGTTGGGGTGGATACAGGCCACCGTGAGGAGATTTTGCGCCGAGTCTACCCTTGTCAAGATATTCGCGACGCAAGAAGTCTACAGTATAAGTTGGAGAAAGCTGACGCTCCTTAATGTAGTGGTCTTCGATAAGGGCGACAGTGTCCAAACCAACGGCTTTTCACATGTCAGTGAAAATAGTCAACACAACAGAGCATATACTGACCGTCCATAAATCTACAGGGTCCTCCCCAGCTTCTCGTCAATTCTATAAAGAGAGCGTCTATTTCCTCAGGGGTTGACACTCCTTCGGCGAGAATGGAGAGCGTCTCCCTTTTTATTGCCGCCCAGAGCCTGTTGAAAATGAATCCTGTGCATTCTTTTCTTGCAAAAAAAGGTTTAGTACCGACTTCTCTCTGTCTATCCATTAGAAAAGGAAAGATGTCTGGATTTGTGTAACCATCCGTCATCAGCTCCACGACCATGTTCTCGGGAGGCATGTAGTAATGCGTGTTCAGGACTCGCGATTTTGTTGTGTCTTTGACCTTTCCAAGCATCTCAGAAGACTTGTATGATGATGAATTGCTGGCTAAAATAGCATCCTTGGAAGCATGAGTTTCGAGCTCCGAGAAAGTGTCTATTTTGATCTGAAGTTTCTCAGGGACTGCCTCAATCACAAGCCATGCGGTTTGGACGGCCATTTCAAGATCTCGGGATATTCTGACGGTTCCAGCGGCTGTATTTCCAGCGGCTGGGTACTTTGCCAAATTCTCCTTGATGTAGTTGAGACAAGACTCATGTTGGCTTTGATCTGGCTCCCGAATTTGGACATCATATCCAGCAGATGCCCAAGTACAAGCTGTAATATTAGCTTAAAGTATATCTCAAGTCTCGCAGTGTTACAAACCAATGCGTCTCCCCAATACTCCTCCTCCTAGGACAGCAACTGGCCGGTCAGAATAATTCTCTGGTAACATATTCGCCGGTGCGATACGAAGGCACACGATGTCAAGAGATATCAGCTGTAGGTAGTAGATACAAGGAAGGAATCGATAATTTGAAGATAGAAGAGAAATTCCAGAAAGCAGCAGATAATATATACATATAGGCTTGGACCGGAACTGAGACGAATCCGGTGGTCTCCCGCGAGTTGCAAGCAGGGACATTCAAATCGGGACCGTATCTACACAACCCCAAGGACGCATGGGGACTGTGGGCCACCCCTAGCGTAGCAATGACAGTCAGGTACATATCTTAGCCTCTTTTAGTACTGGCCAGGAGGAGTTTTTTGGGTTGTGGGGAAAGCGTGGCAAACCTGAAGCAATAAGTTCTTATGCTATGGAAATTAAGCGCTTACCATGATTCTAGACTTTGCCAAGCACCGTAGAAAACTTTCAAGCCGATGCAGTTCTCAAAATATGTATATTTAGGGGCAGCCATCAATCACAATGATTTGATATGGAACAACAATTATGGAACAGCGATTATACTTCGAAAAAAAATATGGGGGACTTGGCAACTAGAACGAGGTTTTGTGAAGACCACAGTTAGGCCTTGTGTGTCCTGTGACTCTTGTTGCTATAAGCGATCGGAACCGATTTGAAACGGCACCGACGCCCGCCAGTCTAGCAGGGATAGTCGGATCCGATACGTGACCCTAACGGAAATGGTCAGGCCGCAGCCCGCAGGATTGTGGAAGAACTCACCAGGTGCACTGCCAAAATACTCTTGCAACGTAATCGTGCTACCTACGCGCGCCACGGGGGTTTCTGGTCATTGCTTGGCACTTGTAACATGGATTTTTTTCGTGGTACAAGGCGCTATAAATTATTTCTGGCCTCTATGATGGTAATAGAGCAAGCAAAAGGCTTGTGGGGCCCATGATAAGAGAACTCAACAATGACCAGAAAATGCTTTGGCGCGCGATGGTAAATACAATAACTTATTATATTCGCCTTCAGGAGCGAGGCGCATAGTTGGACTTGCGAAGCACTTTGCGTCTAGGTATTGAGATTCTGAGATAAAATGGGAACACATGGGTTAGCAATAGATAGGATTTCCAAGGGACAAACTATAGTTCTGGTTATAGGTTAGGCGATGGATAAGACGGGGGATAATTGTGTATTGCCATAGCTACTCAATTAACGAGGAAGTTCTGAATAGATTTAGTCTGAACGTTATATCTACAATTAGCTATCTAAGTTTTATAATTAAGTGTTATATAAAGGTGTTATTTTTGGAGTGATTTATAGCGATAGTCGCCGTTTGCCGCATTGAGAGAATGCGCAGCCTTGTATTAAGTGCTTGTTGATTAGGATTAGTAAGCTGCTCCGGAAATCTTGCAAGTTCTAGTAACCTTAGTACCTTAAACAGCCATGCATGCTATTTTACACTTGCAGGTTCACAGCACGCTCAATAGAGCAAATGCACCTCGCCAGCTATTCTGCACTACCAACCACTATTCCATGAAGGCAACTGAGCGGCGTCTTCCCAAGACATGTGGCCCGTGGAGCCAGGGAGGGACCCGAACAGTGCACGTCGAGCTGTCCACCGTCGTCGTGAGGGACTTCACCAAGCAGTCGCAAACGAGTCCGCACTGCGTAGGTGCTATCAGATACTTCAATGCCTCCAGGCTGCTTTTGCTTCTAGAGATTGTTATCAAAGATGACTATTGAGAGAGTTTGACGCTAACAAGCCTCCTGCTCCAGCTGCAATAGCTGCAGCCTTCGACGGATAAAATGCTCAGGTGAGCAACCATGTTCCCAATGTCATCGAGCAACAAGGCATTGCGAATACCCTTTGGATTTCGACAAGGTATCCGTTTCTCGCTCAGAGTTGGAGGCCCTCAAGGCTAGATGCGAAGAACTGGAGAGGCGTAATGCGCCGACAGCTGCAGCGTCCGCATTGGCTACATCACCATCCTCCAAGATTGCCTCTACCTTAGAGACGAGCAATACCAGTACGGCATTCGGCAGTAGCGCCACCACTGAGGACTTTGCCCCCCCTGAGGGGCGGCTGCTTCATGACCCAGATGGGACCGCGCGTTATCTTGGGCCGTCGTCTGGTGCGCACTTTCTCAATCGAGTCAAGGAGTTCATGGCAACGATACAGCCTCTTGTCGGCGCCCAACAAGGCTATCCTCCTCATTCGGGACAGGCATTTCTCACGAGCGTTGGGCGTTACCAAACGTTTGACTCGAGGACGCTGCAACTTCTACCTGTTGACCCGCTGCAACTACCGAGCCAGACGGAGATGACCCTCATGGTCACCGAATTTCGGTTTTTCACTCAGGATGGCAATGGGGATTTTCCTAGCGGTGGCATTTTCTACTGGGGCAATCTATCATTTGCAAACCAGTTTCCTTATGATGCGGCAGCTCTGCGGACATCAGGTCAACTCGCGCTTTTGCACATGATTCTGGCTGTTGCAGCTCGCCTGGGGTCTGCGGCGAACTGGAAAGATGAAGATTGTAGCGAGCGCTTTTTCTCCAGAGCACAGCAGATGCTCGGTAACCCCCTTGATATCACTTCTCACACCTCGCGCGACACTTCGGTCATGCTTCTTATGGCATTCTATTTGATCGAAGCCAATCGTCGTGATGCGGCTTATATCATGGTTAGCGTTGCCCTTCATCTCGCCATAATGGATGGCGCCCATTGCAGCTACGGTCAGGGTGAAGACCTCAAACGCACGTTCTGGACCTTATATGTACTTGATTGTTGGTTATCATCTGTGCTCGGACGCCCGCCTAGTATCTCAGACACTGCAATTCATTTAACGTTACCAGAGGAATCGCCGTGAGTCCATACAAATCATCGTTGACCATCCAATATATTCGCCAGCTTGTTCGCTGACTTTACGACTCAGTGGATTCCCAAGTCCAATTGGGCTTCGTGCGCACATCGACCTTGCCAAGATCTCGCGTTATATCGTGTGTAACGTGTACCGAATAGCACCATCCGATCAGTCGTCAACCACGTCTCTACAGCATGTCCAGCATGCTCTTTCGCTACTACAGCAGTGGCTGGTATCTCTACCTCCACCGCTGCAGATTAATGGCCAACGATTGGCCAAAGATAGAGCTTGTCTCGTGCTACATCTCATGTATTACCAAGTAAGCATCTTTGCAGCTAGTTCTGGACATCGTGGCACAATTTAACCCGTCGTCTACTTCCCCAGGACATAATCCTCACAACAAGACCGATATTCTTCGCAGCTACCAAGAAAATTCTCGCCGACAGGTTTCTGTCGCAAAAGACTCACAAAGACAGAGTAGAAAACTATCAGGGGGATTTATACATGGCTTGCGTAGGCCACTGCCTCGACGCCGCCTGCGAAAATATTCGGCTTGGACGGCTCATTCTCGACGCCAGTCCCAGGCAGAGGCTCACTCATCAAGAAGCGCACGCAGTATTCAACGCAGCTCTAATCATATTGATGCAGCAGCTTGCCTCTCCCCAATCAGATTCAGCGGAGACCGATGATGTCGCGTTCGCAATTGAAGTATTCCAGCAAGAGGCGAGATTAGGAAACAACTTTGGCCTGGATTGTCTCACTGTTCTACAAGATCTGAGCTTTATTGCCCACGCGCTGCCACAGACTCAAGTCTCTGTAGCGGCAGAGCAAACCATATCCGCTGTCACATATACGGCCAGCAATGAAGCGAATATTCAGGCGGAATCTGCCATTCCTGCTCCAGATATCGACCTCCTTGAAGGTTCATGCGATGGTCAGGCTGGAGTAGAGTTAAATGGTGCATTGTTCAAGGAGCTACAGACGTGGCTTGAGAATGACTATTTGGAGATATACAACGATTTTAGACTTTGAGTAATAAACTGGAAGCACTCTTTGTAATTATATACCGTAATAATTCCTTCATGTACGATTAATCTGAGAGACAAATAGGAGTCCGTTGCAGTGATATCACAATCCATAAATGAAGGTGTACTTGCGGTCGCCATATCGAATGTGATCTGTTCTTTCACGCTCCAATTCCTCCGAGGTCATTTGGGCCATCTTGTCTTTCTTGTATCGATTCGCAGCTGCAAGAGCAAATCGGTAACCTGTATAACCTAAAAGAGCAACGATGGCAATGCCGAGAGTAATATAGAACGATGTTGTGTAAGAAGGGCCAAACTTGGCACCAAAAATCTGCGCACCGATGATACCGGCGAGATTGCCAAATCCGTTCGCACCGAGGATCAGCGTACGTTTTCCCGGTTCTGGATTTGGACCTGTTAGTTGCTGCATGATACATTGCCAGCTTTGGAGAAACCTACCAGGTGTGTTCCCGCTTAGCCATGCCACAGTCAAAGGAGCAGACACGTAACATCCAAAAAGCAAAATGCAGAGACCAGCATATTTGCCTCCGCTCGCCTTGACAGTGACAGTGAGAATCAGCCCGATGATTCCAATAGCAATGCTTGCTACGATATGCCACCCACGTTCGTGTCTGCGTTATTGTTAGGAGAAAGGATAAGAAGCAATGCTGCTTAGAAGTGACTTGCCGATGATCTGAACTCAAAGCGAAGATGTATAAGCCAACGGCGCCGCAGACGTAGGGCGGCACTGTCATCTGTGTAAACATTGTTAACCACAATGCTTGAAAACAATGCGAGCCTCTGGTCTGCTTACGAGGTTTGCGTGGATACTTTCGAACCCCAAACCCTGTAGAACAAGAGGTAGGAATATGCTAAACGCTTGCGTGGGGACACTGGCACAAATGTTGAAGAAGATTACGCCGTAAAATTTCCAGTCCTTCACGGCCTCGATAGCATCGCGTCTTGAGAGTCTGTCTTTCTCCATGCCATCTTTGCCATATTCATGCTGAACAAATAGTGCAGTATCGCATCGCATGCGTTCTGCAGCAAATTCGCGTTCTTCTTGCTTGAGAAACCATGCAGAACCTGGACCTCTAGGAAGTAAAAACCATGCTAAGATTGCAACAGAACAGGTAAGACTGCCCTCAATGACAAATAGATACTGCCAATTGAGCAATTTACCACTTTTTAGATGAAACACACCAAACGCTAATTAAATGTGTAAGTCGAGTTATGTCCGGCTATAATGGAATGATGGCTCTGTAAGGTTTGGGACAAGACTCACAGATGGCGCCAGAGAATGCTCCAGCAATCGCATATTGGCCATAGAAAATGGCCACTCTTACTGCCAAGTCAAATCGTCCGTAGAAGAAAGATAGGTAAGAGACACACGTCGGGTAGAATCCTGCTTCAAAAAGCCCAATCACAAGACGAATCGCAATCAACGAGCCTTTGCGGAACTAGTCAGCTCCAATGTTCAGCTTGTAGGAGTTTCCGAATTAAACATTACCTCGTCCTTTAATAAATGCTTGCCCGATGGTCAAGGCCCCCCAAGAGAACTAAAACGCATGTGTGAGCGGGCGGGTTCTGAATGGAAGTACAAGGTGGTATACGAACCGCCAAAAACGGGATCCAGTTCTGAGGTCCAACCCATCTACCCATGGCAGCAGAGGGGGGCTGAAAGAGAACAAATGTAATAAAGAAGAGCGACACAGCTAAATTGAGATCTGCTGGTTCAGCTCCAATAGCCTTAGTAAACCCTACGCGAATCGCATTAGTGATATCGATTCATTAACAGATTGAGTATTGGCAGTAATGCAAAGCAGAAGCATACCTTGGGTTTCAGCATTACCGATATTGCCCTTATCAAGGCCGTTGAATAGGTATACCAGGGACAACAAAGGCAACATGGCAAAGTCCATTTTGCGATTAACTCGACGACTAAGCTCCGCCTTTTCGGGCGATGAAGGCACAAAGCCAATCGGGCCAGACTCTGATGCTGCAACTCGACTGTCGTCAAACTGAGGACTCTTGCTGAACATCATGGAATGGCCTTTCCCGGAGGCTTCTTCCAAGGTGACTGAAGGTGACTCGCACCCTGGCTTCTCTGAGCCGGACTTGTGGACAAGATGAGCCATGCTAGTCATGACGAAGTCGATGATTGAAGAGTAGACGCTCGTCCACTTTCCAGAAGCACGATTCGATACTCCGCATTTTATATTTCTCCAAGCTGTCATACAGATATGTCTGGGGGGAAAATCTGGGGAAGTTTGGAAAAGTGCTTGTATACCAGGGTAGCGACCCGAGACTCATGCCGAGTCAGGCCATGCTGTGGATTTCTTACGCCCCGCCTATCACTGCAAGACTCAAATGTTCACGAAATTGATCCAATAGTGTGTTGAGTGTGGAGAAATTTAGGATGGAAATGGGTCCGGGTGCTGTCCCGGTGGCGACGCCATGTCTCGACCCGGGTCAATACCCGATACCAGCTGTTGAGGCTTCTGAACTGGTAAGCTCCCGTGTAGCTTTTGACCCTTAAATGGGATTAATACCAGTGTATTCGTAAATCTCCCTGCTCGAGAGTACTCTGGCCATTTTCTTTATTTTCTCAGCCAACATGGGTTCATTATCGTCCACGCAGGAACGGGATTACTCTACTCCAGAGGTCTTTGATCCAAAGCATGGCAAGAAAGCGAATAAAACAATAGATATTGGTCAAAATGGAATGACTCTATCAGCCAATATCTATGGACGTGTGAGCTGCAGTACTCAGATTTGAATTTGATCGCGCATGTTAACAGACCATAGGCTCTTCAGCTTAGTACGTACCATCCCCATCACGGCATCATAGTCGCTGCCTCTTATGAGCAATTCGACGGTGGAAGATACTATGATCAATTATACGTACGCGACTATCGAAAGCGTATGCTCCATATGGTCAATGAAGAAAACGAAGGTTTTGGCTTATGTATTGGCAACATTGGCTCGAGAACTACAGTGGACTTGACTCAAATGAACACAGCTCACCTTGGTTTCGACACAAGAGTTGGTGCCGTAGTGCGTTATGTCGTGAGTGTTGATGAGAAAGGACGACTTAATCAGAGAGCCCATATTGTCAATAATACCAATCAAGAGATTCAGGTTGGATATCAGGTCAATCTTCGAGTCAGTGTCCATCGAGCCTCGTACGGACAACTTACCGAAGGGGGCCCGATACCGTTACCGGAATGTGAGAATGCTCTCGAAGTCAATAGCCAGAAATGTTCTTTTATCATAAGGAATAAATTTATTGGAGCGCATCTGAGCGGCCAATTATACCTGGATGGCGTTCCTGCACCACTGGTGGGCCTGACAAACAAAACCCAGCCGGGTTTGTTAACAGGTGTGTCTACAGCAGATCAGTCTGTCTCTATCAAGCCATACTCAGAAGTCACTATCGGCCTGATTCTGCGTTTGGCACCCCAATTGGACGAGAACAACAGCTTCCCAGAACACCTTTGTGTCAATTCAAAGACTCCGGGAAATGGATTGGCGTGGAAGAGGCCAGAAACTGTTGAAACCTATATTGTACGGCGCAATGTTGACTACATTCTCGGCAACTGCGCGATTCCTGTCTCTGAATCAGAAGTCGCCCTCATTACCGACCATGTAGCGCTGCCTCTAGGCTGGAACCGAGACAACTAGTAAGTACTTGGAAACTCCTGCTTCACCATGCTAGGGCTAACATCACCTACAGCTGGCAGTGGCGCCTGTTGCTATTGACCCGACGGAATTTGACGTCTTTAGTTACACCAGCCGCGTACAATCATTACAAGCAACTTCTCGATCAAACAATCAAGGGACACTTAAATTGGGTGTTTTTCAAGGCTGAGAGACCCCATACGTTCTGGCACAGATCATACATTATAACAGGCAAACCGAAAGATGGACCCGTTTACCAGCTCGATCAGCAGTGTTACCCTATGCTAGAGCTTTGCGAATACTTCTCAGAGTATCCCAATGAACAGAAATTTGTGGAGGAGATTCTTTCCTCTCAAGTCATCACGGAAATTCTCGACCATATTACCTCAAGGCAAGACTTGGCTACAGGATTGTTCCCTACAGATGAGACCCCAGGCGACGATGAAGTTATATATCCGTTCCACTTTTCTAGCCACGTTTTACTCTGGTACACTCTTTGCCAACTGGCTAAATTAATTCGCTCGTTGCCGGCGACTTTAAGAGATCCTGGGGAAAGATTGCAATCGCTTGCAGATGAAGTTCACACGCAAACGATGCAACACTTCCTAATCGCCGACCCCGATTCTGGACATATGAAAATAGCCTACTTGGTAGATGGTCATGGCAAGCACACCTTCTATCATGACGGAAATGATATCCCAACTGCCTTTGCTGCCAATTGGGAATTCTTCTCCAACAGGAAGGATTTGGAGGCGTGGTACAATACAATGAACTACGCCCTATCGGAGGAGAACAGCCTAGGGTATAGCTCAGGAGGGTCTTTTGCAGGACTTGGAAGTGTCCATTCACAAGGCCCTTGGCCGCTTGGATACTTTCAAGAGATGTTGTACGCAGACGTCAAAGGTAATGAAAGGGCAAAAGCAGGTGCTCTACAGCGAATTATCGGTGCCATGCAATGGGACGGAACTTTTGGAGAAGCGGTAGATGTGAAGACAGGTGATACCACAAGCAAAGCCTGGTTTAGCTGGCCAGGCTCCATGATAGCAGCAGCTATTATAGCCGATTCAGAGAGAAATTAGACAAACGTGCTAAGACCAGACATTTCGTGGCAAAATTAGGGGACAACGCCTGGTTAGGGCCAATTCCTATATAACACTTTCCCGGAGGTTTCCTCTATGATTCTAATCTTTTGTCTGGTTTAGCGGGATAATATAATGGAACGTGACAAGCAGTCAGTGAGAATAGAGGATTCGGAATAAGCCGTTGTTGCTCATTAAGCAATCCGCTTAGTATTTATGCAACTTCGTAACATTTTGCCGCTTACATCTTATTGAACTGCTTAGAAGACTCATCAAATTCAAATTAATAGAATATTCAGACACTTAGATAAGCTGCTTATGTGGCCTTTGGATTCACAGTATGGTACAAGAATTGTAGCGTCCGTACACCACGCTGAATATGGCGGTATATATACTAGTCGCATGTTCCAAAAAGAGCCTGCGAAACTAGAGACATGTGCTAGACTATAATTGAATCGAACCTTATTATACCGCATAATGAAGTCTTCTTTTGTTATTTCATTGACTCTCTGGAGCATCTCTGTCGTAATAGGCCAAGAGATTCTCTCAGATCCCGGAACACTTGGCCCGGCACTCGAAACCATCCACCTCTTTTATGAGCAGTGGCCAACAGGTCAGTTTTCTTGTAACATATAGGAACACCCACCTGGTTTTAATATTAATGTGCTTGGTAACTAGGTTTCACCGTCTCCTCTAGCGGCCACATATCCGTCAATTACCCTCCAGTGTTTCCAAACAGTATCAACTTTATAGTCGGGGAAATTGTCAATGGAACAGAAGTTCCATATCCGAATCTCAAAATAAACACTCCTCCTGGTGGCCGTCTCAATTACTCCACAAATCCACCTACAAGCTCAAACAGTGAAGGTCATCTCATAGGTGTAATATCTGTAATAACAGATACCGAGGATAGGCTGTGGATTTTGGATTCCGGTAGAGTCGCATCAACCGGAGGCTTAGCTGAGACTGCTTATGGTGGACCAAAGTTGATTGGAATGCACTTGACAAATAACACCATGTTCAAGAAAATTCTTTTTGACCAGACTGCTGTACCTGCTGATGGAGTAAGATATATAATATATCCTGCAGTTCAAAACACGTTATCTTTCCTGCCAGATGCTGACTTTATAGTATCTCAATGATGTCCGTATTGATCTTAATCCAGCTCTGACGCCATCAGGTCAAGGCGTAGCCTATCTTTCCGACAACAGTCCAGAGGTCCGCACCGCGATTGTGGTCGTTGATATTGGCTCTGGTGCTGCTTCGCGCCAGTTGGTGGGCGACCCTTCCATCTCGTCAAGTCCAGGATTTGTGCCGTTTATATGAGATCAGTAGTGCAAAGGCAGTATGTCTTAGTGTGTCGCCCATCCTGGAATATTCTCCAGGATGGGACAGGACTGGCCGGTCCCCTTTTACCTCCCCCTTTCGGCTGAGGAAGCTGCGTCGCCCAAAATTGTAGTCCGGCTCTAATGTTCGGCAGCAGGATTCCAGTAGCATTAAACTGTAGGAGGTGTGATTGCCCAGAGAGAGGCAGGGTTCAGCGCTAAGCGTCGATGCAAATGCTCGCCTATATTATCCTTATTTGGCCAAGTGGTTCTTCACCAGCTATGAGACCAGGAGGTCTAAACGCTCAGCAAGAACATCTTCCCTACCCTCACTGACGTCAGTCATCTAGTTTGCGGTATGAAGTTGC
Source organism: Trichoderma semiorbis (assembly GCA_020045945.2). Taxonomy (NCBI): domain Eukaryota; kingdom Fungi; phylum Ascomycota; class Sordariomycetes; order Hypocreales; family Hypocreaceae; genus Trichoderma; species Trichoderma semiorbis. The sequence continues at coordinate 8,286,301 of CM034694.1, forward strand.
TAATAAAATGCGATGGCGCCCGTCAAATAAATATCAGAGAGTCATTTTTACCGTTTCTTACTCTAAATCTTCACAACTATTGCCGGTCCAGTCACCCACTGGCACTCGACCAGAAAAGCCACCCTTGGAACCAATACCATGGAAAACCCACAATATTTAGTTTCCAATCTTAGTGATGCGGATAGAGGCGGCCATACAGCGGAAGCCGAAAGACTAACCACCCTTGATACGGACCAAGATCTCAAAACTTTGCGGGCTAGCCATAATAATTCTCTCGACCTATTTGTCGATCTGCTTCTACTATCCTGCTCAATAGCATTTATCGTCTTTGCCGGAATCCTGGGTCACCTTAATGGCCAACCGGTAGGAAGCATAAGAAGTTGGAATAACGTCCAAAATCTTTATAACAAGGTCAGAGCACAATTACTAGACACCTTATCGTCAGTTGCTAGCTGACATTCTCTTTTGCAGCTCTCTACAGTCTTTCCCATTCTTTTCGGCTTTATTGTTGCTAAAGCTATACGTAAGAGGGCGACATGGAGGTTAGAGAAGGGTACAACTCTGGGCACTGTAGAGCTACTGATGGGCAGCCTAGAAATCGGCCGCAGCATCTCAGCAATATTCAATCTTAGATTGCTCAATATCGCAGGTCTCGGTCTCCTTGTAATCTGGAGTTTATCGCCCCTCGGGAGTCAGGCTCTGCTGTATATCATCAGGGTGGAACAAACCCCTATATTCTCGGCATTTACCGTCCCATATATGGATACCGTTATGCTCAGCTCGCCTTTTGATCCGGAGAACTCAAATCTCTATGGTTCAGTATTCGAAACCAATACCAGTGACTTTACATACAGGTTAGCCAGCCTAAACGCACTCTACAACGGGAATCTCCTTCAACCTGTATCGCTGCTGAATGCAAGTATGGACTCGTGGGGCAATGTCAAGATCCCTGACTATGCAATTGCGGCCACAGCGAATGGGGCTAACAGCAGTGGCTGGATTAACTTCCAACCCACCGATGACATTCCATATTCTTCGCTGATCGGCCTTCCTGTGATCCTCCCCTCTTCGGCTGGTGCCGGCAATACCACTTTTGCCTTGGAGTCGTCATATTTCTCGCTCTCTTGCGAGAATCTCTCAGTGGTCGCAGACACGAACGAGTTCATCAACTGTACCGCCATTGAAAGTCAAAACGTATTCTCTAATGACACTTTCTACGGGTTGTCTAACAGGTCGACATGGTCACTGTGCCTCGATGGCTTCTACGACCCGAGAATTTGGGACGTGCGAGGTCATGTCTCGGCTTTTGGGAACGACAGCAATTTCGTGTACCCTGCGAGGACGCTTCTCTTCCAATCTTCGCAGCCAAGCATTGATTATGCCATAGGGCTATGTTCCGTCACAACAGAATATGTTGAGTCTGCCGTTTTCTGCGTCGGCGCTCCTTCCAACAATTGTAGCGTAACCGCAGTTCGGCTATCGACGCAGCCACACCCTGCCCCCAATCTCACCGATCTTTCGTTCTCGCAGGCGTTCAGTGAATTTATCCTCAGCATCACTGAATCACACATTACGTCGCCCTCTCCTCCGGTAAATGGTGTCAGCTTGAGTGAGCTTTTCATCACAAACCCTATTACTGTCGGCCTGCCAGGACCCGCTGGAGCTGCCTGGGATGGGCTGACTGCGTCCTTGTTTGGCTTGCGTTTGCAGCAGTTACTTAATACATATTGGATCGGCAGCTTCGGCGTGGAAGGTATTATTGACAAGCTTGCATTTTATCCGCCGGCAAACCGCCTCAACACGACCGCGACAAACGTGGTCTGGCAAGACACATATGTGGTTCACTGGCAGTGGTTAACATTGCTAGTTATCGGGAGCCTGTTGATGTTCGCAGCTGCGCTGATCAGTCTTTATCTGTCGCGGGAGACTCATGCACCCGAGGTATTAGGTTATCTGTCGACGCTAATAATCAACTCGCCGTATGTCCGAGATGGTAGAGAGGTTGGCAGCACGATGAGTGGCGAAGACCGAGCTCGAAAATTTGCCAAGCTGCCACTCAAGATCTGCGATGTCCAGCCCCACGCAGATATTGGCTACATAGCCATTGCCCAAGATGATGGTTCAACCGAGCGTCGAGGGTTAGACCCTGATCGAGTTTATCGATAATTATTACTTCCGTCGGGATACTCCTTAATAATTGGATTCCAGGCTGAAAATGGATCCCCATCAAACGGTATGCAGTTTTCCCAGTTCCCCCCATTCTGCCCATTCTGCGAACTGATTAGTATCAGTACTGCATTTTTAACAATACTCAGCTGCGCAACGTCAAGCAGGAAGTTCACGATTGAGAAACTACTAACCAGCCAGAGAGCTGTGCGGAAGTTGGCATTACTGACCCAGAAGTTAAGGGAAGTGGCGGGGTATAGTAGGGATAACTATTGACCGCAGGGTAACCCCTGACCGATCTGTCTCTACGGATCTTATAAGAAGTATATAAACGAAGTCCTGCCTCTAACTATTTAACTAGATAACTAAGACCTTTATAATATAACTTATTATATATATATTATATTATAATAGGTTATAAGCCCGGGCCGCGAAGCTAATAACTAACCCCCTTATTAACTGAAATTACTATTTTACCACTAATAGTACTAATAGGCTACTTTCACTAACACTAGCAAAAGATCTAATACTAGCCTAATCTAGACCGCCTTTTAAGATAATATCTAATCTTACTCTAGAGATAATACTTATTTTCTATTATAAAGGTAATTTTTCCTGATCTCTTATATTTAAAATAAACTTACTATAATAGACTAAGAATAATAGAAAAGTAATATAACCTAAGACCTAGACTACTACAGCTAGTAGTTATTATAAGGTTTATTTAAGAAGACTAGTTCCCTACCTTTACGGAGGATATTAATAAAACCCCTATATAAGCTTTATAATCTAACTATAAAGGAAGCTGCTATAGTAAATTAACTACCCTTAACTTAACTCCTTCGTTAGGAAGATCAACTATAGAAGAGCCCCTCCAGCTGCTAGACTATAGTTAAGATATCTGGGACCTGGAAGTTAAAAGTTCCCCGCTTAGTAAATTAAATATAATTATTTAACTACTAAGTCCCTTTTTTTAAAGAAGCCCTAATTTAATAAGACTAGCTATTAAAGTTAAATACTTAAGTAATAATATTTTTTAATATTTCTAAAGCTTACTACTAATAAGGATATTATTAAGCTTTTTAAATTTATAATTAACTAGATTAAGTAGAAAAGAGATATAATAAATATAATTAAAATATAAGGCTATAGAGACCTCTTAAGGTAAAATAAGGCTATATTAGAAAGGAAATTAAATAAGTTAGAGAGTAATTTTAAAAATAGAAAAGAACTTTAGGAAATATATTAAGAATAAATTATTATATTTATATATAGTAAGCTTAGTAATTTAGCCTGCGAGTATATTAGTAATATTAAAGCCTTATTTAATATCCTAGATAAGCTAGAGGCTAGGTTTAAGCTATAAGGAAGTATAGTTTTTTAAGACCTTAACTAAAAATATAACAGCTTAATGTTTAAAAGTTATATAAGTATTAAAGATTATACTAAAAAGCTTAAAGCTGCCTATAGTAAGTGTAAATAATTAAATAAGGACTAGAAGGTTAGAAATATATAATTTATAAATAAGTTCCTCTAGGGACTTAGAAGTAGCTATAAGTACTTCCTTACTGCCTTTAATTAATTATATAGCCTGCTAGCAGAAGAGGAAAACGGTGTTATTATTAGGCTTACTATTACCTTTAATAAGGTAGTTATAGTAGTAGAATAAGAAGAGCGAGTACAGAAATAATAAAACACAGAGGTCTTTTTTACGGTTATTAATAACTTATATTACTTATACGTCTATAGATATTACTATAAACTAAGGTATAAAAAGGAGGGATACTAATTCTTATATTTATACCTAAACCCTTACTATATAAACTATATAAACTATTAAAAGTATAAATAAAAAGTTAGACTTAACTAGGCTAATAAAGAGAAAGAGAATAATATAGACTTTACGAAGCTTAAAATAAGTAATTAAACTATAATATCTTTCCTTTAGAACTTTAATATTAAAAATAATAATATATAAAGCCTACTAGATTAATTTATTAAGGTAGCCTTAGGGAAAGCTTTAAAAGTAGTAGAAGCTACTACAGTAGGCTAGATAAACCTCTTAGTTATATACCTCTTTAACAGCAGCGCCTTTAGCTATATTATCTATAGTAAAGGAGGATTTAAGTCCCTAGTAGAAAAGGAGATAGTACTAGTTACTAATATTAGAAAAGATTCTATAATACTATAAAGAATAGGGATATATAGTTTATAAACCTTAGTATATAGTAACGCTAGGGAACTAGAGTTTTAAAATATATTATATATACTAAAGGCAAGGTTTAACTTTATATTAACTGCCTAGCTTAATAATAAAAGCTGCTATATTATTTATTATAAAGGAAGAGCTATTATAATAAAGAACTTAATAATTCTCCTTATAGTAACTAAATAAAATAAAGTATATATTATTAATACCCTGTATATTATTTATACTGCCTTTAAAATTAAGGATCTAAAACTACAGCTTTAGTACAACTGGCTGGGGTACCTTAGTAAAGGAGGAATTAAATAATTAACTAAAATATCTACTAGGTTATACCTTATAGAGCTAGCTAATGTATATAAAGCCTATATAGCTAGAAAGTAAATAAAAAAACTATATATTAATAATATAAAAAAAAGCACTAGACTACTAGAAAGCCTTTATGCTAATATTACTAAACTACTTTCTATTATAGGATATAACAGAAGCTGCTACTAGATAGTATTTTTTAATAACTTTACTTATATAAGTTAGGTAATCCCTATATAAAGAAAATCTAAGTTCTTTACAGCCTTTAAATAGCTACTAGACTAGTTAGAAACCCTAATAAAATAATGCTGTTTTATTAGACTTAACTACGGCGGCGAAAACTTAAGCACTATTCTTTACCTCTTCTATAATAATAAAGGGATAGAAATTATCTATACCTACATTAACTAATATTAATAAAATAGTATAATTAAATACCTTTACTATATTCTATAAAATAAGCTTTTATTAATATTATATAAAGGGTAAATAAATAAAAAGTAATAGCCCTATATTATTAAGACTATAAACTACCTGTAGATAGTATTCCTAAGCAGCAGACTTAATATAATACCCTATAAGGCCTAGTACAGTAATAAGCCAGATCTATTATACTTATAAATACTAGGGTCTAAGGGATAGATTATATTACTAAATAGTAAAAAACTAAAACAAAAGGCCTTCCTATATTAGTTACTTAGTTATTAAGGTAGCTAGAATTATATAATAGTATAAAACGGACTAGTTAAAGTCTTACTAAATGTTATTTTTAGGGAATAGGAATCTAGGAAGCTGGCCGCTATACTATAGGGTATATAAGCAAGCTAATATATACCTAGGCTATTAATAATAACAGCCTTAAGGACTGCTAGGTTATATACTTAACTAATTAAGCTAATTAATAAAACTACTATAGGAGATAATAAAGACTTTAAGATAACAGAGGACCTTATTAAAGAATTAATAACTAAAACCTATAGTAGGTTAAAGACTTTAGAAAATAGCTTTACAAAAGGCCTAAATACGCTAGGATTAGTAAAATTAATTATTAAGGTTATTATAAAAGAGGCCTTAAGTACTATAGCTAAGGAAGTTAAACCTTCTAGCGTTTTTTAAGCCTTAATAAAAATTACTAAAGCTTTTATAAAGTTAGGCCTAGCTGTATTATTTAATAAGTTTAAGGACCCTACTAGCTATTATAAAGCTACTAAATTAAAAAAAGTAAAGTACTAGCTAGAAGCTATAGCTAATAAAATATACTTACTAAAAGAAAACTAAACCTAGAACCTAGTTAAGCTTTTAAAAGGAAGAAAAGTATTAAAAAGAAAGTAGGTTTATAAAGCTAAAAAAGACACTAATAATATTATTAACTATTATAAAGCTTATTATATTATTAAAGGCTTTAACTAAAAGGAAGGTATTAACTATAATAAGATATTTACTATAGTAGTAAAGTTAATAAATTATAAAGTACTATTTACTATTACAGCTGCCTAGGATCTAAAGATTAAATAAATAAACGTTAAAACCGCTTTCCTATATAGAGAAATTAACGAGGAAATCTATATTTAATAACTAGAGGGCTTTAATAATACCTTAGGATACATCTGCCTACTTAAAAAAGCATTATATAGGTTAAAATAAGTACCTAAAGTCTGGTATAATAAACTAACTGTATTTCTAGCTACCCTAGGAATAAGCCCTATCTTAGTAGATAAGGGAGTTTTTATAGGAAAAGGAATTATTATTATAGTTTATATTAATAACCTACTTATCCTTAAACTATAAATATATAATATTTAGAAAATTAAAGATAAATTATATAAAAAATTTAAAATAACTAACCTCAGCCTATGTAAATTCTACCTTAAATTCTTAGTTAAAAGAGATAGAGTATAAAGATACCTTACTTTTTTACAGAAAAAATATATTTAGAAAATACTATAATTATATAGAATAGATAAATATAATACTATAGAAACCCTAATACAGCTAGGATCCTTAAATATTAATAATAGCCTAGATATTAGTAAGGAGCAGAAGAATAATTACGCCTAGCGCCTAGGTTCCCTAATATAAGCTATACTAGGCATAAGGCCTAATATAGTATTCCCAGTGTCCTTCTGTAGTTGTTTTCTATATAACCTAAAGGAGTTACACTAGTAAATTATTAAATAAATACTATATTACTTTAGATTTATAATAAACTATACCTTTATCTTTAAGGGAGAACTATAACTATTATAAAGATATACTAATACCAACTATATAAGTAATAAAATAAGCCAGTGCTTAATCTATAGCTATATTTTTAATTTTAGGTCTGCTGCTATTAGCTGGTTATTAAAGAAATAAATAACTATTATACTCTTTATATATAAAGCTAAATATATAGGCTAGATATAGGCAGCTAGGGAAGTACTTTAGCTACAGAAGCTACTTATAATAGTAGCTCCTAACTTATAACTTATAGATAAGGCTATAATAATCTATATAGATAATTAAGATACTATTAACCTTATAAAAAACCTAGAATTTTATAGCTATATAAAGCATATTAATATTTAATATTATTAGATCTGGGAATAGATATAAAGGTAAGAAGTTAAACTAGCCTATATTTTATTAGCCGATAAGATAGCTAATGGAATAATAAAACCGCTGCCTAAGGCAGTATTTATTAAATTTAGGGAAGTAATTAAGGTAAAGAAGGTATAATCTAGTAAGCCCTACGTAAGCCCGGTATACTGGCTTAAGTAGGAGTGTTAACTGCAGGGTAACCCCTGACCGATCTATCTCTACGGATCTTATAAGAAGTATATAAACGAGGTCCTGCCTCCAACTATTTAACCAGATAACTAAGACCTTTATAATATAACTTATTATACATATATTATATTACAATAATAACAATGCATCTGTACCTAAGGTACAATGTACCAAAATTAACAAATACCAATGCCAAGCAAGGTCAAACGCTACCAAAGTCCTATTCTTACTTCAGAGAGGGTAACATGCAACCATTCGCTATGGGAACCCAGTTTGTTATGAAGATACAATTTTATTCAGCTATAAAATAATATTATATATAATAAATAAATATAGCGTTTGCTTCAAGAAAGTCAATGCATGCTTGTGAGAATATAGTCTAATATATTCTTGTAATACTTGCCCGGTAGGTTTATTATTGCGGTCGTAAGGGTCGGGTCGTCATGATTATACACTCTCCTCTTTCTCAGCGCCCCTGTTCCGGCGACTACGGATCCAGGTAGCGGCAAAGTATACCAGAGACAGCAGCATGCCCAAGCTAGCCAACCCGTTACTAAAGTATAGAGCCGCACGGTAACCCTTAAGAATGTCTTTACCGCCATCGTTGAGCTGGGTCTCGATTGTTCCAGCAAAACCTAGGCTGATGGAGATGGAGTAATTAACAGCCGTGGCTACCAGAGAGGCGGCGAGCCCTTGGTGCTCGTGCGGCATGCTGTTGCTAAGCAGAATGGTGGCGGCCGGAAAGGACATGTCCCTGTCATACCAAAATTAGCAGTGTGAATTTATCCCGGAATAAAGACAGCCACGAAGTATCGACTTACATCCCAAACGGATATAGGAGGGTCAGGACAAACATCTGAGACCAATACGTCTGATTCACTGGGAGTGTAGACAGCAGTGTACTTCCAATTAGGAATCCACTCAGCGCCATGACCATGATGGCGCTGGGAGGCACGCGACTGAGCAGGTAAGCCGTCGTGAGACCGGCAATGATGCCCGTGACAGGAGCACCGGACCATTTTGCAACAGATAAAAGCGGCGAATCTCCCTTTAATAAGATGTTAAATTGATAAACGTAGTACAAGGCGATACTGAAACTGGCCCAGCCGCACGCAACACAACTCAGTGTCCAGGCTACATCGCTGGTGAAGATAGACGTCGGAACAAGTGGATATTTAGCCTTTCGCTCGACAAAAACAAAAGCGCCTAAGCAGAGGAAGCCAGCTATGAGTAGGATGTAGGTGTATGGGTCTGTCCAGCCTACGATCGGCGCTTGGTTCCAAGAGAAGTTAATCAAGACTAGTCCACTGATGCTCGTGACAGCGCCCGGAATGTCAATGAGGGTGATGAATTTGAATCGGTTCTGATCGAGCACCGAGTCGTGCATCCTGTCGACGAATTTCTCCTTTGGAATAACGAAGAGACCTACAGTGGCGAGAAAGAAGCAGAGAATTGCCATGATCCAATAGCTCCAGGGCCACCACACTCGCTCCGAGACAAGCGCAGCGAAAATGCCGGCCACGATGAACCCGGCCGGCGCCATGGCTCCAAAGATGCTAAAGACAAGCTCTTTGCGTCGTCCGGGTGGGTAGGTTTGGCCGAGGATAGCAAGGCAGTTGGGAAGTATAAGACCGGCACCGACGCCCTGAAAAGCACGACAGGTGATGAAGAAGGCCGGCGTCTTTGGGTAGACACCAAAGCCGGCAAGCAAGCTCCACAAGCCGTACCATGCAAATCCAACCACATACATGCGTTTGTGGCCGTAGAGGTCACCTAGGCGGCCGGCTACAAGGATGAAAGTGCCGACGGTCAAGGAATAGGAGGCGGCAAACCAGCTGCGCTCGCCCGCACTAATATTCTCGAAACTGCGGCCGATGAGCTCTCCAGTGACGACGGAGAGAGCCAGTCCGGTCAGCGTAAGGAACTGGCCATGGATACCACAGAAACAAAACATATTTCATGTAACAGCGAGTCTGGAGGCTTCATTACGGACCGTGCCGATATTGTGGTCGAGACATGGCGCAACACATTCTCATTAGCGCTATCAGTTTCGTGTTCTGTGACAGGTTGTTGGCTGGCAGAGGAGTTGGTGCCGGCAGGCTTGGAAGACTCTGTAGACTCTATATCAGGGTTGGACATGATGCCGCCGCCTTCAATGTTGTTGTCTGCGTTTTTTGTCACAAATCTGAGATTGGCAGAGACAACCGGCTACATGGCATGTTGACTTTGAGGCCTCTTTATATGGGCATCATGTCTGTGGATGTACCTGAAGCAAGGATATTGCCCTTGCATCTCGTTTCTTGCAAAACCACAACCCCGAGCTTCTGAGCAAACCCGGCATAACTGATCAGATCGGGGACTCGACTGTTAGTGACGATCGTGTTTAGCGCCGTAATCCGAAATTGCTGTCTTGCGGAAAACCCGCCAGACGCCGCAAAGCACCGCAAGAGGAATCCACAGAGCTTCACTTTAACAAACACCACCGACTACATCTCGCCCCAGTCTGCAATGCTGCATACACTTGGTTCTGACCCACGGCCGGATGATTCATAGGTGGATTCATTGAAGGGGAAGGATCATTAGTTGTATCTTTAGTAAAAAATGATAAAGTTACACATGGTCTAGTTTTACAACCTGAATTTAATGTTGTTCAACATGAAAGTGGTTTAGCTATACTTAATTCCTTTAAAGTTCTTTTTGAAGACAAAGGTTCTGTGCATAAAAAGTCAGGATCTGAAGATATATAAGTTTATTCCTACCCATTAATCCATCGGTCGTTCGAGTCTAACGACCTTAGAAACACTAGTAAATAACAGGTACGCACAGACTATTTAGAACAGAACAACCATAGACTAAAACAACCACTATAATTAGCTTAATTTAAACCTAAGTAGAACTTATTAGCTAAACCTAAGTAAAGCCTACGGCCTCCGGTATTTCTACTTTATAAATAAAGAAAAAGCTTAAAGCTTAGGTCTTAGAACCTTTTTAACTATATTATACAGGCGTTTTAATCTATAAATTAAGAATTTCTTATGTAATAGCTTAATATTAGTAATTAGCTTAATCTATAAATTAAAAAGGTAGCTGCGCCCCTCTGTCTATAGATTAAAACAGCAGCTATACCTCTCTGTCTATAGATTAAAATAGCAGCCGTACTCTTTATCTATAGATTAAAACGGTAGATATACCTATCTATTAGTAAATAAAAGTAATATTTAATATACTTAGACTAGAATAACCTAGACTAAAACAACCTAGACTAGAATAACCTGGACTAGAATAACCTAGACTAGAATAACCTAGACTAGAATAATAATTATAATTAGCTAGATCTAAACCTAAGTGGAGACTATTAGCTATTTTAGGCTAGGTTAAGCTGCATAGTACTATAGGAATAAGGGGGCAGTTATTACTATATAAATATAGTAGTTAGTTACTTTATAAAAAAAAGCATTTACTATTATTATTTATTTTTAAATATTAACTATAAATATATTTAATAAGATTAAGTATATTCAGCTATATAAGCTATACAGCTTGTTAATTTATCTATAGTACTATACTATTATTTAACTATTATTAAATATAATTATATTATACTTTTAAAAGCAGTATAAGCTTATTAAATCTGCGCTTAAGAGTATTATTAATTTTTATTTTTCTCTAGGAGCTAATATTATTATAAATAACCTTTAATTTACTAAGCTACTAAGTAACTATAGCCTATTTATTAGCTATTTACTAATACTTTAAGGCTATAGCTATAAAGGATACTATTTTCTTACTATTAATAGGAAAAATATAAGTATATATAAGAGCAGTAGCAGCTATTAGTTTAAAAATAGTAAAGAAGGTTAAAAAACTATTATACTATAAATATTCTTACGGAGATAGTATACTAAGTATTAGATTATTAACGTAAGTAACTAGTAGAGTAGTATAATAAGTAGTAAATATATCTAAGGCTTATATAATATAGAGGAAGAGGATACTTATAATAACGGCAGTAACGATAATATTAAGGCATTAGCTAAAATAGCTAAGGTTTATAAATAGAGTATTATAAAAGTTAAGGTAAAGTAGTAATAGCTAGTTAAGACACTAGGCGGGGTAAATACTAAGTTAAACTAGGTTAAATTTATAAAGCTAGTTTATTATTTATAAGAAAAGGACCAGAAGACGCTCTATTAAGCGGGCTTACCGCCAGTCTTAAAAATAGCTAAGCAGCAGTTATACTACTAAAAGATAATTAAGGTAAACTAACAGCTATAGTACCTTAGGGTAAGCTTTAATTAAGTTCTTTATAAATATATTAAGCAGATTAAGTAAATATTAAATAAAATACTTAAGTAGCTAGCTAATATTAACTTAATAAAGCTATTTAATAAACCGTTTAGGAAGAACTAAAAGGTTATAACGACGGAGAAGTATAGCTTATACTAATAGTAATATTTCTACTATTATACTAGGGTCTGGCTGCTAGGGTACACCAGGGCGAAAAGTAAGTATAGTATCTAGTTTATAAACTTACAGTAGGTAGGGCTAGAGGAGGTTATATAACGTCTTAATACTTTTATAACTACTTTTAAAAATAACAGGTTAAAAGGCTAGGATAAAGACGGCAGTAATAATAATAATAATAATAATAATAATATATATAGTAACCTAAAGCAATATATACTTAATCTAGCTGTTTTTTAATATTACATTAGCTTAATTAAGCAGAAGCTAGGCAAGAAGTAATATTATAACTTACTCTTATACTTTATAGCTATACTTAGTATTAACTAATTATATAAAATATAGATTCCGTTATATTTATATACTTACTTTCTCACCGGCTTTTTATAATATAAACATATCTTAATGCTAGAATACTTCTTTAAGGGTAATAATAATAAAGAGTTAAATAAATTTAGTAAATTAAGTAAGTTAGATAAAGGCTTAAGCTATAAGGAGGCTAGGCTTAATATAATTAGCTGCTTTTAGGAAGAATACTGCTAATAGCTTATAGATAGCTTATATATATTATTTAGTATAATTATTTAATAGATAATATATAGTAGGGGCTATTAGCAGTAGGAGAATAGGATAGCTTATCTAGCGTAGGAAAGTAATAGGCTAATACTTAGCTATTAAGGAAAGTAGATTAAGGTAGGCGGCTTTTAGTATATTATATAGGCTGCTGCTGCTAATACTAAGTTACTAATAGATAAGCTTATATTTAGCTAATGGGGTTAAATAAAGGAGGTAATTTAGCTTAGGGATATTATTAATAGCTTAGTATATAAAGGCCTGGGTAGGTTATTTATTATAAACCAGAAGAATATATAACTTAAGCTAGGATTTAGGTAAATAATAAAAGCTATTAGTAAAATACTTTAGAAAAGGATTAAAGGTAATAGTAGGAGTATATAATATAAATACCGCTGGCAAAGGGTAAAGGACTTTATTATACTACTTAAGTAGTTTAGGGTAAGCTTTATTAGGGCTATATATATCTAGGGAGGATAGCTAGGGTATAGGCTAGAGATAATAATACTTAAGTACTATAATATAAATAAGCTGTAGAAGAATATTTTTATATTTAATAAGTAGGTAATATTAGTAATAAATTATAATAAAAATAAGAGATTAATAAGCTAAGGCTATAAGGTAATATACTTTTTACTAAAATACTTAAGCTAGGTTATAGTAGTATATATTATATAGCTACTACTATTTAAGAAGGTAGTATATAAGCTATTTAATATCTATAGGCTGTTTAAGAAGCTTAGCCTATAGCTTTAGAAGACAGCTAAGCATAAGCTTTAGAATATAAAGCGTTTTAGTAAGTACTTAGGTTTATTTACTAATATATATTTTAGTATTAAACTTAAAGTATTAAACTACTAGTATATAGTTATTAAGCTTAGGTATTAGATTAAGGGTTTAGTAATTTACTAGCTTAAGTTAAATAAAGTTAAGGCAGTAGGAGATAGTAATAATAACAGCTAGTTTAATTTACTAATAGGTAAATTATATAAGCAGTAGTAAACAGAATATATCTAGGATCTATAGGTAATATATAGTAGTTTTATAACCTATAACTACTATATATTAAATATTCTCTACCTAAACCAGTTATAGTTAAAAATAGTATTAAACTTTTAGGAAATTAGTAAACTCTAGTATAGATTTCTTAAGTATATAAATAAAGACTTTAGGTAAAAATAAAGGCTTATTAATAATAATAAAGGGCTGTATCAGCAGCTAGCTAAATAAGCCCGCTTATAGTAACTAATATAAAGCAATAATAATACTCTTTAAAAAGCTCTGCGTTAGGTAAAGCAGATAGAGTAGATACTGTAGTTACTGCAGTTACTACAGTTACTACAGTTACTGCTAGAAGAGGCAGTTAATTATTATTAGTAGGCTAAGCTAAAAGAAGCTGCTGCTAAAGTAATTAAGGTAAAAAAGGCAATAGGTAAGGTAATAAACTTAAAGAAGATTAAGATTAGGCTAGGGAGAATACTTAGGAAGGGCGTAGTTTAAAAATCTAATAAATAGTATAAAAGTATATATTAGATTATAAACTTATGTAATAATAGTATATAAAGTAATATACTAATACTAGTGCTTTTGACTAGTAGTAGTAAGAGTATTTTTTTCTTTTTACTATCTTTTTTAAAAAGGAGGCTAGGCCTAGTAGGTAAATAAATATTATAATAATTTTATTTATTATACTAGTAGATAACTTAATAGCCTAGGGTTAGGATTTTAAAGTTAATTATATATACTAGCGTAATAACATTAATAAGACCTATAATAAGTAATAGTAGAATATAAGCTTAGTTATAGTAAATATAGATATTACTGTTAGTAAGGGGTTTATAGTATATATTAAGAGTATTTAGGCTAGGGGGCTGCTAGGGATTATTTTTTTTAATAAGTATTATATAATTATTACTAATATAGGTTATTAAAAATAGCTAAGCTTACTAATAGGTTTATATTAGTATAAATATCTAATAGTAATATTAATAGTAATACTACTAATATTAATAAAGGGCTGGTTCCGTAAGCGTATATTAATATAAAAGGCTGCTATTATTTAAGCTTAAATAGTAAAGCTAAACATCTACTGTAAGGTCTAGAGCGTAAAGGCAGTAGGTAAGAGTAAGGCTATAGTTATAGATAGTATTATAGAAAAGATAAAGTAAATAAAGGTAAAGATAGTATTACGATCCGAACTAACAAAGGTATAAAGGAAAGGTACCTGGAATAATTATTAACTAAATAACTAATCGTAAAAAGGAGCGATAAGAATTGGCGCTCCTACGATTAGAGCGACTTATATAAACGCTTTTAATACTTTAAGGAGTAATAGGTTATAACGCTCCCTATGAAATAACTAGATATATAAGATTTAATTCTTTATACTCTTTAAATAACTTAAATAGATAGTTATTAATAAAGTATTAAGATTAAATATAAACTAAATTTTTATTATATTTTACTTACTTTATAATTATATTTACTTAAAGCTACTTCCTATTTTTTTTGCTAATATAAATTAATTAACCTTAGTTTATTACCTTAGGAACTTACTTTATATTACTTAAGTATTAGGTTAAGATATTATATATTAATAACTTTTATTTAGAAGGATACCAAGTACCTTTAAGTAATATAAACTACTATATCTAAAGTATGACTAGCTGCTAAAACTTCTATTACTAACCTTAGTATATTTACTATAGATAATAATAAAAATATTATTATATAAGACCTACCTAATATTACCTTTTTTAAAAATAATTAACTTTTAGCTTTTATTTAGAATATATATAAACTTAATAAGGTTCTAGTTAATAAACTTAATAAAGATAAGCCTAAGATAGTTAATATTAGAATCCTTATTAAATAACAGCTACCTTTTATATTTAAAGGAAATATTAAAGAACTCTGCTTATATTTAATTTAACTTAAAGTATACTTTAAGGATTTTAAAAATACTTTTAATACTACTGAAAAAAAGGTTTACTTTACTACCTTACCTTTTAAAGGTACTACTTTAAAATAGTTTAGACCTATCCTAAATAACTACCTAGAAAGTCTAGCTAGAAGAGTAAAAGAATAAACTTAATAAATCTTTAATAATTATAATAAATATATTTTTAAACTAAAAAAAGTATTTAGGGATATTAGTAAAAATAAAATAGCTAAGAATACCTTAGTTACTATATATTAAAAAGGAAAATACTTAAACTATATTATAAAATTCTAAGATATTACTATATACCTTAACTAGAATAAGTTAGCGCTTATAAAATAATTTTATAACAGTCTTAAACAGGAAGTTAAAGAGAAGGTATATAATATTAATTAATTAACTTATACCTTAATCTTATTTATAAACGTCTATATTTAAGCTAATAACCTACTATATAAACTTAAAACTAATATTATTTAATATATCACGACCCGACTCTTAAGGTCGCGACAATAGGCCAACAGGTTAGCCGGAACCGGATTAACTATTAACCAATAGACCAATAGTAATACACTTATTCAACTTTTTCAACAAGCTATACAAGCAGTATCTTATCTATATAACGAACCGGTATCTATAGGTTAGTACAGACAGTACTTTTTCCCAAGGGATAAACCTTAGAAGGGTTCTATAGTTTATATTAGCAGAGCGGTTAGGTTAGTAGATGGGCAATCTTATTACTAGCTGTAGAATAAAGGGTTTGAATATTTAATCTAAATGCTATTATATTAATAATAACTAGCTATCTAAGTATTTTAATAAATAATATAAAATAGACTTATATACCTAGTTAATTCTGGGCTCGTAAGGCTTGTTAAATAAGCTAGACAAAATACTACTTATATAGCTCGTCGGAAGAGTTAAGTAAGCGTACTACTATTAGTCCATTAGCCTATAGTTAATCTAACAGCGCCTACCCTGTGGGCCTATTATTATAACTATAAGAGTTAGGTCGTAATATAATATCCCCCTCCTATTAGTCTTATCCTTAAGACCTTACTTAATCTAGTATAAGTAACCTACTCCCTTCTTCCCTATAAGTTCTTTACCCTTATTTCCTTTTATTTATAATTTCTAAAATAACAGCTACTATTATATCTACTAAATCTAAGGGGTAAAAGACTAATAAATATAAATAATATAGTAATCTTTACTTATCTATTTTATTTTACTTAGTTAAGATAAATAAATATTCTACCTATAAAGCTTTTAAATCTAAATATTATTTTACAGAGGGAGAGTCCTCTTATTATTTCTCCTATGTAATTAGCTAAAAGTCTCTTTTTAACGTAAAATAGCTTTTTCCTACGCAATTTCGCAAAGTAGTATTTTAATATATTAAGTTAAAGGCTAAGATTAAAGAAGCAGAAGAAGAATATAAGCGTAAGCTTAAATATTTTTACTTATTTAATATAAAAGTTAAATGCCTTTATAAGGAAAAGAAGTTATAGTATAGAAAAATAATATATACTATAGCGTAGGGTATTAATAATTTAGATAAGTTAAATTATATTAAGCAGGAGAAGCGTAAAATAGAGGCCTTACGTTAGGCTAAAACGTCGTTACTTAATCTATCTAATCCTATAACTATAGGTTCCGCAGTTAACGCTATTAATTAAGGTATTTTTAATTCCTTTTTATTAGACCTAGACTTTAGTAAAAGTTATTTAAAAGGTCTTTTAAGTATTTAAGGTCCTTAATAGGTTACTATAAATTTTCTATTTTATTATAGCTTTTTTATTTTACTAGATATTTAGTTTATTAGGTATCTTCGTTAAATCTTATTATTTTAAGCTTTTTAACCTTATACTTAAGTTCTTTGCCTTAAATAACAATTTCGTCCCGTATAACTTTACTTATTTCTTTATCTACTAATACCTTTTCCAGTAGTAAAATATAAAAATTTAAATATATAGTTCTTCTTTATTATCCTAGTGTAAGTAGAAGATTTATTTTATAATTAATAAGTCCGATTTTCTTTATAACTTTATAAAGTCTAAGTTTTTTAAAGTTAAGTTTATTACTTAGCCTATTAGTTTTAATATTTAGTTATTTATTATTTCATAAGTGTTAGAGTAGGTAGATTATATCTTCCTCCTTAAAAGTTAGTTTACTAATCCTTTTAGTATTTATAAATTTAATTATTTATTCTTTAACAAATTTAAATTATATTTATAATTTTTAATACAGTTCCTTAAGCTTATTTACTATAATAATAGCTTTACTAGTATTTTCTCCTTTAATAGGAGGTCGGTGTAGATTTAGTTTAAACCTGTAATTTACGTAAAATAGTAAGTAGTTTATAAATTCTACTAGTATACTATTATAGAATACTTAGGCAGTTAGTAAGTATTCTACCTAATTATCTTAATTAAAGTTAACGTAATATTATAGGTAAGTTTTAATAATTTAGTTAATTTATTTAGTTTATTTATTTATCTAAGGGTAGTAAACTATATTAGCCTTATATTTTAGTCTAATTCTTACTATAAGCAATTACTAAAATTTTAATATAAATGTTAATCCTCTGTTGGAGATAATCTTATTTAGTAATCTATAGTAGGCGTAGATATTTTGGAAAAAAATATAAGCTAGGTCTTCTGTAGAGCTTTTCTTAGTAATTAGGATAAAGTAGGCTATTTTTAAAAGTTAGTTAACTATTATAAAGATATTATCCTATATTTTATTAATTATAGGTTCTTTAGAAAGTAGAAGTTTAATAATATAATTAAATGTTATTAATTCCTAATTTCTAACTAGAACTAGTAGGGGTTATAGCTTTTTATAAAGGAGGTAGTGTAATACCTTAGCTTATCTATATATTATGCATTCTAATATAACCTTCTGTACCTATTTTTTAATACCTTTAAATTTAAAATATTATATAATTTATTAGGTGGTTTTTTATATTTTATAGTATCCGTTGAGTTTATATACGTAGACTAATTTTACTACTTTACTTTATAAGTCTTCTAGTACTTAGATACGTCTATCTAGTGTTAGGTATCCAGTGTCTATAAAAACACCTTCTAGGTACTGTTTGTTTTCCTAGTTTTTAATATATTCCTTTATATTATTAATAATTAAATTATTTATCTTAATTTAATATATAGTATTAATTAATTTAATTGTAAGGTCTTTATACTAGTTTTTCTTTAATATTTACGCCTTAACTTCTAGGATTTCCTAAAAGTAGTCTAGCCGTCTGCTAAGTATATTAGCGCATCCGTTATCTAAATTATTATAATGCTTAATAATAAGTTTAAACTCAGAGAGTTATTTATAATACTTAACTTATTTATAAAATAGTTCTTATATTATTATAAAGTAGGTAATATTCTAGTGGTCCATAAGGATAGTTATTAGAAATTAACTTCCTTTACAGTAGTATCTTTAATACTACTTACTAAGCGCTTAGTAAATAGCTATAAACTCCTTATTATAAATAGGGTATTTAAGTTCTAGTTTATTTAGTTTCTTAAAGAAATAGGCAATAGGCCTAAGCTTTTTCTTAGGTATATTATCTAGTTAATAAAGTACTCCCTTAATTATAAAATCCGAGGCATTAGTTTTAATTATAATAGGTTTATTTAGGTTAAATATTATAAGTACTAGAGCGGTAGTAAAAGCTTATTTAAGGTGTTTAAATATTATTAAAGCATTTTATATAAGTTTAAATTTAATATCTTTTTTTATTAAGTTTATAAATAGTATAGCAATTTTTAAAAAGTCTTTAATAAACCATTAGTAGTAGTTAGTAAGTCTTAGAAAACTTTATACCTACTTAATATTCTTAGGTAGCTTCTAGTTGTTAATTGCTTTAAGTTTCTTAGGGTTTATTTAAACTTTACCTAGGGTAATAATACATCTTAGAAATATAACTTTCTACGTATAGAAGTTATATTTCTTAGGTTCTACTAGGAGTTAGTTATCTTAGAGTATCTGTAAT